>JARFIY010000046.1:0-1250000 GCA_036346155.1 Sinelater perroti | reverse complement strand
AATGAACCGTAAAAGCAAGTTCAAACCACCTCACGTTAAACGAGAAGTGCTTCAGTACCTTACATGCCAGAGGTACGGTCATACAAAAAAAATGTCTACTATAGAGCACCAAGATGTGTGAAATGCAAAGGGGATCACTTTACAAAGGACTGTGACAGAAAACAGAGAAGCCAAGACGTCATATGCGTTAAATGTCAGAGGAACCAGCCCGCTAATTACAGGAGATTCGAAGTAGCCAAAAAAATCCAAAGACAAATGTTTCCTTCTTTAAGAAACAAATAGATGGCCCTCTTTATTAAGATAGCAATCTAGAATGTCAACGGCTTGGCACAGCATGGCCGAGAAATTACAACGTTCTTAATAAACCATAAAATTGACATGTTAATTTTTGAATCACAATTTACTAACCTAAACCATATAAAAATACCAAAATACACTATCTATACAACTAATCATCCTGATGGCACAGCGCACGCAGGAACTGCAATTATAATCAAAACGTCAATAAAGCATCACGAATTACAAAATACCATCAAGAACATCTCCAAGCTACCAACATTTCGGTAATATTAAACAATAGAGAGGTCATTCTTTCCGCGGTCTATATTTATAGCAAGAGGAGACTATAACTCAAAACATTAAGATAGGGATCACCAGTCATTATAACACGTGACAGAGAATTACTTAAAGCAATGAGAAGTAGTAACTTACAGCATTTGTCGACTAGGGAACCAACATACTGGCCATCAGACCCGTTAAAAATCCCTGACTTGTTAGATTTCTGAGTGGTAAATGGAATAACATTAAGTTACTTAAAAGCAAAATCATGCTTGGACTTATCCTCTGATTATTCACCGTTCTTAATCATATACTGTACTCAAGTAATAAAACTCCACAAGACTCCTAGAATTTACAACAAAAAAAAAACAAACTGGAGCTACTTCAGAGAACTGGTGGATGAGAGATTAAATTTAAACATTCAGCTGAGAACAGCAAGGTATATACATGAGGCCAGAGAACATTTCAACTCTGTTATACAAAAATCATCATGAGACTTTACACCTAACTCTCCAAATTTAGAGGATCACGATCCCAAAAATTAGCATAAAAAAGAAGACTCTGAAGAATCCGGCAAAATACCAAATTCCCTAGAGACAAAACTGCACTTAACACAGCAACGCGCAAACTAAAAAACTTACTGCATGAATTAAAAAATCGGGGAATTTAAGGTTATTTGACTAAGCCAACACCTACTGGGGACACAAACTACTCCTTGTGGAAAGCTACGAAGAAGCTTAAAAGACCTCAACTGAATTTTCCACCTGTACGGACTCCCAATGGGCCCTAGACACGAAGCCCTGAAGAGAAAGTGAATGCTTTTGCCAACCACTTGCGAGCAGTTTTTCAGCATTACCCTTCAACCTCCTCAACTGAAGAAGAACGACTAATCCAACAAGCAGTTGAACAACACACTCAAACTGGCGAAAAACGAAAACCTGTTGAAATTGCAGGCATAAAAGCAGTAATTCTTCTTCTTCTTCTTTTTCATCATCCCTTGTACCATTAAGGTGTCGGGTAGTGTTCTAGGACCCACTTTTTCCATTGATTTCGATTTCTTGCAATTTTTTGTAGTTCCTCAAGTGTAGTGTCATGTTTTTTTGCTATGTCTTGGACTATGTTAGTTAACGTTTTCCGTGGTCTTCCCGGTGCCTTCTTGTGTGTTGTTTTTGATTGTAGATATTTTTTCGTTGTTCTTTCGGGCTCCATTCTTATAATATGTGCTTGCCAATTTAATTGTTTCTTTTCTATTTTGTTCGTTATCTTTTCTTGTTTGAGTTCGTTTCGTTTTCTATTCTGTCTAGTCTAGTAACTCCTTGTATTTTTCTGAGGAATTTCATTTCTACAGTAGTTAATTTTCTTTTATGTTCTGGTAAAGTTGTTAGCGCCTCTATTGAGTATAGTAATGTTGGTGCTACTACTGTGTTGTATACCATTTGTTTTGTGCTTATTCCTACTTCCCTTTTTCCTAATATTGTTTGGTTTATTGTATAATACATATTGGTCGCTTTTCTAGCTTTGTTAGCCACTTCCATTTCTATTTTACCATCGTTACTGATTATTGATCCTAGATATTCGAATACCGTTACTTCTTCTAGTTGATTTCCTTTACATGTTAGGTGGATGTTTTCTTCTTTTTTCCTTGTGACTTGCATTACTTTTGTTTTGTTTTCGTTAATCTTCATTTCCATCTTCTCCAGTTCTGATGTCCATATGTCTATTGATTTTTGCATTTTTGTGGCTGTATCTGTTATCAAAACGATATTATCTGCAAGTGCTTCTATTTTTATTGGATTCATGTCTTTATATCCTATTATAGTTTTTGGGGTTTTTTCTAGACAGTTTTTCATTATTCGATCTATGTATATAATAAAGAGTAACGGGCTTAGCCAATCACCTTGTTTTAATCCCGTTTCTATTTTGAATGGTTCTGATTTCATCCCATTTATTTGGATGATTCCTGTGACGTTTTTATATATGCTCTTTATTGCACTCCTCAATTGTTTTGTGACTTGTAGCTGTTCCAGGCAGTGCCATATTTTGTTTCGGTTAACCGTGTCGAAAGCCGCTTTCAGATCCATGAACGTTAGGAATAGTTGTGTATTTGTTGTTATTCTATCTTCTATTAGTTTTCTTATGACACTGATATAATCCGTTGTTTGTCTAGCTGCTCTAAAGCCTCCTTGTTCGTCTTCTATTTTGTCTCCTATTTCTTCTCTTAGTCGCTTTTCTAATATTTTACTGTATATTTTTATTGCAACTGATGCCAGACATATCGCTCTATAATTATCACAATCGTATTCTTTCCCTTCTTATGTATTGGAATTATTGTGTTTCTCTCCCAGTCTTTTGGTATTTCGTTGTTTTTCCATATCCTTTTTATTAGGTCTGTCATCCATTCCGTTAGTTTTGTTCCTCCCCATTTTATCATTTCTGGCGCAACCTCATCTGGCCCATTAGCTTTTCCTGTTCGTAGTTCTTTGATTGCATTTGACACTTCGATGTATGTTATTTCGTCTTGTTCTGTTTCTACCTCTTCTTCGTGTTCTTCCATTTCTTCTTGTATTTGATGTGTGTGTTTTGCGAATTTGTTTTCAAAGTATTTTCTCCATGTTTCTATATTTTCTTTCTGGTTCGGAACTAATTTTTCCTGTGTGGTCTTTAACTAGTTTTATGTTTTTATTTCTCTTTGTTTTCAATGATTTTATTATGTTCCAGAAGTTCCTTTTATTGTTTTTGTATTTTTCTTGAATTTCTTTCCCAAATGTTTCCCAGCTCTGGGTTTTGCTTTCTTTACTTCAATCTTTGCTTCATTCCTTCTTCTTATGTATTCTTCCTTATCTTCGTCTTTCTTTGTTAATTGGTATTTCTTCCAGGCTAACTTTTTGTTGTTTATTTTCTGTTTTACCTCATTATTCCACCATTTTGTTCTTTTTGTATGTTGTTGTAGTGTCTTTTGCCCCACATACTTCTTTTGCCGTCTGAATAGCTTCGTCTTTGAGTGTGTTCCAAATATCATTTATCGTCATTTCTTTCTTTCGTTCTTCGAATTGTTCTAGTCTTTGTTGTAGTTTTTCCTGGTATTTTCTCCTAGTTTCGTCATTCTGTAGTTCCATATCTTTATTCTCCTATACTTTTTACTTCTCTGCTTGGGGTAGTTTTATTGTTATTCTAGCCGTTACTAATTTGTGTTGTGTACTTAATTCTGCATTTTGATTATTTTAACATTTTGGATCAGTGTTTCCATTTGTCTTGTATATACGATGTAATCTATATGGCTTTTCGCTCTTCTTTCTATTGCTTCGAATGTGTAGTTTATTTCTTGTTTGTAGAATGTATTGCCTATTCTTAATTCATTTGATATGCAAAATTGTAGCATTTTTCTCCATTACTATTCCTTTCTGTTTCTCCATAGTTTCCTACGGTCCCTAATCCCTTGTTTTTGTCTCTTCCAATTCTGGAATTCCAGTCTCCTATTATTAGTATGTTTTCATACGTTTCTCTTAATTCGTCTAATGTTTCTTGTAGCTCGTTATAATATCTTTCTAACTCTTCTTCTTCCGTTCCTTGGATTGGAGCATAGATTTGTGTTATTGCTAGTTTTGTTTCTAATTCTATTTCTATAGTTATTATTCTTGGGTTTATTGCTTTCCAGTTCAATATTCTTTGATTAATTTCGTCGGTTACTACTATTCCAACTCCTCCTTTAGCTCTTGTTTCTGTTGTGTTTCCTGAGTAGTATAGTGTATATCCTTCGTTTAGTTGTTTATATCCCTTCCCGTGTTTTTTGTTTCACTTAGTCCCATAATTTGTATTTTCCTTTGCTTCATTTCATCTATTATATATATATATATATATATATATATATATATATATATATATATAAAAGCAGTAATTCAGATCCTAAATCTAAACAAATCTCCTGGTTACGACCTGATAACGACCAAAACCTTAAAAGAACTACCCGAAAAGCTTTACAATTTTTGATCAACGCCTTGTTTCGACTAAAATCTTTCCAGATCAATAAAAAGTTGCTCAAATACTTATTATTTTAAAACCTGACAAAGACCCGACAGACGTTACATCATATAGACCAATCAGTCTGCTCTCCATACTGTCGAAAGTGTTCGAAAAGCTTATCTTGTCCAAACTGAAGCCAATCTTTGAAAAACATAAACTTTTGCCAAAACATCAATGCGATTTTTGTAAAAGTCATA
Organism: Sinelater perroti; assembly: GCA_036346155.1. Taxonomy (NCBI): domain Eukaryota; kingdom Metazoa; phylum Arthropoda; class Insecta; order Coleoptera; family Elateridae; genus Sinelater; species Sinelater perroti. Next base: position 1,245,225 of record JARFIY010000046.1, on the reverse strand, counting down.
GCACAATCAAACAGATACACAGAGTATTGGTTAAAATAATTACCACTGGGCTATTTTAATTAAGTAAAAAGTCGTATGTAAACAACAGGTATTTCCAAATAAAATTCCAAGCTAATTATCAACTCTGTACCCTATCGACTCGGGCGTTTCACAAGAAAGCGTACTGGGCCCCACACTTTATTTCCTTTATACGGCAGATATTCCAACTACCAGACAGACGATGATTGCCACTTATGCGGACGATACAGTGGTGCTAGCTTCACATGAAGATCCACGAGCAGCATCACGGCTCCTTCAACGCAATCTAGATAAAATCCAATCGTGGTTAAACACTTGTCGAATAAAGGCCAACGAAGTTAAATCAGTCCATGTTATGTTCTCACTGTGCAAGAAGACTTACCCTCCAGTTGCTTTGAACAACAAACAACTTCCCTAAGTAGACACTGCCAAATACTTGGGCATCCATCTTGGCCAAAGATTAACTTGGTAAACACACATCTACAAGAAGCGAATGCAATTAAGTATAAAATACAGGCAATACGACCTCAAAACTCCCAATCTAAAACAAGTTGGTGCTGTGTAAAACCGTTCTTAAGTCCATATGGATCTGCAAATTGGTTTAACTAAATTCTTCAATTTCTAGGACAATTTTGAGTTATAGTTTAACACTCAAGTTAAGCTAATTAATAGTGTTTTCGTTAGAGAATTCTCTTACGTGTCCAATTTTTAATCACATAATTTATTTAATGTTATTTTTAAATGACAGATTGTAAATATTCATTGTTAATAAAAAAAAATCCAAGCGCTCCAATGAAGTTTTCAGAATCTCAGAATCCTACTTGGCATATTATCAACTTACAACTACATTCAGAGCTTGGTATAATTTACAATTTCAAAGCATACTAAAAAAGCAAAAATTTCAACACAAACATCAACAATTGTACTGGTACAGTATTGTATCAACTCAGGTACAAACAAATACATAGCCTATCAAAAAAAGTTAGCTCAAAACATTTATTTAAATCAAAGTTTCAGTAACATTGATTAACTAAGTTTTTCAACAATTACTTTAATTTTTAAGGAGGTGACATTAACACGCAGTGATTATGTTCAAAATTTTTGGACACTTGTTCTCTGTATTGTACAGGCAGTCATAATAATTTTATAAAGCCTAACAGAAATTTTTTATTTGTTTATTAATAAAGAAATACAATTGGAAGACAAATCTATTACAATTCCAAAATTAGATAGATTATAAAATAGAAAAATTACGTAATATATTACTTACATCTGAACTAACACTAGTATTTGATCGGCCAGCCTTTATTCTCGATAAACAATTCGCATCTTTTGGACATGGAATTTACCAATTCCTATGAGTCCTTCTTTGAAATGTAACGATCCCAGATTCGATTTAGACATTCAACTAATTTCATTTTTATTGTGGCTTTCTTTTTTGGATATAATATTTCTTATTTTTAAATTTTATATGAGATTGGCATATAGAGATTGCATCAGCTAGTTAATTGCCCTAATTTTATTGGTGGTCATCTAGGATTAAATTAGTTTTTCCCCATAACAACCCAAAAAATATAATCTTTATCTGTAAACAAGTTTTCTACATTAAGCAATATGTCATTATGCAATACTTTAGAGTACCTTGTGGTAATAATTATCTCAGATAAGATATGTAGTCGACTAATTACTTGGAGTACGCATTTTAGTGAATATTTGTCTCTAGAAAACCTTCCAAGAGTATTAGTCACTAAATTGCACTTTCTACATTTTCTTTGTGGTTCAATGTTTATGTTCTTTAGCCCACTGCAGCTAAAAGGTTCTCAGAAACAACTAGTATCTTCCATAGCTCATGTCCTCTTAATACGATCTTTTTCTTACAGTAGATTACACACACTATAATTGTTTTTTTTTTTGAATTTAATCGATATAGCGAAGTTCTTTTTATCACTGAAGGGGTTGTACAACTTATATGTTGCTATCGCTGGCACAGTCCCATAGTTAACAGCCTTATATTCAACAGGTTTTAATTTACGAGGTTCATTCAAGTTATAACACCTCCAAATTTTTTTTTCAGAACCGGAACAGATAGAAACATATGGTTTATTATAAAATACGCGCTCTCTTTATGAATGCATGACAGAGATGGCAGCACTGCACGACACACAGGACTCTAGTGGCAGAGGCGAGAGTGAGGACTGTCTTTGATACTTAAAATGGCAACGTTTTCATTAAAAGAACAGCGTGTGATCATTCTTTTTCTCCATTTGTGTGGTGTGACACTGATTAAAATTCATCGCTAGTTGAGTGAGACATGCGATGATGGTGTTATAAATGTGTCTAATGTGCGTTTGTGAGTGCAACAATTCAAAGAAGGCAAAACGTCGTGTGACAACAAACCAAGACAATCTCGGCCTCCCACCAGCCGATCTGACGACATGATCAAACGAGTGGAGAAACTTGTTTTGGAGGATCGTCGAATAAGTATGGAACACATCGCCTCCGTGGGATCTGTGCACACAATCCCGCATGAAGACTTAAAAATACAAAAAGTGTCCTTCAGGTGGGTGCCACGAACGCTGACAACTTTGAAGTGATTTCTCTTACTCCCTACTTACCTGACCTGACTCCTAGCAACTTTTGGCTGTTAAAAGGTCCTGTTTGTGGTAGCAAATTCACTAGTCGTGCCGCTATAGCATTAGAGATTTGTCATTGGTCAAAGAAAACTCCTAAAGAAGCGTTTACAACGACCATGGAATCATGGTGTCAACGTTGTGAAAAATGTGACACAAGTCTCACAGTTTTCATATGATTGGTTTATGAGAAAAAAAATCCTGCTGTGATGGGTTTTAACTCGGAGTAAACATTTTCTTGTCAAATGTGAGAACATTTGTTGCTGATTTAAGATGTCATGCTATAGATCTTCAAGTAGCCGTTTACCCATCTTTAGTTTTAATCCAAGATACCGCACCAATCCTTGAGTTGCGTTAAAAATATAGCCGAGCAAATTAAGGCCTAACGCATGCAGTGTGTATGTTACACGAACCCATTCGGGCCAATTTTAACCCCTCATAACTTTCCTTTCCTTTATGATAAAATTATAAAATTTGGAACATAGTTTAAGAATCATACCATATTACATTCCTTTGTTTACCTGATTTATTTACATAGTGACATGGAAAGACAAAAATAAAATAGCCAAGTCACAGATTAGAAAATCATTGCTAAGATAAAGGTATTAAATGGTGTAGAAATTTGAGTTAAATAACAAATACGGCGGGGTAAATACACGAGAAACCGGGGGCTGGGTTAAATTTACAGCAAAGCCCTTCTGGCGTTCAGTTGAACTCTACGCCCGTCCTGAACAAATGGCTTGGGCTTAATTGGTTTAGATTTCACAACTTTTATGGGCTAAAAGTTTTTAGATAGAAACTAGGCCTTATTTTTAACATTTATATTTTTTTGGTAATTTGAAATTACTTTAGCATGGAAATGAAACTTTTTGGTACTCAACATAAATAATACAAAATTACCTATTTCTATCTGCTGAATGTTTTAACCTTTTACCACACATATTGTAAAATAATTTTTAAGAAAACCATGCAAATGTTAATATATTTTTAACTACCTTTGCCTACTTTTTCCATGATTTATTTTACATTAAGTACAAAGGCAACAATTAAATCCCATAAGTTTTTTCATAACATCACTAACTAAAAACTAATATTTGTTAATATTTTTAATAATAAAAATAAAATATTACTTATGCAAATATTTAATTATATTAAAGGAATGGAATATTACACTGTTAATTATCTTCACGGTTATAAATTGCTGTCATTACCATTATTAAACGCTGTAAATACCAGGTAGTGATAGTTACGCTTCGATAGAATACGTTTAATCTCTTAAGAGGCAATTATAATATGCTTCCAGTTTATTTTTTATATTTTTTAGATTATCTACTCGACATTTTTTTAAAGCTAATTGTAGTTATCTAATCATATCCGACATCTACAGCTACATAAACTGCTTCCTACATTTCACCCAACTTTCTTTTTGATTTTGTAGCTGTCATAATCTGAAGTAGAGCTTCCAAGTTGTTTATGAATAGAGCAAAAATTATAATTCTAATTTTCTTGAGCTAGGCATATAGCTTTTTTTAGTAAAATAAATGTTTATTCCAATTTTTATTTAATTATAAACATCTCAGGTTTTGATTAACAAAATACAAGAATTATGCAAGATCTGGTTCATTAATTATAATTTAAAGTTAATCATTAGCAATCACAGGGCAATGTTTCTTCTGCTCTGATAACAGAAGCCGCAGAATGAATTTTGCTGTGACACATTTCATGCTACTATATTTCGTTAAAACTTTTGCATTTTTTATTTTTAAAATTCCCAATTTATTTCTTAGTTTTTGGACTATCAATCACCGATAATGGTCGAATATAAGCCGTACATGTTTAATATTATCCCTGTTCTATTCGTATTCATCTTGCTTTTATCACTAACCTATCAATAATTTTTACTTTGCAATTCTTTATTTCTGATTATCTTAAAATTTCCTTAATTTATTCGTGCTATCTAACTTTTAACCGTCTTTTCTTCTTCAATTCTATTAGTTACTATTTTATCTTCTCTTATATTTTCTCACGACACGTCCCAGCCATGTAATTTTCTGTATTTTAATATTTCTCAAAAAGTTTTGTCATTTCAGGTCATTTCAGATTCACTCTAGATATCATTAATTTGCCTTTTGCCTTAATTGAACCATATATTATTCTTAATATCTTTCCCTGTAATTCTTTTGTGTTTTCTTCTTCTTTTCTGGTTAGACCCCGAGCAAAAAATTAAAACCTCTTGAAAATGGTATAGTGGATGCCAAAACGTCGCGAATTTCCCAATAATCGACGCGATTTAACTTGTAAACCTAATTGTTATGTTTAATATGTTTTTACAAACCTCCTGTAAACGTGTTTTCCAAGACATAATTGCGGCGCGCATGTCTTCAATAAATTTTTGAGCCTAAGACTTCACTATATCTTTCTTTAACTCTGCCAAATTTGAATTATTATTTTTCTTTAATAAGAAGCATATAAAACAGTCCATTGGATTTAGATCGCGGAAAAGAGTACCCATAGCGTTGATGGTATATAACCGGGGCAGTTTGGTTCTGACTATTCTTGAACAAGTCTTACTGAATCAGCGGAAGCGGAATTATACTGAAATATCCGGTTATAATTAAAATATTAGGCATTAGCACCTCACCAAAGATTTTTAAGTAATGCTTTTTCTATGTTTCTCTACAAAAACAAGCGGCAAGGTACTATTGAAGCTTATTGCTCCCCAAACCATCACTGCCGTTTTTTTTTGTTGAAATCGAGTAACAATCTTTATGTTAAATGCAGTATCGGCGATCTTGGAAGCGTACAAACGACCGTTTGGAGGGTTAAAAATATTCTTCAAGACAAATAATTTTTCACATCTTCGATTCCGTGCCAACGTTCTTTCGATCTGTCAAAACGTTTTTCTTTGCGCATGGGTAATACTATAAATCTTTCGTTTTTTTATAGGGACATACCCCAAGATCTTCTTTTAATACCCTTTGCATAACTCGACGAGAAACTCCAAAAGCTTTCGCTAATTTTCTTAGGAGAAACTCACGAACTTTTTTAATTAATGCGGGAGTTCTTACCGTGCGTAGACGTTTTTTGTATGCATGAATGTAAGTACAAACTAAATCATTTTAACAAAACAATAGATAAATGTAAAATGTGTCGTAAATTAAATGTTGCAAATTGTTCTTTGGTCTCAAATACACTCAAAAGTCATAAAACAAATTTGTTACAATTATTTTAAAGTAACAAAAAGAAGCAAATAAAATTAGAGATCGGTTTCTGTATACGTCCTCTACTTTCCCTACTTTCATTATTTCTTTATTCTTTATGCTGCTACAATCGTTCTGTTGAAGCAAAAATAGCAGTAACAAACTTTTTAAGTACAACTAACCCACAGAAATTAAGATTAATTTTCAAACCATTATCTCTTTCTATTATTCCTTTTCACTGTTTCGTTGCAAAACAAATATAACTAAAATTGACCTCTTTTCTTAAATTAACTCTTAGAAACCAATGACGAAGGACATTATTTGCTTTTATTAAATATTTAGACATCACCAAGCATGCTAGACTAAAAAGGACACAGCTGAATAGTAAGGTAACCGTATAAAGCACAAATTATTCCAAATGTATAAAAAATAAAATTAAAACTACAGATGCCAAAACAATTTTTCAAAAAAAAAATATTTATAATGTAAGTTTACGCCTTAACGGGTTTAACGTTCCCTAAGAATTTCACTCGAGCAACGAAACCAATCGGTTGTTTGTTGCAGCGTTATATCAGTTATTTAGTTTTCGTTACATGTGCTATCAGTAAGCTCTGCTCGTGCCTGTTATCGTGGCACGCGCGAACCTATATCGCTCAACTATTTACTAAATGTAAACAAACACTTTGAAAGGATTAGACTTCTAATTGTTACAGATAATATACTGTTAAGTACACTCGTACACGTTAAGTTAACTACCATATTATTTATTAACTGTACCAATTACAAATAAATCGGAATATTAAAAACTATTTTTATAGCATTATATTCCCACCCATTATATATTCCATCTACAACATATTATTAACCATCACATACGTCATTGTATCAACAGAATATTAATAGCTCCCACAAGGACTACAATAATCATAACAGTAGCAACAACTATGTAGAATGATTAAACCAATTTTCATAATTGCTTTAAATAATTTACAATACGAATGGAGAACATGCACAATAACACGCAAAATACATACACCAAATAAAATGTTGCAACCGACAAGCAATTACTACACCAAACAATTTTTACTAAAGAACTCAAAAAGCGAAAGCTCACAAAGATAAAACCGCCACTACTATAGCAAGTATCCAAGCAGTGTAAATTATTAAACCAATCGTAGACTCAATCTAAAAAGCAGCAACGGGAAATTACAACTACAAAGTTCTAAATAAAAATATATTACCGACCAAATTTTTTATTACAAAAGCTCTAGCTTAAGGATACAGTAAAGCAGACTATATTTTGCATTATCTTGACATCACATTCCAATACTTATATATTCAGTTAATGTAATATATTCCAGGATTGTTTAAAAAAATTTGTATTTATAAGCCAACACATTAGAAAAATCATTCTAGGGCGTCATCTTTATCATTTTTAATTTTTGCTGCCCATTTACTTAACAGACAGTCGATTCCAAGGGCAAAAAAGCGCTACTTATTCAAAACTATCCACGCTTTGATACCGTCCATCAAGTTATTAAAATGGTCAAAGATTTTACCTAATTACCAGTTTTTCAATAAGTGATTGACGTAATAGTCTATAGGACTCGGTGGCAAAGTAGAGTTAGCAATACGATGTCCTATATGTGGATGAGCATTATTATAGTGGGCAATGTGGTTGTTTTTGAGCAATTTTAGGGTTTAAATAATAGTAAAAAAGCAATTAAGTCGAGCCAGATAAACGTCACTGTTGATAACGAACAGCCGAAGTTTTAAAATGCCCGATAATTGTGCAATAGCAATAAGTGCAACATTGCTTAGGAATAAAAATCACAGTCCTTATACAACTAGTATTCTTACCAGATACATTTCTCTAAAAACTGAAAAAGATATTCTCAATAACAGAATACTTCAATCGTACCATACAACTTAAAATGTTACAAATGTAAAACTAATAAAGAGAACAAAATCATGGATTCCTCTGAAGATAGAGCATTGAACTGGAAAAAAAGTTGGCAAAAGACAACAATTTTACTAGAATTGCCGAAATAAACATGTACTTAATGGAACTAATAAAGTAAGAAGACTAGTGCGTAACACATTTACAAAACTTGTTAACAACGAAAGAAACAAATTATTCGTCATATAAAACTTCAAAGAAGCTTAAACACCAAGCTAGAATATTTAAATTTCCCAACGATAACAACCAACGTTCTATAGTGTTTATACCCTATTCCTTTGAAAACGCACCAGATCCTTATAAGATGCACGACTTCCTCTCTTATATATAATTGATAAAAAGATTAATTACAAAAACTCTTGGTTTTCACTTCCAATAAAAGCACTAGTTGTCATTGTAACCATTTTCGAGAGTATTATTTAACACTAGACTTTTATCCACTACGATGGAAGCTGACACAAAATAATCTTCATCTTTAAACCAATAAAACCCTTATGAAGTTATATCGTATCGTCCAATCAGTATCTTTAAGTGATATCTAAAGTTTTTGAGAAGTTACTACTAAAACAAACAAGAACAATCAAGATAACCTAATTTCTGTTTATCAGTTTTAATTTTCAAAAAAACTCCACAGTTAAAAAAATATATATAATTATACCCACCATTAAGCAAGACCTGTAAGCAGGTAAATATCTTTATACAACAGTCCTAGACATTTTGCAAGCGTTTGAAAGATATAGCACAAAATAGCTGCTACTTACCCTGTACTGCTCAAGTCCTAACCCACCAATCAAGCATTGTAAGTAAAATCTTATATAAATGTGCCTAAATGTGTCTCTATAATAAAATCTTAATAAAGTTGGATAAAAGAGCTAATTTTACACACTTATCTTTACAAACAGAAAAAAAACTCAAGTTACTCTAAGAGCATGACCCTACCCATTGCAACTTTGTGAAGTACCTCGGTATATACATTGACAAACGTCTGAACCGACGTGCATATCAATGGAACAAAAAAAACTAAACCACGAACTGAGTAAAATAAAATGGCAAGTAGATAAAAGCCATGGTCGTGGAAAGCAAAGTATTTTACCACAAATTAATCTTAAAAACGATCTAGACCTACAACAGTGAAACTACTTTATATAAAAATATTCTATAAAGATTCCAATAAAAAGTACTTAAATTAATCACAGAAACCCCAATGGTACAAACGGCACTCAATCATCCACTAATATCTCAAAATATTTTATAGCAAATAAGTGATACAAAATAAATCAGAAGGCTAGGAAATCACCCTAACAACCTGGCCATCAACCTGTTAGATCACAGGTACAACTTACTAGATTTACTCAATAAATTTAATAACTAAACTTAGTCAATTATTGTATGATCCGGAGCGTTGTTACTAGGCAATGTTCAATATATATATCGCATTATTCATCACAACAATTACTTAATATTTCCAACTAAAGAAGCAAATGTTAAAGTTGATTATTTTAGCACAAATGTGCAAAGAAAACAAAACTACTGACATTTTTTTTAGTTAAAGCGCACTTACTAGAACTGCAACCTGAAAAGCTTACTATGCCTACTAACATACAACCTTACATGCTACTTACAAACTAGGACGTCACATACACCTATGGGTTTCCAGCGAAATTCGAAATTGTCCACGCGCTGAGTTTGCAGCTAGCTGAGTAAACGCTCTTGACCACTTCGGCAAAGCGGCGACCCACCAACACGTTTTAAAAAAAGAAATTTAAAAATATCATTGTGCAAGTAATTTTGTACCAAATAATCAAAGAACAACGTTACCAAAAAAAATATATGTATTACTTAACATAGTGTAAAGCTAACCTACTCTTCAAACCCCCATAAAAAAATTTAAAAAGCGCCAAACATTTAGTTTTTTCTTACAAAAGCCATTAAAAAGTTTTTTGTAATTAGGAAAAGGTATAAATTTATCAATGACAATTATTTTGTATTATGCAATAAATTATTTATGGTTACACAAAGAAAGAAATAAAAAGTGATAACAAACTTATAAGTTGATACGGTTTTCTTAGAAATAAATATAAGTATTGAGACAACTGTCTGACTGTATTTGAGCATAAATCCAGTTAACAACCATAAGTTCTGATCCAAAAATATAGAATCAATATTAATATAATAAAAAGTGTTTGAGACTTGTGATATAACTTAGTAGCCGATACAAATGTGGATTGTAATGCGCATGCGTGTATGAGGACTTCACTGGCCAGGTCAATTAAGAGTTCAACATCTACGATGAGTAAGTAGAACACCGAATCTGCAGCTAATTTTGCATGAAACTGGAGCAATCGTCCACAAAAACCATTCGGATGATTCCATAAGTGCAGCACAAACAATTTAAAGATGGTCGAGAATTTTTTAAAAGAATCGAGTAGAATCATAGGAAGATGTTAAATATGTGCAGACTGCAATTGACAACTGGCAGGCAGAAAACTAGTATATGAACTGTGAATTCCACACACTAAAATAAGTAACATGTTGACGGAAGGTGAAACATAAAACTTGTCGCTATACATTTAGTCCAGATTTTTTTCCTTAAACATCCAATTGTAGAGATAATTCAGTCTAGCTGTTCTCAAAATTCAAATCACTTTTTAAAACAGAAAGATTTTAAACTGACGACAAGATTCAAACCAGTACGACTAGTCAATTATGCGATTTAAACACAGAACTTTGTAAAGGACTTAGGACATATTTAATTTTTCTTGTCGGTTGTACCATTTTTACTAAATATAGAGATTGTTTGTGGCAATTATATTTTATTGTATTATTTTAGGACAAACTATGCACTAGGTGAGGCAGAATAATCTCCCGTTTTCCAAACAGCAATAAAAAATAACATAAATTCTGTTCAACGTTTTATTGCACCATCGCATAGAACAATGCTTGCCATTTAGTCATCAACCAGTTTGAATGTTTACCCCCACAAGCAATATACTCCTGCAGCCTCATTTTAAAGTTTTACTTTAGTTATCCAGTCATTTCTACTGCCTTCAAATAGCATCCTTTAATTCATCATTAGTCCACGGCATGAGTTGAAAAATTTTGTTTATGAAATGAGGCGGCCTGGAAATATTTGTCGTAGAACTTTTCGAGAAATTTCTGCTACGTACATTGTAACGCCGTCTTGTTGGAACCACAGGGGTGTATCTGGACTCCAGAAAATCATAACAACATAGTGGGTAGATGTGATAATCACCGCGCATTTTGCTTCCTCAAAAATATTAGGCCTTATAACACCAAGTCCCGTAACAGTACACCAAACAATTACACGATAACCATGGAGAAGTCGTTTTTTGAGTTGTCTGTACCAAAGATTCCGTTTGTTGATACAGTCCTATAAAATTTGTAATCAGCTGGAACATTTGCCAACATGTTTTTGCAAGTATTCTTCGTCTATCAATCGCATAACTTTGTACGGGTGGGACATAAAATCGCAGCGCATAATTCTCTGCATGCTCAAGTCAGATATTCCCGAGAGAACATGCTTAATGGCGGAAAGTTGTGTCTCACTACTGCGGTATTCTCGGGTGCCCAAACGCTGCAAGATCTACCGGGCGATTTCCGTTTGAATGCTGGCCTGGTCTATCAGAAACTGTGTACCCACAACATTATGTTTTTCTATGTCGGAATTCTTCGGTGATGACCTACTCCAAAATCCCTACAAAATAGCCTCTGCGTCACCATTACAATTCACCATTTATAAAATAAATTTTAGATTCCACACTTGTATTTCAAAACCGGCGGACGTGTGTTTGCGCACTTGAGGTATTGGCGCCTGAGGCGTTCGACGCTGCCCAAGCTATTTGAGGAAGACGGCGGTCCGGCAACGTACCTCTCCGAACAATTCAGCAAAACCGCAACCGGAGGTCTCCCAACGCCATAAAGGTGCCGAATCCCCCAGGATGCCTTATTTATTGGTTTACATTAATAAAAAGGTGTAGTGTCAACGCTCGCACTGTAAGGATGTGATTAGTGACCGTTCATATTTAACATTAAACTTTATTTATTTCAACGTTAAGCTACTCAAACTAATACTAAGAATATTAATAATAAAATAATAAAAGTCTCCTCCTAGGGGGGTGACACAATGTCAAATACCAAAAGAAATAGCGATCATCTCTCACCACTAATCAGCAATCGACGGAATAAGTACCTATAGAATTATAAAACACATATAGAGCAAAATAAATATTATCTGCCAGAACACACCGATCCCGCCACCACGGAAGCACAAGGAGCAATCAGCAATACTTCTTCAGGACCCTCCAAAGAAGAGACCAAAGTTAAAATTCCGCCAACTCCTGCTAATTACTATCTGACTAATAAAATAGCCTTCCGTACATACCAAAACCCCAACGAAAAGTTTCTATCGGTTGTCATTAAAAATGTACCCCTCTCGTTAATATAAGAAGACATACAAGGAGAACTAGCCCAACACAACCTCCCTATAATAAGAATAACCAGGCTTCTTAATAAAAATTAACAACCAATACTCGTTTGTGCAGTACTTCTAACAGCAAACGAGAAATATAAATAAATTTACATAATTGACATTTTATGCCATACTATGGTAACAGTTGAACCAAGACGAACATTTGGAAACACTCCCCAGTGCCATAGATGTCAGCGCTATGGCATACAAAGAATTACTGTTGACTACAACCAAGTTGCGTAAAATGCCTAAGTAATTATCATTATACTGCCTGTAATAAGGATAAAAATACTGTTGCAATCTGCGTCAACTACGGAGGCAATCATCCGGCTAACTTTCGGGGCTGCTCATATTTCCAACAATCTAAGTACAATAAAAATAAATTATCAAGTACTAATTTCAAAACTGGTAGGAATAGACAAGAATCGCCTCCAAATAACAATAACATCAATTTCCCACCTCTTCCAAAAACTGCTAGATCAGCTAATCGTAGTTAGCCTTGGAGTATTTCAAATCAAAACATGGTTCCGGCGAAGAGATTGCTCTGTAAGCAATCCCAGAACGAACTAAAACTCATTCCTGAAATTGAAATCGAATATCTAGAAAATTATCGACATAGAATTTTTCTTCATTTTCGAATTCAGCGTAAATTTCCTATAAGAATCATTTAAAATCGTAATGTCGAAAATTTGCACGAAATTGAAGTCGAATATCTCAAAACTATTCGAGATAGAAACTTTGATTTCGATTTTGAAATCAGCGTAAAATTTCCTATAAGAATCCATTTTCAAATTTTAAAATCTATAATTTTGTGACAGCGACAGACAGACAAGACATATAGATTCAGTACGAACTTAAGTTCGTTGAACGAATTACTAACAAGTATAGACGATTGGATATTTTAAATGTCTCATTTTATACTCGAAACACTATTGCGCTAAACCTGAAGACATTTAAACAGAGTAACTGGCGCTTTACAAGAAGTTGGACAATTTGAGCTATGGAACAAGATCAACATATTCCACTGGATCTAAGTAGATGGATGGATTAAATGTCCAACAAACGAAAATATTTTGCTAAAAACAGAAAGTTGGCGCTGTTCAGTGGCAAAAAGAAACAGTTATTTTGTAGCAAGCAGATATATATTCCGTTTATTTTCTTCGATAAAGAATTCATTAGAAAAGGATGGACCAGCAGATGCCACCAACAATGACTCAAAAAATGAATCGAGTAACGTATCGTTATTTTTTATTTGGTTTGAATATTTCACAACCACAAAACCAGTTTTGCTAATTCTTGATAACCACTGCAGCCACATTTCAGTTAAGATATATGACTATTGCAAAACAATTGGATCATAATGTTATCGATTGCCTGCATACATCCCACACAATACAACCATTGGATGTCACATTTTTGGACCTTTAAAAAACCTTTAAGAAGGAATGCGATTTATTTATGAAAACTAATAAGTTTAACAAAATTACACATTATGACCTGTCGTCACTCTTCAATAAAACTTACTGCAGTATGGCAACAATTAAAAAAGCCGTTTCCGGCTTCAGATCAACAGGCATTTCTCCTATAAACTCTGGTGTGTTTAGTGGAGAGGATTTCCTTCCTGCCCATAGTGTGTGGCAACAGCAAAACCCTTCAACATCAAATGATATGGATAAAAACAGACCTTCTACAACAGGAATTAATGTGTTTTTTACATCAACCATAAACACGTGGTCAACATTAACAGGAAAACATAATAGTGAGGTCCTTAAGAACAAAATCACACCAAAAAGTCAAGGCAAACTTTTAAAGAAATTTTCCATTTTCTGCTGCGCCTTCTAACAAGGATAAAGTTTCTTCGGGGAAACAACATTTTCGAGTTTTAATTGCAACTCCGATAAAGAAAGGACTGCTTGAAAAAGCAGCGAAAAAAACAAAAAAATAACAATTTAAATCAGACTAAGACTTTATCTAAAAAAAGAAAGCTTGAAGAAAAAAATCCTCAGACCGAGATGAAAGTAATTTCATTGAGTTAGAGCAGCAAACTGAGAAAATAGAAATAGCAGTAAAAAGTTCTGAGGCCAATCCACCAAAAGGAAAAACCTCATTAAAAAGAAAATCGTTGAAGAGGCTTATTCGGATGCAGATGAATCTTATGACAGCAATAAGATGCGGGTTGACGACGATTAGTCTGATATTGAAGAGTCGTTTGTGAAGAATATGGTAATACAAAAACCTGGTACAAATGCAAAACTGTGCTCGTCGGGTTCATAAAGAATGCAGTAGAGCAGATACACCACGAAATTATTTATGTGATTTTTGTGCTCCACCACAAATGGCTTGTCGTTTAAAATTTAAAATTTAATCTTTTTGCTTTTTTAATGTTTGCATGCTGATTTGAATTTTGACGAAAACCTCTGTCTGCCTTATCGGTTATTATCATTCCTGTATTTTTTTGTTCTCAAACCATTCGTACATCAATAAAATTCTTTTTCTTACATAAATTGTGTTATAATTGCAATTACTCGCACTATGATCGTCATTACCCTCTTATGCGGGTAATAACGATGAAAAGCACTTTTCAATTAATTTTTTTAAGTGAAATAGGTTAAATAAATTTTGTTAGAAAACATATCAACAAATTATGTGACTGATATTTAAGTTTATAACTCAAATATTTGACTTTTATAGCCATTTATGCTTAGGTGGTCGCCATAACCCCACGCTCCCCTACAATTCTATCCGCTGATTAATAAAAAGTAAAAAAAAATAGTAGTTGCGAGGACTGGCAGTTCATAACTAAAATGTGATGATATTAAATAAACAATGAACATTTTAAATTAGGTGTTATTTACCTTTCTGTTTATATGTTGCTGTACCATGTATAACAATTAATTGTTAAGCTGGTAACTCCGCCAATGCCGGTCCCAAGCCCGGATGAAAAAGAAGGAGGGATCGAGGAGTAATAACCTCGAAAAAACCTGGGTTCAGCTGGCCCGGCTGATAGCACCCAGTAAGGGCTCCTACCTGGGATTACAGGCGAAAACCGGGCAACGACCTGGAAGGCAAAAAATGACAAATTAGTCACAATGGTGGAAAGGGTGGAAGAGCCAAAACTAGTAGCGTCTGATCCAGAGTGGACGGTTACGATCGGCGACTGTCTCAGATTGGGCGGCCGTATATAAAGGTCCACCATATAAGGGGTTATGGCGTTAGGCATAAACAACCTAACACATGTAAAAATAAAGGAGTTTGGAAAGTCATGGGCAGAATGAAAAATCAGAGTAATATTCCCCGGGTGGTAATCCACATCTCGAAGAGAGGGAGCCCTATAGGATACGAGGGGGGGGGACAATTCTGCGTTGAAATTTCAAATCCAGTTGAAGATATTAACCAGGAAAACAAAACCAGGAGAAAGAAGAGAAGAAAAGATAGGAAAATAACTGTAGGAACATGGAATGTACAAAGATGGAGGAATAAAGATAAGGAAGTGATGGGAGAGTTCAAAAAAATAAATCTGGATATGTTAATTTTGAGTGAAACAAAAAAGAAAGGTCATGGAATTCAGGAAATTGACAACAACATACTTTGTTGGAGTGGAGTGCAAAAAGACAAGAGAGCAAAGGCAGGAATAGGATTAATAGTAAAAAAAAAGATATAGAAGAAACATAAAGACCTGGGAACCCATAAATGAAAGAATAATAAAATTAAATATGTCACTACACGGCAGAGACATAGTAATACTCGGTGTTTATGGACCAACAGATGACAGCGCAGTAGCAGAGAAGGAATCATTCATAGGAGCACTAAAAGAGGAAATAGAAAAAATTAAACGAACTCAAGAAATAATCATAGCAGGAGAATTGAATGGAAGAACCGGAAAGAACGATAAGGACGAGGTAGTAGGAAGGTACGGAGAGAACATCATAAATGACAATGGAGAAAGATTAACAGAGGTATGTGAACTATATAATCTGAAGATCATGAATGGTTTTTACCCACACAAAGATATCCACAAATACACATGGATACAAGAGACAAGGCATCTGAGATCTATAATAGATTACGTAATACTACAACGAAACAGTACAATGAGAACGAAGGACGTAAGAGTCAAAAGAGTGGCAGAATGTGGAACGGATCATAAGCTGCTGATAGCAAAAATAGGGTTCCCATGGAAAAGAAAAATAACAAGTGAAAAAAGAAACACAGAGAAAACAAATGATATACCGAAAGAAAGACAGCTCAAGTTACACCTACTGCAAGACACGACAGTGAGAGATTTATATAGGAGAAGATTAGACGATAAATTGACAGAATTCAAATACGAGAGCATAGAAGAGATCTACCAACACATAAAGGAAAGTTTAAAACAAGCGGGATTCGAAGCATTAGGTGAAAAAGAAGAGAAAACCACACAATATAAACACAAACTCACAAGTGAAACCCAGGAAACAATTAAACAAAAAAAGGAACTATACAGCAAATGGTTAAGCACAAAAAAGGAAGAAAACTTAAGAGTGTATAAAAGTAAGGCCAGAGAAGTGAAGAAAATGACAATAAAGGAAAAAAATGACAACAACAACCTGTAACAATATTGATCAATACCTGGGGGGCACTAGATGCTCTGAATCATGGAAGTTACTAAACAATCTACGAACAGACAGGAAAGGACACCTGCAAATACAGTACATTGAAGACAAAGAGTGGGAAGCATACTATGCGAACCTGCTAACAGAAAACAGACAAGAGTACATGAAGGACATCGAAGAGAAGGCAGAGAAGGAAAAGGAAGAGACGAAGGAGACAGATAAAGATAAAGATGAAGAAGAAGAGATGGTGTCACTGGAAGAAGTAAAAGCGGCAATTAAATCATTAAAAAACAATAAGCCTGCGAGACCAGGAGGGATACCACCGGAACTCATAAAGTATGGAACGGATAAATTGTTCAGAATGATAACGATAATGGTCCAGACAGTGGTGAGTGGAGAAAACATGCCTAAGGAATGGAAGGAAGCCTATCTTGTCTCCATATTTAAAAACGGCGATAGACGGAAATGTGAGAATTACAGAGGAATCAGTGTCATAGCTATAATGGGAAGAATGGACGAATACTTAAAAACAAGTTAGAAAAACACATACAAAACAAAATAGGGGAAGAACAGGCCGGGTTCACAGCAGGAAAATCATGCGTGGGCCATATATATATATATATATAATAATATATATATATATATATAAGAGCTAAAAACAGAACGATATATCTGGCGTTCGTGGATCTGAAAAAGCAATGATACGGTTCCCAGACAAAGATTATGGACAGCAATGGAGAGGATAGGAATTCCCAACCACCTAATAAGGGCCGTTAAAAGTTTGTACAAGGGAAATAGGATGTACATAAAAGCGGGACAGAAGATAATAGGTAACTTCCAGACAACAAAGGGCTTATACAGGATGCTTCACATCACCGACTTTATTTAAGATCTATCTAGAAGAAACACTGAATATTGGATGAGATGCTGTGGGGTAACCAAGATGGAAAGAACCAGGAATGAAGAAATAAGCAGAAGAATGGCAGTAGAGACAGACATAATTCATAGTATCGAAAACAAGAGACTCGCATGGTACGGACATGTAAGAAGATCGGATGACAACAGATGGATCAAACGAGTAACAGATTGGAGTCCCGCAGGAAGGAGAAAGAGAGAAAGACCGAGGAGATCGTGGATGAATGGATATATATATAGATGACTGACAGCTGAGAATATATATATATATGTTAAGCTGGTAAAATACTAATAAAAAAATAATAAATTTTCAACACAAACAATATGCCTTGAGCTTCTCAAGGATATGTGACTCGAGCATCGTCTACCATTGCATTGCGTGCGGTGGTCAATTCAAAAAGAGGGCCCTGTAAATAGTCAAATTCGGACCGACGTTCTCTAACTCGACAAGTTCAAATCTTATAAAACTCATAAACGCTTTAATTAATCTTACTATTAATAATAGATTGAGCAGACCTATCCTGTTACGATCCCAAAGGGCCTTCAAGACCTGTTACACGGGGAAGTATTATTATTAATAATATTAATTAATTAATATAATTAACTATAAATCAATAAATACGAACAAATTCCGCAAACGTATTATTAAGAAATCAATCTGAACCACAAAATCTACAATACTAACAATTAAACAAATTACACGCTTTGACTTATAAAATAATAATTTACTGCAATCATGCAAACTAATTTCCAATTGAATGTCGCCTAGAAAGCCTTCTATCGAGTTTTTATAGCTCAATCAGCATTATGCAAGGTGCTCGGTCCACACTTTACTAAGGATTGGATTATCATCCTTTCCAAATAAAAAGGAGAATAAAACTTTATATTGCTCTTAAGTGCTGTGCACAAAAAGAAAGGGGACGCAAGCAAGCACTGGATCTAATTGGTAATTTAAGTCGCACATAAAAGCATGCATTGTTTGCTATTAAGTGAGATTAGCAAACTTTTAAATTGAGCAAAGCCATATGCATTTTCTTGTTACATAACAAACTTTACTGGTACTGTAATTCCAAACAAGTTGAACTTAAAAAGTAAAAGAATGATAAAAATATTGATCTACTAGGAAACTTTAATACAAGAGGATACTTATCATCAAAAGCTGGTTGAATTTTAAATTTTTTAATTTCAATATTATTTGCGTAGCTCATCTTTAACACCTTTTATTTCAACTAAGCCTTATTCTATAGACAGAACTTACCTCTTATGGAATATAAAAAAAATAAATCTCTCTCTTTTCACCCTTAAATTTTACCACAGAAGTTAATTTTACGTAGTACTTAAGTAGTGTTACTTAATTTAAATTGTAATAAATTTTTTCTAAGACATTCGCTACTTAAAGTGCATTGAAAGTAATGATAAGTTAATTCATAATTTTTTGTTGTGTTTAAATAAACTCCGGCAATAAACTAAGGCTGATAAAAAAATGTTCCGCCGAATACTCTCTTTAATAAACAGCTATTAGAGCTTCGTGTAGACTCAATTTTGTAGTTACACCGTTCCACAATGCGTTAAACGCGCGAATGATTATCTCTTATCAACCTTCGTCACCTGCGTGAGGAAACTTATGCAACGCGCGTCATTAGTTATTTTCCAAAAAAATATGTAACTAGAAATGTGTAAAAACGTTTAAAACAATTTTTACCAATAGATTGAGAAAATCCTAAAAGCTAGAAAGAAGAAAGTTGTGTATAACAGCATATAAGTCAGACCAAACTGGGCCCATCGAACATCACAATACAAAATGCAAAAATTTCAATCACAAAGCCGGATAACCTATTTACTCTTCTGCGTGCAATGTACAACGGATATTTTTATAGAAACTGGTAAAATATGCAATGTTCTAGAGTGGTCGTAATTTGTAAAGGACCTCTCACGTGACCGCTGCTTGAAATATGCTGCATGCGCGGTGTCGGAAATTATTTTGGACGAGCCTATTCGCCTAAAAGAAGGGCGTCACATCTCAATATTTTCGGATTAGTCATTTTAGTTTTCAAGGGCTCAAAAGAAATCAACTAAAATCTGTTTTTTTAAAAACAACGACTCATATTTTTTCTTGTGTTGTTTTGGCAAGTTAAGAATGTGCATTTTGCTAAAGTTAATTTATAAGCTAAAAATTGGGTTATGTTATTGTGCTCGCGGCTCGTGATATTAACTGCAAGTTGCCAACAAAAAGCATAAAAAGCAACATCGAATTACTTGCAGAATTAACAGATTTTCGTATTTGGTCAGTTTTATTAATAATTTCGAATCCAAATGGTACGTCACTGATTTACACGTTACGACACTGCTCGTTGTAACTAAACTCATAATCGCGTAGATTAGCTCAGCCCTAGCTCCGCCCACAGGGCCTTTACAAATTACGGCCACTCTAATAAACTGTACATGTACTGCGTCAACGCGCTGCTATCCACGACACTATTTAATTTATAATTAGTATATAACTTTGATATCACTATAGGAGTTTTTAATCACATAGTGATTTAAGGTTGCCACATCGGAATTAAAACGATGGCATTTTCTTTAAGACAGGATGAAGCATAACACTTCTTACATGTGATTCAGATAATTTCTTATTAATGTAGAGGTTCCAGTTTAATTTCCAATCTAGGTAAATTCTAAGATATTTGACGGCGTTACTTTTGGGGTACCCCAGAGTATTGGTATATTATCGATCTAGGAGTAAGTATTTTTGTTTCGCACTTATCGAGATTAATTTTTACACGTCATTTCTCGTACAATACTAACTAAATGGTCCACGCTCTCCTGGAGTTTCAGTGCTGCCTGATTAATATTAGAATCTTGCTTATTACCAACATAATGTACATAGCGATATTTGCATTAATTGGTTCTGAAATGTCAGACATAAACATGTTAAATAACAAGTGATCCAAAATAAAATCTTGAAAGGCTCCAGAATTGATGTTGTATGTTGAGAAGATGTAAACATTGATTCTCACTTCGAATGTTCAATTGCAAGAAATAATTTAATAGTACTCAACAATTTTTAATCTGTTTGTCCATAGTCGGCCAAATACCTGCTATATATCCACAAAGACTATTAGTGTATGCAATTTTTTCAGTAATGCTTAATATTTGGTAGTTGGTCAAGTGACAATTTTTAAATCCGAAATGGAATTACGGAAAAGTATCATTTTCATCTAAGAACTTATTCAATAAGGACCGAATAATTCTTTCCAGAATTTTAGATACAACAGATGGAAAACTAATTGGTCAGTAATATCCCAGATTATTATGCTGTTTTCTAGGCCTAGAGTACATTAATATTATTGCATGTTTCCAAACTGTGAGGAAATATCCATTTCGCCTGCTTCCGTTAAATATTGTGGCTAAATACGACACTGATTCGTTTGGTAGATTTTTAAGAAGAATGTTAGGTATCATATCCGATCCAGGTGCCTTCTAAGTATTTTTTTTTTGTTGTTTAACTTTTGTTGAGGAAGCAGGTTCTGGAGTATTACATTTTCTCCAAAAACAAAACTTTCTTGTTTTACTTTATTGGTGTGGGTATTATCACTCATGTCGTTTTGGTTGTATGTGATGGTAAGATAAATAGATAGTTAGATATAAAATAGGATGGGCCCAACGGCCCTTTTCACTGCAACTCTTATTGTGCACTCTTCTAATTTGTTAGAGCTTCCTCTCTAGACCTAGGCTTTCGACAAGCCCTCAAAGTCTCGAGAGAGGCTCTTTTGTACAGTTCTCTGGCTTCGGCTTTCCTTCGCCTAGTTGTAGAAATCTGAGCCTCGTAAGGCCTTCGCAGTAGCACAAAATGTGGTCTGCAGTCTCCCTCCTCTTCCTAGCAAAATCTGCACAGGCTACTTTTTGTTACTCTTAGCATATTTAATTGCCTCCTAGGACGACAATGTCCTGTTAGCAGGCCAACTAACTATGACCCTAAGTTTAAGTCTGTTGTAAATTTGTGTGACGATCCGTGTAAACTTCTTCGATTGTCTCAAGTAGATGGCATTGTTCCACTTTTCTTGATTTTTATTGAGTATCATTCATATATGGATGCTCTTTTGAAACTAATGGAAATGCTCCAGTGGTATTCGGGTCCGATGGTTCTTGTTTCTAATCCTTCCTTGACTACCATTCGTTGCCTCTAAAGGATTTATGTTTCGATATTCAGGGTAGAGAGCAAGACAGCCGCGACGTAAAGGCCTCGGCCTGCCACACTAGCGCGCGATGAGCTTGGGTTCGACTCCCAGGTCAAAAATAACGGCAAACATCGAGTGCTCCGCGGCCATCATACAAACACCTGTGGCGATCGTAAAGTACATTCTCCTTCTTCTAACGGGTCAGACTAGCCACCTGCCCGGGGTACGCCCAGCATGGCTCATAGTTACTACACGAAATGTGTAGTTAGAAACAGGCTTATAGCCTATATAAGAGTAGAAGAAGAAGAAGATATTCAGGGTAAGGATCAGACAATTGTTTTTTCCTATTTCTGTTAAAACACCTATACAGTCCCAAGCAACCTTTCACTTCATCACAGCTGTGGCTAGAGCTTTAAGTGTTGCTTGGCTGTCTGAAAAGATGGCTGTCCTCTTACCCTTAATGTTAAGCCTTTTGATCTTACTCGTAAAGTGTTCTATAGCTACCGTTTCCGCCTTACAAATTGTAGGAATTTACCTGTCAAAATCCTAATGCTTCTTTTTGTGATAGTAAAGCAATTTTCAAGCTGCTGAGCAAAGATTATGCATTTGTCTTTGTTGTTTTGTGGGTTGCTTTATAATCTTTTTTGTTGTTTTCCAGATATTAGCATTTTATAGGTTCAGTGAACCTGTCACTGTTGTAAGAATCAGTTCGATATTAGTTTAATTCATTTCTTACATGTCAAATTAACCTATTAAAACGAGCTTTAACTATAGGATCTCGATTTTTGCCACAATCTACTATTTTGATTCTTAATATATAAACAGCCCCTATAATTACCGGCGTGTTCACCTCCACACTTTACTTATTTAAGTTTATCTTTATTTTTATCCTTTGTACATAAGAATAAAAGGAGTAGTAATGATTTTCAATGCATTTAAAGCATTTTGAGAGTAAACGACAGTCATTTTTGGTGTGGCTTGCCTATAGACAGTTTGTACACAGGGGGGAGGGGTATCTTTGTTTCTTCGCCGCAGTGCTACTGCTACGACACATTAAAGTAATTTGTCAAAGTTTGCTTAACTCCACTACAACCTGAGACATTGCAATTTTTTAAATTTTTTTAACATTAATTACTTTAAGTCTGTTAATGCTGTTTTAATTTCAGCTTCCGTGTTAGATATTGGCACATTACGAAATATTTCTTCGATATTAGAGTTTTTAGAGTTTCTATATTTGTAGTAGCTTACCTTTTGTTCGTCATAATATTTAGTTAAGTTTCTGTAGTTATCAATAGTTGCATTTGAAATGAATATCGGGAAAAGCTTACTTTTTCAACTTGTGACGAATGTGAAATATAAATTATTTATCAGCCGACCCCAATCTCTGCAGATCGCAGCGAATTTACACTAAACCCCACTTATATTTAGAATTATTTATAAGTTTTAATCCAAGCAAGTATTATTATAGAATTTAAACTAATAGCACACTGTTAGTTTAAGAGTAAAATCAATTCACTTCCTATTGCTATTCTGTCGCGCGCGGAAATTCAATCATTGCACAAATATTGCGTATGTACCTACATACTTGTATAAATTACTTTTTGAACGTAACATATAAATATTTTAATTTAACGCTCACTAATATTTTTATTATTTTAAAAGAACTGCAACGACACAGGCTAAACTAAGATTGCTAAAAACTAAAAAAAAAACAATAAATCATTCGTACTGAAAAATAATCTCATTTATATATTTAATATCCAAGGTAAAAGTTTTCCCTTTTTATAGATTATTAACCTGTTCTACAATCGCTTGTTAAGCGTGTCCAGACCACATGATATCCTTCCATCTTTAAGGTATTCATTCTTTTGGTGGCTTTTTGTGAGGTTTCTTATTCATGCATGTTTTTGTTGTTTTGTTTTTACATTTGTAGTAAATATTAGTGCCACTTTCTTCTCCACTTTCTTTTATGTATTATCTTTTTCGTCCATGTTAACATAATCCATTGACGTTTGCAAATTTTAGCAGCAAAAGTGGAGATTGTATTATACTAAAAATACAATACTAAACCTAGTTTACAAATACCTTGTTTATTTTTAATTAATAATAATTTTAATAGATTGTTTGAATTTAAATTTATTTGCGTATGTATTATGCCTTTTTAAAACCTCGTCTACATAAAAAATGACTCAAATATATCGTTTCTAATACATTTTTAATAACATTGGCACTTTTGTCTTAAAATCTTAAAATAATAGCTTTCTCTAAAATCAAACTAATAATTAGTTTTAATTTTTTTAAAGGCAAAGTAGAGCTGCCAAAAATTTTCCGATAATCTGGTCAATGCATCGACGTGAAAAAGCAAAAGTTCTGGTATAACACACCCTAATATTTAAATACACACAAGAAACGATCAAAGGAAATTTCAATCATGTTGTGGTACATAATAAACAATAACACGTTAGTTAATTAGCAGCTAAATTGCTGTAAACATAAGCAGCGACTAAATATTATTAAATAATTATCCAGTAGAATTAATAATCAAACCCATAAGTTGAATTTGCTGTAATTTTTATATTTAAATAATCACGCCGATGTAAATCAGATTGCACAAACTAAATGTGTCAGAAATAAAAACCGAGTTACAAAAGCATACTATAAGAAATATTGCGACAAACCTTGATCGACAAAAGGTGAACGTCTAGGCGCATATGCGTTCAAAACCACGATTAAATTAAAGTATTTTAAAGAAACAATTCGGAGCATTAAGAGAATTAACAGTAAATATTAAATTATATTCTAAAACTTAAAAAATTGAAAGAAAGTTTTAAGAATGAGAATAAATATAAAAAATGGTCTAGAAATATATAAAAGAACAATTAAAAAATAAATTAGGAAATGGTTTAGAAGAACTAAATAAGTAATATAAACTCATACAAAATTTTTCAGAAGTTTTATTAAAAAATTGAAAGGCATATTATAGGAAACAAAGCTAAACATATAAAAACAATTCAAACGTTTCGGCAGAATATCGAAAAGAAAAATTAAACAAATAAAAGTAAATGCGGAAGTTTAAACAAACAAGTGAAACTAAAAGCAAGAGAACATTCCAAAAAATTTAAAAAAGTTATAAGCAAACGCATAATGTTCTTAAAAGTTTAGAAAAACATTGTAAGTAAACGCAGAAGAGCACGCCGTGATTAGTGGTTGCCATAGAAGTTATAGCGATAGCAAGAGTTTAACTAAGAATAATAAAAATAACCAGAACTGACACCATAATGAAAAGAAATCAGAGCACTTAAGTCAGCGACAAAAACTTTTAGGACACCATCGGGTTTCTAAAACTCAAAAGGCTGTTTTCTTTAAAAAAATCTTAGAAAAATCTACACCGCAAAATACAGGTCGCTGTTGTTAGTGGCGAAAAGCCGCGTGCCAGAAGTTCTACGTTACCTACTTAACAGACGGATACTTTGGAATAAAAATAAAGACATGGATTTTAAAATTCTTTTATTAAGTGAACTGTACAAAAACATGAAGTAACGGTATAGGACACAGTTTACTGTAACTTCTAAAATAAAATACATATTGCTCCGAAGCTCTTTTTACAAATGGTATAGGTCATCGTAGTTTTAAGGCAAAATTGTCATAGGGTGGAAACAGTGCAACGATCAATTCTCGGGCCTCCTTAGCAGAGCTGTGAATAAGCGTAGCGAATAAAAAACTAGCAAATATTAGCAACACTTCTGAGGAGTTTGTTGCGGAAGCGCCAATTTGCTTGGTGCGCCGAAGCAAGCCGCGAAGATTCTAGAATAACATGCGCAAGTATAGAAGCGTGTCCAATGATCAAGAAAAGTTGTAGTATTAGTACGTTAATTAATTAGTGTTTGATAGCGTATAAACAAAATTGTTAAGTAAAAATAAATAATCACACTCAAACTCAGTTTGTTAAAGAATAAAATGATTTTGGACAATTAGAATTTTATAGTACCTCTAGTGAATATTGCTTATAGCAAAAAAATTTCAATAAACAATATAAAAAGAAATAGAAGGTTTATATTTTGTAAACCATAACTATGTTAACAAATATTTGCAAATTCAAATAGGCCATAGGTAGCAAATATGTCAAACTGAATGTAGTGGAAATGGAAATAGGTATTTATAATAAACTCTCCATTCTTCCGATAATAACAGTAATTGATAGCGTCAATAATACAACCTTCATAGATTAAACAAGAGAGAATGCCAACCCAGACAAAAAATGTACAAAAATAAAGAGATATTTAACGTAGCATTTTTAGCTTGACAAATGTCATTTCAAATTTAATCATTATACGAAGAGAGAACTTCTGTGAGTTTTAAAATTAGGGCATATTTTAGAAAATGAGTTAATCCTGTAAATTTATAGCTAACACTTTCTGCTTAACCAGCAAGTCCATCAAAATGTAGTAATATAAGATCTTGCACGTGTTATGTAATAACAGCAATACAATTATCTACAATTTACTCAAATCAACAAACTGTGAGATAGATTACAGTCACTTCAAGGAAAAACAAACAACTAGCAAGAAGACGTAAATCATGTAATAAAACTCAACAAACCAATCTTCATAATTTAATTTATCAAATCGTTTTCAGACCTTCTTAAATAATAATGAAACAAGTAAGTCTATAACAATAAAATAAATGAAATTTCCAAAATTATTTATTAAGACGTGTTAAACATACTCATATTAGAATTGAATACTTTAACTGAAAAATTATAAGCACAAATCAAGTGAAAATAAAAATTTTGATACCGATAAAGCCTTAGGAACTATATGAATAAAGTTAAAAGTATAATTCCATACTTATCAAATGAAGAACGAACGTAGTTTTCGAGTAGTAATCAAGTACTTTTTTCATTCTATTAATATTAATAAATTAAAAGCTGAAATAGAAAACCAAAAACACAAAGTTGAAAACATATATAAGGCCAATTATAAAAGAATCAAACTACTATATTCCTTACTTATTGACTTTCTACAATTCCAACAAAAAAATCAAAAATGTAAATTTCACAGGGTGCAACCTTCCAAAGATATAGGTACATTAAACCTAAATGGGTGAAATGCGGAACAAATCACCTAACAAAACGTGTAATGGAAAACCTCAGAAAACAATGTGTCTTATGTAATGGTTTGCACTCTGCCCACTATAAACGATGTTGAAGCAGAAAGATGCCTACTATTATGTCCTAGAGGATCTGTACCTTAGCGAGCCTAAACCTCAATACGGACGCTAAACAGCAATAAAGGAGCATTGGCCCAAATCGTATCAAATAAACAACATTTTTTCTACTCAGATGTACCGTAGACGTCAAACATCTGACAGAACTAACCGAGAAGATAAAAACAATTTTAAACTTAATTAATGCTACAAGCACTCGAGATAGGCAGAATAAAGCGCCTATTGCTTGTCAAAATACATCCTGGAATTAGAATCGTTTAGCGCCAATCACGATTTAGATATAATTTTAATATCCAAACACACTTAGAACACCTAACTATATTATTTACTACATGAAACGCTTTAGCGGAGACACACGCGGAAAATTAACAATAATTATCAAGAGTTCCATCAACCACTATCAAACAAACGTCGAGAAAACTGGACAGAACCCATCACAGTCACACCACTATATAGCCTTCCAAAACACAATATTAAAAGCAGAATACCACACCCAGTTTTTTCTCAGTTTTATCAGAGTAAGAGACTACAACGCTAAGCATCAGAATTGGGGTGCTGTAACAATTACCACCAAAGGCTAAATACTGCCAAAATCACTCACTATCAACAAGCTTAACTATCTCACCACCAAACAGCCGACTTACTGAACTACATATAGTAATAAATTCCAGAAATACTCATTTTCAAGTCGTAGTTACGCTAAATACGCAGATAACTAATAGGCTTGCACCAATTAGGTTCAATAAGAAGAAAACTAACTAGTAAAGAATTAAAATTTTATCATACATCTCGAGTCTCTTGCTAAAGACAATGATGCAGTCAGTAGAACACCTATGGTAATAAAAAAAAATAAAGCTTTACGTAAGTTGGCAGAACACTTGGTCCATCGACAATAAAATAGGGATTTGAGAGAGATTATTTTAAATTTAAAAAAAAAACATATTATATAATATTACCTCTAAATCCTCTCTACTACCGAAATAACAGACTTGGAAGGCCGTGCAGAGGTTAAAGCAACCTCAATAAGCAATTTTCCCAATTGTGGAAATTGACTAAAGTCAGAAACCAACAAGAACGTGTATAATCAATTCCCATCTACCGTTACGGTGTAGGGATTACAAAATAACAATATATTTTGTCCAATACATATGATATAAACTAATTATTCTAGTTAAAAAATAGGAGAAAAATAAAAAAATAAATTAAAAAATTATTCACTGCGCAAAAACTTACACCCCACTTTCTTGCCTCTTACAATTTCTTTTGTTTTCACCTATATTTTTGCTTTTTTTGTAAGTATGTTAACCCAGGTCTTCTACGTTCTTTCTCTTTTTTCCACTATCATTACAGCTTATTTTACTATTTTGTTTCTTTCTATTCTTTGTAAGTGTCCCCGATATTCTATAAACTCCAATACCGATTTAATTTCAAATTCTTGTATTATTTGGCTGCTCCCGACTTAAACTTTCAGCGTCACTCTTTAACTCGTCTTTGATATTTCATCTCTGCTGTCTCTATTCTTTTTTTATTCTTGTTAGTAGTGTCGATGATTCACATCCTGATGTGAATACAGTTCTAACTATTGTTTTATATACATTCAGTTTCGTTCTCTATGACACTATTTTACTTATAAAAGTTTTATTTAATGCATAATATAGTTTGTTGCTTTTTTCTAGTCTTTCAAATATATCTATCTCTTGTCTTCCCCTTCCATAAATTATCACCCAAAATAATTAAACTGTTGAATTTGTTCGATCACTTTCTCATTTGTTTGTATATTTATATGTACGTTGTCTACACATTTATTGTTATTTCTTTTACGGTTTTCTATATCAGCAGATTTCTTTGTAGTTCGTCCTCACTTCCAGCCGTTATAATCACGTCATCAGCAAATGCATATTCGGATATATATGTTGGTAGCCTATATATAGTTTTTTGAGTTTCGCATGACATTCATAAACGCCATAACTAATACGGAACCTTGTCTCAACCCTTGCTTGGTGGTAAATTTGTTTGAGTTATAGTTGTTACTAATAACATGATTTCTTGTAGCTTTGTAAACGTCTTTACTACTCTTTTCATTTTAGGGTTTATTCCTGCATATTCCAAACTGCTTCATATTTCTTTTCGTGGCACTTTATCAAATGCCTTTTCTAGATCTATAGAGGCAAAAAAAGCTTTCTTGTATTCGAAAATTTTTGTGATTATCTGTTTAACCGAGAATATATGGTTTTGTACGCTTTTCATTTTTCGAAAGCTGCTTTGTGCTTTTTTGCTTTATTAAAACAACCTTAGCAAACAATCCCCACATTATAGAAACCTAACCGAAGTTGGACCAGAAACAAACAAGAAAAAGGAAATATATTTGCAACATATATAGCAAATGTTTTTCGGTCATTTCCCTTTGATTTAACTCTAGAAAAGTAACCAAATTGCAGCACTACTTGGAAACACCAGACTATGTAAGCCTACCAATAAGAAAAAAATTTAAACTGATAATGGCTTTATTTATTGTCTTTTTAAAATTAAACAATTTTCAAGCTCAATAAAAGGTGGCTTAAATAATGCTTATACTTAAATTCATCATCTTACCACCCGACCTACTACCAATAGTATCTAAAGGCATTAAGAAACTTTTAGTTAGAAGAATTACACCAATTCTATAACTTAAACTGATACCAGAAAATCAGTTTAGATTTAAAGAAAAACATGCCATTATTGAACAAATTCACAAGATATTAAATGAAATCAAGGAAGCCCATGAAGAGAAAAAATATTACTCTGCTGAGTTCTTAGACATAACCCAGGCTTTTATGGTCTAGCTTTCTGGATTATTTTTCAAAAAGAACCGATTATCAACTGATATGCAAACTAACTGAGATCCAAACTAACAGACATTTTCAGGTACAGTTTCAAGTCAAATATCATAAAATTACACCCTATAAACTCCGATGCTTCGCAGGAAATCCCACTAAGACCAGTTCTCTACTGTATACAACAGATATACCTACCAACTACGTTGTATACCTAACGGCAACGTTCGCAGATGATACTGAAATTTTTACAACCCACAAAAGCCCTGCTGTTACATTACAAAATACGGCTAAGAATTTGGGGTACAAAAGCAAACGAAAGCATATCAACACAAGTCACTAGAAACCCTGTACAATACACCACTTCCGATACCTTATCAAATTAAATTGGCTGTTAGGACGCAAATTCAAATTATCCCTACAAAAGCCATATTTTAACTCATATAAGCAACTATAGCAGACCACAAGTAACTATAATCTAGAGATTTTTATAAAGATTTTAATCCAAAACTTTAAAAAGAATAGCGGATGCTCCGTAGTACATAAAATGCGGAATCATCCATTGCGATCTTTGTACTAAATTTTTTTTAAAAGTTTGCAATATGGCTATAAATTTGCGTCGTTTTATTGGTTTATTTTTTAATATAAAACGGTAAAATCAGGAACAAAAAGGAGAACCATAAAAACCGTAAACCGGTATTAATTATGCACATTGACAACTCGGCGATTAGTGTTATGAAATCGAGGGCTGCCTCGCAGCATTGAAAAAACCAGCATGAGAGCCATATCCCAAGCGATTTATTAGAGTTTTTAATGTGGACAACTTTTTATCGCAGTTCGTTGAACTAAATAGAGCAGTAACGACTTCTCCTTAATCTGATTCGTTCGCTATTATTTTCAGGTCGCCCGCAGTTGAAGGTTACATAGACGCCTATTGTTACCGCACTTTTTGTAGAGGGCTTAAGTGAATACAATATGGTTTTTTAGAAGTTCTGGCCGCCGAGCTAATGAAGCGCGAAAGTGCTGCATCCTACGCTCAACCGCATCTACGAGAGCTGCTCATTTATTACCGATCTTAGCAGAGCAAGGTGCATTTCAATATTCTCCCTCGCACAAACAAACAAGTTCACGAAAGTATATTTGCCTTGTTCTTAATGTCAACAACTTTTAACCAAACCCGAGTCGTACGGCAAATGACCTATAAATTTAATGTTTTGCTCGTTTAAATAGGACACTGTTCGAGCGAGAAACAGTATGTGCATTCATAATTAACAATCGTCAAGGACTGCAGTTGCAACACACAAGCAAACGCACAGTGCATTGCCTTATCTTTCTTTTAATTTTGGTCGTCATCCGGTCCGAACATAATAGCCTTCGAGGTTCTTTGCTCTTGCCATACTCACTTCCAACAGACGATTTCTATATTAGCGTCTTTTTCATGCAGAACACAACTGATGCATCTTGACATAATAGATCAAATGATCTTTGTGTTCACCAAATACAAGAGTCAATCAAATATAAATCCAAATTATTTTATTTAAATGCTATCTTCCAGTTACCTTCCTACATAATTTTCTAACAACGGCTGGGTATTTTTTGTTCCCACCATCGTAAAATGAAAGTATTTAGTTCTAACACCAAACAATCGTACGCAAATACTTTAAACATTATCCAAACAAATAATAATTGTTGGGTGATAAATTCGGACTGTAGAAAAGGTGTTCTAGTGTAATTTAGAATTAATCCTTAATTTTTGTCGGGTTTAGGTGATTATATAGTCAGATGTATTCAGAAACCAAGCTTCTCTGTAATAATTACCTAGACACTAATGTAACTTATTCAAAATTTAGAAGCAATTTTAGAAATCGTCCATCAGTAGTTATCTCAAGGAGGAGACAAACAATAAGAATATTCTCTACCGTCACGCTCATCCTCGGAAAATATTGGTGATCTTTATTTCCGACTGTTTCTTGTTCTCTCAAAAACTGTTATTGCTATGTGTACACGAGTTTTCTTAAACTGTGCCTTAAGTCTTCTCAAAATTTCGAATAAAAAACTTAATCATAACCCGCTTGTCAATGGACGAGGGTACCTCCTGCTTTATGATAGTAATATTGACTATAGAAGTGATAGTGAAAAGTACCTATGAAAAAAATCACCTTCAAGCATTTGTAACTCACAACATACAAAAATGAAATTTCTGTTTATATTTGATTTTGTATTTTGTCAATTTCCAATATATAGAATATTATTAATCGTCTTAATGACTTCACTCGCTCTACGTCTTTTATCAGTTTTATTGTTTGTCATAAAGAGCTTGAAATTTGTCTTTAGAGGTTTGTCTAGCATAAGATCAAAAACTTACTACAACCTTTGAGCATTATACCAATTCCTGTACTAATTTTCTCAGTTTTATTAAAAGTTACGTTTGAAATACCGACAATGGCACAGGCGCATTTTTTTGCGAATTGCAACTTTCAGCTCATCTACTGTATGAGGATTTCAAACGTTGAGTTTCGATTTGAAGGAACTCCAAAGAAATAAATCGCAGACACACAAATTTAGTTAGCGCGAGACTAAGACACATCGCCGAAAAGTGGGATTAAGTGTGGAAGAAACACTTGTGAAACAACTAACATCGAAGCCTTTAACGTGTGAACTGTAGCTTCATCTTGTTATAACCCCACTATTTTCCATATTAACGTTAAAATTGTGGATCTAATAAAGTGCACAGTATGTCGACAGAGTGCTCTAAAATTACTGTTACTATAGTCCATTTTTCTTCAAAAAAGTATGGTCCAACGATTCCTATTTGTGAAACACTGCATTAAACTGAAACCTTGGCATTATGGAGAGGACTCTGGTATAATTTTCGCGGTTTCTGTGCTACCCAAAATTGACATAGTTACTTCATGACATAAAGACGAAAATAGAAACGTATCTCATCACTCATAATCACAAAAATGTCAGTAGAAGCAATAAATTTAACCAGTCTTTCACAAAACATGTGGCGTTGAACAAAACCACCTAGAAGCAGCTTTTGAACAATTGTGATTTTATACGGATGGAATTTCAAGTATCCGTACAACAGGCCTAAAATTAGAGCTCACTTAACATTTTTTGTAGTCTAAGACGTATGGGGATAGTCAGTTGATTTCGATTTCCTCTTCATCACTGATCTTGTTGTGCGAAATGATTCAACTCGTCGGAGCATTGTGTTACAATCAAGGATCGCCCCATTATATACATCATTAAATTTTCAACGGAAAATATATGAATTTAAAAAACTGCTTGATAGCAAAAACGCAATTTTCCACGTTGCACTGTGCCATGCCTACTAAATCTTCTGAACTACTCCAGGTAACATGTGGTGGTCTCCGACATCTTCCTTACCAACTACTACTTATTTCAAAAAAACATGCGTTATTTTTGCGCCACCTAGTATATTAAACTGGCATTGAATTGCTTATTGCAAAACTAAAAGTCTGTTAATATAATAAACATTAACTAGAATATAACGTAATATTGTAATATAAATATTATAATTTAAAAATAATAAACAAAATTAAAAGAATTCTAGTGTCATATAAAATTTTATAATAATAAAAATTAACCATTACAATAATAATCAGTTACGGAAAATCAACTTAAACTGATTGGTAAATAAATACACACAAAAAAAGTTAGATATGTGAAATTAAGAAGGGGGTCTAAATAGAGAGTTGTCATTTTTTATTAGAAATAAAAATACAAATCTAAATGAAGAAAAGACAAAAAAAAGATCACTAACAAGAAAAATAAATATTATGTGCTAAGAAACAAATAAGTAAAAACCAAATATTAAAACAGGCAAAAAAGTGTAGAAAGCAGATGGAAAACACGCTCGAAGACACACGATTTGAATTAAGGTCAAATAGAGGAGTAAATTATGCGAGACACATAAGGAAAAAGACAAGATAATAATGTATATTTCTGCTTCTTTTATATGAAAAAGTCTTTAACAAAAAGAGAAAAAATCTGCTACAAAAAAGGAGTACGATATACAATAATTAGAAAAATACAAAGCTTATATAAAAATTCACAGAATAAAGCATTTAAAATAAGCGAACTGTATGATGCAAATGACGTGGTTGTCATAACAAAGGATAAAATAAACTCTAAACATCATCCCGATAACGTCAACAACGGCCCCCCAACACCATCCCTACCCACCCAATGCGGACAGGGCAGTTACTTAAGTTTTAGAAGATTTTCTTCTGAAAATGACAACCCGAGCACCAACCACACGATGCACCATAACACCGACCGTGGAATCCTTTGCATCTATCGTACAAGAACTTAGAAGTCTACAGAGAAGTATATATACATGATTTGTCCGGAAAGTATCGGAAATAATTTTTCTGGCCAACCAGAAGGCCTAGAGGGAAGTGGTTTTCAGCGGAATGAATGGTGGGAGAGTCTTAGGTTGCCTCCGAGCCTTGAGAGTGTGAGAATCGCGCTTCCCGTAATCCGCGTTAGAGCAACGTTATGCAGTAACTTTTTGGACACGGTGATAACTGCTCATAAAACATGGGTATTCAAGTACGATACCGAGTCCGAAAGACAAAGTTCTAAGTGGCACACAACCGAATCTCCTCGTCTCAAAAAAGCCTGCATAAGCAAATCAAAAATAAAATTAATGCCCCAATGTTCCCAAAACTCAAATCCAGCCTGAAAGAAACCCGTTTTGGGTTGGTCGAGAGGGTCCAAATCGCTGTGATCAAAGCCATAAACGACATTTCAACTTCCGCATTCCAAAAATCCTTTAAAACGAGACAAGCACGCTGGAAATGCTATGTAAATGCCGGAGGAAACTATTATTGTTAATCATTTAGGCATAAGACATTATTGTTTTTTCTGAACGTTCTTGTTGAGTTGGATGGATAATTAGTTGGGTTTTTTCTTTCTTTAATAGCTCCTATAGTTAGTTGTGTATTTTTACTACCATTAATACATTTATCGTTTCTGCTTTTATTCCTTTTTTTACATTCGCTAGTACAGTCACTTTTTGTTCTAATAGGTGTGACAATGGCAATATTAAAATGGATGCGTTTGCTACTTTTCTATAGAGATTCTCAGAGCAATGTTGCCGGGGCGCATTTTCACCTTCACCTATCTCAGCAATATTTTTTATACACATTTAGTTCTAGTGAGTTAGCTATTTAAATATTTCCCGTGATTACAATAGGAAGCGTAATATTTTTTATATTTCCACCAAACTTCGTCAATACCCTTAAAACTTTGTTTTGATGTTTATATGTCTGCCACGCGTTATAAATCACTCTATATCGCTCACCTTGTATCTAAATTATCAAAAAAAATCTTTACATTACAAAAGTATTATTAAAATATTATAACCATGCCTCGAGTTTTATTGATAATGATTTCTTTGAGTTACTCATTATAAAAAATATGTAGGTATGTCCCTAGAAAATTTGTTTGCGTATTTATTTAAAAATAATAGTGGTAAGCCTCTAACGCGCCGCGTGGGAGCACGGCCTGCAAACAGAGAAGTTAAGGCTCCCATATTTTCGCCACTGTGCCCGGTCGCTGCGCACCATCTCTGATGCTGAGTGATGTGGCAAACACCGCGCCTTAGACGACCCCCATTATTACCCCTTGTTCGAAATGAATTCAGCTACTAAATAATTTTTAGTGACTAGGAAGGCACCCTCCAGGCATTAGATAGCTCCGAGAAATAAACCCAGGTCCGTCCACACTGCAGCCCGCATCTCAACCACGAGATCACTTTGACGAATTATTAGAAAATAATTGTTTAAATAAATTCAAAAATGTTTTATCGTAATGGTTGTAAAAGATATTATTGTATCAATGCTTTTATATCTCCTGCTTAGCAAAGCACGTGAAATATTTAATCAACCCAGGTATTTAATCAGCCAATTGGTATAATTTATTTAAAAAAACTACTACACGTAATCAAAATAAACAACCGCATCTACTGCATAAGTGCATTACTTTCAAAAATTGTCTAACGAATTAACAAATTATAACAGTAAAACAAATGAGCCACAATTACAGTATACAAATGATGCCACCCAAAGGAAGCGTGACCGTTCTTCGCACTCAACATAAGAGCCTCATTATTATCAGAAAAAATTCTGTGTCGCTAACAGTGTTGTTAAAATGTTCGAACGCCAGCAGATAAAAAACCGAACGATTGTAATGAAGCCTCTTATAATTTATAGAAAAACTTAACGTCGTTAAATAACAGTAACCAGAGCACTTTCGGCCTCCAAAATCATTCTACGCAGACACTTTGTAGCTTTAAAAGCAAACGAGGTGTGATGTGCAGAAAAACTATACAAGGGTCCCACCTAAACCTTCCGGAACACACAATAGTAACCAAAGTTTATAGTTAAGTTTGAGAAAAAATATCTTGTAGACTTCATAAGTATCATAGTCGCTGATTTTTAAGATGTACGCAATGGATGGCCTGCCTGTCTTGAAGAAGCATCTCTAAATAGGACTACTGCTACCTTCCATTGATGGCTTGGTTTGAAAACCTTTTTAATCCAGGAATACCAGTATTTTCAGTATAAAGAAAACCTAAAATAACTAATGTTTCTGAATGCGAACATGAATCATAGAAAAAATTTCCCATCCGCTATGTGTGCAACAATCTCATAAGAAAATCGCCGATCTATGTCATCTATGTCAGAGCTTCCGGAACTTAAGAAAATATGCTAAGACTGACCTTTATCGTCTGTTTGAAGAAATTTCTACATAGTCCGTTTGTCCATCAATCCCAAATGCATCATAAAAAGAAGAGATTTTTTACCTCAGGATTTAAAAAAAAGAATTCAAAAAACGCACAAGATAATTTTTATACCACGTAAGTAAGAATACAAAAAATTGTCTGCCAAAGTCAAAATTACGCTTAAAAAATATCTAAGACTGCAAATTAGTCTTCAACATAGTCATCAATATAAAATAAAACATATAATAAGTAGCATGCAATTCTATTTAAAACAGACTAAAAGTTTTCCTTTGCAGCTGTAGATCACTGGTGTGCTTTTATGGTAAATTCTCATATCAACAGTGAGACTGAGTGTTCTTTAGCTTAATTGAAGTTGCATTTGGAAGAGTTGAAGTATTCCTAGCGAATCAAGTTTTTTTACTGATTACCTTGTATATCCATTCTCTGCAATTAAGTCACTTTCTCTCAAAGAAAGTTGGTAAAGCATTTATTTTTCAATGGCACAATTGACAAGGTTTTGTTGAACGACTTTAATTAGTAGATCTTTACGATTCGATTCGAGAATTTTGATTGATGATGAGTCTCCCGTTGAGGTAAATAGAGGTCTTTTATATCGTAACTTAAGAGCTGCTCTTCTTTATAGATGGGTAGGACAATATTACTCAAAGCAGAGGGGCACTATGATGAAATTGGTTTTATTTTACCGGTTATTATGCGCATGCTTTGATTCAGCTGGATGTTTACTAGGCCTTTGTGGTTACTGTTCAGCCGTATAGGAAAACAATACTCTACAGTGGAGTAGATTATAGTCGGTGTCTATGATTTTCTGAATTGTATTCTTTCTAGTCTTAATTTTAGCTAGGAATGGAGCATACTTTTGTTTTTCTTGGATACAACTGTAGGCTTTACTGAGCGAGATAGAAGTGCATACTCTCCATATCAGTTATAAGTTCTGATTCTGTGTCCTTAAAGTTGTTTGGACGGCCAAGGTCATGTTATCGGCGTACATAAATTTCTGTAAGATGGTTCCTGGTAAGTCAAAGAATTCAGTGTGGCTATGAGGTTAGTCTCCTTTAATACCGATTGTCATTTGTTCGTTCCTATGATATCATTGTAGAAGTTTAATAACCAGAGTATGGCTTTTTGGTCCGTTTTTTTTATGAACTCTAGATTGATATTGTCTAAGCCTGTTGCCTTCTTACACCTTACTATTTTGGTGACTGTGGTCATCAAAAGTTATGCTGGCAAGTTTTGGTGGGTGCTTTAAATCTTAAGTGTGACTTAGATCTGCTTGCAATAGATTTCAGATTGGGTGAATTATTATTGTCAGTAGTTTGAGTGGTTGCTATAAACTTTGGAAGAAAGTTTTATGTTGAGGTTACTGTGAGTAAAATTAAGATTTTAGGCCATTTCTTTTCATTTTGCTGCTCTAGCACCATTCAAGGAGTCCGGGAATTTTTGCACTATTTTAATTGTACTTCTGATAGAGTGATTTGCAGTTTTCCTTCCAACAGAAAATATAAGATTTTCCGGCCTTTTCACGTGTTTCTTTGCAGTGGAGATAATTAGATTAGCAAAATTTTGGTAATTTACAACTTTTAGTTCTATCTAATTGAGTTCCAAAAACCTTTTCAGTTTGCTTTTCAAAAGTTCTGTCTAAGCAAAGATTTCGGCTTGATTTGAGGAAGTGGTACTAACAGTGGCGATATTTGATTTGTGGTATAATTTGCAAAAATTATCAAGGATCATTCAACAGTCATCGGTGTGTCCGAAATTTACAGTAGTAATAAACGTTAACTCTAGGTTGTATTCTCTTCTCTACCTAACTAAATAGAAGTATAGCTTCTGTTTGGTGTCATATGTGAGCTTAAGGTTGTTGTTATCTATCCGTTCTATAGAATCCTGCCTTAGTTTTCGGCATAGCCCCATTGTTAATAATGG
The DNA here is from genome assembly GCA_036346155.1 of Sinelater perroti. Taxonomy (NCBI): domain Eukaryota; kingdom Metazoa; phylum Arthropoda; class Insecta; order Coleoptera; family Elateridae; genus Sinelater; species Sinelater perroti. The sequence continues at coordinate 1,206,506 of JARFIY010000046.1, read as the reverse complement.
CCTCTAAAATTTAAAGTTTAGTGCCTTGTAGATGTAAGCAACAGTAAAGTAGTACATTTTAACAGCAAGTAAGAGATACTCGGGGATGACGGAGGAGGAGACTACAAAAAGGTTGTTCAGTCTGTTTCTAACATATGTAGTATGTTAGGGGTTATTAATTGACTCTAGGAGGTTGCGCCCTGGGATGAAGCCTTTTTTCCTTATCTGTCGCATATACTTCCTGGTCAACATTGTTATCCCAATAAGAGTCGGTCAGGAACTTTACATTTGACTACTATATTGAGTTACATACACGAGTATGCGGTTCGATAGTTAGATAGTAACTAGAAGAATAATTTTGAGCTTAAAACTCCATAATAATCGAGTAGATGTGCTTGCCAGAAAATCAAAGAATGAAGATTAACAATTTTGCTGTTCAAGTCTTCATTCGATTAGCTTTAACTAGAGAACACGTGTAGTATTCTACCACAAATGTGAACAACATTGCCCCTACCCCTCTAGGAGGTTTGGCGGCATTAGACTTTACATGAAATTAGTGGAAAATAGAAGGAAAAAATAGAATTGAGTGTGTTATGAGTAAATATTAAATCTTCCTCCCTTTTTGTTAAAAATGTTAGCAAACTAAATTATTCTTTAAATAAAAATGTCAACAATAAACAATTTGTGTAATTTGTACATTTAAAGACACTTCATAAATTCATATGTTTAAACACAGTAAAAAGTATAATTTATTGTTTATAATAATTACACATATTTTTAAAACAACAAAATCATTGCAACAATGCAGTTGAAGACCTAGCAATAAAAAATCTAAAACGAGGAAATGTTGCAATTCAGTAATTTATTACACTTTGGATTACTGAAGTTCTTTTCTAATTAACAAGTTGACGCATTCCTTTATTTTTCCTGCTTTCCATCGTTCAAGTTTAATCACAACAACACGACCCAATTACAGTGCGGTCGCCATTGTTACATCATTACTAATACTTTCATTTGAATCTCTCTACGCTCGTAAACTGGTTTTAGATATCTAATATATTTTTTAATTTATTATTAAACAATACAGCACACCAGTTATTTAAACGCAATTATGTTTTCAAACACATTTTAAAACCCAGTTTACTGAACGCACCAGTCAGGTTTTAAATTGATCGTACTCATAAATACAAAATAATTAAAAAAATAAAAGTGGAGAATTTAAAAATGCTGAATTTCTTTAAATAAAACTGTTTTATTGCTAAAAGCTATTTAAGTCTTGCATGATAATAATTTCAGTTTTCTAAAATACCTTATTCTTCTGCATGATCTCCTCGAAGTTAAACACGCTTGCCCTGAATATTTCTTCAGGTTAGCGTAAAAGTGGGTTGCTTCAAGACCATCCAAATACTCGTTTGCACTCTGTATCATTAGAAGGAAAGTATTTAGTTTTTGGAACAAATAGCAATTAATAGGAGCTTATTTTTTAATTTATTAATGCACTACCTACTAACATTCGGTATTTTGACAATAAATATATGGCATATCAAAAATAATCCATCAAGTATTTCTTAAAGGAACTTTAAAGATATAACAATTGCTTATCCTAAAAATCTAAAAATTACCGTTAGTCTAGTCTACTCTTGAGCACACATTGCGCACATTATACAAACTTGATGGTAAATCTGCGAACTTAAATCGTTTCAGTCTTGCCTCTTTAGGGTTTTCTTCCATTAGATGATTCACCAAGAAGTTCGGATGGGTACTAAGCTTTTCTTTATAGCGAATACTAAATGTTGTGATTTTTACGTTGATTAATAGAATGTTTAGATCTCTACGTATGACTTCATTGGGAACATACCACGGTGCGTCTACTATACGTCGAAGTAGTTTGGACTGAAAACGTCTCAGTATGTCAATGTTTGAGGTGTTAGCTGTGCCCCACAGCTGTATATCACATGGCCATATTAATTTAACGATGGTTTGATGTATCTGCTAGTTGTTTAGCTAGACTGGAGAACAAGTTCTCCTTTGGTTGTAAAGGTTATATGTGTTAACTTGGTTTCGTTTACTTCGATACACCATTTCTTACACCAGTGTTCAAACTGGTTCAGGTAATTTTGTATGTGTACGAATGCTATGTTTGGATCTGCATGTGAGGATAGTAGGACTGTATTATCTGCAAAAGTAGCGACAGACGTTGTTTCTAATATGGGAAGATCTGGCGTGAAGGGTAAATACAAAATCGGACCCAGAACGTCTTTAACAGTTGTGTCTGCTACTCGGTGTGCGTGCTCAATTGTAGAATGTTGTATTCGAAAGCCAAACCGGTGATCAGGTATTCGATTGTTAGCAGTGAGCACTGGTATTAATTTTTAGTGTAGTAGATTTTCTAGGACCTTTGATAAGACTGGCAGCAATCTAATGGGCTCTTCAATGGGCTTTCCAGGTTTGGATATTACTATGATTGTGGCTACTTACCATTGTTTTGAAAAGTACTGAAGCCGTAATACTGCATTAATTAAATAGGTTATATGCCTATATCCCTTTTCTGGTATTTCCCTAAGCACTTTTCCCGTTATCAGATCGTAACCTGGTGCTTTATTGGCATTTAGATCTTTTAGTATTATGGTTTTAATTTCACCAAGTTTAAATAGTTTAGTAGGTGGAGTCATTTGAAATGGTGCTTGTAGATATTCTAAAATTACATTAGTAGCCTTAGAATAAAATGGTTTAAATACTTCAGTTAAGTAACTAGAGAATGCTAAAGTTTTTTCGTGGTCATTTCTGGCCCAAGTATTGTTTGCTAACCGAATAGGTGAATTATATTGCTGTGATCGTTTGAGCCTTTTGGTGGCTTTCCATAGTGAGTGGTCGGAGCCTCTGTAGGTGTCAAGTGTAGCAGAAAATCTTGCACTGCTTGAGCTCAATTGAACGAACGAAATAGATGTGGAATAATTTCAAACCTAGGTTAAGTCAGTTTTTACTTGTATGTGCAGGTAAACAATACTTTTTGGTCAGTTCAAAATATTTTTCAGTAATTACTGCGACCAATCTTTTAAAATTTCATGTCATATTTATCCTTTCTGAAAGTAGTTAATCCAGAAGACCCTTTTCGCTTAAAAAAACTGATAAAATATTTTTTAGGAACAGGTTTACCTGCAATTCACTTGCATTTTCCTTTTATGATCATATATATATATATATATATATATATATATATATATATATATATATATATATATATATGTTAAAATAATTTTTTGAATTTTTCTGGGAAAATAACGTACCAACAGAACGTACGAACTAAAATACATAGCACTCTTAAAAAAAAAAATTAAACAAATTATTTCAAAGAATAACAACAGAACAGGATTGTCATAATAAACAGGACCTACAACTTTATCATTTTGTCTTTGAAATCGTCTGCTTAAACGCTTTTTGCTTGCTGAGGGGCTACAACGGTTAAAAAGAAGAAGAAGAAGAAGAATAAGAAGAAGCGGACGCGTGACATCAAAACACAATCCCTCTTGGAAGCTTGTTCTGCCGTATTTAAATTCATTTACGCAATGTCGAACAGTCTCACCAACAAAATTCTTACATACATTTTCTTTGCTGTTTTTCCTTAAAATGAGCAATAAATTGCATTACAAATTACAGCTTTCTCCATTTTATACCGTCACTAAAGCGCTTCTGTTTAAACAACAGCCAAACTACGAAAATAACGTTACTTCTAAAAACAACTTACGTATAATATTAACACTTTCTTGGTAAGATAAAAAATAAAACGACCTTCACACAGTTAACTGTAGTCTAAGCATGTTTTATGCTTAATGTGGTCTTAGATAAGTATCACCCGTGATGATTTAATTCAAACAATTTTTTGTCCAAAACAGAAAAAGCGTGTTATATAAAGCTCTTTTTTATACTTTACTGATTTATAATAATTGCATTTGCTTACTTCTTATTTATTAACTTTCTACAGCGAATCTTATAGTAGAAAGTTAATGAGATTATCATCCTGTCTCTCTGTCTGTGTCTGGAGACAAGATAACTTCCGATCCATCAAATGGATTCACTTCAAACTTACCATACACACATCTTAGGTCAGTACCTTTCATGGGACTGATTTTCAGCCAAATCGGTTAACGGCAACCGGAAGTGACCGTTACGATTTCGAAAATTCATATCTTTCTGTGTGTCTGTAGACAAGATAACTATCGTTCTATCCAATAGATTCACTTCCAACCTGGCATACACAAATCTTAAGTCAGTGCCTTTCATGGGATTGATTTTCAGCCAAATCGGTTAACGGCAACCAGAAGTGAGCGTTATGATTTCGCACAACTGTAAAAAGTTTCCTTTGCGGTATTACACTGTTTTTGTTTCTAATTGATACAAACGGTAAAAAATAGAATGAGTCATACCTTTTGTACTTACATCAGTGCACAAATTATGTCAGTACTGCCATAATGTTAGCGTGAAATTCTAGATAAATAAAAATGTGTTCTTTGATGCCAATCATTGTTAATACTATCACTTAAATAGTTAGGGTTACGTACAACAAACACTAAACTATATGGCATTTAAAAATGCCAGTATAAACGCTTCAAAAGCATGACGGGAAATATTTTTATTTAAATGTTTATCAAAAACTGCAAAAAACATCTCCCTCTCTCTTTCTCCCTCTCTCAGTCATCAATCACTTGATTGGTTTATTGTAAACTTTCACTACTTTCATTCTATATAGCTGTCGCATCCGATATTCTTGTTCCATCCTTGTTCTATGCTTTGCGTTTTAATTAATTTTTAACTGACTATCGCAATGTGTGCTCATTACGCCACATCATTTCTTTACTATCTATTTCCATTTTACTTTAATTATTATTTGGTAACATTGCATTTCCAGAGCTTCTAGTCTTCATTTGTCATATGTTCTAATTATCCAGTTTAAATCATACAGTGCAGTATTCTATGTATGTTTTCAGTAACTGTAGCCTTCATTTTAATAAAATGTGGTTTGACACAAATAGATGTTTAATCTTGCAAAAACTTAGTACGTATTTCTTTCTTGAATTTTCCGTCTGCACTTCTAAGATATCCTAAATAACAGAATTCCTTAAGTTTCTTTATTTTTTCATTTTCTACTTTTTTTGTTTGGCGATATCTACAATTTCCACAAACCATTATTCTTATTTTTGCTTTACTTTATATTATATCTTTGCTTTAGCATACGCTGCACCTAGCTTAATGCTTCTTCTAGTTATTCTTCACCTTTTACAAAAAGTGCAATATCATCTGCATCACGTAGAATTTCCAGTTTTTCGCCTTATATTAGCTCTCTTGCATTGGTATTACCTTTCCTTAAGGGAATTTTTATTTTATTTTTAATTTATCTCTATCTCACTCCTCTTCTGATATTGGCTACTGACTAACTTTCTCCACATCTAATTATTGCTGTTTATTTTTTGTATGTATTATTGTATTTTTTTCAATCGATTTCAGAGCCTTAAATAATTTATGCCAAAATTTATCAAAAGGCTTTTCAATATCTATGAACATAATATGTTTATCTTTTAAAATTATTTTTCTATGATTATTCTCAAGTCTGATTCCTCAATATTTTATAAAATACAACTGATAGGTTTTCAGGTTTTTCTCTATTTTATTTCGCATTCGACTGTATGTTACACGTGTGATTATCTTTAATGCAATTGACTAATGTTAGGCTAACAGTTCGCCGATTTGAACATTTGTTTTTGTTATCTTTTTGGTATTGCTATTACGATGTTTGTTGTGAATCTGATAATACTTCGCCTATTTCGTAAATGTTGATAATTAGTTTAAAGAGTAGTTTAGCGTTTAATAATCTCTACTGGTAATTCATCTATTCCCGAACCTTTTTATAACCTTTTACTGCTTTATCAAACTCATTTTTCAGTATTTTATTTCCTTTTTATCTTTCTTACTTGTTTTTAATGTATATATTTTTTCTATATATATTTTCTATTTATCACTAATATCCAACTCCATAATTACGTTTTCTTATTCGCTGTTTGTACCACCTTCCATATCGCTATCGATTTCTTTGCAGTTATTTACAACGAACTCCTCTTTAGCTTTTCTAACTTCTCAATTTATTTTATTCCTCAATATTCTATAGATTTTATGTTCTTGTACATGTGCTTAACACTTTTTAAGTCATTATTTAGTTATTCTATAAGATTATTATTTAATATTGTTACTTTTACTGAATTAAACAAACGACAAATATAAAAGAATAAAATCAAATAATTAAATAAACCATTAAAAAATAAGAAGATACACAAAGAGTGACCCAAATTAAATGTCGGATTTAAACTTAAGACGCTATACAAAAGAACAGCAAGTGCATTTCAAATTAAGTAAAAATTTTGCGAAGGCAGTACAAAAAATTCGGTAAATTTTTAGTTGAAATGGTGGATCAAATAAATCAACTGTCCGAATACTGACTACAAAATTTGATAAAATGATAATAGATATAAAACTTAGTATCAGACTGGAATAAGGACCCGTGAGAAAATTAGCATAGTTCAAAGTGTGACTCCAAATCTACACTTTTATGAGTACAAAATGCAGCTGATCCAACTTCAGCTTGCTAACTATTCTCATTTTCGAAAATTAATCACTTAATTTTAGAGCATCAGGTCAAAAAATCATTTTTAGCAGTAAAGCGCACTTTTAAGTTGGTAGGATCATAAACAAACAAAATTGTCGCATTTAAGAACTTAAAATCCTAGCATAACTCATCAAAATAAATGCACCTCCAAGGAAGCATTCTTTGATGTAGATTTTGGGCAGGTGGCGTAATGGGTCTATACTTCTTTGAAATGATGCAAGTTCTGTAACTGTGATTAACAAACGTTACGATTAAATGATAACACAGTCTTTTTGTGATTTAACACCAAGCTATTTATTTCTGGGGTTACCTGAAATACAAGGTCTACGTCAGCAATCCACAAATAGTTGATGACCTTCAATCGTCATGTCAGTTCAAAAGTAGTTTTATTTAAAATTTAAATCCGACTTCAATTTAGGCTACACTTTACAAGATACACAGAAATATAATTTATGAAATGTATCGAGTCCAAACGCCGGAAGACAATAATTTTATTGCAGTTCAAATTATCTACTTCTGAATAATTCCATGTTAAGATTTTTTATTTTTATATTTCAACAGTTACCCTTCATTTAACCCAAACATACATACCCACATGAACAACCACTGTAAAATATTATTAATAAAAATAATATATTTATTAAAGCTAGTTGATTAATTGAACATTCTACTGAATAAGAAAAAATTCTTGACACTAACAAAAAATCTAAATTTTATGCATTTCTGTTGTGTCTCTTGTTTATGGTGTACTAAAAAGTAAATAGAACATTGAGTTCCACCATTTCTAGAGATAAAAACTGTCGACAAAGTTATGATCTTGGTTTGGTGGAGTGTTGACGGTACTGTGCACTTTAAATTGGTTCCCAATGAAAAAGCTGTAAATGTCACTAAAATTATAGACTACTGACTGGATATCTTGCCACATCCAACTTACAGTACTTGCACTTTTTGATTACGACCTATTTCAATCTAAGGCACGCCTACAGCTTGGTTGTTTTGAATCGTTTGATCAAGTTAAAAAAGCAAGCCAAGAATTCTTTAAAGACGTTAGATTGATTTCGTGGATAGATTTAACAAGTTGCAGAGTGCTTGAAAAAGGTCATTCATAATGATGGATTGCATTTTGAGTAAGAGTTGTTATTGCTATATGCATAAAGGTTACTTTTTCCCAAGTATTAAAAATGTTTCTTTACAATTTCTGTTGCAAATGTTCAGATAAATGTTGAGAATGTTTCTGTCGCTGTCACCAACAATATTGTTAAAGAAGGAAGTGTATATCCCTGGTCGATAAACCAACACACGTCTGGGTAAAACTTAGTTTTCTTCTGCTCTTCTGCATTTCCCTTTTTCCTCATTTCTTCATTAACAATTTCATTTTATAAATTATTTACCTTTTAGTTGCTAGTTTTTTAATATTACACAGTATTCCTTTGAAAAGTAAAAGTAACAGAAATGATTATGTATTCTTCTATCAAGATTCAGGGGGAGGTGTCAATTTTTATCTCCTTGCTGACTACCTACCGTTTTATTATTTGTCTTTATTCATATAGTCCATGCTGATAGTTATTTTGTTAATTAATAAGTTCATTCATGACAGTGACCATGTACCACTTCTTCCTTTATTATTACCACTACCACTCGGCATTTTTTCAATTGGACTTATATATTTTTGATACTTTTCAAACTAAAAACACCTTTTTATTAAAGTGATGTTGTCTTGGTGTATATAACCATAAGATGTAGTAGTTAAATAACAGATGTAGTTGCGCAACAAGTGTTTGCGTTATTTTTCAGATGTCCCGCAACTAATGAGTAATTTAAATTGATTCACTACCATTTTCCAAAAAACTGCTACAGTAATTCGTAAAGTTGATTAAAATGTTGTGCAATAGATAAAAAACATGTGCGCTTTGAATATTCCATCATTACTAACTTTGCTTATCTTATTATATCATTTTGCAAGTTGTCAATGCTGATGATAAATTAACCTCAGTTGACTACGAAAAACCTCGTGAGATCGCTTCTTATTTTGAACGTATTTGTGCGACATAAAGACTGAACGTAACTTCTCTCATCTCCTTTTTTTATCATACAAATGTAACCATTTTTAAATGTTGTACAATATCTGCCGCATCTGCTCGACGTGTAGCTGCCCATAAAATTCTATGTAATTTGTCATTAGAGTGATTTCTCACAAAATGACTGCTCGCAATTTTTGCAGCATCCACTGTGCTACTGACCTAAACCGTTTTTGTTTTTTTTTACTATCACTGCAGCCTCGAGAGCTTATTGTGCTTACTAACACGCAACCTTAAATATTACGATGTCATATACATCCATGAGTTTCTAGTGAGCCTCGAACTTGTTCGCGCGCTGGGTTCCCGGACAAACGAGCAATCCTATAACTGCTAGGCTGCAATGGCGGCCTCAGAGATATATCACCTTAAAAATGATCCGGTCATTTTCACAAAATAATTATGCTTTAAAACTTTACTCGTCATACCAAGAAATAATTTTCATTAAAAAATCCGGACCAAACAAATATGTGCTAGTGAAGTCAAGATGATGGACTCGATTAACTCTCTTAGAGAGAGTGGAATGGGTATTTTTATTGTTACATTTGCATTTTTAACTCTTTTGTTTCGAAAAGTATCTCTTCTGAATGTGTGTGTACTTTATTTTCAAAAACTCTCACTTCCTATAAAGCTGGGTTTTTGTGAACGCCCATTTTATCGGACATTATACTTTCAGGTAGAACATATTTGTTTTTCCATTTTTAAGGTTTGCCCTAAACTTAATAAAAAAATTTGAAACCACATAAATAGATCTTTTTGTGACTGCAGCTGTTGTTGGAGTTGAAACAGACTTCTAAGGGGTCAAAAGCATCTTAGAGCAGAGATGCATTCAGCAGTGTGTAAGATAAAATTACTTAAAGAAAACGATGACGGATTTGTCAGAAAATAATATGCCTCTCTTTTTAGTTTTATAACAAAACTTTCATGTGCAATTAAGCGCTTCAAAGTCCCACCAAAGTACTTTCAGTTATTTTTACTTCAAACCAACTTATAAGGCGAAATATACAAAATATAGATAAATTCTTGGTGCTATTTTAAGATTTACTCCTTTTTGGATATTTTAAAAACCCTAACAAAATAGTCGTATAGGTCGTAAAGCGATGATGTTCCTGAAATCTTTCAAAATAATATCAGATTACGTAAGATCAAACAAATTAATTATTTTTAATGGCAATTCAGAAATTTATAAAAATAATCTCTTATATAACGTGCTAAACTAAAACTTTAACTTGTACGGAAGACTTAACAAGCACCTTTTTATAGTTGCAAGCGTGATCCTGGATTATGAGAAACACTACGTAAAACAGTTCACAAAGAACCGATCTGAAGAAGAATTTAAAATTAATCTCGATGTAGTTATAAAGTAAAATCAGCAGAAGTACTTTCTAGCCAAAGAAATAAAAAAAAAAAGAATAGATACGCATCACTATAAACCATAAAGAATAACCGCACATAGCTCAACTTCAGAGTAACCGAAGAAAAAGAGTACCTAGGGAAATAGAAAGACCATAAGACGGTCCTAGTTACGACAAATTTTAACAAGATAATTGAACTCTATTGCTCTTGATGATCGAGATAACATAAAGTGAAAATCATAACAGAAATATTAAACAAGTTCCACTAGCAGCAAGTGCAGGGAAATGCTACATTCAAAAGAATGCTTCAAACTCTTCCAAATATGAAGTGTTTAATATTCGTGTAGTACGATGCCTATAACTATATGTTAATAAAATTGTCTTCAAAATCCTTTCTTTCTTTTATTCTACATGTCCTTACTGTAAGCATACTTCAGATGAAATAAATTATGATTGACTGGAAACTTCATACATTAATGGATTAACCCAAACACATACGCACACATATCTAAATACCCGCTGCAGATTATTATACCTTTTATAATTTACTTTTCGCTTGTATTACTTGTTTTACCGTTTTCTTGTGTTCACTTGATATTAGTCTCCAAAAGTTAGAGTATTAACTAAATAGGATATAAGAAAAAAAGAACAATACAAAAGTTTATACATACAATATATACATTTTTTAAATAAAATATGCAACCTTATTAGTAAACTGCAAATTTGTATATAAAAGAGAATGTTTCTATCTCAAGTACTGATGAAAACGCAAATTCAAATCCCTGGACGTAAGATTGTCTGGTACTTAAACGTTTTCTTCTTTTTTTCCATTTTCTAGCTGTTTAACAATTTTGTTTTAAGAATTTTTTGTCTTTTGAACGTTAGTTTTTTATTATCTATACAAGAGAACCCCGCAAGCTTCGTCGACGAAGCCTGATCTAGACACCAGGCAGTCGTGTAGAACATTCCAATGTTTTGCGTACATTTAACACTACAAACAATAGAAACATTGGGAGGAATTTCCCTTGTAATCAAAATATTTAAATAATTCAAACCGGTTAAAGTTGAGGCTGTTTTGCTCGAATTAGCAAATATAGTTGTTTAATATGGTATGCAAGTTTCAAGGAAATCGGTTAAAGCGTCTAGGTGGAGATAGAATTATAAGTTTAGAAAGTTAGGGAGATGAGACAAATATTACTTAAAGATATCTTTCATTAAATATTCAGAAGAATTTAACTGAATTTCTATCTCATTAATTACCACATCTCACTCTTTTTCTTTATCTGCATCTGTATAATTTATATTTCTAGTCATTTTATTATTTTAATTAATAGATCCATTCTTTTTTTAATATTTTCTCTACTTTTTGACATATTTTTAATTTTCTTATGTATCTTTAGTAAATCTTTCCAGATCTATGCCCTTTACTGTCACAATCTGAACTTAAACTACCTCTTTCTATATAAATAAAATTATATTATTTTACTGCTTGTAACTACAATGTGCTATACTTTATTACGAGTAAAATTGTGACAACCCAAAGCAAAAGAGAAAACGTACCACTAATAAACTGTGTCTTCTTCTGAAGCTTTGTTTTGTAACAAATATTCTCTTCGCTACTATTTTCGAGTTACAGCAACAAATATTGTAAATTCAGGCAAAGTTATTTGCAAATAATTGCATCCGATTGGATGCTATCCAAATTATTGTAGTGCGATAGACGGGAAACACGCATGTCTTGAACGTCAAACCAGTGCTCGCATAATAAAAAGTGGCCTAAATTGAAAGCCGGATTTTACATAAAACAATTATTAAGTTGATGTTTTAATTACATTTTAATAAAGCATTAAAGTATACATACAATCTCCGATTAACTATGGAAAAATGTCAGATACAATTTCGTTAATCTTCCGATAAATTTTATCGACAACGCTTTGGATTTCGTTTTTAAGATTATTAACTGTTCGTGGATTACTGGTGTAAACTTCAAGTTTTAGATAACCATATAAAAGGAAGTATTGAAGATCTTGCTCATCAATTGATGTCGGAATTTCGTGAAATTACACGACCAGGAAATTGTCGGTGCAGTAAATCAATTGTTGTTGGAGCCGTTTGGCAGGTGGCATCGTCCTGTTGAAGTATGTTTATTCCAAAGCATTGTTGTCAAGTTAGTCAAAAAAACTAGGTTGTCATGTAATCGTAACGATAGCCTTTCACAGTTACATTTCTAGTGTCACCTTTACAGAATTATTAAGCCACCTACCCAAAATCCACGCTACAGTGGCTCAATGCGTGTGCATTTGCTTTTCATGAGTTATACTAAAATTTTCCAAACACAACCCCAACAATTTTACTTATTTACGAACCGTCAAGTAAAAAGAGCGCCCATCTCTCTCAGATGATTTTCCGACTAAACTGGGAATCTACCTTATAATGCTGAAAAAACCAAGTGATGAATTATTGAACGTGAGAATGGTTAGCAAGCTTATGCTCTTGCGTCACTTGAATTTCGTACGCATAAATAGGTCTTTAGTGAGCATTCTTAAAGTTCTTAAAATATTCAGTTTCTATTCATAACCCCGAAATTTATTACCCCAAAACTCACTACCTCCAAATCATTAGCCCAAAATTCTTGACACATTCATATAAATCTTGTGGCTAAGTAAATCATTGCCCTTACTGGACTTTACAAACTCAAAAATTGCTTAAATAATGAACCAAACGTCACACTTTTTTTAATCTTCAACTTCCGCAAAGGTTAAGATGATTTTGAAGGTAAAAGATTAAATAGAAATAGATGCAAATAAGTTATAATTAATTTTCAATATTTCGGAGAAATGAATTTCCGGCTAATCGTTTCGAGGTTTTGAATTTCGAAGTAATGGGTTTCGGAATAAGAATTTTCGGGGTTTTGAATTTTGTGGTAGAGTTTCGGGGTAACGAATTTCGGGGTTGTGAATACCTTCGAAATTTCCAGTTGTTGCGCACGATGCTGAGTCGATGTTTTTGAGATCTGCAGTCAAATATTCCGATGGGTTCTCATCCTACGTTGATACTCATGAGGTCTTGCATTATTTACTGATGCAGTTACATCAAACTTTTTATAAATTTTCGGGAAGTTGCTTCATTTCAAACATCATTTTGGTCAAAAATGCCATGGGATTTTCGTATCGTTTCTGCAAAATTTCATCAAATTTACAATGCGTTTTAACATTAATAGCTCGCTATTTTTCCTATAGCCTTTTATATTTACTAATCGGAAAAATTGTAAATGTAAATCTTTTTATAAAAATGGTTTAATCTTGTACCACCTTAATCATCAGCCTCTAAAAATAGTACACTCTACCACATGTTAGTTTATCCTCTAATTACTAATTTAAGAGACAAGGCTTTACAAGCAAATATATAATTACTGTTAATCAAAAACACGCCACGTATGTGTATATGTATTTGTTATAATCACAAAAATTTTGTGTCGAAAAAAATATTATGTTAGCAAATCCAGAAAGAGCAAAAGATATTATTCTGATTTATAAAGTTCTCCATAGCAGGTATGCTAAGAAAATAAGAGGTAAATTTATCTGATCTCATCAAAAGTCGCTTGATCTTTAAGAAGACAATATTGGTTAAAAAATGCGTATTATTTGTAGCAAATCTATAAAATATAATTGCTTACCACAACATAAGCATGATATAATAATTGTTTAATTTTTTTATATTAATATTGTACTGTATATGCAAAAAATAAAGACAAAAAGATTGTTTAGCGAATTGACTCGTGCCACTCACTATCTTCACTTTTTGTCTCAAGCTATCAAAAGTTATCATGCAGTGCCAGACACGACCCTTTCAAAGTGTCGGGCAATATCAAATATAACGGTCTCACTCGATGTATAGCTGGCCATAACACCCCATTAGTTTATCACCGAACCCATTTCTGACAAAAATTACTGACAGTTGTTTTATCGCTTCCAATTTGCGGCTAGCCTACTAAAGATTGTAATCATCAAAAGTATACAAGGAATTCTTACAAAGCAAAATATTTAGTTAGGTAAAAAAATCATTATTTATCCAAATTTATTTGTAATAGAATGCAATATAGCACAGTGGACAATATATGTTTTTCATGTGGATAGTTGTAATGTTGCTGACAACCTTAAAAATTTTTAGTTTCGTCAACAGAAAAGCAGAAAAAAGCAATACTTCATAAACAAGTTGGGAGCGGAAAAATATAGATAAACAACATCTAAGGAACATTGTGCACTAATGTCGATGAACTACATAGTGTGTCTAAAAGTTTGATAAATAATATGAAAAAACAAACAAAACAAAAGACACAAACAACCCTTAAACTAATCGCCATCTCTTACAAAACACTTCTGGTAACGTTCTAATAGCTTCTAGAAATGTCAGCATCGATCACAAAACCGCTGTCACATCTTGTTGAATTTCCGCAGTGGCCATAAAACGTGCATCTTTTATGGTACTCTCCAGACAGGAAAATAGAAAGAAGATAGCAGAAAGCAGATCATTTGAGTATGGTGGATAATCCAAAAATAGTGCAGCAACGGCCACTGTCTAATTTTGTGAAACTCTAGCCAAACAACCAATGAGTCGTTGCAGCAATTTCAAAATTTCTTCGTAAAATGTGGAGTTCCGGTCCCGCAAGCACAAAGTCCTTAATGATGACGCTTTAATTCTGGATATCACTAGCAACACAGGGTTTCATCAGCTGTGACGATAGTCATCCATTGTAATAAAATCTTCAGTTTTTCACGCATCTTGTTTTTTGCTTATCTGAACAGATCTTCCACCTACACAAATCTTCGCGGACGATGTTATGCACCGTATCCTTCCTAATATCCACTTACTCCACCTTCAATAGTAGTCAATCTCTTGATGCTCATTCGATCATGTTTGGAGTTCTGCTTAACGGCCGACCTGAACATGACTCACCTTCAGTCGTTTCCTTCTAATCTCGGTAGCGTTTGAACCAGTCAGACACACATTTTCTACTCGCACCTACCGCTCCCTTACACTTGCATTGAAATTCCATGCACCTCCGCCGCCGTTCTTCTCAATTTGGACTCAAAACCTGACGTTCACTCGTTACTCCATTGCACTGCGACTCCATCTCACACTTTTTACGTTCGACTGCCCGCATAGAGTTTACTCTCCATACACTTGCATCGAAATTCCATACACTTCCTCCGCCGTTCTTCTCAATTTGTATCAGAACCTGATGTTCACTCGTTATTCCATTGCGCTGCGACTCTATCTCACACTTATTACGATCAACTGCCTGCACAGAGTTTACTCTGAGTTTTTTTAATAACAAATCAAAAAGATAGAGTGATACCAAAACAACAAATACAAAATGCACGAATTTCATGGAACCATCAAATTAGTAGATATTTAAAAAACAATATTTTTCTCTATTTCGCGCTATTTCTTAAACTCCTTTATGCATGATACACAAAAACATATAATAGCGGACACTCGCGTTTCTTCTTGGATATTTTATCTTTGAAATTCATTATGCATAAAATTAGAAAACCAATAGTTCTAAACCACTGGCCACAAATAAAATAAAAACATTAAAAGCATATAATAAAAATACACAAATCATGTGAGTAGATAAAAGTATTCATCAGCTTTTTTTATACAATCTACCACGCTATCAAAAAAGGTTTTCCGTTTCTCCTTTTTTGATCACATTCCTTGTTTCTTGATGTTCTATTTTGTCTACAAAACTGATATTTATATACTTTTTGCAAATAAAAAATTCTGCGAAAGTATTTTTTTGATTATTTCTTATTCTTCCCCCACTCTTCATTTGTTAGTCCTCTTCTTATCAGATTTTTATGGATTAAAATCCCTATTGTTACTTTTCACTAGTCTAGAAGCAACTTATTTTTTATATTCAAAACTTCTGTACTACTTTTCATTGCTATTTGGGGCATAAATTGTAGATCTGTAAGTTTTTGCTTTTTTGTTTTTCAGTGTTGGCGAACTGAATAATTCTTTAATGTTTGGTTTTGGTTTTATGTCATTATTGTTAATATTTATATATTCTGCATTTCTTATCGGATGACTTTTACATTTCTTAATGCGCCAATCGCGTTTCACTTTGGCTTCTCTTATTCTGCTTTCATCGCCGTCCGAACTGCACTGGAATCGCACCAAGGGGAAATTTCCAGGTCCGCTTTTTGCAGCCGAGCCCATTACCATACGCGTTTTCTCCTGACTCAGGCGCTCCCCAGAAACGCGACAATTTGGCTGGATCAGGGAAACCGCTGCGGTCGCCCGGCCCGCCCGCGCGGTCGCGTGGATGCTATCGCAGTCGGGCAGAAATTCCAGCTCGTTCGCGCATTATTGGCATAATATCGTGTGGCCAAAACAAAACGTTGGCAGTAGTCTTTGGCATTGGGCTCCTCCCCGCTTGGGGGTACTATAAGAGAGGTCGTTGCGCCTCAGGAGAAGCTACTCACCTACTGTTGTGACAACCATACTAATCCCTCTGGTAAGTCGCTCGTTATGTATGCACTTGCATGTTGTCGTTGTAGTAAAGCACCGATTCTAAATAACTGTGTCTTTTAAACGGTTTGCCGGGTTTGTGTACCATTTGCACGGCTTTAAACAGGTATGTGGAAAGGCTTCGGGCCGAACTGTTCGGTTAGAATTCCGCCAGTAAAAAATGGCAGGAACTCGACAATTTTCATACTAACAATTTAGTATTAAATCACAATAATCTAAATATTTTGAGCTTGTTGTGTATTTTGCATTAAAATCTCCAACTTATAATAAGTTTCTATAAATAAAAGTAAACAAAATTTTAAAAAAAGTGAACACAACATTTTCTGGTACGTAAAGTTTTTAAATAATCAAAAATGTGTTGGTTTATACCGCCATAATGTGTTATACTCTCTTTGATAATCATGGCTTAGTCCGTATTAAAGTTTCTTAACGAGTGAAAACTTACAAATTCTAATTTGTTGCTTTTGATTTAATTGTTACCTTCCATATTTCAATTTTTTCTCGTTAAATTTTTAAATATTCCTTTTACTGAAATTATTTTTTGAAATACTAGTTCAAGCACCTTAAAATTAAAAAAATAAATATATCAATAATATTTGATACTCTTTTCATAACAGGTTTGTTGTTTAGTTTTGCATTAAAGTCCCAAAAGAGTAAAGTAAAATAAAAATTTCCAAGTTCTAATTTTGTTGTTTTTGGCTTTCCACATTTATTTTTTTTCTTTGGGATTCTTTTATATAAAATTATTTTTTGAAATAGTAGTTCACGCATCTTATAATTAAAAAAATTAATATACCAATGTTATTTTCCAGAAAACCTAAAATTAAACGTCTCATTAAATAACCAACGTTAAATTGCATTTTATAACAATTCGTTGCACTAGAAACATTTACCCGCCCAATTAACTAATTTACAAAGCTGTAACATTTAGTGCTGCATTCTAATTTGGCATTCGTTAAATAATTAATTAAGATTTGTAAGCTCTAATAAAATTGTTGAGAATCACCAAAAACAATACAATCTTAAAAAAATGTTCACAAAGTGTTACTATAATTTGGCTTTACCATCTAATTACTGCGTAATAAAACTATTAGTAATAGTCATCCAACGAATACAATGTTGACAATCCATATGCGAGATGCATACGCAGATTTTTAAACGTTCGTCCCGTTAGATTCAGTCGCAAGCCGCGCTCAATCGGTTCCCACTAATTTACTGCAAATTGCAACAGTAGAAGCAATCACCAGCAATCTCACTCGACAGGTTTGAGTGCAGTTTCAAATTACTCAACTCGAAGCCACTGAACTCCAATTATCGCTAAATAGGTGTTTACGGCTTCCAGAAGTGGAAATTTGACAGCTAGACAAGATCACAAGAGTGATGTATTTAGTTCTTAATTAAAAAGAAAAGCTCGACTGCCTGAAATTTAAAACTCCCGTTTTGCTTCTTAACTTTGCATTGAAATCGCCACTCATTTGCTTGCTTCTCAGTTAGTAAAATTGCATTTAATAATTATTATAACAAATTAGCTGAAGTAACAGCAAAAATAGAATGTCAGTTGTACTGTGCTTTCAAATTTACAATACGACCCAATCGATTCCAAAGCGATTTGAAACCGATTCAGCCCAGGTCGCTATACCTGAATGGAATTGGCACTGCCCAGCCGACCAACAACCTTCAAATAGAACTCGTATTCTGGTGTCAGTGGCCCAACGCCCAGCATTGCTCGTATCGAGAATAACACTTGAACATTCCTTTTTGAATAGCAGCCATTATCTTAAAAACGCTTTGTTAGTGTACGAGAGCGAATCAAAAAGTTTCAACGCGAATTACCAGTACAGTAGAAAAAATGCAAATTAAAATGATCAATGTTCAAAATAAAAAATTGAAAATAAATGTATAAATTTTTTTTTATTATTTTACAAAAAAAGACATATTTTTATAATTTTTACATCAGTTAACATTATTTTTCATAATTTTCTTAATTATTACTGTTTCCCATTAAATTACATTTACAAGGGTAGTGGAAAAATTTAGAGCATGATGCAAAAGCTTTGTTGTCACCACGTTAATGTTTAAAAAAGCGTAAAGCAACATAATGTATTTTGCAATTGTTATTAAAAAATGTAATAACGTAAATTAAATTTTATACAGTAAGACCCTACTTATTCATATCATAAAACAAAGGGTGTGAAAAGCTAAACTTTTTAATTAATCCATATACAGGCTGCTTTTTTAATTCAATATTTTCAGGTCTTTGTTCATGCTTCTTCCTTTCGGTTAATCTCCGTAAATAGCGGCACTAAACAAATTAATATGTCTTTGTGTGCATTTGCTGTTCTTTTTTATTTATATTCTATTTTGGCCTATTTTTTAATGTTATACTTGCTTTATTCCCTTCAAGTGTACTAGTTTTTATCAAAATCAAATTTTCAACAATATTATTAAAGAAAAAGGCATGTAAAAGGCATAATTTTAAGGGAGGGCAGATTTTGATCACAATAATTATTATATCTTAAATCAATCTTTAAAAAACTAAACTATAACTAATAATTACATGAATAGGTATGATTAATAGTGTGAGACAACTTTTACCTTTACATACTTGTATCCCTTCCCATAGATCATTATCTGTTGGATTAAACTTATAATTATTTTAAAAAAAAAACTAAAAAATTAATTTTTTATATATTTTTTTCATTTCCAGATACAATGCTGTTACACCTAACCCTACTGGCAGCGGTGGCGCTGGCGGCGGTGCAGGCGCCGACCCAGGCCCCTCGCAGGCCGCGCGGCCCCAGAGGGCCCACCGCGGCCGGTCTCGCTACCCTCGGCGCGGCAATTCTCGCCGGAGCTGCAGTACAACCTCCTGGAGCCGCAATTCCAGTACCCCAGCTTCAACTATATCCCCGAGAAGCAGCCCTACCCCAGGTAACCGCTGATTTATATGGCGGGCGCGCTTTCCCAGCCAGAGCCGCCGGCGCGGCTGCCGGCGGCCTTCGGCTCTAGGTTAAACTGTTACGTAAAATTGGCAAAATTAGTACTCCGCCTAATGGCAGCGGCCATAAAATTAAAATTTGCACGTAGGCTGTACGCGCCGCGCCTGTTAAGTAGAAATCCTACTATCGAACGCTGCCATTGAACCCCTGCTGTGGAATTGTATTTTGGGGGCAACGCGACTATACTGAAATACCAATAAAATACTGAAAACCACACTTAAATTGGATTCTAATTAATTATGTTTAATTATGAGTTATTTGGAATCAAACTACTAGCATATTAAGGGTTTGTCGTCTAACCTAGCATCGATATCACCAGCGTTTCTAGCTAAATTCGCAACATTAATAACATTAGTTTTAATTATAATAAAGTGAGTGGTCGCAAAAATTAAAAACTCTATTATTTTACGTTAAACAACCCAAGTAATTAGTAACTTATTACAGTTTGTTAGTAACATTTGAGTTTTTAGATTTTTATTTAATTATGTAGATTTATTTTACTGTGCCTAATTATTTGTTGTTTAAAAAAGACAAAAGTGTTTTAAATGGAATTTTCACCCAATTTACTGTTAGTTGTCTTGTAGGTCAACCGTAGAAAATTGGCGTGACAGCATCTTGCGATTAATTACAGGAGTCATTTTCAGCAGAGCTTAAAATAGTTGCTTTTTGTAAAGTGTGTATAGGTCAGCATTCTGTAAATATTTGTTGGATTCTCCCGAAATTCCAAAACATCATAAATGCTAGACAAACTTCTATTTGATCGAAACCTTTTATCTTCCGTGTTAGGATTTTCACAGCACTGAATACTAGTTTAGCAGGACGTTTTAACCCAATCATGCAGCAGCTAATTCTTGGATCACAATATTCAACTCCATGAAGGTTTTTCTGATATTCAAGAAATGTTTTCCTTAATTTTGCTTATATTTTTTATGTTTATATTCGGAATTCCCTAGTCTTCCGGCTGCCTTTCGCTTCCTGCTGCGGTCCAGTTTTTGCTCACGGCAAGGAACACGCTGAACGGAGCAGCCGCCGCATTTACCAGCATCGGCGCTCGATTCCACCTTGGGGTCTGTAGGAGCTTACGTAAACGCGGTAATTGTGGCATGCGGCATAAATATTCGAAATTAATGACCAACATCCGAGCGCCGCGCGAAGTTGTGCAACGATCTGCTCCGGAGCAACCAGTGCAGGAAACGTTTCTATTACCATATCAACTGGCCTAATCGTCCGCTCCTTGGCGGGCCAATTAAAGAGAAACCTTGGATTCCCTCGAATCTGCCATGTGCAATTTCGTGTGACAAAATTACATTGCGTCTGCGATGTACTGCCGCTGACCGTGTCCAGACGGTGCCCAGTTCCCCGTGGAAGTCGGTTTCGTTATGAAAGGAGTCCTGCTAACTGCTGCTTTTGGTTGGGCAATCTGCTGAGCGAAATGACGAGGGCACGTCAATGCGGTTTAGGGTCCTTGGCCGTTCTTCTTGGCGAACATCTTTAATCTGATTATTATGCTGACGAACAAAGATGCTGAAGGTCTTCTTCATGCTCCTAAACTCAATTAAATATTCGCAAATTTTGTCATCTTTTAGTACCTTGACTTACTTGCAGCAATTATTTTGCAGAAATGGTTGCAGTAGGAAAATGTTCGTTACCATTCAGGGAACATAGCAACCCCCGTAGCCCTTTTAAAGTTCGACTTTGTCTGTATATTCGCTAGTTACTTTATAGCGATGATTCATTTACAAATAGGTACAATACCCTCAATTTGCTTAAAACATTGGTCTACGACCCTTCTAGTGTCTTTTACAAGTCTTTGGTGCCGCATATCTTGACAAACAATTCGGTAATGGCCTGTTAGATTATCGTCTATTAAAATAAGCCCCAAAAGCGTTAAGATACTAAACAATTTAGATGTAACATTTTAATCCAATAATTCCAACAATTTAAAAGACAAAAATAAATAGCCCGCAAATAAAAGTTGGATAAATACAAAAATATTCATTAAATAGATTTTATAAAGAAAAACTCGGGAAAAAATTATTTAATTATAGTTTGGACCAATAGAACATCTGGATGTTGTGGCTGAAAACATTACAACTGCTTTCTTTTTTGAGTGAATAAATTATCCCCGCAAACTTTGATTCTTGGCCCCACGGCATAAATTTTGACAGGGCTACGCAATAGGACAAGGCATACGTCATTTTGTTTCAATTTTTTGGCCACGCCTTTGTATGCTACTCTGTTCTCAAAGTAGATACTATTTATTTATTCATCTAATTTTATTTTGTTTCCTTCAAAGTAATCTACTCCCGTTACAATACACATACGCTAACGTTTAATCTAATCTTATAAACATTTTTATATTCACTTTTTGGAATTTCCATCACCACTTCCTTCGATTTTTGTTTCATTGATTCAATTAAGTCGAATTGCGTTCCTCGAGGTGATTTTTTAATCGCATGGTGAGATATCTGGAGAATATGGCGCTTGTGGAGCAACATTTGCTGAATTTTGGCGAACAACCCATAAATAATGATCGACCAAAACATCACTTGAAATTAGGTCTATTGACCTTATCGATAAGATAACTGAAGTCTTACTGTAAAATAATGTTTTCCCATACTTTGTTTCCAGTTGTTTTGATATTTTCTTTGACTATTAATGTTGATAGACGCCCACAACGAGGTTCATCATCTACGGATTCACAACCTTCTTTGAACAGCTTATGCCACTATAATACAGTTTTTTCGATGAAAATTGATCATCGAATGCTTTCTAGGCAATTTTAA
Organism: Sinelater perroti; assembly: GCA_036346155.1. Classification (NCBI taxonomy): domain Eukaryota; kingdom Metazoa; phylum Arthropoda; class Insecta; order Coleoptera; family Elateridae; genus Sinelater; species Sinelater perroti. The sequence continues at coordinate 1,184,120 of JARFIY010000046.1, read as the reverse complement.
ACGTTTCAGTAGCATCAGTTTCATTTTTAAAACAAATTTTAATGCGATTTCTTTGTTCAACAATGTTAGATATTTTAAAAATAAAAAAAAAACTGTTTGGCTTATAAAACTGAAATTAAGAGCAAATATCACTGAAGGTTCTGCCAAGATTTTGAACTACAACTTTCGTGCGAGCTTCAAATTAAAATCTTATTTTTGAACAAAGTTCAAGCCTACATCTCAATTTAACTCGTCGAAGGTCCGCAATCCCTAAAAAGAAGAAATATTGACAGCTAAATATGCGTTTTTTATTTTAAGATAGCGGTCTTGCTGATACGCCTCGACGGCAGACTTTCAGATTGTGATAATTCCCAAGACTACAGCATGGCTTTTTGCGTACGTTACGCAACCGAGAAAGGCGAGTCACTTAAAGCTCCATAAATTTGTTGCCGCTACAGATTTGGAGTGGCGACTTCTGCGGGCTGAAACATTCCACCGCCCCACAAACACCAGAAATAGCAAATTGGGGCAAGAATTAAAATTTAAATTTTCGGGTTTATTTGATGCTTTAATTTCTATTTGGTTATAAAGCCCATTAAATTAGTTCTAATAATAAAAGTCAGCTTGAGTACAACGAAATTTTGTATGTTAACATGTTTAAGTAGTAAAATATTTTGTACTTTTTAGAGTTCAGCCTCCCGTGGTTTTCTACGCCGGAGGTGCTCCCCCGGGCCAGCAGTTCCTTCTCCGCCCAGGAGCTCCCCCTGGCAACTTCCTGATCCCCCAGCCCCAGCCCCAGCCCGGCTTCTACGGGGGCAACCCGCAAGGGCCCGTCTTCGTCGCAGGGTACCCCAAGCCAGCCCACATCCCGCCCATCGAGAAGGACGCCGAGGAGGTTCCAAACCTGGCCGGTAACCACCCGGTGCTCGGCAGGGCGCCCCAACTACCCCAAATACCTCAAATACCCCAAATACCGACAGGTAAGATTTAAATTTAAAAAAATAACTCGTGAAAAAATTAATGTTACCCGCGCGCAATTACGTGGGACTTTAGAAACAAGAACCAATTGTATTAATTGCAGACTCTGCATATTTAAGCGTTTACTTGTCACGTTCGGTAACCGGGACGCCGCTCGCATCGGCAATGGCGCTGAACCTCTTTATTATTTATGCGTACACATGAGTGTACTTGAAAACAATGTGACTGGACATGAACTCATCAAGTGCTAGTTGTACGAGTCATTGTTTACGTGGTTTAAAATGCATAAAAAATTCCCAAAAACGCCTACGCCGCAAATAAAGGAGGCTGGCGGAGTGTGCGTGTAACAGAGAAAGTGGGCGTCCGAGTGAGTGTCGTTTGCAACTGAAAAAGGCAACTGCGCTCCGATACGGCAAACAGCAATTAGGGTAATTACGGTTTTCAGGCAAATCGCCACGAAACGGTTATGAACCTTTCGTTCGCTTTCTACCGCCGCCAATTAGGACCGCTTGGTTGGATAAACAGCCTAGCATCACGCACGCTGTTTACAGGCCCGATGACAGCGCTGATAAAGCCGCGATAATGTAAATATCTAGGAATCCGTATGGCATATAAATAGTAAAAGCAGCGTCTTACACAAAGAGGAGACTAGATGATTCACTTCGCCAAGGCGCAGATTTGCATGAACAAAGCAGCTGCTAGTGATTTTTACGTACATACTAATCAATTTCCTACTTTTATAGTTCATGCCTAACGTAAGGAAGCATGGTAAAACATAAATTGCTGATAATAACAAATGTTTAAGAAATGCCAATGGGTTGCCAAAGGGTTCCTCTCTTGTGCTAACGTTTAGTTCACTGAGAATATTTCTAGTTTTTGCTTCAAAATTTTAGGTTTTCTGTAAGCTGTTATTTTTAACTTTAAAATGTTTATTTTATTTCTATTATCACATTTAAAAAAATTATCTAAAGTGTTAACTAAAAAAATAATTTTCACTCTGTTCTTCTATTTCTGTTGTCATCGAGTTGCTTTATTACTTTCTTTCGGTTTACCGTAGTATTAATTGTTTCTATTGGCCAATACTTTTTCACATTGATATTAATTTTAATGTTTGTAATAGTCTTTATTTTTATTAATGTAAAATTTTGTTGTGGTCATATTCAGAGAATTTATATGTTTTCAATTGTTTTATAATAAATCTAAAATGTTTATTTTATAGAAAAGAATTAACAACATATAAGACTATTTTTCTTTCTCTTAGTATGAATTTTAACTGTTTTTTCTGTTCATGTATTTTTATAAATTTTTTATTTATCTTTGTACAAAATAATATGAAGCATGTACTTTACACTCCACGAGCTTGAAGCTTTCCAAAAGCTTTTTTTTAAGGTAGATCAGTCCCTTTCTATTATTTTCCTACTTCTTTGCATATCTTAGACTATGATTTTTTCTTCTTAATTTTCTCTTCAATATTTTCGACTCCTATAGTAACCTCATCTAGCCATCTTGACTTTGGCTTGCGTGTTTATTCTAATATTTATTATCTCTTATTGATCAGCTCTCATAACAATTTTGACCTTAATTGTTTTTGTTTCTATTATTTCTTATTTCTATCTTATCCTGTAGTCATTTTTTGATAGTTTTGTTGGCCCAGTATTATTCTTATAATTCTTCTTTCCATTATTGCTAGGTTTTCTTTATCATTGCCACCATTTCTGCACCGTATATTAAAAAGAGATATTGTTTTTATTATTATTATTGTTTTTTTAATTATTTTATTTTTCAATAAACTCTTATTCGCATTAAAAATTCTATTTCCTGCTACGATTTTATTTCTACTCCTCTTTCTCCATCATTAAATATTTTTGTACTCCTAATTTTTGTTTTTATTTATTTATTTTTAGTCACGCATTTTAGTTAATATTACTTTTTTTTATTATTTCTAAAACGTCACCTGCATATGATGTTAATTACCTCCTTCTTGTTCTTATACTGCTTTTGTTATTTTTTTTAGTTATAATCTCTAAAGCCATACTGAAAAATGCGCCAAATAGCTAGTTTCCATGTTTCACTTCATTATTTATTTTATATCAGTGCAGTAAGTTTAATAAGGTGATTCCTGAATAATTCTTTTTATATGCCTCTTTTTTATGTATAGTTACTATTTGTTCAATCTCAAAGCCCACTGGTATATTTTCTTCTTTCCACCTTTTTTGCTTGAGCAGAAATATAAATTCTTGTAACACTCTCCCATTTCGTGTCTTACAGTGTAGATTTCTCTACCAAAGTTTCTTTAAGATCTTCTTCGATTGTTAGTTCTTTGCGTTCTTTATTTGTATTTTAATTATTTAAAATGCTCTATCCAGATTTCTTTATGTTTATTTTTATTTTCTACTATTTTGCCTTGTTTATTCTTTATTCCAGTTAATTTACGTTCATACATTTTATTTTGTTTATTAATTTTTGGTGTTTACCTTCTTCCTTTCATTCTTTACTTCTGATAAATTTTTTCTACTAAAATCTCTCTTACTCTTTCTTATCGTTTTATTACATTCTTTCTTTTTTTATTCACATTTTAATTTGTTCTCTCCATTATTGCTTCTTATCTATTTTAATCTTGTTTTTATGTTTTCTTTATATACTTTTTGGCTCTTTTATATTATTCTACTTATCTTCTGTTAACCCATCATTTGTTTTACTGTTAATTTTCGCGTTACTCGGTATATTGCATTTTTACATCTATATCGTTTATCCTCTTTATATTGCACTTATTTCTTGCTACTTTTTCTTTCATTGCTTCTCGTTGCTTTAACCATACTCTTGCCGTTACTGTAAAGTGGTGTGAATCAACATATGCTCCTCCATAAGTTCTTATGCCTGTTATTGATCACTGACGCCTTTTGTTACTAGTATATGGTCTATTTGATATTATATTTTCTTGTTCTGGGATGTCCATATTAACTTATTTATCTTAGAATTATTTTAGTAGTGCTTATTATCATATTCACTTAAACAGATAGCTCTGAATCTATTATCATTCTTTCTTCGCGGATTGTGTATTTTTCTACCACTTGATTGATAATGCTCTGTTTACCAATATGAGCGTTACAGTCTCTTAACATAATAATTACATCTTCTTGTGAAATTTTTCAATCTCTTCCTCTATGTTTTGGTAAAACTAATCTTTTTTTATCTTTACAATTTCTATAGGACCGTATTTGTTCACAATTAATAAATTATTCGGCTTTATTTCTATTCTTATGTAAGCTATTCTTTTGTTTATTAACTTTGTTTTTGTAACTTTCGTCCTCACTTCACCAAATAGTGTCCCAACACCATAGCATCCTTGCTTTCAGCTCTTGACTAAATCATTACAAATTTATTTTTGTCTATTTCCTCTTTTCCTCCGCACTTTATTTCTTGCAACGCTGCTAAATCTATTTTGTATCTTTTTAATTCAACATACTTTTTTCATTTACCCTATTGTTAATAGCGTCCTAACGTTCCATTTACTTACTTGATATTTTTAGTTATTTTATTTTTGGTTTTACAAATCTTCTTTTTCTTTACCAAACCTTCCCGTAGTCATTGTCCTCGTCTTTAATACTATCTTTATTTTGTTCATTTACCAACTTCTTCGTTTGGTTTTTTATACTTTATCGTAATTGTTGTATAAATTCGTTATTCTCTTTTGTTTGCTTGCTTGTTGCTCTATTACCTTCCTTTCTTTTCTCCATTCTTTTCTATATGTTTTTTATTATATTTTTATAAAATATTTTTATTATAACCGACTCCATCTACAACAAGTTTATCATATTTAATTAGAGCTTTTTTACCTTATTTCCCCTTGTTTTAGAAATGGTAGCAACTCTTTTCTGTCGATTTGCTCTTGTTTTGTAGAATTATGATCTATCCACATGTGAGTCTTTCGACATTAATTTTATTAAAATGGGCCCTCCTTCATGTGCTTTGAAGCCACCCAATCTTACTATTTCGGTCCACATCAATATTGAGACTTATACATTTTTTCCATCGCTTGCCGAATTTTTGTTTTATTACTTCAATTTCCTCTTGTTGCATATCTACTACTCTTTATATTATACTATAAAATAATAATACTAAAAATATTCAAATTGCCAAAAGCAACCTATGCGTGCAATAATTACATGCAATCATAATCTTATCTCCTTTTTACATTTCCGGTGTAGAAGCCTATTTTCACTCAGGAGGTGTTATTATCAGTATCTTTATAGTGATAACGGTGGCTGGCTTACGTGCATGCACACCTCTACTGAAAGCCAGCTGTTATCACATCCATTCATCATTTCGCTTTCTTTAGTTTGTAATTTAGATCTGAAAGTTTTTGTTAAAGCATTGTTACTTTTATTCACAGGCCAGAATTCCGAAACAGCACACTGTTAATTTTAACCCAACTGTGAATGCCTAGCCCAGAATCACACAAATGTTTCTGTCAAGAATAAAAGTTAATAAATTTAAAAAGCTGCTTTCTAAACGAATGTATCTCCAATTTCACACAATTTTAAATTAAACAAAGAAAAATAGAATAAAAATTTAAAATAAAAAGCTACGAAGTGAAATTACCAAAAAGCACTTTTTGTGATATTAATATACATAATAATAAGAAAAAAGAATTCATTAAAACGCATTTAAGGAAATTTAAGGGAGTTTACAGAGAAAATTATACAGTGATAACAAAAAGAAGCTAAACTACCGATATGGCTTTCCAGAAAGACGACAGTCTAACTATTAGATGCAATTAGTATGTTTAATAACAAAGAAAAAATAATTATACAATCACACAAAAGTATATATCTTATAAATAGAAAAATAAAATTTTCGAAAGTGACTTCAAAAAATAAAAGTTTTACACGCGTTGAAATTATAATCTAAATCTAATTATTATAAAAACGATAAAAGCAAGAATAAAGAGAAGAAACCCTAAAATAAGCCAAACATTGTGAACGTAACAAAGTAGGTTAGAAATAGAAAAAAGATAATCTTGCTGGAAAAAAACAGCAAATATAGAAAAAGCAGACAAATAACGAAAACCATCCAAAACTCACATGAAATGAATTAAACTCGTACCGGTCAAATTAAAAAAAAAACATGTAATCACACTAAAGGTGAAATCAACAAAAACTTGTACTGATTTTGCATTCGCAAAATTATAGATACCAGAAAAATTCCTCCACAATGATATTTCAAAAATAATTTTGTCATCTTCACAGCGTTCCATAAAAATTAATTTAAATTATTTACATTGTATGAACTAATAGTAGAAAAGTGTAATATGTGAGCTTAGGATGTTGTCGGGGAGAGCTTCCAGCGAAGTTCATCCTTATTCAATTGATCAGATCCTTGGACCATTTCATCTGATGTCGTCTAAGGTGCGGATCTACAGTTAGTGGTTTCAGGATTTCAGTATGATAACCTTCCAGAGTGATGCAATATGTTTCACATATAAAATGTATAAGTCAGTGCATAAAATGCTATTTGACACATACCATGATGTATTCGACTTGAAGAATTTAGACTGAAAACGTTGGATAATATCTAACTTGGATTTTTTGGCACACTCACACAGCTGACATCAATATATCCAGATTCTTTAGCATTAAGAGTAATTTTCTTCCGACTGGTCAACAGTTGATCTTAGTTTGCCTCTATTTACGCTTTTTGCTGTGAGTTTTTCATGTTAAACGCTTACCAAGTTGAATTTCCAGATACTTTACTTAATTGGTTTGTGTAATGGTTGTACCAATAAGTGACGTGTAAAATTTTGTTTTTGTTTACCTTTATTTGCTACCGATGTAGCCACTGTTTGATTTGGATTTGATGGACTTGTAGAATTGCCGATGCTATGTTTGGATTATCGTTGGAAGCAGTAATGGCTGTATCGTCGGCAAAAGTGCTTATCATTGTATAATTAAATATAATATTGGACTCGGCACTATCTTTGAGCGCACCTGCGGCTATTTGTTCAATTTGGGAACACCTCATTATTAATTTTTGTTTTAAAGCTTTAAAGATTAGCAAGGAATGTACTAAAAGAAAATTTTTTTGTTTTATATACCAACCCACTATGCTATACTTTATCGAAAGCTTGTCCAACATCTATCGATACATCACAGCAGTATTGTTTATAGTGAAGTGTAGTTTGTATAAAATTAATTATGCAGTAGCGTTGCTGAATCCTCCAAAACAAATTGACGGTCAAATAATCATTTATTTTAGATTCAGTCATCAGTCATTCTTTTTAGTAGTTGTTTTCTACAGTTTGTAGTAGACCAGGAGCAGAGTGCTATGTTAGGGCGATTGGATATCATTTGAGGTTTTCCCAGTATAGAGATAAGTATAATCTAAGCGAATTTAAATCTTTAACATCTGCAGGGGAGCTTGAATTTCTTGTATTTTTTCGTTGATTGCATCACACGCATTCAAGTAGGAAAACTTCAGCTAGATGGTGTGCAAATGCGTCAACTTACTCCTTATTTGTTCTTAATCAAATACCTCCTTCTCACATAATAATGGTACATGAGAGGTCGGTCGTTTGAATCCTTTAGTAGCTTTCCAAAGTAAAATGTTCTCTTAATTTGTTGCTAAGTTTATTATTTAGGATTTAAATTACATTTTTCTTCTGCATTAGGTGTGCGGTACCATTTGATTATTGACTATTTCTATTACATTATAGGAAATTTTAGTACTATTTATATTGGTATTATTAGATTGTGGAGTAGTGCACCAGCTTGATGCTTGTATTGTATTTGCTTTTAAATTCTGTTCAACGCAACGTCAGACAAGATCCCAGTTGGTTCTTTTATTACTAAAGACACTCTTTTTATATGACTGTAGAGCTGATGGTTGCTATTATGGGAGAACCACCAAGCATAATATCATAATGTTGTAAAATACCTACATAATTAGTTCCAAGGTCTTTGATAATAAAGAAGTCTAACAGGCTAGGTATTTCAAATGGAGCCGATGACCAGTAAGTTGGACTTAAATAGAAAAAAAGTTGTAGTGGTCATCCGATATCAGTTTGTATGTCTCTTTATCTTTTCTTCTAGCTAGGCGTAAGCTTCAACGAGTTTGCTTGGTATTAAAGTCTCCGTCTACTATGAATCTCTAACCCAGTGAATTGAAAAATTGTTGCACATATTTTGCGATGTTATGTCGAAAGGGACAATGGATGGCTGATACATTTATTGCAGTGGAAAGCTTTTTAACTTGAATTACTGTAGTTTGAAGAAAGTTAATTTGATATACTAGTAGTTTTAAATAAATATTGCAGTTTCAACAGGGTGTGGGGTGTAGTAAGTTTTGTAGTTGAAAACTGTCATTGCGTAGAATATTGTTTTAAGAAACGTACATAGAATAAATTAAAAGACAAATTAGATAAATGCTGACAATTTTGTTGAGTAGGTAACAGAAACATTGGTTCTGTTCATTTGGATTACCATATTCTAAAATTATTTTAAACCAAATAAGAACGAGTTTATTATTAGCTGCCCTTCTTTAATAGAACTATGCAATTTTACGTATTTGTAATAATTATTATCTTTACTTTCAACTACAGATGGTATCATTTATATAATACAAGATTTCATCAAAAAGCATCGCTAAAATCCCATATAAATTTAGCAAAACCCAATCTTTACATTTACCCCCTATGACCTTCTGCTTTCCATGCTACTTTCATCTTTTCAATGAGCTTTTTGCACCAAAAATATAAACGATCGTTTTGCAACAGGCCATTTTCATGCTTCCTGCAATATTGCGTTTTGTATTGCATCCTTGTAGCGCAAATGTTCCATTTTGCCAAGGACCCGTCTGTTGTAGCGGCGCTGCCTGTAATTATAAAGTCCACGTAAATTTTATAACTGCCTGACCTACATGTATTACAGCGACTGTCTAACGACTTGCCTTTGTGCATTGACCTTGCCTCGTGATTCATGATTTCGATTCCAAATAACACAAGTGGACACGCCAATACAATCGCTTGCCTCCCGAAATCCATTATCCTGCCACGAAACTTGTTCCGAATTGACAAATATCGAGACCTTTACTTGGTGTAGTGCTGAGCGTTTCGACAGCGCGAGCTGATACGCACGTGCTCTAGAATGTTAATGCCGGCTACGAGGGGCAATCAAAAGGTGCGCGCAGCAGCTGACAAGAAAATTGAGGACTGCCATAACAGCTTCGGTTGCGACACCGAGGACGGCCTGCCCCACAATTCGCCTGGCGCTATTGCCCCAATCTGCATGCAACAGTGGCGCATCCGATTGCAGGAGGGCGCCACGTCGCTTGCCTTCCATAATTCGCGTCATAAAATGGGTCGCATTCGCCTCATGCGCGCAACACAATGAGCCTGCTCTGTTATGCAACGCTGGCGAGTAATTCTACTTTACGAGTTATTAATTAAGTAAAGCTATTGCAGGCGGCCGCTTGCCTTGTCGCGCAACGAAAGTGAAGTGCTGCGAAATTGCGGGTAACTGGCGTGGGCTGCCTGCTGAATTTTAATTTCCTGCGAAAAGGAGAACTTGGAACTTGACATCTAGATTTTGGCAAGGTTACGAATTCAACTAGCTGCATGTCAACGAGAGTAGCCTTTGCGTTTTCTTTATCATCTTTGTTGCTTTTTCTGTTCTTCATTTTGTTTTCACCAATCACATACAAAGAAAAGTAAATCACCACGAAAAGAGGAAGAAAGGAAAGAAGAGGGTAATACACTCAATACTCTACGTTGTTTCTGATTTCCTTTTTCATACTCTGTGACCATCAAATATATTCTTTTCGCTTTAGTACGATACCACTTACTTCGCTATATACTTTGCTAAGATAAAAAAGTATTTAGTTATTAAATTTGGTTAACTGTAATCTCCGTCCCATTTTTCCTCTCTTAGCATGTGATCCGATTTTTCTTTTTTATTTTTCCTTATTCTGCTGATGTATTTTGATTTTATTTGGTGTATTTAGTTAATGATAGTATTGTTATTGGTGTTTCTTTGGGTATTTTTTATTTCCATTTTGATTTTTTATGGAAATTCCCTTTCTATTCAACGCTTCTATTAGTTGCTTTACCTTTAATTACCACTTATGCGTCTTTTTCTTTACACTATTGAATTGCATTGGAAATACCTTTTATGGTAATTTATATTATTTAATTCGTTTTGTAGCATCTCCCAGTCTTTCATGTCTTTTTTGTGTATCCTTAAAAATGGAAAATATAATTTTGTTCCTTTTATCTTCGTAAATTTGTTTTCCAATAAGCTTTCTGTTTTACATCTTTTTCTTTTCAAATGATTTATTTTCTTTCTTCACCATATTACTTATTTACTTTTATCTTTGCCAAACTGATTTTCGTAATCTATGCATTTCCTCGGAACTAGTCGTCAGACCAACTTTTCGACATTTCCTAGAGTATGTGGACACAATCGTCATCCTACGACATTAAACGTATTTTTATTTCCAGAAACTCAGACTTTGTCTTGGGCTTTAGTAAGCATGTTACAAAATAAATCCAGGTTTCATCGCTTGTAATGATGCTGTTGACATAGCAGGCGTTAAATTTTCAAACTTATTATCTATGAAGTTATAAGACGCCCAAAGAAAACAAACTTTTCTCACTTTAAGATAGGTTGTATAGAATGGTATGAATTGTCGGTACAGGGTTATCTAGATACTCTTCTTTAAGACTCTCGATACCATTTGTATATGATCCGTATAATGAAGGCAATGATCTCCCAGCATAGAAGACCCTATTTCCTCCAAAGTCCAACTAACACCCAAAACACAAACAAAAGTGTAGCGAAAAATTCCTCAGTATTCCGTTTTTGCTCAAAATGACATTGCGAGCTCTTTTTACTACCACAGGAGCATACACTTGAACTTACTACAGCACGCAATCATCGCTTTCGCCACATTAAAAAACTTTCCTAGTACTCTAGATACTTTTGGCTCGCGGTCTGCAAACACTGTAGGTGTTGTTTATTATTCCAATCTCTAGTCTTCATTACTAATTTATTGTAATTAGAAAAAAACTAAATACGTGCCTGAAGTTCGTGTTAGATCGACTGTTTTGTCTAAAAATAACCGACAGTTTAACTTGGCTGACAACCCGTAATATTTAGACAGAAATCTGTGCAGAATACGAAAATTATAGCTATAACTGTAGTTTGTCCCCTATTAAAACTGCAACATTAGATCCGACCGGTTTCGCCAAATATCCAGTAAAGATAAAATTCGGAGTTCAGCTAACGGACCATTAACATTCCGTTCCTGTCTCCATACATTTATTATATCGCCGTTAAAACCAAAAATTGCTACAAAAAAGAAGAAAAAACAAAAAATTATTTACAACTTCTTTGTGTGATTTAATATAATAATAATATAATTATCTTCTTATGTTTTACAGTTCTTACTCATTCCTATTAATAATAAAAAAGGAAAGATTTTTCCAACAAAATTATAGTTTAAGCAAAATATTACAAAAAAAATACAATTGATTTTTCGCCGAAGTTTTCATTGTTTCATAATCCCGCTAGCGAAGCTTAACATTCTAGTATCCATTAAAATCAGATTCAGAGAGAAAACCAGAAAAGCTCGAGACCTTAGACGAGCCGATTGCTCCGACAGCAGGTGAGGCCGACGTCCTCGCAGAAGCTGACAAGAACCCCGCCTTCCCCAAGAAGCCGAACCCTGCCATCCCCGCGCTCAGGCCCGGCCAGCAGTTCTTCATCCTGAACGGGAACCCCCTGTACTCGAACTTCCCTCTGCAAGGGGCGGGAGTCGACAGGCCGCAGCTGCCGCCCACGCTGCACCAAGTCAACCCAGACTTGTTCGTCTACCGCCAGCTGCACCAGTTTGACCTGCAACCCCACCAACTGGGGCAAGTCCCCGTGCAAGACTTGTTCCTCAGGAACGCGATCACGGGCCAAATCTCCGACGTGAAGCCCATTTCGGCCATCGCGGGCGGCCTGGAACCCGCCTCCGCCAGGTTGGCCGACGGCAACTACATCTCCTTGAACCACCCCGACGACTTCCGGCAGAACTATCTGTTCAAAGACCCCGTCCCTGTAGCCGCTGAGAACCCGCTAGCTCCACAGAAGTTGCCTTTAATACAAAAGGAGTACTTTGACGGCCCGCTGCTGCTGAAAGCTGCCCCAAGCAACAAGCCTGAAGGCGATAAAGCCCAAGTCAGATTAGGGAAGTCTTTCGGGCAGTTCGTGCAAGCTGAGCCTTTCATCTACGATGATACGCCCATATTTTCCGATTACTACAAATATTCCAATTTTAATAACGGAAAGGAAGAGGACGACTCCGTGGTGATCGAGGCCAAAGCGCAGAGCGACGATAAGAAAGGTGATACCGAAGGTACGTTTCCAAGCTTTTGCCATTAAATGAAATATTTATGCTTTGCCGCAATTGCAGAAGCTACTTCCTCGCCGAAAACGGAAGAACCATCTCTTTCCCAAGCCCAGCCTGCTGCCATAGCACTAGCCGGATCTGGTGGAGTAGCGGCGGCCGCCCCTCGTGGAACAGCCCTCACCGGAGCAAAGGGACTAGCCGTTGCCAGGCCACAGGCTACAGCAGTCGCAGGACCCCCCAAGGAAGAGGCGGAAGGTGACAAAAAGCAGACGAAGAGGAAACAATAATGCTTAGCTAATTTATTGTCTATGTGATCTTTCGTTTCTAATGTTAGTTCTAATTTTAAATTGTTAAAGCTAGTGTTAAGACAGCAGTTTTCGAAATCTTTGTCCATTTATGAAAATCGTGTACTGAAATGTTTTATTTTTATTACCTAGGATAGTCTAGAGAAATAAGAGCAACGATTAGGTTGTTGATTTTCAAAATGTAACATAACATGCCAATAAAGTAATTAGAATAAAAATCAAAAGTCTAAAAAAACATCTTATCTTGTACTTCTACTTTAATACAATCCCATCAGAATTAAAAATCTTCTCTTACCTTCTTTCATTGCAACTAAAAGAGACTGGTGCACAAAAAACAGTAAAAGAAGTAAATTAAAAACAGCTGAGAGTAAAAATTCAAAAAATACCTTAAAGATGCAATTTAAAACTCATACCAACTCTTCCAAAATTATTGTTACAAAGTGAATTAGCCATTTATAAAAGATTTCATAGTAATATATAAAGATAATTCGGATAAACTTCTGCACATCTCAAAGAAAATATTCCACTATAGAAGATTATCAAAACCATTGTAATAAAGGAGCTTATAACACAAACCATAAGTCGTTCCATTGTGTGGTTAGTAGGACAATAAAGAAAAAATGTTCAAAAAGTCCTAATTTATAAAACCAAACGTAATTTCGGGACCAAAGTTACTAAAGCGTAACTTCGAAAAAATGTCTATAAATTAAGTAAACTCTAAAAAGATACATATTGACTCTAATTAGATCTAAAAAACTTTTAACGTGTTTGGATACCAAAGATTTTTAAGCAGATACACTTGAGCCAAATTTAAAAACGAAGAACTAACCTTTATCAAATGCAAAACAAGAGACTAAGATAATTCCGAATTATTCAAGCACCTATTATGGAACGCTCCTACAACTGAGGGTAATTAAACAAGTTTTCACAACAGAAGAATCTTTTTATTTATGTTTGGGGAGTACATTGGTATGTATACAATTTTCTCTTACTCTCTACTTTCTACTTTTATATTTTAAACTTTACATTTTCCATTTACTTGAATTTAACATTAAAATTTACAAGCTAATTTGAAACTAATTTTCATCTTCTATTTTTTGCATGCTGTCCTATTTTTTCCCATTCTTTTCTGTTTGTTGCTTTTTGTTTCCAGTTCTTAACCCTCATCGTTTTCAGGTCTGCCTCCACATTATTTATCCATCTTTTTCTAAGTCCGCTTTTTCTTCTCTTTCCTATTGGTTCTCTATTTATGGCTAGCTTTGTGAGACTCTCCCCGCTTAATCTTTCTAGGTATCCTAGCCATCTTATATGTTGTGCTTTGGCGATTGCAATAATATTAGGGTCTTTATAGAACTCTTCTAGTTCCTGGTTTGTTCTTCTGCTCCGCCACTCCTCGATTTTTATTTCTCCATAAATCGCTCGTAGCATCTTCCTTTCCCATCGTTTCTTCTCCTTCTTTGTTGAGCACCCACGTTTCACAAGTATACGCGGCTGTAGGATTTATGACTGTGGAGTAGATTCTTTCCTTTGTCCTTCTTGACACATACGACGTCTCCGTTATCTTATGGAAGAGAAAATAAATTTGACATTCAATTCATTTACAGCAGTAAACAATCGGTGAAATCCATGAACTTACTACTATAGCGGAACTTTTTGATAAATCTAGACATTATACATTGCCCTCGACAAAATTTAAGATATGGTAAAGGAAAAGTTAAAAAAAATTGTACTCGAGTCAATGTAGTCTCTAATTAGCAAAAATACTACAAAATGGAGCAGCTGTAGAAGAAGTAAGTTATAATTAATAATCAGCCCACCACGGCATCTAGTCAAGTAAAAATATAAAAATAATGTAAATGTGTGTAGATTATACTTTGCAAATAATATTCAATTAAAAAACTGTTTACATCTCAAATAATAATAAATAATAAAGAAAATTGTTATAGTAGATTTTTTAAAATTAAGTAGATATGTTGCTAATTTTTAGCTTCAGAATAGAGAGGAGTAGCTACAAAAACTAAGCAAAGTAACGAGATATCTATAATTCAGCAAAACATATCATTAAACTGCTAAAGCTATCAGATCACAGAGAACGATGTTCTCAACAAAACCACTAAAGCTTATCGGATATAATAAAAACTAATTGATAAGAAGATAAAAGTGACGATAATACAATCGCCCTAAGATATCAACATAAGCAAATATGTCAAGAAAACACAATCTCAAATATAACATATAATAGTGGGGGCTCAACCATCCCACAGAGAGTATAGCTTACAAACTGAGAGGTTAAAGCTCACTGGTCCCGATATATAAAGCATCGTGCCTTAGACGACCGTATTAGTATCCTTTGTTGGAAACGGACGTACCCGATTATTTTTAGTGGCAGAGTAGGCCACCCTCCAGTCATCAGAAAGCTACAGGAATGAATCCCGGGCCCGTTCGCACGAAAGTCACGCACCTCAACCGCTCGGCAGTTCAAATAGACCATATACTAACTAACTAAAATACGTCAGCCATCAATAATAGATATAAGAACATATAAATTAGCGGATTCAAACTTATTTATAGTAACTATAGCTGTAAAGCAAAAACAAAAAAAAATAATAAAAGAAAAAGTAGTGAGCAATAAGTGGAACATGAGGACGCAATGTATAAAATAGTACGAAAAATAAATTAACAGTAATACAAATGATACACCAATAGAAGAAAGATAGAATAATATCAAATAAATAAATGATTCAATGGGAAGCATGAAAAAGTACATGAAGAGAAAGTAAAAGTAAGATTAAAATAGATAAGAACTAATGGTAAGAGAAAAGAGTAAAATGTGAAAAAAAGAAAAATCAAAGAAATCAAAAAGAAGAAAAATAAGAATTAACTAGAATAAAAAATAAACAAATAGGGTAGTAAAAAACGAAAACTTGACAGAAATCTGGATGGAGGATTTTAAAGAATTATTATTAAACACAAATCAAAAACACGGAGAACTAACAATCAAAGAGTATCTGAAGATATTCTGATAGAAGAACCTGCATTAGAAGAAACGAAAGAAATTACAAACAACAACCGTAATACAAAGACGCCCGGTATAGACAGAATAAACTTGAAATTAATAAAGTATGGTAGAGTTACGTAAAAAATATATACTTATGCTCATACAAAATATTTGGGAGAAAGTCAACCGATTTTGAGGTTGAATAAATAATAACTATACATAAAAAATGAAAGCTAACAGGAATACAAAAATTCTCAGGGAATGCTTTATAAGATACTTACTAGACTACTACAGCAAAGAGGAAGAAATCCAACAAAAAATGTAATAAGACAACCTCAAAATGCATAAAGGAAAGAACAACAGTCATCGCAATTCATGTACTAAAGCAAATAAAAGAAAAAGCAGTAAAGTTATAAGACCTAGCCAACAAGAGACAATAAAAATTATATTAGGAAAAAGAGCAGACCCCAGGCAAAATGGCTATATGAGGTGATGAACGATTTAAGAACTATGCAAATCAAAAATATTGGTAAGAAAGTTAGCAACAGATAATCATGGTCTAAGATATGCAGAATAAGATAATATTAGATGAGGATTGATCTAACTAAAAAAGTACCCTTACATGAAGTGTTAAACCACACCTGTATACATAAGCAATCAATAATTCAGAAAAATTAAGAGTGGCTACAAAAAACCGCGATAAACAACAGAAAATATGGATATGATATATACATATACAAACCCAAACATATTTTGAGAAGATATGCAAATTTCAACTTTCTAGCTTACAGTAGTGAGCGAATTTGTATTTTATCTGATAGTCAGAGTGATACAAGAATATGCAGTAAACTCTATAATTTGATAAAATATAATATAATTGTTCTCAACAAAACCATTAAAAATAGAACTGGAGGTAACACTTAAGTACAAAACAAATAATATTATTCTGATCAAACACCAGAAAAGGAACAGAGAAAGTCAGAGACAAATATTACTACCAGAAATGTCAACAAGATGTAAAATGCTTGTTTGGGAATTAAAGAAAACATAAAATCAAAAAGATACTTAAAATCATTTCCAATAAACAGCACTTATGTATTTCCAATCAAGAAGCATGATAAGTACCAAAAACTAGTAGTGTAAAGTTGAATTTATAGGGAGAATTTTAAATTCTGGTTAAAGGCACCTTTTCAGGCTGAGGATTTGGTAATTTTTTTTTATATATATGAAAAGTACTTGATAAGCTGGATACAATGATACCATTATTATGTTGGGCAGACGATAAATAAAAAAGTTATAAATAATTATTTTTTTGAATTTCGCGCCATTATTTCACATCGTCGCCAAGGCAACCGTTTAAAATTTGAATATTGCGCAACTATTTCGCGTCGTCACCTAAGACTCTTAGGCTAAGAGACCGTTAAAATTTGAATTTATTCGCATGTAGTGCCATTCATTCACATCACCCACGCAGTGAACATTACTTTGAAGAGCGTCAATCTTGTTTTACGTATATCTTTGGGTTTTTGGTAAGTATTAATTTATTTAATTATGTTCATTGTATTTATTGATATTGTTTAAGCAGATAATGACTGCAAGGCCGGTCTGGAACGTCAGGCGGCTGCCGAGAAACCCGCTGAAGGGCGTCAATGGGCCTACGACGAGAGGCTCGTGCCGATGCAGAGGATTTGAAAAAAAAAACCACAGACCCGTGTGTCTTCTACGAGCAAGACACGTTTGGTCGTTTACGGTGCTTCGATGCCGGAAAAGAAGGGTCGCACTCACCAGTGGGCTGCTACAGCCGGCACGTGGTTCTAGGTCGTTAAGCTGCCCCGATCAAATCGCATTTATTATGTATGGCTTTTCGGAGAACTGGCTAAACGATCAGCAATTTAGGTTAAGCACAGTAATGTTTTGTCTGAAAATGTAATTTTTGTCTGAAATTCTAAATTTTTGTCTGAAAATGTAATTTTAGGAAATTTTGAAATAAAAATCATGCATTTAATGTAAATATTTTCATTCTCTACCATTTGTAAATGCTATCACAGCAATCTCAAGTTATTGTCATAAAATAACATACTTTTACAGCAACAAGCGAATAGATAAACAACGAAATTTTGTGAACAAATACCAGATACTGATAACCTGTGGCAAATTATTAATTCGGCAATTAAAAATTAATAGATGTAGAAAACCAAAGCAAATGTTCACAGTCGACGAGAAAAAGGGCACTCGCCATAGGACCCATATGAAACAATGGTGCTACATGCGAATAAATTCAAATTTTAACTGTCGCTTAGGTGACGACGCGAAATAGTTGCGCCACATTTAAATTTTAAACGGTTGCCTTGGTGACGATAAGAAATAATGGCGCGAAATTCAAAAAAAATAATTATTTATAACTTTTTTATTTATCGTTTGCCCAAAATAATAATGTATCATTGTATCCAGCTTATTAAGTACTTTTCACATATATAAAAAAAAATTACCAAATCGTGTTGATAATAAGTAAATGACAGCCGTTTAAATAATAATTATTTCTAGTTCTCTTTTATACAACAACCAAATTCCAAACTACCTTAGTGCTGAGCTTCCTTGTATACCAAAAACAGCTGTTTTGCCCCATAAAGTTGCCTACATGAATAATTCGCGAAATGTCAAAATCATGTGACGTTTCTCAAGATAACCACAAACTACAAAAATCACCCACAGATTACAATTTTGCACAGCTCCCTAGCATGTATTGCATTGCCAAAATTAATTACCGTAAAATCAATGTGAGGTAAAGTAACCACTCGCTCCTTCACACAGTACTGCAAGTAACCTCTTTACTCTATCCAGATTACAGTAAAAGTATTAATGACTCTAATCAAAAATCGGAATCAAATCCAACCATGTACTTAAAATTAGTCAGCAGTTTTCTGCTCGTACTTAATGTTCTACCTGACGTCCTTGCGGACTGCGGCTGCCAACTCAATCGCAACAGCAAATGCGACACAGATTCAGTAGATGGCCACAAGTATTCCAAGGAAGCTAATGAACTGCCCGTGGAGAATAACTTACAGTCTTCTTTTGACACCACTGGCATGGTCCTCATAAAGGCCGCTACTTTTGAGATGGGAACCAACCAGCCTGTTTTTCCTACAGATTTTGAGGGGCCGGCCAGGAATGTGACGGTACTGCATTTTACTTAGACAAATACGAGGTTTCCAATCAAAATTTCCGAGACTTCGTCCAGCAAACAGGGTACAAAACTGAGGCAGAAACGTTTGGCGACAGCTTCATGTTTGATATGTTCCTTTCGGATGACCAGAGAGAGCAATACAAGGATTTCAGGGCTGTTCAGGCGCCATGGTGGGTGAAAGTTAAGGACGCCTACTGGGAACAGCCAGAAGGTCCTGGATCTACCATTGCAGGTGACTAATTTACCAATAGAAATTATTGTATAATACATCTGCGTTATTTTAGATAGATTAAACCATCCAGTAATTCATGTTTCATGGAATGATGCCGTTAGATATTGTGAACATTTGGGAAAACGGTTGCCTACTGAAGCAGAGTGGGAAATGGCTTGTCGGGGTGGTTTAAGGCAGAAGTTGTATCCGTGGGGGAATAAACTGAATCCAAAAGGACAACACTGGTAATTATTTATTATACATTACATATAAAATGTATTGTAATAAGCTGAATGAAACAAAAAACTTCAAGGACAAATATCTGGCAGGGAGAATTCCCAAAAGTGAACACTGCTGAAGACGGATATGAAGCGACAGCACCGGTTGATCACTATCCTCCAAACAAGTTTGGCTTGCACAACATGGCAGGCAATGTCTGGGAGTGGACACAAGATTCTTGGCTAAAGTCTGATGTAGGTAAAACAGCTGTTTATAAATTGTCACAATAGCAGGGATGTTCTAGGACTTAAAAGTGAAAAAGGGGGGCTCTTACATGTGCCACGAGAGCTACTGCTGGAGGTATCGTTGCGCTGCAAGGTCCCAGAACACAAAGGATAGCTCTGCCGGCAACTTGGGCTTCCGGTGTGCAGGGGATGTTAATGGTGGTTCAAGTTAAATGTTGGGAGGTTTCATATGTGACTCCTGTCAGTATAAACAGTCATTTATAAGTCCACTTCAAGTTGTCGTCTTAAATGTTGTTAACATACCAGTACTTAAATTCTGCCTTGAAAGTCTTCCATTTTATTGTTGTAGTTAAGTGTAAATTCTTGTTTACAATTTGTAATGATTTTTAGAAGTTTGTATTCTTTTAAATAAATGTTAGAAAAATAAATGGCTCCAGTTTTAAGTCATAGAGACTGAAAAAATAGTGTTTTTATACCACTAACTAACTTAGTAATATTTATTTTGGCATAATTCATACATGATATATGAAGGCAGAGTAAAAACATGATCCACAATACTTGTATTGTTTTATCCCTTATATTAAATTTTTTTAAAATCCATTGCCTATTTAAAAAAAATTTTTTGCATAATAATGAAATGGCCCTATGCTGATATGCAGTATGAATAATCAATTAAAATATTAAATAAATTCGATGCAACATCACTCAGGTGTAACAACATTAGGAAACAATTACTCCTTATCTTAGTCATTGGGTCTCATACTTGCCCTCAATTTGCATTCTACTTAGTAAAGTTTTTCCCAACATCAGCCGGTAAAGAATAGTAGATAAGTACAATGGAGCTGTACTATAATACAACACTAACAATATTTTATTTATAGTGTTAAGGACTACTATTTTAAAGCTCCGTAATTCTCATTTCTTTCAAATGAGGAGATCAGAAACAAATTTTTTAAAAAGTCACTAAAATGGCCCCTAACCAGCTTTCCTACAAAAGAAACTATGATGCGATATGTTGTGTAATCTAATTTGCAGTTAGCACTTCAATTCATCCTGCAAATGTTCTACAAAACTGACATAGTACCAAAACATCTTACTAATCAGTGAATCCCATTTTGCAGAGGTCATATTTCAAAATACCACATTACATCACTTACTACACTGATCATCCAGACAATATGGCACACGCTGAAATTGCCATCACACTAAAAAATACAATCAGCCATGTGGAGCTACCTAATATGTTCTAGATCACTTGCAAGCAACATCAATAAAAATAAAATTTATGCCATTTGAACTAATTATTGCCCACCCAGGCATAATATAAAAAAGAGGACTTTAATAATTTTTTGTGACGTTGGGATCCAAATTTATTGCAGGAGGGGATTACAACAGTAAACAAACATTATTTGGATCATGCCTTATAACAAACAAAAGCAAAGAACTATCCACTGCTACACAAGGAAATAACTATTCCTCCCTATCTACCAGTGCTCCAACCTACTGGCCAACAGATCCAAATACAATCCCCGACCTCTTGGACTTATTCATTACCAATGGTATCTCCTCTAACTACATGGATATCACTCCAAGTTATGATATCTCTTCCGACCATTTAGTAGTTTGATTGTACATAAAATACCAGTCCCTAAACTGCAGAACAGAAAAACAAAATGGGACGAATATCGCAATAAAACTGAAAAAACAACTAATCTAAATGTAAGTCTTAAAATTCCCAATGAAGTCGATGAAGCAATAACACAGCTCATCTCGCTTCTTGTAGAGTCTGTTTAACTTGCTACTTCAGAGATTAACGAACAAAACGAATCCATTAATAGTCCAGTCCAAATTAAAAAAACTTATTGCTGAGGGAAAAAAGAGCCAGAGCCACATGGCATTGAACCTACAATCCTGCAGACAAAACAATGCTCAACAGACTAAATAATAGACTAAAATCAAAACTAAAAGAAAAGCGCGAAAGATCCTTTACAGGCTACGTCAGCAGTCTTAATCGATGACAACTCTAAAAAAAAACTATAAATCAAGTACCCCCTTTTCGGAACAAAACTGCTCTCAATCCACAATCGGCAAGAAACAATGAAGAGAAAGCACAACTATCTGCAGAACATCTCGCAGAAGTATGTAAGCCAAGCCATGACGATAGAGATGATGAAATAGAAAGACATACTTCCAGGATCCCCCAAATATACCAGCAATCAAACATTTGTCTCTTAAAAAAGTACAAGAAATCAACTACTTAAATCTCAAAGAAAGCACCAGGCTTAGACAAAATCACCTCCAAAATGATAAAATATGTTCCAATAAAGGGAATGATACTCATTACATACATATTCAATGCTGTCTTGAAACGAAACTATTGGTAAAATATTTTACAACTGCAGAGATAATACTAATACCAAAATTCTGCAAAAATCCAAACAACGTGTCTTTACATCGAGCCATAAGTTTATTGCCAGTCATCTCAAAAGTTTTGGAAAGACTGTCGTTACAAAAAATATACTCAGATCCAAACACTGAAGATTGGGTACTACTTCACCAATTTGGCTTTCGTAGTCAACATTAGCAGTGCAACAAATTCACAGAATTACACATACCATAAATCAAGCTCTGGAAAACAAGAAATATTGTACATCCGTTTTTCTAGATGTCAGCCAAACCTTTGATAAGGCAGAAAATCTAAAATGAGATTAGAAAACAGATGCCTCATAATAAGTCTAGTAAAAAGAAATCCATTATTTTTCCAATAGATGACTTTAATAAATTGTATCTTGCGATCTAAAAGTCCGATCGGTTTAGACTAGATGGCGTTAGAAAGCTGACATTTTGTACTAAAAAACTTATTTGACAGTTTTGTGAATAGTTGACTCAGTTTTGTTTGACCTCACGTCAAAGATGGACAACAGCAAAGAGAAAATACGCCAGGCGGCTGAAAATGTGAATAGTGTTTATGGTTCTGATACTGTAAAAGCCAATCAAGCGCAGTCATGGTTTCGTCGATCCCGTTCCGGTAATTTCGATGTCAAAGATGCACCACGCTCTGGAAGGCCAATTATCGAAAATGTGGATAAAATCATGGAAATGGCCGAGTCCGACCGCCATATAAGCGCTGTTTCTATTGCCCAGGAGTTAAATATTGCACAAAAAAACCGTTTGGAACCATTTGAAAAAGGCTGAATACAAAAAGAAGCTGGATGTATGGGTACCACACGAGTTAACGCAAAACAACCTCATGGACCAAATCTCCATCTGTGAATCGCTGCTGAATCGCAACAAAGTCGACCCATTTCTGAAGTGGATGGTGACTGGCAATGAAAAGTGGATCACTTACGACAACGTCAAGCGAAAACGGTCGTGGTCGAAGCGCGGTGAGCCAGCGCAAACGGTGGCCAAGCCAGGATTGACGGCCAGGAAAGTTTTGCTGTGCGTTTGGTGGGATTGGCAAGGAATCACACACTATGAGCTGCTCCCCTATGGTCAAACTCTTAATTTGAACCTGTACTGTGAACAATTGGACCGTCTGAAGGAAGCAATCGCCCAGAAGCGGCCAACTTTGGCCACTAGGACAGGAATTGTGTTTCATCAAGGCAACGCCAAGCCACACACATCGATAGCGACTCACCAGAAGCTCCGGGAGCTTGGTTGGGAGGTTCTTATGCATCCACCTTATAGTCCGGACCTGGTACCAAGTGATTACCATCTGTTGCTAGCCATGGCGAACTATTTTGCTGGTGAAAAATTCGCCTCAAGGGAGGCTTGTGAAAATCGACTGTCCCAGTTTTTTGCCATTAGGGACAAGGGCTTCTATGAGAGAGGTATAATGGAATTACCTTCAAAATGGCAACAAGTTATCGAATAAAACAGCGCATATTTGACCTAAATCGGTTCATTCTAAGTATGTTAAATAAAACCTTCAATTTCATGTAAAAATAATGGATTTCTTTTTACTAGACCTATTATATAAAACCATCATTAAACCGATTTGGACATATGGTGCTGAGATATGGGAATGCGCAAGCAAGTCCAATATAGCGATTATTCAAAGAAGCCATGGTATGTATCAAACCGAACATTGCACGATGACCTAAAAATCCCATATGTTAAAGACGTCATCCAAAAACAAAGTTTAAAACATCATGACAAATTGGAAAATCACACGAACATTCTACTACATCCACTGTTAAGATCTCACATAGAAAGAAAACTGAAAAGAAATTAGCCAGCAGACCTGAGGAAAGGTTGAAGAGGACTCTTCGTTGGAGAAGACTTTATCAGATATTAAAAAATAGAAAACTCCACTCTTAGTGACCTCTCTTTGAACCAAATCTTGTTCTGTTTGCCGCAAAAATCTCTTCCATAGAAAAATGTGACCACCGTCAGTGCAAAAGAGATACTGGTCTTACCAAAAAATGTAAGTCCTGGTAATAACCACATTACCATCACTAACTTTCTTGGAAAAGATGTTGATTGATCCAGTCTCAGTAGAATGATAGAAATGTCACGAGTGTAGTAAAGCAGTTGTATTGCATTACAGCACTAGACTTTACCAACTTGTGTTTGTAATTTGGGCAAACAATTTTAAAATGTTGAATTGCTATAAAACTACCAAGAGATAACTGCTGCCATCATATATGTTCAGTGTAAGAAACTTAAAAATAAATCCGCTAATACTACATTATGCATTGTACAAATGATATAATTCAAAACACTTAATGCTTAAAAAATGTCACTAGTACTAACAAAAATGCTCTTCTGAAAAACTCAAATTCAAAAAAAAAACAATGCTGTTGAGATACATTATTGTGGTATAGTCAATTCCCAGCAGATATGTGAATCTACTTCTAGTTAAAAACGCCACCTACTCCATGGTCCTCCTACATAACTGTTTTTTAGTCTCCCACTCTTCATTCCATCCTCTCTCTCTGTCCCCCTTTGTACAGTTTTTAAGTTCTAGCATTACTCATACATATTAATTTTGTGCCAAATGTGAAAATGCCTAGAGATATTTTGAGCACAATACAGGGACTATGTTAATAAAGTGGTTAATGATATTCAAATACAACTTGTACGAAGGTAGCATCATTGCCATATTATGTTTAACATAGTAACCACTACAAGTCTGTAAATTAAAATTATCATAGAACATTAATCGGTGCAGTTATGGAATTCTATATTTAAATAGGATCTATCACAGGGACACAACAGAAGTTTTATAGAAAGTTTAAGCACCATAACACACTACCTATTATAAGGAATTTGAATTGTTCAGCAGAACTTTTACTTATTCATTCTTTCATAAAGATAAACAAAATCGAACATTTCATTCTATTGTTTATATCTATTTGTTGACCTATATTATCTAAATGTTTCTCAACATCCAGGAAATGCTGCATCATAAGAAATTTAAAATTGCAGTAGATTTTCAAATGAGTCTTCTTTGACTTTGAATGACTGCATTTAATACATATAAATTTCTTCCATACAGACAAATCAATAAAATCTCTTAGTGTAAAATTCAAATGAATTAAACCACAAGTTACAAAATTAATGGTAAAGTTTGCTATTTTTGTTTTTCAAAATATCTTGAAATTGTAAAAATCCAGTTATCTACATCTGAAAGTAGATTGAAACCATTCGTATGTGGTAGTTTTCATTTGCAAAATCAAGCATGGCAGCATTACCACCTTCTTGAACAAATAACATTTGGAAACTGTCAGTTTGTTATCCTTATATTTTAGAGTACAGAAAGTAAGACGTTCAATTTGTGAAACCTATACAAACATGAGAACATCAATAATTAAGTAGCAGTCTAAACTAAATGAGTTAAGTGTGCTGAAACTATAGACTTTTGTTCGCACTCTTATGTGCGCTGCCTCATAAACTTTGCAAACTTCCATTTGTTTCTACAACCGTTGCAAGTTCCCCTAGAAATAGGGAAATCAATGTCTAATTGATCCTCCTCCTTTGCAGCACAAGAATATTTCTTGTGTGACCTACTATTTACTTTACTAAATTATCATTTACATTTCAAAAATTATCATTTTCCCAAAAAAACTTTTAGCACTCATACTATTATCGAAACCATCATTAAAAAATCTGACAAAATAAGATCTACAATGATTTCAAAACGATAAAAAGTCTTGAATAACATTATTTCACTTTAGACTATTTTGTACAAATTACACCTAATGCAAAATCCATCAACCTATGAACAGGAAAAATTGAGAAAATGATATAAGATGTTTTTTTAATCAGCCTATAAAGCTTTGTAACGACGTAAACTAAACATTGAGAGCGACACAAAATATCGTACCCTTGAAAACACTGCTACCTATGAAATTGACCGCCTTTAATTTGGTTTTCCTGTCCTATCTAATTAAAATAACATTGAAAATTTCTGAAATCTCCACGCAACAGAATTCTTATTATCACAGTTAATAATTGAAAAACATTATGTAGGTAAGCTGCCCACATTCTGATAGCTATAAGGCTGATAGCTGGATATAAACCACAAAATATTGCAAACACTAGAATTTTAAAAGAAATCAAAGTTCTACAAACCCCCGAAACAGACTATCCAAAACAGCAGTATTATTAGGCAAGTCTATGGCTAAAACTATTATAAATATTCTAAAAACTTTGAAAAAATTGAACAGGCGACTCTTAATAAATAACTGCTATTGGGTGTGTGCTGACTATTTAATAATAATTTCAGATAAAATTTTTGAACTAGATAAATTAGCAGATTCATTCTTTTCATATGGATATTCAACTGAAATTTCCATAAGGGTTACATACTAAGTTTCTCTTATGTAATAAAAGAGTCACATATCTGAGTAGTGGATAAAATTGGCTAATTTTAGCAAATGGGTTGCTAGCACATAATTTCATTTGAACCTGTTGATTTTGGTAAATAACTATCGTACAGCCAGAGCCTCAGTCAGTTAGGCTCCCCTGATATAAGTTTTTACATCTATTTTTAAAGGTACATTGTAATGCGCTATTTTTACAAAATTAATATACAATTACTACCAAAAAACTATTTCCATTGCTTTGTTTGGAAGTATCTATAACATGTGAAGCAAATACCTTCCATTGGGTTTCCAATGCAAAAATAATACTTTACTTTTTTTATATAAAATTACTTGAGACGTGTCACTGAGTAGTATACTATGTTAGGGTCAGAAGAATTACCCAATATAAAATAGTAATTGGTATGTCTACCGTAGGCTCTAGATTGTAGCAGACCTATCCTGTTATGACCCCAAAGGGCCTTCGAGGCTATTATGGGGAACTATTATTATTATTAATTGGTATGTGACAATTTACCTTGAGACCTAAAAGTATATCAAGGTTTTTGATTAATAAATAAATAAACATAACAATTAATTCTCACACCTTAATCACAGATTATTCTTGTATTATTTATACTCTTAAAGATGGATGCCGAGCTCATGGAGGAATAGTACTTTTTATAAAATCTGTTATAATTTTCACTTTGACATCATTAATCACAATACAATTGCACGCTGCTATAGAATGCACCATCTGTAATATACATTTTGCTGATAGTTAATGGTCAGTAATATCAATAGGAAACCTAACGAGAATGGTGTAATACCGTAAAGGAAACTTTCTACAGCAATCGTAACGGTCACTTCTGGTTGCCGTTAACCGATTTGGCTGAAAATCAATCCCATGAAAGGTACTGACCTAAGATGTGTGTATGCCAAGTTTGAAGTGAAGTTATAGTGTCTCCAAACACACACACAGACAGACAGGATGATTCTCATTAACTTTCTACTATAAGCTAGAAAGTTAATAAATATGTGATAATCTTCAAAAAATAGTGAAAGATGTCTGAACCTTCAAATATTTTGTTAGATAAAATAGCTAAAATAAAGATAAAGTGGAACTTCCAAAATTCATTGTGTATAAAATCATCACTACTGAATTGCAGATGTAAAAAATAAAAGAAAAGCCATGTGTTGATTTCTCATAAACTCAAATCCAGCTTAAAAGAACACCATTTTTAACTGTTATGCAAATATGCAGACTGATGTGATGAGTGCTCTAAAAGAGATTTCAGCTTGAAAGTTCACTGTCAACGGTATATTGATGGTCAAAAATGTTATTTTGAAGAATATTAAGCATATATATTTCTAACGAATTTTATAAAATTAGTCTTATTCTTTTCTAAACGTATCTTGTATAATAAAATGTTTTATTTTTTGCCCAGCGATTTTCCTTTGTTTATTATCATTGCATACTGTGCTGCAATGGGATCAGGAACACATGTTATGAGCGATACACATGTTCATTATATACACATATTGGCAAACTGTATCAATAAAGAAGTACCAAATATAAACAAAGCAAACTCAATTTCTGCCATTGGTTCCAGTGGAAGACGACTTCAGTATCATAACAAAAAAACTTGCACTAGGTTTGCTCTACTACTAAATTTAGTTTCATTATGCTACATAATATTGGATATCATAGTCTAAAACCTTTCTCGAATTTGTGAAGGAGTCAAATAACCAACTAGGATTTCCATACTGATTATTCCTAATATACTATCTGTCACACTTCTAATGTCAGCATGCCTGAAATTGCTTTTTTTCTAAAAAACTTTAATCACTGAAGTTACAAGTCAATTAATTTCTTCCTATGAGGCATGCTGAAAAGAAATGTATTGTAATAAATCACAGAAATCTTTATAGAACTACAAGAAAACATTTGTTCTAAAATTGAAGCAATGATTAATACCTTCTATTGTATAGAAAAACGTGCAGACATGACTCAATACTAATCGCAATCACTTTTGACAATTGCATCATCATGTATCTTATACGCCAAGGTATTTCCATATAAAATTTTACTACATTTTCTCCATTAATTTTAATCTTTCTTTCGTCATAGGCTTTTTGTCAGAAGTGTCATGACAAAAGAACTACTTGTTCTGCACCCTTCTTTTTACGATGTCTCGCCATTGATTTCTGTTTCAGGCTATTCTTGTCACCTGTTCAATAATATAGCCAGTAATCTCTTTGATCTGGTCCATCCACCTTTTTGGTGCTCTTCCCTGCAGTCTTGATCCCTATCCTGAGTTCTGCCCTGTTTCAATATTAGAAGAGAAATATGCTGAGAGAGTAAAATCCATGCTTCTCAGTCGCTTGTTACAACTCGAACAAAGAAAGCCATTTTACATATTTAAACCAAGATTTAATATCTGCATGCAAATAATAATGATCAACAACTCATCTTCAACATGAAAATAGAACAACGGAATGTCTTGCACAAGAACAACCAAGCTACAAATAAAAATACTTCAAAAAGTTAAAATAACATACACCAACAAAATGTCAAATAACACCATACCCTCTATTCTGCTGTGATTATCAATTACAAAAATAAGTTATATAAAAACTCCTGAAGCAATATCTTCGTAACAGTTTAAAAATATTAGTCTTATATCAATTGCACTTACAAACGAATGGCCAGGGCCAAATTTTCCTTGCGAGGCGAAAAACGCAATCCTGGCCTTACAATCTTAGCCTACATTGCAACGGGGTTGTGCAGCTCGCGTTCTTGATCTTATCTTGTTAGGAAGACTTTGTAGTATCACAAACAATTAGCGCCCCTGAAAGTTCGACAGCAATTTGTTCACGGCATTTTGACACGACTCCCTGAGAATTCTAGGCACAGGCACATATCGGTATGCCAAATAGCCACCGAGTGTGACCACCGATATCCTGAAGGTCACCCTGATTATTTTCGATGATAGTGAAGGCGGAGGGATCGTCAAGATGTTAGGCAAGTATGGCCGCTGCTCGATGGGCCACAACCGACAGATTCCTGCCACATGGCCAATTCCCACCACTCCTACTACTCGTATGGGCTCTGTTGAGTTTTCAGCATACTCTGAAAAGTAATTCGCTTTTTATTATGGCAATATAAAAGTAAAACGTAAAAAAACCAGTTATGAATTACTTAAGTGGAAGAAAGATCTTATTTACAAAACTTACATAAAAATGCAGAGTAATTTTTGTTTCTCTAGCGACTTTGACGACTCTCTAAATGCTCAAATCTTTTGTGTTCTATTTAAAAAAATGAAAGAATGATAACCACAAGGCTACAAATTGCCATGTCCAAATTGTGGTTTGTATTTAGTGCAAGTAAGCATGGGCGTTATTGTAATCAAAATTTAGACATTGAACAGTCTTTTTTATAATTAGTCAAGTTGTGGTCAATAAAATCTCTATAAACTTTCATGAAAGTCACTAGTGATCATTTGACTTTTGTAGCATAAATAGGTGCTGTTCGTTGTAGTAGGTAGGTAAAAGGTAACTGCTATTGTTCGAGTTGCTGACTATAGATACGCTATCTGTCTGCAACTGTTAAGACATTTATTTATTATAAATGAAAATTAAAATGCGATATGTCAAACATAAATACATTACTTCAATTAAAATTTCAACTGGCAGTCACAAAACGTATGAGAACTAAATCTCCTCCGAAACAACACACTACTCCAGTGGAACCAATAAACATACAAAATCAGTTTACAGAACTTTCTCATGTGCCACAAACTGATACCAAGGCGCAACACAACAGTAGTACTCAGCAGCCACCTAAAGAACACAAACCACCACCTACCTTCATACACATTGTATTTAACTACAACAAAATTATAAGACACTACACTAACAATACTAGAGTAGGAAAAATTTTATACCAAAGCGCTAACCAACACTAGGATCAAAACCTGAAAAACGAAAAGGTTGTTCATCAAACATACTAACTAAAAAAGACCACGCCTACAGAATCTTTATCAGCCACTCAATATCCATACGAGAAATAAAAAATAACTGTGCGGAATATTACTAATACAGGACATTGTGTTACAAAAGAAACCCCCTCTCCTTATTTGTAGTGGACTTTAAACCAAAAGAAAATAACGAGATATTTAATACCACATACTTAAGCAACATAAGTATTACAGTTGAAGCGCCGAGAAAGAATAATATCAAACCACAATGTATGTGCTGCCAGTAATATGGCCATTTTGTATGTGTGAAATGTGATGGCAAGCATAACACTGCTGCTTTCAAGACACCTCCTTCTACCTTCTATCACAACTAAATATGTTCTATGCAAACTAAATCATTCAGCTAACTATAAAGATTGCTCAGTTTACAAAGATCTGCAAAAAATGAGACAAAATCCACCTGCAAGAACTACAACTAATATAAGTAATCTAACTCAACACCTCTAAATATTTGCAAACAAAATCAATTACTTAATCTAAACAGGCGACCTGCTAACCATTCAACTTATGTGTAAGTAGCCTCTGAAACGCTAATCTAATAATGTAGGCTATGAACAAATAAATCTAGCGGAGAAGCTTTCACACTTCCCCGATAAATTCAAAAATATATTTGCACAATGAATGCAGCAAAACAGCTTGGTTCTAAACATGGTCTCTGCCATAATTAGTAAATTAACTTAAAAATTGGCACCATCATTGCATGTTGCAGTCTGGAATGCAAACAGACTAACCATATACCAGAAATAATAGCTTTCCTACTACTAATTTTAGAAGCTCCTACAGCTAGCTGTAAAATTTCACAATACACAACTCATCTTACAAATCATTCAGACGACACAACCGATTCAGCAATAATTATAAAAAGTACTCTACCAACATCATACATTCAAACTAATTCTGATAAAATCCAAAGTATTATCTCAAAAATATTAATATATACAAAAGAAAATAATATTAAATGTCATAAATGCAAAACTGCAGTTAATAGAGCAGGATTCTAATAAAATTCATATAGTCTGCAGAAAACAAGTTTAGTTATAAATTACATATAGAATAAAGCTGTAAAAAAATTGCAATGAAAAAAAAG
Organism: Sinelater perroti; assembly: GCA_036346155.1. Taxonomy (NCBI): domain Eukaryota; kingdom Metazoa; phylum Arthropoda; class Insecta; order Coleoptera; family Elateridae; genus Sinelater; species Sinelater perroti. The sequence continues at coordinate 1,152,677 of JARFIY010000046.1, read as the reverse complement.
CTTTGATACCAAAACCATTAGAAACGAAAAAACTTAGGAAATAAGACATCATCAGGAAAGGCGACAAAATTTGAAGGAAAAAAAGTCCAATAAACAAAGCCAACGTTGTAAGCACGAATACAGAAAGATGCACTGTAAACGAAGAAACGTAACGTACTGCAGTATTGCACATTGTGCCTATGCATCACTATTTGGCTAGGATGGCGTCACTATCCGTTTCACTCACATTAGTCGAAATGGCGTGTCTAAACATCTCACTCATCTTGGTGAAAGTGGGGTCACTATCTGTCTCGCTCACACTTGGCAAAACAGCGTCGCTATCCGTCTCACTCAAACTTGTACTTTAAAACTGGGGTCTTAGAGAAAGCCTAGTGTGCATTAAAAGCATTTTAACTAAGTAAAAAGAATTAGCTTGATCAGGTTTCTTTAAAAAAAAAATATTTTTTCCTTATTTAATATACCATTTTGGAATTTGGACTAAATGCGCCATCTTTTAAAGTCACTTGCCAAAATTGTACATTTTCTTTCAATACAGTTAGTTAAAGTTGGGCGATGTAATAATTTTGAGTGCACGGTTGGGTAACAAAAGTGATATTTTCTTTAAACCTGAGGCAGTTGTGTTTTAATTTTAAACTGTAATTACAGAAGTGTTATTCATGGTTACATCACACAAAAAAAAATGAAGAACAATAAAGATTTGTAGTCATGGTACATGAAAGATCATCACAGGGTGTCTGGTGTGGCGACCTTTTCGCCCTTGAACCGTTTTATATCGCGGCGGCATGCGAGCCTTTGATATCAGCTACGTTTTGCCGTCGCACACAAACGGCATGGGCTTTTGCCCCGCAAGCATTCATGCCCGCAGCGCGGCCACTCGTCAGTCCGCATGCATTCATGCCGCAGCGGCACTACGGTCGTGTCTCAGTCCGCATAAATTCGCATTTCCCATCCCCGCAAATATTCACGCATCGCAGCTCGGCCAATTTGGTCGTGTCTCAACATCCCGCAGATACCAGATCCGCAACGCAGAGGTGGCCACCTTGGAATCGCCGACGAAGCCGATTCAGGTGAGCGATTTGGCAATTCATTGGTTGATATCGGTAGCCGCCCCCATCCGCTAACGCGACGGCCGTTTAAGGGACGATTTGGCCTTATCGGCTGACCTTCCACTATGGGCCGTACTACGTTTCCACACCGCACCACGAGAGCGGCTATTTACACGCCTGCCTCTCCATTTTTGGTCCAGAGCCGCATCGTACCAGCACCACGAGAGCGGCTATTCACGCCTGCCTCTCCATTTTTTGGTCCTTACGAGCCGCATCGGTATCGTATCCCACACCGCATCCACGAGAGCGGCTATTTACACGCCTGCCTCTCCAGTGTCAATATTTTCAATTTTTTTTTAATACCTATAATTTTAAAAGTACACAACTAAGATTTTTTTTATTATTTTTCTGATAACTGTCACTACCTGGTCTATCACACAGATATTGTAAAGGAACAACAGTAACAAATCTATTAACTTTTGCTGGCATAGAGAAGACAATCACTGTACTTCATTAGCTCTTGACAGACTTGTAACAACTGTTATAAATTAAAGATGTCGATTAACTGCCCAGGAAAAAAGACACTGATAATGCCATTCAACCTATATTTCTTTAAAAGAAAATGTCATAATTGAAACTGGCAAACTGCCAAAACAATATAAATATGTAAATCTGGACCTACAATTGACTGTACATCCACTGAATTATATACTGTTCTAGATTTGTAGAAGGTCCTTATAATAGGTATGCAATGATGGTACACTACAGTCAGTGTTAACCACCAAAATGAATCCAATACACAAAATTAACATTTTTCTGCTGACTAATGTGCAAAAATTGAGTTTCTGTTGTATTTCTCATAAATAAGAGAAATAATAAGTTCAAAACTTACCGACATTCATGTTCACTTAAACAATGCTGCTGCCTCTAAAAAATCTATACAGAATAATTTGTTTCAATGCATTAATACTTCATGTTCACCTTAATTTACCGCAAAGCGTTTTCAAGTTATGCAAGGTATGTTACCAATAACTTGGAAGTAAACTTTAGAAATTAATAAAGGAGTAAGTAATAAATCTTAATCTTTTACATCTACAATCACTCTGATTGGAGAGTGGAACCTAACATATTATCAGCTACCACCAACTACTGCCTTCCCCATTCTAACAGGTACCTAATATCTGCTGCGTGTTTATTGTGTATTTTTTTAAATTTTGCATCAAGTGTTTTAATAATGAGAAAAATATAACTGTCATTAAGCAAAGTACATACTTTTAGGATGTAGCCGTGAACCAGCTGCCACCTGAAGTGAGTGAGTGAGAAAAATGTCCCGTTCATCCACAAACACCTCCCCGAGCGCAGGATACGATCCGGCCATTTCGGCCAAAAGCTGCTCCAGCATATCCCGACGCTTACACCTTTCGATTTCCTCTTTGCTGCAAATGACCAACTTTCAAATGTTGCACTGCAGTTACTAATCAAAACACACCTGATAGGGTCCTTTGAAGTGAGCAAATGCCAGCCTAACTTAATCGTTTGAAACCAGGACAACCTAGCTAAGGCACGTTTTAAAGTAATCTGTATAGGCCTATCCCCTAGATGAATGCCGCAATCCGGTAGTTTCTTTGCCTGCAAACATTCGTTGTGTAAAAATAAGAGGGCAGATAATTCAACATACTTCTGCATAAGCAACTCTAAACTCTCCACCGGGAGCCATTCCAATCTCTTTAGTGAGGTGAGCGCTCATGTTAAGAAGCAGCAAGTACATGGCCCCATTGTACAAACCGTTTGCTTTTATAGTGCTCCGTATCTTCTCAAAATCAATGTTCTTTGCCTCTTCCAGCACAGTCTCTTCGTCTAGTGACAGTATGCTAGTCCTAGAAGAACACAATTCTAGTACCACCACATGCGGCTGAACATTCTGTATGACCTACAAACACTACACTTTCAAACCGATCTAACTTGGGTTATCCTGCCGACGCCATACCTTGGCCACATCGTCCTGCGACTCCTTGCTGAAGTGTGCAGTTCCCACAAGGTACACTTTCACGCCAGTCTCGGGACTTCTGAGCAGAGAGACCGTTTCAGGCAAATTGTTATCGAAGTCATCTGCAGACGATTTATAGTCCTGATACTCTGCTGGGTGAGCCTCTGTGTCTGGATCGAGCAACTCCTCGAAGTTGTCGCTCTTTTCTGAACTTTTTTCCGAGTCTGAGCCTACACGTACCGTGCTGGCGGACAGCTCTGAAAAATTAATTAGGCAATTTTTTATCATTTCTATCCCCTACAACAACTCACCGAAGTTGGCTATGGAGTTGTCCATTGGGAGCTACTTAAAATAAATTGAGGTGATATGAAAAGGATGAATGGTAAAATCTGGCTCGTTACGTAGAATTAGTGCCAGATGTCACATATGAGTGACAGTCTTCGTAGAAAAATCACCAAACAGCTGACTGAATTGATACATTAAGTTGGTATTACGTGAAACAGTGACGTAGTCGAGGAAGTTTATTAAAATGAATCATTTAAATTACTACTATAAGAATCAAAATCAATGAAAAGAGTTACACGACAAAGTACTACAATACAAAATAATAAATTTGTATACTTTTAATTCACTGCTATAGACAATGATTTTAAATAACCACGATCAATTGTAGTGCTATGTACTTTACAAGGAAGAAGAAACTGCCATATTAATATAAGGATAGTTAATATTATTGTTGTGGATCTATTGACTATTTCATAAAAATATTTTTGTGTTGCATGGGTTTCTAAAAATAAAATAAAAAATAGAAAGAAGTTTTCTGCCTAAAATAGCATAACATAAACGCTATACCTATTTTCATAAGTAAAAAACGTAAATAGTAGCACAAAGTTTAAGTTGAATAAGGAAAAAAAGGCTTACTTAGTGGGAATCTTATTTTACCAGTGATCCAGTATAGAGATACTACTACACTTTTAAGTTCACACTAACTTTTTACTATATCGCACCAATTTTTTCTGTCTGTCGCTAGCTTTCTGCTTCGTTCCAGTTAATCCTCTTTGACTGAAATATCTTGGTTGGTTTATTTTTCCATGAGATTGATGGCTTGCCTTTTGCTCTTATCCCTATAGTCTCCATTTTTAGTGTTATTAGGGGTAGTCTTTCTCGCACCCATACAAAAGTGTTAGGATAAGTATTGTATTGAATATTGAATTTTATTTTTCTGGAGACAAATAGGTGTACAAAATTTATTTTTACAGAACCGGAAGTTTTATTTCAAAGTGTTTAAAGAGAATATTGTCCAAGTGATGTCTCTCATTTTTCATGCGCTGTTGAAGTCGTACTTTAAAGTTCTTTATTAATTTGTCCAACACGTTGAGGAATACTTCCGATTTCCTGACTTATTGCATTTCGTGAGGCTTGGAGCGCTCTAGAACGAGGTTTGTATACCTCAAACTTCAGATATTCCACTAAATGCAACGTCACCTAATTGAAATTAAGTAGCCATGAAACATCTTATGCAGCACGTGGAAGGAAGCTTTTGCTGTGTAGGATGTGGCTCCATCCTGTTAGAATCAAACGTTTTCCAGTTGAAGTATATCGAGATTTGATGCAAAAAATTGTTAAATCATTTGCCAATATCGATTGAAAATAAAGGTAAGTATATTGGCTATATTTCTCAAAAAAGTAAGGGCCAACAATCCAAATTTTGCTTACCATGCACCTAAGAGTGGTACGTCTACTGTAGAAAGATCTTTCATAGGTTTCATAGATTTTTGTGGGTTGTTATCACTCCGTTTGTTAACGTATCCTGACAAGTAGAAACGCATTTCATTGATAAAGAAAATAACTGCGTTATGTTACATTCTTTTCACTCGGGGGTTGGGATACCTACCGAGCGCGTCTTCAGGTGGCGGATAGGAGAACAGCTGGGGCTTTGCGGCTAAAATTAGTGGCCAAGTTAGTAATGAAACCCTAGGCATGAGACCTGCATGGTGAACTGAAAGCTTCTACCACGGACCATCCCCCTCTCTCCTGGCTTGTGTTTGTGCGATGCGAGGGATCCGTATCGACAGATAAAAGAAACCTGCTGATTAAGCCACCTCTAGGATGGACCAGTTTCCTGAACTGTGGCAACACATCACTTCGGCCTGCTTTCACCTAGACGGGAAGTCGAGACTAACCCACCTTGATCAATCGGCTACGCCGTCAGGTGGGTTTGTGTCATAGAAGTCAGCGGCATCCGTGGCTCCTACACCGGTGTCGACACGCACAACGCCGCTCCGCGGATCCCAAAGATTCGCCGTCCGGCGGTCGTTTACGTGAGCCCACACAATTATTGCTGTAAATAATGTCTTATAAATAAACATTACTACATTGAAAGCCTCATCGTTGCGCCACAAACCACAATGGCAGCCACGGAAGCAACGCGATAGGTTCACCGACTCCAGATGCGGATCCCACCATTCTGGCCCGACCCCCCAGAGATGTGGTACGCCCAGGTAAAAAGCCAATTCCTACTCAGGTATGGTAACCTCGAACCTGGAATCACGATACGCAAAAGAAATCAGGGACATTCTAACAAACCCCCCTATAAATGGTAAGTATGAAAAACTTAGAAGGCTCAGCATCACACAGGAGCAAAAAATAACTCCTAGAACGAGAAGAATTGGGAAATAGGAAGCCATCACAATTCCTAAGGCATCTACGACACCTCGCAGGAGCCGCGGTACCAGAAAATCTTCTAGGTTCAATCTCGACGGGACGCTTGCGAACCAATATACAAGCCATCCTTACCACTCAAACCAGTGCGACCTTAGACGTGGTGGCAAACTTGGCAGACGCCGTCATGGTAGCCGTACCATCAACAGTACACGAGGTACGTATCGCAAGCCAGGATGATGCGATCAAGACGCTAATCAAGATATTGGAGCTAAAAGATCAACGATTGTTCTTGCAAAAAAACGCTGAACAGACTAAAGAGACGCAACCGTTCGCGATCCAACAACTCAAAACACATCTGCTGGTACCATGGGGGCGACAAAGCACAAAAGTGCTCATTTCCATGTAAGGCAGCCAAGAGCCAGGGAAACGAGACGAGCGGTTGGTAAGCGCGGCAATCAACACGCTGGGAAGCAATCGCCGTCTACACATAACCGATAAGAAATCAAGAACCGAATTTCTTGTGGATACCAGCGCCGTCGTATGCAATTTCCCAAGAACCACATGTCATGGAAAACAGACGCCGTTCGCCTCCAAGCTATACGCTAACGGATCAGCAATCGAGACGTACGGGACGACAAACCTGGACCTCGATCTCGGTCTCAAACGAAGCTTCCCTTGGAGGTTCATAATCACCGATGTCCAAAAACCAATCGTCAGAGCCGATTTCTTACCATTTTATGGACTACTGATGGACATGCGCAGCCAACGAATACTCGACAAATGCACTACTCTGACGACGACGGGACGCCAAACGGACGTCGCGGGCCAGATCAGCACCATCAACGAACCATCCATTTACGACACCCTACTTAAGGAATTCTCAGATATCACTCGACCAGCTGGAGTTCCAACAGCTTTCCGACACAACACCCTGCACCATATCCTAACACCGGTTAGTTGCCGACCCAGGCGTCTTGCGCCAGACAAACTCAAAATAGTTAAGAAATAGTTCCGCTTAATAATACAGCAAGGCATCACTGGACCTTTCAAAAGCCAGTGGTCATTGCCGCTTCATTTAGTACTCAAGAATAACACAGAGTGGAGACCAAGCGGCGACTATCGCGCACTAAACACACACACACAGTGCCAGATAGATACCCGGTTTCGCACGTGGAGGACTTCTCACAGCACCTCCGCGGAGCAAAATATTTTCAATAATCGACCTGGTAAGAGCTTACCACCAGATCTCCGTAGCAAAAGAGGACGTACCGATATAGCCATAGCAACACCCTTCGGGTTGTTCAAGTTTCCCTACACGAGTTTCTAACTCAGGAACGCAGCCCAAACCTTCCGGAGATTTATGGACAACATCTTGGGAGAGTTGAAAGTCATTTCAAAAACGGAAGAAGAACAGATGGACCATCTCCGCTAACTGTTCCAACCTTTCCGAGAAAACGGCATCGTAATTAACCCGTCAAAATATATTCGGAACAAGATAAGTGAAATTTCTTAGATTCCTAGTCACCAGCGACGGATTAAGCCCATTGCTAGACAAAGTCAAGACGATTTGAGAACTACCGACGCCGCAAACAGTAAAAAAACTTATGCAGATGCTTAAGATGATAAACTATTACAGAATTCATGCCAAACGCAGCCAAATTACAAGCTCTACCCAACGAGCTACTAAAAGGAAAAATCAAAGGTAACCACGCCATAGTTTGGAATCAGAAAGCGCTCCAAGCATTTGAAGCAAACAAAGAGCATATCGCAAAAGCTGCCCTGCTCGCGCATCCAAAACTGGAAGCAACACTTGCAGTAACAACAGGCGCATCCGACACAGCAATCGGGGGGTCATCCAACAGCAAGAAGCAAACAAATGGAAACCTTTGAAATTTTTCTTGAGGAAACTAAGCCCGACAAAACAAAAATACGCCGAATTTGACCACGAACTGCTGGCCATCTATGCAACGATAAAGCATTACCAGCATTTATTCGAAGGAAGGCATTTTACGGTGTACCACAAGCCTATCACATTTGCATTCAAACAAAAACCTAGCAAATGTTCACCGAGACAATTTCGATACCTAGATTACATCGGGCAATTTACAACGGATATACGACACATCGCAGGGAAAGAAAACATCGTAGCCGACACACTTTCACATGTAGAATCCATACAACAAGGTATAAACTTCAAAGATCTTGGGGAGGACCAAGAAAACAACCAAGAACTTCGAGCATACCTAAACAATAACACCGGCTTGCAATTAAAACAGATCAAGACTCCAGATAACTGTTACGTATATTGCGACGTATCAACAGCTACTGCGAGACCTTTCGTTACGCAGAAGTTCAGAAGAACAGCCTTCGAAAGCCTGCGCTAGCTCGCATCCTGGAACCCCGCGTCAACAAAATTGGTCGCGGAACGATTCGTTTGATCAAAACTGCGAGCGGATTGTCAAAAATGAGCCCGCCAATGTCTACAATACCAGCGATCCAAGATCACAACACATAATTGACCCACTGCATCAATGTTCAGCCCACCATCAGCACGTTTCGGACACATCCACATAGATATAGTAGGACCACTACCCATATCAAAAAGATACCGATACATCTTAATATGCGTGGACCATTTCACCCGATGGCCCGAGGCGATACCCATCACAAACATAGAAGCCGAGACAGTAACCCACAAATTCTTCGAGCACTGGATCTGCAGATTCGACACACCGCTGAAAATATAAATAACAACAGACCAGGGGAGACAATTCGAAGTCACCTTATTCAAAGAACTAGAAAAAACTCGCTGGTTTCAAAAGAATAAGAACTACCGCATACCACCCATAAGCCGACGGCCTAGTAGAGCGTTTCCACAGGCAACTCAAGACCGCACTAATATGTCTAAACGCCAACAACTGGAAAGAAAACCTGCCTGTCGTACTCATGGGAATATGCACGCATGGAAAAACGACATAGCAGCAACCGCAGCCGAAATAGTATATGGAGAAAGCTCCCAAGACAATTCCTTACAGAAGAACCACAATGACACGACTCGCAAGCGGCATACTGGGAAATCCGGCACGTTTCCCAAAACTATCGTCCAATCAGCCCTTTGCCGACCATGATAAAACTGGTGAACGCAACTCATTCACCAACGCTTGAGGACAGCCGTCGAAGGCCTTGAACTGATTCCGGATGGACAGTTTAGCTTCCACCCAGGCCACTCAACCGTCCACCAACTCCTGAGAGTGGTGGAAAAGATCACGGAAGGCTTCCAAAAGAAGGAAGTCACCGGAGCAGCCTTCCTAAATGTTGCCAAGGCTTTTGACAAGGTATGGCACAACGGGCTATTGTATAAGACGGCCACTGCAAACATCCCCCTTCGCCTAACGCAACTTGTCCGATCCTTCCTGACAGGACGAAGGTTGAGGATCAAGTTCGAAGGGGTGAGGTCATCCGAAAGGCGTCTCCGAGCCGGCGTTCCCCAAGGCTCGGTCCTATCCCCGAGGCTATTTAACATGTACGTCCGGGATATGCCAACGACTCCCTCAACTATGATAGCCCAATATGAAGACGACACGGCGGTGCTCGCCAGCTCCATGCGTCCCTACGTGGCGGCGAGAAAAATTCAAGAACATGTCCAGACATTAGAAGACTGGTTCCATCGGTTGAGGATAGGAGTAAATGCAGAGAAGAGCACGGCGGTGCTATTCTCCACCAGGATGACTTTGTTGGGGTGACAACCTCACGCCGATAAGGATCTTTGAGAGGGAGATACCCTGAAAATCAGAGGCTAAGTACGTTGGAATTACCTTAGATGCCAAGCTTACCTGGAAGCCTCACGTGGAAAGGACCGTAACCAAAGCGAAGGCAGCCCGACAATCACTCAGTTCAATGTTTAATGCACGGGGCAGGCTGTCCTTCGCTAACAAACTAACCATCTACAAGATGATAATACGGCCCATTATGATGTACGCGGCTCCAGTCTGGGGTTGGGCCGCAAAAACCCACGTAAACAAACTCTAGGTAGTCCAGAACCGGGCAATTAGGACAATTTTTGGCGCTCCATGGTACATGCGAAACACGACCCTTCAATCTCTCTTCAATCTGTATTTCACTTGTATTCAAACTCCTCTAAGATGGTTCGTCTGATTAATAGCTAATGATAAAAAAGTTTTTAAATTGACACCCTATTCGGATGTTATTAAAAGAAGTCGCATAAAAATGTTCAATACAACAAGACATTACGAATTTTTTTGAAAAGTAAAAAATACAATTGAGAAGTTTCACTCAACGTCATCTGTTGTCAGGACAATTCTACATACAATGTGTTGTAAATTGTTTGTCCACATATAATTTCTCAAGTTTCTTTTGAGTATGAATTAAACTGAATTTCCAAAACTTGCTTATATATATATAGAGAAAACTGCAAAATTAAATATAATATTACACATCATAACTAAATGAAAAAGCATCAGTTTGAATTTAAATTAGAAGAATCTTCTAAATAATAATAGAAAAATAAAGAGAATGTATAAAGGCAGCATGTAAATTTTATATTTTTAACCAACTATTAGCCACTTTGCTTTTTAGTTACAGTATTCTAATTAATTTTTGTTTGGTTCTTGTATATAAAAGCTTAACTAATAGTTAAAATTATTTTTTGAATTGTTAGCGGCGCTAATTAGTCAATTAATATGCGCTACAAATCTTGAATTAGTAAAAGAACAAAATAACTAGCATTTTTAAAATTTAATTTTGTTTACGATGTAACGCCACTGAATAAGTAGGTTATGAATTGTCAGAATGACATTCCACTAACATCCGCGATATCTATTTATTGTAATAATCTCCGTTTGCATATTTGCTCTCAATTATGAACAGCAAATAATCATATTATACTTTAGTGGACGGCTAGATATATTTTTAACTGAATTTTAAAGTTTATATCGAGAATGATGCGAGGTCTGGTGAGTAAATTTGATTTGAAGTAGAAATGAAACTGCAAAAAGGTCTTTGCAGCTTAGCTTCGCGCTCGGAGTGTATGCTGGCATCTACATAAGTCAGAATTATGAGGTCAGTAATCCTGTTGATTATGTAGAATGAACTAATAAAAATTTCAACAGGTTCCTCGGGTAGACGATCCTAGAGCACTGCTAGAGAAACTGAAGGATTTCGCAGATAAGCATAGAAAAGAATGAATGTAATGTAAATCTTTTATTGTAGCTAACTTGTTTTAATAAATAATGTACAAACTAGACTAAAGCAACGCCTCCACCTAAATATTCCTGGCGTGCCTGCGGCTCCACGAAGGCGAGCCAGTCGCTCGAGTGCGTCGGCAGTAAGCCCATGCTTTGACATTTGTATAATGCTAAGCCTATGTTTATGAAGTTGCCCAGAATGTACACCAGCTTCTGGCCGATTGCGCTGCAGTTCTCTACCATTTTGAAGGTGCTGTTGAGCGAAAACAGGGCTTGTATCGGCCGCATGAACAGCATCCCCACCATCATGATCGGGAATATGGAAATTGAATTTCCTGCCATGTACATGATGAACAGGTTCATCGGCACTTGCTTAATTGGAGCTAGCGCTAATTCCCACGACTTTTTGATGATTAGATGGCCGGTGTCGGTTTTCTTCGCCACTTCGCTGTTCCCAAGAGTGCCTGACGTGCTGTAAGCCGGAGGCGAGGCCAGCACCGAGTCACTGATCGTACTTACGCGGTTGTTTCTGCAAAGAAATATTTTAATTCAAGTCTTATTAAGGTTCTTTTCAATTACTTACCGCGAAGAATCCAAGCTCCATTTCAAGCGCCGATTTTGAGTTTTATTTGTTGCCATCTTCTCTGACTTCAAAACATGCGAAACCATCTGCTATTGACGTTTTAATGCATTGTCACCAACATTGCAAGTAATTGCAACATTGCCATTTTATGCTATAAATAGTTTTGTGATTATTTTGCTGTTTCTATCGATTTACTGATTTGTTATGTATTATTTCAATGTGTTTTAAATTGGGTTTTTAAATATTTAAATTATTATTGCTGAATCCGAAAATGGCAATGCCGCATCGACGTGCGGTACCAATGGCACGGTCAAAAAAATACCCATGCGCTTTGCATTTTTCCCAAGTTTGCGCAATGTAACCTTAAACTGACAGTTTGAAAATTGCAGCTAAATTTTAGTAGCGCGTTTGCGACACGTCGAGTTCGCAGGCCGAATCAAATTTAGTTAGTGGGACTTTGAACTGGTGGGCTCGGCGCTGTGACGGCCGCATCTTATAAATGCAGGACGCGTGCAGAGCGCACCCGAGCGTTGCACTGAACCACTTCTGGAGGGTCTAAGCGGATGACTTAGGGCCGAGATGAAGGTTGCGAAAATGAAGAACTCGCCTGTCAAGCACAACTCCGTGGGTAGGGGACGGACGCGGCTGGACAGCTTCAGCAGCATCAACGAGAAGCAAGTCGACGACATATCGTTGGAGTTCTTCTACAGGCCGCACACCATCACCCTGCTAGCTATCACCATCGGCATCGTCATATACACTGCGTTTGTTAGGTGAGAGTGCCAATTAACACAATTAATATTGTTTATGTTCTTGGGGTTGTACTGTTCTTTTCAACAAGTTGTGTTAATTAATTTTAATATCCGATGTGTATTTAATCTGACATTCCATTAGAGTTAAAGAATAAGAGTAGAATGTGGGTATTTACTAATCTTATGGTACTTTAATTCCATTTTTAAATGTTAAAACATTTTTTAACCGAGGTCTCCCCTGGCCTGTGTCTATAGCATGCATTAAAATTAAAATTGCTAATGAAGTCTAAACAAAAATATTTTTTTAAAATTTTGTTTAAATAATTTATATTTATTGATGATGACGCACTTTTGTATCTAGTTGAGAAGTAGGCAAATAGGCTGTTTAAATATTGATATCTTTAGTTGTTCTTTGTGTGATAAACATTTGTTGGTGCTTGTAGAAAAGCAAGATTCCTACATGCATGTTACATCACAGGCATTGCACAAACAGTGAAACAAGGAGACAAAAAGGAAGCAAACAAACTAATATATTGTTTTCATTTTTTTTATTTACACATTTATGTTCAGCACATTCTTTCGCATTTTCTTTCTTAGGAAACATTATGAATATTGAGGTTAACCGTTCTTGAGGAATACTACCCGTTTCATAAATTGTATTGAACAAATCTACAAAACGGTAATAAAAAACTTTAAATTCAAATAGAGAACAAGGAAATGTATGGGGTATGAAAAATAAATATAAATAATGGTAAAAATTCAATAATAGTTAGCTTCGTCGCTTTAAGAACAAAGATATTAATATTGTTTATTAAGCGCAAACTAAGAGAAGGAAGAAGAAAAATAGAAGACGTTTTTCAGCAAAGATTTTAGCGGAAAGATAACAACTTATGTCAAAACTAAGAGAAGAAGAGAAAAACGACACTGTGCAGTGATTTAAATATAATAAACTAATAATTCAAGAGAACAAGGACGAAGAACATATGATTTAACAGAACCGGAGGAGGACGAAGAAAATAAAGAAACAAATAAAGTAGAAACAGAAAAAGGAGGCGGAGAAGAACCACCAAAGGAAAGAAGAATAAGAAAATTAGGATAGACGGTAGTAACCTATACCAAACATTCAACAAAAAGGCAAACCGAAACGAAGAAAAAATAAAGTGAAAAGGATAGAAAGAAAGTTTAATGGTCCCGCTAACACAACAAAAAAGTCCGAAATTAACAAATCGATTCTAGGATATAACTCAGTGAGTGATCGGATATTAAATCTGAGGATCAACACAACACCATGTCATGTTAATGTGGTAGTGGTGTATGCACTAACGTCCATTTCAATAGAATTTGATATTGAGACATTCTACAACCAAGTCGACAATACTCTAAAAGTCCGACAAAAAGAGATATCACAGTTCTGCTGAGAGACCTTAATATCAAAGTAGGGAACACGTCGAAAGATGACCACCTAAAGTATGTAGTTGACAAATATAGACTTCGTACTAGAAATGGCTACAGTTCTGCGAGGAAAACTTCCTTACAATTATGAACACCTGTTTTAAAAATCACCCGAGGAGACTGCTCACATGGATAATGCCAGATGACCAATAGACATCGCTATTGACAAAAGATGGAGATCGTATATAAGCAGCACTGAAACTTATCCTGTAGTTGATTGCGGGAGTGACCACAAACTCCCAGTTGCAGAGATGTGTCTTAAATTAAAAAGATGCCAGCTATTAATTCAATCGGGACAAAGGAGATCTGAACGTGGAGAACTAAGAGTCTTCAGTGAGTGCTTTAAGACGAAATCAGCCAACTTTGCCATAAATTGCCACGATGACATCGACGACAACTGGAACAGAGTGGAAAATCTTATACTTTCAACACGCAAGGAGAGCGAGAGACAAGCAGTCGATGCTTCGAGAAAAGTATAGATAACGGAAGAAACATGGAAGGCCATTGGAGAATGTAAGGAACTACTCAAAGGCAATGTTGACTCTGCACTTACAAACTACCGGGAAACTTCGGCAAAGGTTCAATGACTGTGGCACAGGGACTATAATGACTACCTGATTTCAGTCTGTCAGGACATAGAAGATCATGCGCAAAATTACAAATGAGGAATCTCTTCCTGAGAATCAGGATCATCACTCGAGCCGAGAACATGGGCTATAGAAAATGATGAGGAAAGACTGTTGACCGAGATAGATCAGGAAGATGGAGATCATACTGTCAAAGCCTATACGCCGACTCTGCAACACGAGCTGCAAATACCGCTAGTATAGATAAGCATTATATGAAACCCAATATCCTCGAATCTGAAATCCAAAGTGCACTACGCAAATTCAAAATAAACAAAAAATCGTGTTTCGAGAAAAACGCGTTTAAAGTTTTGAAACGGGTTTTCGACATGAAAAAATGAGAAATTCGACTGTTTAAAATTTTGTACTGTTAACCTGCGATCCCAGGACCATAAAGCTGCCCTTCCACGTCTCCTTTTCTCGATGATTTAATGCTGGAACATGCCTCTTTTGCCGCATGGGTCAAAGAATGCTCGGCGTATTTGATGCACGTAGCATCAGCTTCCAAGCAAAAATTGTATGACTGCACACCGATATCCATCAGCAGAATTTTTATAATTTGTAAAATGCTTTTCATACCATCGTTGAAGTTGCATACAGCAATATTAACAGCATTAATGTAATAATGGTAAGGCTCTACGCCCCGTGTGGGACCACGGTTTGTGAATTGAGAGGTTAAGGCTCTCATATTTGCTTTTTCTACCCGGTTGTTGCGCACTATCTTTGATGCCGGGCAATGTGGCAAGCACCACGCCGAAAGACGACCGCCATTATAACCTCTTGTTCGAGTGAACGTAGGTACTCAATTATATTTAGTGCCTGAGTCCCTGAGAGAGCACAGGGAATGAACCCAGGTCCGTCAGCATCGTAGCTCGCCCCTTAACCACGAGACCACGCTGAATTATTAACAGCAATATCTAATACTTTTTTACTACTTAAATACAATTTTGGAGCCAATTTCCAAATAGTGGTGTTGAAACTTTCGTTGCTATTTTGCGTATAGCCTTCCAAGCAACGATTCAGCAACTCGTCTCGGCTCAGTTCTTCGTATATGGGCTTGGCAGCTTCAAAAACAGTCTCTGAAAGGTAAGACCTTTCGCGCAGGTATGAGTAGCTTTAGAGGCGTTCGACACGCTTTGGGAAAAGCGCAAAATTTCACACAAATTTTTTTTCATGTATATAACTTTTTGCCTCATTTTTTAGAAGATTCAAAGTATGTTTTAAGCCAACAAAAAATCGATTTTTTGAAAATTCTACAGTGGTGTTACCCCTTAATTGTTTTTGCTTGGCTAAATTATTGAACACATTTAAAAACCTTAAATGAATAGAAGAGTTGTCGTTGGCTTTATGAAAACGAATGGTTTCGCTTTATCACGCACGAAACACTGTCATAATGCTTATGAACATAAATGATACACGACACTTAATTAGATTACAGCGGCGGAGATTAATCAGATTAGCCGGAATGTTACAAATAAAATGAACATCGAACAGATGTCAAGGGCTTGGCGCCATTTTGCGCGCGCTTCCCTCGCAACACCATTTTCGGTCAAAGGTCATCCTTTTTCTGCTACCATCTGATTAATTCAGATCGCATTCAAAACTATAACTCGCACCCCATCTCTTCAAGACGAATCTAAAAAGCCCCCAACTATTATAATTTGTTGCTTTTTCGATGCACAGCTTGTTTTTTCTTGGCGTTTTTATAATATCGATTAAGTAGCTAGTAATATTGAAATAAATTGTCAAATATTGTGTGACATTTGAAAAAAAAGCTTACAATTTTAACTATTATGGACTTCCAAAACATGCGTTTCAAAATACAGGGTGTTTCTAAAAAAATCATCCTATTTAAAATGTTTATATTATGAAAAATAATGAACCTAGACACTTAAGATTAATTTTATATTGCAGGACTAATCTGAAAGTTTTTTTTAAAAACAAATCATAGGTGCTCGATATGCCCCTCTTGGGATGCACAACATATGCCCATACGGTAGCCAAATTCGTCCCAAACATATCTGGTTCCACTGCTGCCACGGTGCTGTTGTGCTGTTCCGCAGTTCAGCCTCTGTAGTTGGAAGATGAGGCATATAAACTCAGTCTTTATAAACTCTCACAAAAAAAATCGTACACAGCCATCCCATACGACCGATCCATCGTTGTAGAATCTGATTATTCAAAAATTCTCGAACATCCGAATCGGTCTCTGTAAGAAAAGCCAGTTTTCAAGCTTATTTAGATATGTGATTCCCGTAACAGCGTTTTCTAAGAAGAAAAGGGATTGCACACCTTTCCCAAGAAATTGCACCAAAACATTAAGTTTAGAAGAGTCTACTTCATGCTCTACAATTTGATATGGGTGCTCCGTACCCCATATTCTGACATGAAGGTTTAGCTTACCACTTAAATGAAAAGTAGCCTTGTTAGAAAACACTAAGCGTGTTACAAAATTGTTGTTTTCTGCCACTTTGTTGAGGATAAATTCACACAACTCCCCACGTCGCTGTTTGTCACCTGCATGAAGAGCTTGCAGTAATTACAAAATACGCCAGACAGACATTGAGGAAATGTTTAGTTCTCTACCTGCACGGCGAGTGGATTTTTGGGGGCTACGAGCGAAACTTCGTCTTACACAAGGGAACGACCACTACATTTCCCTTTACACAGACAACTCGTATCTTGGAATTACCATATCTATACCATCGTCTAATGTTCTGAGCGGTAAGAGGTTTAATACCATATTGTCGCTGAAAATCACGCTAAACAGTTGTTACGGACTCACTTCGTGAAGTGTAGAACATAAAATGATTTCTGTTGTCCAGTCGCCATTTTGACAAACAATGAAATGGCAACCGCGTGAAACTCGAGAATTCCCTCTTTCTAACAGTACATTGTTCGATGAAAAAGAATTAAAAGCTGAATAGTTATTTTTTAAATCGGATGATTTTTTTGAAATACCCTATATTTGATGTATCCTGTACTTTTATTTTTGAAGTCGCAAAATTATTTCAAAATTATTCGAAGACCGCAATTATTTATGTTCCTGAACTAAAAGTTTAGAACAGTGTATTTATCAAAGAAATACACATGAAAACGCAATTTATTAAATCCACTATTGATAATAATAGTTTTTATTTATAAAATTACCACTTTATCGATGTGTCCTTTGCACGTATCTTCGCCTAGTACATATAGGGCATGTACTCCAACACGCTGTTTTTATTGTTGTAATTTATTAAAAAGGTCGGTTTGGTTGATTGGCACCAGTTTTCAGACACTTCTGATTTTGATTATCTAATTAGTATAAATAGTTTTCATGCAGTTTAAAGGAATATCTTCCCTTCTCGCCCTCTATAAACTATAAGGATGGCACATAAAATACCCTGGCCGCCGGTTCCCTCTGGAAAAAACAAAAGGGACAGCCAAATTTGATATAGAATCCGAATATGCGATCAGAAATTCAAGAAAACCAGTGGAAGTGGCCTAAAAAATAGCCCCTTTAAAAATTATAAGGCTTGATAGATGTCAGAAATGACAGAAAAACGGACCGAACGAACCAGCGCACAAAGCGAGCTTTCCCGTAATGCCCAATTGGTCGAGTTGATAGCGGATTTGCTTCGAGATGCTAGGTTTGTGGGTTTAATTTCTTTGGTGGTTGACGTCTTTTTGCAGTCTTTTGCAACATTGGCTACATTTAAATAGGGGACCATAATTAACTTTTTCGATTTTTACCATGTCAGAAAATACTCAACAAAGAAGTTCGATTAAATTTTGTGTTAGAAATGATATTTCTGCTGCGGAAACGCTCAGAATGTTACAAAAAGCCTTCGGTGAACAGGCTATGTCTAAAACACAAGTATACGAATGGCATAAAATGTTCAAAGAGGGCCGTGAAGGCGTTGAAGACGAACCACATCAAAGACGTCCAAGAACATCAACTGCACGTCGCGAAAATTAAGGAATTGGTGCTCCAAAATCGTCGATTGACAACTATAGAGCTTGCTGACATCGTTGGCATTTCAAATGGATCAGTCAACACCATTTTGAAGGAAGTTTTGTGCCTCAAAAAAGTCAAATCTCGTTTGGTTCCAAAAACTCTCAATTTATTCGTGGCCATTTCGCTAAAAATTCCACCCATATCGTTCCGCAACCGCCGTATTCGCCTGATTTAGCTCCATGTGACTTCTGGCTATTCAGCAAAATGAAAAGACCGCTCCAGGGACACCGTTTTGACACGATAGAAGAAGGTGCTGAAGGCCATACCGAAACAGGACTTTTCAAAGTGTTTTGATGAGTGGAAAATTCGCTGGCATAAGTGCATTGCAGCCGAGGGGGATTACTTCGAAGGCGATGAAATAGATTTTTAAGAATAAATAAGAATTTCAAAAATTATAACAAAATTCCGGGTTATATTTGTACACAGTAGTACATAACAATTGCTATATTTAAAGGGAGTACAAATAAATCTCCGCCGTTTTTATCAAAAATTGGGCATTTATTGTGAAAGAACGGAACTTTGTTTTATTCAAAGTATTGTCCATCGCTAGCTACAAATTTTTTCGATCTTTCTGGTAGCATACGGATACCGCAACGGAAGAACGCTTCATCTTTTGAGAATTATCCACGCATCGACCTAATTTATGGTATCTTCATATGATGTGAAGTGCTGCTCAGACAGGCCATGTGCCATCGATCGGAACAAGTGATAATCAGAAGGGGCAATGTCTGGTGAATACAGAGGGTGGGGTAGAACTTTCCAATTGAATGTTTCCAAGTAGGTTTTGACGGGCGTCTCAACATGTGGACGAGCATAATAATTTGGTCGTGTCTGAAGTAGTAGTAGGCGCGTTCTTCCTTGAATGCTCGGCTCAATCTCATCAATTGTGTTTTGTATAGAGCCCCAGTAATGGTTTCGTTCTGTTTGAGCAAATCATAATACACGACACCAAGCTGATCCCACCAAATACACGAGTTTTTTTCCATGAATATTCGGCTTGGCTGTCAATGTTGAAGCATGGCCACGTGGTCTCCATAATTTCCTCTTCTTTGGGTTATCGTAGTGAATCCATTTTTCATCACCAGTGACTATACGATGCAAAAAACTTTTTCGTTTATGCCTGGCAAGCAGCATTTCACATATGCAAAATTGGCGTTCAACGTTTCTCGGCTTTAGTTCATATGGAACCCAATTTCCTTGCTTTTGAATAATTCCCAACGATTTTAAACGATGTTAAATTGCTTGTTGAGTCACTTCTAATGTAAGTGCAAGTTCTGCTTGCGTTTGGCAGGAATCTTCCTCCAATAATGCTTCCAATTCCGCGTCTTCGTACACTTTCGGCCTTCCGCTACGTTCTTTGGCTTCGACGTCGAACTTACCATTCTTAAACTTATGAAGCCATTCACGACAACTTTTCTCACTTGAAGCAGCCTCACCATATGCTTCTACAAGCAATCGATGCGCCTCAGCTATATATTTCTCCAAATTAAAGAAGTAAATCAAAAGTTCCCGCAATCGACGCTGATTCGGCTCAAAACTCGACATTTTCACAGGAAAAAAATTATGTGATGCTGATACAAAATCGCTAATATTTTAAGGTTATGGTGTTGCCAGATGTCCAACCTTACGACATGACGTTTTACATCTGACAATTTCAACCATAACTTACTGGTAGGGCCATCTTTTGTCAAATGGCGGAGACTTATTTGTACTCCCTTTATAACCTTTAGTCGTATTTTTGAACCAGAACACTGGTTACTGATGAAAATGTTGTACTTGCTGATGTTTATAAATGAGCGCTCTATTACTGAAAAGATAATCGGTGTTTCCTCTCAATGGTTTCTTTAGTTTGAAGAGTATATTAAAATCGTAGAAGTTGTGGGTAAAAGTGTACATCGCATTACCGCTTCTTTAATCAGTATCACGATGTCAGAGCAACAAGTACTATCATCCGTTACGCAACGGATTATTATCGAGTTTGTGATTACAGAGAATATAAATCGCCAATAATTTTAGGAAATCTTAAGGTACATTTTGGGAACAGTCTTAAAAAACTCAAGTATACGCGTAGCTCAAACAAATTTAAAAGGACGAGAAAGCACTTGTAAATTAAGGTCACTTACGACACTCAATGACCATTGTAACTGAAGGAAATATTCGCATTTTTCGGCACCTTCGCAAGGACGATTACCTATTAACTATTAGTGGAATTGCTTTTGAAGTTGGCAGCTACAATAGTGTTCAGACAATGCGAAATTGTTATTTTCATACACGGCAACATCTGTCCTCATACAGCTATCAAAACTCGACAGAAACTGGATACTGGAACATCATCCATACAGTCCGGATATATCCACCCTACGATTATCATTTGCTTGGGGCACTAAAAGAAGTACTTGAAGGACAGAGATTTGTCGACAATGTTGCCATTGAAGCGTTCGTATACAATTGGCTGGTGTCACAACCACCACCTATCGGTTGAAGAAAATGTGTTCTTAAGTCAACAAATTGTGTAGAAAAATAGCTTTGTATGTTTATATTTTTAAGATGTCACAATTAATTTTAAAAAATAATTTTGTTTTATATTTGATTGACCCTCGTATTAACATTATTTTCTAGATATTTAACCTACTTTTTGAGACTACGTTAATACTTCGCTTCTGGCTTTCTAAATGGCGCTTGCACTTCATCAAAGCATGATATGTCATGGAACGTGAGTGCAGTCACTGGCAAGCTTATAACACTACAGTGTCCATAAGGCGACGAGACACTTATCGGTATAAAATTTACTTTATTAATTTGTTCTATCTCTGCAGCTGACTCTTTTGTTACTCATCATCTATGTATTTCCATCAACTATTGAATGAAATCAACACAATGAGTGTCGATATAATGAGGTAAAAAGGCAGACTCCTACCTACGATTGATCTACATTAGGTATGTTTAGGTAGACGTGCCCAACTGAGGCTCTTTCAAGATTCTGGTTCTCCTGGGAGCCATTGATAAAATTGATCGAGCTCTATTAAGTAGTGGCAGCATGCTCACTGCAATCATTTACCTTCACTCAGCCGTGCTGTCTTTCTACTGCGTCATCAAAGGCGCAGGAGTCACACTTGGACATTTCTGTGTTAAAGCATCATTACTATATGCTTCTTGTAGACCCTCGTTATATTATTCAGCAGTCCTTCATGCGTCACTTTAATTTAATTCATTCGTGTTCATTCTTTGTGATCTTCATTCGCATATTAAGTGTTCCAGAAGAATATATGATCATGTTGTTCATCTGTAGGTGTTTTTTCAACTGGCTAGTCAACCATAAATCCAAAACATATTGTCTACAAAATTTTGCTATGTGAGTTTTTGAAGGTGAGATTTATAACTTCACATTGTCAGCGTCCATTTTCTATTTGTTTCGGTTGATTTATTTTATTTAGCGATTTATCAATAACAACTTAAGTGCGAATCCCATGTCTTTCTTTGCTTACTTTATGAACTTGGGTAAGCTAACTAGGAGTTAAATTATTATTTTTGTCACATACAGGTCATGTAACTAAGAAATGCTGATGAATGACTTAGAGGAAAGTGAAAGGTTTGTTGATTGGGTATGAATGATAAATCTGCTGCACCTATTACACGTTGAAAGTGTACAAACTTGTTAAACATTGTAACATTATTATAGTGTAATATGCAGTTGTGTATTTGATTCAAAAATGTTATATTTAGTAAAATAGTATAGTTTCTTAGATATTTTGTTTTCAACATGATGGAGCCATTGTCCATAGTGTCAACAATTTCATGAACATCGTTAGAAAAATTTTATGAATTGTTTGATCTTGTAGGTGTTTTTTCAGATTAATACGTAGTTACCTCCACCTTTATTCTCAAAGCAACAATTAGATGTGAAATTAATACTTTAGACAACATTCAGAAAAATTAGTACAGCGTATCATATGTAATCTATTGTTACACATATGTATAATAGATAGCAAGACATACCTTTGTCCTACCTTATATTATTGAAGTCCTACACTGGACAAGTTAATAACTTTCTAGTGCTTTATATGAAAATCATATAAAATGTCATTGTTTTATTTTTTGTTCTAGAGACAACAAAAACATAGAGAACAACATCTGGGACGGCATACTCTGCTGCGTGTTCTTCTTCCTGATAATATCGGTATTAGCGTTTCCCAACGGGCCATTTATCAGACCCCACCCGGCGGTATGGCGGATCGTGTTCGGACTAAGCGTCCTGTACCTGCTGGCGATTCTGTTCTTGCTTTTCCAAAACTACCAAACGGTAAGGAACATATTCGTTTGGCTCGATCCGAACCTGGCGAACTTCCACATCGACATGGAAAAGCAATATGGAGTGAATTGCTCAGATATCACCCTGGAAAGGATCTGGAACCACCTGGACGTGTTCGCTCTGGGGCACTACTTAGGCTGGATGTTCAAAGCCATTCTGATCAGACACAACGCCATCTTGTGGGCGATCAGCTGCATGTGGGAAATCACGGAGATCGCCTTCGCGCACCTCCTGCCGAACTTTATAGAGTGCTGGTGGGACGCCTGGATACTGGACGTGTTGCTGTGCAATGGGTTCGGCATCTGGTGCGGACTGCGCATCTGCAGCATGCTGGAGATGCGCGAGTACAAGTGGGTTAGCATACGCGATATCCACTCGACTACTGGAAAAATTAAGAGAGCTGTGCTGCAATTCACTCCTGAGAGCTGGACTTCTGTTCGGTGGCTGGACCCGAAGTGTTCTTACATGCGTGTGATTGCATTCTGCCAGTTGGTACTGTTTTGGCAGATTTCCGAATTGAACACTTTCTTCCTGAAGCATGTCTTTGAGATGCCACCATCGCATCCACTGGTCACTGGCCGTTTAATACTTATTGGCGTCATAGTAGCGCCATCTGTTAAGCAATACTACACTTACGTAACTGACACCCAGTGCAAGCGAGTTGGCACTCAATGTTGGGTATATGGATGCATTATGGTGTCAGAAGCCTTATTGTGCATCAAGCATGGCCAGGAATTATTTGAGCGCACACAAGCAATTAACATTGTGGTGTGGCTGCTAATACAGCTGCTGATATCGATACTTTGCATTATTGGTTGTGTGTTGTGGCACAAGCACTTTCGAGGGCAGGGCGATTCGTCTCGCGAAAACAGCCCTCTCAAGCCAAAGTCTCCCACAGTTACTTTTGCGGAACACGATTCTGTGCATTTGACGAAAAAGGGAAATTAATGTTGACATAAATAGTCATATAATTAATTGAGGCTGTACCTTATTAATATGTTTTTTATTAATTAAACGAATATGTTAAAACGTGTACTTATAAGCCTACATACGCAAGACGGGTAGATGACAGAACGTTTGTTTTTTGGGGGTAAAAGATGCTTTCAATTTGCACATTAAAATCATGTTTTTTTTTGGAGTGAGTGTTTTTACTTTAAATGTGCTGCTAGATAGGGTGTAAGAAGTTACATTTCCTTTATCAACAAAGTCTAGTCAAATACATGACTAAAACTGTCCAGACTACCTTGTTTTAAACAATTCTAGTGGATACATCTTTCTTATTTCAATGTAAGTTGATCTAAAAAAATAAAAATATGATGTTAGCTTATAATTTAAAGTTAATCATGAGAAAAACTATTTTCTGATTAGTTCTAGTGTGAAGTTTAAATGAAATGGTAGATTCCTCACATGTTGCCATAATTGTAAGTAGTGATTTGCTTGAGTCTTCACGGGCCTTGTGATGTAGATACACCAATGTAGATACAGTAATTAGCGTAATTGTTCAGAGACTATTGGATGTAAATACTACAGTGTTGGCATTTAATAAAGAATAATTGTTTGTAGATTGTGTTTGTTATTTTTGATAATTTAAATACTGCTAAAGTAAGTTTTGTAAGCTAGTGGTAATATTCTAGCGTCGTGTTGTTTTCAAGCTTGCTAATAAGTTACAGATTGGTGGTCTATATCTTCTTTATTATGGTCCAAAGAAAATAATTTAGACGAATCTTAATTTGTTAGTTTTAACGTCCGAATAATTGGAAGATTTATAATAATAAAGTTATTGTTTTCTTGGCTGTATATATCTAACGTCTCATTGGAACTCCAAAATGAGTTCAGGATAAAAACTCGTAGTATGGTAGGTTTTCATTTTCGAGAAATGTTTTCAGCTTATAAATCACCCAACAAAGCAATTGTTTTTGTATTCTATAGATTCTACAGTTTTGGTTGTTGTTTTATCTGTTGACATCACTGATCTATGCCAGTTGAATCTTACAAGCATGTAAAATGGGATCTTTGTTAAAAACCCTTGTTCATTTCTAGTTTTCTTGACACGTTGGTTAGTAACCAAAAAGCTTGATATAAGGTGTTATTAAAAGCTTGTAAGACGAAAATCATTAAAATTCGGTGTGTAAGAAGCATGGTTTCAGAAGAACTTGATTGACGGCCGTGTCTTACGTTTGCACGAAGTGAAGGCTAATTGTGTATTTGCTGTCCTCGGAATTGGTGACACATCTGGTGCTCTTGTTATAGGATTATTAAAGTTATAAGTAATATAGTAATATGTCTTTACATACTAGAAAATTCCATTCAGAAGATTGCCAAAAACAATTTATTATGCAGCTTGAGATTCTCAACCCACTGACAAAATTCTTCATTTAGTCTACTGACCTACCTATAAAAATCTGCATAAACTATCGTGAGAAATGGAGATTTTTAATAATAACCACATTTCAAAAGCAAAATTACGTGCATATCATATGCTATACAAGAATTAAAAGCCATAGTACTGTCGCTGTATATTTAGGAATACCAAACTACACGTTGTTCTTTGGAAAGACTTATGTGGGTGTATCAGTTCTCATAATGTTTATATTTGGATTAGTGAAAGACTTTACATTGTGCATGAAATACCTGCTCACAATACAAGACTCTTCGTGCAATCATTTGCATGAAGTGGAAATTCTATATTAACTACACTTAGTGGTATGGTGTCTTCTGTCATGTTGCTAACATCAGCATAACTTAAATTATTTTTCTTTGAAGGTTTTTATTATTTTTTTATAAGGAATATAAAAAGGAAAATATAGTTTAATAAACCATACGCTCACAGATTGCAAAAAAATAACGGACGAGAAATTGGACAAACGTAGCGATGTTATTGGTGACCACTTTCAACACTTATGTTAATTTTGAAACTTATAAATAAAAATCAAGGATCGAAAGCGAATGAACTACCCTGTAGTACACAGTTCTCTGAATATTATTTGACCTTCGCCCCTATTTGAGAAAGTTTTGTTTCATCTGTAGGCACAACGTCATACGGAAAAACCATCGTTTGCTCAACAAATATAACGACCACGTTATTGCGAGTATATTTCTTTAATACAAAATATAAAAGTTTGACAAAAATACCGAAGACCTTAAAAACATTGATAGACAGAGTCACATAATCCGGTGGAAATGCTAGAAGCTTTAGTGGACGTCAGTCTTAACAAAGCATTGGCACATATTTATGTAATTGATGTTACTACTTACTGGATTTCCTCTACCCTTCAAAAT
Organism: Sinelater perroti; assembly: GCA_036346155.1. Lineage (NCBI taxonomy): Eukaryota > Metazoa > Arthropoda > Insecta > Coleoptera > Elateridae > Sinelater > Sinelater perroti. Next base: position 1,126,775 of record JARFIY010000046.1, on the reverse strand, counting down.
TGTACAAAAGGTCATTGATCCAAACTCTTTACGTTTTAGTACACATCCATTTCAAGTTAAAATAGATATTTAGAGCTTATTATTTGGGAACCAAATAATGATAAGTTAGATTGTAATATTGTAGTAATTGTAGTGATCAACTTGCCTCAATTTAATCGGAAGCGTGTTTAAACGCTTCTTAAATTCAGTTCTAATTTAAAGGACATAATAGTTATTTTTCTACTTTTGATGGCTACTTTTAAAACCAACAGAAACTAACCTGCTGTGTATAATAATAAACTATTTAATTCATTAATGATGTGAAGCCAATACAAAGTAGTCTCTATATAAATACCAACCTCGCCTATTTGTGGTGCACCCTATTTTCACAAACGAGAATATGTCGATCAAGTATGAGCGGTACAACCAAAATACATACTAGAACCCGTAGTAGGGAAATAACTTCATGAAAAGGGTTGTTTGACAACCACTGCAGATCATCATGAGGGAAATGGGAAAATACCAGTTTAAAGTAATAAATAATAATGGATAATTATCCCATACAAGGCAAATTCACTGTTTATCATGAAAATGACTTTTTGGAGCAGGAATAATAACGAGGAAAGTAAAAGGATAGGTTCTACACACTGAAAAGATTATTTTTAGTGAAAATAGCTACAGCTCTGAAAGACAGTCGTTATATGTGTATATATACCAAGTACAGAACACGAAGAGTTGGAAATAGAAAAGGTGTACAAATAAATAGAAGAACTGATTACATATATCAAAAGAGACAAGAATTTAATATTTATAGGAGACTGATATATAGTAACAGGAGAGTAAGCAGAACGAAATTTAGCCAGTTTTGGGTTATCCAGGAGAAATGATAGAGGAGAACGTTTAGCAGAGTTTTATATGCATTCCGGTCTAGTAATAGCAAATATCTTATTTTAGTACCATATATGAAAGAGGTACACATGAAAGGCACCGGGGGACAAAAGATATCAGATAGATTACACCTTAATCCATCCAAGTGATAAATTTCATAAATAATAATAACGCGAATCTTGGATTCAAGAACTTACAAAGAGATACAAGGAAAAGCACTTGGCAACTGGAGAAATTACAATACGAAACCATTAAATCAAATGAGAAACAAGAAGTATAACAAATTGTCCCAATAATATACAATGCCAGAATGGCAAATACTAAAAAGTGCAGTGCAAAATCGCCCGAGCAAGAGCTATAAGAATTGAATAAAGACAAGACAAGATGCCTAAACCATAAATAACCGCACAAATCCCAGTTTATTTAAAAATGACACAAGAACTACAAAGTACAGAATGTATGAAAGCAATAGAGAGGTATACGGAAAAGAGATGCGAATATACAAAATCCAATACTGCCAAAGCAAAATATGATACTCCCTACAAACATATAAGAGGATTTTACAGAGAAGTTAAAAAGAAACAACAACATTAAAAAATAAGAAGAATCAAATTGTAGAACTTGAGGAAATAAATAATACTTGGAAAAATTATACAATGACAAAAATGAAGTATTATGACAACGGCGAAACAAAAGATAACAATGGAAATACGAACACAAGGTCGGAATACGATATTTAAAAGCATTTGCATGGAGTATAGCACTGCACGAATGCGAGACCTTAACGAAAATAGAAAAGAGAAAATAAGAAACTTTTGAAATGTGGCGCTTTCAACGAATGCTGAAGATTCGAGTCAGTATTAGCAAAAATAAAAGAAGAAGAAACTCTGAAAAAATATAATGAAAAGAAGAGACATTCTGACACAGCATATTATATGTGAAAACTATACTAAAAACAATTATGGAAGGTTTGGTAGAAGGAAAAAAGATTAACACAGCATAGGCAAAATTGGAAGAGAGTCATGCAACAAATCTAAGCGAGGAAATTGAAGACGTAACGAGAAAAGGAATTACATATATTAATTATAGCTATTTTATTTTTTGTTGTAATGCTTTTAAAGGAGAAAGTTTTGTAGAAGGCCTAGAAACACAATGTAAGTAAGAGATCTAAAAGATATACAATAAAGTAAGTGTCTTTAATTGTGATTTTATAACTTTGACTTTAGGGGCTGCAAAACACGTCTTCGAAGTTCTTATATATTTTTTAAACTATGTATAATTTGTTTATTAAGTCTTATCGAAATCTGTTTATGGTAATCGTCTATCAGAAAATTAAAAACATATAAACAACCCGGTCAAACAAAGTTATTTTTATAGAACCAGCAGTAAGTTAAAAACGTATAAATAAGCGAGGTAGTTGTATATCGCAATAAACAAGGTAAATATATCTATAGATATATAATAGTTCAGATGCAAGTAATAAAATGACAATAAGTAATTTGAATGCAGCGAACGATAATGATTTTGAGTAGAAATGACAATCAGCAAAAAGAATAATGACAAAAAATGATAATAAACTATATATAACTTTAGTAATTAGGTTTAAGTATCAATTGGAAACCATAACTTAAAATTAAAGTAGAATCGGGCTAAATGCTTGAGATTTGACAGGTTGCTATAGCATAACAACGAATAGAGGAGAAATGGTTGCAGTTTTTGCATGCATTGAGTAAAAAGCTCTATTCGGTACAATAAATAAGTACATTTGCAAGCAAACTGATTTCTTAAATGTCTCAGAATATCCAAAAACGTAAAATAACGAGGAGTGTCCGATTTTAAAGGCACATGTGGCTTTATACAAACTGCGCATGCTCAATATCGCCGACATTTGCATAACTAAACACGTTCATGCGTGTAGTCTGGAGCGTTATTTTATTCAAGACTCAATTTAGCTTTCGGACAGCAAGCAAACATGGCGTGTGTGATCGCAAAGTATTTGAAGTGTGATGTGCGTGGAGTTAACATATTCTTGCGAGCCGAAGGAGTTAATCAGAACAAAATTTATTGTAGATTAGAGGGCGTTTATGGCCCGAACGAAGCTGAATGATGATCCGAAGAAGAAAAGGGGCAGACCAAGGACCTCATGCACCTGCATAATTGTCGAACGTTTGATTAGGGAAGATTATCACATTAATGTTTGTGAAATTGTGAAATGACTGGCATTCCTAAGAGTTGCGTTTATGAAATTATAGGCAACCTAAACTTCTGCAAAGTTTCGGCTTGCTGGGCGCCGAAAATGCTCTCTGATGAACAAAAAACCAATCGAATGAGTGCTTCACTGAAATCTTACCCGATGCCAACAGGAAGAGGATTCTTTCATTGAAAGCATTATTGCCGAATATAAAACCTGGATCTGTGAGTTCACCCCAGAGACGAAACAACAGTCGCCCACAACCATTAGCAGCGACAAATACTGAGAAACTTTCCAGAAATTGCATACAGCCGTCAGAAGGAAAAGGCCAGAACGATTAGGCTAAGAAGTTAAACTTGCACGATGGCGTAATACCCCACACGTCAATTCAAACCAAGCTCTGATTGACACAACAGAATTAGGAGGACTTGCAATATCTCCCGTATGTCCACATTTAACCCCCTCGAATTTTCATTTAATCGGATCTTTAAAGAAATTTTTGGCGGAGGGAGGGGGATCAGGAGAAATTTCAAAACACCGTTGTGAACTACTGTCACGCTGGGATAAGTCTCAAAGTTTATTTTATGAAAATATTAAAATAAACAATAAGAAGATACGAGGCGCATTCATAAAGTAAGGGCCGTTTGCATGTATATAAATAGTGGCGCTTCGAAGCACAGTTTTACCACTGCAGCGCCATCTACTGACTCATTGCGAAGCTACAGCGTCATTTGTTTTGATTCTGAAATTGTATTGTTGTCAGTGAATGCAAAGAACAATGGCCGCGAAAATCGTTGATCCCGCCAAGTGTGAAGTGCGTTCTGTGATTCGTTTCTTATGTGCAAAAGGATCGTCGGCTGCTGAAATTCATCGGGAGTTATGCCTGGTTTACGGACCTACAGTTATGAGTGAAGGAAAGGTTAGACAATGGTGCCGTTATTTTACAAATGGCCGAACAAATGTCCATGACGAAGAGCGGAGTGGCAGGCCCAGTATCCAGACTGATGAAATCGTTTCACAAGTGGACCAAGCACTGCGATCTGATCGTCGATTGACGATTAGTGGCCTGGCTGACAAATTTCCTCAACTTGGACGCACTACTGTTTACAATATTGTCAACTGGTTCAACTCTCAGGCGGCAAGCTTCTATGCAGAGGGGTTAAAGAAGCTGGTGCAGCGGTACGAAAATGCTTAGAAGTGAACGGCGATTATGTAGAAGTAAAGTAAGATTGTACCTAACTAAATATGACAATAAAATTTGTTTCTTATGAGTACATTTTTTTCTGTGACCAAACGGCCCTTACTTTATGAATGCGCCTCGTAAAATTTATGATATTAAAATACCAACATTACATAGCCAAGATGTCAATTAATATCCTATAGTCACTTGATCACTCTAAGTGTGTTTTGAAGTGTTAAATGTGCAACTATGAAGATCCTATATTTCGCCCTATCCTTGGCGCTTTACTACCCTCTGGGGCCATCCTTTAGGTCCCTGGATTAGAAACTGACTTGAAGAACTCACATCAGCAAGACGGTGTACAAGAGGAACCAAATAAGCTCGTCTCGTACAAGATCATTCTTTCCCTATCATATTCACGACTCCAGTTTTGGATTGGGCAACAAAACTCTGCGTATACAGAACCAGGCTGTATGATCTGTATTTGAGGCTTCGTTGCTTGTCAGAAACAATGACCTCCACAAATACACGAGAATACAAACAATTCAAGACTTCTGCGGAAGCATCTAGGGAAACAGTAACTCCACTGTCAATGGTCTCTATAACTATGAGTTTGACAGAGGCAATCGTCACAAACTTGAAGATCCTGATTCTTCTGTGGGGCGACACGGACAAGGCCTGCACAACCTACCAATATCCAACACCAGATTGTATCAAGAGGATTGAAATTAGAAGCTGGGCCTAAGGACTTCTGATTTCGCCAATGACGTCAACTTCAAAGTCGGAAGACATTGTAAAGTTATTTCTTTTATACGAAAAGAAAGTGTTAAAATATCTAAGAATGTTTAAAGCCAGAAAACAATCCCATATGGAGGTTAATCGCTTCTGTATACGGTACATGTCATTAAAAATTTATTCAGGAGGACAAACAAATAAGTTTTTAAATTTAGTATACCTACAATCTCTGTAGATTTATAACATTCTAGACAATCATTTGAGAATGAAAGATGTTGATTACTATGACCGAAGCCAAAACTGAACAGATCATGCGCAATCTGTTCCAAAGGTAATGAAAATATTTTTTTTAGTAATAGAGGCTTAAGAAACGAACGTATGGTTGAGTTAGATGGAGGGGGAACCCAGATAGTTTAACCTTCTTCAGTCGAGTCCGCGCTTCTATAGGGCTCAGTACGTTAGCGAAGTATGCAGTGATTTTTGTGTTTTATTATGAGCTAAGAGGAAATTACACAAATTCGCAAATAGCATTTATAGTGTAGAAGTACTGTTACACTTTTTTAACACTCTTTACTTCTAATGGTGTTCATAGTAAGTTTCTCCGTTTAATTTTTTTTGGAAAAAATTGGATTTCTTTAGGGAATATTGTTCATTTTAGAGAAGGTTCTCAAGATAAAGCCAAATATGTTACTAATTTAATTGACATTTTTTTAAATTAAAGTTGAGATGTTGGAACAAGTACTTGTCTATATTAACGCTGAGATAAACACTAGAAGATTCCTAACAAACTAAAAGAATAGACAATACATCAATGACAAAACTGATAGCGTTATTTGACCTTCTGCTGTTATCTATAGCTTGAAAAGATAACTATTTACCCACACGAATGTTCGTTTATACAGGGCCCGGCAGTGAGGTGTTACGTTTTTAAAAAGGGTATAAGATTGCTGCTAGCGGAACAAGCGCATGTGCAATGGTTGATATACACTCATTAATTGCCAGAATGAGAGGAACTGTGAGACCTGGAACAGGTTTTGAGCATCTCAGACAAGTCAGTTCATCAGATTTTGCACTTTTAGCTCCACTTTCATCCTTAGAAAATCATGATGGTTCAATAACTGTAAGAAAATGGTTATATATGGCGATTTATGTTTTGTAGAAACTATGCTGGAGATTTTGGGAAATTATTGGATTCTGATAACGACTGATATGGTTAATTTTCACTTATTAGGTACTTACAATTTATTGGTAGATTATTATACAAAAACATTACAGGCAATGTTAATTTAAAATTGGCTGGTGCTCCGCCTCCTAGCTATTACATCACTACGCAAAGAAACAGACTAAAATCTACCTTAACTTACGCCGCACTTAGTGTCTGTTAGGTTCTTCAAAGAGTTCGCATCTTGCACAATACTTGTTTTTCCCAACCCCCGCGCGCCCATCACAAGTTCGCGTCAACAGGTAATCTCGCGCACCGTTCCGCAAAAACCGCAAGAGCCGTCCACCATTCACGCACGTTTGAAAGTCCCTCGAGCTCCTCCTGCGTTCGTGGCCATCTCCAGCCGCTGCTAATCAGGGTATTCTCCGCCCTGGCCCTGGTCTCCTCTGCGTTGCAGGTCAGCAGGACGTGGATGGCGTCGTCGACGTGCATCTGTTTTGATCTTCTGCCAGTTTCCGGATTCAGACTAGGTATGACCGGAAGTTGCCATGCCCAGTAATAAGCTGGACGGTGTGCCGGTTAAGGCACTCCGCACTTGCTCGCGCGTGTCGACCGTGGGAATGAATATCCGCGCATGTCGTCCCGTCTCTGCTGCCATCTCTGCTCCATCTTGCTCGTCCTGGCCTGTAGTTGGTTTTTAACGAGCCCCATTGGTACCGCTCGAATATAAGCGGTCCATCTCCTGCCGCTGCCTCTTTGTCCAACTGATCCGCACGCTCATTGCCTGGAGTCCCGACGTGCGTCTTGGTCCAATGGAACCGGACATCGATCTCGTACGACAGCGTCTTTGCAAGGCTCCACACCTCAACTTGTAAATCCGTCGGCGCTCTCATACTCTTGAGAGCAAGTAGCGCTGACTTGCTGTCAGATGTTACAGCGCATCTTGGGATCGTTGCTCTGTGCCTCTGTATGTAAGCTAGGCACTCTCGGATGGCTATTAACTCGCACTGGAAAATAGTGCTCCAGTCTGCGAGTTTTGCTCGTTCGTAGTGTATTTCTTCGTTTCCTTGCATGACCACGAACGCGGCCCCTGCTCTCCCGTCGTCTGACCGCGATCCGTTCGCGTAGCAGCACAGTTGTCGCTCCTCCGGCTCCGCCACGCTGAATGGGATGCCGTCTCGCTCGGCCGGGTGCCCCGTCTCCTCCTCCGTTCAATGACGCCCTGCCGCAACCCCAGCTCCTGTCGAAGCTGCTGCTCCGGCCCAGTCGTCAGCCTCCTGCGATCGGCCGCCTCCTGCAAAATAAAATGCAAAGGCGGTAACTGGCTCAATACTAACGCGGTTTCGGTGGCTACAGTGCGGTAAGCACTTGCAGCCTTAACTGCGAGTATCCTCTGTACGCTGAGCAAGTCCCTAGTTTCTCTAACTTTGCACCCTTCCGCCCAAATTTCAGCAGCGTACAGCATTGCCGGCTGTACTGCCCCCTCAAATATCCGCGCCGCCACTTTACCGCGAAAACTCCAGGTTAATCGCGCCGCCGCTCCGATCCGATGGGAAATCTGTTTCCCTTTATCGCAAACCGCCCGTATGTGGCTTTTCCACAATAATCGATCATCGATTTCTACTCCAAGGTACCGGATGTGGTCCTTGCAGTAGACGCGCTCGCCGTTGAGCAGGAAAGTCGGTCTCTCCTGCCCAGGTCGTTTACCGAAAAATACCGCCTCGTCTTTTTTGCATTAAACCGCAGTTTCGCGCTATCCGCCCATGTTTAAAGCGCTCCGAGCGCCTCGCTTCCGCGCGCTTTTAGCGTGTCGTCCGCGAATCCCACGATCCGGCATCCTTGCGGTAACCGAACTCTGAATATACTCTCGTATATCAGCTTGCAGTATTCCGGTCCAGAGCACGAACCCTGGGGGCACCCCGCGTTATTTCTCGCATCACGATTCCGTCGCCCGTTTTGACCTGCGCCACCCGTTCGCTAAAGTAGTGTTTTACTAGCGAGAGGAGATTTCGTGGACACTCTCTCAGCTAGTTCCTGGATAATTCCAGGCCACCACGCGTTATTGAACGCCCCCTCGATATCTAAGGCGATTAAAGCGCAATAATCTTTTGCGTCCCTAACGTTCCTGACCTCGGAGACCGCGTACGCGATCGCGTCCGTCGTTGACTTTCCCGTACGAAAACCGTATTGTCGCTCGTGAAAACCGCCGTTTTCCTGTACTACTTATTAGGTACTGTAAACATACAAAATTGCTTGTATTTATCGGAAAATAATGCACGGGAAGTCCATCAAAGGCCCCTAAATAGTGAAAAAGTAACTGTGTAATACGGAGTAACCCGACTTGGCATAATTGGACCCTACCTTTTTAGAGAAAACGGACGCCACTGTAACGGTCCACTCACAACGATACCTAACGATATTGCGAGAATTTTTGAGAAGACATCGGATTTTCTTCGTTAAGATTTGCTTTTACTTGCCACACTTCAAAAGAATCTATGGCTTTTTTAAGGGAATACTCTCCAGGATGCCTCATTTCATTGCATAGTAATGTGAAGTGGCCCTCTTGATCACCGGATCTGACACCGTGTGATTATTTCTTATGGAGCTACCTTAAAACTCATTTAAAAAACACGAAATGCTTATTTTAACACGATGGAAATCCTTCGTCAAAGATGTTCTTACTACTTTAGGAAATATTCATAAACAACGATCAGAGATATAGGGATGGAGTTTGTACAAATTGATTTCGTTTTAAAAATCGCCCCATAAATGTGTAAGTAGTTTTTTTATAATTTCTAATTCATCCCAAATTTCATCGAATCTGGGACACCTGTATATTTCCAACAAGTCCAATAAATATGACATAAAAATTGTGATGGTTGCAGATATTAAAACGAAATGTATTTTCAATGCAATGTCACATTTCGACAAAGAACAAGCACCAACATTTAACTCCTAGGTGATTTTTACGTAAAGTTATCTGAACCGATCCATGTTTCCAATAGAAATATTACTCTGGGCAGTTGATTTTGTCGGGACCTTTGGCTGCCGAACTTAACAAACCTCCTTATAATTTGACAATGGTTGGAACTTTGCAGGGGAACAAACGTCAGATCCCCAAAGAGGTGCGTAATTTAAAAAATTGCAATGTTGGTTTCCTATAAACCAAAGAACAATAAAATGGTTTATCTACTGTCAACAGTTCATGATAAACCATTTATTAATCCAACAAATAGAAAACCTGAAATAATAGAATTTTTTAATTCTACAAAGGATGACACAGCAGACTAAATGTGTTCTGGTATGTCGACCAATAGAAAGGCAAAAAATGGCCACTTTATTTACTTTAGGCTAAAATTATTATACTATGCTAAACCTGTCAATTGTATATGTAGGAGGACCATTTTTTAACTTCCTATAGGTTGTTAATACAAAGCAGATCTGCACACTGCGCCACTGCGCAGCTTTCTCAGCATAACATGTCGAGTCCAAAACATTAGTTAAAATTCGTTAACATGGCCGGCATGACTGATTCTTCCGCCAAGTGTGAGTTGCGCAGTGCCATTAGTTTCCTGCAGTCAGAAGGAATAGCATAGCAGAAATTTATCGAAGAATGAGCTGCGTTTACGGTGCAAACTTTATAAGTGTTGGTCTTCTTCTTCTCTTCTTCTACTCTTATATAGGCTATAAGCCTGTTTCTAACTACACATTTCGTGTAGTACTATGAGCCATGTTGGGCGTACCCCGGGCAAGTGGCTAGTCTGACCCGTTAGAAGAAGAAGAATGTACTTTACGACCGCCAAAGGTGTTTGTATGATGGCCGGAGAGCACTCGATGTTTGCCGTTACTTTTGACCTGGGAGTCGAACCCCGGGCCCGCCGCGCGTTAGTCTGGCAGGCCGAAGCCTTTGCGTCGCGGCTGTCGCGCTCTCATAAGTGTTGGTGTTGTGCGATAATGGTGTAGGAAATTTAAAGATGGCCGAACTGATGTTTATGATAAAGGTGGACAAGAACGCAAGTCTGTAGCTAATTATTCAGCGAGTTGGCTAAGTGCTTTCACAGAGACGGACGTTTACCATTAGTGAATTGTCTGTGGATTTTCCGAATATTTTAAGGTAAGCTCTGTACACGATCGTAACGTAACACCTACACTACCGAAAACTTTGTGCACATTGGATTCCCCAAATGTGGTCTGAGGACCACAAAACACGACATATGGCATCATCTTTTCTCGCATGTTACGCTGATGAGGGGACAGAGTTTTTAAAATCAATCCTCACAGAAGATAAAATTTGGGTTCGTTATAATAATCCAGAATCGAAAGAACACTCCAAACAATGGATACACACAAACTCCCAGAACGGACCTAAAAATTTCACGAAAAAAAAGCTGTGCTGCTCGTGGAGTTTATGAAGTCTACGATTAATGCAAACGTGTATTATCAGACATTACGTCGAGTGCGGAGAACCATTCAGAACAAGGGATGCATGCTGTCTTCTGGAATTGTTCTGATTCATGGCAACGCACGACCGCATACTGCTGTGGTAACCAAACAACTTCTTGCACAATTTCAGTAGGAAGAGTTCGATCACCCGGCGTACAGCCCAGATCTGGCACCGAGTGATTTTCACCTTTTTCGAAAGCTGAAGAGAGGTCTAAGAGGACAGATTTTCCGCCCCAACGAAGAGCTTCAAGACGCCGTGAAGACCTATCTCAATACGCTGGCGACAACCTTCTATGAAGAGGGCATTGGAAAACTCATCCACCGACAAATGTCTCAATATTCACGCTGGGCAAAATACCGCGTAAATGCACATATGCATTTAACGTCCCGACTTTAAGACGCGATGTAAGAGAATCTATAAGAGAAATTTTACAAATTGAACAAAATGCTAAGTTAATTGAGTCCAGGCAGGTCCGTCATGAAAAGTTTATGCTCAGCGTCCCTCAAAATTAAGAAAAACAAATTTTTATGTTCTTTTATAGAAAACTGTATGCCGTGCACATAATCCTAACGTTTATTTTGGCTGTGCTCTTTAATTGTATTAATTATTTTTTAAACTGTAGTTCCTCCAAAGTGTAAGTGTTTCAAGGATTTGTTCCAAAAGAAAAATGTTATTTCTTCAAGTTACACAAGTTTTTCTTTGGGTAGTAAATTTTACGAAAGTTTTGTAATAATAATCATAGTAGAGTATTGTAGTATACTGTGCGAGTTCATGATGATATCCATTACCGCTAAATAAATGTCGAAATGAAATTTTGTCATTGTGATATTTTCTGTCAGTTTATTCCTATCTCGTTTAAAACGGCAACGGTAAAGTAACTGTTCGGTAAAATGTCTGTTCCCTTCAAACAGAAGACAAACGTTATTTTAATAATTTGAAGAAGAGGCGCATAGAAGAAGATGCAAAGCTAGATAAAATGAGTGGCGTTAGGATTACTTTATTTTTTGAAAGTCATTCTAATGATACTGGAAATAACACAAAAGTGATCTTTCAAACACCTGCTGTAATTTTTAAGGATTTTGCACACATTTATTGATCCGTTATTTTAGCTATGTTCCTTAACGTATAAAATCGGCCAAAGGGGTAGAAAGAAATGAGCTTCATAAGTTATTGATTTTTTTAGATTTAGATACAATTTGGCATAAATGAATATACCCAAGTGCAATCTAAAAATAGAGGAAATCAGATAACGGGGTGGGAAAGCTTTTTTAAAATTATTTCAACCTTTGCGAACTTTTACATACAATTTTTTGATTGTTTGGAAATATTTACTTGTCTAATTACCCTATTTTTAATTATCTTTGCTTTAAGTGCATATACGGCGCAAAAATGTCTAATTACTTTAAAGAGTAAATAAAATTGATTTCAGTGATAAGGATTATGATGCCTGCCTTGAAAATACCAAGTTAATGTTACCCTAATGGAAACGGTTTGCGTGGTCACTGTATAACCTGACAATAAACGAGAGTGAATTGTAATGCGCATGCGTGAATGAGCACGATTTCACTGGCCAGGTCAATTAAGAGTGAGCATATCTAGAACTTATCGCATTTGCGTTCACTAAGCGGGTAGGACAGCAAATATGTGTGCTTAGAAAACATAAGAAAAACAATAGTGCAAATTTGGCATAATTTAAATTAGTACCATCTTATCCGCCTAGTTAGGACGTAGTGAAGTGAAAACTAAATCTAATTCAGACTCTTGATTTTTGGTATCCTCTTTATATTGTCATTTATTTTCTCATACATATTTTCTATTTCTTATTCTTTATTGTAGGTTGGCATGCATTAGCGTTGTACCAGTTGGTTTTGTTTTTAATTTGGCCGTGTGTTGAACCCATCTCTTCACCCTTTCTGCGAATTTTTTATCCAGTACTGCATTAACACTTTTCTTTCCTTCTGTGAGTGCTACACGTAAGTATATTATTCTAAAATTATCGCTCCAACAGTCGCTTAATTGTCATCAATGCTTTCATATATCTAAAATGGTAATTTTTAATCTCTTCATTTCCAATTTTAGATTTTCTAATTTTCATACTTTCCGGGGTGTTCTTAAATTCCACGTTTCTATATTTACAATATTTTGTATCTTTGTTCCTTTTATTGTTAAAAATCTTTTCCAGTTGTTCTCGCCCGGAAATCCAAACGGAAAAGTGTTTTACTTTTTATTTTAAACTTGGCACAACTTTGTCGTTTGCTGCTTTTTTTGGGTAATTTTTCCTATGCAGTGATTTTTCTTTGCTTCAGCATGATATCTATAAGATTTTTATAGACTAAACGTTTGTGAAAGCATTTTCTATTTCATTAATTTCTGTGTTTGTGGATATTCCGTGTATATTAGCCAGTTATAGAGAACGATTAACGTTTTCAACATTTTTTTTACAACAGTCTTTTAATTAAAACATTATATTTCTTGTTTGGTCTATTATCTCTGCTAAAGGCCACGATAAAATAGCGTTTCTGAAACGGAGCGGATTATGTTATTTTCTTTGGTATTAATATTTTATTTTTGTTACCATTCTCAAAACTTTGAAGTTTATTTACATTTGAGCTTCGAAACATTCTCACGCAACTCAAGAAAAGCAAATGCACCCCAAGGAGTCACTATTTTATGACAAATGAAGCAAATGAAGTGATAGTCCTATAGTTCTTTGATGATGATAGTGGAAATGCGGTACCTATGAAAGATTATCGTTATTGGAACATGATAGCTGGTTTTTCTCCACAAATTGGAAACGTAGACTTGGAACAAATGTGGATGCAGCAGGCCGACGCTACACCAACAATTAATTTGTCTTGTAATTTCACAAAATTCCGATACTAACTGGCGAGCAAGATCTTGTGATTTAACATCGTGCGACTTCTTTTTGTGAGTTTACCTGAGATACAAGGTTTACGTCAGCAATCCACAATAATAGACGACCTCAAGCACAAAATTCGATGAAACTGGTCGGAACATGTGCGAAATTGTAATCGAAAATTATATCAAAAGAACCAAAATTTTTCAGCCGAAGCCACCCAGTTTTTAACGGAAATAATTTTTTATATGTTATCAGAGATTGTATACTTTAATACTCAATAAAAATCCAGTCACAAAAATGATTTAAAAGTCTTTTTACTCACTTACTTAGTTCTAAGCCTTTCTACCTTTAGATGTAAGGCTAGTGGGTTGAGCCCTGTATTGTTGCCTCCATTGTTTTCTATCTTGTGTTTGGTTTCGTACACCCTCCTATTTTATTCCTCCTTTTCTCTGCTTCTTCTTTTATTCTGTCTAACCATCTTGTTCTTGGACGTTCTTTCTTGTTTTTCCCCTACACTCGAGTTTCAAACACCCTTTTTGTAAGTTTTTCATCCGGCATTCGACACACATGTCCAAACCATCTGAGTTGTCCTTATATAATCTTTTCATTAATTGGCTCTATTTGGAAGTTTTGTCTGAACGTTTGGTTTCTTATTTTGTCTCTCCTGGTCTTATTTTCTATTCTTCTCAGGAATCGCATTTCTATTGCGTTGATTCTCAATTTTGGCCTTTTTGTTAATGTCATGTCTCACTGCTGTATCTAATTATTAGCCTAACCACTTTTTAACGATTTCTGTTTTCATCTTTTTTGGTACTTCTGTTTTACCCAACAATGTCGTCTTTATTGTATTAAATATATTTTTTGTTTCTCTCAATCTTTCATTTATTTTCTTGGCTATCTTCCCGTTTTATTTTATCATTGCTCCTAAATATTTGAAGTATTCAACTTGCTCTGTTTGTTTTCCGTCCAGTCTTATTTCGTGGGTTTTGTTTGTGTTAGAGATTACCATCGTTTTTGTTTTTCGCTATTAATTTTCATATTTATCTTTTTCAGTTCTACGTCTATTTCCTTTATATTATATTTCTCTTTCGTGTCTTATATTATGTTATTTGCGAACAGCAGTTTCATCAGTTGTGTTTGTCTCAATTGCCAGTATCCCAGTGTTAATTTTCTCATCTTTTCCTTTTTATGTTCTCATCTAGTACCATTGAATATAATAGCGGGCTCAATACCCACCCCTGTTTAATTCCTTGTTTAGTTTTAAATTACATGGATTCTTCATTGTTTGTTCTTACTATATTTATATTTTCTTTATACATATCCTTTATTACTTCTGTGGTGTTTCTATTTACTTCTCTTTTCTGCAACACTTTCCAAATACTTCTCTTTGTATTCTAACAAACGCTTTTTCCAGATCGATAAAGCATACGTGTATGTCTTTATTTTTATTAATTAATTTTTCACTTATTTGTCGAATTATGAATATAATATATATTGCGCCTCTTCCAGTGTTTATTTCTTTTCTTTTTCTATTATTTTTCCAAGTAGTTTTGGTGGGACACTTGATAACGTTATTCCTCTATAATTATTACAGTTTTTCTTGTCCCCCTTTTTATATACGGGTAAGATAATGTCCGCTTTCCAGTCCTTCGGTATTCTTGCATAATATATCACTCATTATTTAATTTAATTTGCTTATTCCTTCTTGTCTCATGTATTCCATCATTTCCGGGGTAATGTCTTTACCAACTGCTTTACCTACTTTTAACGTCTTTATTGCTTCTTTTGTTCCTTCCTCTGTGGTTGAGGGGCGGACTGCGATGCTGACAGACCCGGGTTCAATTCCCGGTGCTCTCTGATGCCTGGCGGGTGGCCTGCTCAGTCACTAAAAATAATTGAGTACCTGCGTTCACTCGAACAAGGGGTAATAATGGCGGTCGTCTTAGGCGCGGTGCTTACCACACCGCCCCGCACGAGAGATTATTATTATCTCTTGATTTCCGTCTTGTTCTTCATTTCCCTCCTCTTGGTTTTGTATGTCCGTGTGTGGTAGCTCTTCGAAGTACTTTCCCCATCTATCCATTCCTTATCTTTTCCTTTTTAAGTTATTTTCCCCTGGTTACGATTTAATTACCGGGAAAGTTCTTAAAGAGTTACCGAAGAAAGGCCACAAATACATTACCTACTTATTCAACGCTGTGATAAGATTACAATACTTTCCTGAGCGATGGAAGGTAGCAACAATCATACCAATACTTAAACCGGGCAAACCGAGCGATGAGCTATCTTCTTTTAGACCAATTAGTTTCCTATCACTGTTATCAAAGGTTTTTGAAAAACTATTCTTGCGGAAACTAATGCCTATAGTGCTGGAAAACAACATTATACCTAACCACCAATTTGGCTTTCGCCAACAACATGGTACAATTGAACAAATCCATCGAATTGTAGACAAAATACTAAAAGACTTTCAGAATAAAAGATATTGTTCGGCCGTATTTTTGGACGTTGTGCAGGCCTTTGACAGAGTATGGCACGAAGGCCTGCTATTTAAACTAAAGAAACTTCTGCCGCCAGACTACTACACAATACTAAAGTCCTACCTCATCAATAGACGCTACCTAGTGAAGTACAGATACTCTTTTACCCCTTTATTCCCTATCAACGCTGGTGTCCCTCAGGGAAGTGTGCTGGGCCCGCTCCTGTACCTACTATATACTGCTGGCCTACCTACCTCCCCGGGAGCTATGGTTGCTACCTTCGCTGATGATACAGCAATTCTTTCATCGCATTCCAATGCGTATATGGCGTCCAACTATCTACAATCATGTTTGCACCACTTAGAAGTATGGTTCAAAAGATGGCGTATCCACATAAACGAGACCAAATCAGTCCACGTAACTTTTACGCTGAGAAGAAGTACCTCCCACCCGTTATAATAAATAACAAACAAATACCGCAAGACGATACCGTTAGGTACTTAGGTATGCACCTAGAAAGGCGTCTCACTTGGAAAAAACACCTTTTCACCAAAAGAAAACAGTTGAGTTTAAAAATCCGGAAAATGTACTGGCTGATTGGCCGCAAATCTCAGATGTCATTGGAGAGTAAAATATTACTTTACAAATCTATCATACGGCCTATTTGGACATACGGCATACAATTATGGGGAACTGCAAGTAAATCAAATATCAACATAATCAAACGATTTCAATCGAAAGTGCTACGTTCTTTAGTAGACGCCCCATGGTTCGTTCCGAACGAGACAATACGACAGGATCTAGGTATTTCAACAATAGAGGAAATACAAAAGTGCAGTGTTCGCCACCATGACAAAATAAGTGCTGACCCTAACTCGCTGGTTGAAGAACTATTAAACTCTGACGATGAAGAACCCAGACTTAAAAGATTTAAGCCAACAGACCTACCAAACCGTTTCGCATAATGTTATGTGGTGCCAAAGTTAATTGTTCATTCCGTCATTACCAAACCGGCTAGTATTAATATTAGTATTAGAATTAGAATAAGGAAATTTTTGTTGGAAACTTTTCTACATGTCTTATATCAAATGTCGAACCAATTACTGAATGTCACTACGTGACAGATTATAAACTTATAAATAAATTTAAAAAAAAAGTTATTTTATTACATTATATAACAATCTTTGAATGTCTCTATAGTTTTCTGCCATTTTATGTCTAAATTTTTCTATATTTCTCCCAAAAGTCTTTTTATTTAATATTTAAATCCGGATTTATGTTTGAAACACTTTTTATTTGTAGTATATTTTTTAATTCTTCTAACAATTGTACACGAAAATTTCTTATTGTTTTTACTTTAAATGTACATATTTTAAAGCTACAAATCGTTACTGGACAGACCACCCTTTGTCCCAAAATTATCGAGCCATACAATACAAAAAATTATAACTACATTGAAAAAATATTTATATATTCAGTAAAACAACAGCAAGATTGTATGCAACCTCAGTTTTCTTCAAAGTAAGCCTCTTGGTATCTCATACACTTGACCTTGGTGCTCTAACTTAACGATGAAGCCCTAGTTTTCGGATCATTGCTAACAATCTGAAGCAACTGAAGCACGATGTTGTTTCTGCTCTGGTAACAGTAGCCGCGGAACAAATTACACTGTGACACGTTACATGCCAAGATCTTCTGTAAAAATTTCACACACTTTAGTTTTTTGAATCTTCAACTCATTTTCT
The DNA here is from genome assembly GCA_036346155.1 of Sinelater perroti. Lineage (NCBI taxonomy): Eukaryota > Metazoa > Arthropoda > Insecta > Coleoptera > Elateridae > Sinelater > Sinelater perroti. The sequence goes on along the minus strand of JARFIY010000046.1, from coordinate 1,109,111 downwards.
AGTTCTCGGACTGTCATTAATTCTTGCCGATTGTAACTAATATATGTTCAACATTTTCCGAAACTAGATGTGAATCATTTTCAACGGATATTCAGCCATCTCCGAAGTATTTTTAATATATCCTTATTTATGTTAACTTATTGCATAAATTACAAAAGCCTTCTCAACAACTCCTGCAGTTTCTGCGCAAAAAAGTGATTAGATGTGCTCCCTTACTCGCTCAGCAATTACTAAATGCCGGATTTGTGGGCAAAATACTTTTTAGGCAAAAACAATCTGATTAATATCCTGAAGCCAACAAATAAAAATCGCTAATTTTTGGAAGTTTTGTTTATACTATTTTTTATTTACACGTAAAAAGAATGCGCCACTGTGTATTTACTTAAATTATTTTTTGTAAAATGTCTGTATGTTGTGAAAATGAACGTTCCACATCACAAGAAGTGATGGGCGCGTATTTAAAACAGGATACTTCTTTAGGGAATAAGCGATCCATTATGCCCACACCCTCTCCCCCAAGGACATTTTTGATGTTGTTAATTTTTTACCTGGTTTTTTTTCAAAACCATAACACTTTTCTGGCGAATTTTTTCTCCCTTGCCTCCAGGAAAGTTCAATGGAGCTTGATTCACTAACTTCATGTTCTCCATGAGGAGTAGAGTTGGATCTTCCAACTGCTTGATTAAACCTGCAAGATGGCTAAAATAAGCTCTAACGTAGCCTAAGTCAGCCACTACAGAATCAGAAAAAAACGCAGCTTTGAAATCTTTCAGAATTAGGCCAATATCTTTACAACCTGATATTTCCTTTTCCTCGCACAAGTGATCTACAAACTGCGAAGAAAATAAAAACAAGGTTTCCAAATAGACAGATCTAATATTTACTTAAAAAGAAATTGAATGTGCGCCTTTTTAATCTCTCCAAAACTCTTCTTGTAATATAAAGCCGCCTCCAACCAAGCCCCCAACGAGTGATGGCGGGAGCTGGAGGAAGGGAAATCTCGGGAAGCATATTTTTATAGCTAGCGCATCTACTGGGGGTTTTTAGAAAAACTTTCTTAACTGCTGAAATTAAAGCATTGACATCGGGGAAAAGATTTCTAATTTCTTTCGCTTAGCGATGCATGCCATGGGCTAAGCACGTTAAGCGTATTATAATTATAACATATATTATAATATAAAAATAATAATATAAAAAAGTATTAAAGCTTTTCCTGCTTTTACCAAGTAGGGGGGCTGCATCTGTTACCAGCACCAAGAGGCGGTCATCCCGGTCTTCAGAAGGCCACAAAATTTCTAGTGAAATTAAACGGAAGGAGTAAATTAAATCTGTATAGTTAGTTCTTTTGAAACCTACTTACTTAATGCCGCTTTTACTGTACGGGCTATCGAGGCATGATTTGCAGCATCCAAAAATTTTGATAAAATAAGACGAGGCTTCGTGCCATTTGGAAAAAGGCCACCAATAACAGCATTTACAACAAATTGCTCAAGGGCGCCCGTGCTCTCATCAATCGAAAGCCAAATAGGATTATCGTTTACTTCTTCTCGGATGGATGTTATTACCTGAATTTTTTAGGAAAAAAAATGTATTTAGTACCATATTTTATATTAAAACACGTTATCTATGTACTTACTGTGTTGTACATATTTTCAAGGTAATTTTTCCGAAACGTCGATTCATTCATTATTGTTTTTTGATGTATATTTTGCTAAAAAATTGCGAAATACGGGGTTAGATAGCTTGGACCATGGAATATTGGCAGTTACCAACGCCACGCAAAGATCTTTTGAAAATGTATGCTGGTTTTGCATAGTAGTCAAAAGCGCTTGTGCTTGTTTTTTCGAGGTCCGTGCATCTTTAGCTCGTTTCAGATCCGCGACCGATCCTGAATGTTCATCTATGCGATACTTTCTTTATATGCAACTTAAAATAACAAACAGAAAAAATGAAATGGTTACTTAATTAATTCATATGGTGCTTGTCTATTTTAGAATATTCAGATACTCCAAGTGAAATTGAGAAATAAAAAAATGCAAATCCACACTTACCTCTTTAGTACAGACTTTACAAAAAATATTTTTTCCGTTAGTTGTGTAGACATCATTTCCTGAAATTCATTGCCTTGAATACAAACTACGGGTTTTTTAACTTTCGAAATTATTCGACAAAAAATATTTCGCAAAGAAATGCGAATAAAGGCAAAACAGAAATTCTCAACAGGCACTTAAACAAACCGCACTGCTTGACACAGGGTTGCACACACAAATACGGCAGAACGCAAAATGAACTTTGGCATACGGATTTCTGTTTGGAACAGATCGAGCATTTTTTGGAAAAAATGTTTACTTTATGAATTAGTGACTCACGGCTAAGACTGAAGTAGAAAACCACGTGCTCGCTTGTTGGCAAAGTACCTGTTAGCCCATTTTAAAATTAAAAAGCATATTGTTATAAATTGTCAATTCAAGCAAATTTTAGGCAAAACCCTTCAAACAGAGAATTTTCGGTAAAATAAAATGTTTGTAGAAGCATCCCTACCTCTGAAAACGAATTTGTAATTTATTAAACAAGATCAGGGGGCGAAACGGTAATATATACTAATGTTGAAACACCTTGGAAACTCAAACTTAGACCAACCAATCAACTATGAAGGTCTCAGCACTCTATATATAATCGTTCATGAGATATGTCACTTTAAATAAAAAGCAGGAAACCCCCTTAGGGTGTAGGTCTGAGGGTAGTACCTCTAGTTCTGAGATTGTCGGACTTTAGAGTCATTTCAGGGCATTGGTCCTCCGGCGATCTCAACTCTCACTTATGGCTCCAAGTGCCACACCCTGGTAACTGTGTCGACACACAGCCAAAACTAAGTGAGGGGTCACAGAAAGCAACTTCCACATATTGGATTTAATGGTTTTAGTGATAATGAAAGTGAGCAGCAGCGCTTTCATAACTACATGAAGGGGGAGATAAGAAATATCAGTACTGCTTCATAGTAGACATCAATGGGCGACGACAAAAATATGTCACCATCGGCCACTGAACTGCGATGTGTACGGCAAGGGGAAACCAACACATTAATTCCCAAGAACAATCATCAAACATCATGACAGACAAAATCAAGAATGGCCCCGAGTACCGGCGCCTCTTCAATGAGGCAGGGGTGCGAAGAATCTCCGGGTCTGTGATGGTGAACAAGGAGACCAACAAACTGAAAATGCTTAGGAAATCAAATACTATTAGAATTGGTACCTGGAATGTCAGAAGCGCTTTTGAGGGGGGGAAAATCCAGAATATTGTTCAAGAAACAACTAAACTAAAGGTAGACATCATGCAGATCAGCGAAATGCGATGGCCGGGTTCAGGAAATTGTAATATATTGAATCATGTTATGTACTACTCTGGCAACGATGACGACCACCACTATAATGGTGTAGGAATAATATTAACTAAGGAAATTAACGACTGTGTCAAAAAAGTAATAGCGCACCCAGATAGAATTATAATGATACAAATAGAAGCTAACCCATTTAACTTAAACGTTATCCAAGTGTATGCTCCAACTGCGAATAGCGAAGATGAAGAAATAGAAGATATATATGAACAGCTTAGAAAGGTCTTAAAATATACGAAATATAATAACATAACTCTCATAATAGGGGATTTTAACGCGAAAGTTGGAAGTCAAAGAGAAGATAACATAATTGGACAGTTCGGATTAGGATCTAGAAATGAAAGAGGAGATAGATTCATACAGTTTTGCCGAGAGGAAGAACTTGTAGTGATGAACACCATGTTCAAGCTCCCACACAGAAGAATATATACATGGAAGGCTCCAGGTGATACAAAAGAAAAAATAATACGAAACCAAATTGACTATATCACTATTAATCACCGTTTCCGCAATTGCATAAAATCAACAAAAACTTATCCTGAACAGATGTCGGATCAGACCACAATCCGGTAATATGTAAATGTAAACTAAAACTTAAAAGGGTTACGAGAAAACTAATAAAAACAACATAATATAAGGGCTTTTTGTGAAGGAGATGTTAAAGAACAAGTTCGAAAATCGTTGGAGGAGAAATTTAAAAATGAAAATAATTCTACCACTGGATTTAGTAACAAAAACAACTCAACAAAGGAAGTAATAGAAGAGAGGTGGAACGCTATCAAACAAAATCTGCAAAGTATTATAAAAGAATACGTTCCACAAAAACGAAGAAAGAAGAAAAATGAGTGGATGACAGAAGACATTTTAAAATTAATGGACGAAAGGAGATTAATGAAAAATAAAGATATGAACAAATACAGAGAGATACAACGACAGATACGAGGTGAGATAAGAAAGGCAAAAGAAAAATGGTTGAAAGATAAATGCCAAGAAATAGAACAGCTAGAAAACAAACACGCCAGCTTTAATATGCATCGAAAAATAAAAGAAGCTGCTGGAATATTTAGAAGAAAAACAACGAACAGACTAATAGATAATACAGGACAGGAAATAACAGACATAAGCGAAAAATTAAAAACCAGGAAAGAATACATCGAAAAGTTATTTGCAGACGACCGTCCAGAAAAACACGAAATAAAAGAGGCTAAAACCGGACCTCCTATAACAAAAGATGAAGTTAAGAAAACAATATAAAAGGCGAAAACCCGGAAAGCAACGGGCCCAGACGAGATACCTACTGAAATTTTAAAACTCCTAAATGAAGATGGAATAAATGCACTCACTAGGTTATTCAATCTAATATACGACACTGGAGAGATCCCGACGGACTGGACTAAGTCGACTTTTATAACCATACTAAAGAAAACAACACCGAGACAATGCGAAGACTATAGAACGATAAGTCTGATGAGCTGTGCCCTTAAGATGTTCTTGAAAATTATACACGCCAGGATCTATCAACAATGCGAATCAAAATTGACCGAAACCCAATTCGGGTTTAGAAATGCATTGGGAACAAGAGAAGCACTATTTGCCTTAAATGTATTGATCCAAAGATGTAGGGACGTAAACTGTGACGTACACTTATGTTTTATAGACTTCAGCAAAGCATTTGACAAAGTAAAACATCATGAACTACTAAAAATATTAGAGAAAACCGGGATAGACGACAAAAATACTAGAATAATAGCCAACCTATACTGGAGTCAAAACGCGAATGTAAAATAGAAGATAATACCACCGAAGGAATTCAAATCCTTAGAGGGTTCGCCAAGGATGCGTGCTTTCACCGACTCTGTTTAATATTTACTCGGAAGAGATGTTCAAAGAAGCATTACATGATGGGAATGAAGGTATATTAATCAATGGTGAACTAATCAACAACATCAGATACGCAGATGACTGTAATATTGGCAAGAAACGTAGAAGGTCTACAATTATTAATGGAAAGAATACATATAACATGTGAGAAATACGGAATCACCCTCAACACAAGCAAGACAAAATACATGACAATAACTAAGAACATTACGCTACCAGCAACATTATATATTAATAATACTGAGATAGAAAGGACTAGCAAATACACATATCTGGGAACCAATATAAACGAACAATTTGACCACTCGACAGAAATAAGAACAAGAATAGAAAAAGCAAGAGCCGCATTCATTCAAATGAAAAAGTTTTGATCGGTAGGACCTAAGCCTGCAAACCAAGATTAGAATCCTGAGATGCTATATTTTCTCGACGCTACTATACGGAGCTGAGTCATGGACTTTAACAAAAGCATCAGAGAAGAAACTGGAATCATTTGAAATGTGGACCTACCGACGTATCTTGAGAATACCATGGACAGAGCATATCACTAACAAAGAAGTTATGGAACGAATTGATAAAAAAACAGAAATCCTAATAACAATAAAACCTCGCAAGCTAGAATATCTAGGACACATAATGAGAAACACAAAGAGATATAGAATCTTGCAACTCATTTTAGAAGGAAAAGTGATGGGAAGAAGAGGCCCAGGAAGGAGGAGAATATCTTGGCTAAAGAACTTGCGGCAATGGTTCGATATGTCCACGGTACAATATTCCGGAAAGCAGTAGACAAAGTACAAATTGCATTGATGATAGCTAACATCCGGAACGGATAAAGCACGGGAAGAAGAAGAAGAAGGGGTGTTTCAATGGGTCGGGTTTATGAGACATTCCTATTCTACTTTTTAATGAGGAGTTCAAAAAAGGTGGTCAGAAGTTTCGACCTAATTGTACAATTGATCACTATACTCAATTGTATATATTACCTCTAAATATCAATATCTATTAGCAAAATAAATAGGCAAAATAGGCAAAATCCGACTTTTAGTGATCACTTTTGCTGATGATGATATTTAAATCAATATTATCATGAAGATTTTGTCCACCCCAGAAATGTATGATTGATAATGCCATCTTTCCAAACATTGCTTTCTTTGCGAAGTGGATTTCCGACAGAAGTCTCATAACGGCTATGGGTTATTGCAAAGGCCCATGACAAAATCATCCTCTTGGAAGAAAATCCGTTCTCAATAGTCTTCGCACATATTATACCAGTAATAAAAACAGTTACACTTTTCATGTAGAATTGTCTACAGAGCTGTTTAACACACACAACGCTGGCGTATCACTTGTGTGACACTTTACTGAAAGTATCCTTAGTGTCTCGTAGAATATGTTTTTTCCACTTATGTGTACGAACATGACGCGCTCGTGCTCTGAATTACCTCTTACTATAAAATAGTCTGCTTACACAAACGACAAAATATTATTGCAATTTTTTTTATTTGATTGCTATCTGTCAGACTGGGTTTCTGTGTAGCTTATCGACTAGTTCATTTGCTCGTTCACATATGCAAATTATTTTTGCTTGTTCCTTATATGAATAACGTAGTAATAGATTTACAAATGGAAAGGACAAATAACTAAGATATGTGTTCGTATGAAGGACTAGTTATATGAACTTTTTTGTTTCTTTTATCAAGAAGTTTGTCTCCATAATTAACATAAATCATGCAAAATGTGAACGGACATATGTATTTCACAATTTATCTATCGTTTTATATGCTCGTATGTTTTTTATGTAGCCTTCATAACATTTAATATATGTTTTTCAATAGGTGTGTGTTGTATTTGATTTATTATTTCTTTTGTCACTAGCAATCTTTTCTATACGATTCTCAACACGCGTACACTTGAATTTTCTTAAGGGTGTTGTCCCCGAACTGGACCTTAATTCTTCCCAAAAATTTTGGCGCTTTCTAGCGTAAGAAACTCTATAATAATCCATTGCCCAACGGATATGGGTACTTGTTGCTCTGACATCGTGGTATTGACTAGAGAAAGGGTAGTGCGATGTAGCCTATGGGGAAAATCCCTTCAGGTATCCCTACTTACAACGCTCAGAAGCCGCGTCTCCCTCCATTTACCTCACAGTGAATAAAGTAGAAATTGTGATTTATATTTTATTCATTTACATATGAGGTGCATTCAAGTTATATCACCCCCTGATTGAACCGATTGAAAATCATCGCCAGTTGAGTGAGACATGTGGTGATTGCGTTATGGATGTGTCTAATGTAGGTTTGTGGGCGCGACAGTTCAAAGAAGGCAGAACTTCGTGTGACAACTAACCAAGACAATTTCGGCTTCGCACCAGCCGGTCTGACGAACATGATCAAACGAGTATAGAAACTTGTTTTGGAGGATCGCCAAATGAGTGTAGAACACATCGCCTCCAAAGTTGGCATTTCTGTGGGATTTGCGCACACAATCCTGCATGAAGACCTGAAAATGCGAAGTGTAACCTGTTGGGTGCCACGAATGCTGACAACTTTGAAGTGATCTCTCATGCTCTCTACTCACCTGACCTGACACCTAGCGACTTTTGGCTGTTTTCGACGATAAAGATACTGTCCATGGTCGCAAATTCACTAGTCGTGCCGATGTTGCATCAGTGATTTTCCAGTGATCAAAGAAGACTCCCAAAGAAGTGTTCGCAGCGGCCATGGAATTATGGCGTTGTGAAAAATGTGTACTGCAGGGAGATTACGTTGGGAAGTGACACAAGTTTCACAGTTTTCGAGAAAAATATCGCAGGTGTTATAACTTGAATGCACCTCGTACTTTTTGAGTAAAAATATTTCGGGTATTATTACTAGTACTTTAGCAACATTGTATAAGACAATACAACTTCTCATTTGAATATTTAAAACTAGGTAAGGATTCCATAGAATTTTCATTGTGATATGCTAACAGATAAGACTTTTTTATGAACAATATTTTAAAGACACAAATATTTTGAAAAGGAAAGACCACAGACATTAAAAAAATATAAAAAATTGAGTCTAGTCCATTGAAAGGGTGTGGCCCATTTCAAAGATAACACTTTTTATGTGTCATGTACAAAATTGTACTTAGATAAAAGGTTTAGATTTCATCAATACAAAATGTATATTATCATACATGATGTGAAAAACTCTTCACGTTATTATTTCCACTAGTTGCCATATTTCTTAAATTTAGGGACTACAGAAAACACATAAGATCATCTTTAGCATTATATCGCAACTCAGTAAACTTATGTTTTCAATTTGACTGAATCCAAGCAAAAACTGGTCATTTTTTTCTAAAAGAATAACGCTTTACTCTACTATATTATGGTCGTCTAATGTTGTATTTGTAATTTCCAACAAAGTAATTCAAAGATTGTGACTGATTTCATAATCACCAAGTTTAATTATTACACTAGAAGTATCTGACGGGTAGCCGGCGAACCGCATGAAATTCACAGAGTTTTTCCCTGTGACTCCTTCGTGCCTCAATAATAAATAAAAATATATAAATATTAAAGTAATTTATAATTTCAAATTTAAATAAAACAAGAGCAAATAAAATTCTTCAAAATAAGAATGATTGAATTGTATAGTTCGAAACAATTTTTATCATCTAATCACTACCTCTTATTTTTAGAGGTCACACATAATAGTGCATAAAAAACATGAACATTAGATGACACAAAGACAAAGAATTCAGTGACATTGTGCCCTCGGAGCTTATTTTTTATTTGCCTTGTAATGCGCAAGGAAGCATTGTTTTGCTTTCTCTTGATTCAAACTGGATATTTTTAATATAGTTACGTAGATATCAGCGCGAATTTATCGATCTCAATGATTCGATAGTTACTAAGAAGCTCAAAATAGCCCTCTAAATACCTCCATACACAATACCCGTTTTGGTCCTTACGGAAATTATCTGGAAATTTCTACATTGTTGTGGTTATCGCACGTGCATAAGCAGCGCGGGTGAAAGACATTATGTCCGCCGCTCGACCGTGACGTCTGGTCGGCAACAAAACTGCGACCGCGGGCGTTACGCGACGGCGCGCCTATGGACGTTCAGAAATTAATTACAATATATTACTTATTTATTCATTCTAATATCTCTGGCATGCCGTAGACAATCATAGACACATAGGTTTTAAAAAAACAATTTCACAAGACGCTACTTTACATACTCTTATACACGTATATACTGCAATTTATCCTAAATTATTTACACTGCTTTTAAGGATGAGTTCAAGGGACTAAAATGAAAAAAGATAATTATAATTAGCACCGATATGAGGCGAGCTATGATAAAATTTAATTGAACTAAAATAGATGTCAAGAAAGGCGTAATTAAAAATAAAGATATAAATGCTTAAAGAGAAATCCCTCTCAATTAACGGTAATTGAAATTTATTCTGATTTTGGACGAAACAAACTCGCATGTTGTTAAAAGACGTGAATTTCAAATTCGAGATGATATGCTATTTTACGACAACGCCTAGTTATTTTTGTCTTACGAAGGGTTGCCCAAGTAGGACAAAAATTCAAAATTTGCTCTAGACTACAACGGAATACCACCATTACAGCTCAAATTTATCACTTCGCAGTTATAGTTTGTTTTGACCACTAAAAGGACCCCTTAGGAGACAAAGATTTTACACAGTATTGTTGTCGAAGTGTTTATATATTATTGGTTGGTGTCACAACCACCATTTTACGATAGCAAAATCGACAAATCAACTGTCCGTTGGGGAAAATGTTTCCAATTCTGAAGATTGTGTAAGAAAATAACTGGGGCGTTAATGGTAGCAAGACCCGCCTGCCGAGTTACACGATCCTGATCGTCTGTTTCGCGATGTGCAATCACTGCGCCTACACGAACCGCAGTTATTGTTCGAAACCAGATCTGATTATTTTAGTAACCGAGCAGACCATCCTCTAAGCATCTGAGGCCCGAAATTAAACTCAGGATCAGTTTCCATTTCAGTCAAACGCCTCAACGGCTTGGCTACACTGGTGTTTTGTATTTTTATGATGCAAATTTTATAAAATAATTAGGTTTATATTTGATTCACCGATGTAAGGAGAAAAGAAATGCATGAAAGATAACTCAGTGTAATGAAATAAATCGAAATTTGCATTGTGGAGTAAACGCAGTTTGTTTTGCTTGCATGGAGGCAAAATAAAAATAGAAAATGGAATTGATGGGTAAACGCAAAAAGAAAAGAGCCAATCAAATCTTTTTATAAATGAGGCTGGATTTCTCTCAGCAAAGGTGGACTTACTAAAATAAACCTAATAAAGAATCTTACCTTCAAATTTTACCATATCTGTAGCAGTCGAAGCTTCCTCGTTGAATAAAACTATCGAATATATCGGTACATAGGGCGTATTACTTGACCATGAAGTGAAAACGGGGTGAATGCAAGCACAAAGCGGCTTAGTATTTAATCTTTTTTAAATGAAAAACGATAACTTTTAGACACAGGCAAAAAAGGCAAAATTGCAAGAACACGCGACGTGCTGCTCAGGCTTTTCAATAAAAAATGTGATAAACTTAACCGCCAGATGCATTGCATATTGAAAATTTACATAAAACTTCTCTGGTGCGAAGCGATGTGGCAAGCACCGCGCCTTGGACGACCGCCATTATTACTCTTTGTTCGAGTGAACGCAGGTACTCAATTATTTTTAGTGAATGAATAGGCCACCCGCCAGGCATCGGAGAGCACCGGGGAATGAACCCAGGTCCGTCTGTATCGCAACCCGCCCCTCAACCAAGCGACCACGTTGGCTCAATTTATTAATATAATGTAAATTGTTCGTAGAGAAGGAATGAATAAAAGGATTAGTTTAGAATAAATGGCATTTAAACATTAGGAGTGTTTCTTTTGCAAAATAGAACAAGAAATAATTACTAATTAAATAAAAGTAATGCAGTGGAAGAGCTAAACAATAAATATAATACAAAAAAATAGGAAAAATAAATGAATTATCTAACAATCCAAATACAAAATATATGCTACAAAAATCATTTACAACAGATGGTTTAAATTAATAACCTAATGGAGACCTAGACTAATGAAATAACTTACAGGGCAATCGCCTATGCACTGCACTGACGACATCAAAGAAAAGCCTATTGCAACTGGAATTTGAAAGCGCAAAACTCACTACAATTGGAATTGCTAAGAAAGATCTCCATCTAGAAAGGATTGATATAGTCAAAACTCTCTTAAATAAAGTTTTCTGGTTTATTCTCTGCAATGAAACGCTTCTATTTTTATCTCAAAAAATAAGTTAATGATTTTTATACTTACTGTGTTTGTTTGGGACTATTATGAAGCAATCAGTGAATTTTAAAGGCGTCTGTGTGCTTTTCTAGTTTGTTACAATCTGACAATCATTAGGTAAAAGAAGAATTGTGTTTCAAATGAAAAATTGCTTTGATTTGTACAATAAAGAGAAATGAAAAAAGCGACGTTAGACGACGTTCTGCATTTACGTTTTTTACCGTATCAACAATTGAAAAGTGTAAACAGAAAATATGGTAAGTTAAAGCAAAAGGCAACTATAACCAGCAAATAGAAGCCAAAATTTATGGATGTGGACCGCACCATACTGCAGTGGTTCCAACACTCGGGCATAAACAATGCGTTCTTAAATGGGGCTACTCTGAAGTCAAAGGCTAGGAAATTTTCGTATAATTAAGAATCACCGATTTTAAGCCTCTACAAATATAGTCGTGGAGAAAGCTATAACCAACGGCTGGCTAGAAAAGATGTAGTCAATGTTAAATGAGAGCTACTCTTATGGTAGCATTTTCAATGTCAGTGAGATTTAAAAATTACAGACAAGATTTTAAAGTTTATAGTTGTTAAAAGATTAAAAGGTCCAAACATCACATAGTACAAGTCGGACAAGTTCGCGTGTGTGACATCGCCATTCGTTGAAGAAAAAAGCAAAGATGTAAAATTAAAGAGACAAAAATTTTCCCGCTGACAAATAATTGCCTGATTAATGTGCCACGCTCAGGCTTCAGAATCTAAGGCTAGGAGTTTTTCTACAAATACAAACGTCCTTCACTCGATCGATCAGAGCGTTATAAAGTGTTTAAAGAACTATAACAGAAATAGAGTGCCGATGAAAGTTATCGAATCGGATGGAAGGAAGGTCCCTTATTAACATTCTAAATTGAATGACAGCAACAACTATACATTACTCTTTTTGCCAGAAAAAGCTGTAGACTAAATGTATAAAACAATCGTTAAGCGAATGGATCAAACTGCTGTTCAATACAACAGCCGCTTATGCTCTTGAGGATTTGGAGAGATTTGCTACAGTGGATAAGAATTTGGTCGCGACAATTTAAAAGTAAAAGAGTTTGAGATGACAGACTACATAAGTTAGAAGTGATATCTCATTGTACTTAGCTATCCATGTAAAGCCAAACTGAAATTTCCAGAAGACCTCAGTGCCGCTCTTTTGCATATGGTGGAAAGTTCCAGTAACACGAAAAACAAAATTGCACTATTTGGAAATAGATGACACCAGCAACAAAGAAATAAATTGAGCTACTTGGTAACAGATGTCGCCAGTCATTTTGATACGCAGTTTTTTAATATGAATGAGGTTCAGTACAGCAGAACACAAGAAAGGGATCGTCAACACAATTTTTGTCGAAATGGAGTCCCGCTTTAGAAAAGTTTAGGAGCTACTGATACAAGTGAATTATTTATTTAAGTTTGTAGTACCTGTATATCTTCTGTAGCTTTTACTGCGTTTAGCTGTTTTAATTTTGTCAGTTATTTAAGATTTTTTCTTTTGCTTTTGCATATTATTCAATTATAACTTTTTAATAGATTTTTGTTTGCTGCCTACATTGAACATGAAAATAAGTAGCATAAGGAAGCACGGACAAGCAGAGATTAAGTGGCGAAAACCAGATTTATTATATTTTAATTGCAAAATACATTAAATATGGCCTATCCTGCGAGAAATTGTAGAGGAATAAGTTCTTTTGACCATTTTGTTGTAGTAAAAATCAAGCAAACAATAGAGAAAAGAACAAAGAACAAATGTGAGAAAAGTTGGAACAAAGCTAGATTAAATAATGGAGAAACCAAAAAGGAATACATAGTTACAATAAATAAAACTCGACGAAAACGAAAGTAATGATGTAGGGAATGGTGGGAATGCCTTAGTAGATGTATAATAGAAACAGAAAACCCAATGATTTGCACAGTAAACAAAAATGTGTCAAAATAATGGTTAGATTATGAATCTAGAGAAATAATTAAATAAAACAACCGAAGGAGAATATTTGCATAAAAAAATGAGAGAACCCCAGTTGTCTTCAGTGAGCTTCGAAAAAAAAGTAGCAAATATGCCCAAATAAAACAAGATGGGAACGTGGAACAATGTTCCAGAGTTATCCCGGGCTTTTACCAGGTGTACAAGTATGAAGTGCGGATTCGAGACAACAGATGGTGCGCCAATGCAGTGTGGAGTATCCAACTTTGACGTATACGTTATTTTATTGTGCTACCAACAAGAGTTAACCGGCACAAGTGATAAGTTGAAAAAGTGTTTGCATAGTATTGTTTTGCTGTGTTCAATATGTCGAAATCAAGAGCATTCGCGAACAGCATTTTTTGTTTTCATTTGAAGAAAATTGCTACTGAATCGTACCGATTATTTCGAGAACCTTATGGTAAACTTGCTCCGTCGCAAGGTACGATGGTTTTGGGGTTTCAAAAGTGGTGATTTCGATGTTGCAGACAAGGAACACGAAAAACCGCTAAAAAAGTACAAAGATGTGGACTTGCAAGCATTGTTGGACGAAGACGATTCACAAACACAAAAACAACTCGCAGAGCAATTGAACGTTAGTCAACAAGCTATTTTCAATCGTCTACGAGAGATTGGAAATATTCAGAAGGTCGGTAGATGGATACCACATGAGGTGAACGAGAGGCAGATGGAAAGGAACATCGACTGCCTGTCTCTGGCTCTCCTTGCGTGAGGAGAGTATAAAATTTTCCACTCTGTTCCACTTGTCGATGTCGTCGTGGTAATTTATGGCAAAATTGGCTGATTCCGTCTTAAAGCACTCGCTGAAGACTGTTAGTTCTCCAAGTTCAGGTCTCCGTTTGCCGATTGAATTAACCGCTAGCATCTTTTTAATTTAAGACATTTCTCTGTTACCAGGAGTTTGTGGTCACTCCCTCAATCAGCTCTAAGAAAGACGGATGGACGGACGGATAGACCGTACGCTCTGGGAGACCTAGAAAAGGTTTTAACGAAAGAACATATCAAATCTATAATAAAAATTTAATTATTGTTAATTAACTTCCGACAAAATAAAATACATAGAAATGAATTATTAATAAATTTGAAAACTATGATTATTATCATTAAAATTAATAAATCTTTTTACTAGGACTTTGACAAATACAAAAGGAGTTCTTAAGAACACAGTAATTGTACGGCTCTAACGTCCCGCGTGGGAACACAGCCTGCAAACTGAGAAGGTTAAGGCTCTCATATGTTCGCCATTGTGCACGGTCGTCACGCATCATCTCTGATGCGGGGCGATTTGGCAAGCACCGCGCCTTAGAGGACCGCCATTACTACCCTTTGTTCGAGTGAACGCAGGTACTCAATTATTTTTAGTGACTGAGTAGGCCACCTGTCAGCCTTCAGAGAGCATCGGGAATGGAACCCGGGTCCGTCTGCATCATAGTCCGCGCCTCAACGACAGGACCACTCTGGCGGTCTTAAAAACACAGGCGTCCAAAAATTTGCAAAAAATTTAAGAATGCAATAAGATCTCATTTAAAAATAAAGGAGTCAAAATTAAAGCATATGCTGATGATTTTTGATGATTGTTAGAAGACAGAGACTTAGATAAAATGTTTAGAAAATTTTACATGACAGTATGGAGAGAAAATAAAAATAAAATAGGCTAATGTTAATATAATTAAAACCACTTTATGAAATCGCGTTACAATCTGGCAGCCGATGAGAGTGTAATGCATTGTTTTTGCATAAAAAAAGTTCTAATAGCCAGGTCAGTTGAGAATTACATGCAAGTGAGTAAGCATATGTAGCATCTAATAATCGCAGTTGCATTAACTAAGCAAGTAGCAGCGGATCTGCAAATTTTGTGTAAAGGTGCAGAAACTATTTAGACGACTCGGAGTTTTCAGAGTCTATATGAATGCGGCGCGGTTAAACCACAAACAAATTCACGTTCTAGACGACAAGTAGTGGGCCTTGCATCGGAATGTTGAACATGCATGAGCTGTAATCGAAAAGGATTGGCGATAGACCGGAAACTAGAAGATAATCTATGGATTCCAAAACTAAAGTTTATGAAATTCTGTAGAACTATTTTAGAATGAAATGTCGCGGCAAAATTTGTTCCACAACTACTGCTATTAGAGCAAAGGAAACATCGTTTTCCCCCAAAACTTAAATCCCCTTTGAAAGGAAAGATATTCCACACCATCGACGAGATTCAAACGATTCCAACACAGAATTCTGCAAAATGTATTGAACAGTCGAAATGGTGTTGTAAGAAGTGTGTGAAATCCCAAAGTACTTACTTTAAAGGAGAATGTTAAATGTTTGTTACATCCTATATTATAATAATAATAATGGTAAGGCTCTACCCCCCCCACGTTGGAGCACGGCCTGCGAACTGAGAGGTTAAGGCTCTCATATGTTTGCTTTCTTTTACCCGATCGTCGCGTAGCATCTCTGATAATGGAGCGATGTGGCAAGCACCGCGCCTAAGACGACCGCCATTATTACCCCTTGTTCGAATGAACGCAGGTACTCAATTATTTTTAGTGACTGAGTAGGCCACCCGCCAGGCATCAGAGAGCACTGGGAATTGAACCTGGGTCCGTCAGTATCGCAGCCCGTCCCTCAACCACGGGACCACGCTGGCACAACATCCTATATTACTTCTACTAAATATACAATTTTCGTGCTATTCTAATCATAATTTAAAAATTGCGTAACACCAAAATGACTCAAGAAATTTTAAACGAATGATATTTATGTTATGGAGAATAAAATAAGGCGTAATACATCTTAGTAAATGCACTTAAATCTTCTCTATTTAGCAGCTACGTTCTTTTAGGAGTAAAACGCCTCCATATACGAGAGTGAATCAGGTATAAATCGGAATATTTTACGCACCATGAAGTGAACAGGAAGCTCACGGCTTCTAAACGTTGTAGATAGAGATGCCTAGAGCGGATTTCCTTGAAGGGTGCCTCATTGTTCTATTTTTTTAAACAATATCTCGATATCAGAGCAAGAAGTGTACGAAGAATTATTATAAGTTTCTCGCGAAACAGAGCATAAAATTATCCAAAATTTTGAGAAGAGATAAGGCACAGTTTAAGAACAACAATCTTTTAGAAGACAATATTGCACCACCATATACCCTATAGAGGAGTAGAACGCCATTCTTTTAGAATTGGTGTCACAAACACTTTCATTTTAAGATAGCGGGGTCAAAGACTACTTATCCATTTGGAAAAATCTATTTACAAATTAGAAGCCCATATATATTAGAAAGTTAATTTTGTGTGTTTATGCTATTATGGTCCAATAAATTAAAACTATTATACGTTCAGCGAATACATATAGTAATAAATCATCATGACACACCCCTGAACCGGGCCTGAAAAGCAGAAAGAAGGTTTACAATGTAGCATTTATAATAATATTTTAAATTTACCTCTTTGTGTTAAATAGATAAACCAAAATTTAAAAACTCACTTTTACAATACACACTATAACTAATAGTGAGATGCAAATTAAATCTCCACTTCTAACCGCAATAAGTTAGCCGCACCACTAACACAC
The DNA here is from genome assembly GCA_036346155.1 of Sinelater perroti. Taxonomy (NCBI): domain Eukaryota; kingdom Metazoa; phylum Arthropoda; class Insecta; order Coleoptera; family Elateridae; genus Sinelater; species Sinelater perroti. Next base: position 1,091,900 of record JARFIY010000046.1, on the reverse strand, counting down.
GAGTGCCTAAAATGGGTCAGTGTGTACCTGACTACTGAAATACCCGCACTTCTTTAAACCAGCCAATAATGGACAGTTATTTAAAATAAGCGGGAATTTTTCACAGTTTTATTACTATATGTATTCACTGAACCTACTATAATTGTCCATATTTCATATAGTCGCATAATTATTTATAATATTTGGCGAGTTCTGATCAGAGGATTAGAGGAATGATTCAGAACTTCTGTCAATTTAAAATGTGTATTGTCGCAATAGAACATGAAGAAAATAAGGGTCTCCTACATCGTCCGACTGGAAAGAATGTTCACTGATGAACGCTTACTAAAATGATTTCTAAGTTTGTACGAGGTACATTCAAGTTATAACCATCTCCGATTTTTTTCTCTCAAAGTAATCACACGAAAACTGTGAAACTTGTGTCCCTGCAGCCGTACACATTTTTCACAACGTTGACGTCATGATTCCATGAACGCTGCGAACGCTTCTTTAGAAGTCTTCTTTGACCACTGGAAAATTGCTGATTTAATAGCGGCACGACTAGTGAATTTGCGACCACGGACAGTGTCTTTCATCGTTGGAAACAGTCAAAAGTCGCTAAGAGCCAGGTCAGGTGAGTAGGGAGCATGAGAAATCACTTCAAAGTTGTCAGCATTCGTGGCACCCACCTGGAGGACACTTTTCGCATTTTTAGGTCTTCATGAAGGATCGTGTGAACATATCCCACGAAAATGCCAACTTTAGAAGCAATGTGTCATCAGACCTGCTGGTGCGAGACCGAGATTGTCTTGGTTAGTTGTCACACGACGTTCTGTCTTCTTTGAACTGTCGCACCCACAAACGCACATTAGACACATCCATAACACCATCACCACATGTCTCACTCAACTGGCGATGAATTTCATTCGGTGTCACACCACGCAAATGGAGAAAACGAATGATTAGACGCTGTTCTTGTAATGAAAACGTGAAGATTTTAAGTATCAAAAACATTCCTTACTCTCACCGCTGCCGTGTAGTGCTGCCATCTCTGTCACGCATTTACACGCGAGTATATTTTGAAACAAACCTTATCTAAGGTACTTATGTTTGTTATTATTCTATCTAATTTGTCAACAATTGTAATTTTAATTTCTTTAAGAAATAAAAAATTTGCAGTTACAACTTATCGTTATATTAGTTTTATTTTTATCCATAAAATAGAGCGGAGACTTAAATATGATCCCTTTTACTTAACCTGTTAGGTTCGCAAGTGTACAAAAAAAATAGTTTTAGATTTTATTAAAATATTTATTTATAAATTGTTTTTTATGTCGGCGGGTGGCCTACTATACCACTAAGATAATTGAATATTTGTGTTAACTTTAAACAAAGAGCAATAATGCAGTCGTTTAAAGCGCAATGGTTGTCACATCGCCCTGTATTAGATATGGTGAGCGAACATATGAGAGCATTAATTTTTCAGTTCATAGGCTATACTCTCGCTCCGGACCATATAGTTCCACCAATATATTTTGCCAGATTCTTATTATAGGTCTCTATTGTTTCAGATTTTGATAAAAATAACAACAGTTTTGTTTACAATTTCCAATGTTGGTTTAAACAACGTGCTTAGTCAAATATTTGAGCTCGACAATCTGAACAACTGTGTAATATATTTGCACGTTCTTACCAATTGGCTTTTACAGAATAAATGCTGCGATTCCAAACCAAAAAGATTTCTTCCTTGTCACTAATTTTCTTTGTTACTTTCCATTATACATATATCCGTAATTTTTTAGAGCGCTAACAGAAATGAAAAGGAAGCATAAAAGATGTACCGCAAAAGATGCCCAAGAAGTAAGCCATATTAATTAATTAAGTGATTGCTACTCCTTTAGTTAATAAGATGTCCAATCACCATTATCATGCACTATAGCATGACAACGATTTCACATACTGGCTACCAGGTATACAAAGTAAGAAGTGGAAAGCGAGTGACATAGGAATTTTTTGATAGTTAATATGTGTTTATATCTTAATCTGTGTTTGTCGTAGGACCAAATAATTTTAAATAAATTTACGGAGGGAGATTGTGACGGCCAATTTGCTCTATTGATCTCATTTTTCTCTTTCTAATCATACACAGTCGGTTGTATTATTTGGGATCATCTTGTAACAGTTATACTTTATTGTCAGTCCCATGCCATTTTCCAGCTGACTGTAAGAAACTCTTCTTCGATAGTTTAACATTTTTTTCTACATTTAGTATCTTTCTAAAGAGGTTTAATGTTCCTCATTCACTGAAAAAGGAGACTAACAAGGACAAATTCTCATCACTGTAGTTGAATTTGGTAATTTTTTAAACGAAAAAATTTAGGTCCATGAATGGGCATTCAATATCAATTTCAAAAAGTTACTAATTTTTACAGGATCTGGTCTAAAATCGCATTCAAACATTATAATATATATGTAAATAAATATATATAAAATATTTTTAAACCGATTTCTTTCAGCAAATGAGCATGGCGCTGTGGATTAAAATGCTGGTTAACGAGTTTTGTTTTTATTTTCTTACAATACTTGAATTTTTATTTATTATTTTATTATTCACCAATTATAATTAATGTTATTTTTACTTTATTTTATAATTATAATTAATTATTATTTTATGTTATCAATATGAATAACAGAATTTCCAAATAAAACCTTGGTGCTCTACATCAGCTACCTCATGATTTCCGAAATAGATGTGCAATAAACCTGCAAAGCTTGCAATGCATAGCGAAATGGCTAAGCAGTCTGACCACGCTGACCTTTGACCAATCAGTTTCAAAATCACTAGCAAACAAGCTTTTTTAGTCACCTGTCGATTGGTCAAACAGAATTTGGAAATTCCCAGCCGTTCTCGAGTTTTTGCTCGGACAGACAGACAACATGAAGTTAGTAAGTGACTCCGCTGCGCTTCGCCACTTAATAATTAAGCTACAGTCACTTGCTCACGAGCAGTTATCTTTAAAAGCGTTACAAAAAATGTTTCAATCTGCTCGGTATGCTGCTGGGTATAAAATTGAAAATTGTGGTCCTTTTTGCAATATGAAACGAGAATGGTGTAAAACCATAAATGAAACTTTCGATAGCGCTGTGGCGAATTGGCGAAAGGTGAAATAAACTAATGTTCCTTATGATGTCTGCTTTCGAATGAGGTATCACATGACATGTTATGTGATGGAACGAAGTTTGACCTCAGCGTTGACCCCTTGACCTTTGGTCGACTTGGCTGAAATTCAATAGCGAAGAAGGTATATTTATGCCAAGTTTGAAGTGAATCCGATCATTATAACGGAAGTTATCCTGTCTCCAGACAGACACACAGGCAGACCGACAGACACCATGATAAAAAATTTTTAACTTTCGCCTATAGCGTTCCGCTGTCGAGAGTTAATAAGTATAGATCCTGCTATGGTAAAATTGTAAAGAAACTAATTGTGCTAATGTTGCAATAATTAATTGCAGACTAACGTATAATTATTTATAGTACAACCAGTTTCTCAATAAATAAATAGAATACTGCAGTCTTGCGAATGCTGAAGGAATAAAGATAATAAACTCTGATCAACGAACTTAAAAAGTTCGTTACTAAATTCTATGTCTGTCTGTCGGTCCATCACAAATTTGAGATTTTTAAAATTTGAAAATGGATTCTTATAGGAAATTTTACGCTGATTTCAAAATGAAGTTGAAAAAATTCTATGTCGAATAATTTTCGAGATATTCGATTTCGAATTTTCCCGAAATTCGAAATCGAAATCGAAAGGTCTCTTTAAGTTCATTCTGGGATTGCTTACAGAGCAATCTCTTCGCCGGCTTTTATTAATAGTATTAACCCAAAAAGACTTAATCTTCTTTTTCTTCTTTCTCGTTTCCTTCATGCTTTTCAGGCGTCGGGTAAAAAATACTTAATAAAAGAACAAATTTAACTTGCTAACCTCGATTGTACAAAAATTGTATTTTTCTGCTATAAGTTATTGCAAAAATTTTAAATCATCTAGTTAAAAGAACTACTACTCCATCTTAAAAAGGTTTTTTTCTTCATTTTCAAGAATTGAATATAGGAAGAATAAATATTTTTAAAAATCTGGTACAACCAAATGGAACTAATAAATTACGTAAATGTTGTTATTAGCTATTCTGAATAGGTTTTATTGCAGCTAACACTAATGGAAAGTACGATAATCCTATATATCAAATTAAAAACAGTTGGAATCAAGGCCAATATTTGGGACTTAACTATAACCTAAAAAAGCAAAGTAGACTGGGAAAATCATTTAGGGAAAAAATTTACCTGGCTAAAAATGAGTTAATATGATGGATGTGTGTGTTCAGCTTTACAGAACTTCTAAGCCAGGGGTCGGCAAGTAATTGTAGTGATTCGGATACTTTTGAAAAATTGTATCGAGATCCAGAGACAAAAAAGAAAAACTTATATCATTAGTTTTGGTTTTTATTTTTACTCTTAAAAATAATACGATAGGTTTTTGTTAAAAGAAATTACATTGGCGGTTTTGAGCCAGTTTTTTATAATTTGGTTCTCGCGAACAACTTATGCGAAGAGTGTCTTCAAGGTGGGCATTCGTTAACTTTGAACTATATTTGTTTTTCAAAAAATTCACTTTTGCGAAAGATGTTTCACACATATACGTGGAGTCAAACTTAGTAGCCAGGGTAATAGCCAGTTTTTTGCAATTTGCATACTTTTTCGTAACATGTGTACCCCAAAATTCTTCAGTGGATGCAGTTTTGTACATTTGCAAGGAAACATCTTCTTGGAAGTCGATTATCTCCACTTGGAGCGAAGGCTTTGAAAGACTGAACAACTTTACAGCCACATCAGTCCATTCTGCTGCTGGAAAAATTACATAAGGCAATTTTAAAAATTGCGACAGCTTCCCTATTTCTGCAGTCTTGAAATCTTGCAGCAAGTTGACATAAAACTTAAAATCAGAGCAGTGTGTATTTCGGATTTTTTTTTATATTCCAAAATTGTTGGAAAATGAATAAATTCATGATTTCCATTGTCTTTTTCAAAGATATCCAGCTTGCGCGGAAAACAGACATACCTTGTATCAGATCACATATTAAATTCCCGTTTCCTTGTAACTCGGTGTTAAACGCATTTAAATATTTCAGAATGTTTTTCAGGAAAGCCATAGCTAGCATATTGCACTCATTTGCTAGGAACTCAAACTACTTCCTTGCTTCCTGCGTATTCAAGTTTTACAAGAAGGTGTTCTTTTATTTGCCAGAAACGTCCATTCACTTGGCCTTTACTTAGCTAACGAACATTGTTGTGTTACAGTAAGTCAGAATACGCCGAATCACACTCAGACATAAACTCCTTGAACTGTCTGTACTGAAGAACAGAATGAGTCCTCATAAAATTGATCAACTGGACCAAGCTGTCAATTATGTCTTTTAGTGTAGTACTGAGTTTGCCACAAAGGGCTTTTTTACCAATCCCTTTTCTTTTCCTATCATCGCCTGGGCCCCATCTGTTGAAAGGGACACCATTTTATCATAGCTAATGTTTTATTTTGTCATGAAGTCATCAAAACTCTTGAACAAATGTTCTCTGCTAGTCTTTCATTTAAACGGCAAGATTGCTAGCAATTCACCCCTAAATACTTTTCTTTCAATGTCAAAAAATCGCACCAAAACGGACATTTGTTCATCATCAACAATGTCACATCAATCGTCAAGCGCAATGGCGTAGCAAGGTGTCTTTTGTAAAGTTCGAGCAAACTACTTTTGTTGTGAGCAGATAAAATTTCTGTTCATCTTGTATTGCTTTTTGCCGACAATGGAATACCCTGAGTAGCGGCGAAAACATCATTCTGATCTTCAAAAAGTGTCGTAGCCACTTACAATATACATTATTTTACTGTTTCAGAATCTGAAAGTGTGACTTTTGGTGCTTATTAACCGTCCAACACGCACGCCTGAGTCTGCAAATTTTCTTGCTTGCTCATATAGAGATTTTTTTGTTGCTCCAGTTTTATGCCTTCCACAGTCCGGATCTTCTAAGCTTCAGGTCTACTTTACAACCATTTTTCGCTGTTTTCTGCTACCACTACTTAATTTACGCAGATCGCCTCTACTGCTTCCAGCGATATTTTCTTATAATTCCTATTAATCCTGCATGTAGTACCTATGTTTGTTGTTCTTTCGTTACTTCTATTATTTCTAGTTCTGCATGTATTAACATTACATCTTCATCAGTCTTACTCCTCCGTCCTATTCCTTTTTACATGCCTCTAAAAATTCTTCTGTGTCCAGGCTTTCTTCAGCGGGACATATGTTTAATAATGCTTCATCGGCCTCCAGACACAGGAATATACATAGAACCGGCTATTTAATGCCAAGAGCACTCCTACACCAACCACTGGGGGTTAGGGGCTGGAAACCCAGGAACCCCCAAATATGTTACAAGATGAAGTGGAGTACACCAACCGTAAAGATGCAAACACGAACAGTAACACGATCCAAGCACGAAGATCATTAATAAACATTACAAAATTGTGTTGTATTTTTCATTTTAATAAAAAGCAGCGCTTTGTAATTTAAGTTGTATCACATGATTTTTTGCCTGCAACTCAACGCAACACATGAAATTATACCGCCACAACATATTTGAAAAACCTAATCTCTTGTGAATTATCAACCGCCATTACTTCATACGTCATCAACGATCACCTGTTTTATTAAAAGCGAACTAAAAACTTTATCATTATTTTTGCTGGTAAAATTTAAAAATACTTTGTGGCAAAGCCACCAAAAAACAGGTAGATTTAATTTTAATACAAAGCAAAATATAATTCAATATATATTTATAACTATATCCTTCTCTTTTATTTAATCTGTCCGTTTTTGGACCGTACCTAGATATACGAGGTGTGGCAGAAAAGTAATGAGACTGGCAACACTGCAAGCGATCTGGCAACGCTACGCTGTTGTCCTTAATAGAGCACGTGTATAAATACCCTCCCATAGCTCAGTGCGAGTTTCAACTCGTTCCGTTAACTACGTGATTTTTGTGATTGCTATTAGTGAAGTTGTTTTTTGGTTGTGCGTCACGCAAAATGGAACAGCGGAATTTGGAGCAACGTTGTGACATTAAATTTTGTGTTAAGCTTGGAGAATCGGCAAGTGTGACGTTTAAAAAGTTAAAACAGGCCTATGGGGAACATTTTTTATCCCGAGCTCAAGTTTTTCGCTACCACAAATCATTTTTGGAAGGCAGAGAACACGTTGAAGATGAACACCGTTCAGGGAGGCCTTCAACTTCGAAAATCGACGAAAACATCGAACGTGTGAACACTCTTGTGAGATCAGACCGTCGTTTAACATTAAGAATGTTGAGTGAACAATTAAATTTGAACAGATTTTGACTGGAAATTTGCACATGCGAAAGGTCTGTCCCAAAAAAACCTCACAATTTAGCAGAAGGAATTCGAAAAAACAAGTGTCTTGATCTTCTCGACAGAATCGTTAATGAGCAAGATTTCTTTTTGTCATTTTGGGACTTTATGAAACATCCAAAAGAGTGTAACGGACATGCTGAAGACCATACCGGTTGAAGACTTCCAGCGCTGCTACCAACAGTGGGAACAACGTCTCGATCGGTGTGTAGCTGCCCAAGGGAACTACTTTGAAGAGGATAACATTGATGTTTGAAAAATATAAAAACTTTGGTAAATAAAAAATCAGTCGCATTACTTTTCTGCCACGCCTCGTATGCCTAAGGAACATATATGCCGATTTTGAGTTCTAAACAGGGGCTGATTTTGAGGTCTTCAATGCATTTTAGAAGTGACGTTTGTAATGAGTAGCATTTCTACAAAATTCACCTAAAATAAAGGATAATTGATATAAATTATATAGTAAAATGAACATTTAAAAAATGTTACCAATCAGATGTCTTTGTAACAAGTAGTGATATGAAATGGGTTTTGAGTTTTATTGCAATAGAAGATGCCTCCCCAGTTTTCAGACATTTTTACATTTAATTATTTACGTATAAAACTATCCCAAGAATTCGCCGATTTTAACTCAAAATGAGTTTATTCTACTAGTACGAAGTCTGTGAGATCGCCGATTGCGGGATACATTTTAACCAGATTTTTTTTGTGAATTCATGAGCCCCTTTCACGAATTTTCTGCTATATCTCTTCTCACTGTCCTCTTTCGTTTTTCCTTCAAGACAAGCTTCATTATTATACTAATCAAAATTTATCAATAAGTGATCAGCTCAACAAATGTGAGGTGGTGTAACAAAAAATGCTGATATAGTGCCCCAGGCTCTTGGTGAGAAAGAATATCTTCATTGGCAAACATATTTAATTAATACAACTGACTCTTATAGTTGCAAATCCTAATACAGGGCGGCGCGTAAAAATGGGACCTTTTAAAATAAAAATTTGGGAGTTTAAAAAAAATTGCATTAAAAAAAGAATAATACGATCTGAAAATTACATTAGTCAAATGTCCTCCATTTCTAGCTGCGCATTTCTCCATTCTGGTGACCAAATTTTGTGCCACCCGCTCTAGTAGGTCAGTAAGAATAGCATTAATTTTCTGTCGTATTCTCGCCTTCAATTCATCAATCGTATGAATTCTGTGGGAGAAAACTTTAGCTTTGAGGTAGCCCCACAAGAAAAAATCTCAAGCAGTTAAATCAGGTGATTTTGGCGGTCATTTAACATCGAGAAGTTACGCGATTTCCGAAAACTGCGCGTACAGTGGCTGTGGAGCTCGAGCAGCGTTAGAAAGTGGCGCCATTTTGTTGAAACCAAGTATTTTCATCTACGAGGTAGTTCATCTTATGTTTTTGGGTGAGGAAATTTTCAATCATTGTCACATATCGTGAAGAATTGACAGTTACTGCGTTACACACATCATCCTCAAAGAAGTAAGGACCGATTATTCGTTGCGAAAAATGGCGCACCAAACCGTAACTTTTTGGTTGTGTAAAGGGCGTTGATGCTACAGTTGTGGATTGGTATTGGACCAATATCGGCAGTTTTGTTTTTACACTCCAGTCAAGGTGGAATAAGTTTTCCACGAAAGTGCGGTCGTCGGCAGTCACCTCTAAAAACTTTTCTGCAATTGCTAACTTTTTTGCGTAATCAGTGGGCAGCAACTGCTGAACAATTTGAATTTTATAGGGGTGAAGTTTGTCACTGCACAAAATTCGGCCGAGGGAGCGACGAGACAGTCCAAGGGTTCGCGCATGTCTCCGTGCAGACCGGTTCGAGCTTCGCAAAAAAACGCTTCTCACTGCTGCAACTGTCTCGGGTGTTCTGACGGATCTTGGACGGCCTGCAGGTCTTCGGTTCAAAGCAGAACCTATTTCTTCAAAGAGTGAAACCCGCAAACCGATTGCATTACGAGATGGAACTCGGTCGGTAGCACGAAAATGAAAATGCCTGTTGCACAACTACGAAACTACCGTTTAAAGTGTAATATGTTTTGATAGCGAAAGCGCGTTGTGGGCCAGTCCAACGCTCAATGACAACTAACTTTAGGTTTCGATGGATCGGAACATGAGGCCGGAGGGGGTTACCAGGGTGACCACCCCACCAACCACCGCTCAAAAGGTCCCGTGTTTACGCGCTACCCGGTACAACTTTTCTAGCTGTAGTTATGCTGGAATGACTTTACTTTCATTACACATAACTTTTTAAGCAGCTTGGAGCTGTTAAATTTATATGAGAATGAAGAATATTGTTTTCTGTGTAAACTTCCAAAGTAATACGACTTCCGTAATTATCGAGTAGTATAATACAAGTTCTTTTTATTCAGCGTTCTTTTTGGAAGTCTATTGATTTCTAATATAAGTGCCACATGTTGAGCAAAAATAAACTTAGGCAGTATACAAATACCCTCATATAATATAGTATTTTTTACAGAGTTTTTGACCAAAAGTCTTCTTTGTTTTTTTGTTTTAATGATTAAAATGCCAGTTTCATTTATATTTCACACGGGAGCAGGAAAAAACTTGTACTTTTCCATTGTGATTTCTTGTGTTTTAAAACCTTTCACGTATTTAAAGCGTGTGGTTTCTGATTTTATGCATTTAGAAACTAAAAATCTTCAATTCAGACTTCACCAGCTAGAGGTTTATCTAATTGAGGGAATATTTGATTCAATTTTACTCTGCATTATTGAACACTTACTAGGCTAAGCTATAGGCCACTAGCAAAATCACAGATGGCGGATCGTGGACGACCTTCAAATATGAAGGTTAGCTGCAAATATGTGGAATAAACAGTCCCCGACCAAATAGCACCCAATTATTGCCGGTATAAGCAATATTTCCTTTATTTTGCCAACAGCTACACTATGAATGGAGGAGAAAACAGAGGACAGAGCACTCTCTTCTCCTTGGGATGAGAAATCTCTAGTATAATCAATATGACTTTTAAACAAAAAACTCATGGTATACGTGGATAAGGGAGAAAACTCACAGGAAGAGCATAGGGCTTCTCAGGTCGTCATCAAGCAAATGCCTGTGATAAAATTAATAACACATTTTGTAAAACCAACAAGAACGTACTGTATAAAATTGGTACAGAAAATGTCAAAACATTGTATTAAGCAGGCAAGATTCACAATGCAGTTAAAGAAATTAAAGGTTGTCAGTAGACTTATGGCCATTAGTGAGATGCGCTGGATAAATTCAGGAGTCTGCCAAATAATGAATCACCACATATATTACTCGAAAATACAAATGGAGAACACAAAAATGGTGTAGTATTATTGTAAATATAGCCAAACAAGTTATAAACTTTACTCCAATCTTAGAAAGAATAATTCTTATTCAATTAAACTTTATCTCCGTAAAAACCAACAAAGATGTTTGCGAAAGCTTGACTTTAAAATATTAAATAAAATTTGGTTTAGAAATGTATCTCTCAGTTCTACCGCTATTAGAAAGTAACGTACTGATACTGTCATTTATGACACATAACGGAAATTAAAGTAATTTGCCAAATTATGTGACAGCAGCAGGCAAAAACAAGACTTTTATTGTTTATTTTATGATTTTGGTGGTCAAATTCAATACTTTTAGTGAAGCTAGTGCTGTGGTAATACGTAGTTACATTTAATAATGGTAAGGCTCTAACGACCCGCATAGGAGCACAGCCTGCAAACTGAGAGGTTAAGACTGTCATATGTTTGCTCTGTCTGGCCGGTCGTCGCGCACCATCTCCGATGCGGGGCGATGTGGCAACCACCGCGTCTTAGAAGACCACCATTATTACCCCTTGTTCGAATGAACGCAGGTACTCAATTATTGTTAGTGACTGAGTAGGCCACTCATCAGGCATTAGAGAACACCGGGAATGGAACACGGATCCGCACCGCAGCCACTAACGACTCATTCATTTTTGGTAGCTGAGTAAATGCATATATTTTTGTACGTTTTTAATAGCTTTTTGCAGACCAATTTGAGCCCTTTTCGCATTTTGTTAGTTTTAGGCTTCTATATCTCAAAGGGAAGCCTAATGAAATCGGTGCGAACGTCTGTCTGTCCGTCGCGACTTTCAATTCGAGAACTATTGAACCTAAAGACATAAGGCGGGTATCATTCGAAAGCCCATGTCCTACCGGCTTCACATCTGCGAGCTGGCATGAGTAGGATGTCTTACAACAATGTAATAAGGGTTTTAGCGGGCCCAACTTCCAATATGTCATTCCTTATAACTTTTAATCAAGGCAGTTACCAACCTGAAGACCAGCTTCTATTTCTGTCATTTCTGACATCTGTCACGCCTTATAATTTTTGATCTGTGACAGATAGAGACATAACGTTAGTATTCAAATAAGGACCATAAGTCAAGTCCAGACGCCAAAAATTAGCCTGTTCGGAAATCTCGAGACCGGTTTGACCGAAAGTGGCCACAAATTTTTGTTTCTGTGCAGAAGCCCTGGGCATTGGTGGAAAAGGCGTTCCACGTCCATACTTGTTTTGTTGTTGCCTTGGTATCAAAGAAGATAAATGCTAGAAGCGCATTTATAACCTTCTACGAATCGGGAGCGATGCAAATACTATTATTAAGTTCTACGATTAAGGCAAAAGAAACAATAAAAAACATAATACCCTACTACTTCATGTAAATATTGCTATCTATATTCATTTTATTTTTTCGTGGAAAATAGGCTAGAGGAACAATATAACAGCTTGGATGGCTTAGTAAAAAAAATGCAAAGATATGGTGAATACCATGTTTTTTCCTAGTAAAGATGAGATATAGTAATGGCCGTTGGAAAGCAACATCAACTTTTTTTCTTCCTTTGATTTTTATGGTTATGAGAATAATTAAGTGATTTATTTTACGATTTATATTACGAGAGAACAATGGCTAGCGTTCTCTCCCATACCAAAGCAATATGGTGGATATACAAATTATTTTTGCAGATGCCTGATATAGATCCTTTGTATACTTTGTATTCCGTATCGAAATGCAAATACTTTTGTAATTTGAATAATTCAATATTAGTATAATTAAGAAAGATCAAGTACCTGTTATGGGAATATTTACATTACCGATGAAGAAAAATATTGGAAATTTAGACAATGAAAACGAAAAACAATTTTTTGAGGCATATGCGGATTAGCAATACTACGTGGAGAGTCTGAAAAATTTTGAGCCTAACATAGAAACAAGTATTTTTCTGTCAAATTAAATTTTGTTTTTCAACATAGACATAAGTTGAATCACCAAATAGTAGTAGTCTTCCTCTGCATAATACGCGTCTACTGTTGTGATGACCTGATTTCATGAAAATCTCTGTTTTCCAAGCCACACTTTGAGCTTAGAAAACAAGAAATAGTCGCTAAGAGGCCAGATCTGGTGAATATGGTGGGTGGTCAATCAATTCAAATTGCAATTTGTGAATTTTGGCCATGGCAACGGTCGAAGTGTGACGTCTTGATGGAAGAGCACTTTCTTCTATTCCAAATGGGATCATTTTTCAGCAATTGCTGCTTTTAACTGGTCCAATAACCATACGTAGTGCGACCTTATTGTTTTCCCTTTTTCGAAGTAATCGGTAAGCACAAGTCACTGACTATCCCAAAAACAGTCGGCAACACCTTCCCGACAGATGAAACTGTCTTCGCCTTTTTTGGAGCAGATTCGCCCTTCGCAGACCACTGTTTTTATTGTTCCTTTGTCTCATGAGTGTAATGGTAGACCCATTATGGACAGTGATATCGACACAAAAGTCCGATTCGCTTCGCTGAAACCGCTTAAGCAGCGCCTTGAAAATGTCCATTTGAATGAATTTTTGGTTCAAAGTGAGCAAGCGCGGGATCCAACGTGCTGACACCTTTCTTATGCCCAAATTTTTCAATCAATATATGACAAACGCGTTCTTTCGATATACCCACAGTCTCTGGTATCTCTCTAACCTTAATTCGACGGTCGTCCAGTACTATTTGGTAAACTTTATCGATGTTATCGGTGGGGGTCGCAATTGTTGGCCGTCCCGGCTTTAATTTGCGTATGCGTATTGCCTTTCAAATGTAAATACTTAATTATGGCACGGTATTCTATTTTTTCCATTTTTACAAAAGCACTGATATCGACTGTTACAAACGACAAACAACAACCAACCGTCCAAAATAGCTGAAATTTTACAGTCATCTTTCAAGCATGTACGGTTGTAATAGCTAAATGGTTTTGACGAGTAGGGCCATTTTAATGTTGAAGCTTAAAACTTTTCAGGCTGCCCACGTACTTTAAATGGTTGGAATACCAATATTCGAAAACCAATTTAAAATACGCAGATTATTCGAGTGTACAAGTATGAAGTGCAGATTTGAGACAACAGATGGTGCGCCAATGCAGTGTGGAGTATAAAAATTTGACGCATATGCCATTTTGTTGTGCCACCAACAAGAGTCAACGCGTACAAATGATAAGTTGAAAAAGTGTTTTCATAGTTTTGTTTTGCCGTGTTCAATATGTTGAAATTTGTGCCAAATAAAGAGCATTCGCGGGCAGCATTAATTTTTTGTTTTAATTTGAAAACTGCTGCTGAATCATACCGATTACTTCAAGAAGCTTATGGTGAGCTTGTTCCATCGCAAGATACATGTGAACGATGGTTTCGGCGGTTCAAAAGTGGTGATTTTGATGTTGCAGGACAAGGAACACGGAAAACCGCCAAAAAAGTACGAAGATGTGGAATTGCAAGCATTGTTGGACGAAGACGATTCACAAACACAAATCAACTCACGGAGTAATTGAACGTTAGTCAAAAAGCTCTTTCAAATCGCCTACGAGACATAGAAAATATTTAGAATGTCGGAAAATAGATACCATATAAGCTGAACCACAGGCAGATGAAAAGGCACAAAAACACATCTGAAATTTTGCTCGAACGGTACAAAAAAGTTGTTTTTGCTTCATATCGTTACTGGGAATAAAAAGTAGAAGAATCCCAAGCGCAAAAAGTTATGGGTAAACCAAGGCACACCATCCACATCAACCGCAAGACCGAATCGCTTTTGCAGGAAAACGATGCTTTGAGTTTGATGGGACCAAAAAGGTGTGGTCTACTATGAGCTGTTAAAGCCTGGTGAAACGGTTAATACCAAACGCCACCAACAACAATTGATTGATTTGAACCGTTCGCTACTCGCAAAATGACCAGAATATCGAAAAAGGCAACAGAAGATCATTTTTCTCCATGACAATGCTCCATTACATACGGCAGAACCGGTTCGTAACATGTTGGAAGAACTCAACTGGGAAGTGCTACCACACACGGCTTAGTCACCAGACTTGGCTCCTTCCGATTACCACTTGTTTGCATAGATGGGCCACCCACTTGCTGAGCAACGCTTTGTTCGTTCGAAGATGTGAAAAAATGGATCGATAAATAGTTTGCGGCAAAAGGGGAAGATTTTTACTGGCGTGGTAGCCACAAACTACCGAAAGATGGGAAAAATGTGTACCTAGCAATGGAGCATATTTTGAATAAACCACTCGTTATCACTCTTCCGTATTTGACTTTTTTGAAAAAATCCACATTTCATACTTGTGCACCTGGTATGCTTAGGTGGACAATCAATTTAAAATGCAATTTGTAAATTTTGACCATGGCGACCTCCGAAGTATGAGTTATAATAGAAGAACACTTTCTTCCGTTCTAAACAGGGTCGTTTTTCCAGCAACTGCTGTCTTCAATTGGTCTAAAAGCGATGTAGTACGACCCATTATGGATTTTTGTTTTTCTAACTAGTTGATGGAGAGAATTTACTGACTATTCCAAAAAACAGTCGACATCACCTTTGCGGCCAATAAAATTGTCTTCGCCTTTTTTGGAGCAGATCCACGCTTTGCAAACCACTGTTTTGACTGTTCCTTCGTCTCAGGAGTGTAATGGTGGACCCAAGTTTTATCGATAGTGATAAATCGATGCAAAAAACGATTCATTTATCTGAAATTGCTTAAGCAGGGCCTTGGAAATATTCATTCGAATGAATTTTTGGTTCAAAGTACGAAAAAGTGGGATTCAACGCTTTCTCATGCCCAATTTTTCAATCAATATATGACAAACGCGTTCTTTCGATATACCCACAGTTTCTGCTATCTCTTTAACCTTAATTCGACGGTACGACTATGTATAAATTTAGCTGTCCATCTTTTCACGGTGGCAAATGATATTCAACTCGGCTTTAATTTGCGTAGGCAAATGGCCTTTCAAATGCAAGTACTTAACTACGCAACGGTATTCGATTTTTCATTTTTACAAAAGCACATCGACTAATACAAACGACTGTCAAATAATAACCAACCGTCCAAAATAGCTGAAATTTTTAGAGGCATCTTTCAAAATATTTACGATTGCAATAGCAGAATAGTTTTGACAAGTAAGACCATTTTCATGTTGAAGCTCAAAACTTTTTATACTGTCCACGTAGTTTAAATAGCTGAAGTCATTCGAATATTCTAATTTAAATTTAAATTACGCAGATTATTCGAATATTGGAATAAATATTCAAATAATTTGTTCAAACTGCAAAGCTCAGAACAGTCGTAAAGTGAAGTCAAACATTTTGGTAATGGAATGTAAAAATATCAAAAATTTAAATTATACCAAAAAATGTCACATAAAACTTTATATTGTACTTTTTGTGCTACCTTCTTCTATGCTTCGTTTTTTTTCTTTAATTTAAATTATTGGGCGTAGAGCCTTACCATTAAAATATCGTTAGTAAGTCATAAAGAAAACTGCAAAAAAAATTATTCCAAAAAATGTAAATAAAAAATTACTTAAGCCATTTTATATGATAAAAAAATTAATGGTTCGCTTGTCATCTTTTTACTATATATTTAAAAAATTCAAAATTTTAAGCATTTCAGAAAACAATGTTGTGTAAAAATATTTACGTAGATTTTCGAATGAAGAAAACCTCTGAAGAATTTCCCTTATCCTACTTTACCTCATGTACAGTGTACTATAAAAGTTTTTCAATAGGGCACTAGCGGTGGCCATACATTGTTACAAGTTCGAACGGGTTAAGGGGTTAGCCCCCTGTAGAAATTTCAAAAAGTCAATTTTTTTTTGCTTAAAAGATGCCTTAATACCTCAAAAATGTCATACCCAAAGGACTAAGGCGGGGAAAATGTCTAAGTAAATCTGTTTTGAATTTTGGCGCAGTATAATGGTATTTTTTATCATTTTTCAGTATTTACTTTCATTTGCGAAATGAGTGAAAAAGTAGTTTACAGCGAAAAAGGAGTCAAAAAGTACTTCCGATAAGAAACCGAAAATTTATTAATGATTTTTCAGTACCGAAAACAACGCGTTTTTCTCGAAACTACATTTTTTAAGTCGGCCGGACTCATAACTCGAACGAATCTTAACCGATTGACTTGATATTTTAACTGTATATTCACAATTACGTTCTGCATGGAAGTACGTAACGGGTTTTCGATATATTGCATAGTTTTTTTATAAATAATATTCTGACGATTTTTTTGAAAAATTAAAATTTTTTTTTAAAAGAGCGTCAATTTTGCAAAAATCTATTTATCGAAAAAAAATGTTTGTTCAACGTAAATTAAAAATTGCAGGAGTAGTAGGTCCAGCCGTACCCTTAAAAAAAGGCACCGTCGACAAATAGCTGTGCAGCCGCCATTTTGTATATTACAAAAAAAAAATTTTACAGTTTATGACTTATATAATAAAGGACCTTTTTCAGAATTTTGATTTATTTCATTGTCCTGCTAAAAAAAATTCCCAAAATATGCTTATTTTTTTCGCCACTACAGTGGCCTAACCCCTTAAGACACGTAAAAGGTTAATAGGCGGTTTTCTATACCCGGACATGTGATTTTCAAGCATTTTGACCTACGAGGTCGGGAATAGGTCAAAAAGTGATCTTGTTTATGCATATTATTTCATTGCATCATTTTCATAATTACATGTTGGTGCTCATTAGCGCATAGCGAGCAAATATTGCACATTTAATACGCATCAATGCACATTGTAATTACGTAAAATTGTGTTAAAGCAAGCTTTACGACGTTTTACTGCATCTCTCTATGTCATATGTCATGAGGTCACTTTTTGACCTGTGCCCGACCTCGTAGGTCAAAATGCCTGCTGCCATTGTGTTCAGCGTGTCCTAATTAGTGTAGATCAACCCTTATCTTACAATACCGAGAAGTCACATATCCGGGTATAGGAAACCGTCTATTAGCCTTTCTACTGTACCCGACTGAACGACCTTTGGGTGTTATTGTGTTTGATTTGTGATAATGAAAAGTAATCGTAATGTTGTATTGGTAAAAAATAGAATACCGAGTAAGTTTGTACTACAATCATGTTCTTGAAGAAAATGGCTCTTATGCTAAAAGATGATTGATCTCATCGTACAACTATATTCAGTGTAGGATTAGGAATTCTGGAAAGAAAAATTCGGACTATAAGAAAATTAAAGATGTATTGCAAAACTTTTCTAATATGCTGCGTATAGCCATAAAATAATAAAACTTGCATAGAAGAAATCGGGAAATTACGGTCAAGAAAGTCATTCTACAAGTAGTCCTTTGGAAATCTATTGGTTTTTAATATAGGTGTATATCCTTAACACACATACAATATACTACTATGCTTTTAATCTTTTTTGATGTAGTTGACAAACGAAGTCTTGTTTATTATTTTGATTGTGTTTTTTTTCTGTGTTCTAAACAGTTGAAATGATATCATCCATATTTCACATGTGAGAAGTAAGAAAAACGTGTACTTCTCCGTTATAGCTTCTAAATTTTGAAATATTTTGTCATTTCTTGTGTATTAAAACTTTTAGTGTGATTAAGGCTTGTAGTTTTCAAACCAAGATACTAAAACGTTCAGTTCCGACCTTCTTAATGGAGTGTTTGAGCTCGTGCACTTGAAAAGATTGTTAAAAACAAATTTTGTGTTCCTGCGTTTTTGAGAAAACCGACTTTCTACCTAGGCAAGACGCTAACGACTTAATTTTCATGCAGTGCTAGAGAAAATACTGTGATCTTTTGCAACAGGTAGAGGTTTATGCTATTTTGCACACTTCTGGAAGCTTTGTGCAGACCAGTTTGGGCTCACTTCGCTTCTTCCACGTCTTAAAAGAAAATAAATATTATAGGGAAATTACAATTACGTCTACAGTGTGAATGTCTTTCTACAACTTTTCAATTGAAGAAAAGAAATGGCTCAAATTAAAAAAAAACAATAAAAAATATCTCACTACTATAAGTAATCGTTACTACCTGTTTATTATTATTTATTTTTGATAGTTAAAGTACCCAGTAAAAAAATTACAAAGAGATGGTGAAAAGCATGGTATTCACCCTAGCAAACTCAAAATGCAATGAACATAATTGTTTAAGACCGTTGGAGAGCAACACCAACAACCTCTCTTTAATGTTCGTTTAAGGGTATAAAAGGTGATTGGTATTATCTTGTAACCACCATTTCTCCGTTTCTCATACCAAACTGAGATGATAAGTATAAAAATGATTTTTTAGTCTGATATAGATTGACCTTATTTCTCCCACTCCCTTGCCCAAGTTATGTGAATGTATTATGGTAGTGCCATTAATCATAAAGCAAGATACGTGCTTAATTTAAATCACGTGAATATACAGTGATTAACTACGCGTGATCATTACATTTGAAATTGGTCTAGGATTCATATTCGAACAATTCGAATAGTTGGAATAATTCGAACATTTGAATTGAAGACTAAGAATTGCAGTGTGCATTATAACACAGACTAAGAAAATAATGGAAATGTTTAAGTTAGATCGTGTTTATAATTCAAATAGTTAGAATAATTCGATTGCTAATTGTGACTATTCAAATATCCAAACATTTTAAATGTCTAAATTATTGCAAAGCTCAAAAAAGTCAAAGGCTTCATTAAAAGTTTTAATAAAATCCGTAAGCATTCATTTCTGTAGCAATCGTTACTAGTGCTGCCTTTTTGTAGCACTCATTGTCACTGCTGCCCTCTAACCATTGATATTTTAGTTTATTAATCGTAAATAATCAAAGAGCTTATCAGAGTACACAATTTATATCACTTCATATCACAAGAAGTTTCTTTATCTGCGCGTTCTTTTGTAATTTTCTTCCTTAAGAAAGTTAAAAATTCCAAGTACATGAGAAAACGATATTGTGTAAAATTATTCACGTGGGTAAAGAAAATATCTGAAAAAATTCCTATCTTAATTTACCTAATTTGTCGTGTATTGGAAAATCTTTACGCTACAATCTTGTGTTTGGAAGAAATGGCTCCTATGCTGGAAGGAGATTGTTTTCTTCTTTATTCACTTTATTCACGTGGTATTGGGAGTTCCAGAAGGGGTTTTCAGTCTTTCAGATAGCAGAGGGTTTTGACGTCCTTATATCGGAATTCATACCATTCAAGTAAAAAAAATTCATTATTTAACCGACGAGCAGATGACATGATGCATTTGGTGGTGTCATGAAATGCTTAATAATTTTGAAGTATTTCCTTATTTTTCACTGTATCAACAGATGGAATCCAGCATGATCCCGCGGTTGAGGGCGGGCTGCGGTGCGAACTGAATCTAGTTCTATTCCCGGAGCTATCTGATGCCTAGGGTGGCCTACTCGGACACTAAAAATATTTGAGTACCTGCGTTCACTTCAAAACAGGGGTAATAATGGCGGCCGTCTAAAGCGCGGGGCTTGCCACATCACCCCACTTCAGAGATGGTGCGCGACGACCGGGTACAGTGAGAGAGCTTTAACCTCTCAGTTCGCAGGCCGTGCTCCCACGCGAGGCTTTAGAGCCTTACTATTACCATATCAACAGGTTATAAAACCTGGCTTTATGATGTGCCTACTAAAAACAAACCTCAAAATGAAATCTGGGTCTTGAAGAAGAAAAGAAACACTTTTCTGTTCGAAAACGGCGATTTGTAGAGAAGAGCTTTTAAAAAATTATGATAAATGTGCATTGCAAAAATCGTAGTATAATTTGTATATATTTATACAAAATAATAAATGTGTATAAAATATATGTATAAATAGAAGAAAATAGGGAAAAGATGCTCACATAACAAAAAATAGATACGTCTGATGGGACAAAATTGGAATATTTTTTATCATAAAAAATACCAAAAAATGCATATTGAAAAAAAACTTATTTTTGATCGTTATCGGCAACAATGATCACCTATTCAGGTAACAATAGACAAAGAAGAATCCAGTCCACAAATAGCTCTTTAAGAGTCTATAATTTCCAACATAGCGTCTTTAAAGACTTTTTTGGCAAAAATTACGAGGTGCATTCAAGATTAACAGCTCTGCATTTTTTTTCAAGACTGGAAACAGATAGACACATGCGGTTTCTTTCAAAATACGTGCGCACTATTTGTGAATGCGTGACAGAAATGGCAGCATTGCACGGTATACAGAACATGACAGAAAGTGAGGACTGTTTTGATACTTAAAATGGCGACGTTTTCATTACAAGAACAGCCTGTAATCATTCATTTTCTCCATTTGTGTGCTGTGACAGATTGAAATTCATCACCAGTTTAGTGAGACATATGGTGATGGTGTTATGGATGTGTCTAATGCATTTGTGGGTGCGTCAGTTCAAAGAAGACAGAACGTCGTGTGACAGCAAATCACGACAATCTCGGTCTCGCACCAGCCGGTCTGACGACATGATCAAGCGAGTGGAAAAAATTGTTTTGGAGGATCGCTGAATGTTTGTGGAAAACCTCGCCTTCAACGTTGACATTTCCATGGGATGTATGCACACAATCCTGAATAAAGACCTAAAAATGCGAAAAATGTCCTCCAGGTGGGTGCCACAAATGCTGAAAACTTTAAAGTGATTTCTCATGCTCCCCACTCACATGGCCTGGCTCCTAGCTGTTTGGCTGTTTCCAACAATGAAAGACGCTGTCCGTGGTTGCAAATTCACTAGTCGTGCCGCTATTGTATCAGCGATTTTCCATTGGGCAAAACACGCCCCTAAAGAAGCGTTCGCAGCGGCCATGGAATCATGGCGTCGACGTTGTGGAAAATGTGTACGGTGCAGGGAGATTATGTCGAGAAGTGACGCAGTTTTCGTGTGATTCGTTTGTGAGAAAAAAAAATCGTAAAACTGTAATAACTTGAATGCACCTCGTACAAAATATTCTTGACGGCGTGCTCTTTTTTCTGTGTTCTAAATGATTAAAATGCTAGTGAAATGTGACCAACTAAGAAAATTTATTCTGATTCTACCAGCTAGACCTTTATACTTGTTGAACGGGCGTTTGAACCCAAATTGCTTTATTTTCTTAAACACCAACCCGGGCATTTGAAAAGATTATACAATACAAATTTTATGCTTTTACTTTTTTGAGACAACCGACCTTCTACATACAAAATACGTTAACAACTCATCGGTGCTTAATTTTAATGCTGTATTGGAGGAAATGCTCCGATCTTCTGCAACCGATATATGTTTTTGCCATTTTGGACTTTTGATGACTTTTTGCACACTAATTTGGGTCTACTTTGTTTTTGTTAGTTATTTGTTATTTTACAAACAACTACGACTGTACGGGCGGTAAATGTAATTATTTAATTCTACAACTGAAGAAAAATCAATTCAAATTAAAAAGAAACAAACAAAAAACGATATCACTACTTGTTAACTATTTACACTTTTTTGTAGAACATCTTGGGTAGCGTGGTAACAAAATTACCGAGCCATGGCAAAAAACTTGATGTTCGCTCTAGCAAAGTCCGAAAGTAATTAAAGTCATCGTTTAAAACTTGTAACCGTTAGAGAGCAACACCAACAACCATTCTTTAATTCTTGTGTTTAAGAGAATAATAAGGTTATTGGTGTTACCCTCTAATCGCAATTCTTGTGTTCTCCCGTACTAAATCGGAATGAGATGAGCATAAAATTGATTTTTACGTGTCTACAGTAGAGTGAGTTTTATCAATCCTCCCCCCCCCCCAAAAAAAAAATAGTGCCGTTTGTAAGTAAGCTGTGTGCATAATTTAAAACAAATATTCATTAAATATATAATGACTAACCACAAATATTGGTTAAAATTTAAATTAAAGTTGGTATTCATATTTGAATCATTGGAATAATTCGAATATTCAAACATTTTAAATGACGGTTTGGTCTGTAAAGCTAGCAAAAAATTCCCAAACCTAATTTATATTTCTATTTTGATAGCGGAACAAAGTTAATATTTAGTTACGCAATTTTTTATAGGAAAAAATAACTTATAGCAAATCCTAAACGAAATCTAAATTTACATTCCATTCACTATTTATATTTTTAATCTCATTTATTAAATAGTCTACAAGAAGTTTATCGTTTCTGTCTACTCATTTGTCATCTCTATTAGAAAATTTTAAAATTCCCATTACAGCAGAAAGAAGGTTGGGAAAGATTTGTAAGTGAAGATTCTATTCAATAAAAAAACTGTTGAGTAATCTTTCTTATCTTAATTCACTTCATACGTAGCGTGATAGAAAAGTTTTGTAATGTGACACAAGCGCAGGTCACATGTGATAAGTTTAAAAGCGTTGAGACAAGTTCAAATTTGCACTGCAATTGGTAGAGCAGCCTATTGGTTCCTAAAATGTTTGTAATGTGTGTAAAAACTTTGTACGCGGTTTGGGTGTTTGACGAAAATCGTTTGTGCTGAGCGATGATTGTACTTATCATATGACAATATTGGGTGTTCTAAAGAGGAAATTTTAGTTCGGAAAAAGCTTCCGGGTCATCATGTTCATCCACGTTTATCTCGAAGAACATCATTGCTATTAGGAAGACGCTCGAATCCGATACGCGTATAACTTCTTGCCAGATAGAAGAGTGTTTGGATGTTCCTGTATCAGCAATTCATATGATTTTGCACGATCACCTTCAAGTGAGATCAATTTGTTTCTTCTAGGTACCCCATCAAAATAGGCAATAAAACGTGTCCTTCTAAAGTCCAAAAAGAAGGATTATCAATTTTCTTTTAAGTCAACAGAAATTCAAAAATATTTTGATTAGAGAAAAATAAAAGCAATTACAAAACCTTCATGGTTTTTCACATCGATCAAATATTTATTATTAGCATCTACATCACTTTAGGAAAACCATTCTGGAAAGTTGAAAGTGAAAACAAGTTCTTCGTTTCTACCCATTTCCTTGCTAGTTTAGTGCAAGTTTGCCTTTTAGAATTTCAAGAAATGAAACTGTAACTTAACTCCTGTTGCAACTATTTAATGTTGGGTTAAATCACCAGATATCTATTGCAAATGCTCCTTTACATTGAAATCTACCAATTTGCACTTTGAGTTTCAGGCAACTTTGCTGCATCTGAGCATTGCAATTTTTTTACGCGCTCGTTTTGTCTGTGTTATTTTTGATAAAACTATAAATATAATAGTCGTGAACAAGATGTTAAATCGTACGTTTCAAGCCAATTTTTGGTCATAAAAATGGAAAACCCAACTAAAACCCACAGAAAGCATAGCTAACGTACGAGTTGCTTCAAAAGTATGTTTTCAATCATAAGAACTTGTTTTATTTGTGGACGACTGGGAGGGGGAACAAATTCCAATTCTGTTAACAATTCGGATTACTAATTTTGTGTCTGCTAAATTTGAGTTTATCATTGAAAGAAGAGCATCGCAAAGCAAACAGTTGAATGCGGACTAACGAAGATATTTTTAATTTAATTGAAAGTGAGATTATATACTTCGTAAAAAAGTTGTAATGGTTCTTGGAGTGTTTGTATACGAAAAAGAAATGGAAAGATTATTTTTCAGGTTTTAAAATTCGATTGTGTGCATGAAAGTCCATTATTGTTAAAGAAAAGGAAGTGGGGAGCCACATATGAACAATGTGTTAAACAATGTTTAAAAGTGCAAAAATGAAACAAAATATTTAGATCCGGCTCTAATCTCTCATGGTGATTTTTAATACATAAAAGAGAGAGTTGAAAATATGTGTAGTTTAAAAGATTTGAAATACGTCAGTTTCAAATAAAAACGAAAAAGAAGGTTATCAAAAAGAAAATACCGTGCATATTAGCCGTTCGTTCTGCTGTACTAATCTAGCTCTATCCAATTATTATGGCCCTCCCCCCTCGACCAAAAATAGATTTTAGAGTAAGACGAGGAAAACTTTTTATTGAAGGCTTGATCAGACGATTTTAAAAACTTGGAAAATGCATTATAATTGAGAATAAATTCACATTGTTTCATCGTTTAATTAACTTTTTGACCCCCTCTCGTGCTACGATCTGAAAGTTTGCTAAATGATGTTAAATACTTTAAATGTTGATCTGAAAATATTCAAAGCTGTGATTAACAGTTTCCATCTGAAATGCTTTTTAATAAAATATACAATTGGGCACCATATCAATTATTTATTAATTCATCTTGTATAGAATGAGTTACGAAAATCAACGAAATTATTACTAAAAACTGGAATGTTAAAAATGACAGTTGTCTATTTAGACTTAAAAGTCAAAAATGTAAATTGGGGCGCTGCACAATTACTTATAGGATAAACCTAGTATATAAATTTAACTAAACAAAAGAATGTAATATAAGGTCAAGCATTTTTTGTTTTTTTTATTGAAAATTCGGTTGCCGAAAAATTTAAAACTCGTCTAATTTAGTAAAACCGGTTACGTGGGAGCAAATTGGGGAAAGCGGCGCGAACACGACTGCACCACGGCACGTCACCGACTCGACGATCGGCCAGAGGAGCCGCGGCAATTTTTGAGCCAAAGTGCAGCGACGGTGGGCGTAACCATCGCCACCCTTGCGGGAGTCGGGACCGGCTGTCCAGCCCCTGTAGGGATCCGCGACAGCCGGCGCTTCCTAGCTCAACCGTCAAGGTCACGCGGCCGTCACGACACTCGCGTGCTGTTACGTCGCCAAACAAATGGCAATCGCCGCTGCGGTTTCTTTCGGCCGCCTGAGCAATCGGCGAACGGAATTTCGTAGCGAACGGACGGCGGCGGTTGCGAAACGCCGACCCGGTAGCGTGCCGACTCAAGACGAACCGTTGCATCGGGGAACGAGGGGAGGGCGCAACGCGAGACGACTGACGCCCCTTAGCCCGCGGCTGGGAGTTGAGCCGCACGTACAGTTTGTGCCCGAGCTCGCGCGCGGGAACCGCGCGAATTTGAATTGGCGGCGGCTGCGGGCGCCGCACGTCGTCGAGAGCGTGGCCGAGGGCGAAGAATCGCGCCCAGGACGGGCGTACCCGCGGAGACCGCGCCGCCCGGAGCGAAAACGGCGCGAAACCGTCGGGCCCGAGCGCGCGCTTCGGCCAGCAGCCGAGGTACGGCGTATAGCCGAGCCTGCCCCGTCATCGGCGAGTGGCGTGGTTTGTGTTGGTCGCCCGCCTGCGTCCGCAGAGTTCACCCGGAGCCAGTTCTCACGCATCACGCCCAATTGTGCAAATTTCATTATCCCCGGCGGCCGAGGCGCCGCGTGTCCGCTAATTGCCGAAAGGAAGGTGCACGTCGCGGCGGTGCAGCTCGCGGCAGAAACAGCCGGCGATCGATCGAAGGCGGCGTTAAAGCGCGGTTCACAACGCTCGGCCATCGTCCAAAGTGCAACGAACATGCATAGACATTCCAATTCCGTTGACAATAATGACGACTGAGGTGGAAGCGACGCCGAAAGCAGACTACGTTCAGAGCACTACTCAGGTGAGGGCGGCTGTGGACCCCGGTTCGGCCGGGCCTAGGCTTGGGCTTGGGCCAGCGGTCTTGGTTTAGGGCGGGCAAGGCCGAAGTGGGCTGTGGGAGTTACTTTGTCCCATTTGTAGATAGGAGGTCGAACTTTGGCTCCATCCAGGGGTCGGGGCGCAGCGCGAAATGCTGCCTACGGCTCGCGCCCGCTCTCGGCCGTTCGCGCGGACGTTTCCTTGACGCGTAGCACCTTGGCCAACAAAAAACAGATGCTATCGCGGCCGATATTCGAGCGCAGTGGCGTAGGCAGGCCCGGGTTGCCGCGGAAGGAGGCCTCCTCTGCGGCCGCTGGGACGGGGCGCGATGCATCATTCGTTGCCGCATTAGCCTTCCGATTATCAAAGGTGCCGCACAATATCGAAATTTCGGACAACAAAAATTCACGTTCGCCCTGTCGTGTTCACGAGTAGAACTTGCAGTTGTGCATACATTAAAGCAGCTGTAAATTAAAATTGTGTTAATTCTCTGCGAGCAAATAAAGTAATCTAAAGTGCCGACTTCGCAAACGAAGTTGTTTTCTACCAGTGGTTCTCAAAATATTGACACGTGGTCGTTTTCATATTATTTGTAGCATCCATCAAAATATTTGTTTTACGTGTATTTTTGAGATGTAAAAAATTTATAAAAACATGTCGAGAACTAACTGTTTTTTCACAAAAATTTCTAAATCGTTGACGGATGTAAATTTAATTGCCACTAGTATAAGGTCACGTGGTGGCACAATAAAATAATCGCTAGTCGAATTATTTTTTTAAAACGACTGTTTCTGATTCAAATATTACTTGGAACGATATTTTTACGTTTCCGCAATTTATGTTTTTACTATTATTAAATATTACGGCAGAGTATACATTTGTTAGTTCGTCTTTAAATGCCTAACAAACTGTATATAACAAATTTGCAACACCCTATATCCAGCTGCAGTAGGATACCGCATTGTTAATGATAAACGTCTCTGCAAACATCGGTTCAATCTTGAAGATTGCTGCTTTGCGCTTCTCTTTTCTTGCACTGCTTATGAGTTTTTGATATCTTTGATTTGAAGATTTTGGAACAGGTAGTATCAGTAGTTTAATTTCCGGAGATTTTGAATGAGAAAAATCTCATTGACGCAATCTTTTGATCTTTTTCCAGTGAGTTTTTGATTTTACTTTTTGGGAAAAATGGTAGAGCTTTTTAACAATTTATAATAAATATTGCATTTTGAATAAGGTGTAATCTCGAACTTTTTTAAAAAATCAGGGACACTAAAAACTGCCAATATCTTCCTTTCTTTACATTCTCAAGAGAAATACCTAATCAGTAAATGATGAAGGGTTAATATTTCTAGCATTTCTTTTTCAAATACCGATATCGGAAAGTCCAAACGTTAAGAGATTTTCCGGCTTAATCCAAGAATGTTAAATTTAGATTGACGAAATTTTTTTTTTCCCATTACAGTTTTCAGGAAGTTGTCGATGGTTCCAATTCAAATATTCAAATTTTCCCAGAAAAGGTTTTGGACTAAAAATATTTGCCTCAACTAAAACTTTGAATAAGCCGACTCTTTTTAGGCATTGACATAAAAACAATTAAAATTTGCTTCTTTCTAAATAAAGGGCTCAAATGAGTTCTTGGAAATGGCAACAGAACCTTTTCTAGCTTTTGTTTTTTGTTGCCAAGAGTAACATTGCATTATCCACAATTGTTTTCAAGTGGGTATATTTTCGGTTCTTCGCAATTTTGACTTCCATAAAAAAATGTGTTTTTTTATTGCGTAGACCTTTTAGGCATTCTGTGCGCAAATACGAGTTTACTTTTTGAATAATAAGAATTATATGTCTCAATTGGCCATACAAAGTTGGATAAAAAATTTGGATAAAAGCGATGTATTAGGGACTAAAAACATGCAGTTAAATGCCAGTTAAACTAATTGACGTGCAAACAAAATAATTTAAATAGAATGATTAGAAAGGTAAAACAAACAGTTGCTTTTAGTTATTGTACATTTTGAAGACAAGGTATAAGCGTGGTTAGCACCGTTATGTGCCCGAAATTTAAATTTAAAAATATTTAAATGTATTTATGCATTAAGAAGATAAAGAAGGAAAGTCAAGAGCTGATAAAATGGTTGACATAAAAGGATTTCCAAAAGAGAATGGAAATGTTAAAGACCCAGAAGAAATTGAAAAGTAGGAACAAGAGTAGCAGGTCTTTCGAAAAAGTGTGAAAATGGGAAGAACACCGTAAAAAAATTTGAAGTAGTAGACAATCGACAGGAAAAAGAAATAAATGAGATGGAGACAATCATAAAAAACTAGATGACTAAAAGAAAAATTCTAAAAAGCAAAAGAATGGATTGGATAGAAAGGCATATAGCAACAGAATAAGATAAAGAAAATAAACCAGAAAAGCAAGAGAAAGAAGAGCAAAAAAGTGTAACATTAAAACGGGTTTAGAAGTAATAAAACGTAATCTCGATATTGTTGATAAAGTATTAAGTGGAAAGATTGATTATTAGACATAAAAGAAAATAATAGAAAATAAAAGTTTGACAAAAAGATCCAACATTTATATTGAAAATGCTCAAACGTTCGAATAAAGAAGAGTCTAGACTGAATTACATAATATAGCAGGGAAATTGAAGTTGAAAGAGTCGAGATATTTAAGACAGAAGATAGTGTTGGGAGAGTTGAGAGAGAAGGGAGATATGAGAAGAAAGATAGCGTTGAGAGAAGTGTCAAAAAATGAAATAACAAAGAAAAATCGGAGATTAGCAATGATCCTGGCAAAGTGTAGGTAAACTAAAAAACGAAAAAAGAAAAATATAAAATTTGGTGTAATGAACGTAAGGTGCAAAAATGATAATGAAAACAATATTGAAGAAAAGAGGTTATATTATCCAGATTATCTGGGAATAACCGAAATCAATAAAAAAGCAAAACGCGTAAAAGGATTAAAAAATGTATATTGGCTTACTTTAGAGGAATAGGATTGGGACTAGTAGTGAAATCAGGAAAAGAATGCACCAAAAAATAAAAATAGACAAGGTAAATAAGTTGAAATGAAGAAAAGAAACGGAAAAAGAGGAAAAGAAGAATGCAATATATATCAAATTGCTAAAATAAAAGCTAAACGAATTATTAAAAACACAGGACAACAAACTTGGACGTAAAATGAAAAAAATCTGGTGTGAACATCACACGACTTTCCTTATCCCATTATTATATATTATACCGTGTCCATCGTCTCGGCCCTGTGCTGCTCTCGTCTAAAAATTTGTTGATTTAAAAAAAGACAAGACGCGAGTCCGACACTCGAAAGCTGATTAAAATAAACAGTACAAGACAATAATTTACTAGTACTTAAAATTTTGCTACGTCACTGAAGGTAACCGTGCGAGCTCGGTCGCACGGCCTTCGCCATTATCGCCTGCGTGCTTCCTCCTAGCGGCCAAGCGCGCCCAAGGCATATACCCCCATGGGCAAAAACAACTGAAAAATTTTGTTCCCATTTGCGAAAGTTGGGTCTGAACTAGAATTAATGTGATAAACCTGAGGTAGATGAAGAGTTGTTATTTTGTTCTGAATCGCAGAGGTCTGAAAATTGTTGGCAAAGACTTGAATTTAAATTTACATTTTGTAATTTCTTTTAAATACAAAGATAAAATTAATAACAGTTGCCCGTTAGTATGTGTGTTGAACTTCACATTGAGAAAGAGGTTTCTTGATATTTTGCTCAATCAATTAACTAAAGGTTTTGGGGAATGAAGTATGAATTTGGGCTGTTTCCTGAGTAGAACTTTGGAACAGAATAACTGAACCATACCATCAAAATGAAAGAAGTTCATATATTACTCCTATTTTAATTAACTGAGAATATAATTTATGCACATCATAAAAATAATGTTTTAACTTTTTTTTGAATTTTGCTATTTTTTTAAAAAATTACTGTGCTTTAAATTGATTCTTTTTTGAGCAAGTACTTTTTTATAATTTCTCATTTTTGATATTTTTATATTTTGTTTTTGATTTAGATCGTTTTATTATTTTTTTTTGTGTTTACGTGTACTTGTATACAACATTATTGTTTTGAAACGTAGGTTTTGTATTATTGTTATATATTGCTATCTTCTTCATTAGAGCATCGATGTGAACATTAATTTTGTATCCATCTAGTAATGAATGGGAATTTTAATCGCAGAAGTTACGGTTTTGATTTATTGATTAAATGGGGATATGTACAGTTTTAACCATCCAAATGAAAAGTCTTGCTGCTGATTTTCAAAGTGTAATATTTTTATAATAATTAAATTATGTAAACAGAAACTATGATTCCCAGGAAGACCGAAATTCCTCGGGTTCTTAGCCAGTGCTTCTAAATAAGTTTCACAATAGAAATTCTTTAAAATGTTTTTGGGTACTGTGGGGTGAAACATTAAGTTTATGGCTTGTGTGTCTGGATATATAGGGGTGACCAAAATTTCGCATTTGATTTAAAATTATCATACTTTTTCATTTCTTAGCATTTTCTAATATTTTTTATTCGAACGCAACTCGACAATTGACTTTTTGAAATTAAGTGTGGAAGGTAACAGCAGGCAAATGTCTTCAACTTTTAGTTTTACAGGAAATTGCTCTTTTTAGGGCATTCTTCACACAGGTCTTAAGTGTTATCCGTACTATCGTCCGAATTTCAGCTCAGATATTATCTATCAGCTGGTGTAGGCATCGAGATTTGTTCCTGTATATGTTTTCTTTTAAGTAACCCTATAGGCAAAAGTTGAGCGCTCAGGGGAATGTGTTTGTTTCGATATTAATCGTTTTTCAAAAAGTTGCTTAATAATTCTATTGTTGCTCCTACTGTGTGAGCTGGTCTACTTAGAAGCTTATGACGTAAACAATTCTGGATCATTTCACACCTTACATTTGATGGGTTGTAGTTGACACTAGTGAATGGCTCTTGAACTTTGCGTAGCCCAAATTCTAGAGTTTTATGTATTGACAAAACCGTTCAGATAGAAATTAATCTCGTCGCGCATTACCGCCTCCTTATCTAGCAAGGTAGATGGCAAAGTTCATAATTCTATGGTAGTAATTGCTAAACACTCTAGATTTTGCACCGAAAACAACTGTCTTGAAATACGTCTTAGTGAATTTTAATCAATTGCGTTGATCTCCGAATTGATATTTTGGGGTCTTCCTGTACATTTTCCTCCATATGCTGTATGTTTGCTTTGGTAAGGCAAAACATGATCTTCTAGTTCTATGCTAGGCAAATGACAAATAAAGCCTTGATCTTGAAAGCCCTAACTAATGCTGCGTATAGTAATTTCTGATGGGCCGTTCCTTTCATTGAAATATTGACCAATAATTAGATGATTATTTTTAAAATAAATTTGAACAATTTTTGTTCTTTGGTTCATATTGTCTTTCACGTTTATAAAATTGGAATTATTTGTTTGTAAGAAAAAACACTTAGAAACTTCTGGCCCACTCTGTATATAATAATGAAAAGGGTTTGAGGCATAGGCACTCTAAGAAGTAATGTAGTAGTAAATAGTTGGTTCATTATGTTAGTAATAATGTTTTGGGACCGTGATCTCTAGTATAACAATTTTTAAAAATTTTCAATGATAAAAGGTGAAAATAAAAAAAAATGGTGTAAAGTACTTATATTACGATTATTATGGAATATTATATTGGTCATGTTCGCTATAAGATTACTGGGGTACTCTGACTTTTTAGATAAAATTTTGCCAACAACATTTTGAATTTCTAGCGTGAACTTAGAAGGTGGTTGTAGTTTGCTGCCATATACACATAAGCCTTTCAAAGAAAGAAATCGTATGGTATCAAATGTCGATAACCAACTTTTATCGCCATTTGGTAAGCTGATATGACCAGGAAATTTTTTCCTAGCAACTCAATTATCTCACGCAGACTATGACACATTGTAACTATAATACCAACCTCCTGGAAAACGATGATCTAATCACTACACCATCCAATAAGCCATACTATGCGAATTCTCACAAATTATTCGAGTCTCTCTGGTTCAAATTCGACAATGTTGTTTACTTATAAATAGATTTGCCTTTTCTTCAAAAATTATTGTTCGTATCTTAGACTCGCAGCAATACTTTTCCTCGCTGTGGCAGATGGTTGGTACACTTTAGGAACCGTTGGTTTAATCTAGTTTATATATTTATCTCGTTAGAGTTTACAAATTTTCAAAAATCCACAAACACAATAAAGTAGGTTGACAATAAGCTAATTAGCTTATATCTACTTTAGTATTTTTGTATTTTATTGACACATTTTTTTTATAATTGCATTGAGATAAATATTTAAATTTAGCTTATGAAGTTACTTGATCGTCTCCAAGGCTATGAGTATCTAATGGCCTCTTACAATATTTAAAAAAATACTTTGTAAGGAATGCGTAGGCTTTTATATGTTTTGTTATTGTTTTTTCATCTTTAAATATATCTAAAAAACATTTACTTTGGTGAGTATTGCACTGCCACTTCCAGGGATGAAGTTTCATTGTGCATTCAAATTGCTGTCTTAGCGAATTCGTTGTCTCTATGAATATTATTCTCAACAAGGTTTGTAGAATCTCTTAAAACATACTTGGGTGGATTTAACATAAATTGAAATTTTATTTTTGCGCACCTTAAGGTGAACAAAGAGGGGCGTGGAATCTGAGTCTTATAGGTTGGGAAGCCTGAAGGGGTTTCGCCCCGTAAGGTGTCTTGAACCACTGCTTCCTTAGTTAATATTATAATCTCGTAACAAGAGGTACGTACACTCATAGATTGCACAACGGATTAGTTTCTCATGACAAACGGTGTACCCCTGAAAATTTTGAGAAGTCTTAAGGGATAGTTCCGGTTTTAATACCTTTAAGAAGGTTCAAATGTACGCTTATTAAAATTTTTAGGAAGGTACGAAATAGTTGAAAATGAAGGTCAACGATGTTGTTCGAAAGTTAGCCTGATTGAAGAAAATATTATTTATCGCCTTCTCAAGGATCACCGCCAATTAATGGTTACTGAAATGGCTTCTGAGAGCGGAAGTGCTCAGGCAGTTCCAGAGTTATCCTGTTCCATACAGCTGCCCAAACTCAATAAAAGTTGAGGATTTGTTCTGAACTTCACTAACTCTCCCCCCTACCACAATTCGGACTTATTGTCCTATAATTATCGTTTAGACCATTAAAACAAGTACTTGGAGGTCAGATATGTGACGACAATGTTGATCTTGAAGCGTTTGCGTTGGTATCATAACTACCTTCGTTTTATGATAGCGGTATCAAAAAACTACCTCTTCCTTGAAGAAAATGTACTTCTAAGGCAGGGAATTATAAAAATAACTTTATGTTTGTAACTTTTATGACGCTTAAATCTACGTCATTGATTACTTCGAGTTTTAGTTTTGTTAACTTTTGCTGAAGGTTTGTCATTCTGGGTCGTTTTCCTGAACTGATTCTTTCAACTTATGCAACACGTCCGTTTAATAATATTTAGTAATCGTTGTCCAACAAAATAGTGATGTCAGTACATTTCTATCTGATTGAATGAACCTTACTGATTCGCCGTGCCCAATCCACTGCTTTTATTGGATTTTAGTTTCTTATGTGTAATGGTGTATCCAGATCTTATCATAGTTACAAGTTGTATCACGAAATTTGTTGCGTTTTTTTAAATGCTTCCATACAGTCGGCTAAAATTCGAGCTCGAATTTCTGTAGCGAAATTTTTTCTAGACTGAATTCATTATGTAAAATATGAGCCACTACTAATTATGAAGGAATTTTGAGAAGTGATTAGCGTAATTGTGGAGTAGTCAAAGTAGTAGTAGTCTATGGTAAAAAATTTATCTTAGTCCTCACAAAGCCGTCACATAGTTCAAAGTAATGACGACCCGCAAATTCTGCAAGATAATGCAGTAACACGTCACGTTTTTTGCGTGGTGCCGTTAGGATCAATAAGGGAATTATGTGGCAGTTGAATGCAGCAACTCTTTTTGAAAGTTTTACAACTTTTAAAACGACCTTCGTATGTATACATAATTATTATGCTCCCACAGCAGCCTTTAACACTTTTAAGAAAGATCTAAAATATCAAACGGACGACGCTTAGCGTTTCCTGTATATAACGCACTGGTTAATGCTATGATAAAACGGAAACAATTACGATAAATAGGAATAAAAATTTTGTATCAGCTTAGGTAGCGAAATGCGATCCCTACGAATGAAAGGACGACTGAACCGATCGAAACAATGCAAAAGTGCTGACTTTTGTTTAGAATTTACCGCTTTTAGTTCTTGTAGTCCTGTTTTATCTGTAAATAATGTTTGTAGATGAGAATTTGATGACAACTCTCTTATTTTCGTAATGCAGAATAATTGACTGAGAATTTATGGAAAGCTAATCGCAAGAAACAAAAAAGTTCGTATTTCTATTGGTGACAAACCGCATATTTAACAAAAACTCGAGTAAGGACTTGTTTACACAGAATGATGAAACACATTAGAAATATGGCTGAATTAAAATGGAACAATGATTAATTCTTTGTCTCCTTTCAGGAGTGTGTAATTTAATCTGGGGCTTATCAATCCGTCCGGATTACGGTTCTACTTGAGCCGCTCGGTGCGATAATGAGTAATCTTGCACGCGATAGCCATATAATGTACACACTGTTTTCTCTGGTTGTCTCTACGCTGCTTCGAGCGTTGGAAGAGAAGTTAAGACTCGGCTTCCTTAACATGTTACTCATGCGCCTATGTAAACAAGTCGTAAGTCATGTTATGACTTAGTTGTGGTTTTTATCTGGAACGGCCTAGTCATTGTAATATTTTTGCTCTCAATAATGCTGAATAGCACGCTTAAATTTATTTAAACTGATTATTTCCTTTACTTACAGGAAATTGCACTATTTATTAACAATTATGTACACTACACATGAACTACTAACGTAGAATTACGCTTTGTGGCTGTTTTTATTTATAACAATTTATATCACACCAGCACAGTCCGTCTTCCGGTACTTGACTTCTCCTGGCTGCTTCGCTGCGTGATATTTATGCAATCAGGGCCTGTTCTGGGGCTTACAGGAACCATCTGGTAAACATCTGGAAATATCCGCATTGTGCTAGTCCTCGCACTTGCGCGCCTGCGTTCTTGAGAGGAATTATGCCCGTCGTTTGACCGTGACGGTAACCCCGGAATTAGCTGTGAACGTATAACGTGGCGGTGCGCCTATGGGGGGGCGTTCGGAAATTCGCTACATTATGTTAGGCGCGATTGATTAGTAAGGAACTTGTAAATCTAGAGGCGAATCACATAATCATGCTTTCTCAAATCTATTACAATTTTAAGATAATGGAGTAACAGAAAATATATTTTTTGACTATATTATTTAATAGTTTAAACCTTTAATTGAGATCTAATTGTTAAGTTTGGTACTAGACAAATCTTGTTGCGTCTATGAAGTTTATAACATTGTCTTTTTTATAAGAATTCACTAATAGTACTAAATATCTCGGTTGCAAAGTCACTTGAATTGAGATTAAACATTAAATAAAGCTCAAATTATAGTGTTTGCGAAGCTAAAAAAATTATTTGAAGATAAGGAAGACAAATGTATTTAAGGTCATGATTTGGTTAAAGATTTTACAGATTTTTCAGTTTTATTGCTCAGTTATGTTATGATAAACAATTGTAGACTAATGCTTCTTGGCAAAATTATTAAAATCGATTTTGGTTCTATTTTTTTTTATCTACTACTTGCCTTCTTGGGGAATTGTCCTCAAAATATTTACTACGCGCTGGTTTAAAGATTCAATTTTCGAACATTGCAAAATTTATTGTAACAAGTTCGTTCTAAAAATAGTGATTTAAAATAAATTAAAACAAGTCGCTGGACATTACATTAAATGTATATCAGTTGAAAGCTAGAGTTACTGTTGACGTCAAACTTTTGCCAGCGCTCCGTAGATTGTCGAATCTGTCCACGGTACCAATCTGCCAACTTCGAAACAAACAATTCTTGGCATGCTTTTTTAAGTTGATCAAGCGACTTAAAACAAATTGCGTCAAGACCTCAATTCCATCAAGTTCAGCAGTTGTATCTGTAGTCTTTGGAAAACGACGTATGGGAGCATTATCTTGAAGAAAAGCTCGTCAGTTGATTAAAGTCGAATATTTTGCTTTAGAACTTCCTGAAAACCCCCAGTTGCCCGCTATACAGCTCGGCATTTGGAACCAATTCAAACGCACGATATCGTCAACATTTCACCAAAACGAAATTTTGGCCCCAAGGCCAATCACGATTAACAGTGTGAACCCATTTTTCATCACAAAACCAGTCATCCGGCGGATTTTGAAGTAGTTGGTGACTCTTTGTTGGCTTGTGTTTTAATTAATCTGAGGATCTTGTGGTGGGTTCTCGTGCACGAAGTCAAGTTGTTGTAAATGACCCCAGAAGGTCACGAAACGTCATTTTCAATCAACAAACGGCGTAAACATACCTCAGTTGCTCACTCTGTAGTTAAGTACTTGCGGATTTTCCATTTGTAAGCAAGTGTATCAGTACACTCAATATTCCACCAAACCAAGAATCATGACTTTCTTGCCAAAGCTATTTTGGTCTCAAGGACCTAGCACTTGAAATAATCACAATTAATAAGATAAACCTATTTTTATCCATAAGTGATAATGCGCTTCCAAAACCGGCCATCAGCGGATTTTTAAATACTTGTTGGTAAATTTCGACTTGCTTGTCACCTTGTGCTTCGGTCAGTTCTTGGAGATTTTCTACTGGCTCGAAGTCGAATTGTCGGAAATTATTCCAGACAGACATCACACTCTGTCGAAAAGTTGAAAGTGCTTGGCGAAGGTTCGGCATTAAAAGTAGCTTACAAATCTTCTTCATTCAGAACATGTCGTCGGTTGGAACGTGATTAACCTTTAAGGCTAAATTCAAAATCAAAACTCTTGTACCATTTCAAAACCGTCACATGATTCCCAGTTCCTTGTTTTTTACCATAGCAAATCTCCTTGTTGACAGTTCTCGTTTCCAGCAATAGCACACTAAAATTCAATTTTGTCAATTTACATCTAGAATCCAAACATATATATTGTTACTACGTCATTAACACAAAAAACAACAAAAAATCCATAAGAATAAAAATTTTCACAAGTGTTGAAACTTTTCTCACAAACTGGTATTTTTATTTGTCACATATTTTTATCTATTTTTGTGAGTTCTTGTTGATTGACTGGTAAGATGGTCGTTTTGTTATTGATGTCTAAATCAAGTCATTTTTGTAGGAATATCTCTAATTTCTAGTAATAATTCAATAGCAGCCCCCTTTTATATACCGCCGTGGTTACCCCGTTGACAGCTTTGTATGGGGCGAGACTGATAATGGCTATAATGGCGAGCGGCTGCCTTTTAGCTTTCATTAAATAAGACGGCGTACGTTGGGAGTCTAATTTGATGTATTACACTGTTGCTCTATTTTGGCTGCTTCACATTTTATATACTTTGGTAGGCAAACGTTGATTGTAGTTTTGCATGATGCTAACTCTCTTCCAATTAATTTAAGGGAAAAAGTTACGCATTGCAAATGTTTAGTAACATTTCGGAATTTGAAGGAAGTTCTGAAGTGGTCCAAATATGAGGAAAAATTGCTGATTTAACAGTCCAGAATGGAAAGTTTGGTCAAATTTTTATGTATTACTTATTCAGTATATCATCCAGATGCTGTTTAGTTATTAATCGCTTGTTAATTTCGTTTATGAATAGAATCTAAAAAAACGAATTGTTTGAAATGAAGACTGCTGGTACACGTAATAAACATTTGAGGTACTTGATGTCTTCTTCTCTGTATTTTTGATTATATTTAAGATTTAGTTATTCTTCACTTATACTTGTACTTATAATTATTCAAACTATGGCTCTATTAGCCCTTACATTTACAAAAAAAATTAGTAACTTTAGGAGTTGTTAAAAAACATACATTTAATTGTTCTAAATAAATTTTACTCACAATGTGACAATAAAAATTCAAACAAATCCAAGTTGATTATAATCGCTATTTGAGGATTTCATATTTTATTGCGGTTATTTGAACCAGGGAATGTAATGCTCTAGTTTGTGTTTGTTTATGATAGCAAACAGAACTAGGATCTAACAAAGGTAAATTTTGAAGTGTATGATAGATTTAAATTCTTATAAAGTTTAGCCTATTCCAAAGTTATTATGATTAGAAAACGCGAGTTAACTATGGAAATATTGATTAGTACTTAAAACCTAGAATGTAAATGGTGTATAGAAATTTATTTTGTATATTGCGAAAAATTCTCCGTAGAGCATTATTAAGAAAAAAGACAAAACAGGATATGTGCCAACTAGAGAAGAAGTGGGGGAAGGCGTAAAACAATGCAGGAAAATAAATATATTATAGTAGTTATTAAACGAAACCGATTACTAATAGTGCCTGAAATTGCATGTAAGGTATACATATACAGCAAGCCAAAACCCAACATTAGCTTAAAGGAAGCAATGTGATACATAGAAAAATTATTGGGAAAAAACACTTTTCCAAAATCAAAACAAAGTGGAAAGGCTATAATGGACAAAAGTATACCAAAATGGACGTCAATGTGAAGGAACCAAGTCTTATGGACTGACGAATCCATATTTGTACTGTTTTGGATCTAAGATCCGGGAGAATGTGTATCAGAACTGTATATTGCTTCCATTGTAAAACATGGTGGAGGTGATGTGACGGTTTGGGAATGTTTTGGCGATGCTCGCACTACAGATTTAGTTAAATTAAAGGGGAAATGACAAAATAAGTGCATTTAGATATTCCAAAAACCAACTCCATGTTATCTTATAAAAGGTTTATCGGGGATGGTCTTCTATAAGATAACGACCCCAAACCAAATAAAAATGTCCTGAACAGAATGATTTGTCTTCCATAGTTTCCTAAGTAGTTCTCTTTAAAACTATTGTGGAGTGAATTGGTTCGAAATGTCCAAAATCGGATACTAATTAGCTAAACTAATCTTTTTAATAATAAAAACAATAACAGTGCTCGTATTTTGGGCAAAATAGTAATATGCGTCACAGAGAGAAACATGTTCATAAAGTGGAAAATAGATAAATGCATAATTATCAATTATATATCTGGGTATAAATAGACTAGTTTAGCAAGATAAGTTATTAAGGCTTTCCACTGGTTATGAGTGGTTATATGTGTTAAATTTAACACTTTATATACTCTAGGCCAATACAGCATGCATTGTTTTATTATTACGTTACGAAAAGACTGCGATTGTATATTTTTTGTTTCAATCCACTTGTGAAAGAAATACAAATGGTTATTCAGTTAAAGCAAAGAATTACGTATTAACAATTATTGTTTATCTTTCATCTCTTATTTGAAATTTTTATTTATAAATTATTGGGTTTTAGTTATTTTATCTGTTTGCCTTTATTTATCTTGGATTAAGTTCCTTTCTACTTTCACTCTTTTATTTGTATTTGTTTGTTTATAGATGTATTTTTTATCTACTTTTCTGTTTCATGCAACGTAATTCTGCTTATAATCGTGCTATAAATTGTTGGTTTCTAGTTTTTAGTTTCTTACAGTCACTTTTAATCATAACAGAACTATTACACATTTAAAGGGAGTACAAATAAGTCTCCGCCGTTTTTTATCAAAAATTTGACATTTATTTGGAAAACGAAACCTTGTTTTATTCAAAGTATTGTCCATCGCTAGCCACCACTTTCTCCCATTTTTCTGGCAGCATACGGATACCGCGTCGGAAGAACACTTAATTTTTGAGGCTACCCACAAATCTACTCAATTTTTGGTATCTTCATATGATGTGAAGTGCTGCTCAGACAGGCCATGTGCCATCGATCGGGACAAGTGATAATCGGAAAGGGCAATGTCTGGTGAATACGGCGGGTGGGGTAGGAATTCCCAATTGAGTATTTCCAAGTAGGTTTTGTCCGGCGTCGCAACATGTGGACGAGCATTATCATACAGGAGAATAATTTTGTCGTGTCTGGAGTAGCAGTGGACACGTTTTTCCTTGAGTCATCAATTGTGTTCGATAGAGAGCCCCAGTAATGGTTTCGTTCGGTTTGAGCAACTTGTAATACACGACACCAAGCTGATCCCACCAAATACACAACATGAGTTTTTTCCATGAATATTCGGCTTGGCTGTCGATGTTGAAGCATGGCCACGTGGTCCCCATGATTTTCTCTTTTTGGGTTATCGTAGTGGATCCATTTTTCATCACCAGTGACTATACGATGCAAAAACCCTTTCGTTTATGCTTGGCAAGCAGCATTTCACATGTGCAAAATCGGCGTTCAACGTTTCTCGGCTTCAGTTCATATGGAACCCAATTTCCTTGCTTTTGAATCATTCCCAACGATTTTAAACGATGTGAAATTGCTTGTTGAGTCACTCCTAATGTAAGTGCAAGTTCTTCTTGCGTTTGGCAGGAATCTTCCTCCAATAATGCATCCAATTCCGCGTCTTCGTACACTTTCGGCTTTCCGCAACTTTTTTGTCTTCGACGACAAACTCACCGTTCTTAAACTTATAAAATCACTCACAACAACTTACCTCACTTAAAGCAGCCTCATCTTATGCTTTTACAAGCAATCGATGCGCCTCAGCTGCAGATTTCTTCAAATTAAAAAAGTAAATCAAAGGTTTCCGCAAATGACGCTTATTCGGCTGAAAACTCGACATTTTCGCACGAAAAAAATTATGTGATACTGATACAAAATCGCTAATATTTTAAGGTTATGGTGGTGCCAGATGTCCAACCTTATGACGTTTCAATCATAACTTACTGGTGAGGCCATCTTTTGTCAAACGGCGGAGACTTATTTGTATTCCCTTTAAAATTCTGTTTTGGAAGTTTTAACGTTAAGGAGGCACTTCACTCCGGTTACTCGACCGAGATTGATTTGGATATTTTCTGGGCCATCGTCGATAAAAATTATCCAAAGTATGTAAAAGATTGCTATGGCACTCAAGATATCCATTTCACAAAAATATAGATGCGTTTCTCGGCTGAACATTTGGACGTTACATGAATTATCCAAGGTCAATTTGGTGGTTCACATGTACCCGCAATCACTACGGAAATGCCAAGAAAACGACCCATTGAAGCGAATGGTGACAAGTGACGACAAGCGGATTATGTGCGATAAAGTAACGTTTAAAAGATCAGAAAGCACCACAGAGCGGCCGCAAACAATCCAAGGTCATGATTTTCGCGTGGTGTCATGTACTCCGAGCCGTTCGTCATGAAAAACGATTTAACCGTGTACTGCACGCAATTAACGAAATTAAGCTAAACTATCTGCACAAAACGTTGAAAATTGGCAAATAGGGAGGGTGTTGCTTCCACAACACTTCTTTAACTATCCAGGATCAATTGCTTATTCCTTATTGGAGTGTTTTACCAAACCTGGTTCCTTTCGATTACCATCTTTTCAGTTTGCTGCAGAATGGGAAAATCTGTAATAATGAGCATACCATTAAAAAGCATCTGGATTGGGTTTCTTCAGTTAAGGCGAGGTGTTTTACGAACGCGCCATAATAAAGCTGGTAAAAAGATGGAAGAGGCCGTTGATAAAAATGGCCAAGATCTAATCGATCAAAATTAATATTGTATGTCAAAAATGTTGAAATGTATTCATTTCACTCTAAACCTCGAATTTAATACACGATTGACTGCAAAAAAATGTGTATTCATTATTTGCTTTTTTTAAACAAAATTTGAATTTTTTCAACAATTATTTTGTTGTCTTTATAATTTGTGTTGCTTCGACTACTCTCAATGGCTATTCTCAATCTAATTTCTGTGTATTCGAATTGTAATTTTAGTTGTTTGGGTGAATTAACTCGTCCCAAGGAATAAAACAAAAGAAGGTATAGATTATCACCATTTGTTGATTGTAATTTTTAGAGTTGCGAAATGACTGATTCTCGGG
Source organism: Sinelater perroti (assembly GCA_036346155.1). Classification (NCBI taxonomy): domain Eukaryota; kingdom Metazoa; phylum Arthropoda; class Insecta; order Coleoptera; family Elateridae; genus Sinelater; species Sinelater perroti. The sequence goes on along the minus strand of JARFIY010000046.1, from coordinate 1,049,573 downwards.
AACTGCTGTTGGTTTGGATGTCAGTTGTTGTGGTCAGATTTTATAGGTTTTGAGGAAGTGGAAAAAGCTGTTGCTTGGACGGAGTGGGAATTGGAGGAGAAAGTAGAGAAGGAATGTCAATTAGGAAAGCTGGTCGCATTAGGCACGGTAACGGAACCCTAAGGGAGGTGATTAGGCAGCACTGCTGCTTAAAGTGTTATTACCTTTACAATATAATGTTATTTCCCATGACTAAAGGAAGAAATTCAGGTATGACAATATTTACATTAAAAATTACAATAATTTATGTAAAAAATATATTGTGGTAGTAATAGACACATATTTAACATAATTTTTTCCATTTTGTGATTACTTGCTTTGAGCTTCTCTCTCACATACTAAATATTTGTAGTTTATCTTGGTGTTATATCATTTCTCATATTGATATTGTGTTTCGTACAATATTTGATATATCTTCAATTTGTTGTATAATGAAGTAAGATAATCATTAATTAAAATAGAAAGAACACTGCTAGAATTGTAAATAGTAGAACAGTAAAACAATAACGATGATGATAATTAAAGTAAAAAAAGATCAGATATAATTGGAAAGATAAATCAACAAAAATAATGGGAAAAATTTGATGTAGAGTATATAGGAAAAGACAACGAGGAAGGAAAGGAAGAATACAAATATAATTATTTTATCATCAAATTTTATTTTTTTTGTTTTCTTGTAGAGTTTGTAATGGCTTTTGGACAGCGATATATTGATACATTGAGAAATTATTGAATTGTAATAATTCTTCCTGTTTCCGTCATAATCAACATCTCAATTATGTCTTGCAATGATTGGTCCTATAGCTCTTATTGCGAAAAAGTGTAAACTAAAGCACTAGATGTATCTTGGTGAATCTTCTTTAACCGCATATTTGAACTCGGTAATCAACTGATAAGGTTTTCTCTGGTAGAGTAATCTTTGTACCTTTTATTTATGTTAAGTTTTTTAAATTATTAACTTTGGAACTAGAATGAGTATAACTATTCTTAATGTGTGAACTCTACTGTGCCGTTTGTAAGGACATTGGTGATTTATTTTGCCTCTGAAGTACCATTCGTAAAACACCATGAACCAATTTTTACTATACATGTGATTACTTGAAATTGATTTAAGATACTAGAGAGTCTATGGCGTAGTTTGAAAAATTAACTACTTTGGAGATTCTGTTGCAACAATAATAATGGACAATTCCCGTGCAACTGTTCTCCTACTTTGTATTACTGTTGCTTTTCTTTTTCCACTTATGGGGCGTATAACTCTTAAATCGATTACGACACTTTAGGCGGGAAACCGTCTTACAATTTTTTTAAAAATGCTAATTGGTTCAGAAATCTAAAAATATGCGTCTTTAAAAAAACTCTTGACATTTATTTTGTTTTCATATCGTTAAATTCATACTTGAAGTATTAGACGGACAATCTTTCACAAATTTTACAATTTTTTTATTTGATTGATTTTGGTTGAAAATTAAATATTTGTTTAAATTACTCAATCGCCAGCCTAGCGCGCGACGGATCTGGGTTTATTTTTGGAGCTCTGATGCTTAGGGGGTGGCCTACTCAGTCACTAAAAATAATTGAGGCCCGGCATTCACTCCGAGCAAGGGGTAATAATGGCGTCCGTCTAAGGTGTGGTACTTGCACATCAGAGATGGCGAACATTTGAGAGCCTCAACCGCTCATTTCGTCACACCATTAAGTTGGCCTGATTTTATGATTAAGTTGAATAGAGCAAGAGACAAGTTGACCGTTATTTCACATTAGATAAGGTCGTGAGTAATGAGTCAAAATATTGAAAGGAAGAATCTAAAGTGACCGTTTAATGGCCTATTTGTACAGTCAGCTGAGGGCTGGAAATTTGAAGAGTCACGGCAATGGACTTAATAAAGATAAAGCAGGATTTATTGTACTGGAGACAGAAAATATGAGGGATACTTATTATTAGAGAAAGTGGATTCATAAGAGCAATGTTTACATTTCAATTTTTTCCAGTCAGATAAGTTTTGTTTGTTGTATTGGTATGAACTGTTGATAACTCGGAAGCCGTCTTTATAACTATACATTTTGTATTAAAGAATGGCTAATTTTATTTTAAACAATTTTTTAGTATGAAGATACCAATCAATTTATGGTCGAGCTTTAACAAAAGGTACTTTACGCCCGCACAGCTTTTCGATTCAGAAACTAATTCAGCTTTGGAAATGATGAATTACGAAGGTTTTGGGATTTTTATATCTACATTTTTGTTTCCATCTCCACTTTCAACAAATTTAATTCATGAAAGCGCCAGCACTCAAAAGCCTGCGCATAAAAATATCTTTTAACTGCTCATTTAGAAGTGTGTCGCGTTAAATTGCCTTATATTGATTTATAAACGAAATCATGATGCTTTATTAGAGCACAGCTGCAGGTGTTGTCGCTTCCTGCCGGTCTTATTACTAAATCAGCTTAAATCATTTGGCAGAAACTTAAAATATGCCTGATCGTTAAAAGGATTTATAAATAAATTGTCTATGATGCCACCTAAATAATATTTCTTTATTAAAAAAGAGCTACAATTTAAATGGAACTGAAATTCTATTTATTGAAATACTGTGGTGTGGTATTTTTCATTAAATTTTGGTGCATTATGTTTGGAAGTTTAAACTGAATTTTTCGCCCCCACATTACTAGAAATTCTCAAATTTACAGCACACATTAACCCTTAACTTGACCGAAACCTCGTTCCAGCCAGAAATACTTTTGAGTTTTGCTACAAGTTCAGTGGAGCCAAATTATGTGAATAGGTGGATGCGGAACGCCAATTAATACTAATTTCTGGTGAACCATAATACTTGGACATATCAGTGTATTGTATCAGTGGTATGATACTTTTTCGTTGATTATTATAAGGGGAACGGTTTGTCCAAATGTGCTATAATATGTAATTCTTTTTTAAGATAACTAATTAGCAAATCTTTTGACGTTGCAAAATAATGACGCTAACACTTTCCGATTGACCAAATGGGCTTGCTTCCTTGGAACTATTCAGTGTGCCCATTTCACCTCTGATTGCATTTTAGTAGGTAAAATTAAACCTCGATACCGAGAACACTCATGAGGTTAAACAGACTAAGAAAGTAAATTCTAGTCTCGTGTATTGCTATAAATTATCTTTTGAAAATAATAAGGGCAGTGTTTCGATACGGCGCAAGGAACTGACGCATGCGCAGTGGCGGGGCCAGCATCTAAGTGCTCATTGGCGCAGCAATGTGCGCGCCGTTCAAACGGCCCCCCACCACTGCGCATGCGTCAGTTTCAAGCACCGTATCGGAACACTGCATAAGGGATGCTCATGGCGTCTTCAATTTCATACATTGTTATTTGGCTGTTTGATAGTACTTTATCCACAATATTTGATGGTTGCCACGTTTCCGACTCTCTGTATGTAGTTCATTATTTTAGCTTATGCGGTCATATTTGAATTTTGGGACCCAAAAACTCATGGTGGAAAATGAAGATTATGAATCTCCCCAAAACAGGATTCATCTTGGATTTCATTTTCATCGTGGTTCTTGACAATGAAAGATAATTTCTGACCACTTGAATTACATTTTTATCAATAAGACAAAATATTTGACAAACGATTTGACAGCAACAGTTTATTCATGGGTGAACAGTTGACAAATCAACTACATAGGAAAATATTGAGATATAGTTTTTCAATTATATCTTCATACTAAGAATGGTTACTATAGGCATATTACATCAATAAGTAATATTTCTCTCTCTTCTTGTCATCAATCTGTAGATTGGTTTGTGACAGACTTTTATTTCTGCCGGTTTTCCGATAATCGCTTTAGCTCATTATAATTTTGGCAACCGGCATCGTTCATTATCTGTTTTATATATTCCATTCTTGGTCTTTCTCTCGCGTTTTTTCTATCCGTTCTTTCTTCCAGTATGGTTTTTAATATTCCTTCTTGTCTCAAAATATGCCCCACTAGACTGTCTCTTCTTTTTTGTTTCTGCGTCCAAAAACTTCTTTTTCTTTAACCCTTCGGAGCAGTTCTTTGTTGGATATTATATCCGTCCATTTTATTTTCAATAGTCTTTTGTAGCACCACATTTCTAGTGATTTTCTAGTCTTCGCATTTCATGTTTTGCACCAATAAAAATCTATGCTCCATACATGTTTTCATTAGTTTTATTCTTCTTGCTAGTTTAATGCTATTTGATGTCAGCAGATGCTTCAATTTATTGAAAGCTATTTTTGCTTGTATTATTCTGCCTTACACTTTCTATTCGTATTCCAGTCTGTCCATATGGCCACGTTTTCTACATATCATTATTTTTGTCTTTTATTTATTTATTTTCATTTTATATTTTTGTTTAAAAACTGCAGCGTCATCGGCATAACGCAGCATCTCAATTTTTTCACCTGTATTGTTATCCCCAAGTTCATTATTTCTTTTATATCATTCAGTGCTATTGAAAAGGTGTGAAGATATTGACAGTTGCCTGACTTTGTTCGTATGTAATTGTTGCCGTTGATTTTTATAGAGGTTGTGTATTACTCTTCTGTCTTTTTTTATTCCAATAGTCCTCAGTGTTTGAAACATCTACATTATTAAAGGCTTTTTCCAAATCTATAAAAGCTGTATAGGTTTGTTTGTCTTTTTTAATTCTTTTTTCCACAATTAGTTTGAGCGCTAATATAGTTTATCTAGTTCCCGTGCTTTTTGTGAACCCCAATTGTTTTTTTTTAGATTATCCTCTATTCTTTGTTCAAGTATTCTGTATATGATTCGGTTAAGTATTTTTGATGTCAGACTAATTGTACGGTAATTTTCACATTGATTTTTTTGAGTGTTGAAATTATTATATTTTTTGTGAAATATGATGGCGATTTCCCTGTCTCGCATATTTCCCAATTAGCTCAAAGAGCTTTTGTAGAGTATGTTCGCTCAGGCACTTTAAAAATTCGTCTGGTCTTAGTATTCTGTCTCCTTGTTCTTCTTCCTTAAAGTCTTCTATTTCTTGCGTAATTGCGGAATCCTCACCATTATCTCCTTCATATAATCTTTCTATGTACCTTTTCCATTTGTTAGTTACAGTGTTTCGTTAGTATGTTTCCTTTTTCATCTTTTATCGTGTGATTCCTTGTCTTATTTTCGTTGAGCAGGTTTTTTATATTCTTGTATGCTCTTTCCATTCGTCTGCCTTCAAGATCCCTATTAATTTTATTGAATTTTTCTTGGCCTTTCTAGCTTCTCCATTTATTTTATTCCTTAACGTTCGATACTTCTATGTCCTTTTTTACGTGAGTCTTTATATTCTCGTCTTTTTTCTATCATTTCGAATATTTTTTTCGTGATTCAGGGTTTTTTATTCTGGCGTATTTTTTTTTCTTATGGCCGTATCCGCAGCTTGGACTACATTTTTCTTCACCTTGTTCCAAATGCTATCGTTGTTCTCTACGTCTAAATTCTTTCTATTTTTTATCGTTTCTTCATCCACTTTATTTTCATAGCTGTTGCTTAGATTCTCGTCTTTTAATTTATTTATATTAAAAACCAGCTACTTTCGTGTTTGTAATTTTTTAAATTTTAATTTTGTCTTTATCATAACCAAGTTATGGTCGTTGTTTACGTCCGTATCTGGATAGCTTCTGCTGTTTTTTATTTGATTTCTGAATCTTTGCTTTGTCAAGATGTAGTCAATTTGATATCTTTTTCCATCCGATGGTATGGCCCAAGTATATCTCTTTCGTTTATGACTTTGGAACAACGTGTTAGTTATGACTAGCTTGTGTCTTCTGCAAAATTCCACTAGTCTTTCTTCTTTCATTCTTCATTTCTTTGTCCTAGTCCATATTTTCCTGTAACCTTGTTCTTACTTATTTCTCCAACCACTGCGTTCCAGTCACTTGTTCTATCATTTCGTTTAGCATTTTGTATATTTTTTCTACTTCTTCATCTTTATGTGGGAAGGTAGGTATGTACGCCTGTATACTTACTGTGTCTGTCGGTTTTGTTTCTAACTTAACCATGATGATTCTTTAATTTTGCATGTGATAACCCTTAACTCTTCTTCTAAATGTTTTATTTAGAATTATTGCTATACCTGTAACTCCACGAATCGCGGCTTTGTTTATGATTCTGTGGTTTTCACTCCAGAAGTCTTCTTGCTGGGGCCAGCGATGTTAGCTTATGCCTAAGATATCTATCTTTAGTCTCTTCATTTCTAATTTTACGTTTTCTGATTTTACACTTTTAAGAAGCGTTCTTACATTGCACGCTCCGATAATTCAGATCTTCTCTAATTGTCCCCGCCCGGAGATCCGATTGAGGGACTGTTTTGGTTCCGGAAAATTTAACTAGGGAAAATTCTGTCATTATTATTATTATTGTTGCTGCTTTATCTTGGGATGTGTTACCAATGCGGTGGTGGATTAATTGTCTATGATAGCATTTCCTCTATCATCATCACTAGTATTGTGGTTATACCGCTATTATTCGATCGCCAGAGCCTAGTTGCAGTGAAATAGGGTACACCGGCGCAAAGGTGAGGTTGACATTTGATGGGAGAGGCCATGACTTGGGCTTCACCATCCCTTGTACCCCGTGTAATTTTAATATTCACTACGAGCTTAAAAATATAAAATAAATCTGTTGAAACAGTTGTGGACAATTAGAGTGTAATGCTATGCTACAGAATTTTTGTGTAATATTTGTTTACAAAAATTATTTTCTTTGTTAGAGGCGTTTTCCCATCAAGTGGTGAGTGCTAACAGCTGTTTATAATCACCCGCAACAATAAGACAATGCCCAATTATACAAAACTCGCGTTTAACAATGTACATTTCACAAAACCAAAAAACGTGGTTAGGTACAATCTCATTTTTTTATATTATTCGTCTTCACATTATAACAATATATAATTTATCCTCTTCTGCATATGGTGCTAATGTTCCTAGCGCATCTAACCTGATTAGTTTCAGTACGGAGGCAATTAAGTGATTTACCACTGTTCACGTCCTATGATCTTTGCAGCAGTAAATCATAAGAATTAATTTACAAACCCGTTAAGCATCACAAAAGCAACACGAGCTGCAACAAACTTTCTCACGACATAAATGTAAATAAACACGGCGAACAGATATGACTTCAGACTAAAATTTGTTATCATAATTTTTTAACGAATTATACTTTGTAGTTTCTTATATAAAAGATACGTATTAATTTGGTGCATAAATAATTGCGATTTTTATTATTTCAAGTTTGGCGCCGATATTTTTGTATGTCATCTGTATACAATGAAATTTATTTTATACTTGTGGTTTTCAATCTTTAGTATTGTTGGATATAACCTCATAGGAGAACGGCAAATTTGCACAACTCTTGTAAGAGATGAATTTGGGAGACAAAACACCAGAAGCTGCTATAAATGACAAATTTGTTATTGACGAAGTTACTTACTCAACATAAAGGTCAATACGAGAAGGTTGAGGGCACCATTCAGATATAGACAACTCGAAAGATGACAGAAGAACTTAATGTTGATTATCCAACAATATTTTGAGCTTAATTGGAAAAGCTAAACGAACATCTAGCGAATTGGCAACACGAAGTCTAGTTCTTTGTATTATAAAAAACATTCTTTTCTTCATCGCATTGTTACAGGTGGCGAAAAATATTCTCTACAACAATTTGAAACGTTTCATTATAGTGTATAAATCTAGGAGAAGCTCAAAAAAATTGTTTTTAAACACAATTTGTAAATCTTAGCGAAATAATAACAGCAGAAAAATATTGGCAGGAAGTTACAAAAAAATTTGCATCGTTTATGGCCATCCAAGTTATGAAACTTAGCTACACCCACCTTATTCTCAGAATAGATTATCATTTTTTAAAGTATTTGAGTAATTTCGTACGAGAGCTTTCCCTGAAAGACTCCAGAATTATTTTAAGAATAAACAGACTTGTTTCCATTTGGGAGCTAGGCGTGCAGACCAATGATCTATTTTGATTAATGTACTTAATTCCCAACTGACATGCTTGATATCTATGATATCTAGTTATTTTTGCATCACCCTGTACTCACAAAAAACTGTTTTTTAAAGCAGATTTTTAGGTGAAGTTCTAAATAAGCCATTTCGCAGAAAACAATGTAGTATAACATCCTAAAACGACGACGCCTGTTTGCACGCCATAACTGCATAACTACACGCCAATGAATTGCATAACTGCACGCCCACACGTCATAATGGTCGACATTTCGCTCTCGGTCCCCATTTTTTGCTGTCAGACTAAATCATCACACATCCCTTCTGTTTGTTTAAGTTTTTATATTTATGGCGTTTCCTTATTGATTTAAATTCTGTGCTGCAGTGAGGCTTTTTAATATTGCTATAAATACTATTGTAATAGTATATTGATTATTTACGTACTTAGATTCTCGTAGGGGATTCATTAAAATATATGTATTTCAAACATTCAATTATAGTTTTGAACTTATTGAATTGTAATGGGCATTTTTAGTGCGGCTCATTTTATTTGAAAATAAAAGATAACGTATTCAACATTGTTGTATGTAAAAATTTGAAAACTTGCCAAAAAAATTGTTCGTTGAAGGAATACAATGAATTGAGTATAGGATGCAGTTATGTTCTTTTTATAATCATGTTGCATAATGACTTATATAAACCCCATTACAGCGAATCCTCGGTTAACACGTATAAAATAATTGGCATGGCCAATTTTTAATGGTCTAGAATTCGGTTACTACCATTCAAAGACTTGATTAGTACGAATTTAAATGACGTGTAATAATTGACGGATTGATCGCCAAGTTAAATCGACAAATTAAAAAATATTATGTTTTAGTAAATTCAGCGTAGAGGCTTAAGAGGAAATCTGGCGAATATTTGGTTGAAAATATATCTAACTAGAGAAACAACGTTATTCTGTAGGCTGCTTGATAATTGGAGCAATGCAAATTTTTTCTTTGGCCGTTTCAGCAAAAATGATCACCTGTTCAACCATTTTCAACCAAATTTGAAACTTTCCTTCTCTTTGCGGAAGAAATAACCACTGCTATCAAGATAACAGGTCAAGGAAAAGTCGAGAAAGTTTGATGATGATGATGATGAATCAGATATGAAGAAACCGACACTAAATCTTTATATTTTAAAAATTTGGAGGTATCAGAAGAGCCATTCTTGACTATAAGCCGTTTAATAATAATAATAATAATAATAATAATAATAATTCTATGAGAAACTGTAAGAACATTTTGACGCAATTTTTTAAGAATATTTTGGTAGTGTTAAAATTATTTTACTACGTTTTAAGTGTTTTGAGATATGAGATAACCTTGTATTTTTAAAATTGGTACCACAGTTGGCTATGCCACCAAAAAATCTCGAATTTTTTAAGCTTTCCAAAAATATATAATTCGTTACCTTTATTTTGAACATTATGGCGTTTATAGTCGTTTCATTAATATTCCTAAATAATTTATGGAACTTCCCCGTAATATAGCGGGTTTCCATAACAACGTATGGAAACAAATGAAAAAGAGTAGATTTTCAAACATTTTGTTTTTGTAGACATGGTAAAATGCTGTTTAGAAGCAGGAAAAACCTCACAAAGGGCTGCAAATTCATTCGGGATCTTCCCTCCCCCCAAGCGGAAATTTTCCCCGTAAAATTGGTTAATATGACTGACTTTCAGTCAAATGGCATTAATAATTTATTAGGGCGTTGTTTCAAGATCAAAGGTGCACATTTGTCCGGATTCACATTTGTTTGATAAAATTTTGATGTCGAGTAATCAAGCTTTGATATTCTTTTGGTCGTGTTGCCAACCAAAAAAAAGTAAATGATGCTTGCATAATGGGTATTTACTATGTACTGCCGTATCTGTGGAGCAAGACGGGATAAAACCACCTCTCTCAAATTGTTTATTATCGCAAAGAATGCTTAGTGTTACTTTTGAAAGATCAGTCATCTAAATTTAAATACTCAACATTTTGCTTTATATTCTTGGTATATTCTGTTACTCTACTATTTTTAAATATTATATAAATGTACGTTAGTAAGTAGTCGCTTATATATGTATGGGAACGGTAGATGAGAAAAATTATCGGTAATATACCTTACAATTAGTTTTAGTAATTTAATGCTGTATGTGAGTGCCATGGTGCCTCGACCATCTTTTCCGTAGCCATTTTGGCTGTACAGAAAACTTCAAATGCCAGCTTGGATCGACAAAATCTCTTTGAAGAATGAAAATAATTTTGACACAAGATGAGAAATGACTGTCAAACGAAATAGATTCTGATACCAAACTGCTGCAAATGTCTCATGATCTACTTCATTTATATTGTTTCCAGTTGTAGCATTTTTAAGATGACTGCTGCAAGTTGAAAGATTTTAATAATCCATATAATACCATGTGGATATAAACTACGTCCATTATTATTCTTAAACCTCTTCATTGCCTCAAAACTTTCATGTTGCAAATCATCTTGTGATTAAAATAAATGTTTGTTTGTTGGAAAATTAAGGCTGTGGTTGGTGGTGTATATATTGCAAGTTAAAGCATGTTTGGAAAAAATGGAGAAATATGAATTCAAGAAGCGTTACGGTATCGTGCTCATTTGCTCTACAAATCCACAAAAAATATTTCTGCTTATAATCAAGTGATCAAAACTAATAGATGAGCCGCAAAACATAGTAAATCTTGAGACAAATTAAGTTACAAAAGAGAAAACAGGAAGTGGAAGACCAAAAGGACTATGGAGTAGAAAAAGAAGAAAGTTCTGAAATGTATGAAAGTAAACACAACTCTATAAAAAATTAAAACTAGCAGATAAATTATGGAAAGAGTAAAATAAAGACACGGTATAAAAACATACAAAAGTACTGCAAAGCAAGAAGATATCGGCACAAAGCGATCGAAGTAACCGCACGCTTCACTGGGCAACCCATCTGATAGGTAATTAATAAGGGATAAGCAGCTTTGCTACTATACTAAGGGCACAATTCTACAATCTAGTGGGTAAAAAAAGGTTCCAGATAATTTTAAAGGGATTACTGTGGAAAAATTGAGGCGTAATGTAATCATTTGGCAACTTATTTTTCAGTATGGTTTTTATTGTACGAGGATTGAAAAGTTCTTGGAATTATCACTAGGGGGACTACGTTTCTCAAAATGTTTGTATTGTTGGGTTAGCAACTTTTTCATATGGATCGACTGTTGGTATCAAATCGATCTGCCAATCGCCTTGTTTTTGAGAAGCACTAGAATGAAACAGCCTTGTGCGTTTTCAGTTTTGGATTACAGAAATTTTGGTGGTTGTCGATTTTTTTCGTAATCATCAGTTTGGATACTCTTCTTGGGGATTCATCACCTTCATTTTCTACCACGAGTTTTTGATTTTCGGAATTAAACTTGGCCACAATAGTTTAGAACGTCTAAAACGGTAATCGCATCAGAGATTGTGGATATCTCTAGGTTTTCGCAGATTTCCGAATAAAGGTGAGCAACATTGAAAAAGCCGTGGGTATCTTTTGTATGCGAGTACTTCATCTTTTGCATAATGAATGGGGCCTAAAAAACTTTATAAGATGGATGACGTGTGATTAACGCGAGCAAAAACGCATTAGAGCACAAACTTCAATCGAATGTTTACAGGTGCTTAAAACAAGACAAATTTGGACTATGGATAAGACCTCGATTTACGTACCAGTATCTAAAATTCAAAATCAAACTATTTAACCGGACACAATGAACCGGCTCTGAAGAAATCCCGTTCAATTTGTTGGAAAGGTGTTCGAAGCAGCATTTTGGGGTATTATTGATTGATTATTTTGAAAAAGAACAAACGGTTACTGGATAATATTACGCAGTACTTTTGAACGAGCTCAAGCAGTAATTTAGAAGAAACGCCAGAAATGGCTAAGAAAAATGGGTCCATTCAGTGGCATCGTTCAGCAAGAGTTGACAGAACTGAAGTTCGAAATCATTTTGCATCTACCTTATTTGCTTGATTTGGTTCTCTAGAAATTTTTTATAATCTTATATATAATTTTATTACATTTGTCTTGTGCTCTCTTTTGAATTCAAAACAAATTAGTTAAATTAAAGAAAATAAAATTTTCTTTTACGTTCTAATATGTGTCTAGGTTTTTAAGAGATTGTTCAGCAATGATTGTCACTGTAACAATTTCTTCCGTACTAAACTTTTAGTAGGCAGAAATAAGTACTCATTTTAATAGATGTACCTATTCCTCTTCAATGCTATGCGATTTAGTTATCTCCCTGTTAATTTCCATAAAGTTGCTGAAAACCATTCTTTGAATGTAAATCGACACCACTTGTGAATAGCCGACTGAAGTTCATCCATCATTCGGGAACTTTTTACCACTGCCTCTTTAACTGTATCACATAGAGCGTAGTAGCTTGGCGTAAGATCCAATGAATATGGGGCGTCAAGCAACAAGGGCTACCTGAGAGTCTGTAGGTTGGCCATGGTGCGGCGACTGACACATGGCCGCGCATTATCATTTTGAAACAACGTGTCTTCTTTCTAGTTTTCGTGGCGACCTTGCTGAATGTTTACCGAGTTACTTCAGTAATAGTTTCACGAGGCGCCCACTAATCCATCATCAGAATTTCTCTCTGCTTCCAAAAGACAATTACTATTTATTTTGGAATGAATAATCCCGGAAGTGGCTTCTTGGAACGATTGCTTCAAATGTGCTGCCATTTCATAAATCTCTTCCTTTTCCCATGTTGCGTGCTAAAACTTTGATTCGTTTAACCAGATCCACTTTGTACAGACGAAGTAACTGTTTGCTTACTTCCACGGTTCTACTGAATGGTGCCGCTATGGGGAATATGGTGCACAGATCTTTGTGATCTTTGAATCTTCGTGGATTATGATATGCAGAGTTCCATGAGAGACATGCATCTGCCAGTGCATCGAACCTGATTCGCCTGTTTTTCATTCAGTCAGGCATATGCTGGATAATGTATGATTTGGGCGCATTTATCGGACGTCCGTTACTGGTGGCTCTTCGTCTTTAAATTTCGATGTTCATCGAAACACAGTTTTGCGACTCGGTGCTGTGTTCCCATATATGAGTACTCACCTCGTATGTATATTCTAAGCAATGATCCCCTTTCTTTAAACAAACTACGTAGTCCATCCACCGCTGCTCGTGGTTGTCTGCTTCCATGGTTTTCCACTTTGTCCGCAACTGCACTTATAGTACTGCATGAATGACTTTTTCCGTTACGTCTTTTAGTAACGCCATCTGGTGACGTCACGTGGTACTTGTCTTATCTTCACTCACCCATTGGGTGCGAATTTTAATCTGCAACCAACCGGAGCCTCGAATAAGAGCACCGCAAATAATTTCTAAGTGTTATCTAAATTCTCTTTAATATCTTATTGTTTAGTATTGTAAATTACAGTCGGCTCGACCAATTGTATTTTTACTTTGTTGTCTGTGATTGTAACAAAAAGCCAATTTTGTTAAATTTTTCTAGTGATTTTTGTTGGTGGTAGATCTAACTGCTTTAACAATTATTTGTGCAAAATTAGTCATAATCTAATACTATCTGCACATTCTGCCCGATTTTTTCACGATCTTATAACTTGGTGGTATTAAAGCGCAAATTAACAATAATAAATCTTACGCGACAAAAATTAATATTGGATGCCTTCATAGGGGTACTGATTGCGAACCGGTTTCAGATGTAAATTAATGTGCCACTTACGCCTTAAGAGCCTTGTGCAATTACGTAAATCATCCTGCGTAATTTATTTCAAAAAGTATGATTTTTAGAGTATGGTACCAGTTGAAAATTAAACTTTGTCACTGTGTTTGCTTGATCAAAAAGTAATTTGAGTTATAAAAAGCTTTACAATACTTCATTTAGACCTAAGCCAATCTTGTAATACAGTATTTTACTTATTTGTCTGCTATTTTTAATACAAGGGAGCAATAAAATATAGTGATTGATTTAAATCGTTTTTTTAAGTTTACTGATTCATTGGTTAGCTTCTAATTTTTTACTAATACAAAATTACTTCTGAATATTGTCGCAATTAACATTCAGTCAGTATGCTATTGGATTAAATGTTATTTGAAAAAAATTGTGCCGTGTTGCTAGATTTACAATTACAAAGCTGGTTGCATTTTTTCAGGCTGAATAATTTTCCATATAGTTTGTGAGTGGTCTAGAATAAGTTAAAATGAAACTAAGTTGTAATATGGTGGATGGATTGTAACTGACTAACCAATTTTTGTGTTGTTCTAGAATTTACTAATAAAAGTATATTATTGATAATTGCGCCATTTAAAAGAATCTCTAGTAATCACATTCCAGTTGTCCCATAATATCATGACCCTTAGAACTGCTGTACTGCATTTAATACATATTTTTTAATTTTTGAATTGATTCTTTATTTTTACTTGACATTGGGTGTCTTCAAATAAACTATACTATAGTGTTTTGAAGGGTCGCAATTTTAAGTATATTTTTTCCTTTCATTTCATATTTGACGAATGTGCAGTCAAAGCGTGCCAAGTTTACTATCAAGCGTTGGAACACTCAATAACGCGTATTATTAAAAAATAATTTTTTTTTACATAAATCCGTTGTATATTACAATAACATTAAGGAACTGGCGTGGCCAATGTAAAATTTGGATCGGATGAATTTTTTTGTGGGGAGAGTAATGAGATTCTTCAGAACACAATAAAACTTCTTATAAAAGTGCATGATTGGAAATGCTTCTGTAAACGTAATTATGATATTTCTTTTGTTTACGGACAATTCAAGCGTCAAGGAAATACGCATCATCTACCAGACATATCTGCTGAAAAGGTTTTTGGTTCTGATAGAATGAAATGGATGCTGTAAGAAGATAATGACCTTAAATACCACAACAAACTGTGAAGTGCGTGGAATAACAAAATAACGTCACCATGATGGAATGGTTGGCAATGTACCCAGTTGTTAATCCCATTGAAAGCATGTGGTCGTTCATGAAAATCAAGCTCAAAGGCGAGTCAGTCTACACGCAGAAACAGCTATAATTTCAAATTAAGAAGATATTCACCATATCTCTGCCAAATGATAATGGTGTGAAGTTATTATCAATAATGGAGATAATTTGGGCAGATATTAGGTAATTTTGCAATAGCTCATAATAAAGGGTTTCCAATAGGGGCGGTCGAACTTTGATAGCTATAGTAATTAATGTTGGGTAAATCATCATGGAAAGTTACATTATTGAGCAACGCGTGCAAATAATTAAACTTTAGTATCAAAATGAGTGCTCAGTTCGAGCTACGTTCCGTGCGCTACGCGATTTTTACGGTGCACACAATCCTCCTGTTGAGTCGACTATTCGTCGTTTGGTGGACAAATTCGAATCAACTGGTTCAGTAAATAATCAAACAACACCTGCACATCGTCGAAACGTGAATGTGCAGGATAACCCGAGGCAGTCGCACCCAAGAACCTTTCGCAGACCTCAACTTGGCGAATTTTGCGTCGAAACTTGGGCCTGCACCCGTACACAATTCAATTATCGTAGTTAAACGACCATAGACAGCGTCGAACATTCGCTGACTGGGCTTTGGAGTAGTTGGAGGTGGACTCCGATTTCGGACGGAAAATTATCTTCACCGACGAGGCCCATTTTTGGATGAATGGCTATGTTAACAAGCAAAATTGTCGCATTTGGGGAGATAACAATCCACATGAGACCCATCAGTTGCAAATGAATCCAGAAAAAGTCACTGTTTGATGTAGATTTTGGTTCGGCGGGGTCATCGAACCGTACTTCTTCCAAAATGAAGCTGGCACCGCCATAACTGTCATCGGCGAGAGGTGCAGGTCGATGATAACCAACTTTTTTTTATCTAAATTGGAAGATATGGATTCTAACGACAAGTTGTTTCAACAAGACGGCGCCACGTGGCACACAGCGCATGCAAGAATGGGTCTTCTGCATGACAAATTCGACGGTATGGTTATCTCGCGTTTCGGCTAAATCGTGTATTTTCACTCCATTAGACTTTTTCCTGTGGGGGCTACGTTAAATCACGGGTCTATGCAAATAAGCCGCAGACGATTGGCGTCTTAAAAGTCAACATAACCAATGCCATCAATGATATCGAACCCGGTTTATGCGGTCGAGTCATGGAAAATTGGACCTCTCGGATTCGCGCCGCCCCTCGAAGCCGCGGCGGCCATTTGGCGATATCATATTCCATACATATGTAATCGAATACTCTTTCAAATAAAAAAAAAATTTGATACTTACACAATACTTGTTTTATTTAAATTTAACATATTTTATATTTCAGTAAAAGTTGTTATCTGAATTTTTATTTTTTTATTATTGCTGGTTACAATTTTTTTAAACAATCTGAGTGTTTCAAGTGATAAATGGATAAAATTAGAATTCATTTTTTTGCAGGGAAAAACAGCGGAGTAGGGGAGACCCATGAAAAGATTTTACTTACATTGAGTGTCTCATATCCTTCCTATGAAACTGTTTAAAGAAAATCAAACATGTGCGGAGCAAGCATTGAAGACGCACCACATTCTGGAAGTTCTAAAAAATGTTCACACCAAAAATCATCGACAACACCAGTCATCATATGATTTTGGTGAACAGACGAATTAGCAAAAACCATAGACGTCTCA
Organism: Sinelater perroti; assembly: GCA_036346155.1. Classification (NCBI taxonomy): domain Eukaryota; kingdom Metazoa; phylum Arthropoda; class Insecta; order Coleoptera; family Elateridae; genus Sinelater; species Sinelater perroti. The sequence goes on along the minus strand of JARFIY010000046.1, from coordinate 1,032,816 downwards.
GTTAAGATAACTTCGCGTGAAACGAATGTCGCTTCTGGTCTTTTTAAATCATGCTTATGCAACGTCACCGGTCAGTTTGCCAATGTTTAAGAAGAATCCGACGGGTTTCTTGCGGCGTCTTGTGATTTTGGGTGAAAGTGAAATCACCACTATACATTTGAAATCAAAAACTCAATTCAGACGACTACACGAAGAGAACCGGCTTTTAAAATTCCGAAAAGCATGCTATCCGGAGAGGTGATGGCGTTAGTTTTTTGGAATGCGACCAGAATTTTTCTAATTGTACGCTTTGAAGAAAAAACATTATTAACGGCATTTCTCAATGGATTGAAAGTTCTAGGATGGAAGAAAAAAGTATTAGTTTACTACATTCCAGCCGTATTGTTGTCCAAAAATTGACTGTACTTAGGTTTGAAATTCTGCTTTATCCATCCTATTCACCCGATCTAACTTTCTTGGACTGTCATTTATTCCCGAAATTTAAAATTTATGTGACTGGATTAAACGGAGAGGTGATGCAGAGCCTAAACAAATATTTTAAAAGGACTCCATAAACCTCCATAAACTTCGAGTTTGCAAATAAAGTACTTTATAATAATCAAATTGTTATTTTTAAATCCAACCAAATTATGCTCGTACAATCCCAAGAGGGCCTAATTCAATAATCTAAGAGACTCAAAGTGATTTTGATGGCTTAAGGGGAATTTTGCGATTTTTTTTTCTCGTAAACAGTAATAAATGAACAACTCAATGCTTTTGATACTTATGTAATATATTTTGAAGCTTACAAAAAAAATTTTTTTATTAAAAAATAATGTAATATACACTGTTGGCACTGTCGGAAGCAGGGTTGCCTCGAAAAAAGTCGTCTTGACGGGCGCCAAATATTATCGGAATTCAAAAATCCAAAAAGTTTTCGAAAATATACTACTGTAGTTAGATCCTATACTGATAAAATCAATAAAAGGTCAAATATTTGCAAAATGGCGGACTTCCAAATTTTAGTGCTTCTTATTCGTTTTTTTTTGCTCTTTGAAGAGCTGTAACAATAAAAAATAATAACAAATATTGTAATTTTATTGCTATAGTATCCAGAAAATTTAATCTACTTTCGACCAAAAAAAAGTACATAGCGATACGTTTAGTAGTTTCCGAGTTCCCAGTTCAAAAAACATGGTTTAATGATAAAAATATGTATCTTTTGGCTAATCTGCAATTCCAGGTCCATACAATAATCCTTCCTCAACTTCATACTGATCCATTTGGGCAGCTTGTTCTGATTTTTTTGCTGATGCAGCTGCTCTGGCGCCGTCTGATAATCTTTTTTCGGCTGTGTTAATACGCTTTTTATCAACGGTCTGCGTAAAATTGTAAGCTTCAAGTCCGACGGCGATTCCCAACAAGTTCATTATTTTTAGGAGTGTTATATGCCCTTCGTGAAAAAGTGACACTCCAATGTAGGTAGCAATTTCAATAGTCTTGGAAGCACTGTGCAAATGTTTGGGTGCTAGTTTCCACAAAGCGTTCACGCTTTCATTTGAATTTTATGTGTCGCCACCGGTACATCTTTCCATCAAATCGTCTGAAGATAATGCTTCAAAAACGGGTGTAATAGCATCACTCACTTTTTCTGTTAAAGGAGGCTTGTGGTGGAACCATGCCAAAGATCCATTGGCGTCAGCGACGCGCCATTTGCACCAACTCTCTTTTCCTCCGGGGCAATACATATGCTGTGGATTGTCGTCGCTTGAAATATTATGATAATAGACAGCCCATACGGCATTTTTCATATCTTCTATTGAGTCTGGATGTCTCCTAATTGCCAAACCGTAATAAGTAGTTAAATTAGCAATCACCTTGTCGGTCAATTTACCAGCTCCTTTACCGCCTAGACCTTTGACGCTCTTCTTAACACCACGAAGCCGAGTTCCCATCCTCTTTTGTACGTGACCGACACATTCTTTTTTTGCTGTAATATCATCATAGGGATCCAAATCTTGAAGAGCTTTGAACGTTTTCGTACCACCATCGCCAATGTAAAATTCATACTGCACATCAAGAAATTCTTTTGAGCGCGCAAACATTTCTTTCATAGCGTCGACTTCCATTTTTCCTGCAATTCCTTGGTGATTAGCAGAACACTCATTTTCATGACTTTCTTTCCACAAATTGTATTCAATTGTACCTATTTTTGACTTCCAATTTGCACAACTCTGACAAAAAGATGACTTAACAATAACATCTAAAACTTTGTTCGCATACTTTCCTATCAAAGTAGCAAGATCAAACTGTGATGAAAAACCTCTTTTCTTCCACGAACCACCACCTGGACACAGTTAAATTTAAAGGCTCTTTTCCAGCTTCTGCATTCGCAGCAATCTCTTCATTCACAGCTTTTTGTTGAAAATATTTAAAAAACAGTTTTTGATGCCAAATGCAACTTGCATTCGCAGACGATACCGTTATAATAACAAACAACATAGATGATTTACAAGATCTAATACAAAAATTGAACAACACATGCAACGAGTACGGGTTAAATATGAATCTGAGCAAGACTAAATTTATGATAGTAACTAGAACAGCAAATGCTAATGCAAATATTACCATAAATAACACAATAATAGAAAAGGTAGACACATATAAATACTTAGGAACATGGGTAACTAACGATGCAAATCACTCAAAAGAAATAAAGACAAGGATAGAAATAGCCAGAAATACTTTTGTAAAGCTCAAAGGTTTCCTTTGTAATAGAGACCTCAACTTAAATCTTAGAACAAGAATATTACGCTGCTACGTCTTCTCAACCCTATTATATGGAGCCGAGGCTTGGACCGTAAGACAGAACGAAGTCAAGAAAATAGAAGCCTTCGAGAGATGGTGTTATAGAAGAATGCTTCGCATTTCATGGGTGGACCATATCACAAATGCCATAGTCCTACAAAGAATGGGCAAAGAAGAAGAAGTAATAAAAACAATAAAACGGAGGAAGCTAGAATACTTGGGACACATAATGAGGGGCGAGAGGTACGAGGTGCTAAGACTGATAATGGAGGGCAAAATACAAGGGAAGAGAAACATAAGGAGACGGAAAATGTCCTGGCTTCGAAATCTTAGAGAATGGTTCGGGATAACATCGGCAAAACTTTTCAGAATTGCTGTAAACAAAGTGAAGATAGCCATGATGATCTCCAACCTCCGTTAGGAGACGGAACATCAAGAAGAAGAAGCAACTTGCATTTCGTCGACGAAAGTGTAGTAAATATTAGTACTGAACGAAGACGTTATATCTAAAATTCCACAGAGGATTTTTAAACTTTGAAAACCTCCTCCTAGCAACCGTACAGCGAACATGAGTCGGCGATTAACTTCAGAAAAGCGGTTTATAGTTGGACTGGAAGCCACTAACCTAAAAGCCACTCCTACACCACTAGTTTTGCAAAATTTTACATCACTGCCACAGTTCTTACACTTCATGAAGGTGCTTAAAAATGAAAAAAACGTTTAAGAAGTGCAAAATAACGTAATTGCAAGTCATGTCAATAGTAACTTCATTGTAAGCAATATTCTTCATTTTTTTCGCCGACGTGCTGACAAACTCCGTATCACATTCTGCAGAAAACTGATTTCCTTGAAACTTTTTCTTCCGGATCCTCGATGGACGTTTACCAAGATCTTGTTTTTTTGACAAATTGGGCATGATTGTGATTTAAAAAATACTATTAAACTGTTTGTTTTGAGAGCACGCACTCGATTAACGCTACACGCTAGAACCGTTGATAGTAGAGTGTACAGAAGCATATCCATATAGTAGTAGCATGTGTTGCGCCATCTGGTGGTACTAGAGGTAGGTATTAAGGTATACTTACCATCGTCACCCGTATTACGGTTGTAAAGGCGGGAAATTCAAAAATATTATGAAAAACGCGCTACTGCGAAAAATCAGTTTTTACGTAAAAATGGTTGGTCCGGTTTTTATGCTATAACTTTTTACTAAAACTAGTTTGAGCAAAACGGATTACGGGAGCATATTCTTCAGATGATTTCCTATAAAAAAGCAAAAAAAATGATTTTTTTCAAACCCCTTGATGAAAATCTCCTCTTAACGATAAATGCGTATGTTTTAGAGTTAATTGTATGATTTTCTGTTTTGTAATTAGCGTTTTTAGTTTTTTAGTTTTTTAGTTTTTATAGTTTTGTTCTTGTTCTTTCATAGTTTTTATTTACAATACGTAAGTTAGTAGGAAAGTTTTTCGATACATTAATTTTCATATTGCTTATGTATGTACCGAGGTACAGTTCAAAAATGGAGGGGAATTTGATAAAATAGTGGGGAAATACGGCTATATAAATATTTTTGACAACTCCTAACTCATAAATGACAGCCATGCCATTCAGGAGTATATCTCTCAATGCGCTCAACAACTTCATGACAACGTCCAAGGCCACGGGAATCCAGCAATCCGTGGCTTTTACAACTATGACGTTGTTAGAGGTCCCCGCCACAGGCATCCGAATATCTTGATTCCCCCCGTAAGGTGGTCCGGGGGCTGTCGGAGAAGCAGGCCAACCAACAACCTAGCCAGGTCAACGAAGAGATGGGGTGGGGGGCTGAGAACTCGGGAATTCCCCATATACGCAACGAAGATGTGCGTGTGCATAACGCATACTAAATTTCTGAAGCGATACGAAGCAGTGTTTTTGTGAATCATGTGAAAGGACCGAAACTGACGTATAAAGTAGCTGAAAGATGAATGCGGAAGTCGAAGGCCTTCGTTAAGAAGTGGGTAGAGCGATATTTGGAGGTTGGGAATGTAGACAATCTGCCGGAGCAGGAGAAGAAGGATAAAGTGATCTTGCGTCTGCTTGAACACAAGATGGGCCTTTTGCTGCGCTATGCTCAATGAATTTTTTTTAATCATTCGTTGTATGTGGCCCCACCAACTGAGTTGTCATTGTTGAATGAAGCGCATTATTGGTTGTACTTCTAGTGCTCGTCTCAAGTATTTCACCTCTGCGGCTTGTATCTTGTTTTTTTTTTGATTTTCTGATAGTACCCAGGTTTTGAATTCGTAGGTTAGTACTGGTCTGTATATAGTATTGAATACTTTTATTTTTGTTTGTCTAGAGATTTCTCTTTTGTTTATAAATTTTTGATTGATTGCGTAGTATAGCTTCATTGTTTTATTAATTCTTTCATTTACTTCTGCTTCTTGTTTCCCTGTTTTCTCTAACGTTACTCCCAGATATTTATATTCTTCTACATGTTCTAATTTTACATTATTTATTTCAATATTTATTTTAGCATCCTGTTCTCCAATTATCATAACTTTTGTTTTATTTATATTTATTTCCATACTTTCTTCCATTATTTCTTTCCATATGTTTAAGTTTTCTTGTATAATAGTTTCTTTTCACTTCCCGCTGTTATCACCACATCATCCGCGAAAACTCCTGCTGCTATCTCTATTCTTTCTAGATTTCTATATCCAATAAATAGTTTATTTATTTTTTGTTTGCTTTCCTGATGATCTTATCAATGTGTACATTGAGTAAGGTTGGACTTTAGTCCTCCTCCTTGTCTGTATCTCACCTCTGTTTTAAAGCCGTCTGATTTTATGTTGTTCCTTATTATATAGTTTGTGTTGTTTTTACATGTCTTGAATCACTTTTATTATTTTATTGTGTATTCCCATTTCTTTAAGTCCTTTCCATAGTTTTATTCTAGGTACGGTGTCAAAGGCATTCTTTAGGTCTATGAAGGCTAGGTAGAGGTTTTTATTTTGGGATTGTTTTTCTCTATTATTTGTTTTATTGTGAAGATGTGATCTTGTGTGTTTCTTCCCGGTCTAAATCCGCTTTGTGGTTCTGATAGTTGTGGTTCTAATATTGTCTTTAACCTGTTATTGATAATTTGTTCGTAAATCTTCATTATGGTGTTCAATAATATTATTCCTTTATAGTTATTACATTGTTTTTTGTCTCTCTTCTTATATATTGGTATTATTAGGGCTGATCCCCACTCGTTTACTTCTCCAAGCTTTATTTAGTAATTCTAAAAGAATTTTCATCCCCACCTTTTCCATATTCTTTATCATTTCCGCTGTCATTTTGTCGTTTCCGGGTGTTTTGCTGTTTTTAAATTTTTTTATTACCTTCATCAGCTCTTCCATTTTTAGTTTGTCTACTTCCTCATCCTCTCCCTGGTTTTCATTTTCGTATTCAGTTACCATGTTTTCGTTCGGTTGTGTTTGTTGTCCTAATAGGTCCTGAAAATATTCCCTCCATCTTTCCATTATATCGATTTCGTTTGTTAGTATTTCTTGATTTTTGTTTTTTATGTATATTTCCTTCATTGTTTTTTCTGTTCAGTTGCCGTGGTGGTTTAGTGGATAGATCGCTGGACTACGAAACCAAGAGTTGCGGGTTCGAATCCCGCTCTCGCCAATTCGATCGCTGGCATTTTTACGGCCCAGCTCGACTCAGGCTGCAATAAATGAGTACCTGGAGGTCAAACTCTGGGGTAATAATAGGCGGTCGGTACGTAGCGCTAGCCACGTTACTACCCTTGTGTACCGTAGGCTCTAGATTGTAGCAGATCTATCCTGTTACGACCCCAAAGGGCCTTCAAGGCCTGTTACAGAGAACTATTAGTTTTTTCTGTTCTAAAGGTTTTTAGTACTTTATAGAATAATTTCTGATTTCCAGTGTACTTTCCATCTTATTTCCCGACACCATTAGGTATAAGGGTATATGATTGTAATAATAAAAACAAAGATGTTCTGTTTTGTAATTAGCTTTTTTAGTTTTTATAGTTTTGTTGTTCTTTCATGGTTTTTATTTACAATACATAGGTTAGTAGGAAAGTTTTCCGATACATCATTAATTTTTATGGCTTATGTATCGAGGTACAGTTTAAAAATGGAGGGGAATTTGATAAAATAGTGGGGAAATATGGCTATATAAATATTTTTGACAACTCCTAACTCATAAATGACCGCGATGCCATTCAGGAGTATATCTCCCAATGCGCTTAACAACTTCATAACAACATCCAAGGCTACGGAAATCTATCAATCCATGGCTTTTACAATTATGGCGTTGTTAGAGGCGCCCGCCACAAGCGTCCGAATATCTTGATTCCCCCGTAAGGCGGTCCGGGGCGGTCGGAGAAGCAGGCCAACCAACAACCTAGCCAGGTCAACGAAGTGATGGGGTTGGGGACTGGGAATTCGGGAATTTCCCATATACGTAACGAAGATGTGCGTATGTGTAACTCATACTAAATTTTGTTTTGTAAAAACAATATTTGCTTTTTGATGGCTTTGCGACAAGGAATTATTTTTTGATTGTTTTACCTCAACAACTTTCTTTAACGATTTTTTTAAATTCCTTGTTTTTTGTATTTGATATTGTGTTTATATTTTTAAGGTGCTTAAATTTATGATCTTCTAAATACAGTTTTCTGTTTTGTATATGTCAAATCAATAAAAATGACAAATTTTCTTAAAGATGGGTGAATTATAGTTACCATCAATATTTTTTCGTTTACCCAAAGTTTGTCTTACAACATTTTTTGAAATTGTGAATTTTTATAATTAATATACATTGATGTGGATATTACTGAGCAATTTGATTTATTAGCGTTTCAGTTATAATTGCAATAAATATTTTTTGAAAAATAATTTTGTTTGTTTAAGTTGCTATTGAACTTCATGCAAAATCTGGCGGTATATTTTGGTGATCAGAGTATTGCACAACCACGTGCTATTTTGCTCAACTAATGACCATGAGTTCCGCAACATCTTCAAACGAATCATTCATGCTTCGAGTCAGGATTGAAAAAAGCAGGATAAAACCGTTGCATTAATGCCGCATTTGGTGAAGATATGGTTAACGAGAGTACAGTGCAACTCAGATTTAGTTGGTTCCGCAATTTTCTTGACTTAGATCGGTCCCATTCAGAACGATCTCAATCGAGATCAACTGAAGCAAATCTGGGTGAACTTGGGGTATACTATAATAACGTGCATATACACGCACTAAGCTGTGTCTCAAAAATTAACTAATAGGAGGTAGTCTGCGTTTTGTTGATTAACTGTTAACTGGCAATGCCGTTCTATCATCCTGTCAACAGCTGGATTTATCGTGACGGGAGATAAAAGTGGTGCTTTTACACCTCTGTCGAGCCTAGAATTTCACGAACAAAACAAAAGCGACAATCTCCAACCAAACAAGAACTATACTTAGAGAAAGTTGTGCTTTATATTCGGGATGATTCGCTGGAAATCATCCATTTCATTATTGTAAAATACCAGTTTCACAACAAAGCTGCACTGTGAGCAACTCTAACGTGTCGTCGAAAAATTGCAGAAACTCACCCTCGACGTCAAGGGCGGGTCCTGTATGACAATGCGCGACCACACATTGCTCAAATTAGATGACAATCTTTTCCGAATACTAAGCAAGGTCTTTTAAGGACAGGAGTTTAACGAAACGGAGTTTCATTGCGGATAGATAATTCTTACGAACCTACAACTGACGAGTTATCTAAACATTGGGAAAAGGTCTTTGGTGCCGATTGGTCATATTTTATTGTTGCATATTTTTAGAAAAAATAAAAACTAACAACAATGAAATGACTTAAAACGCTTAAAATGCATGATCCGTTTTGTAATTTGTGAGAAGGGATCATTAAAATAAAAACATAAGCAAACGTACAAATTAGTTTTGGGCATACTCGTCATTTTACGCTTCGTCGTTAAAAAAATCTCTATTTCAGCTTGTGCTGTACGTAAAGCTTTGCCAGTTGCTATAATTCTGTAGACGGCGAGAGATGTTCTATTTTTAATCATATTGGGTGCGACGTAAGCGCAATTTTTTAAAAATTGATCATAAAAAACTATTAGACACAAACATTTTATTCGTGGATATTATGATAGGGAGATAATTGACATTTAATGAAGAAGGTTTTTGAAGTGGGCACCTTATGCCGAACATTTTACGTGATCCGATTTTATTAATGGGGGTTTGATACATTCGATCTTTCAAATAACCCCAGAGGGAAAAAACACAGCGGCTGAGATCAGGTGAATTACTCGTCCATTTAATTTCAGAGTCCTGTCTTCAAGTACACAGGAAATAAATTTTAAATTGTGTGCAGTGCGAATGGCTATGGCTCCATCTTGCTGGAACTAATAGTCCACAACCATTCTCTGGCGTCGAATTTCAGGAAAGGATTTCTTTAAAATTTATTCTCGGTAAACAGTGTCATCTACATATTTCGAGAGAAGAAATTGCCCTATGATGCCTTTGTAGGTGACTGAGCATCAAACATTTCTTGGGTGGAGTCTTCTAACTTCAGTCAGATGAGGATTTTCTTTTTTCTGCTTGTCGATGTATCCATCCAACTGGAAATAGCACTCATCACTGAAATCAGAACGTTCCAAATCGATTTCTTCCTCTCGGAATCTTTCCAACATCTTATTAATAAAAGTCAGTCTTCGGTGTGAGTGGTTGCTGCAGTTGGATCTTATATGAAAACATTTCCAAATCCATTTTTAGGATCTTCCTGGCTAATTAATTGCTCAAATTGGAACGAGCTGCTCATCTTTTGGAGAAAGTAGTAGGCTTATATACAGCTCTTGCACTGCCGTAACCGCCTTGGACGTGTTCTTAGTTATCGGTCATCTTGTCTTCGACTCATTATCATCAGCCACTGTCCTAATACTTTCTAATTTTATGATCAGACTGATTGACACGTAAATTTATTTTTTTAATTAAAGATTCATTTTTTAAAAAATTATGTACATTTACCGAAGAACTGTTGACTCATTCAAGTGCTCTTTTTATCGAATTTGCCTTCGAATTTCCATTTGATACTACCGAATGTGGTCGTACAATGAATACGGTCACTTTCCAGTACAGAAGCTATTTCTTGATTGAGCTGTCATTGCGACGTCTTTTCATTGGCACAATTTAGGAGCAATTGACGGAGTGCTATATTGCAAAAGTTTATTAGTATCTTATATACATTCTTTTATATACAATATGTATGGTTCCATCGATTGTATATGAATTTGATTTCTCTATTGTATGCTGTATTGGTATTAGATGATAGATTGAAAATACTTTTGGTATCCGGTAAAATTTTGTTTATTTGAATGCCTGTTATTTGGACGAGTTATATGAACCAAGCTTCACAATCTATGTAGCTCGTTGCCTATTGGGCTGTTGAGAATTTGGCGCTTTCATTTTATTTATTTTGAAATCATATTTTTATTTATGCAACGACTTGTTCAATTATACTTCTGCGTGTTTTAACATCTGCTTATTTGTTCAAAATTTTCTGGTTGAAATGGTTCTTTCTTTTTTGGTGTGCGCACAAGCACTTGTCAGAATTGTTAACATTTCATACAGTCGGCTAATTCGAGCGTTTGCCTTAGAAGTGCCCGGCCATTGCGTAGAAGATAAATTTAGATTTATGAGTGTTGCTTTAATAAAGATTGATATGCTGCCGGCCTTTAAGTTAAGCACACTTAATAAATAATGCGAATAGTTGTGCTGTGATCTATTAATCGCTGGATTTGCATTGAATGTTTTATAGTACGCTATTTGATACAAAAATAAACAGACGTGGAGAAGCTTTATGTTATTTCTGCAGTGTGATTTTATTTATTGTACTAATTGGTTATTGCCAGAATCTCATTTCTACTCTATTTGCTGTTTCATGTGTTTTTCGAATTATCCCGTTGGTGCTATTTAGCTTCTGCACGTAGGAGGTAAGCGTCCGGCCCGACTATATTCCAAGGTTTATAGGAATAAAACAAGAGAGTTATTTTTCAATATAGTCTTTTTGTACTTCAACACATTTATTACATATCTAAATTAGCATTTCAATACTCCTGGAAAAATATTCTGAAATTTTATCTGTAAAATGTTCAAACGTACTGTAACTCTTCATTATGATTAAATTTTCTACTTCGAAGGGCTTTCTACAATGGGGCTGTAGGGTGGTTTAAAAATCTTTTGAAAATTACGGTCCTTTGCAGCAACCTGGGAAATTGTGGCTTTGGGGACAGAGACGTTATCATATAGAAGGCAGAGTTCTACCTTGGTAACGTCGCAGTAAGTTGGATTAATACTCTTCATTTATCGTTGTGTTCTTCTTCTTAAAATCATTTAACAAAGTTTTCTTTAAATCCTAAAGATTGTTGTCATGATTATTTTTACCGATTAGGCCATTTTCGTCCAGTCTTTTTGCTAGGCGCTCATGGAGAATGCGTCGCACGACTATATCGGAAAGCCGTAACCTTGCTGATAATTCGTTTACTTAATCTTTTATCTTGCTCGACGAGAGTGACGCTTTCCTCCGAAAGTACTTCAAATGACCGGGCTGAGCGTGGTTCGTCTTCGATGCTTTCTCGGCCCAAACAAAATTGTCTTGCCCATTTATTTACAGTAAACTTGAAGGCGTAAATTAACTGTATACACTATCCAAACGTTTAATATCACTGAGACTGAGACTTTCTTTCGTGAGGATTTGAATCACGGCTTGATAATCGATTTTCAACAGCATGCCAAATCACGACATACTACCAACTCAAGTGACTGTTGCTACGCAACTGAGACAAATTAACCACAGAAATTTTTACAAACCTTCAACCAAAGATTGCGCTATATGACCTTACTGCTATTTTATTCCTATTATTACAGGTCGGAAACTTTTGGCGCTTATCTTGTACTTATAAGTGGTAGTTAGTACGTTCTTTATATTTTTCAACGTGAAAATTATAAGTTTGCTATTTTAAGGTTTAAAGCCGCGAAAAACTAAAAGGTAGTAATATATGGATCAATGAATACTATCCAAGGCAAATCCAACTGACAGAAAAAATCTATTAATACACATGAAAGAAGCTAGAAACATGGGATACAGAGCAAATATCCGTTATAACAAACTACAAGTAGGAGACGAAACATACACACTTGAACAACTAAAGGAAGGTGAAATAAGGAGGAAAGTGGAAAAAGACATAACCAAAGTCACCAGGGAGGCAAAAGGGCTGGAGAAATATCAATATAAGGAGCACAAAGTATACACGCTAGAAGAGATAGAAAAGCACGAAACCCACGAACAAAGAAAAAACGACGAAAACCTAGTGGATACCCCTCTAGGCAAGGGGACAACGAGGAAGGCAAGCGAAAGAACCCCAACAGAAGAAGACCTAAGAAGGGAAGAACTACTGAAAATAACGAGAACGAGCAGAAACATTCCAAAAAAGTAACCCAACACCAACCTAGGAATCAAAAAGGACATACGACCCAGCTAACGAAAAAGGAAAAAGAGAAAAACACACCAATTACTACCAATACAAGACAATTTATTACATGGAAACCAATCACATCAACAGACAAACAAAGAAATACAAAACAAAAAAAGAAGAGGACAAAACGGAAAAACAAGGAGAAACAGATAAAAATAGGAACATGGAATATCAAAACGCTGCTAAGGATAGGCAAAATGGAAGAAACAGCTAAAGAACTAGAATCATATAACCTAAACATAACAGCCATACAAGATGGGAAGGATCAGGAGAAATAACAAAAGACAAATACACGTTCCTATACAGCGGAGAAGGGAAAAGAGGAGCAATGGTAGCATTCTACATTAGAAAAACTAGTAAAACATAATTGAATTTACACCAGTGGACGGCAGGATAGCATTACTAAGACTAAAATGGAAAATATGCACGTATCATTTATTAACATTTACGCACCTACGGAAGTCGCAGAGCAAGACGAGAAAGACAGATTCTATGAAAATTTGAAAGATTGTGTGAGGACCTGCCAAAAAAGACGAAATTATAATATTGGGAGATGCAAATGCCCAAATAGGGAAAGAGCCGTACCTGAGCGAAGTAAGAGGAAACGGAAAAGGGACAATACACGAGGCAACAAACGACAATGGACACAGACTACGCCAGTTAGCAGGAGCCTGGAATATGACGCTTATATCTACAAAGTACGAACACCCCAAAAAACATAAGGCAACATGGAGACATCCGGCAGGCACAACAGAAAATCAAATTGACCACATACTAGCCACGAAAGGGATACGTAACAAGACAATAGACACAAGATCCTACAGAGGCTCACATGCTGAATCAGACCACTACTTAGTAATAACAAAGCTAAAGAACTTAGACACGAGGAAGCACTACAACACCAAAACGGAAGTAACAAAAGTAAATCTAGAAGCTCTCGGGTGCGAGGAAACGAGGGAAAAATATCAAGATTCATACGCTAAAAATACACAAAACAAACTAACAAACATTACGGACATAGAGACAATATGGAGAGAAATGAAACAACACATACAGCGAACGGCGGAAGAAGTGCTAGGAAGGAAGACAACAAAAAAGAAAACTAAAGAATGAGGCAAGAATTAAATGGATCAACACGAGTAGAGAACAAGACAGAAGAGAATACGAAATAAAAATAAATAACGCAAACATACTATATAGAAGGAAAAAGAACGACTGGCTAAATAACAAACTCGAGGAAATTGGACAAGACAGTAATAACCACAGCATAAAACAGTTCTACAGAAAAATAAAAAACCAAACAAATAAACTCAGAATTAGAACAAGGGGATTAAAAAGCAACGAAAGCCAAATAGAATACGAGCCCCAGAAAATAGGAAATATCTGGAAAGACTACTACAAAAAAATATTTAATGCAGAACCAGACAAAACGGAACAACCAGAAGAGGATAGCACAACAGCGCTAGAACAAGAAGACGAATACCCATCAGAAAAGGAAGTCCAAGAAGTAATAAAAGACTGAAAAACGGAAAATCCCGGGAGAGGATGGAATTGAGTCAGAACTTGAAATATGGGGCCAACAACTACATAAAAAAATACACACTCTAATAAAGCAGATATGGATACAAAAGAAAATGCCGGAAGAATGGAACACAGGAATAATAACACCAATTCACAAAAAAGGAAATAAGGAACAGTGTAAGAACTACAGAGCAATAACCCTACTGAATACCACCTACAAAATTTTGGCAAATCTGATAAACAAGAGGCTGAAACTACAAGCGGAGGAAATCCTCGGGGACTATCAAAATGGCTTCAGGCCAGGCAGGTCAACAATCAACGGAATACATATCCTAGAACAAATACTTCAAAAAACAAGAGACTATAACAGAGAAGTTCATGTACTCTTTGTAGACTTTAAGAGTGCATTTGACTCAATCAACAGAGGAAAAATGATGAAAGAGCTAAAAACACTAAAGATATCCCAAACGTTGAGAAAACTTTTAAAAATGACAATACACGAAACCAAAGCAAAAGTGCGATTTCAAGAAACAACAACGGAAGAATTCCAAAGAAAAAAAGGTGTAAAACAAGGAGACTCAATTTCTCCCTCTTTATTCAACTTAGTACTAGAAAGCATTATAAGGAATGTGAAACTAGACAAAAAAAGTATTATTACCGACGACATCCAAATAGTAGCGTATGCGGATGACATAACAATAGTGGCAAACTCGAGACAGAAACTAATAAAAGCAATAGAAAAAATAGAGCAAGAAGCAAGACAATATGGAATGGAAATAAATCAGAGCAAAACAAAATATATGAAAATAGGAAGAGAAGAAAGGGACACACAAAAATACCTTAAAACGCAGAGGCACAATTTCGAAACTGTTACCTATTTCAACTATCTGGGAACGACGATACAACAATCAGGCAAAGATCGGATAAAAGAAAGAATCCTCAAAGGAAACCAAGCCAATGGAAGAAACATGAACCTTCTGAAAAGCAAAGCAATCACCAAGAACACTAAGATAAAAATGTATATGACATTAATAAGGCCAATACTGACGTACGCCCTAGAAACAGCAATAATAAGCAAAAAAGAAGAAGAAGACTTGAGAATAGCGGAAAGAAAAATAATGAGAACAATATTAGGACCAAATATAACAGCAACTGGAGAAAGAAGACTAAAAACCAATAAAGAAATAAAAGACGAACTGAGAGGAGAAACTATCACAAGATTTATAAAGGCACAACGTTTGAAATGGGCGGGGCACATCATGAGGAGGACCCCGACGGAGACGCTAAGGAGAATAACACAATGGACCCCACTAGGTCCAAGGAAAAGGGGAAGACCCAAAAAAGGATGGCTAAAACAAGTAGAAGAAGACATAAGAACATTGGGAATAACAGACTGGAAACTGAAATGCAAGGAAAGAACGGAGTGGAAGATAATAACTCGCGAAGCCAGGACACACAAGGATCTGTAATCAACCAAAGGAAAGAGGAGTAATCCCCCTCATAAATAGGATTTCAAGGTGCAACTATGCGTCAGCCATAATCTTAAGATTGCACGGCTTGATGATGATGATTTTAAGGTTTTTTATGATGTTTTGCGGTATTATCTGTCTATTTTAGTTGTTAGAGTTTTTTTATATCTATAATTTCTGATTTTCTCTATAAAACAGCATATAAGTTAAGGTGGTGATTTTTACTATTAGGGGAAACACTAAAACAAAAACCAAAGCACATAATAGAAGATTGGGAATGTGCTTTATTATTTTATGACTGTTCTTGATTGCTATAATATTTCATATTTTATCTATCGAAAAGGTTGTCCTTTGTCATGTTTCACTATTACAAAGATTAGGTAAATCTAAAAATACGTATCCGATTTGAAAATATTAAAAACACTTATGGTTACATTTTGAAAGAAAAATCTATTTATTATTACCATTATTTCTTTATAGACCTCTTTGTCATTTAATAATCTTGTGGATTCCTTCTTCATAGAAATATCGTGAGGTTATTTTCGACAGTTTCCAGAGAACCAAACTTCTTACCATTCTGTAGAGGGTTGGTCTGACATTGTCATGATAGAAGGTAACCCGGACGTTTTTTGAGAGTTTTATGAATTGCTCACAGTACTAGTTCTCCGCAACTGTTTTGCTAGGTAGTAGAAACTCCTTTGCAATTTCACCAAACATTTAGCAACACCTTCATAGAATGAGAGTCTGCTTTTGCTACGGGTTTTGTACTTTCTACCTCTTTCTAGCTCGTTTTTTGTTGTAATTTATTGTTCAGGATCTATTAGTTAGGGCTCTTTTTCATGCTGTAGAGACGCAAGCTTATTGTTCATTTAAAAATTGAGCGTTTATGTATTGAGCTTGAAAGCGGATTATTTTTCTTAATGATGAAATGCAGACGCATTCCCAATATTCAGATTCGGCGATTTCTTCTGTAGTAATTATTTTCTATTAAAATTCATGCAACGCCATCGTCTACGTTATAAGGCGGGATTAATCCTGTTTAATATCACCATTTCGAAATCTGCCAAACCATGATTTCACTGCTCGAAGAACAAGAGGATGTTTTTTTGTTGCTCATATAACGTACAACGGCGCAAATGTAATTATTCGTCGCACAAATTGGCTTACTATAACGATGTTTGACATCACCACGCATGACCGTAAACACCAACTCCGCCATGCGGCAATGTTTCCATCACCTATGTAAATTGGATATGAAGTTTTACAATCATTTGAGAGAAGTTATATATTTGGACACGATGTTGGATAGTTTAGTTTACTAAAGTATGTAGTTTTTTATCATGTGAAACCTCCAAATAGATCTTTATTAACTACTTTTTATCATTTTTTAAGATTTTTATCACAATACTCTCAAACCCATATTCAAATCTTTAAAAATGCCAAAGGTGCTCGCTTTAAATGTTTAGAGGAAGATTTCTTTAGCGTCAGAGAATCCTTGTAAATTGCATACATACTCTCTAAATTTGTCTGATTATGAGATGTAGTCAAGATTTACCATCGCCAACTGTTTACATCAAAGTTTGCAGCTGGTGTTCAAGAACTTGACTTCTGTTCAGTTTTTGTTTTGGTAGACAGTGCCTAATTTGTTGCTAAATATACTCAAGTGGTTAGATTTGATGTTCCTGATGCTGTAGTAGAAAACTAATGTTACTCTTCACTCTTAGAATTATCTATGAATTTTTGTCTTCAGAGAACTTGTTTCGACTGAAATAGCACTATGAGATTTCGTTTCTAAATTTTGTAACGAATTTAGTGACACTTTGGTTTGTTTACTTGTTTTTACTGTTAAGCCACTAACAGGATAACTATTAGTGACATCAATGATAACAGCATTGCCAATTTATAGAGCAATATGGTAAAATTTAACTCACACTCGTATTATATATAAAGATAATTATATAAATATATACATGCTAGTGCCAGCGTGGCCGCGCGGTTGAGATGTTTAGCTATGGTGCGAACGGACCCGAGTTTATTTCTGGAGCTTTTTGATGTCTGGCGAGTACCCTACGTAGCCACTAAAAATAATAGAATACCTGCGTTCAATTCGAACGAGGTTTTTCCAAGGCGCGGTATTTGCCAAATCACTCCATGTCATGTATGGTGAGCAACAACCTATAGGAGCCTCAACCTTTCAGTTCACAGCTCATATTCCCACCTGGGGCGTTAGAGCGTCACAAAAAACATATCAAATTTTCTAGATTTGTTAAATAAACAGTAAATTTAATTTTTTAAATACGCTAAATGCACTTTTTAAGGTATTTTGTGGTAGAGATATTATGTCAGCGATATTTCGGTATAAAAATCGATTCTTATAATATACGCATAGATCTAGAAGTTGTTTCATTTGCTTTGTGACTTGTTAAGAATAACCACATGTGTGTGCTAATTAATTGTAGCTGTTGAATTGGATTAATTTGTACTAACAGTATGCTTTGGATTAATAAAGAATGGCACCTAGCAGTAGTGCAGCATTTGAAGTACTTTTTGTTGTAGAAATCTCGAGCCACTGATTGATAAGGTGAATGGCGAGCAGCTTAATGTTAATTGTGAGTTAAACCAGTTTTATTTGCATTGAATGAATGATCGCGGAGGTAACAGAGTTATCTGTTCCAGTCGCGCACAACTAGTTTGTTTTGTACGTTGGGAAGCTATAAATTAGTTTGTGATTAAAATGCATTGGCATAACAACTAATTTCATATTGAAGTTGATTCTACCAGGAATTTGTGTTCAGCGTATATTTGAAATTGAAATGGCGTATTATTGTATAAATTATAAAAGAACTCAAACTGTACAAAATTACTTTTTTACTTGCTGCTTTGAGTTTTATTTTGAAAATTATTTTGATTGAGTGAATACGTTTGGTGTGCAAATGATAGCTTTTAATTATATTATATAAATATACTTTTTATGTAGATGAATTAAATTTAAACGAGACTTGTCGTTTCACTGTCAATGTAACGCTGAAAATTTGGCAGAGATGTTATAGCAAAGTTGGAAGCATAACGGCTCGAGATCGCGAGCTTATTAAGGATTATTATAGGGGCGACCGACGAAATATGCGTCGTAGTTGATGTTAGTTGTGGTAGTGCTTAGTTAATAAAAAATTTTGAAATTTTAAAAAGTATGTTCAAGATAATTAGATCCATCCAACAAGACGAACATGTAAAGCCAAAACGAAATTTTCTACTGGGAAGATTCTTACAACAGTGTTTTTGGATTCACTTCGGTACCACTTTCACTGATTTTTTAACCAGATGAAACACCTAATCTTACTGAGATTTGCGGATAAAGTTGAAAGCCTCCTTAATGTGATGTTCTAAGAAGAAGTCTTCATGGCGCTACTGTAATTTGAGTTTTTCCAAATGTCTGTTGAGATCCCTCAAGGATGTTTGGACGAGGTTTGGGGTGGTGGTGAAAGTAACTATCAAATAGAGAAAATTCGTTCATACGTGATTCCAGCCTCAAAAGTTGCCTATTTGCGGAATAAAATGCGCGTAAAGGGGAGGTTCAATAATGTAGATTAGTAGTCCTATGTCACTCACTTCACTAAAGTGTTGTAACTAAAGTCTTGTTTAAATTTGACTCATTTACGTTTTATTTTACTATTTTTTTAACTAATATTAAACTTGCTTGCAGCTGCTTCGATTTATGTTTTAGATATTGTTAATTCGTTTATGCTACCATGTCAAGTACAGTGCCTTCATTAGGTGACGCACACGATAAAAAAATTATTATAAAAAAATTAGGCAAGCTAAATTCCAATTATTTTTTAATTATGATGATGAATAAATGGAGTTCAGTGCATTATGTTCTCAAAATTACTGGCTTCACTAGAGGTTGTCATTTCAACGGTTTTCCCGAAACTCTCAATTGCAGCTTTTCTGAGGTCCGCAGAAATGGCTAGAACCTCTTCTGCGATGCGATTCTTGAGTTGGTCGATGGACTGGGATTTGTTCTGATAAACCTTATTCTTTAGATAAATTCATAAGAAGAAATTATATAGGTTTAAATCGGGGCAATTTGGGGGCCACTCGATGCCACCTTTTATCTTATGGGGGGCGTCCAGATTTACGATTCACTTTCCAAAGACTTCTGTGAGGATGTCAAAGATGCTCCGAGTCTGATGGGCGGTGGCTCCATCTTGCTGAAACCAGTATTGGTTGACTTGTCTTTTGTATCTCACAATTGGAACTTCTGTGCGATAAACATCTTCATTCACATATTTTGTGAGAAACAGTGGACCGACAATTCGACAATTCCCTGGTGAAAAATTGCACGCCATACACTAACTTTTTCTGGATGCAATCGATGAACTTCGTTCAAATGTAGGTTTTCGGTACTCCACTGTCGGAAATTTTGTTTGTTGACATAGCCTTCTAGTTGCAAATAGGCCTCATTCGTGAAATGGACGTGCTTTATGTGCAACTTTTTGGTCCAAACCATCACTATGATCACTTTTGCGAAAGCGAACCTTTTGCCAATATTGACCTCAGTCAAAGGCGTTTGTAATTGAATCTTATACGGAAATAGATTCAATTTCGTGGTGAGGGTGGTACGCATAGAGCCTACACGCACACCAAGTTGAGCTGGGCCTTTAGAGACCAAAGTTGTGGGTTCTTGTTCATAAAATTCTCGAGCTTATTCTACGGTTTCTGGAGTGGTCATCGTGACTGGTATCCCCGTTCTTGACAAATTGTCATCCAGTGTACTTCCTGTCTTCTCAAACTTTCCAATTGGCCTATTATAATATGGTAAAATAGACAATTTAATTATTGAGCAAATCTTATCATGGTATTTTTTACCTTGCTATTGTAGAGACAAAGCAGTGTGCTTGTCAAAGACGGCCATAATGAAAATATTCAGTGTTGACTTAGAATGTAAACAAAACTCCAAACATTGACCTAGCTACAACTAACGTTAAACCTAAAATTGGTTGAAAAGTTTGCCGTGGCAATAAAAAAAAAACTCTTTTGCGTGGCATACTGAAGGCCTGTAATTAACCAGAAAAGTATATGTAATTTTTTTAGCGACGAGGTAAAAATGTGCATTTTTTATTTAAAGCCAGTATAATTTATTAAAATATCAACTTTTTTTGTATTCTATGACCGTTTTCTGCGGTTTAATAACATCAATAGATAACTCTTTAAATTGCCATCATTATCGAACTTCTTGACTCTCATTTGATTATTAAAATAACAAATCATTTTGTTGATGATAGAACTGACAAAAATGCTGTCGCGGCGTAATCTTTCATCTAAGTTTCACTACGTTACAAGCATTTAAAAATTGCCATTTTGAAAATTTAAAATGAAGTACCTCTTTATTGATTGAAGGTCTTTACTAGTCGTATTGGACGATGTAAGTTTTGAGAATTCTGTCTTAAAGAATTTAAAAATTTTAAATTTAAAAAATTTAAACCAAAGCAGAATACCTGAAACGTTAAATCACTCAATTGTGACTTGTAATTTGAATGATTACTTATAGAAAAGTAGCACGTAAATAAGCACAACAAATGTATAATGATAGAAGACTAATAAAAGGTGAAAGCACAAAAGAGACTAACAGGTAAATCGGAAAACCTCAGATCGATGTAACGTTTAAACAGTACAGAAGACGACGAAAAAAGATAAAATGAGGAACAATTATGTAAAAAGTGAGGGAAAGAAAAATTCAAATGTAATGCTTAAAATAAATACACGGGTTGAAAAATAAAGGACTAGTAAAAGGAGTTTTGAGAAAAAGCACTTAATGTAAATTTGATTAGTGGAAATGAGTGGTTATTGAAAAGATATAAAGGTGGAAAAAATAACTCGATTTTTGCAATAATATGGATTCAAAAAATTTTTAATTTCTTTGGCGTAGTAAGTGAACTCCACATTATGTGACTGTTGAGCTAGGTAAACTTAACATTGATACAAAAACTTATTGAAAAAATATATGATACACCTCCCCCCACACTATTTTTAAATCTCTCACCAAATCAATAGAAGGAAATTAATTCCCTTTTATTTTTTTTCTTACTTATATTGCATTTCATAGCTGAATATAATTGATATATTCCCAAATTACAAAATTTTTAATTGCAATGAGTAGCCAAACTAAACCAGTAGTTCGTCGTAAGGTTGCAGCTACAGCTTTATTCAACTTTTCCTCATCTGAGTCTAAATATTCCGCTCGCGTTCGACGAAAAAGGAACGCCAAGAGCATAAAATCGATGCTGTTATTAAGACACTTGTTGGAATGTCCTACAGGTTGGTGTCGAGCTTTGTTGTTTTAGATGGCCATATCATACAACGTTTCTGGAATTGTATTTTATCTGACGTTAGAATTAGGTTTCTCATCTTCATTTATCATAAAAACGTTAACCTAGTCTTCTAAATAGAGCTTTCTTCTCATTTTCGAGTTAATCTTCTTTGTTTTTTTGACGTTTACGATATTTTTAGCACAAGTCTCTATTATATTCTTCTTTTTCAGCACTGTTCCTATCACTCTATTCAGTGAACAGTGATCCTGTTTGACTTCCGTTGTACAAATATTTTATTATATTGGTTACATTGTTATTTGATTGATATAGAAGGTTTTCCTAAAGTTAATTTTGTCTATATATGACTTTGGAGTTTGCCCGTTTCACCATTTTTGCATAAAACTTGAGGCGATATATAAAAGGGACGGTTTCTTTCCACATTCTCCTTTTTTGTCTCTAATACCTTCTGTTTCGTCTATGTTCATCTTCGAAATAAATTATTTTTACGTCTTGTTATTCCCTATTACATTTTTATTTCAAGATCATCTTTGATGAGGATCGAAATGTTTGCCCACGTAACATCTTTTTGTTTTTTGAATGGATTATCTGTTGACAAAAATCGGGTTTTCTCTTGTCTCGAGTTTTGGAAAGATTATTATATCGCTTTTTTGAGCGATACATAGTCTCGGGCCTTTTAAACGCATCAATAGTTAAAAAGGCACTGAAATAATTTTTTTAAAGAAGAATGTGTGCAGGCGGATCAGCTTGTTTTAGTAAAATATGTGATTTGAACCAACACTTTTTTGTTGCACGTTATGCTTTAAATGTTAGTAAAAGAACTTATGTGATGTATTGCTTTATTTATTAGGGGGTCTTTTCTTTTTTATGGAGGTTGTAACATAATAAAAAAAAATTACTAAGCTTTTTGATAGAATTGAAGAAATCATAAAAAACAATAATTTTCTGTGCAGTAGATATGATTATTATCGATAGCTAATTCATAATTTAACAAATTAATATCCAGCAATTTCGTAATTATTGTATGCATAACTTGCCAATAATTAAATTACGTGTTTAAAATTGTGTGTTTCTTTGTTGCATGTCTCGGTTTCTTTTTCTAGCAGGGTAAGTATTTTCAAATACTTCTTTTAGTATATCATTTCCAGTAAAATCTATAAGTTGCCGTCTAGTATATTGCTAATTCTAATGAGAGGCAAATTTTAAATTTGAATAAACTATAGCAACTAATGTGGAAAGGAAACGAATGTTACCAGAAAAATAAGGGCAGGGTGGGGTTTAGGCGGTAACGGATACGATAAGTGGATTTTACATGTTTAGTTTTTCCTAGCTCTTACTAGCACGTATTCTGAATTTCAATCTGTATCATGTTTGGAAGGGTTGTAAGAGTTACAGTTATAAAATAGAGGATTCTGTTAGCGAAAATTTTTAATTTTTTCCGGATTAGTTAGGGGACTACCTGAATACCTTAATTAGGTAGAATAAGGTTAAGAATATATTATTATAGGTAGGGGACATATATAATTTTATTAAATTCTCATATGATGTCACCATTAAACGTATGTGGGAAATATTTAACTAAAGTTAGAAAGAAGCGTTTCAACTTATCGTCCCTTCTTTATTAACTTATGTTTTAACTCCCACCGTTATCTTCCAAGTGCTATTCTATTTCTCTTTCTTATTTCCAGCTTCCTTTATTGTGTACTTTATCCAATTCTATTTTCAATTTTATCTCGGTTGTTTCTTTTTGCTTCTTAAGTTTAGTTAGAATTAGACTTTTGAACCCAAATGCTTCTCGTTTTGCTGTTAGGTCACGTAGTCTGTTACTTTGCAGTTTCCTGTCATTTGATCTATTCTAAATCACCGTTCGAAAAACTTTCCTCCATATTTAGCATATTCAAAGAAATATTTAAATATCTAATAAATGGAAAATGCTGTTAGCACTAGCTCATTTTTCCAACCAGCATGCGAATTAGTTATTAGTCACTATTATAATTTTAAAGATCAATTTTACGTTTTGCTATTTATGCATCCGTTGAAAGCGTTCTGCAGTACTCCGTAATTTCCTAGCCTTAAAGCTGTCGCGCCCGCTTTGCTTCCTCCATAATGCCGTTTTTGTAACGACACTCGATTGCTAGAAGCCTGGCCAGGTGCTTGCCGCAAGGAATATTTTAGTCCCCAAGCCACCTTGAGGCGGGCACTTCTTCCTGCGGCGCGGTTTCTAAATATACGAGATTGATGCTGGTCATAGGATGCACATGCGTAGGCAGAGTAAGATGTTTGTTAGTTATGTCCAAAGAGAAAATTTTCTTCAAATATTTTATTATTTTTTCTCATAGTAAGG
Source organism: Sinelater perroti (assembly GCA_036346155.1). NCBI lineage: Eukaryota > Metazoa > Arthropoda > Insecta > Coleoptera > Elateridae > Sinelater > Sinelater perroti. Next base: position 1,008,830 of record JARFIY010000046.1, on the reverse strand, counting down.
ACAAAATAAAAAAGAATACTTTATAAAACATGTACAGACTTCAAGTTAAAACTAAAAGTTACTCATGTATCTCCAAAACGGGGGATTAATACATAAAGTGTTTGCAAAGTTTTGCAGTGCACTTTATGATATTTTAAAATTAGTCGCTGAACCAATTCTTCCACATTTTCCAAGTGACCTTGGAACATACCTCGTTAGAAAGTTCTCGTCCTTGGAAAATCTTATTTTTGACTTTAGTGGATACTTTATAAAAATAAAGTTCAGTTGCATCTGGTGATATCACAAAACGTGTAGTACCATCTGTTTGTCGGTTACGGCAAAGGAAACAAATTTTCTCACTTGAAGATGGTCGTGCAGAGTGACATAAATTGCTGGTGCAGGAATGCCCAAACATTCTTCTACCTGATGGTAGGTTACATGACTGTCAGACTGTAGTATCTAGCGATGCTCTTCTTCGTAACCGACGAGGATGAGTATCTTGACTCGAGAGTTCTATGAAACCTTCGCTATTACTTGAACATCGTTGAATGATGAGGACAATGGTCTCTCGCTACAGAAGCCATTTCTTTCAAACACTGATCAACCGCGTGCACAGTTGTCCAATACTTCGTTGCGTGCTATTTTCATTGCCACAGTTGGGGAGCAAGTAACACCCAATGATTATTCATTGCTTGGACCATATTTTACCTGAAGAACGATTGAATTGTCCCAGTTGTGTAGGTAATAGTTATTATAAATCTGAAAGATGAACAGGCTTTTGGGAAAAAGTTCACTCGCCTATTGAACAACACATATTGGACAATAATACTCGGATTAAAAAGACACATGCATACTAACGAAGTGTCATGTTTATTTAGAAGTAGATGATATGTTAAACAATAAATGTAATTAAATGGAAAACATTAGTGAAAAGAGGAAGAGTTGGACAATTACAAATGAGATTGAATAAAAATACTTAAGAAAACTTTCAAATTAGTATTCCATTATACAAAAGCAAAACTTATGGCCAGACAAAATCGATGTTGCATAATCTAAAGATTATAAGTTAACAGAAAACGAAAACAGACTAAAACAAAAAAAGAAGTAAAAACGCAGAAAATATACCGTGATGGTTAGACAAAGAGTGAACCCGGGGGATTAAACTACACTATTATCTTCTAGTGAAAACCTACTTGAAGATTTTTAGTGTGATACAAACATTTATGTTCTTTTAATTAATTTTACCTTATAAGCCGGGACCCTTTTTGGACGGACACCACCCTTTTATTTCTCAAAAACGACCAGAATTTCTTAAACTGCAAATAAACAGCCCGTGGCTTGTCGTGCTTTACTTCGTAACCGACGTCAGCCACGAAAAGTAATACAGAAATGTGTCGTGTATCCGACCTGGGGCGATCTGTAATTCGATTCATCAGCTCTAGCGCAGCGCCCCAAGCCGAATGCATGGCATTTTTCGATATTATTCTTCGTTTTTATGACGCACTCTTTATTTATGGTTTTCGATGAACAGGAACGATTACGAATTAGCCACGAAAATGTTTAGTGGAGTCGAATTTCGAATGCATAACCCATTTTACTGTCAAGGTTTGTTGGAAAACCAGCCTGTTTGATTGAATTAACTTTTGAATTTCCATTAGCATAAAATTAAGGTTTTGTAAAGATCTGCATATGATTTTTTTAATTCACCTTTTACATCTGTGATAGCAAGTCACAGGTTAACCGTGGAAATAATTTATTAATGCTTCCAAAAAAGCAAATCAAGTATTTAAAAGACTTTAGTTGAAGAAACCTGTGTAGAAGGAAACTAATGATTCCATAAGAATGATAAAGTAAATGACGCTGTTTATAAGGGATTATACTTGACAAAAAACAAATGTGTACTTCTTAGAACCACTCATTAACTTTGGAATAGAAAATCTGTTTCGAACGTCATAATATCGCTTATGGAAGAGAGGAGAGGTAATTGACATACTACAGGGTTCTCGCCCCCACCCTCCTCCCTCAAAAAACTTTCCTTGAATCGGGGCGAATGTGTTAGAGTTAATTTGGTAAAATAAAGATTGATTATCTTAATACGGATGATGTTAAAGAACAGTCATTGGTCATAGGACCATCCGTTTTTCTAAACCTTCAAGTCCATTGCCTGATATTTTTAGACAGAATTGTGGGAATTAGAAAGAAGAAGAGTCTAATTCTTCGGAATAATGTCGCAGCTTTAGCCAGAACATTGCAGTTCGAGAACATTGTAATTAGACAAATTAATAACATGGCAATTAACATTATAAGTCAAGCAAGTGATCTTGTAATTTCTATACTTTTGAGCCAGCTGTGCAGTCAGTAGAACATAAAAATTTTTATTTTGTTCGAAAATAATGTAAATGTTCAACAAAATTCTGATCTAATGGACGTTTTTGCTACAAATAAGGAAAGAGAAAGTTTGAAAATAAGATGTTCTGTTGATAAAGATATGGAACAAGGTACCATCAGCGCTTATATAGAAACTCAAAAAAGCATTGAGATTTCAAGATTTTTGCGGCAAAATGGGATGATGAAAAAGCTATAAAAACGTTTTTGTCCTCCACAACAGCGAATAACACGCATAGATTTATTTAAACTACTTATTTATTTTAAATCAAATTACTCAATAATATATATGTACAGTGCACAAAGAATTACTAACGTAAAATTACATTCTAAAACTATTTATGTATAACACAATTTATATCACTGTCCGCTTCGCTTCCGGTACTCGACTTTCCCTGACTGCTTTGCAGCATAATACTTAAGCAGTTCAAGACTGGCTCTAGGACCAACGCGAAACATCTGGAAAATGCTTGGAAATTTTCGTATTGTTCGAGTCCTTGCACGTGTGCGGTTGTATTCCTGGAAGGCATTATGTTCGTCGCTCGATAGTGATGACCCGGCGTCCACTACGGGGGCGTTCGGAAATTCCTTACAATATATTATTTATAAAAATAGATCTGTTTTATCAGAATATGAATTATATTTCTGCTAGCCAGATAACTGCTCGTTTCTTTAGGTTTTTTAAATCTTCCTTGTGCAGATAAAAATTCTATGGCCGCTGCTGCCCGTTTAAGGGTAAGTACCTGCCTAGAAAGAGAGCAAGCGATGAAAATGTATCTAAAACTTTATTCTCTTAAAAGATATGGCAAAATGTAATTGTTTAATAAGAAGAATAAAATGAAGGAAATGGCGAAGAATCCCCCCTCCAATATATTTAGAAAAGAGCCGGACTAATTTTTTGAAATTAAATCAAATTGTAGAAATTAATATTTTTAACACAAGATGAAATAGTAAAGTCTATACAAAGATAATTATGCAATATGTCTATATACATTTTGATCATTTTAAAATATACTAATGTATAAAATATATTTTGTTATAATTTTTGAAATCCCTATTTATTCTTAAAAATCTATTTCATCGCCTTCGAAGTAATCCCCTCGGCTGCAATGGACTTATGCCGGCGAATTTTCCACTCATCAAAACACTTTGAAAAGTCCTGTTTCGGTATGGCCTTCAGCACCTTCTTCGATTCGGCTTAAATCTTTTCTATCGTGTCAAAACGGTGTCCCCGGAGCGGTCTTTTCATTTTGCTGAATAGCCAGAAGTCACATGGAGCTAAATCAGGCGAATACGGCGGTTGCGGAACGATATGGGTGGAATTTTTAGTGAAATGGTCACGAATAAATTGAGGGTTTTTGGAACCAAACGAGATTTGACTTTTTTGAGGCACAAAACTTCCTTCAAAATGGTGTTGACTGATCCATTTGAAATGCCAACGATGTCAGCAAGCTCTCTAGTTGTCAATCGACGATTTTGGAGCACCAATTCCTTAATTTTCGCGACGTGCTGTTCGTCAGTTGATGTTCTTGGACGTTTTTGATGTGGTTCGTCTTCAACGCCTTCACGACCCTCTTTGAACATTTTATGCCGTTCGTATACTTGTGTTTTAGACATAGCCTGTTCATCGAAGGCTTTTTGTAACATTCTGAGCGTTTCCGCATCAGAAATATCATTTCTAACACAAAATTTAATCGAACTTCTTTGTTGAATATTTTCTGACATGGTAAAAATCGAAAAAGTTAATTTTGGTTGTTTACGAAAACGAGCGTCACTCTTCAACTAATTAAGATATTAACCTAAAATTTGACACATATGTCAGTAGCAGTCCTACCAACTTAAAACTAAAAAGGTTTGTGCCCAACGAAATGCCCGCGCAGTTTAAAATAAAAAATCCGGGTTGTATTTGTACACAGTAGTACACAGGAAACATTTTTATCTTGAAATATAGTTATGCGGAGTTAAAATTTTTAATTTTGATGCTATACGTTACTAACGCTATCTATGGGGACTACTAGAAGTAGAAGAAGAAAGAGATATTTATAAATGTGAGGTACAAATTTTAACACGCTTAAGCTAAATTGGAAAATAGCAGTTTAGTTAGGCAGATTTCGGCATTGTGTTGACATTGAATAGCAGAAATGACATAGGCAAGTCAAATTGAAACAAAACTTTTTTGTCCTATTGCCGATATGCAATATTGTGATTCTGTAACTGAATGAGGTTGTTATGTAAGATGATTTGACGTAACTAGTCGTTATTTCTTCTGTAGCAATCGCAATTACCAAGCAGTTAGTATCTACGTCATCACACAATACGTTATAATAAACTTTTTAGCAGAAAATATCAAAGCAGTCGATATTTTCTCTACACTGCTAATTGTTTAAACAATATAATGTAACGTTTCTGCTCTTGATAGCGGTGATTAAAAGGTACTAATTTACTTAAAACTACTTATCTATTGTACTTACAATTATACAAAATTATAACACTGTTTATGTATATACGCACTATATGGTATACAGTTAACTGCACATTATTTATATAAATACAGCTCCCGCCTGGATTCGCCCGCTTGCTCCACTTAAAACGGGAATCGGCATCTGAATTCGGAATCTACCCCGGCGGCTCGCCGCGCACTATTAATTTCTATTTCCCGATATACCCGAATAGCTGAGAAAACTTCGAGAACGTCGGGGAAGGTTCGCGAACCCGGGTACCAGCCACATTCCTAGAGGGCCGGGGGGACCGAGTGTGACGCAATACAGATGTCGATCAGCCGCGCTACGGGGACGTTCGAAAATTCGTTACAATAAGATATTGATTACGGGACGACGCGAAATAGAAAATATAACGTGCTTAGTATCAAGACGCTTCTAGAATTTGAAAACTTCTATCGGCAATTACCAATATACGAAAAATACCCAGAGGTACTCACCTCATGGTGATGCCGAGTCAAATACTTCTTCGTTGATCTCTTAGTGAGATTTTTGCATCGGATGATGCAATTCCATGATTATACACCTTCACCAAAGCCAGAACGTCGTCATCTGCAGAGAAGGTTCTCGTAGTCAGTTTTGGGATCACATAGGATAGTGGACTGTCACCTCCAATTTGAGGCATCTTTACAACTATCATTTTTCGGGCCCATTAAGGGTGTCTTAGGTAGACAGCATTTGAAAAGCAACAATCAAGTATAGATATTGGTAGGTAAATTACTTATGCGTCTTTTTACGAAAGTGGCGTTAAACAGTTGCCTATTCGCTGAAACCAATACTTCTAAACGGGGTAGCTTTGTGTGGCATTTTTATATCTCGCATTGTAACAAAAGTCTCGTTTCAATTTAACATAGTCACAAACATTCCGAACTAGTATTTCGATGGACTTCATTCACACTTATTTGATATGAGCTTTCATTTGAAGTTTTCAAAATTTAGTTTAAGATCTCTACCCGCTTGATTTGGCCCTAGGGGAAATTCTTACATTTTTTTAAGTTAAAAGTTATGACCCGTGATAAAGAAGGCAGCGAATATTTGCCTCAGTGTAAAAGTGCCAACGAGAGTTCTGGAGCAGGCGAAGATCATTGAAAATCATTATTGAATTCTTTTATTTTTTATCTCCAATTGAAGTAATCAATTCTTGTGGTCTGTGTATGTGGTATTTTGATGCTGTAAGAATATCTTCAAAGAGTATCAACAGGATCACCCCCTAACCAGAGCATTTAAAGATTTCATGGAATTCCGCCTATACATAAAATTTGTTTATTCATAAAAGTACAATGAAAGTACAAAAATTATCTTTTAGTTAAATCTTATACAACGCTGTAACTATTATGATTGATTTATAGTTTGTGTGAGAGATACTGTAAAACGTGTACTACTGATTCCAATAGTTTTAAATGGCGTTGCTGGGATTATCAATGTTGTAATGCCACACTTGTCAATCGCAGTTTGGCAGCTATGTTATGGCGTGTTCACCTATTTCGAAGATAATAAAACGCAGATGAAGTACAGATAAAGCACACATGCCAGCGAATTTGTAATGACTGATATTTATGCAGTATTATTAATTGCCAGCAATGCAAACTAAGGCAAAGAAAATACTGAGCACATTCTGTCGTTATCACTTTCAAGATTACCTGTTATAGTACCGAGCGGCTCACGAAGAACCGTGATTCGCTTGGATTGATAAGCTTCTGATTAAATTATGCGCTCCTAGCAGCTGGACACTTGGTTAAACAACGAACTTTTAATTCAGCCCCATATTACATTATCCGTTTTTATTGCCTGCAGAATGTGTGAACAAGCCCTTTCTATTGGATTTACATTTAATTAACGTTGCTGTTGTGTTTGCGCAATTTGCACTACACAGAGAACACGTTTTTGTGCAACGAGAAACACAGAAACGCTGCAATTGAGCGTGTGTGTGCATGCATCTGCCTTTTTTCTAATTAGTGAATTAACAAAGACCAATTACTATATAGTTGGGAATGTTTTCAAACATTTAAAATTTGTAATTGGAAATTGAGTCACATAAGTGCCTCTTTGGTCTCGCTTTCTTTGGCGCCTTGGAAAGTAATTTGAGCCATTTGAATCACTTTAATTTTAAATTATAATAACGGTGATTTTTTTAAATTACCCCAAAGCCAGTCTGTGGATTAAAATGATTTCAAGAACGACAAAAATGGTTTATATGTTTTTTGCGCTTTTCAAATTAATTACAGAGTAGGTTTAGAACACGTAAATAATGCAAGGCAATTTTTGCTACGATATGAAAAGTTGTATTCGATTTAAAGCTTGATAATAACTGTTTTAAAACATTTGAGATCGAATCGTGTTCAGATGCAATCGAAAATTGTCCCGCAAGATTTGTTTGTTTCATCTGAAGGTTGATAAATATTTTTTATTTCTAATACGCTTTTCTTAACCTTCCAAGTATATTTTGTTTGATATTACTTTGAACTTGACTACTTTTGCTTTTAAAATTTCACTGATTAAGTCTTTAAGACCCTATGTGGTAAAGAAAAACAAGAAATCATCCCCTGTCTTCTCATTACGGAATTGGTTGGGTTGTTTGGATTGTCGTTACCCGAAACCTATTTTTTTACATTTGTTGTTTAGATATTTCCCTTGCATTTTAGAGTCTCAATAGATTGTCGCCACTTATTTTATATAGTTGAAGACTTCATTCTCTTTATAACTTCTTTTCCGCTATACATCGCTCATATCTTTCTATTATTTTAGTAATTTTCGTTGTCACAATTGTGTTATTGTTCTATTAGGACCGATATTTTTTTACTTAATTATATATTGCTCTTATTATTACTCACTGATATGTTTCTCTTCCCTTATTTTCTTTAGTATTTCTATTAGTTTTGTGATCTTTTATTTTATTCTCCTTATTACTTAATATATTTTTAGGACCCGGATGCGTTTAGCTTTAATGCTAGTATGAGATCTGTCCAATATTAATATAATAGAAATATTTAGAGGCCGCCATGTAATCTGGAAAACGCGCTCATCAGACTGCAATGCGCATACGTGAATCAGTTGCGAGTTAGTACCGGTGAGTGAACACATGTATTGTGTCATCATCACACAATGGTTGAGCGAGCGGAGTAGCGAATCTGCATTAAATTTTAGCTGGAGCATTCGCCCATAAAAACGATTAGTGTAATTCATAACGCTTTGAGAACAATGCAAAGGATTAAAAGATCGCTGGAAATCCGTTAAAAGTGATAAGCAGAACACTGGCAGATGTTTAAATGTGTGCGGTTTACACTCAAGAATCATTATAGTCCAAGTAATAGAAGATAAGCTGGGAATTTCAAAAACTAGAATATACAAAATTTTGAAAGAAAATCTTGGCACGAAACGTATCGCCGCAAAATTTATGCTGCGCCTGACTGTTTATAAAACGTTGAACGGCAAGAGATTTCAGACCGTCGACGAAATTAAGGCCAATATTATGAGACAAATATTTGCGATTTTAAGACAAAAATTTCTTATCTTGCTTTTGTACATTTGTTTTTACTTGCTGTACTTCCTCTGCTAATTCTTCAATTTTCTTCTTCTTTCTTTTCTTGTAACAAATTGAAAAGCAAAGGTCCCCTAAGGGCGTTTTGAAAGTTGAGTAGATGATATGGTTGCTAGTCCCATGCATAAATCTTCCATTACCTTTACTGAAGTATTCAGTTTATCCTTATTTGTCATTTTTCTTCACGCAAGTTCTTGGTATGTTTCTACTCTTTTAGAACCATTTTCTGCATTCTTTTCTTCTCTCTTTGTATTAATATTTTCTGTAAGAACATTTATCGCTTTTCATTTTAAAATTTCCGGAAGAACGCGTCTACCTCGGCGTCTGGCGAGCCACGACTCATTAAATTTATTAATGAATTCAGTAGGCTCACTATTTTGAATTTACCTAAAAGATTTTTCACAACCCATACTCCTCTTTTACCGTTTTGTTCTGTGTATTTGGATTATCACAAGAGATCTAGCATTGGAATTTTATTAATATTAAGACATACGGTAATACGAAAATGTAACTTTTAGGATACCTAAAATGTTTCTTTATTTAAAACTGTATTTTGAACTACAGACAAGTGATTAGGCAATATTCCATTCTAGATTTATGAGAGTTAACTTCTACTACTCTACTACTTTTTTATGTAGATATTAATTAATGTCTAATGGGGGTTTCATTATTCTTGTATCAATGGGTTCTAATTTTATGTTTCACATTCTACTTCAAATAGTTTTTGAGGTTCGGGAATATAACTAATCCGGTAGAAGAGTGCTGTTAAATGTAAAGGGAGTACAAATAAGTCTCTGCCTTTTTTTATATCAAAAATTGGGCATTTATTGTGAAAGAACGGAATCTTTATGTTTTATTCAAAGTATTGTCCATCGCTAGCCACTACTTTTTCCTATCTTTCTGGCAGCATATGGTTACCGCGTCGGTAGAACGCTTTATCTTTTGAGGATATCCACGAATCGACCCAATTTTTGCTATCTTCACGTAATGTGAAGTGCTGCTCAGACAGGCCATGTGCCATCGATCAGAACAAGTGAAAGTTGGAAGGCGCAATTTCTGGTGAATACGGCGGATGGGGTAGGACTTCCCAATTGAGTGTTTCCAAGTAGGTTTTGACCGGCACCGCAACATGTGGACGAGCATTATCATGCAGGAGAATAATTTTGTCGTGTCTGGAGTAGCAGTGGGCGCGTTTTTCCTTCAGTGCTCACCTTATTCTCATCAATTGTGTTCTGTAATGTCCCAGTAATGGTTTCGTTCGGTTTGAGCAACTCATAATACACGACACCAAGCTGATCCTATCAAATACACAACATGAGTTTTTTTCCATGAATATTCGGCTTGGCTGTCGATGTTGAAGCATGACCACGTGGTCCCCATGATTTCCTCTTCTTTGAGTTATAGTAGTGGATCCATTTTTCATCACCAGTAACTATACGATGCAAAAAACCCTTTCGTTTATGCTTGGCAAGCAGCATTTCACATATGCAAAATCGGCGTTCAACGTTTCTCGGCTTCAGTTCATATCGAACCCAATTTCCTTGCTTCTGAATTATTCTCAACGATTTTGAACGATGTGAAATTGCTTGTTGTTGAGTCACTCCTAATGTAAGTTCAAGTTCTTCTTGCATTTGGCAGAAATCTTCCTCCAATAATGCTTCCAATCCGCGTCTTCGTACACTTTCGGCCTTCTGCTACGTTCTTTGTCTTCGACATCAAACTCGCCGTTCTTAAACTTATGAAACCACTCACGACAACTTCTCTTACTTAAAGCAGCTTCACCATATGCTTCTACAAACAATCGATGCGCCTCAGCTGCAGATTTTCGTCAAATTAAAGAAGTAAATCAAATGTTCCCGCCAATGACGGTTATTCGGCTCAAAACTCGACATTTTCACAAGTATGAAATTATGTGATGCTAATACAAAATTGCTAATATTTTAAGGTTATGGTGTTGCTAGATGTCCAACCTTACGATATGACGTTTTACATCTGACAATTTCAACCATAACTTACTGGTGAGTCTATCTTGTGTCACACGGTGGAAACTTATTTGTACTCTCTTTACTTTATATCAGTTACAATATGCATAACAGGAGTGGTATATAGACGGCAAGGCTTTGGAAATATTAATTTGTTGGACAAAACTACCCCTAGAGTTTATGGAATCTTCTGCAGCCTTAATTGAAGTTTTACATTTGTGACTTTATATTATCGGAATACAAACAGAGCTAAAGCTTACATGATATCACTCAGATCGATGGCTGAGTCCAAGTTATCTTTTCAATGGTATTTCTAAAACTGGATTGGAATGAACCACTATTAATCGGATGGAGTAATTCGTACTGATTTTTAAGAAATGAAAAAATGGCGACATTTCCTCTTGGTGAGGGTCTTTACGGATTACACTATTGTCAGGGAGTTTACTTTGACACTAATCATTGGTCACTTTATTCATTTTGTACTTATATATAGGCATGTCTAAATATGCCGTATCTTTATCATTGTTATGATTTCTGCGGTCTTTCCCGAAAACATTGACCCATATAATAAAAAAAAAATTACAATATAAAAATCTATATAAAAGGTGTTTTTTAAGCCCGATAGAACTTACGAAAGGGTTAACTGTCAAACGAACTGTCTTACTGCGCTCACTTTTTGACATTTATGATCAGTATACTCTGGAAAATCATCATGAATAGATTGACGCTTGAACAACGCTACCAAGTTATCCAGATTAACTATAAAAATTAGTCATCTATTCGCGCAACTTATAGACGACTTCATGATTTATATGGCGCACATAATCGTCCATCTGAGCAAGCCATCCGTCGAACTGTGGATAGATTTCATACCACATACTCTCTAAATGATGCAATAACACCAACACGTCGAAGGAATGTCCGTACTAAAGAGAATATCGCCGCTGTAAACGAAAGTGTGGAAGAAGATCCAAATTTATCGATTCGTCGTCGGTCGCAGGAATTGGGGCTCTGTCCATTCACTACGTGGAAAATTTGCGCGAAGTTCTTACACCCGTATAATCCAGCTGGTGCAGGAATTAAAGCCACGAGACCATTATATGCGTCGTTCTTTCGCCGATTGGGTTCTAGAGCAGTTGGAAACTGACCCGATGTTTTATCGCAAAATTGTGTTTAGCGATGAGGCTCATTTTTGGGTGTAACGGGTTTTTTAATAAACAAAATTGCTGCATATGGAGTGAAACCAATCCACAACAGACCCTACAGATTCCATTACATCCAGAAAAATGCACCGTTTGGTGCGGTTTACACGCTGGTGGCATCATCGGACCTTATTTATTGAACAATGAAGCCGGAGCTCGCGTTACGGTCAATGGAGATCGTTATCGCACCATGATCAATGATTTTTTTGTTTGAAAATATGGATAGCGCTGCGTGCCATACGGCGACCGCAACCATCGACTTATGGAAATCAAAATTGGCGATAAGTTGATTTCGAGAAATGGACCTGTCAATTGGCCTCCAACGTCGTACGATTTGACACCTTTCGATTATTTCCTGTTGGGCCACGTGAAGTCACTGGTTTATGCTGATAAAACAGCAACAATTGACGCCTTGGAGGCCAACATTGTTCGTATTATTCGTGACATACGGCCAGCAATGCTCGAAAAAGTGGCCCAAAATTGGACGTCCAGAATGCGCTTCGTCAAGAACCATTGATCTTTCGAATAAAAATTTTTTTTGATTAAAATTTAGTTTTTATGTTTTCTTTTTATAATTTCAAGTTATATCGGGCTTAAAAAACACCCTTTATATCTACGAGGTCTGGCAGCGGCCCCCCGGAGAGCTTGTCCAACTCCGACATGCTTGAGCCCCTTCGCATAGTAGTTTTTAAAAATAAATAAAAACACGATTAAAAAGCTCTGTTTGACATAATTGACGTACGCCGTTGCCATGACAACGCATTTACGTATACCCAGTTAGAGTTGAACTTTGACCTTTGACCTGTGTGACAGCACTCATAATTTTTTTTATGTATAAGTGCTTTATTACCCGCTCTCAAACGAAAATTTTCCATCGCTTGCGGTTCCGGAAATATATTACCTCGGTCGCGCCTGTCGCCGGGCCAGAATTTGTACTTCGGAGGCGCTCGGGTCGGCACGGAAAGGCACGAACGATTTGACCTTTGACCTGTGTGACAGCAGCAGCAGCACTCATAATTTTTTTTATATATATAACGAGGGCAATCCCTTTAGATATCTCTACCTACAATGCTTAGAAGCCGCAATCTTCTCGGTTTACCACATGGTGCACAATCAACAAATTTCGCATTATATATGATGTGTCTTTATAGGCAGAATAATTTTTTTTAGTACTGGCAGCGGCCCCCCGGAGAGCTTGTCCAACTCCGACATGCTTGAGCCCCTTCGCATAGTTTTTAAAAATAAAAACACGATTAAAAAGCTCTGTTTGACATAATTGGCGTACGCCGTTGCCATGACAACGCATTTACCTATACCCAGTTAGAGTTGAAATTTGACCTTTGACCTGTGTGACAGCACTCATAATTTTTTTTATATATATAATTTATAATTTTCATATAAAAAGTGCTTTATTACCCACTCTCAAACGAAAATTTTCCATCGCTTGCGGTTCCGGAAATATACTACATCGGTCGCGCCTGCCGCCGAGCCGAAATTTGTCCTTCGGAGGCGATCGGGTCGGCACGGAAAGGCACGAACGATTTGACCTTTGACCTGTGTGACAGCAGCAGCAGCACTCATAATTTTTTTTATATATATAACGAGGTCTGGCAGCCCGCCGGAGAGCTCGTCCAACTCCGACATGCTTGAGCCCCTTCGCATAGTAGTTTTTAAAAATAAATAATAACACGATTAAAAAGCTCTGTTTGACATAATTGACGTACGCCGTTGCCATGACAACCCAGTAAACCCAGTTAGAGTTGAACTTTGACCTTTGACCTGTGTGACAGCACTCATAATTTTTGTTATGTATTAGTGCTTTATTACCCGCTCTCAAACGAAAATTTTCCATCGCTTGCGGTTCCGGAAATATATTACCTCGGTCGCGTCTGCCGCCGGACCGAAATTTGTCCTTCGGAGGCGCTCGGGTCGGCACGGAAAGGCACGAACGATTTGACCTTTGACCTGTGTGACAGCAGCAGCAGCAGCACTCATAATTTTTTTTATATATATAATTTAGTAAAAATGGTTTAAAATATAAGTTTCAAAGTAAGCACCTTAGGTTCTCGCACACTTCAAAATATTCTGCAAAACCCTGCGTTAGAATCGCAAATAACCACCTCTTCGTATTGATTATCGTCGATACCCTCTCTTCCCTTTCAAAGTTTTGGCAACAGGCAGAAGTCACAGGACGACAATTATGGACCGTAGAGTGAATTAGTCAGATCTATAATGTAATGATTTAACAGCTTAATTTTCTGTTGTTCTGCTTATTACTGGTTTTCCAGAATACGAGCCATTTTTACAGATTTTCGGTCATCTCTGAACTGTTTGTTATCTTTATTTAAGTTTTATTCATTCTATCGTTCCCGAAAACTTCCTGAATCATTCAAATAGTTTCTTAAGGTTTTAGCTTAGTATAAAATTTGGTGCGGATTCGCTACTCTACTCGCTCAGTCAATGCAAATGTGATGATTACAAATTACAAGTGCCGATGCACTCGAGACACCCATTTAAGTCGCTGCAATGTACTCTCATCAATTGCCAGCTTATATAGCAGCTGTATACTAATGATCTAACAAATATTAAATATGTAATTAAAATAACCGATCTTTGTCAGTCCATACAACTCTGAAGATAGCAACTGTTGAAAGAAGGGGTAGCACGACACGACGCCGAAAACCAACACGTCGAAAAACATTACGACGAACCCTTAACGCTGAAAACCAACATGACAAAAGCATTGACGACAAAGTCGTTATGCCGAATGGCTATTACGCCGAATAACTATTATGCGGAATGGCGATTTACAGATAATTATATTTATTGTGTTTATAATTATAATTATAAGTTTATTGTCACATTAAAACAACTTAACATTTTTTAAATTGGCAGTTATTTTCATTGCATCTTAAATTTTGAGGAAATTAAATAAAAGTTAGATTGCCTTTAGCTTTAATAAATAAAATGAAAACAACGTAGTAACAAAGTTACAGTTTTATAACATACAGGAGTCAATAATTAATTTGCACTAATAACAAAGATATGTAAAGTAATATCGGTCAACAATATAACAGTGAAACAAAGAGACCGTTAAGCTTAATCAGTAGGATAAATGTATAAAGAATTAAAAACGAACCTTTGTCTATTTTAAAAATAAATACTTTGAATACTTATATAATGACAAAAAGTATAAAAAGTATCGCACCGACAACAGCATAAACAACAATCTAAGTCAAAAATTCGATAAACTATAACAATGTGATTAATAAGAAACTTGATCAGCATAATAGTTGTACAAAGTATAAAAATTCAACACTTCTAATATTGATAGTAAATTACAACTACAGTAATCACTTTTATTTAATTCTCTCAAAATTTAAGAAGCAATGAAAATAATGCCAATTTAAAAAAATGTTGTTTTAATGTGAAAATAGAATTATAATTATAATTATCAATACAATAAATATAATTATCTGTAAATCGCCATTCGGCATAACGGTTTTCGTCGTCAATTCTTCGTCATGTTGGTTTTCGGCGTGTTGGCTATGTATGATTGCGAGATGGTGTTTTTGATACATTACACGGCTTGTTTTTCTTTCCCCCCCACACAAATACCAATAAATCAATGGTGTTGTTATGAAAAGAGCAGAGCATTAAAACAAAGAGAATTCTCTGCTGCGGCATTCGCGCTGGGAGCGAGCGACAGGTCGGACGAGTTCTATTCATAGAACGTATGGACTGCGATGTGACCACTTATTTTGCTCGTAGGTCACCTAACTGAATGAAGGATAAAAATTTTATTTCATTAATTTGTCATTCGGCATCGAGTTTATTTATAGACGATTAAACAACGTTGAAAATGAAATTAGAATTCCATTTTATATTGTTTCGCTCGTCCAGATATTTGACGAGGAGCAGTTGAAAATCAATAGAAATATTAGTGTGTGATTGGAGTAATGTGTTATGAATGTTAGAAACTACATATACTTTTTAATTGTGGAACAAACGTCATTCCAGCTTGCTGAAACATTAACAAATGTTATTCAGATAAAGATCTTAGACTGGATCAATGTCGAATATACAGGGCGGGCAATATACAACTGATTGATTTATATTTTAAATATTTTCATTAATATTTTTGTACCTAATCGTTTATCTAAAGTCCTAAAATTATGTTTTGATTATAATAACTGATAAATGGTCACTTGGAAGACGCACAGGCTTGGACTCTTTGATCCACATTCTTCGTCACCACCTTAGAGACGCTGAAGGCTTTGAATAGCTTTCCATGTTTTTTTTTGAGTTTTTCCAGTGTGTTTGGTTTTATAGTGTAAACCGTATCCTAAGGAAAATAAGTAAATCAATTACATATCCTCTAGGCTAAACTTCTTGCGTCAACTGAATCTTGGACGGTTTTGGATACAAGTTTTTGTTTAATATTGTATATGAATGTTCGTTACTTGAGAGTCGCACATGGTAGAAGTCCTGCGATCCTCTTGCACACTTTGTCGAATTCTTTCAGTATTCTCTGGAGTACAAACGGCACTAGCATGGCCAGATGTTGAAATATCCGTCACTAGTCTCATCGAACTTTTTACCTGCTGAACTGTGTTAAAATCTTACGTTATACTTTGTAAAGTGCCAATGATTAATGAGTTATCTTGGTAGAATGTTTTGAACATGTACATGCTGTTGAATCGTGATTTACGATTAATTTGCCAAGTGTTCTTCTCTACATAATTTCCAAATCTCAACTTTCGACAAATGGTAGGAAATTCAAATCGCTCAGCTATATATTATGCACCGTGTAGTTAATGGTGTTTGGGTTTGGAAAACGAATACTTAAGTTCATTCTGAGTAGTAAATTTTATGGTTTGAGAGAAATTACAAGGATGTAGAGTTATATTAGTATACTTATTATTAGAGTCCGGATAGTTAGGCAAAAAAATTGTCGATAAATGCACAAAAATAGGGCAAAAAGCATTAAAAAATCACACAAAAAGGTAGCAAAATTTTAAGAAAAGGCACAAAAGGCATTTTTATTTTAGATGAGAATACATAAAGTACAAAAAAAAACATTATACATTTTGATTTGATTCCCATGCGGCAATTAAATGTTTTTCCGCATTAGAAGGCAATAGATTTTGTCTTTTGTCTAACAAAATTTCTTTGTATCTGGAGAAACTACGCTCAACATCGAACTTCTAGTTCTACTGTTCCCACGGAACATTGATGTATTTTTGCAATCTCTTCAAGTATTACAAGACCCGGATTTTTCCAATCACTGAAATTAATTTAGCTGCAATTTTTTGTCCGATGACTTCAGGAACTTTTTTAATATCTGCTACAGATGAGTTAAAAATTTGAAAATATTCCGCTAAACTTAAACCCCGCGTTTCTAATTTCGTAATCACATCATCCAAAAAACCATAATTTATTTTAATAAAAATTAAGCCACTCTTTACTTTGGCATCGTAGAAAGCAGCTTGTGACTTCGCTATACATATCGAAGATGTTGCATCAAAGCTACCGACAACCTGAACAATATAAAAATAAACCTGCAAAACTTGCAACGCATAGCGAAGTGGCGAAGCACTAACGCTGACCTTTGACTAATCAGTTTCAAAATCACTTTTTGGTCACCTGTCGATTGGTGAAAACAGAATTTGGAAATTCCCAACTTCGCCACTTAATAATCTTACAATATAATTGTCTTATCTCCCTAACTTTCTTTCTTTCTTTCTAAACTTATAATTATATTATATCTCCTCCTAGACGCTTCAACCGATTTCCTTGAAACTTGCACACCACATTCACAACTATATTTGCTAATTCGGCGCAAAAAATCAGCCTTCTAACTTTAACCGTTTTTGAATAATTTAAATATTTTGATTATTGTATTGTATAGATGTCACACCTGTGACATAAACACATTTTTTTTTGAAAAACAGAGTCATCTGTTGGACGTAAAAGCAAAGCCACAGTAACGCGTGGCCGGGTACAGCTATTTTAGAATAAAAAACTGTTCATGTTGCCAACATTAATCTAGAAAAAAATTATAAATTACAGCAAATGAACGTAAAACGTAAAAATTACGGGAGTGCATTATGAACGAGCGCATAAGCTTTGCATTAATTCAACTTTACGTATTTCCTATGGGCGGCTCATGCTTACGTCCACCATGAAGGGGCGTTAAATTGTTCCATGTTTCTGATCCAGAGAAAAAGCCGGTCTAATTAAAAATTTATACGTTCGCACCTTACAAAAATTTGAGGGAAGGCGGGTGAAAAATTGTCAGTCTAGGACGCCAAAAATATCTATTGGCGGGCAACTCCTAGTTGAAACATAAATATCATGTACCCAACCCATCCCTGTAATATAATTTCGACCTTGTAGTCGCAGGTAGGTGTCATTGTATAAGTGGAATTTTTATTACATGACATTGTGTTGGGTATTCCCAAAATTCTGAGAAAAGGTTGGTAAAATAAATCGAAAAAGGCAAAATAGTTCAAAGAAACACAAAAAAGGCTTCTACATATTAAAAAGGCAGACATTTGCGAAAAACGGCAAAAAGGCAGGCATCACGCATTTGCCTAACTACCCGGACTCTACTTATTATTATTAATATTTCTAGCAAACTGAAAGAAAATACATAACAAAGATTAGATCCTTATATATATTATGTAAACTAGAGAAATTCAGGCATTTTCATTTTTAAGTAACTGTTCGTTCGGTAGGAATTAAATTATTTTTTATGTAAATGAATGCTAGAATAGGTATGGTAGTAATTTTCAGATGAATCCCTGGTTTAAAAAAAAAACTACTAGTCTGGCATCAAAAAAAGCCATATTGATATTTTGATATGAAAAATTCAAGTTTTTTTGATCTTTGATTGATTAACAGAAGCTTTTATTATAATACACTGTTGAAATGAGATACGACGATGCGGCAAATAAAGCTGTTTTCTATGCATTCCTGTCCTCTTCCTTTCGATGCTTTTGATCTACCGAATAGCAAATTTTGTATTTGGGCACGAATTCCTCTATTTGATTGTTGCTTTCAAACTGTTGTGCTTCTAAGGCATCTTTAAGGGGATCGATGAGATGTTAGTAGTACTTAAATCGATGCTGTAAGAATGGTGAGTTACTGTCTAATGCATTTGCACGGTACGGCGGTGTAGAAGCAGGATTTGTCTTGAAGAAGCCCACTTCAATTGGAACATCGCTTCATATTGCACGATAATCGATTTTTGCATTCAGCAGATCAGAACTATTATAACCCTAGATATTGCTATTGCATGACAATACAAAACGATGGATTTTTATAAAAGTTGAAAGTGGGTCGGGAAGCTCTCCTTTTATACTCTTATATTCTCTTGATACTGAATTTACATCTGTTCAAAAAAAAATAAAAAAAAATTGCCAAACACTTACTTGCACTTGTCAGTTTTCAACGTACTTCCTTCGAAGTTAACACACTTTTTACAACGTTTTGAAAGCTATGCTCTTTTCAAAAAAGGGTTTGGTTGGCGGCGTATCCACTCCCGAGCAGTCTGGATGACGATGTCCTTGTTCGCAAACCGCATGCCTTGTAAGTCTTCCGAACAAGTAGAAATCACTTGGGAGTCAAATCAGGACTGTACGGCGGATGTGGAAGAAGGTTTAATTTCAATTTACGGAAGGTTTTCATTATTGATTTGGCCGTATGGGGACGTGCATTGTCTTAAAGGAAGGCTACCGATTTCCACCTGTCTTTCGCTTGGCTCGAATCTTTTTCTTCACGCCTATTGCCAGGAAAGAACGTTGCTATCACTTTTCCTATCGAACGGCTCTCCCGCACTCTCTCGGGTTTGGGAGAACTGGTATGCTGCCAGTCGCGTGATGAGTGCTGGAAGTCGAGAATGAAGTAGTGTACCCGAGTTTCATCGGTGGTCACTATAGACAAAAAAATGTACCATCTTCGTCTTTAAACTGCTGTAGGAAATGACTGGCAGCTTGTATGCGCACCACTTTCTTCACGTCTGTCAAAATGCGTCATACCCGCCTGGCGATAGTGCAGATGGTTTTTCACGATTTTTTTTTTTTGTTCCAAGTTCCTTGATAGTGCTACGCATTTTCTCACGAATAAACGCGTCTGCACGCGCTCTCTGCCTTCTGCCCCCTCTGAAGCACTTACACCACTTTAACACACGGACCCGTGAGAGACACTCTTCCTCATACTGTTGGTGGAGTCTGTAGTGAATTTCAGCGGACGGGGCGTTTTCTCCAACGAGGAATTTGATCACAATTCGTTGTTCCACGCTTCGAGGTACCTTCTGTTTGCTCATTACTCTAGCAACTCCCAAACAGAACAAGTTCTAACCCGAGCAAGAAGGAGGGTGGAGGCTTCGGCTTCATTCTCTCAAGATCGCACAACTGCTGTGCCATGCTGCTTGTTTACACACAAATCAATCCCTGTTATATTTGTTATATTTAACCACCTTGTTAATTCCCGAAATTGAAGAGAATGAGAAATTAAAGAGAAATGTATTACAGTATTGTGTTGTTAGGTGCGTCATTAAATATTACTATAGAATCAATTTAATGCAAGGTGTATTTTTCCGAATTGATTTAAAATACTAAGAATTTGTATTAGATTTGTTTAAATTTTGACCAGTTTAAAAGTTTCAAGAAGGTAGAATATTCATATGAACGAATGAACATTCTCTGTGGTTTTTAACAGCACTACTGATACAAACTTTGTCAAAATTTACAAAAAAAATAGCAAGAATTGTTAGCAAACAATTTACTATGGTTGTGAAGCTAAACGTTTGTATTATGAATTTTGGAACGTGCAAAATATGTGGTTCGTTTTACAAATAAAACAAAAAAATATTGGAATCATTTATGTGTAACGCAAACTTCATAATACTGATACTAACCGGACAAACGAAATCCCCATATTCACAAAAAACACGCCATGTTTTTAACGAATAATAGTAATAGTATAAGAATTTGTTTCACAGATCCTGAGGATAAATAAGTATTTCTACTGTAACGGTGAATTCAAGAACAATTATGGAGTATTTTGAGATGTGAATCAACCAAAAATGAGTATTATGTTATTAAGCAAAAATATGTAGTATTCACAACTCCTCCTCTTCCCATTTGAAATATTTAGCCACCAGTAACCATTTAGTACAAAAGGAAACCCTCTGAAAAAACTACCAACAAATGACTTCCAACAGTGTTTCCAATAATAAAATTGTACAAGAACCGGTACGTTAATGCAGCGGTCGATTACTTTAAGGAAGAAGGCAATTTTTTTTCCAATTGTATAATATGTAATGGCTTTGGGAATTTTTGGGTGGCACCTTGTATATTGTTGTCATTAACATTTGATCGTAAATTAAGTTTACCACAGGCATAATAATTAATAAATAAAGAAGTGAACTATTGGTGATAAAGATGGGTAGTACTGAAATAATGCATATGGTGCATTAAAAAACAGTTAAAGTAGAGCGTCCAAAAATAACTGGCGCCCTCCCTAGAAATTGCGGTTGTACCGTAAATTGAAATACGCAACCAGTACGTGTCTGAAGATCTGTGCACAATAGAAGCATCTGGAGGCATGCCAGCAGTTGCTGCAGGTGTATAGTGTGGATATGGAGACTTTTTTGAATGTATAGTTATAATACTGGGAAAGAAACGCCGGTTTATGGAATGACAACATGACAATGCGCGTGTTAGTCGCACCCTGTAGACTTTCGAACCAAATTTTCCATTGAACGACTGCGCTCTCTTTGACGTAACGAAAAAGGTAGTGTGCGATAAATTCTCTTCCAACAACATGGTTCTGTTGGCTCCTCCGTAAGTGGTGCCATGCTACGCCCATAGAATAATGTAGTAGCTTTACAGAAATTTGCCGGAATTATGGCAAAAGTGCATAGACATTGTTGAAGGGGAACATCTCTAATGCACTTCTTCCAAGTAAAAGATTAGTGAGCAAAAAAGAATTGTAGTGCCAAACATGCCAACTCTCCAAGTAAACTCAAATATCTCATGTTTGTGTATGTATAATTTATATACGATTTAAATTTCAACAATAATTTTTAAATTACTCTTAGGTATTTAGTGATATTTAACTGGATAAACGATAGTAATTTCATAAATAAATCATATTAGTGTTTGTAACATACAATTGTTGTGCAGTATCTTGTTCTCATATGTTAAGAAGATATCTACTTTTCGATAATTTGAAAATCCTGTTGTTGCAACAGCGTTATCGCTTTTTTATTCTCCAAACTTTCTTTAGTTTAATAAATAAGTAAAAATTACTAGCATCTAAGTCGGCAAAACTACTGAATGTGGCCAATTTCAAATTAACGTAATATATTTGCGTTTAAGAAAATATAACTTGTGAACAGAGTATTTTCATGATAGAAGAGAGTTAGACGATTTTCTTCCTTCTTTTTCTTCGATGCAATCGTAAAATTTGCTAATTAAGATTGCGTAATACTGATCAGTGGTTGCGTGGCCACATGTTATCAATCATTAAAATTTCTTCATCGTTTGATAAAATGAACATTATATCGCTATTCCATGTCTTGAAGTTTAAGTTTGAGATTCAAATGCTGAAATACAAAGCAATCTATTTTTAGATCGACGGTGTTAAACTACTTATGGATGAGATAACTATGCCATCTGTTGAGCCACCAACACTCGCATACCTATTCTGTTGACACTTTGTAAAATATCGGTCATTCATTTTGAAATGCGAATTGCAAGAGTCAACAAATTTGAACTTTCTGCCTGGATTATGAATAGCAATTCTTATTCGCCTAGAAAGAAGAAAAGTGGTCATTTTGCGTATACTGTAATTTTGTGATCAAGGACGTAAACTTACATTAAATATATACATTAGTAAGATTAGAAAAGACATATATTCAGCTATTTAGTCTTAATTTAACATATACGGTAAAAGACAAATAAAAGCTCGACAGTAGAAGCAGTCGTCCTATAAAAAAGTTTAAAAAGTTTGAGACTATCAAATTAAGTTAAAGGAAGTGAGAGAAGAATTTCAACTTTTTCATGAAAATTAATAAGCTTTGCTCCTGTCAAATGTGACCGGACTGATTAAAGCGATTAGAATTAAAATTTGTGCTTCTGCACAATGAAAACCAGTATCCATTTTGTCTTTTCCCTTGGTTTACTTTGTGGATCCAATCGATGAGATTTTACTGAACAACTTGAAATACCGCATGAGTGTTTGGGGAGCCATTAGAGATTTTAAAATTCAACAAATCTATATTATTTCCATACAAATTTAAGCGTTTTCTTTTATTTACTTTCAACTACTGTACAAAAGACAATGAGATCCAAGGCTGCATTATTGAGGAACCGTGTTGATACGTCATTAAAGTCAACATACCCGATCAACATTTTACTATGTGGAGTTTATAGCCGACTAGCGCGTTATTCTAATCCGTGAGTTGCTCTTCCACCTTTGGGCGATAAAGAAGTAAATACGCTAATTATATTTTCATTTTCATCTTTGATGTTAATTTTTCCCATAACATCGTTCTAAAAATCTAAAAAGTATTATCTTTGATCTTAAAAAGACAAAAATTCCAATTTTGATGCAGGCTGCAATAAATGAGTACCTGGAGGTCAAACTCTGGGGTAATAATAGGCGGTCGGTACGTAGCGCTAGCCACGTTACTACCCTTGTGTACCGTAGGCTCTAGATTGTAACAGACCTATCCTGTTACGACCCCAAAGGGCCTTCAAGGCCTGTTACGGGGAACTATTATTATATTATAGATAGCACACTTTATACACCTATCAATAATTAACGTGTTATTTTTTCGGCTTTAACGAAAAATTTGTGATAAACAAATATTTCTCTCTTGGCAAGATGTGCTTACTTAACTCCATTTAAAAATATTGATCTCCTTGTCTCCTTGGGTGTCAATTGTAAATATTAGCATAATCATTTTAATTAATTGACGCTTGTCCATATATTCTACGCCATACCTTTTTGAATCTCTTGTGAAATTTTCTAGTAATATTATCCTTAGAAAATAATACGTTTCATCAATTAGATCTTCAGACAAGATGCAACTGCGCAACAGAAAAAAAACAGCTTTAAACCCTATACGTTCTGGGTGGCTCAAAAATAACATTTGTTTTTTAAACGGGTAGTAGCTGGGAATGTGGAGGTCGGCGACTATTGCACACTGTTGTGAGTAGTTCAGAGAGTTTAGATTTAGTAACATCGCGTTTTTGCCGTCGAGCAGTTTTTTTTAGAAATAACGATTCAAGTTTTTTTTTTAGTTCAATGTTACCCGCGATGGGGTGATCCCTGATCGTAACACAATACTCCAATGGATTGAATCGTTTCGTACAACTAGATCAGTTATGAAGAAGAAATCAACTGGTCGTCTTTGTACGATTCGGGCTCCAGAAATGTTGAGAGACTGAGAAAGTCAGCTTTCAGAAACCTAATGGCGAGTTAAAATTCCATTTGTATAAAATCATGGTTGCTCAAAAGCTGCTTCAAGGTGGTTTTATCCAACGTAAACTGTTTTGTGAAAGAACGTTTGAAATTATTGCTTCTGAAGATGCAATTGTGTTGATTAGTGATCAGGCAGAAACTGCCTATTTCGGGGAGCAGAGAATCCACGAGAATTATAGCTTTTCAAAGTGCTAAAGTTACAGTTTGATGGGGCATTTCAAAAGTAAGGGTCGTTGGACCTTACTCTTTGAAGAAGTGGCTGCAGTAACAGTAACTTCAGAGTAATTTTTTGCATCTACAACTTCGACCTTTATATGAAAAAGGTGAATTTCCAACAAAACGAAGCCACAGCCCACACAGCAACGAATTTGATGCCAATTGTTCAACAAATGTTTCCCCAACACGCAACCTCATTGTCTCGGCGGTATCCCTTGCCTCTATGCTTATCAGATTTGTCTGTGTACGTTTTCTTTCTTTGGGGTTATCTCAAATTGAAAGTCTACGTTCGAAGTCCTCGTAGAGTAGACGAATTTAACGTTACCATTCGCCAAAAAATTGCAATTGTGCCAGAAGAAACGTTGATGAGTGCGATGCAGAGTATTGAAGAAAGGCTCTGGATGTGTGTACAGCAAGATTTCCGATATAACTTTCCTTAATTAAATAATCAATGTATTTATTGCAGGCTGTTTTGCTGTAATAATTTTTTTTATATTTAAAGTAAACGAAAAATGCGTTCTTTTTACGCCACCCTTTATATTATTGCTAGGATACTCACTAGGATAGAAATAATTTGCTAGAGCAACTTTATTGTTTTCCGTTAAATCGCTCAATTAGTACAGTTCTTCGAATAAGAAATATATTATTTTTAGGATGCCCTCCGGCACACAATAAAATTTGGCGTTTCCTCTCACAAATAGGGAAGAAATGATTCCAATTATTATCAAAGCTATATTTAAAAATATCTCTTGTACTAAACAACAAAATAAGAAGAATGTGAAAGCAAATTAATTTTTTGTGCAGAAAATATGAAAGCATTTTCTAATATCGGCAGTTTACCGTCTACTTTATAATTTAAAATAGTGCTGTGCTTTTTTATTACCATTTGACTCCAGAGAGCTGATTTGGGCTGAAGCCAAAACAATCTGTTACGTACAAGTGGGAGAATGTGGCTGTGACTGCGATAAAGCTTTTAAAATGTAGGAGCAGGCATTAAATCAGTATTCACCCGAGGTTTGGCCAATTTAGGTGCAGCATATTGAAGGCATTAGAATAGCACTCGAATTCTGTGGCAAAGAATACTGCAATTAAGATAAATTTTCAACCTCAGAAGTAATAACTTGAAGGGTCGTATTGTTTAAATAGGGCTAATGGTGATGAAATTTGTTCTATTAATGATAATTTTTTAAATTATTTTTGTATATTGGGTCTTTTGTATAAAAAGTTGGAAATTTAGGTTGACAACTTATGAATAGTGGTAATATTCAAAAGTTTCCCCTCTTTTAAGAAAAGTTCTTATTCAACAAGTAAAATGAAAAAGCACTTTAACCAAAAAATTGTCCATCGTTAGTTATGACTTTTTTCCATCTTCGAAACAACGATTCGCTATCTACTGAAAAACCCAATTATGAATATTTTTATGAGTTACATTACTCTTCTGTAAGCTCGTGACAGCCGACAGGAGAGTGAATATTGTAAGTAGGCCAAAGTATTCCAGCCAAACACTTCCATCATTATTTCGATTTGTTTCCGAACATGTCTTATTGAAAGACCACTTTCTCATGCCTTTTGACGTATTTTGGATTTTTGCTCGGTTCAAATTGATCACTTGTTAGTAGGTGTTTTTAGCAGTAGTTTGAGTGGGTTTTAATAGGTTAAAGTACAGAACACCTTTCTGGTCCCACCAAATTCAGAGCATTTCTTTTTTTGAACATCTATTCCGCTTTGACATCTATTTTGATGGTTGGCCTGGAACGAACATAGATTTTTTGCGTTTGATAGCACCGAAATATAGCCACTTTTCATTTTTAGTAAGAATAAGATATGAAACTTCTTTATTTTTGCTACCGAGTAGGATTTCGCACGTTGGTTTTCAATTTTCGATATTTTTTTCTAGTAAACCGTGTCTTTTTCAAATTTAAAGCTTCTGCAAGTTATTTTTATACCTAGCATGAACCTCCATTTAATAATTTCTTCATCTTCTTAAAACGGAATCATGTCGACCATGACATCTTTCCAAATGCTATCACGTGACCAGATTGGTGAAGTTGGGTTGAAAAGGTGTGATCATTTATTTATTTTTTCACTTACATTAAATGTGGTGGCGCAAGTTTTCGATAGGTCAGTTTCGAATTTGTCTTGGTTGTAGCTTTCAAATCTTTATCAATCAAAGCAAGTGGTGGTTTTCTAATGTCTGACATGATTTTTTTTTTATTTTAACAACTCTGAATTTTGTAGCAGTTTATTATCAGTGCTGAATGAGAGCAGCAATAAAGCAAACATATTTTTTCTTTAAAACTGGCACATTTCTGTACTAGTACCTGGGGGCACCCTATGTTGTCAAACATTTGCTAGTGGAATTTTACTTCTAATAACTTACTTGAGGCTTTCAAAAATTATTGCTACTATTATTGTCTTCTCCTCGCTATTTTTTTATTAGAAAGAAGCAAGTACAGGTTTCATTAGAGGTGTTTTCCTTAAAATTTTAGCGCTTTTTGCCATTACTTCAGCAGTTTCTATAAAGCTGCTACAAACCATTCACTGAATGTAACACGGCACCACTTATGGAGAGCCGGCTGAAGCTTGTCGTTGAAGGAGAACTTGCAGCTCGCTGCCTCTTTCATTGCGTCAGGCAGAACGTTGTCACTCGCGCAAAATCCGGAGAATATGAGACGTGAGACAACACGGTGTATTCGAGAGCCTTCAGGGCGGTAACGCTGTGGCGATTAATGTAGGGCTACACATTGTCATGTTAAAGCAACGCGCCGCGTCTCATTTCTTGTAGTAGCATTGCTGAATATGTCAGCGCAGTCATTTTAGTTTGTCGCAGTACCGCTCATTGGTAATATTCATGCGAAGTGGCAGCCAATTTATCAACACAATTATGATTTGTCTACTATAATCAAACGTTCCGGTTCCATGCTGTACAGTTGCAGTTATATTAACTATTGGCATACCTCTTGGTGAACTGTAAGATTATATTATTGTACAAAGATCTTTGTCATCTTCAAGCCTTCATGGATGATGATGTGCACGGTTCCGTGAAATATACGTCGAATATGATTCGTCTGTTTACCATTGTCAAGTCGGACATATGCTGGATAATATGCAGCTTCCACACATTTTCCGAATATGCGGGCTCTATTGGGGGGAGGGGTTGGTATGGAATACATAACATAACATAATGTAATTTTAAGTAAATATGTTAGACAAATTTTACTTGATTAGGTTAAATAAATACATATAAAATTCCACTAAATATTTTATATTCACTTAGCTAGTTTTTGACTATACAATCATTCTCAAAGCGTTAACAATAAATTTATTGTTGCTCAGCAATCACCAACGGTTTGACTTTGCTTTTCTCAGCATTGAAAGTGACATTTTAAGGCAAATAAATTCATTAAGTGTAGGCGCAACAATAAATTGAAGAAAGAATTAAAAGAAATAGCTTAGTGGCTAATTTATTTGTCTTGAAATATCACTTTCAGTGCTGAGAAAAGACAAAACATTGAGGCTGTCTTCTAACATCGGGGTTCGGAACCTGTTTTTAATCAACATCAATTTTGAAAATGACCTTTCTCCACTGCTGTTTGTAGCCATAAGTGACACTTCGATGTTAGGAAAACAAATCTTTAACTTTTTTTTCTAGGAGTAGTTTATATATCCACCTCTGCCGTTTTTTCATTTTTATCATTTTTTTAACTCTTAATAAAAAGCTTTGAACTGGATCAATTCATTTCCCAGTTGATCGTCTAAGTCATTGTTATATGTTTCTACTAAGTTTTAAGCTACTGTAATTATCTCTTCATTAGTGAGTGTATCCAACTTTGGACACAGTCAAAAGGGTGCCAAATGCACATGTATTTTGCGCTTGTGATGTGATTCATTCTCATACTCAGTACAATTAGCTAACTCAGCAGCGTTCACCTCATATTCTTCGAAGCTATCCCGTTTCGTTTCTATGACGCTTGTTAGCAAAGTCGGTGCTGAAGCGACTGTGTTCACATCCAATCTGGGGTTCTGCAGAATTTTACGAGTTTTGTTTACTTGACCTAAGATATCCCAAAATATTGTGAAGAGCCGCGTTTCCATCTTTGACATTTGGCAAGTAACACGTACTTTTCCTGAATCTTCTTTGTTTTCTGAAATTTCAACATTTGTATTTTTTATTTTTTTATAGTCTCGAAAAAGGGCTTTTGTAGCATCTGATCGGCATAATCAACGGGTTGTTCTTTTTGATACGAGAATGGGTTTGTAGGTTTCCGTTTTTTCTTGAACTTTATATCTGTTGGTGCTATAAAATATACATACTATAAAGATCTTCCAAAAAGTCAAAAAAGCTTACAGTACTCAGACATCAAGATTTAGTGAGTGCCCAGCATAAGGTACCCATACTGCTAAATTATTTTCTGCCAGTACCAATGCTCGAAGGCCATTGTACTTCTCGCTCATTAAAGAAGCGTTATCTTAAGATTGACCACGGCAGTTCTTAATGTTTATGTTATTCTCTTTCAAAAATTTGCTCAAGCCTTGAAAGAAATTTTGGCTTTGTGACCCTGGTTATGCATAAATGTTACAAATCTTTCAACAGGGATGTGTTCCTCTAAATACCTGAAAATCGATGTGAGCTAATCGACATGACCTTCGTTTAGAGTTGAGTCTAATGATATGGAATAGTACTTTGACTGCTTGATCCGAGAGATAACTCCATTGAAAACTCATTAGCCAATTAGTTGCACAACTTTCTCGCAAATTGTCGATGATGGGTAGTTTGTACGACCACTTCCACGGTTTCCATGGTTTTTTATATGATTGCTTAAAAAGTCGTCATATTCTGCTATAAGCTCCAGTAGTCCCAGGTAGTTATTGTTTCTCGGTGACCCAAGTGTTTCGTTTTCACCTCTGAATGCTAGACCTCTTTCACTGATAAAAACTATCGCACTTATCAGTCTCTTTTCGCCAGTATTTTGCTATATATTCTGTTGTCGTGTCAGTTCTTGATTAATATGCCCCACTTCTTTAGAACGCCTTGCAAAACCTATTATAACATTCAGGTAGTTCTTAGAAGTTTCGTGTTCAACCAGACGTGATGCAGCATTTTTCCGATCACAATAACCACCATAAGTAAACTGTGAGCGTGTTCAGGAAAAAAGTTTACATACATAACAGTAAACATGTCCATTGCTAGGAGAAAAACAGAGCCATTAACGTTTTATGGTTTCACCGTTACATGTTTTCGCCCAAAAAAAATCTTGTTTGACTTTTTCTTGTGACACTTCTATCACTTTGCTTGAAGGTTTTACAGTCAAACAGATCACCGTCACAATTTTGAAGTGCTTTGGTGTCCATTTTTATGCCGTAATCTATATTGCTTGGTGTCATAAACTCCGGCCACAAATCAATCTCATTTTCCACTTAAGGCAGATCCAAAATAAACCGCTGATACTGGTGATGTATTAAAAAGCTTTGATAGAGAGAACCTGACAAAATAAATATTATTAATATTTAGTTCAGAGGGAAAGAATAGAATAAGTATTAAGTTTATCAATCACCAATCTAAAGCTAAAATAAATGTAAACTAGGAAGGTTTTTTTTGCACAACGAATTTGCCAAAAACAATTTTTACGCATTCTTGGACAACAATAAGCATAATAACATTAAATTATTTTTCAGAAATTTGTACAAGTAAAAAAAAGGAAGTGATTTTGACCTAGGCGCTTGACAACATTTATATATTGTATATTTTGACCGGATCGGAACTTTTTGGTTGGGTAATTTGTAAAAATTTCGGTCGGTCAAATTTACAGTCAAAACTACAAGAGCTAGGAACTTGAAATCTGACTTGTTTATAGAGCAAGTGCTCAAATCACCAGAAAAAAGCCAAAACCCCAAATTTAGACTACTATGGACATTAGCCTGGAAAAGGATAGAAGGTACAGGAAAGGAAAGATAAATAACATCTATTTTCTCAGTCGGGATTCGAACCCGAGTCCACTGGGTCCGTAGTTAACAACGCTAACATTGGCCGTCTTCAAAGTTCTGATGCTAACGCAAGCTGGCAGATGAACGTGCATTATTATTATCATCATCATCAGCAGTAGTTTTTTGGAGCAGCAGATGAATTTGGCTTAAACTTTATATAATCGGTCATACGTGACTTATCTATAACTTCTATATTATTTTTTCTTTGTCTTTTGGAAACCCTTGTTTGGTACTTCCGCTTTTAAATTTTTCTTTTCTTTTTATGGCGGTCCATAATACGAAAAATATTTTAAAAAAAAAGCGAGTTATTACTTTGCTGTTATGAAAACGTTTTTATAACAGCACGAAACGGTAGGTCTACATAAGACGTCACATTCGGACAATTCTTACTCAAAAAAAGTAGAAACTGATAAGATTAAAAAAAAGAAGTAAAAACTTTCTCATTAGAATATGACAAAGTAAAAATATACAAACTTGTAAAAAATTTATACATACCTTTAATTCATTTGGTAACACTTAAAGACACTTTTGCACTTGACTCTGAGAAGAATAAGAATGAAATATTAGGGCTCAGATATACAAGAATCGCCACTTTCTTCATGATTCGGAGAAAGAGGAACAATAGCAAGAAATGGACGAAAACAGCTGTAAGCAAACCTGTCCGTCCTTTAGTTCCAAGAAAGGATTACCTGAAGTATCTATAGACAGATAAGCTACCTATTTGTTAAGAATCAAGTCAGGTGGAATTGATAAGTTATAAACTTTGGTTAACCTTCAAAGTCTAAGTGAATATTTCTTTACCTCTGTTAAAAGTCGTCACTGTATTATTTCTTAGTAAAGCATTAAGCATTTTACTTCAGTCATTTTTTTATTTCATTCTATTCAAAATAAAATTTGTTAATTTGAGGTGCAGACCCCTTTGTGATGCGGGCCCTCAACATGCAGCCTAGGTAGTCTGCGCGTAAATCCGACTCTGGCAAGGTATTGATGTTTGTTGGCACAACAGCCGATTTTGAACGACCTTCTTAAATTCATCCGCAAGCGAATCATGACCACGATTAAATTCATTGAACCAACCATATACAGTAGTTCTGTGTGGAGACTCATCATTAAAGTTGAAGTGAATTGTTGAGATAATCCACGTCGAAAAAATCATCGCATAAAAATGTTCACGAGTTAATTCCATTTTTTGGCTGAGACGAAATTTAATGAGTACGTATGCCCTCGAAAATGTCAAACGGTATGATACAAGCTTCAGATCGCATCCTAGCATATGCAGGGTTGCCAATTCGCAGTAGATATCATGCCGCCCACGTAAGTGAACTGCAGTTGATTGTGAAATATTTGACATTTTCCGACAATTGTCATTCAAAAGCGGCTTTTTATAATTTGCGGAAAATGTTCATCTTTAACGTACCCTTCATTGTAAAATCAGGTCTCTTGATGGTGAGTAATATTCATATGCCTCGGCATTTACCCTGTTACATAAATTACATTTTGAAGGCAACTGTAATGTACTACGGCCCTTTCCATTTGAATATTAAAATACATTAAACGATTCAATACTAATGTTAAAGAAAGTCCATTCGTGACACGGAAATCGATTGAGAAAAAAAGAGGCAGCTAGAAGTAAATGAGTTTAACTATGTAGAGTTACACATTGGCTTACAAAATTTTGCATCTTAACTAACATCTATTTAACTTAAAAATCTCAAAATCGATTAAAATGGAACACAGTAAAGATTTAAAAGACAAGCCTTGTAATATTAGTTACGGATAAAATCATAATTAATATTTCCATTAAAAATCTGGGTTATCATTTTCATCAATTACAATATAAACAATATGTCACTTTAAAAAAATAGAGTCGTGGTTGAATCGTTCGAACAGGAGGAGCATTATTTTGTCATACCCTTTAATCACGTTGACCAGTCAAATTGTTCCTTTTAGGCTTCTATACCTGAAAGGGAAGCCTAATGAAATCGGTGCGGATGTCTGTCTGTCCGTCGCGATTTTCAACTCGAGAACTACTGAACCTACAGACATAAGGGGGGGTATCATTCGAAAGCCTATGGCCTACCGCGTTCACATCCGCAAGCTGGCATAGATGGAATGTCCTACAACAATTCAATAAGGGTTTTTAGCAGACCCAGCTTCCAATATGTCATTCCTTATAACTTTTGATCAAGGCAGCTTCCAAGCTGGAGACCAGCTTCTATTTCTGTCATTTCCGACATCTGTCACGCCTTATAATTTTTGATCTGTGATAGATAGAGACATAACTATTCAACTAAGGACCGTAAGTCAAGTCCAGACGCCAAAAATCAGCCTGATCGGAAAATCTCGTGACCGGTTTGACCGAAAGTGGCCGCAAATTTTTGTTTATGTATAGAAGCTCCGGAAATTGGTGGAAAAGGTGTTCCACGTCTGTACTTGTTTAATTTCATTGTTAGACGTCGCATACTATTAGTACTACGCACGTATCAAAATAGAAAAGAGGACGGTACAATGCACCTTTTTTTAATTTATAAGGAGGTTTGAATATTATGCTTATTTTTGAAATTTCATTGAATAGCGAAAGATCGAGTGCTGTCAAATACCTTAAATTTTTTTGAAATAATTACTCAAGAAAACTGAATTAAAAATAAAATTTAACGATTTACCAACATAGAAAAAACAGTCACTATTTGCAAAAATGAAGCCAATATAATTTTCTTAGACCCAAAAAACCTAGATTAATATCGGATGAAAGTTTATATAGTCATTAAATTCTTTAAAATTCAAATTTTTATTTATTCTCCTCGGTAATGGTTTGCGTATTTTTCGTTCAGCCTCGACGGAAATTACATTGAATCCAACCATCATCAATACCTTCGGCGCAACTGATGCTTTTTCTTTAAATACTTTATTCGTTTCATCGCATTTTACTTTCGGACTACCAGAAAGGGGCACATTTTATTAAATAAATTTTTATGGATACAGTGGGTAATCAGCTGACGAACATTTCGGGCTGCTAACAAATCGAACACTTTCGCGAAAGGTTTTTATGTTCGGCCAAAAAACACATGTTCAGATAACGAATAAGACTTTGACAGTTTTATACAATTTTTCAAGTGCTTTTCTGAACTTTTGATATATAAAAATATATTATGAGACTTAAAAAGAGTGAAATGTCACGAACTGTGCTGACCATATAAACTAAGCAAGAAATAATAGTTAAGTTAGAGAGTGGACAGAAGACGTCTGATGCTAGGCAGTATGGATTAAATAGGTCTACAGTAAGCACAATATTAGTTAAAAAATTAAGACTGAAACAGCTAAAGGAATAACGAAAATTAAATCTGCTGCCATCCGTGAAAAATGAAAAAAATGTTTTTATTTTGGTTAAAAGAAAGGGAAATGAAAATATATGCTGCTAGTATGACTACCGTTCAAGAGAAAGCTAGAGACATTTTTGAAAAACTGAAAATACAAATGGGTGGTTTGCAAAATTTGAAAGGAAATTTGGCATTAAACATGGTAATGTATGATGAGTCTATTAGTGTAGAAAAAAAGAAGCTGAGAAGTTATGTCTCACATTTCAAGAATTCGTCAAGAAATAAGGATATTGTTTACGACAAATTTTTAATTTTGATGAAGCTAGTTTATTTTGAAAGCACATGCCTAACCGTACCTACATCATGAAAATAAGAAAAATATTCCTAGGTATAAACCTATGAAAAACCGATCGACGTTACTTTTGGGAGCTAATGCTAGTGGTGGTATGAAGCTTAAGCCGCTTCTTGTTTAGTACTGTGAGAAAGGACATGAGTCACGTAGATCCTTTTCAAAGAATGTCTGTTTAACGTTTGTGCCCAAGCATCAAGGATTACCTTCAGACCAATGAATTGTCATAGTTGCTATTAGACAATGTACCAAGATACCAAAAAGATCTTGAAGATCGTTTTCTGGATGACTTTCTCTGGTTAATAGTTCAGTTTCTACCTCCAAATGCCACTTCGTTGATTCAGTCAATGGATCAAGAGATTATTGTGCGTTTCAAGAAGTTGTATACTTGCGCGCTGTTTTGTTAGAGTTTTGAGGCGTGATAGTTCTTCTCAACAATGCCATTAAAAACATTTTGGAATGAAAAACTGTTATTCCTGAAGTTACCCGGTTCATTCAAAAAACGTGGTCAGAAATCACTCAACGACAGTTGAATTCTGCTTGGGGAAAGCTGTGTCTGTCAGAGATCTGGAATTGGAGCTGAATGAAGATGACATTAAAGAGCTCATAATGGAACATGAAAGTGATCTGACGACAGAAGAACCCAAGAACTCTTGAATGAAGAACATCAAGGAACTCAGCAAGATGTGTTCTCTGAAAAAGAAGAAGAGGAAAAAGGGCCATTGCCGACTTCTGCGATTAAAGGTCTTTTGAAGAAGTGGGAAGATGTCAGAACAACGATCTTAGAATGGCACCCAAACCCGGTTGAGGGGATCTTTATAACGGCTGTGCTATTAATCGCTACCGAAAAATTCGGTGCGTACAAATGCTTACTGAGCGAATTTTATTTGATTCGCTTTAATCAATGTGGTTATGCATTTAAATTATTTACATTTATTTTTACTATGGGATTTTTGTACATATAAAGCATATTTCTTGTATGTGTTTTTAAATAATTTACTACCTGCAATGGCTACATTTTATGGATTGTGTAGGGCGCAAACTTAACATATAAATGTATTTTTTTTGTCAACAAAGTAACTTCTGTATATTTATGGCTTGAATATTTCTTAAGTTAAAAGTGATAAATTCATGTAAAAGACATTCACTATAAAATGTACTATTTGTTCACAAGTTACTATTTATAATCAACCTAATCCGATAAAAACCGGGGTGAAATACCTAAAACTCCACCTGGATTAAAGGCTGGCCTGGAAAATCCACATAAAAGCCAAATGACGACAACTCAACTTAAAAACAAAAAATATGCTTGGTTAGTCGGACGCAAATCGCAATCGACTGTAGAAAACAAATTGCTATTGTATGAAGTCACTTTAATATCTATATAGACCTACGGGATCAAACTGTGAGGATGTAATAAACCCTCAAATAACAAGATCTTACAGTCTTTTCAATCGAAGACGCTACATATCCTGCTCAATGGTCATTAGCAGTCAGACCCTGAAAAATTACCTCAGAATTCCCTTCATCAATGATGTCACCAAGAATGAAGCTAGAAATAGCCGAGACCACACTTTAAACCGCAACAATCAACTCATCGCTGACCTCTACAAACATCATCCTGCGAATAGACGTCTAAAAAGATAGTGACTGGAAGACTCTCGTTCAGTGAATTCTGGAGACCCAGCAGTGAATGATGCCCAACTCATAACATACAACAACTATATTATTATTTACTTATTACTCTGTTGATCGAGTAGATTGCAAATTTGCAGTGAAGCATTAAAAGGAAATAAAAAAAAACTTCTTTCTTATCCAGCTACTGAGCAATGAAAATACTTTCACAACTGTTCGATTCATTGATGGGAGTGATTCAGATCAAGTGTTTTTATTATGCAAAACTTTTATCAGTTGATCAGAGTGAAAAATCATAACGTGGATTGGCGGCCAATTCATCCAGCTTTTCATTTAAAAAGTTCTCCTGTTCTAAACCATAATGAGATGATGCTCCAACCTAGTAGTATATCAAGTGCATCTCAAAAAACGAGGGTAGTTTTAAGTTTTTTCTGGTGACATCTCAAGTATTGTTCGAAAATGGTCTTCTAATCAAAATGGCACCCACGTCACACTAGGAGTCTTCTATAATAAATTCCACATGGCTTCACATTAGCCTATTGTGCTGGTTTATAGTTAGCTTGAAACGGTTTTACAAGTCAGGATCAGGTTCTTATAGTGCGAACTCCAAACGTGAGTCCCCGTCGTTTTATTGACGCTTGCGAAAGTTTGTTTCAAGTTATGGCAGCTATAAATAAATTAATATGTAAACAAGTATGAAGTATAAAAAAGAACTAATTTTAAAGTTTGTCTATAGATGTTTTTTAATAATCTGGGCAAAACCAGATGCATGTAACAAAGACTATGAGATGATGAATCTTAGAAACGTTTTTGAAGAATATGGTACAATGTCTCAAACCACATTTAATCAAAATCGAGTAACAATAGTTGTTTTAAGATTGGAAAATTAAGACAAAAATTTAGTTCTTTTAGTAATCGGTTGTTTATGAAATTGTTTAAAATAGGGTCAAAAAATATAAAAAGTTGATCGAAAGGTATAGCGATGTTTAGTATCTTAATGCCGCGAAAATCGCCACGCACGCATTCCGACTATCAGCCAAATTGTTATCTTTCAAAATAGGCTACAAAATGTGCAGCTCTTAAACGGTGCAGTGATTGTAACCAAACTCCAGTGATTAAGAATATTTTTCTTTGTAGAATAATTATTTTGAGTGCGTTGAAGTACTAAATAATTAGCATTATCGTGTGAAAAGCTATAGTTAATGCGTTTTGAAAGTGAAATGTCTTGGTGGAGTTTTTCAGTGTTTGTTCCAAAATGGCATTGCTGTTCCAGGACATAATTCATCTATGAGAAAGAAGATTCTTGTTATTTAGCAATCAACCTCAAAAGATGACTTTCAGATATTTCACTAAGAGGAAATATAAGATGAATTCTATATGGCATCTGTGACAGGTCTTTTTAACACCAACAATAATTTAATTTATCATCTCTCA
The DNA here is from genome assembly GCA_036346155.1 of Sinelater perroti. Taxonomy (NCBI): domain Eukaryota; kingdom Metazoa; phylum Arthropoda; class Insecta; order Coleoptera; family Elateridae; genus Sinelater; species Sinelater perroti. Next base: position 971,812 of record JARFIY010000046.1, on the reverse strand, counting down.
CAATGTATCTTAATTAAGTGTCTCTTATTAAATTGATACTATAGAGCACTTTTATTACTTCGTCTAGAATATCTTCTATCTATACATTCGAACAGAAAATAAACAATGAAATGGGGCGCGCCTTAGACTCTTGATTTACACGAGGAGGTTCGTGCGTAGTAAACAAAGACAGCTTATACGTTTGAACAGAAAGTAAACAAGGACGGCTGACATGAAATTTGGCGTGCCGCGCTCTGAATGCTTAATTTATACGAGGAAGTCCATGCGTTCGTGTATGCACATTGGGGCCGTTCTGGCTCCTTGCTGAATTGCCGGGCGGCCGGGGCTGTCAATCGGACCGCTGCGTTACCGAACGCAAAAAGCGTGTCTGTCACGGCCATTTAATTTGCTTATGTCGAGCGGAGGTTTCTTCATAATGAATATAAGCATAAGGCACCCATAAGAAATACGTATAATGCACGTAAGTCTTATGTAAACATTTGAAAGTTGCGCATGCTCAATTAAAGTAGCGGCAGCAATGTTCTTCAGGCATTTTGCATAATTTTGTTGCCTTTCTACCTATTATCCCTTTTGTGGTGTAGAAACAGATGCATATTTACTAAATTAATTAATAGCAACCTATCCGTTGTAAAAACAATACCAAAATGTCGACAATACTAAAGGTAGGTTATGAAATTTCAGAATTAAAACAAACATTCTGTTACTGCTGTCAACATTAATCTAGGAAAAAATTAGAAATTACTTCAGATGAATGTAAGAAATATGTAAAGTTAAACCAACTTTAACTTACGGATTTCTGATATATTAACGTAAAACGTAAAAATTACGAGAGCATTACAAACGAGCGCATAAGCTTTGCATTGATTTAACTTTACGTATTTCTTAAGGACGGCATAAGCTTACGCCATTATGAATGGGTGCTAAGTTAAATTGTTCCACGTTCCCGATCCAAGCAAAAAGCCGATCTAATTAAAAATTTATATGTTCCTACCTTGCAAAAATTTGAGGTAAAATATTGTCAGCTTAGGACGCCAAAAATATCTTTTAGCGGGCAACTTCTAGTTCTGTTGATCTTTTAGTGCCAGTTTTCACACTTATCAGAAGAGCGGTTATTCACCCCACTACATTATATTTGGAAGTAAAGGCTGTTCTATTTGCAGAATTTATTCTCTATTTTGATTTTCTCGAGAATTTTGTTGGGTGACTTTTCATTGGTAAAGTTGACTGTCCAACTGATATCTGGAAAAATATTGCGCACTTGTTTTCCTTTGCGCTCACTGTAATAAGGAAACATTTCCAATTATTAAGTGTTAGTTTAGTATTTCTTATGGGTCATCTACTGATTCTACACCCTCTGTGTATAAGGGATTTGATGAAGAAAAAAGTAATTATTGGATGCAAGTGAGTAATTGATGGCATTCTTAGTATCCAAGTCTAGACACGAAGTACTACCGTTGGTAGTAGCATGTAACAACTAGGTTACTAGTTTCATGTGTACTATTAATGTTGAGACATCAAGAAAAATCTTCAATTTATTAAAATTAAGATTACATTTTACATTTAGATTTTATTTTTATTTGGAAAATTTTCTGCTAGAATCTGATGAATGCAGTTTTTCATTCTTTACTAACGTTTAAATAATCCACAAAAAGCAACTATGTAACGGATCATGACAATTCTTACGCCAACAGAGAAAAACACTTCAGAATTATCGTGGTTTCCCGCTAAGAAGCAGCATTAGTGAATATGGCGTTTAGTAAATGCGAGCAGTCATTTTGGGTTTTGCAATACGTAAGGGCCGTTGTCATTGTTTAGTGTGTGGTAAATAAAGTTGGAGTTAGTGGTCTTTATCGTGTTAAAGAAGCTTACTAGCACAGTCGCGAATATAGCGAATTCCCCCTACGAGCCTCAGGTGCATCGATATCTTAGAATCCGAATTTTTTATTGAAATGGAAGAGTTTTGAATTCGATCGTTATGCAGACTCGCTTGTTTCCAGCGACGAATAGACCTCTCCATCTCTCTGGAAAGGTGAACCGGCACAATGTACGCATCTGGGGGACCAACAATCTCCCCGCATAGTCGTAACATGCGCGAGAATCACCTAAGGTAGATATCTTATGCGCAATTTCGAAAACGGATGTGTAGGGACCATTTTTCTTTGGAAACACCCCCGTCCTACATCCTACATCTTTCAATAAAACGGTTATCCGGCTCACTACCACAGGGACGTGCGAGAATATATCAATCGAAATTTGCCACAAAGATGGATAGAGGACGCAGAGGACAAGGAGACAATGCTTTCATGCGGTGACCACTTCAATCTCTAGGATCCAGAATGTTGACGCCCGTGTGGGATGAAATGGATTATCGTATAGATTTCTGGCATATAGCCAAAGGTGGATACATCAAGTACCTGTGATACATGTAAAAAAAATTGGGTATGATACTATTGTATTTCAGTGTAATAAAATTTGGTATCCGTTGCCTAGTTTATTTGTTGCAATTTTTTGAAGATTTCGTGAACTTACGAATAACCCTGTATTTGATCTTCATTCTGTTGCACAGTTTTGGGCTTGGTATGGATCTTCTCTTTTAATTTTTCATAATTTAAGATTTATGTTTTAGCATCACACAACAAATTTGAGATTGTTTTAAATTTTCCAGGCATTCAAACGAGTTCACGTGTAGTTCTATATTCAAATTCATATTCTCGCTAAGCGATTTTCTGTACATATTTTTTGTAATGAAAATTAGTTTATTTTTATCACTATGGTTTCAAACTATTGTTTTTTAAAATTCCCATTTTACTTTCCTTATCCTATAATACGGAAAGTAATGTAATCGGCGGAAATTTGACCTACCCAGTTTTTCACATTTCTGGACGAATTATAGCCTCAGGATACCGAAAAAGTTGGTTTGGGCCATTGATTCGTGTGTGTGTGTGTCTGTCGGTCTGTCAGTAAACAGGATATCTCGAAAACCGTAAGAGCTAGAGACTTGAAATTTCGTATGCAAGTTACTTGTATGTAGGGGCGCAGTGCGAAACTTTTGGTAAAAATTGGCCTAGTCGTTTGGTCGTAAGGTCGCAAAATCGGTCGCGAATAGAACGGTTGAAAATACAAAAAATACATGAGAATAAAAATGATTTGTTATCACGAGATAAACATGAATTTAAAGTAAAAGCTGGTAAAATATAAACTCCAAAAAAAATTGAAGCCCAGGATTTTTGCCAGAATTACTCAAATAATAAGATAAGGAAAGTCGTGTGATGTTCATACCAGATTTTTAAACGTTGTTTCTACTGATCGTGTTTTTATTTGAGTTTCTTCATTATATTATATATATATATATATATATATATATATATATATATATATATATATTTGAAACCTTGGTTTTTCTGATCTAGATTTTTCAATATATTCCAAGCTTGTATATATTATCATTTAAAGTAAGAGAATGGTCTATATTGACAGTAATATGTCGATTTGGTAGGTTATAAATTTTACATACCAAAATCTTCCCTTGTTCAAATTCATTGATACTGTTCTAGATGACGTAGTTGTCGGGTACTATTTTTTAAATCCAGAACATTCTGTTCTGAAAGTGATTGTAGACTGTAGTGCCATTGATTTTCGTTTAGCTTGATTTGGCTCAACTTGGCTTCCTATTTAATTACATACAAACTTTTCTATACTCTTTCATGTCTCTAAATCTTGACGTATTGATTTATACCTTTGTAGAAAGTCGTAAAAATCTATCTTTACCAAGAAAATTATAAGCATAAAGTCTCATATAGCTAATATTTTACTAAATCAACTTTGTTTTTGTAAATATAAGCTCGGTGGCTCTGCCCACAAATTTTATCTGCATCGAATTTTTCGTTTCAATATTATTTAATCTGTCTAAGAAACAGTTCAAAGTTAATAACAATTTAATTAAAGAATATATTGACATCTATATTTCATTAGGAAACTAAATGCGATGAATGCAACTGCTGCGTGTTTGGTGACTTAAGAAAATACAGGAAAAGATCGGGGAAAGGAACTTCATACAAGGAAATAAAAGCGTATAGTTAAGGGAAAATTATTCTTGAGAGTCTTATAACAAAAAAAGGTGTAAGAATGTCCCTTGTGATCAGTAATACCTTTAAAGGTAATTGTTTAGTACCTCGAGGTATTTAAAGTAGTTATATTATATAAATGATTATACCAAATATTATCATTCAAGGAACACATTGCGCCCTCCATAGCTCATCTGCAACCCCTGTCCCCCTTGTTGCAACTCTTCAAAGTGCAACACCCTTGGATGTTTTTGTACTCCCGTGAGTTATAGCAATTATTCTGGTGTACATTTGTGCAACAAGTTCTTATTTGCTTATAACTCTCTTCTATGACATTTCTAGTTCTAGTAAAAGGGGGGTTAGAAAGGTTTTGAACGTGTTATTGAATTAGTGAGAGAAACTCGGCCCAAAATTATCCCTATAAAATAATTTGTGAGTTTGCTAAGGGCATTCAACGCCGAATTTCAAAGGACCGCAATAAAGGTCACAGGGGTTGCAGATAAGAAGCTGCGTTTCCTAGATGATAACGAAAAATTGCGTACTACAACCATTTTATAAAATAATGGCTTATAATGCGTTATGGTACCAAACAATTACCCCTTTAACTATTTTTTAGCATAAAAGAGTGAGAGGGTCATCAGAATATAATAAATTCTTTTGCGAACGTTTGCGCGATCCTTACATAAAGATATTGATGTGATATGAAGAAAAGGAGAAGATACGAATGGAATAAATGAATGAAGAGAAGACAGCTCTTAAAGGAAAGAAAATATTATCAGTTGATCAATTGTAATGTACGATTTTATATGGTAAAACATTTGTTAAAGTACTCAATGCATTTTGTATGACAAATAGCTAACAGTACAGTGGAAACTCTGGAAATGTTGAATAATAAACTACTCTACTAGTAGTATGGATGGATAAATGAGAAACCTTGAAAAACGAACAACGCTCAGGGCTTTCTTTGACTTCAGTTATATCGGTACTGAACCGGAACAAATAGTTGATTCTCAAACTAATCACGCACGTGTTGTCGTATAAAAATTAATTGTTCCCGAAATGGTGTTGCGAAGTTTTGCAACTTTATCGATCGATCAGAAGAACACCACCAAGTCATCGATTTAGGAAATATTAGGTTATTTTACAAGGAATCAAATCTTATGATTAGGATGATCACATGAGATAAATTCAAATGTTTGAGTGAAATCATTAGACGAAAAAAAGTTTCCACGAGCAAGTAGACATTAAATCCATGCTTGTTGAGATGACCTTATTGATGATTTGAGCAAAAAAGTTATTTCTTCTGGAAATGGTACATCAATTATATGGATTCTTCATCACGATTACATACCGAGTTACACTTCGCTTCAGAGACTGAAAGGCACCTCAGTTCTTCCATATCCACCTTGCTGCTTTGATTTGGCTGCGTTATGTGACTTTTTGTTTTTCAAGATGAAAGTATTCCATTTCGGTTCAATGATCAACGTGGGAAAAAATATGACAAACTCTTAAAATTTTTACAGTTGAAGATTTCAAGCAATGACATAAAAAAGCGTTATAATGAATCTTCAAACCGATAATATTAGGTTATATAATGAATAATATTTGATTATCGCATTTTACATTTTTTTTTGTACCTTTTATTGATATGATTCTGAGATCAGATATTTTTTTAGTGAACTTAATAAATTTTTAGATTTCTTCTCGTATAATCGGTTCATATTTTCATGCGTTGTCAAACTTTAAGGAAATGCTTGTATGGCCACGTGCGCGCGTGAAATTAACCAAAGCCACGCCTTTTTGATTACAGGAGACTAAGCCCACCCCTTCCCCTCTCGCGCTGCTAGCGGCGACGTGCAGCAAGATCGGACCCACCGCGAGCGACCCAACGCCTCCCACGATGACCAGCACGCCCACCCCCGTGAAGAGCCTGCCGGTCGCCAGCCCCCAGGTGGTCAGCGTGCCCGTGGGCATCCCGCAGCAGCTTTCCCAGCAACTGCTGCAGCAGCAGGGGGCGCAGATCGTTAGCGCCGCGGGGCAGAACCTCGCATACAATGTCATGCAGCCGATGCAGACGGTGACGGTGGACGGGCAAGAGGCGCTCTTCATCCCGGCGATGTCTTTGGCTGGTAGGTTTGTGCCGTCGCCACTCGTCAGCCTGACCAGCCGTTGTTTATCCAGCAGGTGGCCAGCAGCCCCAGCAGATCTTCAGCCCCGGCCAGATCCTGCGGGCGCCGAGCGTCCTGCCCGCTAACCTGCAGAACATCCAGACGGTGCAGCTGTCCAATGGGCAGAGCGTTGCAGTCCGTCCGTCCATACCACAAGTTGTTCAGTTCCCAACAATGCAGCAGACCATCCCAGTCCAAGTGCCCATATCATCGGCCAACGGCCAGACGATTTACCAAACCATTCACTTCCCTGTGCAACTAGCCACCGTACCCAACATTATCCAGGCCCAGCCCATAGTGCCCCAAATGGCCAGCATTATCACACCAAGTGGACAGCTGCAGCAGGTGCAGATTGCTAGCACGTCTGTGACTGCCCAACCCGCACAGAACTCCCAGCAGACGCCCACATCGGTTGCTGCGCAGACTGTTACCGTGCAAGCAGACACAAATGCACAGCCCTTAACATTCACTGGCACCAATGGGCAGCAGTTCACAGTTATTCCAGCGAATCTGCAACAGGTGCGGGGAACCAATATCGGAAATGTCATTCAAGTACCTAATATCCAAGCCATACCAACAATTCAGAATATACCAGGTAATCTATAAAAATCATCAAAAGGATACTTTATGCAAGAATCAGTCTGTCATCAACAATGAGGTTATGTTTGAGCTATTGACATTAGGTTGCATCCAATACACAAATAACGATGGATTTTAAATATGTGATGATTAAGAAATTTGTTGTTAAACATTTACTTGTTCCTTGTGGAGGTTGATCTATCATTTATGTTTAAAGTTATATTTGAATTTTCTATTATATGACATATGATATCAAAAAATGTATAGAATTATAAATGTGAACTATTAACAACCTAGTTGTTTAATTAAACGATAAATATTAATATTGCTTATTATTTTCATCTTCGAATCTAACAACCTGGACATAAAAGAGAACTAAACTGTAGTTATGACCCTTTACAAAATTGCAAAAGTTACACCACTGGTGAAATTTGACATTTAAACTGAACATAACCTCACAATTCCGTCAGTTGAATTAATAATGAAGTGGTTCTGTATAAAATGCTTAAAATAAACTGGTGGATTTATTAAAATTGCTTTTCAGGTTTAGGAAATGTACAAGTAATAACCCAGCAGGCAACGCCCCAAATAGCCGTCGGCCAGCAGCTGCAGCAGGACCCCACCGACCCCAGCAAGTGGCAAGTTTTGCAAAGCGTGACAGCCGCGCAGCCCGCCACAACGCTAGCGCCCGGGGTGGTGGTGACCACGACGCAAGAAGCTAGCAACGCCTCTCAGAGCAGCGATGGCAGCCAGGATGGGCTGCAGAAGCAGCGGGTTCGTCGCGTCGCGTGCACTTGCCCCAACTGCGCGGAGGGCGAGAGGCACACCGACCGCAAGAAGCAGCACATTTGCCACATCCCGGGCTGTAACAAAGTGTATGGCAAGACCTCCCACCTGCGAGCGCACCTGCGATGGCACACGGGAGAGCGCCCGTTTGTATGTACGTGGTTGTTTTGTGGCAAGCGGTTTACGCGCTCGGACGAATTGCAACGGCACCGACGGACGCATACTGGCGAAAAGCGGTTTCAGTGCCCCGAGTGCAGTAAAAAGTTCATGCGGTCGGACCACCTCTCGAAGCACATCAAAACGCACCAGAAGCAGCGGATTACGGTAAAGGCTTTGTCGCATGAATTATTTCACTTACCATTGCATGCAGGTTTGCTATAGGAGATGTTACATGTTAGGGTTGATACCTAAATCATTAGAAAATTTCATTTTGTTTTAAAAGATTTAGGACTAGCTCTCATAAAGACTAATGACAGCTCTGCATGTGTACATCAAACTTGTTAAATGCTTTTTGAGATGTTGAAGAACACTCTTATTCAGGTTTTGTTTTTTTGCACTAAATTTGCCAATAAATTCAATTTAGTTGCAATAAACTACAAAATGTGTTTTAAAAGTCATCTCGTCTAGTAAGGAAATCATAGTGCAAACATGAAAAATTTATTCTATAAACTCATACACAGTTATATTAATAGATTCTAAATAAATCAACAATTAGTTGCTCATAGAACAGTTTTTTGGGGAGAAACAAATAATATAAATAATAAATGTAATGTGCTCTGGCATTTCATGAATAATTTGGTTTGCATGCTTATAGAGGACAATAGTAATAACTCTACATGTAGGCGTTAAGCTTCCTTCTTATAGACGAATATTCTATAATTAGAAATCATTGTAATGATAATTTGTTGTTGAAAAGTTGTTTAAATACTAGTACAGTGCAAAATGGATAAAATAGGAATATTGTATTGTCTCTTTTTTTGAATGGGAAAATTGTGCATGACTCATGGTCTTCCTGTGAAACTATTCAACTTTGACAGACCTTTAAAGCATCGAAGATATATCGGTTCCAAAAACGGCTGTCAGTCAGAAATCATTGACAAAACTAATGATATGGTTATAGCTGAAATTGTTTACATGTGTTTAGAAAGAATCTAATGATTTTTTTGTAGCTTTTTGTGAACACGGACGAAAGTTTGATTTGCCTCTACATTGAAAATTAAATTGCAATTAAATCAATAGACCTGACATTAACCAGTTTTGAAGAAGATCAAAAGATGGTACACTACTGGAAAGGTGATGGTCGAATACTGTGCACCACTTTTGGAGAGATCGAAGGCTGTAATCGCAAAAATATGTCACAAAATAACCAAGAAAAAATATTCATTTGCGAAAATGTACCAGCACATTCAAACCAAAACCAAAAATGGGCTGAACTAAAGTTTGAATTTTTTTTGCATCTGCTCCATTTAGTTTCCTTGGAGTATTATCTGTTCTCGAAACTTAAAACTTTTTTCGCTGGACAAAAATTTGTGTCAAATGAAGAGGTGATACAGACATTAAACGAGTATTTTGAGGGCTTTGAAGAAACCCACTTCTGCAAAGATATCATCAACTTGAAAAAATATTGTGGCTGTATTGAAAAGTAAAATACTCCTGCTCAATAAAACTCACTTTGTTGTCTTTAATGTCAAACCAAATTATTTATCAGAACATCCTATTTTATATATACAAAGATAACCCAATAAATATCTATTTGTCTACCATCCTTCAAAATTACTTTATCTAGTATTGTCAGATCTAAAACTTAGATTTAAAAGCCTATTAATTCCAAATGATATATAGCAAAATTTTAACTTGATTACTTTACCACCAGGGTGTGCAATTTATTTATTTTTCTTTAATTGTTGCTACTGTTTGTTTCTGCTATCATCAATGAATCTTACCAAACATTCATTTGTGGGTCTATAATTATTAATTTCTGTGTATTATGTTGTATTTAACAAGTAGCTAATAGAGACTGTAACTTTTGGTTGTCATAATTAGCTGTTCCATATATATAAACTTATTTAAGCCAGTCGACCTTTACTAAGCAATCTGTGATGTCACGTATTATGTTACTTAACGCCACACTTTTCATTCAACGAAAAGAGGATGGTATGGGTCTGTGACCACAAGAGCGAGGAGGGCGCGATTTTGGATTTCTGGCCCCATTTGTCGAATATATATATATATTTCGACAAATGGACAAAAGTGTCACTGATCGTAATCCTGTAAAAAATCGTTTTAATTCCGAAAATGACCGAAAACGGTCAAAAAATGGTCAATGTAAAGACACAAAAGAGGTATCCTTTGAAAATTTGTTGCATGCCCTTTCCAACAATGCCATATGCATCTCAAAATTATATACGATGGTCGAAAAATGACAGAAAAACTTATGGTCCGATTGAATTTTTTGATTTTTTACCATGTTGCATGTAGGTTATGGACACATGTAATACATAGTTTGAAAGCTCTCATCAAGTGCTTTATTTGCCTAGTATCAGCCTCCTTGATATTATCGTCACGTGACTAGATAGAAGAGATGTGTATCTCTCCCATAGGCGCCCATTATAAAATATGGCTATTTTTGACCCTTTGCAGGCAAGCTAGGGTTCCCATATTTGGCAGTTATATTGACCCATACTTTAAGTTTTTATTCCCCTAGGTGACGTCCTCTTGTAGTCACAGTTATCAATCTCATACCATCCTCCTTTGATATTGGTAATGATTAGTTAGATGATAATTTGTAAGAAAGGAAAAAACTGTAAAATTAACCATTATTGATATCATTATATACAAGTACTTCTTGTACCTTCATTTTCCATTTTAATTTGGGTTTACTCCCTTTTTCATTCTCTACAATATTATTTAGTCTTTTTTGTATTATTTCTTCCTTTATCTACAATATATGATCCGTCCACTTTACTATATTGGTCTGTACCATTTTTACCTTTTTGAATAGTTTTATACATCCCCATATTTTATAATTCATGTCCTAATTTTTTGTGGATTTTTTCTCCCACGAACCATATCACTTGCACCAAAATGCAGTCCAAATGAATGGGAAGGTAGATGTAGTAGGATAGTCTAACTAAATTTAGCAATGTACTCCATGTTCTGTTTTATATGCTATAAGAGACAAATTTGCTTTTTTTGTCATAACTTCGTAATTCGAGTGGTTCCAACTCTGCTAATGTAGCTTTTTACAGGTGCAGCATATAGAATCTCGTTTATTGCTGGCTAAAATGTATATAGAAGAAAGTCGACCGTTTTGAAAAATAATGTTTATATAATTAGTTGAAAATGTGCTACAGTTTTTCATATACAGGGTGTCTGGTGGTAGATTTATATTTTTAAATACGATTATTTCAAAAAGTAATAAACGGTGCGGGGTGAGGGTGGCGCCGTTGGAATCACCGATTGTGCGGATTTGTCAATCACGATGTCGCAGTGGTCGAGTGAGCATCGCGCGTTCGCTGTAGAGACATTTTTTAAGAGTAATGATTCTTACGTAATTGCCCGTCGACAATTTTTTTCAAAGTTCGGTATTCGGCGAATACGTGATGGATCGAGTGTAAATTTAATTCGTTCGTGGGTGCAGAGATTCCGCGCAACTGCCTCGGCTATGAATGCCCCACGGCCAGGGCCCGGTCGATCTTCAAGGACTCCCGAAAACATTGAACTGGTTGAAAGCAGTTTACGTGAAAATCCGCGACTTTCAATACGGAAAAGAGTAGCCTTACTGGGACTTCCAAGAGCGATTATTCATGAAATTTCAAGAAAGGATCTGAAGTTCCGTCCTTTTAAATTTCAAATCGTTCAAGAACTGAAAGAAAGTGACTTTGATTTACGCAAAAAATTTTGTGAAACGATGTTGGAGCGTTTTCGCACTGTAAATCCCATTTTTTGGAGCGACGAGGCTCATTTTCACTTAAACGGCCACGTCAACAAGCAAAACTTCCATTACTGGTCTCCAAGAACCCGCAACCCTCGATTGAAACATCAAAAACCATTGCATTGCTCCAGGGTAACTGTTTGGTGTGCCTTATCCACGCATGGGATAATTGGACCATTTTTTTTCCAAAATTCTCGAGGTCAGGCGACGAATGTCAATGGTGAAAATTAAACGCATGATTACGGATTTCTTTTTGCGAAACCTGCGAGCTCATCCATCGTACTCTTCACACACGTGGTTTCAACAGGATGGGGCGACTGCACACACAGCCAGAGCTTCGATGAATTTGCTTCAGGAAAATTTCCTCCAAAAACTGATCAGTCGCTTTGGGGACATCCCATGGCCACCGAGGTCGCCCGATCTAACTCTCATGGATTTTTTTTTATGGGGCTACCTCAAAGAGAGGGTTTATAATGACAATCCCTAATCTGTTGTGGCTTTAAAGGAAAATATTCGTCGAGAAATCAGCTCAATTGAACCAAATTTACTGCAGCGTGTGGCGCAGAACACAAGGCTTCGTTTTGAACAGTGTGTGCAACTCGACGGAAAACATTTGGATGACATACTCTTTAAAAAATGAAATCCGCATTTATATTCTATCGTTCAATGCTCTTAATAAAACTTTGTGTCAATTATTACGTTTTTTATTTAAGTTTGAAAATATAAATCTGCCACCAGACACCCTGTATTAGCCTCAAAAAGCGACATTCATTCCAAAACACATTTAAACATTTCCCAGACGGTTTAGAGATCTGTTTGGTACTACTAGGAATACCACGAATACTTTGAAAACGTGTACCTATAGTTGTACAGTGGAAGCTATAGCTATCCGTATTATATAAAGAGTCCGCCGATTTAAGTGCAGGAAAATAAATGCTTATTGAAATTACAGTAATAATTGTATAATCAAATGGAGTATTTTATTTTAAACATTCATGTTTGCTATTTATATATAAAAAATTATATCACTCAAATGTTCACTACGATTGGCTTTACAGACATTGATACGATGGTCGAAATTTTCATTGACATTTTCACATTGAGTCGCTTCAATGGCATTTATCTCGGCAATTATGTTGGTCTTGAAGTCTTGGATGGTGGCTGGTTTATTGACGTAGATTTTACTTTTCAGATATCTCCACAAAAAAGTCTAAAGGCGTTAAACTGCACGAACGAGTAGGCCAATTGACATTTCCATTTCTCGAAATTAAGTATTAACCGAACTTCGACTGCAAAACTCGATATTGTTGTGTGGCATGTTGCGCCGTCTTGTTGAAAATAAACGTGATTTATGTCAGTTTTATTGAGTTTCGGGAAGAAATAGTCATTAATCATGCCGCGGTATCGTTCAGAATTCACAGTAATCACATTTCTAACTTCTGATAACTTTTGATCACGGAGCACACCAGTCACTTTTTGAGGATGTATTGGTTGTTCTTGATATTCTGTTAGATTCTCGTTAGCCCAGATGCGACAGTTTTGCTTCTTCATCGTCTCATTTAGTGTGAAATGCGCCTCATTGCTGAAGATGATTTTCGATGAAAAATTCGAATGTTGGTGGAGCCAATCAGAGGACACAAGTCGGTTGAAATGGTCAATTGGCTTGAGTTCTTGAGTCGATTGGATCTTATATGCGTGCAAATTCAGATCTTTGTGTATAATACGGCGTAAACTAGTCTCCGAAATGCCCAAATCTTGTGATCAAATTATTGAGAGTTTTGGGCTCTCTTTCACACTCTGCTTCATTGCAGGTATATTTTCCGGCGTGCAAACACTTTTTGGTCGTCCACTCTTTGGCATCACCAACAGAACCAGTGGCTCCGAATTTTCGCACCAAACGACCGATAGTGGTCTCATCTGGATGGTTATGACGACCGAAGTAATTGCGAAGAGCTCGAGGGGTGTTTTTTATTTTTTCACAATTTTTGTAGGGTTCTTTGATTAAAGAACCCTATTGATTGATTGAAAAGCACGTTAAAGTGATTACTTTAACGTGCTTTTCAATCGAATATGACTATAGCAAAAATAGCAAATCTTAAACTAAAAAAATATGGCGTCTGCGTCAAATTGAAGTTTTACTTTCCTGCGTCCCTATTGGCATACTCTTTATTATCATATTTAAACTCATCTTTGTACACAATGTGTAAAACGTTATGAAGTAATGAAGAAAATACTATAAAGCATTACACTGGAAAACATAGCAGAAGAAAGTTAGTTGAGATCATTGAAGCATTTAATTTAAATTGAGGATGAAAAGCTTCCCAAGAGACTTTGAGAAGAAAAAATTGAAACGTTTAATGTCGCTTATGTATATGTCCAACTAAACATGAGAAAATTATGTAAAGAGGACTTTGACAGAAAATAAGAATCAAAATAATAGCCTACCAAGAATATGCACAAGAGAAAGAGGAAGATAAAAAGAATTTAGTCTATTGTAATGTCAGAAGTATTCCAAAGTATTTTAGTATTAGAAAATTAATGTTATGGTGGAATAGATAAACATACATTTTTTAAGGGGGGATATAGACTATTATGTTACGGAAACTCTACTAAAGTATTAATTGATTAGTTAGTTATTGAATTTACTTCTTTGGCTGTTTATTTTAAAATCTATATTAACTGATAAAGTTGCGTAACTGGTGGAAATTATAAAAAGATTGTAATATGAATTTCATTTTGTGGAAATAATGATTTTTACAGTTTTGTATGAATTTGGAAAACAAGTAATTTTTGATGTACTCCTTGGAATTCTTATCATTGATAGTTTCTGTCGCAATGTTTTTAATTATACACTTAAAACGCTAGTTTTGTGGTTCTGCGGACTGTCATAATTAAAAAATTTTACATCCCTATCTATTGAGGACTATTATGCAAATTTTAAGGTTACATAAATTTTGTGGATTACGTCGTCGTGGAATCACAAATATCTAATGGGATATTTTAAGATGAAATTGAAGAATGTTAAAGTAATCTCAAACTTCTGAGCGATATTATAGGTGTAACTTATTTTTATTGCAATGCTCGTAGGAAAATTGACAAGTAAGATACTTTTTGGTTTTTTATATTTATAGTTGTCATCTAAGGTCTTTTTGCAATCAGGCTTTGTGTTTGCTTCAGACTGTGCAAATATTTACACCTTTGTGTGTAGAAGAAAGATTGATAATTTCAATTTGTGCTGGATGTTTTTACCAACTTGGTTAACGCAGTTAAATCTAAATTTGGAAGGAATTACATCGAGTCACCCTCTCCTATTAATTATTTAAATTCAGGATATGTTAATCCTCCTGTTATGTTAAATTAATAACTGTAAAATACTTGAGTCAGCAGGGGTTAGACAGGGCAGTGTATCAAAAGGAACTTATATTTTTAATAATTCGAATTACCTCCCTTCTTGTGCCTTGTGGCATACTTCAATATCTAATTATTCATTGGTCTATTCAAAGTTACTGTTAAATGCTGCGATATGTTGTTCAACTCCTGTCCTACTGCATTTCCCATGTATGGTTCTAATATTTTATTTAATTCCAACAGCACTATGCAGCTTTGTATTAATTACCATATATGAAAATGAAAATGTTTACAACAAAACCAGCACGAAGCGCAGTTTGATTTGTCAAGATATCATTCATATATTATTTGTCCATCGGACCTTGTTAATTAAATCTGCTAACTACTAAATCAATGAAGACAAGCTTGATTTTTCTTAAAACGATATTCCTCTTCGTATTATATACGAAATGTCACCAAAGATAATAGTTTCACTGACACATCATTAGGTAAATCTTTCAAGATTGCCACATCATTATTTTCGAACAATAAAACTTATGTCCGTTTTTTTAATTCATGTGCTCCTTGACTAAACTAGAGCCAGGATGGTTAGTGGACTAGTCATTAGTTTATATACTACCAAACATTTTTTATGTAGTCTTCGTTTTACAGTCCAACTAATGACAAGACGATGGTTGTACAAAGAAATATTCATAACAAAATCCTAGGTTTGCTAGTCTTGGGTTGTTGGACAAAAGCAACCGTCTGCTGGTATTTTTGATATACCAGTTGTATTACTGATCAGCCTAAAAGAAGATTCCAAGCTTCTTAACGTTGTTTATACTCTACTTCAAATAAAGGTGTGGGTTGCCTCGGTTTCTCTGGCGTGATATCTTCTTTAGTTGGTGGTAACAATTCATGAAGCTTTAATTGAACATCGATATGCAAATGAGTGCAACATTGTTTTGTTTTCCATGAAACCCAATTATGTCTACAACAATAATGGGACAGTAGAGTGACTTATGCAAGAATCCCTGGTGAAACGAGTATGGTGCTTATTTTTTAATGCTAATACCAACGAACCTATAAAATACTATGAAATCAGAAATGAAGGGTGATGGCTCAATTTATTGGCTTTTATGTGTGCCTTACGACATCGTTTTTTGAATATCAGAAAATGTTTGTCAAATTTGGTTTTCTTTATTCCTAATAGAAATATCAAGGCCTTGAAAGAGTAAGGTGATTGTAATTTCTTGGACCTTTAGATCTAAACAGCAGAAGAACATTAACTTGCGTTTATGTTTAGTACAAAGGATTGGAATAACCATTTGAAAGAAAAATGTAACATCATTTATGGAAATATCGTTCTTCTTACTCTTTATCAGAAGTTTTTTACTTATTAATCTTCAATAATTAATTCTAAAAATATTTTTGATTTAAAATTTCAAATATAAATATTCCCCATTAATATAGAATAGAAAAATTCACTTTTGTTCTCTTTCAGTGTGTTGTATTAAAAAATCTAGCAGTTATATTGCAACATAAATAATTTTTGCGTACGGTACACAATTTAAGATGGCTAATTAAAGCATACTTTTCGTGCTAAATGGAGTCATAAAATAGACAAGGATTGAAGGAGACATTAGGTCAAAATTAGTACAGATGATGGTCTATGCAGATGATTTAACAATGTTAAGAGACAAACAAAGTATAAATGAAGCAGTACTGAAATTGAATGAGGCAGCTAAACAAATTATATGAGATGCTGTAGGAAAAAGACTAAATTAGAACCAATTTTAATAAGAACATACGAGTTTGAAGAGATTGAGTGTTGTAAATAGCTAGACAGATGTAGCATAGCTTATTCTAAATACAAAGAAATGTTGCAAAATAAAAATCTGAGATGAAAATACACAGAACAGCAATGCGCCCCACTATCACATATTTGAAAGGAAAATAATTAAAAGAACTTATGAACCAAAGAACGTTAACGAAGAAGAATGTGTAAATCATGAAATAGAAGAAACAACAAAAGGAGAAAGCTCGGGAGAAACATGAAAGCACAGAGAAGAAGATGGTTTAAATTCATTCACAGAAAAGAGAATAATGCAACTACAAGACAAGTTACGAATTGAACAGATGAAAACTGCAGGAAAGCAAAAATAGAAAGATCAGGTTAAAGAAGACTTGCAGAAAATGGAAGTGAAAGGCTGGAGGTTAATAATAACAGAGAGAAAATATACCACAAGCTATAAGAAAAATGAGATGAAAATGGAATGATTTACCAAAGAATTGGATTAGCGCGGTTTAAAGAAATGGTTCTATTTTCCAGGCAATGTATAACCTTATTATTATTATTAATTATATAAATTAAGCATAGGAAGAAGATACTTCGGGATTTTCTGTAGTGTAAAAGAATTTAACATTTTAAATGCAATTCAGTTCTAATAATTAATTATTTTTATTTGGTTAATATCTGATTAACTGCTAGATCCCAATTTGGAATCTGGACAGCTTTTTTTCCATAAAGTGGGTTAAGGAAGGTAACACACTTTTCAGATGGCATTCGTAGTGGTATCGTGGGAATTTTATATGGGAAACTGCGAGATCTGTATGAGACAATTGTTATTAAAATTATCAAAACTCATAGTCTTCTTATCCAATACATTTTTGGTTTCATTTAGTCCTAGAACATCAGTCGGAGTTTGGAGATATCAATGCATGTAGAGAAAACAAAGACAACTTTGACTAATAGATAGGAGCACTGTGAAACAATTGCGATAGAAATTGAATTTATGACTTGGCTCCATCACAAATTCAACGCTTATCTACATCTGGCTTTTGGGATAAATATTTTACATATATAATCAGTTTCCATTTACTGGTATTGTGTAGTAGGAATTCTAAGATAATAATACAATTTGTATTTCATTATATATACGAATAACAAACTAATGATTGTCTTATATAGAACTTTATTTCGATGCCATACTTTTTGTTTTAACTTTTTTGTTTCAACTTTTTTGTTTCCTATAACGTGATCCCAGATCTTTATCTACCTTTCTCTTTTACTTTTTCCCATAATTCTAGTTTTCCATATTTGTTTTTTTACCACTCTATCTTTTCCCATTCTTGGTACATGTTCCCATCAGCTGAGCTATCAGTTTTTTATAAGCTCTGATACCGATTTGATTTCCTTACTTGGTCATTCAGAGAAGCTCATGTAACTCGCCCAAGATATTTCTTTTCTGCTGCTTTCATTATTTTTTTAATTCTTATTAACATTATTCATGATTCACATCCATATGCCAATATAAGTCTAAATATTGTTTTATATAAATTCAGTTCCATTCTCCTATGGCACTTCTCTTTTACTTATAAAAGTCTAATTGATTAAATGGCATAGTCTGTTACTTTTCTCTAATCTTTCAGTTATGTTTATCTCTTGTCTTTCTCTCTCATCAATTATCAGAACCAAATAATTAAATTGTTAAATTTGTTCGATCATTTTCTCATTTATCTGTATATTTGTATATTGTAGTTCTTTCACTACTGCCTTTGCATTGATTTTTATTCCTTCTCTGGTTAATATGTCATTAGCAAATACACACATCGATTACAGATTTCTATAGCCTATGTGCAGTCTTTTGAGTTTCGCATTACGTTCCTTCATGATAAACATCGTAAATAATACATGGCTCATTCCTCCTCGTTTGAATCCTTTTTTTTTAATAAATTCATCTGATGTGCAGGTGTTATTAATAACATGATTTCTACTAGTTTCTTAAGGCTTCTTGCTACTCTTATCAATTTTGAACTCACTTCTACACATTTCAAAGTATTCCAAAATTTTCTCAGGGCAGTTTATCAAGTCTTTTCTAGATCGATAAAGGCAAAAAATACTTTTTGATTGCATTGCATAATTTTCATGATTGTTTTTTTGATTGAAAATATGTGGCCTTTCATACATACTTCTCCTTTTTTGAAAGCAATCAACATTTCTGATCTATTATGGTTCTGGCCTTTTTCTCTAATATTTATTCCTAGCTCTGCAATGCCACAATTAGATTATGCTATGGTTATTGTTGCATTGTTTTTAGTCTCCCTTTTTGTAAATCCGAACTATTTCTTATTTCCCAATCGCTGGGAATTTTCTTCTCCTTTATTTTGTTATACAGTTGTAATTGTAATTATGTTCTTTCAGTTTCTATTTTATTCATCATTTCATCTATAATTTTGTCATGTCCAAAAGATTTATCATTCTTAATTTCTAGCAATTTTAATTTTTTTGATATGCCTATTTCCTCTTATTTCTGTTTTTTGCGTCTGTAATCTTCCTGATTATCTGTATTTGTTTCTTCTTCTTCTAATTTGTCCATATAATAATGCTTGGAAATACTCTTTTTGTCAATTATATTTTTCATAATTATAGTTTGTGATGTTTTACCTTTCTCTAGTGTTTATAACACTTTAATAAAAACATTTTTGGTTGCCTTTGCTACTGCTTTCTAGTTTTTCACTCAGTTCTTGCTACGATTTAACTTTTGCTATCCTAATCATATATTTAACTGTTGTTCACTTTTATAATTGTCTTCCCTCCTATTAAATATTGTTTTTATTTATTTCTTGTTATTAGTAGTTATTATTTTAATTCTTTGTTTGATTTATTTATTTTACTTACATTGCTTCTATAGTCATTACATTAGTTCTGCTACATTTCTTCCATCATCTGTTGCAAATTCTGCTTTTAATGCTTTGAATTTCAATATCTATTCAAATTGAGTTACTGCCTATTGTAATTTGTATGTTTTAATCATTTTTTCTTACCTCCTGTTGTCATTCTGTCTTGTATAGTTTTACTTTTTAAATTTTTTCTATGATTAGGTGGTGGTTGCTGTATATCTGGACTATCATTCTATCATCTCTTTTTGTTAATATATAATTATGATAGATCTTTCATATCTACTTGGTACTACTCTAATAAATACATTTTTCTATATCTTTAAATAAAGTAAAAAAGTATTAATTACTATTAAGGCATTTATAGTGCATAAATTTGTTTGTCCCACTTCATTATTATCTATTTTACGTTTTCCATAGTTGCCTATACCTTTCCTGTTGTACTTTTCTTATTTCCACTCTGCCCTTGAAATATCTAGTTACACAGGTTTTGTTAAATTTCCTAACATGTATCTTTTCTTTTTTAAACAAAAGTTCTAACGTTAATATTCTCTCTCTGGCCACTTATTCCAGTTTATAATCTTATTTCAGTTCTTTTATTTTATAATACTCCACTATATAGCAACATATACTCATTTGCTAGCTTCATCGCATTACTTCTTTTTTTTTATCTCTGCTCTTTGATATAACTAATCCCATCTTGTCAAACTCATACAATGTCTCATTCTCTTTTCCATTTAAACTCTTTGTATTCCATACTCCGAGTTTCTATCTATTTTTATTTTGCGTTGTTGGTACATATAGTTCATCTTTATCGGCCCTTATGTTTATCAGTTTTTTTTAATTGTTTATTTTATTAACTCTATTTTCTGAACGGTTGTTTTTGTTCTTATGCTAATAGTTTCTGGTAACCTATTCTAGTGTTTTTCTTTTCTTTGTCTGTAAAATCACTTCTAATGCAAATTTTCTCATCTTTTATAGAATTTAGCTTGACCTTTTGTCCCAATTTGATTTTCTGGTGAAAGTTTTCCATTTCTAATTGTACAATATTTTGTTAATCTTTACTGAGCTCTGTTTTGGTTTCATTTTAAAATATTTTCAGTATTTTTACAATTTCCTCTTTTTTCATTTAACTTATTTTCATTAACGTATTGCGACATTATTTCTTCTGTCTCTTTCTAATTTTTCCATTTTATTTTCGAATTAAATTCTGTTACTTCTTATTGTAGATTTTGGTTTCCAGCATTTATTTCTTCTCGGTATTATCTTTGTTTCCTCTGTTCTTCATAGTTTCTTAGGTTTTCAGTCTCATTTTAACATTTTCTTTTAATTGAAATTCTTAGGATCTTCTTACTTTTCTCAAATATATCTTTGTTTTGTTCCTTTTTTCGTTTTCTTTGATCCACAATATACACATTACTGACCACATCAATTTTAAGTTTATACATATTCTTTAAAAGTAAGAGTGTAATAAGTAATCTAAATTATCAATGAATATATTTCCTTTTGCTATTTGGGTTGCCTGTTCGAATACTTAAACAAGCTGGTGTTACCACATAAATCGACCTTTTGGAGGTGATAAACTTATTAATAGGTGTTTTAGTTGTTAATTGTGTTTTTAATGTTAATATTTAATTTATTCCATTTTGAGCACTTCCCTTCCTTTCCTAATCTAATACTAATCTCCTTTTAGTTTGTTGACTTATATATGAATTTTGCTTGTCAATGCCCAAAATTTGGAGTATATTTGCAGAGCAATTGATATGTGTACTCCACTCGAAAGTTATATTACTTTAAAATAATCTCCATTTTCTACCTCCTGTTTTTGGTCCTGTTGCTGTAATCAAACAGAGTTGAGTATTATTATGTAGAGTTCACTGTTTACTTTTAGATATGATTTGTAGAGGATCTATGCGGAGTTAGTCAGTAATTTATGATTTTATCGAGTTTTTTATGCAAGTGATTATTCCTAGACAAATGCACACTTAGTTTCAATTAAGTTATAGTAGACCAAATTTTATTTTAACTTTTTGGATATATGTTGTAACATCTCTTTGTTAGAAATTATCGTTTTAAGTTGCTTCTTTACAAAGGCTTAGAAACAATTGCCTTAGCTACGCTTTTGTTTGTATTCTTGCATTTTTGCATGTGAGTGTGTAAATGCTACATCTTGCAGCGGCAGAATGGCGACTCGCATGAGCAAGAGGAAGAGCAGTGGGAGCAAGACGAGCCACCTGAGGAGCCTAAGCCTCAAGTGTGGATAACCGATGGCAAGTCAAACGTAAAATATGCCATCACCCAATTGAACTACTCGCAGGTAGTTATCAGCTCCTAATTCCTCTTACTTTATAATGCAGTAATCTGGCTTACTTCATTGCGGTTCTGTTGTTGCAGGAAGCGGCAACATCTACTCAGTCAGCATCATCGGATAGCTCTAGCAATGAAGAGAAAATGATGATCACCATAAGTACAACTGAAGCTGGAGACGATCTCATCATAGCTGACCCGTTGGACAGTTGAAATTCTTGTATATTTGTTATTAAATCTCCGAATAGTTTATAGTAAGTTTATTATGAACTTCATTATTTAATTACGCAAAGTTTTATTGCACATTGTCTTATGTAAATAGCAATTTTTACCTTCTTAAATACAATTATATTTTTGTAAGTGTTGTCGTTTTGTTTCTTGCCAAAGATGAAATTTAAATGAAACTACAGTTCATAAGACTCCTTTTATTATAAAAATACAAAAATATAACCAGTCAGTTTCTAATGCTGTGTGCTTCGACCATGTGCTTTTTGTATCCTTCTCTATAATCGAAAGATTCCGGGCACAGGTGGCAGCAGTACATATTGGTCAAATCCGAATGGACAAGTCGAACATGGTACTTCAACGCAGACTGATTGGAATAAATCTTCCCACAGTGCGGACAATTCCCGCACTGCGAACTATGGTGCGGCTGTACGTCTTGCATAGACCTCACGTTCATCACTGAAATGTCACTCGGCAAGCCATGAAGGCTCACTTCCACATTTTTCATGCAATCATCATCCAGCTTTGAAGATTTTTGTTGCGGCAAATCTAAGGTAAGGTCAAAGCTTTTGCTCTGCTGCGTAGTGCAGTCTAAAAGTTTGTGCTTTAAGCCCCTCTTTTCAACATCCAAGTAGTCAGACTTCCTAGGAACATACAGATGTTCAAGGGATTCAGGGGACGACTGCTGAATAACTGCTACATTATCTAAAGCGTATGTTACTAACGTAGGTGATTTGCCTAGAAAAAATGTGACCGTTATGCAAAGGTCAGCTTTCCATACACAACATACTTGCGTGTGAAGTCAATGACCTCTCCAGAATGCTTGGTTGTACCTCTTTGATTTCCAGAGCTGCCTCCAATATGGAACCACTTAGTGGCTTAAGTCTATCAGAAGAGTTGTACCCATCTTTATCATTAAAATTGTGATCGTTATGAAAGTCCTCTAGAACCTCAGTTTTGATGCTATCAATAGAGATAGCCTCAAATTTCTCCGAAGGAGGGCTGTCCTTTAGCGCATTCTTTGGGGACGGTGTAGAGGTTTCTGAAGCTTGTGAAGCAACTGCAACCGGACTTTCAGGGAACTTATTTGGCACTACGGACGGGCTGTCGAGTATCTTTGGCGATGCCTTAGCTGCTTTGGATTTTGATGCCAATTTTATCCTCTTCTGCGCATTTTCAACGACTTTTGGAGGTTTTGTGCAGGTCTTCAGTGAGCCAGGCGTCAGCTTATGGGGCAGATCCTGCAAGCTTGTTGTCGCAACAAGCCCTGACACCTGCAAAGCTTCCGCAGTTTGTAGAAATGACACGAGTTTGTCCTGTGCTATCAAAACCTCCCCATGGTACATAAAATGCAAAACTGCCAGCAAGTCTGAATGCAGTACGTCCTTCAATATCACTATTGGATGAGGGCAGGGATTGTCCTGAAAAATTAGGTCATCAGGTAAGCATTGCACAATTCGACAGTTACAGCCACCAAAATTGATTACCTTAAAAACCATCCTAAAGTAAGGGCTGCACGCCGACAAAATTATCTTGTGCGCTTTAATACTGATCCCCTCGCATGTAAGTGTTACGTCTGCTAGGTCCTCAGTGCTTTGCAAACTGCCAAATGCTGTAACTATACTCGTTTGAAAGTTGTTCCACTTTAAGCAATACTGATCCACGGCCATTTTGGGACCCAATTTATAAATTGTTGCTAATTTATTAAGGCGCTAGGCAGTAAATTTAGGCACTATGCATGTAACTTAACCTCGCTTTTTCATAAATGTGTAAAATATTTTTGTTAAAAATTACTATAAATACCCACAGCCGAGCGATTGCTACAGTAATTATGTTGCACGTTAGTTCCAGTAGCAGCGTTATTGGTTTTGCGTTTTAAATACTACGCAATCGTAAATTAAAAAATGTGTACGTAAACGTCAAACGTCCAACTAATCAAAAAACAAAACGTCAATGTACTTAGCGTTACAGCATCAGATGGCGCCAAAAACGAGGCGCGAAAATACCATATTTAAATACTTGTTGCAATTTCTTTTTAACTTAAATTATTTAAAACAATCAAAGTTATATTTTGAGTTGTTTTGCAAATTTTCGAAATAATATTTCGAGTATTAAAAAGGAAATGTTTAGTAACGTAATTGAACTGTTGACCTAGTCAGTTTCCTTATCATGCTTTAACCTTACCTTGTACATGAAACGATTATTCCCAACCTATAAAAATGGCTTTAAGAAATCAAGCCTGTGCTTTAGGTTTGTGTGCTTTAATCTTTGCATTCCTATTAGAACAAATATTTTTCAGATTTAGCGTGGTCGGAGAATGTTAATATAAACTTGTCGGCTGTTAAGTGGCAGGCAGAGAATCTCTTCACCTCGCGAGAGCTAAAAGATGAGTACCAAGCTGCTTGGTTATTGAAGGCTATTACTTGCATAGATTTAACCACATTAGGTGGGGATGATACATATAGTAATGTAGCTAGGCTCTGTTACAAAGTGAATAACACAGAATACTAACATTGGTTCATTCTACGATTGATTTATTGCAGGCATTCAGGCCCTTCCCCGAAGATTTGCTTAATGCTTTAGGATTCCACTATGATGACGACTGCCCAATCCGAACTGCAGCGGTGTGCGTTTACCCATCCAAAGTGGAAGATGCTGTTGCAGTTTTAAAGCGACAAGGCAAGAAGATAAACGTGGCTTCAGGTAGTAATTTAATTGTGTTTCTGTTAGTATTAATTATAAATATCTCCCTTATCCCATTTATGAGTAACTTGTGTTGCCGTGACAACATGCTGGGTGTATGTACAGGTTGTTTCAAAATTAGGATTTTGAAATTAATTAATTTCTAAAAGAAACCTAGATCTGGTTCAATGGTGTGGCTCTAACGCCCTGCATGGAAGTTTGACTTGCGAACTAAGAGGTTGAGACTCTCATATGTTGGCCCTCTGCCTGGTCGTCGTGCAGGGTGATGTGGCAAGCATCACGCGCCTTAGACGACCGCCATTATTACTCCTTGTTTAAAGCAAATACAGGTACTCAATTATTTTTAGTGACTGAGTAGGCCACCCGCCAGGCATCAGAGAGCTGCGGGTATGGAACCTGGGTCCGTTTGCACAGTAGTCCTCGTAAATCTGGTTTAGCATACTTTTTAGTGTGTTACAGTCACCAACTTAATTTGCTGATAAATTACAATTAGATGGGAGCATGTGCAATTCTCTAGTAAAGATAAAAACGAGATACTAGCTAAAGACAGTTTTGTTGTAAAACTAAATTGAATTTATTCTTAATCAATTAAGATGGATTCCTGGAAGGCATTATATGCATTACTGATGCACGATGTCTGATGAATTTAATGTATGCATGGAACTATACTCTAGAAAATATTGAACGTCTTTTATGGCGTTTCCTACTTCACCAAATCACTACAAAAGTTCTGTATATGAGAAAAAATTATTTAAAGTTGGTTTTAAAGAGTTTATCTAAATTAAAAGGCAATAATAGGTTAATCTTTTGAAAATTATTGATTTTCTATAGCCAGTGATTACTAGAAATAAAACTTGGACTTTTAAATATAATTCCACGATTAATAAAAGACAAAGTTCAGAATAGCATACTTATCAGTTATCTCATCTAAGAAAGCCCAAATGAATAAATTAATAGTGAAATCTATGCTCACTATTTTTCTCTTGCTCAAAGGAAGTTGTTCATATGAAATTTGTGATGAAGCATTTTACCTAGAGGCATTTGAGTGTTAGAGAAAGCTTTTTTTTATACATTTATACTGACATTGCAAATTTGTATTTTTTTTTATTATAATAACGCATTAAAACAGACATTTTAGCTGTAAAGGAATTTTTAACTCAAATTGACTAAGACATTCTTTTCTATATCCCAAACTTAAAACTTACTTCAAAGGATATTTTTTTGCATCAGTTAAGGGTAGTAATGCACAGCCATTGTTTTACTAAGATTCTGAGCTTTTCCTACCCTTGTAACAACTCATATTTTTATAGGACGAACGAAAAGGGTTTTTTAGTAAATGTGAAAAGCTATGAAGATGGGGGATGTATAGACTAAGGTTTATGAGAAGGAATATGCTTTATTTGAAGTGCCTGACAAGCGCTTGGGCAGGTATCTTTGCTGTCAAAGACGTGGCATACTCAAAGACTTCAGTTAATAAGGAGCTCCCAAAAGTTAAAAGTTCTTTTTAACAGGGCATATTCTAATGCAGTGAGGGAATTTGCTGTTGGAGGCAAAAATTTTGTCATCATGAGTATACCCATGTAGGGGAGCCCATCTAAGTCAAAGAGCTAAGGAAAAGTTGGGCTGGTGGTAATGAGAGATCTATACTTTCCCAAAGAATGATACTGTAACTATGAATAGCGATCTGTTACACAATAACCCATTTTTGCCATCAACTAGACAACATGAATCTGCAACACACGTGCCATAAAGCTTCCGAAATTCCCCCATCAACTGGCCAGCAAGATCTTGTGATTAAACAACAAAGCAATCAAAAAACAGTTGACGAGCTCAAGAACAATCAGAACATGAGAAATCGTAATCAAATTTTTTTAAAGGAACGAAGGATTGCAACCGAAGCCAAAGTGGCCATTCGTCAGACATAATTTTTCAGTATGCAGAGGATACAACAACAACGAAAGATAACCAAATCGTTAACAGGAAGGTTAGGAGAGATAGCAACGTAAATTTTTACTGAAAGCGGCAATGTGGTTAGTAGAAGATATGTAAGACTATTTAACCTTGCCTGGGATGAAAATACATATAAGTGAGTCAAACGTAAAATAGTTGATCCTAATAATGCACTAGTACATTAGGTGGATGAAGCTCCTAACAATTGAATAAATTTTTTTGGGCCATCTAGATAAGAGTATAAAGAGGTTAGATAAGGTAGTAAGAAGAAATATTAACACAAAGAAAAAATTAAGGAAATACTAGAATTATGAAGTTTAACATTACAAATAGTCACAAACGCTATGAGAGAAATATTATGATAGTTAAGGTTTGATGAGGTGAGTAATGAGCCAACAATGGAAAATAAAATAGAGGTATATACACAGGTAGTAGGGAAGATAAAATAGGAGAGTATAGAAACAATTAAAAACAGAAATAATTGACATGTTGGGTATAAAATAGCCCCAAAGTGATGTTTTGTATAACCAAATTGAATATTTCAGGCTGAAGGAAAACCTAATTAAACATCCCCTCACATATTGATATGAAAAACAATTTTGGATAATAAGTTATTGGACATTAGGAACACTATTTCAGCAAAGAGCTGTTTTATAATAGGAGATGAAGTACATGCCTATAATAGGAGTAGATTTTGATATAAATCAATAGAACCATATGAGATAAAGAAGGACCTTAGGCACAAATAAATGGTGCCGTGTTTTAATAAGGTTATGCAAGAGATTACGATTTACAGCAAAGGTAATAAAGACGACAAATCCAAAACAACAGTAGTTTTGGTTAAACCTATAAATTAAGACTCATTGTACTCTGACATGCCAAAGATTATCAAAAAAGATATTAATATTCAGGAAATACGTGCCTAAGTAAGAAACATTGGCAAAACTAAAAAGGGAGATACAAAAGTTTGTTTTAGTTAAAAGAGAAACGGTGGTGATTTTAAAAGGGTAATAAATAAATAAATATGACCACAGAAAAGTTGACAACATAAAAGAAGAAAGTTCAAATTATGGATATTGAAGAGGTTATAAAGGTGATAACTAAGAGAGTTGTAGGAAGAAACTAAGAATGACCTGATGCTACAAATAATGGAAAAAACAATCAAGAGAGGGCTCAAGTATAGTTTTAACTAAAAGGGGGGGAGGAAAATTGCTTACTTGATAAAAATAGTATTTAAATAGGTTTTACTGTTATAGATGCTTATACTTTGGGCATTATGCCAGCAATTGCAAAAATATATGGAAGGAAGGAGGCGGTACAAAGTTAACGAGTGTACAAATGAAGTCTTGCTATGCGTGTGAAGTGAGAGGACGTAGATCTGAGTATGCCAAAATTATAAAAATATAGTAGGAGAAAGAAAAGGCATCCAAGTAGAAGTTAAAGGTGGTTAAAATATTACAATTTAATAGATAGGGGTAAGACAGCTACCAATTTAATGAAGCACATTAAATTGTCGAGTCAAATAGAAACGCAGCATTCTGGTATATGGGTAATTCAACAATACTGTAACAGTATTGGTTTATGGTAGTCAAAATATTAAGAATTGCTGCAAAAAGGATAGGTTTCTGTAGATCAAGATAAATTAGTTGGTATAATATAGTTGTTATGTATCACTGAACATAGAACTTGACGATTCTGTATTTTGGTTTATGGATCAGCTAAGGTACAATACAAGAAAGCAAAGAGAACAAGTTGTAATAGTTGGAGATTTCAATGTCATAATAGGGTTTCCCTAGTAGTAATAGGAGAGATAATATGCTTGTAGATTTAATATTTTTAAATAATGTTGCCACACATCAATTCTTTTAATCATGTAGATCAATTAGTGTAAATTACTGGAGAGGGATAATGGGAAAGGAACAATAACTTTACATATGGTGATGATGTTTGAAATTGAACCTAGAGGAACAAACAAAAATTCTATCAATGAAAACAATCAAAGAGTTTTACACCAATATATTCGTTGATCAGAACACGAAATATATATTGGTGGAACGACAATATTATGTCTATGAGGAGATTTATGGGTAGGGTAGGAAACAATAATAATAATGTAAACGCTCTGTAAAGCAGCTCAAGGGCATTTTCAAAAATACCATTAAAAAAGGCAAAACTTGTAAATGGAAATATTTATGTAGGGTGAATGAGGCAATGATTTTCAAATAGTAACCAAAAGGTCTCCAAATGTAAGTTTCTCAGTGAGAGAAAAAAAGAAGAACAGCGGAACGGCCTTTCCTGTACATAGGTTTAAAGCATAGATACCTCCCGCAAATATCATCATCATCATCATCATCAGCCTGCAACCGTCCATCGTTGGACGTAGGCCTCTCTCATTTGTTTCCATGCATTTCTGTCTTGTGCCTTCTGGATCCAATCTCTTCCCGCAAAGTCTCGGATATCGTCGCTCCATCTTTTTGGTGGTCTTCCTACACCTCTTTTCGTTAAACGCAAATATCAAAGTAATTAAATTTACATTAGAGGATTTGAAAAATGCTACCAAAAGGCTTGCTTATAAAAAACGTTAGATTCAAATGAAATAATATCAGAGATAACCAAGCTAGTGATTGAAGTAGTACCGGAGGTTATATTAAGAGTTATGAATTCCCGTTTGGAAAGTAGAATTTTTCTTAAAAGTGGAAGGAACGCAACGTTAATTCTTTGAGGAAAGCGATGGACCAATAGCGAATCGAGAGCAATATAGATCAATTTGTTTTTTAGACATGCGGGGGAAGTATTAGAGAAATTAATCTTGGAGAGGTTGGATGAAAAGATATACGAGACTAGCTAATCAGTAATAGAAAAGATTGGTCAACAATTGTTGTTGCACAAAAAGTAATTCCAATCGCAGAAAAGGCTAGGAATTATGTCTCTAGGTATAGTTAACAATGTTAACACTATTTGAAGGCAGATAATCGTGGAGACACCGGAAAGGTTGACTATATCTTCCGAATTATATCTAGTTATTCAAATGAACGAGTTATAAGATGCGTTTCTATGCCACTAATAGAGATTGAAATACCACAGAGTCTAATGTGGAAAGTGGAAGGTAATCATCTAATAGGTTGTGTAGATGATTTGGCACTCTTAACTGTAGATAAAAATGAAGACTTGTTGATAAATAATGCCAACACAGCGCTAACACTCATTAACGATTAGTTAATCGCGAAGAGACTACAATTCCTTCCACAATAGAGCCAGGTGCTATTAATAGGAAGGGGAAAAGCGGATATGTAGCGCTTGATATAAGAGGGATAAAGATGTCAAATATTGAAGAGTTTTCAAAATATATAAATGTTGAGACTAGTCAAAAAGCAAGAGCAATCAACATTCTTATACCTAAAATGGACAAACCATGACAAGTGTTGGTATTGGTAGTGGAATCTGTGGTGCTGTATGTAGTTCCCATATGGGAAGGTACGGTAATATTTGTGAGGTACAAGCAAAAGGTTAGAGACATTTAAAAACCACTTGCAGTATGTTTTATAAGCGCCTATAGAACGGTGTTAACGAACTATTGCACTATTGTAGGTGTGAAGCTAATGGAGTTAAAAGTGAAAGAAATAAGCTGTAATATGAATGGAAGAATTAAAACAATGATGTAAAAAGAATCATGAGTTGACTATGAACAAGCAGCAAAGAGAATAAGATATTAGTAATTGCAGAAAACGGATACATAAACTGATACCGCGAATTAAAAATTGGATCAAACTCAACATGGAGATACTTATTATCATTTCACGCAATTGTTAAGAGGCCATGGTTGCTTTAAGATATTTATATGTTACAAGGAGGATTGAAGATGACATTTGCCATTATTGCCACCTAGCAGAAGGTTCTGCCGAACTCGCGGTATTTGAGTCCAGTAGGTTAGGTTGAATAAAAAATTAGAACAGCAGGTTAATCCATACAATTTAGCGCAGTTAATATTGGAGAGTATAGAGAATTGTAATAGAGTGGTACATAAGATTGGAGTTATAATAAAAATAAAGAAAAACAAGAAAAGGCATGGAAAAGACAGGGATTAAAGTGTAGTGTGATTAGTGTTTGCACCATTTCTAATAAAAAAATTTTTATGTTGTGTGTGAATAATAGTGGGTCCGTTGTTTATGAAGGTGTATTTTTTGATGAGCATGATCCGTCTGCCTGAAGATATGCCATGAGGTGGTTTCAAGTAGTTAGTGATTTCATGTGAGTCACTTATTCAGAGATCAAAAGCATCAGCAAAAACAAAGTAGCTGTGGCCAGGGTTTTAAATATCTCAAGTGAAGACTTTCTGCACTGCCGTGAAGGATGATAGGAATGCTGGAATCACTGTTTCAGTCACAAGGATTTTTTTTTAATTTTAAGGCGAATTAGTAGAATGGAGGAATTTTGAGACTTAAACACAATCAACTTCAAGTAATTGACGACGTTAGAACATGGGTTTAGAGAGGAAGGTACAGTAGATAATTATATCACAATAACAAGAAAGTTTGCTACTAATAGGTAAATGAATCAAATATCATCATAATCATTATCTCTGTTGCACCTAGTATTGAGAACCGTTATTTTTTATTGTCATAAAAGATGAAATTGAGTCAAACAATACCCAGACAAAAAATATTTCCAACACAAGGAAGCAATAATCCTCTAATGATTTTTTTATTATGCTGAGAAGTATCCTAATCTAATTGTCATTACCTTATATTTAAGAGCACCCATATCAACTGCAACAATTTATCCTTTACTCTAGTTTTTCTAAATGAAAATAGTCTCTTAGATTTGTTCATTAAGATTATTTTGGCAAGACTAAGAAGAAACTGTTACACTGAATATAATCATTTAATAATAACTGAGTGTGAGTTAAAAAAAATCATTTAAGATGTAAAAGGAAGCGCTAATACACTGCCATACACTGAAGGACCAGTTAATGCAATTTCACCCAAGGAAGTCAAAGCAGCTATCCAAAAAATGAAAAATAGAAAGCCACGGAACCAGATCAGATTCCAGCAGAGTTATGGAAAAACTGGGAAATACTGGTGTAGCATGGTTGGCTAAGCTTTTCAACGAAATTCTTATAACTACCAAGGTAGCAGATGTGTGGAGAACCAGTAACCTGATATCTTTCTGTAAGAATTAAGGAGATGTTGCAGACTGTGGAAATTATAATGGAATCAAGCTAATCTCTCAGACCCTTAAGATCTGGAAAAGTATCCTCGTAAAAAGGCTAACAAAAATAACAAATATAAAACCGAACCAGTGCAATTCACTCAATGAAAATACTTATAGAAAAGTATGTCTCGCAAATAAGACCTCCACATGGTTTTCATTGACCTCGAAAAGGCGTTCGACCGAGTTCCGCGAGAGTTTATCTGGCAAGCACTGAGAGCATAACTAGTGCCGGAGCATTATATCGAGCTCCTTAAAGATCTGTACCACAATGTATCTACAAGTGTGGTCAGCCCAGCAGGAACAAGTAAAGCATTTGAGGTCAGAACAGGTGTTCATCAGGGCTCGACTCTAAGCCCCAACCGGGTAATGGACTATATCACTTCAAATATACAAAAACCAGCACCGCGGTCACTACTATTTGCCGATGATGTAGTTCTTATAGCCGAATCGTTGGCAGAAGTGCAATCAGACCTGACGACATGGCAGGAGTCCTTGGAGAGGAGAGCGTTGAGAGTCAGTAGATAGAAGACCGAATATATGTATTGCGACTTTTCCGGAGCTAATATGGGTGCCATACCATGTGTGAAAAAATCTTGGAAAGCTACACCATAAAATATCGATCCAGTAAGATCTTCTATTTTGCAATTTCTGATGCGGTCCGCGCGTAAACACGCCGTTGCTTTTTACTTGTCTAGTCACACTGTATGAATTATGCACCAAGATTTTCGTTTTTATTCATACAAGATGTTTGTTGTATTCAAAAAATGTGTGGAAACGTCTTAGAAAATGTACCACATGATGCAGTTGTTTTCTTTATCAACGAGGCGCATTTTAACTTGTTTGCATACACTACTAAACAAAACTTATTAACAATAACAATTCTCTACAGCAAACGTCGTGTCACTTTGGCGTGTAGTGAGGGGTCATTGACTCTTACTTTTTTAGTGAGAGAGGCCAATACCAATACCTCTTACTTCCAATAGATATGTGGAAATAATTCAATAATTTTTCTCACTGAATCTTAATGTACTTAAACTGTAAAACGTTTGGTTCCAACAAAATAGAGTTACAGCAAGTGCTTTACTCTAATTGTAAGTGTGATGTTTCCTGTGCATCTAATCTTTCAACGCGACCAACGTTTTTTCGCCCACTCACCGTATCTCACCTTGTGTGATTTCTTTTTATGGGATATTTCAAGGCTTACAATTAGGAATACAAATATCGCTTTAGGGGTCTCCAAGAACTAAGATGTGAAATAAACCAAGATGTTACGCGTATTTTTCAACACATTGTATTGAAAATAAGGGACACAACATGGCCAATATCTTATTTAAAACATGTTTAAATAAAATTTCAGTTTTGTAGTTAATTACCCTATTAAAATAAATCCCGCATTATGAACTTTAAAGAGCAATTTAATGGAAGAATTTTGCTGTAATACTACATAGTAAAAGGGTGAATCAAATATAAACGAGACTTTTGATCTCGGGCGCGCAATATTAACGCGCGAGTGTTCTCGCTTCGCCAGGTGTTGGGTAGGGATGTCAGGAGTGGGGGAAGCAGGCGGGCGATTTCGTTCGTTCCTGTCAGTACCCGTCGTGACAATGTCTAAGCAGGAGGTGCTGTCGTCAATTGCGCAGCGTATTATCATTAAATTTCTCGCCACGGAAGGTGTAAAACCGGCTAAAATCCTGAGGAGATTGACTGCGCAGTTCAAGGAAGAGACACTGTCATGAGCTAGAGTGTTCGCATGGCACAAAAAGTTCGTGGAGGGTCGTGAGAATGTTGAAAATGAGAGTCATGATCGCCGACCTCGCACCAGCATCACCAACGAAAACATCGTCCGCGTTCAACAATTTATTGAGGGTGACAGGCGTCTGACCATCGATGAGATTGCATCTGAGATTGGAATAAGTTATGGCAGCACTTTTTCGATCATCACAGAGGAGCTAGGGTTTCGTAAGATGTGCGCAAGGTGGGTGCCTCGCCTTCTGACAACTGAGCAGAAATTGCGTCGTTCACAGTTGAACATCCTCCCTACAGCCCTGACCTATCGCCCTGCGGCTATCACCTATTCGGTCCTCTCGAGAAAGCTATGGGAGGGCATAGATTCGACAGCGATGAGGAGGTTGAGGTCTATGTGCGCAATTGGCTGGAAACACGACCAACTTCATTCTGCGAGGAAGGCATTTCAAAATTAGCTACACGTTGGGAAAAATGTGTTTCTAAATCAGGAGATTATGTAGAAAAATAATCTGCTATTCTTTTGTTTCAAGTTCAAATAAAATATTTTTTAAAAAATAACTCGTTTATATTTGATTCACCCTCGTAACTCTGAGTACTAAGTACCAGTGATCTACAATTTTATTTGTTTCAATTTCTCAACTGTTATTTATATTAATTTTTATTACACATTACTTTGCTATTTGCTGATTTTTGTTTATGGTTTGTGGTAGTTGACCTAACTAGATAGTACTTAATGGAATGGTCCTCTTTGTACTTTTTTTATTAGAACTTACTGGTGGATAATTTTCCAATGTAACTGTTTTGTTATATATGTTGTATAGGTTTCTTTATATCCCGCAAAAAAGTGACTTAGGTGCAAAGCACACCTGCACTGCTTCCTTCAATGTTTGGTTTTATGTAAATTTAGGGTTCGTTAATGTCTCTTCGAGCTGACCAAGCACAAGAAGCGAGGTATACGATTTAGAAAATTAGTTAGTAACTCAAACTTGGTAGTATTTAACTTTTTCGATAGGCGATTATAGCAAATAACTTAACAGTTTGAGATGGACATACTAGAATTTTTGTCAGGTTGTAGAATGGGTGTGACTGGTGTTTTTGTGTGAAAGAAGACCTTGTTTGTTTGGTAAGTCTAACACTGTCTTGCCCATAGTCGCGATTGGCTTGAAGAAAGACGAATCTGTCTCGACCAAGGGTGGAAAATTTTTTGTCACAACATTTTGAGCATATAGATCTGATTGTTGGAGTGGCCATAAAGCTTATCTACGGAATTTTTGAGGAAACTTTCATGTTTGATCTGCGCTTGGTCTA
This sequence comes from Sinelater perroti, assembly GCA_036346155.1. Classification (NCBI taxonomy): domain Eukaryota; kingdom Metazoa; phylum Arthropoda; class Insecta; order Coleoptera; family Elateridae; genus Sinelater; species Sinelater perroti. Next base: position 936,824 of record JARFIY010000046.1, on the reverse strand, counting down.
GTAGAATGGGTTGGGACTGCACAAATTTTATAGAAAAATTTGTTTCTGCTTTCTCCTAAGAATTGAAATATGTAGTTTTTGATGGCATAATTGACGGGGACTTATTTTTTAGACATTTTGGTTCTAGAAAAGCTTCAATTGCTGTGTTTCAGCAATTCATTAAAAGAAACGTGGTTTAGTCACCGCAGGGGTAAGTTACCTATGTTACGTCTATGAGCGTTGTATGGAAGATTTTCAGGAACTGTGGTATTTAATTGATATCAAATTGTCCTATTGAAATGTGTCCTCGGCGAGCATGAAGAGTCATTTGAAGAGGCTACGATTTTAAGCTCCAAATCATAGATGTGGGAGAACTACTTTCGGTGCAAAAGTGAAAGAAAAAGTTTACCTCGAGTCAAAATTTAGTGAATGTCTGGTATAATAATGTCTGCATCAAGTTCTCATGTTTGGTTTTTTCTACAATTAAGAAGCGGCTAGTGCAGATGGATTGGGTGTTAACTATTTTTTAAAGCATGTTGCTACTTAGTGATGTTGCATGGAAACATACATCTCTTGACTTGACTTCCAAAGTGATACCAACACTATAGTTCGGAGAAGCGAGTACATGGATGGGTTGGCAAAGTGGAATGTGAGCGAGGCCTATGCTGAATGGAATTCATAGTGCGCGAGGAAATGCAGGTTTGGAGCTCTTTGGTTTTATGTTGAAGCGAAACGAAAGTCAGGTCTTGAAGTTGAAGTGAGGCGACAGTAGTGATGCAGAATATGGAAGTGACTTGGACGATTATGTCAAGTTTGCGAGTGCATTTTTGCTGCCGGAGACTTGAGAAGGAGTCCTATTGCCTAGATGAATCTCGGTCAATAGAATTTTCAGCTTCTCTATGAGTCGGAAAATGAGGAGTAAAAGCTATTTTGAGGATTACAAATAAAATTACTTATTTGTTCCAAGATGTTTGGTTCCAATGAAGAAATTATGTACAAAAGATATGATTGTATGAGCCAAAATGGTGGAAGGTTGAGAATGACACGAATGGCTCCCGCAGCTATTATTATTGGGCATGAAGAAGTGATTCGTTCTGCATAGGTTGCTTATTAAAAAATAAAACTTTTAAACAATAAAGTTACATTTAATCTTTCGAACTTCGTGCAAAGTACTCAATTGGTTAATCACTGTTCCAAATTTTATTGCTAGATCTTCATTACAGTTTGTTTATGCAATATAATAAGTGGTTTTAGGACCTGCCTTGCATAAATTATCTGAAAGCCATTTATTTATTGTGGATAATTTTATATATAGATGTGTAGTTTTATCAATAGTCAACCATTTGCTTAATAGAACTGTGTCAAGTATGTTCTCAATGTTGTTGTTTATTATGGGCATTTTTGAATTTTTAAATTATGTATAAACTATTCCAAGTCTGTTAAGGTTTTTAGTCTTTTACTTATATATATAATATATAATAATATTATAATCCAAAATTGATTCGCATTGTACACAGCACATTTTACTTTGTTTTTTAATGAATGAATCATTGAGCCATTGTTTAACAATTATAAAATGCAATTTTTTAGTGGCAACGGGCTTTCCCAGCGGCCAGATGCCCCTGGCGACGAGGCTGCAGGAGATACGGTTCGCCGTGGAAAAGGGGGCCTCTGAAATAGACATCGTGATTGACCGCAGCCTTGTGCTGTCCGGGCAGTGGGAAATTCTGTACGACGAAATTCGGCAAATGAAAAGTGCCTGCGACTCGAACGTGCGCATGAAGGCCATCCTAGGCACAGGCGAATTGGATAATCTTCGCAACGTGAGTACTTCCTGATTGCGTACAGATTATATTTTTAAAATAAGTGTTAAGGCACTGTATTACTGCACTTATACGGGGTGTCCAAAGATATATTCTTTAAAAATAATTTAAAGTCAACATTTTTGATTAGTTCTGGCATTGATGATAACGTGAAACAATGGAATTGCAAACATAACGAATTCTATTGTTAAATATCTAAGTACATAATCGATTGTTGCTGGTTTGAATTAGAAAACGTATCTCTAATATGTCCCTATAAAAAAGTTTATTAGTGTAAGATCTAGCAAACGTAGGAGGTATTTAATACTACAGCCCACGCCACAAAGAGTTGGTTGACCTGCAAATGTATAAATAAATTTGTTTTGAAGATTTGTAAATTTACATATTATTTCGAATTTGTTAGTATTTTTATAATGTATATAAGCAAAAAAGGAGATCAAAAACAAGACAAAATAATGTATAAGGATCATAAGTGATCATAATGGAATACTTAGGAATTATAATGTAATAAATGATAGGAGAATAGATCTTGAAACAGCCAATAAAATCAGGAAAGCAAGTAATATATTATCTACTAATAAGACAATATCCGGGAAAAGTGAAAAATAAATCTGAAAATATATAATATAATAGTGAACTCAATGATCCTATATGAAAGCGAAACGTTGACAATGCACCAAAAACACAAGGCAAAACTGATTCTAGCAGAAATGAAATACTTTTGGAAGATAGTAGGAAGACTAAGCTAGATCACATCAATAATGAAGAAATTAGAGGGAAACTAGAACATGAAAGAATAACACAAAAATTGAGAAAAAACAAATAGAATGGTACGGACATGTACAAAGACAAAAACAGACTACCGAAAAGAATATTTGAAATGAAAACAACGAAGAAACGAAAAAGGGGAAGACCAAGACTAACATGCATAAAGGGAATTGCAGAGATAGGAAAAACAAGGAGGAAAACAATAGAAGACATGAACAAAATGGCGTTAGACAGAAAAATGGACTAAGAAGACGGAACCTACAAATATCCAACACCCGTAAGATAAAAGGATGATAGAGAAAGAAAGAAATAAGTTAGTATTTTCTGGATTTGAACTTTGTATCCTAAAGTCTATTATGTAAATTATTATGATGGTTCAAATTTACGATTTGTATGAATTATTATATATTTTTCATTTCCGTTTGTAAAGATCAAAAGTTGGTCTTGGGCTTCTCTGAAAAAACAGTCTTGTCTGATAGTTATTCATTGTCTCTAAAATTTAATAATAAAGTGACTTCGCTGGTGGAAACATTTATTTCCTGCATCCTGGAGTATTTCGCGTTCGCGAAACAGGAAATTCTGGAGCTGCCATGGTCGTGGCTGGTCCTTCACAGTCACATCTCTATGTACTTACTGTTGACGACTTTGAGAGTTATCTTCTGAGCTTATCAAAGGCGTGAGTATATATTTGGTCCTTTGAGGCTGTGGAGGGCCATAATAGGACAATAAATTCTGCCAGGTTAAATCATTGACTTCCTTTTTTTTATGGAGGCGAAACCGAAATGGAGTTGCCACCAGGGGAAGATATACAGGAACAGCTAGGTGTTCATCGTAGTAGCTGGCGACAATAGGGAATCCGCCAACCAGGTACGAAAACTGGGTAGAAGCTCTTGTAGGCGGTCTGATAGCAAGCACTCGCAATTAGCCCTCTCCAACAAAACACAAACTACCGTGGCACCAAAAAATGTGATGACTAGCGAGTCTATGGTCGACTTGTCAATGACCTCTAGTAAATCGAGGCGGCTTAGCTGAAATATTTTAGCCGCTCGCAAATTGGACCAAGAAATAGAAATTCTGGAGAGTAGCGTTATGGAGAAAGAGGAATTGCTGTCCATGATGAAGACTCTCCGTCAGACCGTAGAAGAAGAAGAAAAGGGTTCTCAAGTATTGCCCGAAGACGACCATTTGGGCCGTGACCTACACGTTGGTTATACTCTGAGCCAAGATGTTTGCCAACGGGACATTGATCTCCTTGATGGCCAAGACGTTGAGCGGCCACAAGCCAAATGGCTAAATGAAAGCAAGAAAGCTGCTGTTGCTCATACGTCAAAACTTGAACACCTGTAGCGAGCAAAGGTTATGTGACTACGAATTGTATGAGGGTGAAGAGGGAGACGATGTTCTTAGTGTCGTTCCCAAAGTGGAGAAGACAACTTGTGGAAACCAGCAGATTGCTTGTGGGGTATTAGCAAAGGACGACCTACCTCCTGTAAAGCCGAGGTTTCAAATACCGGAAATGCCGCACCACTTGTGGAAAAAGAATATGGACTCGTCCAAGAAAACCATAGTTGTATATCAAGTAAGTGTACCAAAAGCGCCGCTAACTTGCAACCCATAGACAGTGACATAAACTGGAGTGGGTGCCCTTGCCAACGCTCTTGTTCAAGTCATGCAATCCAGGACAAGAGCAGTAAAAAGTTCATTGCGAGGCAGGGCAAAAACAGTGACCTTCCAACATTCTGGCAATCCATTGAACTGGCCGCTGTTTGCGCACCGTTACGGACAATGGGCCCCTATGAAGGAAATTCCGGCGGACGATAGTACAAGAGAGGGACAAGCAGACTTGGACGAGAATTTCCGTTGGTGAAACGGTTCGGCATTTCTAAAGTTGCCTGAATTGTTGACTAATTCCATGGAGCTGAGGCGAAAGTTTGTTGCAGTTGCTATAAAGACAATGAGTTTTGTTTGCCTGGAGTGGACCGTTTATCGAAATACAAGCGGTTGGTTCGAGCAACTGCCTTTATTCTGAAGTTCCTACAGATTCTCAAAAGCCGTAAGAGGAGGATTTCAGTGGACACCAAGCTGGCAATCCAGTCCGCTGAGAAATTGTTTGTGAGAGCCCCGTGAGAAGACTACTCGGAGGAGATGGAACTTCTTAGCAATAATAAGGAAGTGTCCAGAACGACTCCTTTAATCCAGCTGTCTCCAGTATTAGACGGTGACGGGTGTTTCAGAATGAAGTCTCGCTTGTCAGGGGCCCCGAATCAGAATTTAAGATTTCCTATAATTCTCCATCCTAAGAAACCGACCTACCAGATTGCTAATAGAGCAATACCACAGATCGTTTGCTCATCAAGGGGAGGATATAATCCGAAATGAACTAAGGCAGTCTTTCTGGGTTCTCGACTAAGGAATTAGTTGAGAAGTGTTATTCGCGACTGCCGAGTTTGTAAGCTTAAGAAGATAAAGGGACAAACTCCGGAGATGGGTGCGTTGCCGAGCTTCAGGACCGATCCTCAACCTAGGGCATTCACGATGTGTAGCGTAGACTGCCTTGGCCTTATGGAGGTGACAATCGGGAGGCGGAGAGAGAAAAGATATGTCGCTCTATTCACATGTCTAACTACCGGAGCTGTCCTTACGACGGATAGCTGCATCATGGTCATTAGGAAGATGATTGCACAAAAGCACCAGCCATCACAAATCCACAGTAATAATAGGACAAACTTGCCAGAGTACCGACAAGGAATTGAGGAAGTGCCTCGAGGATGAAATGTCCGTTAAAGGAATTAACGGGATTTCATACCTCCCTCTGTACCACATAGGGGGGGAAGTTGGGAGGAACTTGTCTGATCCGTCAAGTTGGCCATGATGACCATCCTAAAATCCAGTGCGCCCCGAAAGGACGTTTGGATCACGATCTTTGCGAGGCAGAGGCTATAATGAACAGCATACCATTGACAGAGCTAATCTGATTACTTATTTAACTTTTGATAAAAAGTGAAAAATATGCTTTATTGTTTATGTTTTTGCAGCTAAACTCTTTTAAAACATCTTTCACGTCTGTCTATATACAATTAGCAAAAATACCTATCCTTTGATTATTACAGAGAATACATTTGACTTCAAACATCAAATGTGTCTTTGTAGTGTGTCCTGTGGTTTATACCACAATGTACACAAAACAATTGACGGTTATGGTTGTAAAGTCATTTAATTTTTGAATAAATTTATAATTATTGAACATTGCAAGCATGGGATGTTTTTAACAACACGAAACAGAGTGCTATATTGAACTTGTAACTATTTCGAATAGATAAGCAGCTAAATTTTAAATTTGAAGCTGGAACTGGAACAAATTGCATAACACCATTTAATGTTGTTTTGAAAAGTTTTAAGATTCAAAAGTCTGTCACTTTTCAATCAAGAAAGACAACTTGGAAAAATTAGCATTAACCAAAGCAAATCACCTGATTTGCGAACAATTTCTATTCTTTGTTAGAAAGATGAAGGTAAAGGTGTAGTGAAATTCAGAGCGAAAATTTTAAAAAATACATCTAGTTAAACTTAAAACACATAATTTATTAAAAACCATCAGCTACAGAATTTGATGTCTAATAATGTATATAAGACATAAACTCTGTCACCAGAATAGTGTGTAGAAATCGGAAAAGACATCATAAAGTTGAACATAATCAAAAGACTATCTGCACACAGATCATTTGTTACTTTATTTAACTCAAATTTGATATCACATCGATATTTTAACCCCTCTCCTGTCCTGCTGTTTATATGGCACAACGAAGAAACTATTAAACAATACTGAATAAGAGATCATTTTAAATTTAGTTACCGACCACATAGCCATAAGTGTTGAAACAGTATATCGCTAAACGTTTTAATATTTACCAAGTTAAACTCATTATTAGTAATATCGAAGTGAAATTACAAAGCGTTAGTTTTTCCTCCGCGTATTCTGCCAGCCGGCCGCTGCGCTGCGGCTATCGCCCCGCGCGGTGATCCTTCAAACATTTTCGGTGCTACGCGGAAATGAACAAAGCTTTGAGTATCTTATATGGAAGGAACAGATCATACGATCTGAACTTGTATACACTCGCCGTATAGTGTATTTGATCTATCTCTTTCTCGCACATCTTCTTTTTTCTCTTACCTTCGCGCGTAGGCGATCAGTGGATATCTTATGATCGCTGTCGATAGTTTTGTATATCAATATGCTTATATGAGTAAGACGAAGCGCGCATATTTGTGCGAGAGAGACGGATAGTCTTCGAATGAATGCTTTTTTGAACAGCATATATAAGATACTCAAAGGACCGTACGCAATAGACTTTTTTATTTGTATAAAAGCCTAAAATAGGCTATTTGAGGGGCCCATTACTTCTGTGGTGGCCTAAGGTTTAAAGATGGGCCAATTTTTTTTTAGATTTGAGTTTATCGATTTTCAAATATGGATTACAGGTTGTTTTATCCAACTTTGAGTAAAATTTTTGCAAACATTTTTTTGGCTACAGATAGAGATACAAAAAGTCGCGTTATTTGACAAACGTGACTTTATTTATGAAGGGTTTTACGAGAAAAAAACTGTGAGTCTTTAAATTGAGTATCTATTTGGCGAAAGAACGTTAAGTGTTGGTATCAAAATTCGTTGCAATTTTTACGTTTGCTTAATATGAAAAATCCCCCGATAATTTTGCTTAAAAAGGTAAATGTGTAGTATTGATCCTGCTACATCGAAGTGATATTAAACTGTTTGGTGTTAATCAGAGCTTTAATTGCTAAAGTGCAATATAACTATAAACTAAAACGTTTTTAACCTTCATGATCATAATTGTCAAGCTTTTCCATATTGTGTTACTGACCTGATCTTTATCGCTCTCAGAATTGAAGAAATCTACATCAAAAGTGTTCAAATTATGCGAACGACGAAGGATCTACTTGAGTTTATCACCATAAATTTCAGTAAATTGCCTCATCTGTCATGTAAATTAGCCATTACACGTTGCACTATCACGATGTAGCAAGCTGCGTCAGAAGGTAATTCGGTGACATCATGAAACTGTAATGTATGTTAACTACAATGTATACGACTGTAGTCGACGCCAAAGTTGGTCTAACTAACGTTTGAGGGGAGACCAATTTTGTTGAATTAAAATTTAAAATGGAATTAATGTAAATAAACCAACCACTGAGTTAGCATGAACAATTTATAAGACTATATATGGTCAGTATTTGATGATGTTCCTTTTCCTACACTAAACGCAAAATTAGAAAAATCCTGTTAATCAAATGTTTTACGTCTGGTCGTGGATATTATAAGTTGTATTTCAAAATATTTAAAACTTAGCTTTATATATTTTTTTCTGTGGCAATGAACATTTTCAGTTATGTTTTGATATGGTAAAATAATTTTTGATGTTTTATCATGGTGGTAATGGTAAGGCTCTAACGCCCCGCGATGGGACACAGCCGCGAACTGAGAGGTTAAGGCTCTCAGATGTCTGACTCTACTGCCCGGTCGTCGCGCACCATCTCTGATGCGGGGCGTTGATGTGGCAAGCACCGCGCCTTAAACGACCGCTATTATTACCCCTCGGTCGAGCGAGCGCAGGTACTCATTAATTGTTAGTGAATAAGTAGGCCACCCACCAGGCATTAGAGAGCTCCGGGAATGGAATCTGGGTCCGTCCACATCGTAGTCCGCGCTTGAACCGCTTAGACCACTCAGGCGATTATGTTTTATCACACTTTTCTCAATTTTTTCTCACGGAGGTTGTTCCGTTACAATTGAATATAATAAACCTGAGATCTTAAACAGGGGAACAATTGTGTTTGTGATTAACATTTGCTTTATTTAATTCTTTGATATTCTTGATCCATTCATCTCTACGACTTCCTGTATTGGTTTGGTCTACTTCTTTCTCATTTATGGCAGTACATCAATATTGGACAATCTGACAGTTTCACTAGCTTATTGTGAATTTAAGTGATATTTGCTTTTTTTATTCTTTATATTTTCATTCTTTTCGAAGTGTCGCTAAAGAAATCACTTCTTACAGATCATCAGCTGTGGCTATTATGTGTGCCAAAGTACTCAAAGATGTCTTTGGTAGTTCAAAGGATATTTATGTTAATGGCATATCATTTAGTGTTTGTCCTTCACTTTTTTTATTATACCAGGGTTGTTATTAAATTTTGGCTTTCCATCTAAATTCTCATTTAAATGAAAACATAATTCTATTATAAACTAACACACACTATTCTACTTTTGTGCAGTATGAATAGTGATCATTGTTTTTTTATTGGCAGAAAACGTTAGAAATCACCTTGTATATCTCTATCATGTATATAAACGATTCTATAAGACTCATCATAAACTGATCTTGTCAACAAAGTTTCAAAGTGTCTTGGAAGATTATTTGCAGTTCCAGAGAGGTTGAAGATGACAAAAGAGGTTGATGTTTTCTTGATGAAAAAAAAACCTAAAGCATTTTGTACTGCCAAAGAAGTTAAAAAAGTACACACAAATGTATGGAAGCTTAAGATGAATTTTTCTTTTGGCCATTTGTTGATCAAGTTGGTTGTTTTCAGAAACATCCAAACAAAACAAACATTTGTTCTTCTCTGACTTTACATTTTCGGGCGCAAAAGTTACAGATTTTAATAAGTTAAATAGATTCGCACAATTCTCTGTGCCTGAAGAATTAAAAAGGATAAAATTTTAATGTTTGGATGCTTTGGCCCATTTTCATTTGAACGAATCTTACAATTTTTTGAAGAATTATACTTTTATACAATGAATGATAGTTTTATTGGTAAGAATTGTATTGTCATTTAAATAAAATGATTTTAATTGTGATTACAAAACATTAATGAAAAACTTAATAATAAGGGTACTGTATTTCAGGTTTACAAAGCTTCAATGGTAGCCATGATGGCAGGAGCTGACTTCATCAAAACGTCTACTGGCAAGGAGAAAGTCAACGCCACTATTCCAGTTGGAATCGTGATGTGCAGGGCAATTCGGGATTACTACGACAAATATGGCTACAAAGTATATTAGTTTGTTTCATTTTACACATTTGTAATTGCAAACTGTTATAGGTTGGATTAAAACCAGCAGGTGGGATCAGAACAAGTAAGGAAGCCCTTCACTGGCTAATTATGGTGAAAGAGATGTTGGGGAACGAATGGCTGTGCCCTGACCTTTTTCGGATTGGCGCTTCAGGACTGCTAACTGATATCGAGCAGACCTTGTACCGTTATGTCACGAGTTACTATGCTGGTTCTTACGAGTTCACTATGGGTTAAAGGATTCCAGGTAACAAATATATGTGGAAAATAAAGTGTTTATATAAAAAACTGACAAGTTTTATTTAATGTTAAGTCAGTAGTGAGAATATTACACTTACTTTGCTTTACTCTTCTGATAAATTGGCTATATGAAGAACTAGTTGGTTTCACAAAAATTTAATCTCAAAAAACAAACAACCTTGAGTTGGTTTCCCAAAATAGCCCCCATCCCCAGGACTATGCTTCCCTCTAAGTGCATTGGGACACTTTTTAAACATCATATTCGTTATCAGCGACCCCAAAAACCCTTATTCAGACAGTTTAAACTCGAAAAACAAACGACTTTGAGCTGCTTTCCTAAAATCACCCCCATTCTCAGAATTATGCCCCGCCCCCAAGTGCATCGGAGTACTTTTTAAGCATCATATTCGTGATCAGCAAACCCAAAAACCCTTATATAGACAGTTTAAACTAAAAAAACAAACAAATTTGAGGTTTTTCCCAAATTCACCCTCATCCCCAGTATTATGTTCCCCTCCAAGTTCATTGGGGAACTTTTTAAACATCATATTTGTTATCAGCGACTCCAAAAACTTTTATTCAGACAGTTTAAACTCGGAAAACAAACAAATTTGAGGTAATTTTCTAAAATCACCCCTATCCTCAGAATTATGCCCCCAAGTGCATCGAGGCACTTTCTAAGCATCGTATTCGTGATCAACGATCCCAAAAACCCCTGAGTAACGGGAATGAACTTATTTTGGCTAATATTAAGAGAGAAATAATATATTCCTTTGGGTCTGCAAAAAGCTTATCAAATAAATGCGTTTTTTTGCGTGCACAAATGCACTTTCGCATTATAACGAAAAAATATGTGGTAACATTTTTTCTGATGCTCTTACGAATCGAATGCGCTTTGGAACGTCTCGATACGTGTACCCGCTAAAAATTTCGAGCTTTTTTACTAATTTGCCTCCACTATTACGTACATTTATTTATCCAATACAAAGAGGTCCAGACAGAGCATTTTCCTAGAGTAAAATTGTGCAACGTTCTTGGATGTTCTTTAGGAGCCTATAATTTTAATAAAAGAATGTACAGTACTGGTCAAAAGTCTATTGACAAGGATTTTTTTGCGTTTTCTGAAGGTGCAGATAAAGAATGGCCACAGAACCATTTGTTATCAATTATAAGGTTTTATAATTGAAAATATAACGTTAGCTTCAAAACACTGAATTCAATACAACCGGTTGACTCTTAGCTTCACAACGCTTCCAAGCTCGGTCTGCTATGAGCTCTAGGAGCGTCAGGATTGCTGTTTCCGTGAACCTGCTGTTAGTACCTGTGTCATGACGCGCAATGGAGAAAACTATCGAACAACGTTATGCGATCAAATTCTATGCTAAACTGAACAAAAGCCTCGTTGAAACCCACTAAATGATTCAGACAGTCTACAGCAGCTCTATTCTCTCGTATTCTCAAGTTTCCAGGTAGTTGAAGTTGTTTAAAAATGGCCGGGACAAGGTGGAGGATGACCCCCGCTTTGAACGACCGTTAACCAGCAAAAGTGACAAAAATGTGTCTCGTGTTCGTGAACTTTTAAATACCGATCATCGAATGAGTGTTCGAATGATAGCAGAGACTTTCAGTATTCCGAAAAACACTGTGCTCGAAATTGTTAGAGATCGCCGCAACTTGGCAGTTGCACCACGACAATGCTCCCAGCTACATTGTTCGAGTTTCTCGCCAAGTACAGCTTGGCAGCGTTATCCCAGTCACCCTAAAGTCCTGATTTGGCTCCGGGAGACTTCTTTTTGTTCTCGAGGATCAAGTCCGCCCTAAAAGAAACTTGTTTTGGAACCATTGAAGCGATCCAAACCGCCACGACACTGGCAAAAGTTTGTGGATGCCCAAGGGAGTACTTTGAAGAATCTTAAACGTTTGTAGCTATATCTTGAATAATTTTTTTCGAACTAAATTGCATTACTTTTCGGACAAACTTTGTATTACGACAAAACCATGACAATTGTGTATTTTTGAAAATGAACGTTTTTTTTTTGTTCAAAATATAAATAACTTGTAGAAACAAAAAAAATACAATATACAAAAAATTCTCATATCCTATACGTCTCAAAAGTATCAAGCTGTACAACACAAAAAATTATAATTGCAAAATAAATCTCTATATTTGGTAAAAATGGTACAAGTTATGGGGAACATTGTACATAGTCTTACTCCTCTTTAAAGTAAGTACTTTGGGATTTTACACAGTTCTTTCAGTTTCGTTTTAACTGTTTAGAAGATTTTGCAAGGTCCTGTGCTACAATCGCTAATAACAGCTTCGTCGTATTGGCTTGAATCTTGTCGCCGGTACGGAATTTCTCTCTTTTCAAAAGTAATTAGATTTTGGGAACAGTTAGAAGAAGCAAGGTACAAATCTAGATTATAAAGTGCCTGAGTAACTTATACGATGTTTTGACAAAAAAATCATCGGTTGTCTTTATTCGTACTGCACTTATTGTATTGCTTTTGGAACTATATGGACTCACTCACCGGCGTCTAACTCCCAATGGACAAGGTTTTTGAAATTGTCATCATTCAGACAGGCGCGTTACAATCTACTCCTAACGATACATTACACCGCAACCGTGCAAACTGTTTTTATCATATTAACATTGGCTCTATACTTCTTCAGGGCAGACCATGTTCTGAGTGCTCCATCAATATCAAACCCACATTGTTAGATCTAAGAAACATTAAATTCAGCGAGTGTATTTAATTCCACTTCCACTAAGGAGAGATTTTTGAAAATTGAACCCCTGAAGCGATGGAAGGGCAATTCCATTTTTTTAGAAACATCTGTATTTCGAGATAATTTATTGTGGAAGCACATAAATCGGTATATGGACTTTTTTCATCACAAATAAATAAATGGAAATGGACGGATTAAATTTTTTAACCGGCACCCATATCTCGAGAGCCATTAAAAATTTAAATTATTATATAGAGTATTTTTTATAAATAAATAAGCTCTTTTTAGCAACTTTTTATTCAACCCCGCATGTGTAGTGAAGATAAGAGAGTAAGTTACTCTTGCTTGAGATGATCTAAATATGGCGTCAAAAAAGGTATATAGACTCATTCTTCTTCTTCTTAAAGTGCCATATCCATCAATGGATATTGGCAACAATTACAGCAGATGCCATAATTGTTTTCTTGGGAGAAAAGTTTTAACCAAGAAAACGATAATGTAATCATCCGGTGGACCTCGCATCGTTCGGATACCCGAGAATATTGCAGCAGTGAAACAGGCAATCTCATGTTCCATCTATGCCAACTCATGGTGGTCCAGAAACTTGAAGAACGTGAATAGTACGCTGTTGTGCTCAGTAGTGATGAAGCTCATTGTCACAAGCAGAATTTTCGGTATTGGGTACTACAAAATCCTTAACAATTCCATAAGTGACTTCTCTACACTCAACGTGTAATTGTTTAGTGTATTGTTACGGAATTTGGCATCATATGGTCATATTTTTTGCGGCAATAACTGTCACATTCATTCGCTGTATTGCAATTTTACGTAATTTCTTGGAATTCATACTCAACGAACATAGAAATGCACAACTTTGGTTTGAAAGTTCTGGGATAAATGTTTCTAAGAAACCTAATCTTGTTATGAGATGCTATGGCCGGTTAAATCTCTGGTGACCTTTGCGATCTCTTTCTGTGGGGTCACTTCAAGGCTGAAGTCTTCGAACGTAGGTCGCAAATTATTGAGGAATTAAGGGATACCAATTATGACGCGATCGCAGCAGTACCAGCAGAACCAGCAGAAATGACTCGCTAAGTAGTGTGGAAATTTAAGGTGAATCTGCAGGAGTGTTGCTCGTGCGAGTCAACATTTGGACGATATCGTCTTCAAAACAAGTTGATGGTTAAATGTTAAGCATTGTCCTGTGTGATGGTACTATAAAATATTGAACAAAATCTCGTTGTATTTTTATTGCTGTTTCGAAAAGGGGGGATTATTCTGTCGGGCCCTGTTTTTTGATAGTTATAAAGAAACTGTGATTACTTCGATTATGTAACGTCAATGAATGCTTTCTTAAAAGAACCCTCACAAAATGACTATCAAACCTGAAACCGATATACTGCTCATTTAAGTGATTTTATGACCTATGACTTGTAAATTCTATTTCGACAGTCAATTTCTCTTTTAAAATAAATTTTGCAAAACCCAAAGTCTACACGAGCGAAATCGTAGATATGTGGGATGTTCGATATCTGTTGTGAAAAACTAATAAAATCAAATTTTTGAACGCACCAACCGCCTCTTCCGGCGTCGAAAATTGTCCACGAAGTTTGTTCTTAACATGTGGGAACAAAAGGAAATTATTAGGGGCCAAATCAGGACTGTACGACGGATGACCTATCATTTCGACGTTTTAAGTCCTCAAGAAGCTAGTCGATGTGTGTGAGCTCGCAGTGTCATGGTGGAGATTAATCCAGCGCCACGCGTTGGTTTTTCTTATTTCTCCGAAGACTTCTGGCAAAAAAAAGTTGTATACCATTCAGAATTCACCGTTTTACAATCCTTTAAAACCACGGTTGCGACATGTTCAGTTTATGTAAAAAAAAAACCGTCGACCGCTGTTTACTCATACTTATAAATCCAAGATTCGCCACTTATGACGATGTTGTAAACGGTATTTGAAGCACCGCGACCATATTTCTTGAGCATTTCTTTCGACCAATTAAGATCAGCTTGATTTTGAGCGATTGTTTATTTATGCTTACGCAGATTTTTCACGGTTAAATGTTATGCAATATCGAATGTATATCAGTCAATACTAATGCCTAAGGATGTCTGAATTTCACCATAAGTTACATGACGATCTTGCTTTATCAGTTCGCGTACGTCATTGATGTTTGCTGGCACCACAGCCGATTTTGGACGACCCTCTTTAAATTCATTCGCCAGTGAACTACGACCACGGTTTTAGTAATTGAACTAACGATATACAGTGGCTCTGTAGGAGCCTACATCACCAAAAACCGAAGTGAGTTTATCGAAGCGCTGTTAAGATAATCCACGTCGAAGTCGTAAAAAATTATGGCACGAAAATGTTTACGAATTAATTCCATTTCTTGGTCGAAAGGAAATTTTCAACTTAATGAAAACAAAACTGAGTACATATGCCGTCAAAGATGTCAAACTTTTCTTTGTCTTTATTTGTAATTTTAGAGCTACGGAAATTTAATACACAAGCAAAATCGTTTTATATTAATTTATTTAAACTATAAACACAATTATCAATCTAAGAACATATAATAATAATAATAATAACTAATATTAATAACAAAAGAGAGAGCAACAATCACAATATAAAAATATTTGTTAAACACCGATTTCAATACACAAATATAAAATCTCATTGAGCGTTTTCATCTGGAAGAACCCGGTAAGACTAACGATAAGTACCTAAATGTGAGAAAAATGACCACCAGATTCTTCCACATTTGCGACTATCTAACGATAAGTGTTAAGGAGTTAATTCTTGCCCTCTGCGTGGTAGCCCTCGTCCGGGTGGGCGTCGTAATGGACCACTTGGAGTTTCCCGTGCTTGTCGTAGTACCCATAATGGCCCTTTACGTACCCGTGCTTGTCACGCTCCTCAAACCTGAACTGCCTGTTGTGGCTGAAAGAAGAGATGCTTGAGTGAGTCGGGGTGATCGATGGCGTTACGGTGAGGAGCAAGGTTTTTGGGTCACATTGGGCGCCCTCAGGATCTGCGGTCCAGGGATCGCCGGCGCACTGGTGCATGCGGCACACAATGGGCATTGTTTGTGCGGCGAATTTCCTTTGGACTGAGCTCCAAGTTACTTATTTGCTTATTCATTTGATCGGAGAATTTGAATTGCCGCATTAGCCGTTTAACGTTAATGAAATGTAGATTTTGTTTTTGTTTGTTTATTTCCATGCAAGTGCGGAAATTGGACTGGTTGTTGGACCGGTTCTCGTTGAATATCATTGAATACCAAATTAGTAATTTATTCCGGAATGTTTTCCATTTTTGCAGATTTAGTCATCAATGTTTTTGTTTTTTGTGTGAAAGCTGTTGTTTACAAGGTTCGTTGGCTATTATGTTTATTTGTGTTTCTAGCGTTTTCTGATTTTTTGAAGACGTAATGTAATTTTAAAGGTTTCTTTTTGCTAGAAAAAATGAACAAATAAACGGGAAAAGGATAATAAAAACGGTAAAATACTTTGGTAAAGAAGAAATATGATCCGAAAAACATAGATAGTTGAAAATGTCGCTTTCAAAATACATAAATTAAATATAAAACTTACAAAAGGTGAAGATGAGATCAAAGAATAAAAATACATTAGAATACCAGGAGAAGGTTAATGCTAACAGAAAAATTCACATAAACCTATCGGATAGCAAGAGAAGTGATTAAGTCGCCCGTAAATTGAAAGAGAAGATCGATCAGGGTTCTGGGTGAGGCAAGAATGACGTAGCAAAAGGAATGGGCGTGGCGCTGTCGACGGTAACTCTGGCAGTACACCAGGACCTGCACTAAAAGTTTTTCATCCTCAGGAATCACCAACTGTTGACTAAAAACAACATGATGGACAAGAAGTTAAAGGTCCAAGCACCATTGAACGGCATCAATTACGATAGAGCTGGCTTCCTGAGGACAAAAAAAACTTCATCTAAGGCAGGAAGATGAATCGTCAAAACGACAGTTGAATCTGCTGTCTTGTGAGCAGCAAAAAGGATGTCATATAGCTATACCAAGTATGAAGCACATGTTCCAATAAGACTTCGTTTTAGCCCACAAAGCAACAAAGACCCAGACATGGTTATACAACAATTACTATTACCACTAGTTCCCTGATTGTGGCTACTCTCCAGCCCCGACTCCTCTGACTTGAGGGGGTGGTCGAGACGAAGTTCAATGAGAGGCATCATAACATCAAGGACAGCTTAAGGACCTCTATCATGAAGGTGGTAATGACACATTTAGACAAGGAGGAAGTTGTGTTGGCCTGGAGCAGGTTTCGCTCCAAAAGGTCGTGATTACTGATGGGAACTACTTTGAATACTATTTACTTTAATTGTTTCACGTAAATTAATTTTTCTTGTATTTTCTGTTATTTCCATCGTTATTTATTTTTCGGCGTCCGTAGAGCAAGTGGTTTAAATTTCAATAAAAGGCTATTAAACTTCTCCAAATTTAAATTAATTTCATAAAAAAGATGATTTTACCAAATAGATCATACGAAAGACTTAAAAAGATGCTACATAAGAAGTTTTCAGGAAAGTGCGAAGATGAAGATGTTACAATACAAGAATTAGAAGAAAAATTAGGAAACCCACACGAATTTAAGTAAAATAACACGAATAGAGACAGCTCAAAAGAAAGTTGTTTTTCTACACCTCCTAAAAAGCAATATAGTTCTATAAAGCATATACATAAAAAAGTTTGAAGATAACGACGAAAAACTAGAGTAATAATTAGACAAGCAACAACTGAACAAGGGTCATTTTAAAATTTAAATTATTGTGGCGACACAAACATGCTCTTATCCCTAACACTTGAAATTAGTAGGGGCGAATAAATTACGTAAGACCCGATTTCTGACTTCGTTCCCCAAAAAATAGGCTCTGGTCACCTAGGTCAGGATAAGATTGCAAAAGCATTAAATCATGAAAAGTTAATCTCTTTTATCTTCAAGACTAGAAGCTGTCACTATGAGAACTGTCTACGTTTCATTCTTAGCATGTGAATAGAGCTGTTTAGAGTTTAACGTACGCGACACCATTTCAATATTGAAATCGATGAATGTAGAATATAGAAAACAGAAATAAAGAAATTGGGGTGTTAGAAATAAAAGAATAGATGAAGAGTATAGAGAATGAGTTTAAAAACATATGTAGACAAGAAATTGGCAAATGAAAATTAAAGTACAAAATAAAAAAGACGAAGTCTCGACATCAAAGAAGAATATCCGAACAGAGACTACATTATAGTAAATTAATTGTTGAGAAAAGTGAAAATATTTGTGCAAGAAAAAATAAATTGATTGCCTTAAGTTGAAAATCATCTAGCATATAGAATAAACGAAGAAAAATACTACAAGCACAAAGAAAAAAGAAATAAAAATTTGGAAGAACAAGAACGGAAAGTGTACATAAAAGTCCATGATGAATAATAAAGACGCATATAAACAAGCGAATTAAAATGCGCCTGATTGCATAACAGTAAAAGCCCACGTCTATCAATTTATTGGCGTTTGCATCAACAAACAAATTAAAATTATCGTAAATGATCTGCTGTGGCTTCAGAGCGATTTAAATTGGTCAATTATTTTCAAGGGCACATTTATAATTTTTTTTAAATTAGCCCAGAATACTAAAAATTAATTAGCGGTTTTTAATATTTTTTAACAACGATGTACATACCGTGAAATAAATACCAGAAGAGCAAAGCAGACAAAATTTGGAAACAACTGTGCGAAAGAGAGATGGTAATAGAGGATAAATAAAAGTAAAAGTTACAATTAACATTTCACAGACATAAAAGGAGGAGATAAAAAAATATAGATAACGAAAAATTGGTTTAAATATAAATAAAAATTGAAATATAAAAGAAAATAGTACTAAGTTTAGAAAAATAGTCACAAATTTATAGTTAACAAATGTAGGTAAATGATGAAAAAATGATATTCAAAAGAGAAAAGTGTAAAAGGTAGGAATCCAACAAAAATGATTAATTAATACAATGATCATAACACAATAAATTGAACTAAAAAATAAGATATTGCAATCATTGCTGGTGATGCATTTGTAATCAAATATTTATTCTCCGTTCTTAACTCTCAATTTTAACATTTACCATTGCCTTACAAGGAGGTTAGTAAGTCAGAATTTTGTGGATTCTAGAGATAAGGGGATTCAATGTGGGATAACAAGACAGTCAACAGGCCTGCTGATGGGGCTAGAGTTCCCTGGCCAACGTTTATGATTTCATTATATACGAATTCAAATACATAATATTGGTGTTGATGTACAGTTATGTTGCTATCTTATATTCTATGAATAATTATTAATAAAAATAAAAACTGAGCATCAGAAGTGGAATCTATCGCAGCTCAAAAGACTATTTAAACAAATTACCTTGCCAAAATAAGTCAAGTTATACGAACTAAAAGTGGAGCTAAAAAGCAAATAATAAAGTGAGACTTGGAAATTTCAGAAAAGAAAACCATGTTATAGGAAAGATTGTGATTCTACGATTCTATTGAAAACCACGAATTTAAATTAGTTTGGAATTGAAAGAATAGCGCAGAACGTTAGGAGATAAATTAGAGGGACTTGATAGAAACATTGAGAAAACAAAATAGAAACTTAACAGAAAAGTTTTGAAGAACGTTTTGGGTTTATGAATAAGGAGTTGAAGAACAACACCTGAGACCTGCGAGGTAGATCCAAGGAAAAAATAATTGTCATGTATATCAATTGGTGATTGTCATAGGAACTACTAGAAGATTGTATTTTGGAAAGAACCTTAGAAAACGTCGATGATGTTAAATCCAGGTTGCAGTTATTAGTGCCAAAGCTGATTCTCGAAAGTCATCTGCATGATGGGACGCCAAGAGAACACTTTGGAAGTAATAAGGCGTTGAATGAGGTTCCTTAGTCATTCACGTACAACTTCAGGATGGTATGGCGATTCCTCCAAAGCCCTCTTCGTAAGAGGTATAGGTCATCGCGATTCTGGAAGAACTGCGGATAGCTGTGGCAATTAAATAGCGTATAGACATCCAGAGAGTTCTAGATGCGTCGTGAAGAGAAGTCCCACTAATTTATTTGGTGGGTCGACGCAGAGGCGCGAAACTTCTAGAATTAAGCACGCAGATATTTAAACGTTTGAGAAACGCCCAAGAAGTGCGTTAGGCACAGTTTGCGTGCTAATCTAAATGTATCTGGGAACAGTAGAAGTAAATTATTAGTAATAACGTGTAAGTTGCTTAGCGGCCAACTCTGTTTGAATTTCCAAAAATGAACTACCAGCACAAATCAGGAGTACTACAACGAAAAGACAAGCTTTTAAAGAAACAAGAGAAAAAGAAATCGAAAAGAAAATAATGAACAGCAAGCTCAAATTGCCCTGAAGTTGCAGTCGATTTAAATGGTATTAAATCTGCAGTTTTAAAGTATTGGGGGCAGTCTATTTCAGAAACAAAATTTTGCAAAAAATAACGACAACAATTGATAGAAAAGGTCGGATAGAATTGATAAAAGCTTAATTTTAGATCTGAAAAGATATCAGAGGAAAGTAAAGTGACTTTAATGACGACTCGATGTCTTTATTTAATAAATGATGTTGAGAAATTAAGACAAGACACGAAAGTTACAGCTGACAAATTTACTTGAAATATTTCTAATGAAATCTCATATAAAATAATTGATTTGAAAATCATAACGGAGGTACATTCGGTGAACAAGAATTTTCGATTATAGAGAATTTTCAAAAAAGCAATATGGTCCTGCAAATAGACATGTGATAGAGGGATGATTGACCTTTGTTTTGTAACATATATCTCAACTTAGAGAAATCGATTTTTGAAAAGTGACAATTTTTCAACTTTAACACCCCATAACTTTTAAAATATTTGTTTTTGGACACTTTTTATCATTGTTTTATGGACTACACAACTCTCTGGATTTAATTTTGTCTTCAACGGTTAACAAAATAAAGACATTTGCTTATAGGATTACACTGGAAAAAAATTAATTCTTAAAAAGTGAGAAATCTATTTGTTGCAGAATTCTTTGTTCGTTCCAAATCTAGAACTGCTGTTAGTTTAGGTAGTTTTTTGTAATAATTAGACATTAACAGTACCCTCACAGGCGATCATTATCTCTCTTTAAAGGTCTCCTCCTACCCCTCGACGAACTTCTAGCCACTGTTAACCAAACGCAAATCCGGAAGGGGGTAGTGGAAACTCTGGAAGTTTGGCTTAAAACCTGTCACCTCAGTCTTAGAGCATTGCACGAGGTGAACATGAGGGTCATAGGTTTTAGGCAAAATTCGCAGTCACGTTACTAATGCTTTTTCCTATCGTTTCAGAACAAATACATCAGTGTTCGATTGGTTTGGTGACTGCAACTAGTTCAGACTTGATCAACTTTTTTATCAGACAAACTAGTAGAAAAGCAATTAGCCGTGATGAAAGGAAATTAGTTAAGTCAAGTAAGTTATCAGTAATCCAGAGGTTGCTATGAGTGACGCTTGTTATCACCATACTGCTGTCTCGAACAATTCACTAATAAACATTTATGCAAATAGAGTTTTGGATGCAGAATTATCAAAAAATTCCAACAATATGCTGTTCTAGTATAGAATCTCTGTAGAAGATGCGTGTCAGGATTTCAGGAGCTAACCCTTGAAGAGAACTCATCTAGAGAAAAAGTTGATAAAATACTACAAATTCTTGATTTTCGATGGCCAGATAATAGCATCTAATACCGGACATTTGACAGAGAGAAATCAATTGCATCTAATGTACCTGAGCAAGTTAAAAGTTCTTTTAGTAGCCTATTAGCTAAGATACTAAATTTGTCTATTACTATCTAAGTGATAGATCATGATAAATTAAATATAGAATCAATGCTTTCAAGTATCAAAGAAAAATTTGAAGTCTCAGATATCAGCGACCATGTCTTCATCGGTTGTAACAAAGTATGGGTTGTTCCATATATGCGGTAAAAGCAGAAAAAAGATTAAAATTGAACACAGATGCATTTTATGACTGCAATATGATTAAAAGGACACGTATTTCTGATGACTTCGAAGTCTTATGGTAATTAGCTATTATAATTCTGATGAAATTTCGGGATATATCTCAGCTATAAAAGAGGATGGAGTGAACAGAAGAAAACAGAAGCGCCTTCTACTCTACAAAGTTACTGAGGTCTACAATTTGTTCAAATCCAAATACCCAAAATTATCTATTGGCTGCTCATTCGCATCTTTAAGACTAACAGAAGTGTTGCTTGATGGAAGTCCTGTTTCAAATGAAAGCTTTTCTTGGTCTAAATTAATAAAATAGCTCTGAATAAAATATTATAATTATAATTTGGAATTTAATATTGAAATTTTTCTCCGATGTAATCCTATGAGAAAATTGAAGATGTTTAATCATCTCTACTAGGCCAACAAATGACCCAACTCATATGCCAAAGGTTTCTACCATTATTGAGAAAAAAATTGTCAAAATGTTTATTTTCACCAAAAATCACTAATTTTTCGATAATTTCGTATGCACCTATAGTCCTAGTATCCAAATAAATTTTAGACTACGTAGGTTTGACAAAGGCGGCCTAGTTTGGCCTTAAAAAATTCCAAAGTTTCTGTTTTTGCTAGTTTCAAAGCTTAATGACTCTTAAAAGCGCGTGAAATTAGCCAAAATAGTCGATCTATCGCGGAATCGCCCATACGTACTTATACGTAAGTGATTTTAGTACATTATTTTTCAATTCTTATTTTAGTAAAATATGGAAAAATAAAAGTTATTTTATTTTGGGGGCTTGATAAACATCTTATAACCGGGTCCGGCATCGGCTCTTGATGTCCCTGACGGTCAGACAGACAAACTTTCAATGTTCTCATAAGTCGAAGGCATCTGATTATTAAATTTTTATTTATACAAGCGATGACAGTTTTCCTCGCGCCATTTGCTGCTCAATCAAATTTGTTATTGCTTGGTTATCGAAAGTTGTTAACGCGAAGATGTTTACAGTGCACTTAATGCCCGCCAGCATAAATCACCGTTATCGTCCCTATTACGTTCAAGGCTGTCGCTCAATTAGCCTGCCTATTGCGGCGCCGAAAAGGTGAGTCGCGAGAACGTTAATTCGAGGAAAAAACATTCGGACCTCGAGGAGCACTTGGCGCGATATGGGTGTTTATCGGCGGTTTTGGCAATTAAAAGAGCCAATGTTAGTTAGCACAAGCCGCGCGAGCTGGGCGCCTGGGCTGCGCAGTTGAATTTTAATTGGCGGCTGTGAGCGGTTAACAATTTCAATAGCTGCTGGCATTTCAGGTGTAGGCGGAGAGGCAATTGAAGGCAAATGGGTTTTTTGTGCAAACTATAGGAAAACATCTTCATTAAATTGGCCATACAGGGTCCTCATATGAATATTTTCAGTGATGTAACCGCCGAAGATTGATTCTTATGAAACCACTTGAATTGTTTAATATGCTTCAACCAAAACAAGTTAGAAGGGAAAAACGTTTTTAATTTTACTGACTCATTAGCACTAAAAATGAGCTTTCACCTATCTGGAATAAGTGAGCGCGTATCCGTTTTACTACAGCATTGACAGCTCAGGCGTATCATTAATCTAATGAATTTGTACCTTGTCAACGGTGAAGGATAAACACCATCCGGAAGAACAAAGAACTCGAGAAGATTTATAGGCTTCACTAATTAAAACAAAAACAATATCTATGATGATGATCTAGGCGAGACATGGATATAAGCATAAATATGTGAAATGTGCAAACGTTTTAAACAATTATTGACAGTTCTAGAAAAGTGCAAAATTTAAGTCAGTAATGCAGCAAACAAGATGGCTAGCCGAAAGGGTGACTAAATACTAACACCAAAACAATTCTAAATAGCGGAAAAGAAATGGGTGACCATGAACTATCATCGATTTCAAACTGAAAAAAATGCGTTATGCGTTTAAAAATTAAATTTTCAATGTATCAACAGTAAATTCGCATGCTGAAACGGAAGAAATAGATGAATATGATAAGCACGCGTTCTGGAAAAAAACCTACGATGTGATTCCTTCGAACCATACATTATTATTTGAGACATAAACGCAAATATAAGGACAGGAGAACACTGCCAAGTATAGTGTAGCACATTTTGTAGTAAGAGTACAAGCATAATTGGAATAGACTGATCGAGTTTGCTATAAGTAAAATTATGTCTATCATCTGGATAAAATTTTCAAAACTTAACATCTATAAAGACACATGCGTATCACTTCACTTCGTTGTCTCTTAACTGGACATCAGATCTTATAGTGAAACTAACCTAGACTCTGACCACTACTTAGTAAAACTGCCTTAGTAATGGGAAATAATTAAGTCCAAGAAAAATATAATATAGAAAGCCTAATAGAAAACGAGAGTAACAATATCAGGAAGGCATACAAACAAATTAATATCTTCAAACATCGATACCAAACCAAACACTAACCTATGTCGAGACAAAACAGGTTAAATTATCCACAGTAAAAATAACATGGAATGGAGATGGAGAGAATACTTTGAAGAGCTGCTAAACTCCGAATAAGAACAGAGCCGGGTTAACAAGAATGGTTAAATAACAGAACTCGTAAAAAACGAGAATTCTTTTAGTCACGTACACGAGAAGGTGTGAATGCAATAAGGCATTAACCAGTAATATATCACCTAGAATCGCAAATATATCATCCGAGCTATTAAGACGTGGAGGACTGGACCTTATGATAACGATGAGGAACTTGATCAGTAAACGAACGGAAGATCAGTATTATATACTTAATACACAAAAAGAGGGACAAACTTGACTGCCAAAAATTTAGAGGTATCTCATTTAGCACCATATTGAGGAAAAAATTACAGGCAGGTTTAAACCAAGATGATCAAAGACAGATAAGCTGTTTGCAGTAAAATAAATATTAGAGAAGTGCTGGGAGTTTAATATAAACGTATATCAACTGTATGTGGATTTTAGACACGCATACGATAACATAAACAGCGAAAAACTGTATGGCACTATGATGAAGTTCAACATCGCGGTTAGACTAGTCCGACTAACTCGCTTGACAATGGATAACTCCAAAAGCAGAGTAAAAATAAGCAGAAAACTAACAATACAATTCTAAGTAAAACGAGGACTAAAACAAGGAGATAGATTGCTTGACTCCCCTCCCCCCCATGCAACATAGCATTGCAACTTGCGATAAAGAATATTGCAGTGGGCGATAATGCAACGCATTTTTATAAATCTAACCAAACAGCAGGACATGCTAATGATATTAATATTTTTCTAAGAAGCATACACATCATCAGAGAGATGTAGAACTTAAAAAGGCTGCGGCAGAGATCGGCCTAGAAGTCAATGAGGACAAAGCTAAGGCACTTATATAGATCAGAAGTAATAGAACAAGCGGTCAGAATATAATATTAAAGAACTAGAATTTCGAAATAGTAAACGATACCTGCAACAAAATGAACGAAATGAAAGAGATACAACGGCGAGTTAATACCACAAACAAAACTTGGACTCTACAAAACTCTACTTAGAGTGTATTATGGAGGTGAGACATGGATAGTATTAGATAGACAGCTATAAATGACTTCGAACGGAAGATCTTGCAGAAAATATGTAGACCAGGGTAATCAGTTGGAGAATTGGATATAATCGCAAGATATATCAACCGTCCAAGAAAGCTGCTGCTGCAACCCCAAATCAAACTACTGCGACTTGAATGGGCTGGGCGTATTTAATGAGTGAATGAATCAAGAATAGGAAATAAGATATTCCGAGGAAAACCAGAAGGTGCATGACCAGTAGGAAGCCCTAGGATTCCGCTGGAAACATAAAATAAAAAGAGACGCATAAACTACGCTGTCAATTTACAACTGGAAAATGGCGGCTTTAAACAGGAAAAATTGAAGAGACCGATGTCCGATTTGAGCTGTAGCGTCATTGGTTGGGTGGATATAGGATGCCTGTGACAGTTTCGGAGCGAACAGACCCAGGTTTCATGCTGAGCTAGCGGGTAGCCTACTTGGCCACCAAAAATAAATGAATATCTGCGTTCACTTCGAACAAGGGGCGTTATCAGAGATTGTGTGCCACCGGATATGTGAGAGGGTTGACCTTTTAGTACGCGGGAACGTAGGGTGTAAAGTCTTCATCATTATTATAATGTTAAAGTGCATTTCAATCGTAGTGAAAGGGAAGACGTATCAAGAAATAGTGCTCGAAGGTATCAGAAAAATTGTCTTGTATAGTCAGAAGTAGAGTTTTTAGCAAAATGCGACGTCATCAGTGATTTTAGACAAAAGTAGTATACTGGCTTTTCATTTCGAATTAACTGTCTTGTTACCTTGACTTTATTATTCTGAACTACAAATTGCAATGTGTTTCTTTTGACAAGGTGTAAAGCAAAAAGTTTCTTAATTTTGCTACGTAAAATAATTTTTGGAAGAAGATCTATCGAATTGAAGTTGGAGTAGCAATGCAATATAAAAGGTATAAGAGCTACATCAATACGATTGGGATATTAAACTAAAAACTTAATAATCAAACTGAAAAAATCTCGCTTCTATGTGATCATGAAATGAAACAAACTTATATTCAACTACTAGCAATAAGAATGTATATGTAATGTGTCGCTTAGTGTTCATATCAATTTTATGCTTTTTTCTTCAACTCTAAGGATTTCGCCTAAAAAAGGGTAAGTTGCAGTCGCTTGATACACCCAAATAATGCGATATCTAATTTTTTGGACAAAGATAAATTTTGTGGTAGTAGAGCATAATAAATTTGACTAACACGAAAAGTGTGCACAATACAGAGACGTGAACTACGTTGTGTCTAAAGTTCGGTCAGTGGTATCATAAAATAAACAAAATAGGAGTTACAAATATAGAAATTTTATTGGCCTTCAAAATAATGGCCAACCTTTACGTAGGGCCTACAATCGGCAAGAACCGGTAGCAGACCGGGAATTGGAAGATAAACTGGAGGATTTCGAAAGTTAAAATATGAAGAATTTGGTAGAACATCTTGGAATTAATTCATCCCATGGCTACTATTACCAAGGCAGAAAGAAAATCGTGGTTCAGTTGCTAATGACTTGCTTCATACTGTTTCCAAAACTTGCTACCGTTTTAAGGGGTTGAATTTCGGGAAATCCTTTCTTAGTGGATATGAAGAGAAATGAGCTCTTTAAATCCCATGTTCCTAGGTCTACTGGTTTAGGTTGAACGTTGATGAGTCCGTTAGGACATGCTCTTTTATATATACGTGGCCTGTTCCGAAAATGCAGAGAAAATTTTAATATAATGAAAGTAGTTTTCACAGCTGCGCTGTAATCTGCCAGCGAACTAACGTGAACTGTAACGCGCATGCGTGGATGAGGACAACATTGGCCAGTTCAGTGAGAGAGCATATGTAGTGCATGATGGTCGCATTTGCAGCATTCGTTCGCTGAAACTATCGGATGATTCAGAATTTTTTCCGGAACTGCGCAGAGTGCAGTACGAATAAAGCCAACTAATAATTTTTTATCAAACTATTAGTTCGTGTGTGCGACTCAGCCATTCTACAGTCATATTTATTAGCTTACGACTCCTAGCTCGTTCAAAGACTAAAGTTACCTTTGAAAAGGAAAAAATTCCAGACCGTCGACATTCAAGCCAATATGATGAGGTAGTTATCCGCGATTTGAACGCAGAAAGTTTTGAACAATGAAATCATGCTGGGGAAAGTGTGTGAGGTTCCAAGGTGATTAGTTTGAGGGAAACTGTTGTTACTTATGTTTTTTTTTCTAGTTTGTATAATATTGTATTATGAAGTCGGTGCTATCTTATTATATGTATATGTATTATATGTATATGCTATATTATTATTGAGACAATATCGTAATAATGATAAAGTTACGAATAGAGTAGCAAACCAAAAAGAAATTACATATACCACACAGAGAACAAACGGGAAATACTACAGAGAAAGAAAAAAAAGATTGTGGTGTAGATTTTTGATATAATAGAAATACAGAGAAGCGAGTGTGTTGAAGGACAATAGAAAAAGTATTTAAATGGGTCTTTACATCCATACGTTATGTTAAGATAGTAAAATTACAAAGTATCTTATGAAAATGAGCAACCAAGCGTGTCCAACAAAGTATACAAGGCTAAAGTTAGTAGAATAAGCAAAAAAGAAAATTCATGAGGAACCAAAGAAAAGGTTAAAGAAGAAAAGACAAACATGCTGGAATATCGGATTTAGTTCAAAAATAGCGACGATTAAAATTTATAACGGGAAAAAACAAAGTCTTTGGTACAGTTTTAATTTATGATATGAAGCAAGGAGAGAACTAATGATAACAAGAAAAATCTATAACAAATATGAAACTATAAAAAAGTCGAAAACACAAAAGGTTGATTTAATTCATACATACATACATAATCAATCCTCTTCTACCTTCTGTAAGTGTAAAGATTGTTTAATACAACGAAATTTAGAGATATGGATTGAAGTGGCCATTAATTATTGAAAGTTGAAATCGAATCAATACATAGACGCTATAAATACATGTGGATGATATTTTAATAATAATAAATTTTTTATATTTTAGGCACGTATTGAGATTAGCTAAGGATCTCCACAAAAGTTGAAATAGTTAGAAAAGAAGACTTAAGGCAACAAATCATATAGAGAACAAATGTCATGAAATTACAAAGCGTCTGATAAGAATGAATGACTAAAAAACGTCTAACAAACTAAACTTCTGAATTTACTGTAGCATAAACAGACTAGAACATGTATATAAGATAAATTTTATTAGCTTATGTAGTCTTCTTAGAAAAAATTAACAGAGAAAACGCGTTTTTTGAAATGTACCATTGAATGGCTGCTAACTAAGATGATCTGAGAAATTTTGAAATTTAATGAATATAAAGGAACTTGGAAATATCAAGTTTTATTATTGTTTTCTGATAAACAACAATTTACCAGTTAAAATAAATCCGTAATAGTTTAAAAACTAGAAAAAAATGTAGTTTCTTCTTTATCATCAACTAGATTATTACGAAATTCTTTGAATCAACAATGCCATCGCATAGTAGATGAGCCATGGAAAGCAAAAATTATTGCATTTCAGCAAGTATTTGATAAAGTTTGGCTCCTAGGTCTACTATTCAAAATCAAAAATTCTTTCCCCAGCGGTACTTCCCCCTTTTTAAACCCCACGTTACAATTTGATAAGCATTATATAACAATAGTCATGGAGACTTGAATGCCAAGATAAGGAAAGAAAAGCATGGTGCAATTGTTGGTGAACACGGTTTGGGCACAAGGAACGAAAGAAGAATTTGCAGTGAAGAGCTAATATTAAATACATTTTCCAAACTTCTCTTACGACGGCTCTTTACGTAGCTTTCACCACAAGATCGAGTTGGACATATAGTGAGAAACCAGATCGACTACATGCTTATCAACAAACGATTCCTCGATAGTTGAGACGTACCCGGGTGCGGATATTTCGCCGGACTACTGGCCACTAGTTGGAAGATTTAGAATTAAGCTCAAGAAAGTGTTGAAGAAAACCTTTAAGAGGCGGTGGGACCTGAAGAAGTTGAAAGAAGATGCAACAAAGAAAACTGCGACAGAACTACTGGCGGAAAAATGCAAATCAATAGAAACAACGAACGACATAGGAAGTACCACAGAAGATAAAACATATTCTTCATGGACTACCTGATAGAAAAAAAAAGGGGTGGATGACAGACAACATATTGAAACTTATGGAGGAAAGAAAGCGAAAAATAACGAAAATAGGTACAAATAAATTCAAAAATATAAAAAAATGACATAAGAATAGCAAAGGAAAGGTACTACAAAAAAGAATTCGAAGAAATTGAAGCACTGGAACAAAAATATGATCTATTTAATATGCATAAAAAAGCCAGACAAGTAACTGGGATATATAAATCCAATACAACTGGGATATTATATAATACAAATGGAAAATCATCAAGGATGGCAGAGGAAGGATGAACATCTGGGAAGAATATATAAATGACCTTTTTGAGGACAACAGTCCGAAACATCTCTCAGTTTACTAATTACAATAGACGAAGTGAGAAATGCAATATCACGACTAAAAAATATAATATCAGCTGGCCTAGATCATATATATGTTGAACTACTTAAATTAATGGTCACAGATGTCATTAGGCAGGTAACAATATTATTTAATAACATATATTCTACAGGAGTGATACCAAAGATATGGTTAAGGTCAACATTCATACCACTACCTAAGAAACAAAAAGCTAATACTGCAATGATTACCGTACCATTAGCCTCATTAGTCACTTCCTGAAACTCCTCCTAAAGATAATACGTCAAAGATTTTTAGACAATGCGAGGAACATATTAGCCGCGCATAGTTTGGATTTCGGAATGCGTTAGGCACTTCGGATGCTCTCTTTAGTATTCAGATTCTTATCCAACGCTCCAGAGATGTTAATTGCAATGTTTTTGGGTGTTTTATTGATTATCAAAAGGCATTTGATAATGAATAGCATAATAAACTTATTGAGATACTTAAGGAGATTGGATTGAATGGGCAAGATACTAAGATAATCAGTAATCTATTTTGGAACCAAACATCAACCATACGTATTCAAGAAGAGGATTCCGAGGGGATTCGTATTAAAAAAGGGTTGTGTATTGATTAAAGAAGCTTGGGTAATTTACTTGAGATCAGGTGCCGAATAGAGGAAGCTAGAGTTACATTGCTGAAGATGTCGAAAGTACTCTATCCTTACCGCTGAAAATCAGATTATTGAGGTGTTACGTCTTCCCGATGCTGATGTATGGAGTTGAGGCGTGGACCCTGACAGAAGCCTCTTGCAAGAAACCGGAAGCATTCAAAATGTGGCTATACCGATGAATTTTGAAAATTTCGTGGACAGACCACATCACTAATCAATCTGTCGAACGAATTGGGAAAGAATGGAACTGCTTTTGGCAATAAAGACACGAAAACTACAATATCTTGGACATATTATGAGGAATAACCAACGGTACAAGTTATTACAACAAATTTTGCAAGAGAAGGTGGAAAGCCGGATAAGGATATCGTGGTTGAAAATCTTACGTATATGGTACAACACAACAACACTTTTCCGAGCTGTAGTTGATAAGGTACGCGTTGATTGCTAACATCTGAAACCCACAGGCACCGCAAGAAGAAGAAGAAGACAGGTCACTATTTCTAGGTAAAGTCTGGTAGTGAAGGGTCGAAAATTAAAAAACTAAACTTTGGTGTTCCACAAGGCAGTGTTCTTAGGTCTCTACTTTCTTCGGTGTACACTGCAGATTTGCCTACTTCTTATAACAGCGTAGTAGGAACTTTAGCGGACGATAATGTCGTCTTCTCTTGCTATGAAAATCCACAAATAATCGGTCATTACGTAAAAAAACATACAGACGCAATAAGCAGCTGGATGACCAACTGACGCGTAAAGGTCAATAAAACTAGGTCTACTTAAGTCGCTTAAGGCAACACTGTCCATCAATATTAGTAAATAGTAATGAAACACCACAATAAAAAATACGAGATTCGTGGAAATGCACATGGACAGCAGAGTTACGTAAAAAGTACATATGCAAAAGAAAATAAGGGAAAAAGACTTGAAAGTCAAAAAATTATATTGTATTATAGGAAAAAATCTTGTGGTTTGTTAGAAAATAAAGCCCTACTCTATAAAATGGTCATCAAACCTATTTGGACATATAGGATTAAACTCTGTTCCAATGTTGACCTTCTGCAAAGCTTCCGGGCTAAAACATTACGTCTTATAGCAGATGCTCCGTGGTACCCTACATGAAGATCTTAAGAGTCAAATAAGTTATAGATCAATATATGTCCAATCACTTAGGAAAACTTCAACCTAAGTATCCGGCTTGAATTAGATAATACTCATTGACGATGTCTATGTAGAAAATGTACAACTGATATTCAAACCTAGGTTTAGTTCTATTTATTTATATCACTGACTTGACTTAATAAATTAATTAAAAAGGTCAAATAAAATCAAATTCTTTGCGTAAACCAAATATAAAGAATCTCCACTCAAGTTGAATTTGCAGTTAATAAGTTCAATGTACTTGAAATGTAAAGAGTTAGTGAAACCAGCAGTGTTTGTCTTCTTTTTCGCAGTTCTGACGAACCATGTGGAACCACATTCCATTTTCTAGATTTTAGAAAGGTTAGGTGCCTACCTCGCTTTTTTTGCTATTGCCAATATTTATTTTATTGATTTGCTACTTCTCAAATGAAAAAAAAAACAATTTGGAGAGAACAACACAATTTTGCCTCGCAACAGTACAAATATGTCGTTCTACATCCAATTTAGGGATCGGCACTTTTGAGGCTGAAATTATTGCTAGTTGCTTCGTATCGTTTTTGGTCTGTAGTCGACATGCAATTAAAACTTTTTGGGAATATAACCAAAAAATTACTTTTGTTACTAATTTTAGAGTTAAATCTGCGACGTTTGGGCCATTAATCTTTGTATTTTCGACAATTAACTAATTGGATACAGGCCTGCAGATTAATTGGGCTCTTCACAGCCCAGCCCTCGCTTTCACTCGCACAGATCCCTATATCCGGCGCGCTTCTGCCCATTATATAACCAGCATTAGTTGGAAAGCCGCCGGGCGACACTTGAACTTGAGATCCAGGCCGCATTCTTCCCTTAAAAAAAGGCACCGCGCGAAATTTTCCGTCTCCGATGCGCACCTCGTTGGCACCTTTCTGCAGCAAAGCCGCAGCGCGCATAAATTACGCGCGGCCTTGGTTTTTAGTCGCAGATGAAACCGCAGAAAATCTGCGACGAACGCGGCTCGCGGCGCCAACGAGGAACTCCTATTTATTCCGTTTATTAGTTCTGCCACCTGCAGCCGCGGCGCGCGACCTTGCTATTTTCACGAGTGGCCTCAAATGGCTCGGCATTAGCTCAGAGCAGGAAAGTGTGCAGAGTTATCAGTTATGCAAGGAAAAGTTGAATGAAGGACGCGAATTTTGCACAAATTTAAGCAAATTACGAGAATATAACATAAGCACATGCTTAAAAAGGAAATTCGGGAAAAGAAGATTTAATGGAAGAAGATAAAGAGAAGGAATCCATACAAATCATCAAATTTTTGATTTAGTGGTGGAAAACTCGTGAAAAATAGTGAAAAAGGACTTTAACGAACTGAAGCAACCCAGTGCGGGGTTGAGATAAAAATTAAAATTGAAGTACAACTTTTATTTTAGTTAAAATTAAAGACAGAATGATAATAAAAGTTGAAGATACAACAGAATTGTTTTTTCAGAGTCAATGCAAGTAAAATTAGTAAATAAATAGAAAATGCTGCTAAAGAAAAAATTAAGTTGTTAGAATAAGGAGAAAATATAAAAACTGCCAAAAGAAAGAATAAATTTATACTAGTAATAATAACGCAAAAGAGGAGAAGCTGAATAGACTCCAGTAAAGAGATAAATGGAAAATCAAATCAAAATAGAATATATTAGAAGAGAAAAAACATAAAAACAATGAGAAATAAATATGAATACGGTAAAAGGGGCGAAGATTGAAGCGTTTGAAATACAAACTCCATTAACAACTAACACTGGAAACTCTATGCAAAGATAAAAACGAGAAACACGAATTAGGGTAAGAAGTATTCTACAAAGATACAGAAGAAGTTGCAAGCTACTGAAATAAAAGTATATAACAGTAATTTTGAAACGACCAGATGAATTCCAAATCAAAACAATTAAAGAAGAAGATTACGATCCTCTTTTCGGATAATCAAAAAGCCGAAGAACCCAAAGTGGGGAAAATGCTGAAAAACAAGAGAAAAGTAAAAGAAGGAAATACTTTTATTGAAGTACCGATTCTAATGAAAACAAAACAAAGAGATTGAAAAACTAAATTAAGCCTTCTTATGGAAAAAAGAGAAAAAACTGTACGTTGGCACAAAAAGTAATTACAAGAAGAAAAAATTAAATGAACAATTGGGCATAAAATATACAAATCAATAAAATCAATCCAAACGAAATAAAGAAGAAAAGTAGGAAATCCAAAAGGTTTTTTGAACGTATGGTGTAGTAGCAAAAGTAAACAAAAGACTTTAGATAAGCTTTCGACTCGTGGTTACCAATGTGGAACAAACGCCCTCCGGGGGGGCAATTGGAGACACACTTAATGGCCTTTTAGGCTTATCCTACGTGAATAGGAGTTCATCTTTTGAATAATAAGAATTATGTCACGGGGGAGGAGGAGGGAGTTCAGAAATTTGAGACTTAGGTGGAACTATATAGCAGTTAGTAGAAAATAAGATCCAAGAAACAGATCAAAAGACTATTACAAAACCACTAACAATTCAAACATTTTTACGTCAGGCTGTAGTTCGAGGCGCAAATGGCACAATCATTAGGTTAGAGGAATAACGAGGAACTCAAATTTGCCATATTTATTAGTTTTGCTTCCTGCAGCTATAATTGGCGACCTTGCTGCTGCATGAGCTACGCTTAAACGGATTGGCATTAATTTGAAACAGAAATCACCCGAAGGCAGAGAAAATTGCGGCATGTATTGAATTTTTTTGTCCAAGCCATTATTAGATAATTAACAGTAATTCAGCCTTAATTTGGGGCTTTTGCCGGATATTTATATTAAAGGCCATTGAAAAGCCGAAACACAAGCTAATTAGTGCAGAATTAATTAAATGAAAGCGAAAGTCCAAGCAATTAAAAGAAAAAGCGAAGAACCAAGAACACTTATGAGCGCACTGCAAAAATGAATATTCAAAAAAATGGTTCTGGTTAAATAATTAAAATAAAAAAATAATAAAATACCAAAAAATAAACTCGCAAAAAATTTAAAAAAAATTAAATTTTTTTCAAAAAAGTTCTGAGAATTTCCAGGCGGTTAATTAATTTTTTCTTGTAAATCATATAAAGTTAAAAAAGTTAAAGCAAGGAAAGTTGTGATTTAGTGTTTTAATGGCGAGAAAATTAGAGATTAGAGTAGATGGAGAGAAAAGTTACCCTTTGCCAGTGTCAAAGCCCCATTTGTAGCTGTGAGGCCCGTCGTGCCCATGCATGTGAAACTGCATCCTGTTTTTAGAGCCAGCGGGAGCGTGCAGGCCTTCGGAACCCACGTGCAAGCCCACGGGTTCCTCGTGGCCGGAAAGTTCAGCGTTCAGGCCGTGGTTAAAGCCGCTGTTAGCCGAGATAGTGTGCTTCAGCCCCTCGCCGTCGAAGCCGTGCGAGAAGCCGCTGGCCGCGGCTTGGGGCTCCTTCCCCTCCGCCTTCAGCTTGGCGAGATCGTTAACGGCAGAGGCCTGCTCGACGTCGAATTTCGCACTCTGTACCTTTTCGGATTCAACGAGCTTCTGGTTCTGCACCTTGGCCAAGTTCAGCAGCACCTTGTTGATGTTCTTCTGCTTGCCGAGGTAGTCCTGCTCGGAGATGGGGTGCAGGCTGATCTCCTGCTTGGGCCTGCCCGCGAAGGGCTTCTGCTTCTCGTAGACGTCCTTGTTGTACTTCTTGGGGTAGAGATTGGTGGGGAGCTCCTGCTTGGTCACTATAGGTGGGAGTTCGTAATAGTACTTAGGGTCGTTGCTGGGGTTCCAGGGCTCGGCCGACGGAACCTGCAGTTCCTGCGAGGGTACCGGGTATTGCGAGCTGAATTCAGCTGGAGCGCTTTGGAAGTACGGTAGGGGAGCTTTGAGGATAGCGACCGTTCCGGGTTCGGGGGTGTAGAAGGGAATTCCGGCGGCTTCCTCTCTGGGCAACTCCAAACCGACAGGTAGAGCTGGAGGAGCGTCGTCTGCTTCAGGTGACTGCAGGATCGTCAATAGTGATGGGGGAGTTTGAGCCTCATCCGGGTTGTACTTCTTTGCCGCCTTGGATTTTGGAAGCTGCGCTGCTGACAGCGTCGCAATCAGAAGGACCACAAACTGAAACAAAATCCCACGTGAGAGCAATGAAATTCAATTTTCTCTTTCGCGATGATATATGAGTAAAAATAGAAACTTAGCTTGCATGAAATATGACAGCTTAACTACACCCATGCCTGTAATTTTTTTCGTATTATAGTTACTTGCACAATACTTTCTAAACGTTAAAGAAATATGCTTTGTTATTAAATCGTTAAAAACAGCGTCGCGATGATGCAATTCGAGGCGGCGCCGCCGTAAAGGTTTCCTTCATAACTCATCGTTAAAGTCTCCGCGCCCACCGCTCTATCTTATGATTATATCGGCAAACATACATTTCGCCCGACAGTTTTGTAACATCACAACATTGTGTTGTGCAAACTCGGGTGAATCAGAGGTCGCAGCCCCTTGGGCAATCCCATTTGCCAAACTGGCGAAATGTCAAGCACGGAGCTTGATTCGCTTTGCGATAGACGGCCCAGGCGCGCGTTCGTTTTCCACCCTTTCACTTTTAAAGACGGGCCATTTCTCTAGCACTGAACTTGCTAGAGAATCCAGTTTCGATCGGGCAGCGGAGCTTTCTCTGCCGGCCGTGCAAAAAGCGGAAACCGCCAATTCCGGCCAAATTGCCGCAACCGGCCGCGCTGCAAGGATGCAGAATTTTATGTAATAAGGCGGCACGGATCGGCGGCCGCGTTTCATCACGCTAATTTCAGCCGGGAATTAAACCCCTGCTCGCCAGCGCGGCGGTGAAATTAGCATTTGATTGAAATCGCCATTAATATAGCGCGGAACCAGCCAAGGATGCAGTTTGTTCACGGTGCATGCCGCTTGCAACACTGGCCGAAAAGGACTCAGTTTTGTCCCGGTGTCCATTTCTTTTTGCGTTGCATTGCTTCTAGTTGGGCAACGCAAGGAAATTCTGGATTAACAAACTGGACGATACAAAATTTCTGTCTCAGAGGAAATTACGTGTAATCGTGAAAAGTTCGGAACTAGAAGATGACAGGTATTTTTAATACTTTTTTGAAAAAGCCCGATAACAGTTTAAAATTGTAGTTGTACACCAGGTGATTGATAAATAAAATCTAAATTGGCCTGTTTACGTTGGTGATTTAATAACAACCTATAAATATTTATATTCCACTCAATCGTCTATGTAAAAATGCAAATTTAAACCTACTAACAGTTGCAAATAATAACTGCGAACTGCAATTTGTTTATTTGATGTCGCGAGTCACAGCTAGAAAATTTTTAGTGCACTGAAACGGTCACGGCCCGCGGCTAACTGTTTCTGCAAACAGTTCGCAAAATAATTAACATGAACTGTAAAGCATTGCTGCTAACGCGACGACAATAAATTATTCCGTCCCACTTGCGCTTCCGCAATCCGCCTAGCTGAAATTTGGAAACGGCTAGGGCCGAAGTGTCGATTGCGGTGAGGCAATGGGCGCTGCTTTGAATTTCCCATGCAGTTGCAGTGGCACGCATAATCAGATTATAGTTTCGTTCTGGCGCGATCTGTTCTGTTGCGATAGCATCGCGCAAAGACAATAAGATTTCTCTTTGAAACCCCACTAGAGCACGTCATGTCGCAAAATGGGTGTAGCACTGACGAAATAAGCGGAACATATGCATAAGCCATTGGATTTGCTTCGCCAGACAGCAGAAAAAACCGTGCACATTTACCAGTACATTTGAAGTAGTAACAATCAGCAACAGTTACAACATCTACCACTTTAGCGGCACTCGAACCCGCCCACCATGTAGTGGTCGGTTTGAGCCGTTGGTTCACCCGGCTACGCTATGAAGCTGGATCAAATCACACTGGCAAGATGAAATCAGTGAAATACATTTTTAGTATTCATTATTCATGAGAACAAAAACTGATTGTATAAAATAAAAATAATCATATTCAGTATATTTATAATGATATTTTTTCGCATTCGCGTAATAATGCGTTGTGTGAGGCATGGCTTGCAAACTGAGAAGTTAAGCTCTCATCTGTTCGCCCTCGCTGCCCGATCGTCGCGCACTATTTCTGATACAGGGCTATGTAGTAAGCACTATGTGTTAGACGACCGCCATTATTACCCCTCGTTCAAAGTGAACGCAGGTACTAAATTATTTTTAGTGATTGAGTAATGATATGATAATTTTGACTGGACAAGGTCCATGTGCTGCTATAATAAGTGATTACGATTTGGGTGCCAATAGAGCTAATACATGATTTAAGCTACTAAAATGTTGTCTATACACGGATAATCTAAGATTAGCCATTCGAAATCATTAGGTATTAGTAAATAACAATCAAAAGAGTAACAATATATCCAGGATAGAACACAGGTTTGGATTATAATCTGCTAGTTGACGATACAGAACTAATACTGAAGATTTACAAGGCGTATTGATACTTTCAGATTAAACAAGACGATCACAAGCAAAATTAGTACTCAATATTCAAAGCCGACTGAATCTTCTAAAAGGAAACGTTGGATAACAATACTTAACTCAAGCATAACAAGCTAGAATATAAAAAACTTCAAAATACAGCATACAAAAATAAAACCTGTAAAAATTAAAAGGATAGAAGATAAGTGTGATAAAATAGAAGAGCTAATCTAAAAAACGTTCTATTTTATATGTATAAGAAGATAAAGGAAGAAGCTGGACCATATATAAACAGATATGAATGGCTCTAGTAAATGACAAACAAAATTATAGCAGATGAACAAGACCTGTTGGGTATGTGGGAATCATATATAACAAAGTTATTCGAAAACACTGGAACAGATAGAAGCTTTTAAGATCTGAAGTACTACACGCCATTTCAATATCAAAAATCAAAAAAGTTAATGATCCTGATGGAGTTCCTATGGGAACCCAAAACGTATTAGCAAAGATCACATCTATTTTGTAGTAAATCTGTTTAACAAATTCTGAAGGAATACCCGAAAAAGGTTTAAGTTTAGAACCCAAAAAAGTGCAGCGATTATCGGCTAATATGAGCCATACGTTACAAACTTTCCTCATGCATACTATATGTTTGTATACGGCCAAAATGTGAGTTTTATTTCATGTTTTACAGTTTGGCCTCAGGGAGCCTTTAGAACAAGAGAAACACTTTTTGGTTTCATTATTATACTGCAGAAATGACGTGATCAATGAAGAGATGGGTTTGCATGCTTCGTTGATTATGAAAAATGCATTCGATAAACCTTAAGTTAAGACAAAGAAAGGTCAAATGTTGTGTATGATTTACACTGCCATATGGCATGGAAAAGTGGACTGCTTAGGAGCTTTCGACAAGTGGATACATAGAAGAAAGTTAAGAATATCATGCATTCAAAGAGTTACAAACATCAAAGTCCTACAGAGAGCAGGTACCTAATGCAAAATGATAAATAATAAAATGACGCAAATCAGCCTTTTAAAGGCATGTACTACGGGAAAGTAAATATCATCTGTTGCTACTTATCCTGAACGGTAAAACCAGGGCCGGCATGGAATTTGTAGAAGCCAAAGATTTTCACTACAGAACATCCGCGAATGAACTGGTATCAGAAGCACAGAATATCTGTTCAGAAGGGCAGAAGACAGAACTGCCTACGTTAGAAAGACCACCAAAGCCCACCAAATATTTTAGCTCAGAATCGAACCCGGGTCCATCCGCACCGCAGCAAAGCCCTTCAATCACGTGACCACACTGACGCTGATTACATAATAAAACTACTAAATGGGCAGAAAAAATTAATTTGAAAATTTAAAGCACTAGGTCTTTAAAATATTTACCAGATCTTTTAAAGGTTCGTTAAGATATCGAGAATCACTCTCTGAAGCATACTTGGCTCGCTAATTTACTATCTCTTTTGTGGTCGTGCACTTATGTCGGCGCCACTGTTAGTGGACATGACATCAACGCGATGGACATAAATTTTCCTGCTAACAGAGAATTTTTGGTAATTTAATTGTGTCCGCTTAAAAAAATTCCCACTTCAAGGCAATTCAAGGACGGCCTGGCGATTTGTCTTAATTTTAATTTTGTAATGAAGTTATCAATGACATCCAATTTACGATAAAAAAGTGTATGGACGTTACCACTTATTTTTTTTATTTGCCGATGTTTATTTGAATTTATTAGACCTCATATCTGAGCTTTAGAAATGGTATAAAAGCTATCTGTAATAAATCCTTACACATTTGAATTTATTGGTCTTGAAGCATTTGATAGAAATAGTTTTTATTGATTTTTTATCATTATTAAATTAAGAAGCGCAAATAAAATTCAAGTGATGTTGAATCGATGATTTTATAGTTTTGTCTCATATTGTCTCGTATTTGCTTTATTTTCGATAATTGAGGAATTAATTAAAATTTGCACAAAATGTTACTGACAGGTAAGTCGTATATTTATTTGGGAGTATCTTATAACGTACAGGCCATTAGTTAACCGACAAATCAATCAGCCATGATGGACATCAATTATTTTTTACTCAACACACATAAGTAGACACTGTAGAGTAGAAATAACCATATGCTACGTACAAGGTGTCCCATAAGTCATCACTTTCCGTCGTGCCATCTATAGGCCGCTCAATCAACTCTTCAATGTTCATATATCTTGTTGATACACATTCGGTGAACACAACACGTGTTTAAAATTTCCTGAAGTGTCTTCGCCAAATGGTAAATCTTCGATTTACGAAAGGTTACAACTGTTCGAATTTTAGTATCGGCCACCAAGGCCAAGGCCGTAAAAAGGAGAAGTGAGCCGGAAGTCATCAGTAGATTGACGGACAATTATTGGATAAGCCTTTTATGAAAATCTTTCAACCTTTGATCATATGAATTTTTATTAAAAACAGTGCCAAGAAACTCCAACGTTAGTGAGAAATGTGTTAAGAGAGTTTTAAATTAAAAGAACATCTCACTAGATTGTTAGATGAGAATTAGAAATTTTCGCTTACAAAATTCGACCGTTGAGTGACAGAGCAATTAAAAATTTGCCATAACTTTGACACAAATTATTGAATTAAAGCAAATCGACTGTATTGTGATTCTCAGGCGAGTGTCTTTGTGAACACCCCAATTAGCTTATATGGAAGTTGCAAAAAACCGGAAGTTATAGTAGTGCGTCTTTTATACTTGAAACAGATTGTAGTTTGGTGTGACAATTACTTTGGACCATATCTTTTGACACACAATCACCGGTTGGATATGTAAAGAAAATATTTTGATCGGTCTTTCTGCGATATAAATCGAAATTCGATGACGTGCGATTCTAGTCTAAAGAAGATGGCATTAGAATCCACAAAATTCAAAAAATAGGGACGCTATCTCAAGAGTTCGTTCG
This sequence comes from Sinelater perroti, assembly GCA_036346155.1. Classification (NCBI taxonomy): domain Eukaryota; kingdom Metazoa; phylum Arthropoda; class Insecta; order Coleoptera; family Elateridae; genus Sinelater; species Sinelater perroti. The sequence goes on along the minus strand of JARFIY010000046.1, from coordinate 895,780 downwards.
AGTTGAACCCCTCCTGATTATTCACTACGGGGTCTAACCGAAGATATTGTGTACCACCCGAGTCAAGGATGTCCAAAGAAATTTGAAGATTGGAAAAAAAAGTATTCACAGACAGTGGATTTTTTTAAAAAAAATAATAAATAAAACTATTGGAACGCTTTTTGAAGAGATTGGTTGCGGTCACCAAGAGTAAAGGACGACATTTTAGGAATATTTTCATCTATTTCTATTTTTTGTCAGTTTCCAATATAAATGGTTTTAATATTTATTGAAGTTTTTTTGATCATTTTTCTCGATGACAAACTTTTGGGACACGCTGTAGAATATCATCTACTAGTGACGAAGAATAAAATATACCTCCAAATAAATAACAAAACGAACAAGCATGCCAAAAAACAAAAAAAAAACACTAAATTACAACCTGAATATCAAAATTCAACTATAAAATATAACACTAATAATATTAATCAAACCACAAACACAAATAATCCAGGTGATAGTATCCTAAAACCTCCACCTACCATAGTGTATAACGTAGTTAATTGTAATAGCGTTGCAACACGTCCTGGAAATATATCACAAAAGCTCAGCAATACTCCTGGTATTTATGAAAAAATGATTAAGTACACGAGGGACAACAATATTATCCTTACAGGATCGCCATACTGTTGATATTAACGATATCAAAGAAGAACAAAGGATACAAAGTAGAAAATACATTTAAGGTTAAACAAAGAAAAGCAAAAGGGGCATTAAATTCATTCCTTGTCGATCTAGAACTGCCAAATAATAATAGAGATGTATAGAAGATGAGATGCCTATAGAATGGACATACAAGAGCATATTGTGCCAGACTTGCTCAAGTGTGGAGGGTTATATTATACTTCCAGATATAAGAAAGGTAAAGACACTCCTGCAAATTGTGAGTTATGTAAAGGGATGTGAATTTTACTATAGACTCTTAAAACTACAAAATACAAACAGATTAAATTCCAGTCAACCCAAGTAGCTCAAAATGCTAATGACTAAAGAACTGAAAGCAAAACTTTACAAAACTTCCTGAAAGGTGCACAACAATCTATAAACAGGAAAGAGTTCTTGTCCTATAACATTAAAAAGATTTTTAGAGAATTAATCAGTTTATTTAGAAAACAGTATGGTTTTAAGTATGTTATCGACGATGATAAATAAGGCACAATAACATAAAGATAAAATGAAACTCTTCTTTAATAACAATTCAAGTGATATTTTTCTAATCAATGAAATACATTTTAGTAATAGATTGTAATTTAACGTATCAAAGTATAAAACATACTCTAGACATCCAGATAATACATCACATATTGATGTTCTCGTATGACTTAATGATAGCATCACTATATCATCCACTCTGGCACAAGAGAAAGAAAATTTTAACAAACACTAGAATCCAAATTTATTGCAGGTAACAATTGTAATAGCAAACACATCCTTTTTAGGATCGACTGATCACACAGAAAGGTAGAGAACTCTAAAATGGATACAAGAACAGCATTATTTGAGACTTATTTGTTACAAATGGAATCTACGTATTACAATTGCATGTAATAGCAAGTTTTGATCCTTTATCCGAATACTTAGCAATAATTGCAACTGTCAGCATGTTTGCTATAAAAAGTTCAATTATATAACAGTATAATAAATGGGAAAAGATACAGACATAAAATAAAACAGACTATAACTAAACATGTCTTAAAACCCCAGATCAAATCTATAAACCTTTTAGAGACTCCATTAAAGACCAGTAAAGTTAGCAAAGCTAACTGTTTGCAAAACATCTCAAACTAGATCCAATTTTCTCAGAAAATAGAACAAGACATCATGACTATTCCTTAAGAACATTTCACAAATCCGACTATTTACTCTAAAGAAAGTTAAATAAGAAACCTAGAACCATAGAAGCATAGGAGGATAGATAAAGTAACAGTGAAAACAATAAAATAGCTCATAAGTAAAGGAGTTTTATCTTCAATCTACATATATAAAGAAACACTAAGACTTAATTACTGGCCTAAACAATGAAAAAGAGCTGACATCTTATTAATACCAAAATTAGGAAAGGATCCAAAACTGCATCTTTATATGGGCCAGTAAGTTTTATACCTATAATATTTCCGAATCTAAACCAAGATTTAGTACCAGGAAATTGGATGTCCCTGGTTTAATTTGATCATTCAATCTAATAAGGTTTGGGAGGAAGGTTTACTATTCAAAATCAGGCATTATTTGTCTCTATGTCACTATTTAAGTGATCATGCATTTTGAGCATGAGCGTCAGAACTATGTGATTAAAGCGGAACTCCTTCAGGGCAGTGTACTTGGACTACTTCTGTATGTATTATATAGATCTGACTTATTAGAGAAGTAGAAAACCCAAATTCATGGGAACAAGTCAGTGCAAGTCATTTTTATATTGAGGAAAGTCTACCAATCCATGTTGATGGTATAGCGATACTTCAATCCAACAGTTAAATACTTAGGTTTTCACTTGGAAATCAAATGAACCTGGAGAGAGCATACAATCATAACTCCGAGACAGTTATATCTTAAAGTGAAGGAAAAATATTGGTCGAAAGGAAGGAACTCCCACCTATTATTAGAGAACTAATTATTATTGTATAAAACTGTCATGAAACGTATGTGGCTTTATGGAGACGAGTTTTTAGACGTGCGAGCAAAATAAATATAATTACTACTGTAATCCAAAGATGCCAACTTGTTCAAGTTGGTACGCCGCTAATTAAATATTATACGATGACCTGAAAGTCTCCTATGTCAAGGGGGTTATTACGGAGCGAAGTGTTTACCATCATACAAAAATGGAAAGCCATAACATTTCCTCCATTCGCTACTAAGACACGCAACAACAGACGTTTGAAAAGAAGTTAACTAACTGAGCTACTGACAGGTTGAAGAAGACACTTCACTGGAAGGATCCTCATCATGTCATAGTACTGTAATTACTTAGTACTTAAGATGACTTATGAAATTGTTAATAAACCTGTAAAAAGATTTCTAATAGAATTTTACATAACCAGAATGTTTTGCAAATGTAAGTGGCAGAATTATTTTTCTTGCAGCTATTTTGTTGTTAATTAACTATTGTTGCTTTTCGGTGTCATTAAAATTATTTTCAATAATATAATTAAGCTGTCAGTCAGTTAATTGTAACTTTTTAATGTATTATTATGTCTAGAGGTATGTTTCAGGATATTTGTATTAAATAATAATTTAAATTGTATTTAATGGTTGTATAAATTAATATAAATATTACTCTTTTTAAGGCGCAGCAGCATTTAGAGTAATTTAAGAGCCGAATACATAAACCAAATAAATTTTTTTGTTCTTAAACTTTTTAGTGATTTTGTTATAACTAATCGAACTTACTAGAACAAAATACTCCTAATTGTTTCTAATAAATGCCTAATGAAAACAATATGATGTACAATGTATGTACCTAAGTTTTCTGTAGTATAAGAAAGATTGTTTTATTTAAACGCTCGTGGCGCTTTAGCGAAGCCTCCTAAGACCAACATTTTGGGGTAGTAGCTCTCATTCAAAATTTATCCAACTTCTTTGTATTATTCCATAATTTACTCTCTTTAACTGTCTTTTCTACATTTTGATTCATTTTTTACTTCATCTAGCTATATTGACTTCCTTCTTTTTGTATTTTTACAGTGCCCAATTTTGTACTTGTTCTTCTTCTTTCTTTTCATATCGTTAGCTTTATACCATCATAATCTAAAACGTATTAAGGCATTGTAATATTCATAATTCAGTTTTATTGGCGAAAATTTTATTCTTTAATACATTTTTTTGGCGTGGAAGTCTATTTGATGTCTGTATTTTATCTTTTATTTCTAATTATGTTTTTCCATCACTACAAATTTATTGATTTCTTCATGTTCTTGATTGTATACTTTACCTTACCTATCCCCAATTTTTGTTTCTTTCTCCCGTTGCTATTTATTCTACCATTTTTGGTAATATATTTCGTTTCTCTGAAAATTACTACCATCTGCATACTTAATAACTGCTCCCACCCCACCCTGTCTTTATTGTGCCGTTATTTATTTTTTATGTTCTGGAAATATGTTGAAAAGTGTTGCGGACACAGCTTTGTTTTTATTTTTCTGAGTTTGATGCTGATTAGTGTTGAATGCTACGCCGTCTTTATGTTTTCTTAGTTTTTTCGTTTTTCCCAATTATTTCATAGCTGCCATGATATCTTCTCTATTAATAGAGTCAAAGGCTTGTTCAAAATCAACGCGTAGTACCTCTGTTTCTATTTTGCACTATTTAGTTATTTTCATTATTGTTTTAATGCATATATATCGTGTTGATTGTTGATATTGTCAAATTATCAGGATCTTCTTTAATTAAGAATTCTTCCCGTTTTTTATTTTTCATTTAGTAATTCTTTAAGGCACTCCACTCATATTTCTTTACATTTAATTTTGTTTTCTATGATTTTGACTTGTTACGTTCCAGTTAATTTAGACTTATGTCCTTTACGTTGGCTAATTATCTCTTGATAAAACTTTTTTTCGTACTTGATTTCTCTTATTCATATAATACCTACTTTATTTTGTGCCTTCTTATTATTCATTGCATATTTTTATTGGTTCTTATCTATTTATCTTTATCTATACTTATTATTGGTCTCTTCCTTGTTTATTCTTTATTTAATTACTTTATATTGTATTTACTTTGTGTTACTTTTCGTAATTTTTATCATATTATATGCTGTTAGCTAGTGCCATTCTCAAGTCATTTTGAAGGTCACCGAGCAAAGCCCATAATAAACCTTAAATTCAGTCTGTTTAAGAAGACAGATGAAGCTCTATTTACCGTTTTAAGCCCGGATATTAAAGTCTAAGCTGGTCTCTAGAACTTTTTCCTCGGTTGTTCCTGTAGCTATAGGACTTTTTATCTTTGGAAGGATTATTTAATTCAATTATAGTGAAATGTGTTCTTTTCGGAGATCTTTTAGGTTATCTACCGTCTATCTCAGCCATTGCTTAGTCATAAGGTTACCCCGTGTACCTGTATATTGCGAAGAACTTCCGCCAACGGACAAGTCCAATGTCTCTTATTAAGTTTTTTAAATTAGATCCAATTTCCTTGATTCAATACAATGTCTAGGAAGCTTCTGTGTATCACCTTACATGTTTTGTCGCTTTACTGTGAAATCCAATCTGACTTTAGCTTCCAGGTTTCTTAGTTTGTGGCTTATGAATGAAAGGGGTAGAAGTGCTTGTATTGCAGACCACTTCGTTGATCTGAGCCAGCACCAGATCTTTGGTGTGTTCTTACGTTACTTACTGATGATCAATATCTCTAATACGTGGTCGATCTGAGATTGGATTTTCTTGTTTCGCTACATCCATGTAACTTTATGTATTCTTGGGTGATCATATTTGGTACTGCAAGTTATTTTGATCATCTCAATAGTCAGAAGGTATCATCTAAGACCCTTATTATTTGTTTTCTTGAAGACCGTTTTTTGTCAATTGAAAACAAAAGACTTTCATAGAAAAAATATTCAGTAGGGCTTTATTATACAGAGTATATCCAATAGAATGTTAAGGAAGCGCAATCTAAAAATTTTGGATAGCTGATATAACAATATTTTAAATCACTTTTAGTGACATAGTTGTAATTGTAAAAAGTGAAAAATAACTTAAACAAAATTAATTGAAAAAACAAACAAAGAAGTAGGCGAACTAAGTGACTTATTGTAAATCTGACTTGAACGTACATCTTTATGTCCACAAGTGTTGTGATTTGTTAGTATATTTGCTTGGCGAAGGGAGATCAATGGTCCATAACGGTGTTTTTGCTGTTGGGGTTCTGTGTTGTCTTGTCGAAGGTAATTCAGTTAAGAGCTAAGATTATTTGACCAAAAAAAAACAAACGGAACTTTTTTAATCCTTCAACATAAAGAGGTTCTAGAAAAATCAAAATTGAAAAGAAAAGGGAACAATGTAGATAACTCTTTAGTACCTTGATGCATTTGTAGCTGTATTTTATAGAAATGGTTGTAGTTATAACGCAGTAACACTTTCCCCTCTTTGTAGCTCGTTTACAACTCCTATACCTCTTGTTACGACCCTTTGAAGTGCGACTTTTATAGCTCCCTTCACAAATCTTTGATGCTATATGCAGAACGTGGGACATAAAAGTGCGTAAAAGAAGATTAGAACAAGTAGGGAAGCTCACCTCAAATTCATTGGTCTCAGACGAGCTATAGAAGTGGAATAGATACCGAACACTTTTGTACTATAACCATTTGTATAAAATATCTATTTAGAATGCGGCAAGGTACTACACAATTACCATACAATAAAATACAACAAAAATGTTTTAGGGTAATAACAAAAAGATGTAAATGTGGTAGAATTAATTAGTTGAGAAAGAAAAGCTACACAAAATCTTGATAGCTATTTTTACCTCTAATTTGCAACAAACATTGGCAGCGAGTGGCGAACAATGCGCACGGCGGGTTAAGAATGAGCCATCGCATTCTTGTCTGCATCTGATTAGAGACCCGTCAAAAAGGGCACGACAACGTGCTCGGTTTCCTCTACACGCAGATAAGATTAGCATTCCAGCACAGCTGCCCATCGACAGGAAGCCACCGATAAGCCATTCGAAACGCGACCAGCTCTGATTGTCGCCCAAAGAAAGCTCCCGTTCGGCCCTCTTTGCGCTCCGTCGCGCGCCAATTAATAACCCATAATTTTTATGCGGCAGCCGCCGCCGACTATGTGGGAAAAAGCGCTTATCTAACCCGGTCACCGACGGCGCCTGTAGTCAAATGAGCAAAACAAGCGCGAGAAAGCGGCGCTTGCAAAAATCCGGCGATCGGCCTGAGCAGCGCCGCGGGTTTTTGGCCGTTTGGCGCTCGACCGCTCCCGAATTTGCCACGGCTTGCATTAAGAGCTGTAAAATCGAGTTATTTCAGTCATTATCCTTCGGTACGGTGCTGCTTGAGAGGCGATTAATTCGGATGAACATCCAGGAAGATGTCGGTTGAGGTTTTGCAACAATTCGAGTTAGAGAATCCAATAAGTTATGAAACTTCGGACGAAAATGCTCTTACATTTTTTGATCTGGAATGTGGTCGTTAAACAGGTGGGTGTACGTCGACGAAAGACCTTGCTTACCGTAGGAAGAGAATAGAAAGTTGATTACATTTTACAAATTGTTCTATATATAATTGTCATTAAATCTTATCTATATTTTATTAAGACCCACAGAACTAAATCAAAATATATGTTAATTGTTGCTGGAAACTGTGAGGACATTTTCGAAACCTAGTACGTGTGGACAAACTGGTGGAATATGGAACATCAGATCCAAGGTTAACAATAATAACGGGAATTACAAAAAAGTTGGATATATGCAGCATCTCACAAACAAAACAGAAGGGTAAAGATTCCCTAAAAATTAAAAATGACATCCTCATATACAGTGGAAAAAATTAAAGTGAATGGGTTGGCGAAGTTCATTATGTCAACGAAAGGTTGATGAAAATTATTTTAAAAATTGGCAATAAATATTTGCAAAAAATGCACTTTCAGTAACTCATAAAGTGAACAATTGCCATTAATTACATAACAACTACCAGAAAGTTCATCTCAATCGAAATATTAGATATAAAGATGCTAAATTCATCAAACATCAACTTTGACTATTCATTGCTGCCAAGATCAGAATAAAACAAAAACCGGTGTATATGGAGAAGTTTAAGAAATTAGATTAGCCTAAGAAGAATAAACAACAACCATCCAGAATAACCATAGCCGGAACTAAGAAGCAATATCATCAAGGAGGCAAGCAAACTACCGACAAAAAAGAGTTAAATCATACTTACCACACAACAAAACCCCTTGGTTTACGAAAAAAACTAAGGAAATCATAGATAAAAAGAAGAAAGCATTTTTATGCCTCGAAAGTTCACAGTTAACTGGTCCGTTGATTAACCCGGATCCGTAATATCATGGACGAACAAATCAAGTGCCCTCTTACCATATCTACCACAGCTGAAATTGATGGAACCATTGAATTCTTCAAAGAAACAACAAATGAGGCTATCAAACAATCTACTCTAGTCTCTCAAACACGCAAACCTGTCATTAACCAAATACCCCCACTCCGAATTTTAAAATTAATAAAAGAAAAAAACTCCACCCGAAGGAAGTGGCAACGTCTTAGGAACCCTGCAGATAAACACCATCTAAATGTGCTCATCCGGCAGGTTAAAAACGAGCTCGATCAGTTCAGAATGAACTCATAAACAGTATCTAGAATCGTTCGAACCTGGAGACGCCAACATGTGGAAAGCCACCAAACGGATCCTGAAGCAACCCACGGTTACTCCCACACTAAAATACAATGGCCAAACAATATCGGAAGATAAGGACAAACCTGAAATATTCGCACATCTCGAAGCAACATTTACCACCGCATATTTTAACAATGATCCCAATCATATCAGACAGGTTGAAGTGGAATCTCAAAATATTACACCCCAAGAACAAATGCTAGATAACCCTATCTCCCCAACAGAAATTAAAGAATGCATAAAAAAGCTTAAACATAATTCTGAAAAATCCACTGCAAAAAGTATATGTTTACTAACAGCCATATTTAATTCCTGCTTAAGATTGCGTTACTTCCCTACCGCATGGAAGCGAGCACTAATCCAAATGATTCCCAAACCAAATAAACCGCATGACAACCCTAACAACTACCGACCCATCAGCCTGCTGTTCACAATTTCTAAAGTTTTTGAACGAACCATTCAAAGCCGATTAAAACAGTTTTTAGAAGATAATACAGTCCTGCCCAAATTCCAATTTAGTTTTAGAAGCGCGCACTCTACTGGTCATCAAATCTCACTGAGATAATTGAAAAGGGTTACGAAAACAAAATGCACACGATAATGGCACTTGTAGATATGGAGCAAGCCTTTGATCGTGTATGGATAAACGGCTTATTATACAAAATGAAAGATTTGGCAATCCCTGTTTACCTATTAAACATAGTTAAATCATTTTTAACTGACAGAACGTTCCAGACTAGAATAAAATGATATACCTCATCAGTACGTAAAATCAATGCGGGAGTGCCGCAGGGATCCGTACTGAGTCCCTTGTTATTCAATATTTTCATGCACGATGCTCCTACAACACCAAACTCTGACATCGCAATGTATGCCGACGATACAGCAATCATAACTCAAGACTACGACATTAACCTAGCCGCAAACAATCTGCAACAAAGTCTGAATCATCTTAACTCATGGTTTAACAAATGGTTTATACGAATTAATCCCAGCAAATGTGATGCCAAAATCTTTACCTTGCGTCACCCACAAGACCCACCTAACATCGTTATCAATAATGTACCTATCCCTTGGAATCCGAAAGATAGCGCGGTGAAATATCTAGGGGTCTTTCTCGACCGTAGATTAACATGGAGTTTCCACACCAATAAAAAACTGACTGAATTATACGCAAGACTGGCCATGCTCTATCCCATCATCAACAAGAAGTCAACATTGAAAATAAAATGTGGGGTTCTCATCTACACGACCATCGTTCGACCAATTTTTACATACGGGTGCAGTGTCTGGTGCGCGACATCAAAAACTAATCTTCGCAAACTCCAATATAATTATCCGTATAATAACAAATGCATAGTGGTACGCAAGAAACTCGCAGCGCCACCGAGAAACAGGAATCTTGACAGTGGAAGAATTCATAAAGAAAACAGCCCAAAAATTTTATGATAACATAAAGTGGTGCGGTTCACTACAACTTGGGAACTGAAAACTTACACACCAGACTTAAAAGGAAGTTACCTATTGATGTCCTAAATAGTGAGTATAACTAATTTAATTATCAAAATCACAATGAACTATCTATTTTAGTGATATAAATGTTAAAATTTTTTAACCTTGCCATGTAATAGCAAATGTAATGCTGATCTGGCATAACCCCTATTAATAAAAAGGTAAAGCAGGTAAGCACGAATAAGATAATTGAAAAACATGAAAGGATATATGGACTATATAGAAATACGCATAATGCTGAGAAACAGAAAATTGAATGTGAACGGAACCATCAGAATAAACACGATCAATAATAAATAATAAAAAACGAATTTGAAGAACTATATAAAGAAGAAAATAGGACCCAGTGTAAAAACCTCAATTAAAAAGTAATATTGTTGAAGTAATAAAATGCTCTTCAAAACAGACGATGTGCAGAAAGCATTGAAAGCACTCGAGAAATGCCTCCAGAAACGATGGAATAAGAAATTGTTAAAATACAGAGGAAGACCCCTAGAAGTAGAATTAAATAAGCTCTTTAATAACATAATCAAATATGGTAAGGTAGTACTGGAATGGAAACTAGCGCAAGCAGTCAATTTTTAAAGAAGGAGAAAAATAGGTGTTAGAATGGGACAAATAAGCTCCCTTTACTGAAAAACCTCAAATATGCAACTTAACAGAATGGTTAACAGAGCTCTGTTGTTTCTTTCTATCAGATTAGGACTTGGACAATTGCGAATGGACGAGTTTAGAGCTCTTTCTTATTCACAGCTCTTGTTTTCCGATCCCGCTACCAGGTAACATGCTGCTGTTACAGTACCGAGTAGTAACAAAGACTTCTTAAAATTTCTTTGCAAAAACTTCATTCATTGTAAAATCATACCACTGATGTAGCAGAGAAACGGCCGTATCAGCACAGTTAATAACAGTTATAGAAGATGTCAAGATGACAAACATGACCTCAAGAGTCCAACTAACACAATTAAAAGCGAGTGGAATTCGGTCTAATTAAGCCCAACTCTTTTTAATATAATAATGGACAACATAATAACATAAAGAACATGGCTAGGTATAAAACAGGCAAGAAAATCATAGCTGAAGATAACTTATAAAAACTTCTTTTCAAGTTTCTAACATGGCTGAAATATACAATATGGAAGTCTTTACGGAAAAGACAAAGACATTAGTAGATTTGAAACAGCCCAAACGATGTAAATTAGAAATCAAAAAGAGGATACCGCATATGTCCTTCATATATCTAGGAGTAAAAGTTCACGAAGGCAAACAGCATGTCATGTAAGAGCCAAGAGTATCAAGATGCCTCGAGAGACGTTGTCTGGTAAAAATATACAAAATTATGAAGAGACCGGTGTTAACGGAGACACGTACAGAATCCATTAAGAATAATGTAAGAAAACCAAAAAGATGTAAGATAAGAAATGAGTGCATAGTAACGCATATCAAGAAATTTTTCAGGAGAAAACGAAAGAGTGGAATGATCATGCCTCTGAGAATGGATTAATCAAAATATCAAGAGATTTAAGACCGAAAGGTAAAAGAGATTTGGGCCGACCACAGAAGAAATGGCTAGAAAGTCGAGTTGCTACATCTGCAAAAACAGAAATGTCATAACTAAATCGTGAAGAAAAGCAGGTGTAAACTTAAAAAAAATAAAGGAATAGAGACATTTAATACATACAACTAAGGCAAGCCAAAATAACCTTCAAGGGTCAAATGACTTTAGTGTCTAAAAAAATTAAAAAGCTAACACAAGATGTATGTACCTCAAAGTACATTACGACCTTCCTGTAAGTTATTACAGTTCTTAAAGAAATTGAGAAAACTTTAAATGTCTGTCGGAAGGGGTAGAGAGAGAAGGGAGAGGCCGAGAAAAAGTCCTCTGAGCTGCAACGAACGGCCTTCTAATAGAATATCAGCGTCTGTAAATAATTATTGCATAATAAAAAAATGGCGAAAATAATTCTATAGCCTCAAAATCTTGATGTAAAATACAAAAACGTATTTTGAAGTGCAAATAGCAGCTAATATTATCTTTCGGAATTAATTTGTCAACTTCTGTCGTTAATTATTTTGGCTTCAGCTTTTTTGGTAACTAAAGCGATTAAAAAAGAAAAAACTTTTCAAAATATTGGTTTAGGAGCTAATTTGCTGAATAAACTATGAATTTCATTTGTTCAACCTTCAACTATTATTGCTTTTTACTTGAAATATTCCGCTAAGTGGGTTACAAATAAAAAAGGTAGTGGTAATAAATTAGATGAAAGAACTGTCAACTGATTGGTCCTTTGATCAAATTAAAAATGCGAAAATAAGCGTAGAGAAAAAGGAAAATATATAATAAGCTAATGTAATGTTTTAATTTATATTGAAAATTACAAAGTTTTAAGAGATGCGTCTTCTAAAAGATCATTGGTATTAGAGGAGAAGGTAATAACATAGATCGGGGTTGTAATACAGACCATCGTGGTCGTCTAGTAATTGTTATAATTAGTGCTTTATAAGGCTACCATCTTAATTAATTGAGTATTAAATGGTTCTGTTTCGTTATGTCTTCTTTTTCATAAAGCTTCTTGATGAGCAAAGTAGTTCCTTAGGCGTTCTGTTTTCTTCAGTTTTTTTGTTATTCATTTTGTCTCATTCCGTGTTATTTGGTACTCTTAATTAGCTTTGAATAATATTCCTATATGTTTCTACAGAACTATATCTTCTTCTTTTCTCTGGTACATCATAACTTAGTACTTGCTTGGCCATGTTATTGTTTAGCTTTATGAGAGTTTCCGAATAGTTACTTCTACTTTTCTCTCATAACTCTGTAATTTTGTTTGGTCAAAATATTTTACTTATAAAACTATATGATACTTTCCCTAGTTGTTCTTGTCCCTTCAATGTTTCGATCCCATATAGTAAAAATACTCTTTACATTTGTTTGAAATAGTTTTATCTTTCTGGATTTCTTGCTAATTTACTTCCTCTCTTATTATCACGTATTGTGCTATCTTGTGTTTTTATTATATTTTTTAAATAACAAGTACTTTGTATCGTACATTTGCTTCTCCAAGATATATTTTTTGTGATATTTTTGTTTATCAATGCTTTTATCTTTTCTGCATTTTTAAGGTCTATTTTCTTTGTATTTTTTATTAGTTCCCAACTCGCTACAGACTTCCCAGTTTATGCTGATTTTGTTGTTTTTCCTATTCAATGATAATTATGTTCCACTCTTGCTGTATAATCATCGTACAGCATTTTTATAATTCTTATGCGTTTTTTTTTATAATCCGTATTTTCCTCATTACCTCATGATTTATTGAATAGCAAGATTTTTCAAAAGAGACAAAGTTCACGCAGGTATTTCTTTGTATTTCACTAAGTTCTACTTTATGTAATAGGCTACAAATGATCTATTTGGACGAAATCCCGTTTGATTCTTTCGTAAAACTCTACCTATAGGAATTCTTCTTCCTTCTATTATCACTTTCGTGAGAATTTACTGGTCACACAATAGAACTATTAGTCTCAAATACTTGCATTAGTCTCGGTGACATTATCTTATTTACCAATCAATATTTAAGCTATCTTCACTGACAATTCTGAGTAGACTGCATGTATTTCACTTGTTTGTTGCTTTATCACTTTTAATTTAATTATTGCTGACCTTACTTTTCTTTTGAAAAAGTATCGTTATTGATACTACTAGTAATTATTTTGGTCCAATATCTGGAGCAACAAATCTTTGTATTGTTAACTTTTTCTTGTAAACTTCAGTGAAATATTCTACCTACTTTCCTATTATTTCCTCTTTAGCATTATATGCGTGTTCTGTCTGTCTAGCTTTTCTTGGTGGTTGTTCAATGTACATTCTCTTATCTTTTTTGGTACTTTTCTTCAGTTCCTCATTTTTCGTGTTATTGTAGCCTCTTGTAAGTGACATCTAGATTCAGAATGAATTTAATCTTTCTTACTTTTTCCATTTTTTTCTATTTATTTGTATTTAATTCTTTGTTTTTTATGCTACTGCTTTTGGTGTTTTCTTGTAGATGTCCTATATCTCGCCTATAATATAAGATCTTGAAACTCAGTTTCTTTTGATATTTTTGCAAAAATGCGCGATTTACTTTACTACTTTAATATAATTTGTATTTAAACTTACTCTTATAACAGCACGTGTTAGTTTGTATTCTGCTTCTATATTTACTTCTTCCATTGCTCTAAGATTCTAACGTTTCTTTTTAGTTATACTGTTATTAATCTTATTTTTAGTTATACCCCCATAATTACTTATTGAGTAAAAATCTATCAACGTGAGTCCATTATTACATGGTTCTCCAATTATCTTTCCTATTATTTGCCTCTTTGATTGTCATTCTATCTGTTCTGTCTTCAACTTTTCCATTGGTATATAAATGTACATTCTCTTATCTTTTTGCAGTTGTACTATTTTTTATAAAACGTTCCTCTTACTTTATAATCTTGATTATTGTAGCCATCTTGTAAGTGACATCTAGTACTTCAGAATGAATCGTTAATCTGAATTCTTAATTCTGTCTGTCAGTCTGTCTGTCGCTGTCACAAAATTATGTATTTTTAAAATTCTTAAAATGGATTCTTATGCTACTCTTTGGTGTTTTCAAAATCGAAATCAGATGTTCCTATATCTCGCCTATAGATATAAGATCTTGAAACTCAGTTTCATTTTGATAATTTTGCAAAATGTACGCTGATTTCTTTAACTGAAATCGTTCTAATAGTTTTCGAGATATTCGTATTTAAATTTACTCAAATTATAACAGAACATGTTGGTTTGTATTCTGTTCGTTCTGGTGCATTGCTCTAAGCAATTCTTAACTGTTCTTTTATTTGATTATTAAATCTATCTCATTAGTTATACCTCCGATATTTCTTTCCATTGAGTAAAATCTATCAACGTGTAGTCCATTATTACTTAACGTAACTCCGTTCAATTTTCGTGTCCTTATCTATGTGACCCGAGTATATAATATGCTTTTCATTTTTTAATCGTTTTCGGCTTTCTGCTTTCCAACTTCTTATTTGGCATTTAATTATTTTTTCAGCTATCTGATATGCCTTGCTAATTTCTAATATAGTTTTACTATTCCAACATCCTATTCATACTATTTAATTCATAGTCCGTTCCTTCTATTCTTTTTTAGCATTTCAGTAAGTGTCTTTCATATACTTGAGCAATCGCTTTTCAGTTTTTGGAATTTCGTTGCGTAATCCGCATTAGACCAATTGTTTCTTTTCTTTGAGCATTTTGCCACGTTTATAATGTTGTTGTGAGTTTATGTTCATAGTCTTCTCATCTCTGCTGTTTCTATATCTATATCCATTTGAATTTCTATATCTCGTAGCAAAATTTCTAATCTTCTTCTTTAGTTCTATGTATATGTACCATTAATATGTTCTTTATTATTTCTTTTCCTAGTATACCCTTACTTTCCAATTTTTCAATTTTTATTTCTCTTTTCATTTGGAGATTTGTACTTATTAGCTGCATATTATTTATTCTGTTTGGATATTATCAAGTTTAGTTTCTATTCTGCCAGACCTAATTTTAACGCATTTATTTATTTAACTTTGTACCAATATCCTCTCACAACCAAGGTTCCCTTTGGATCTTAAATATAGAGCACCGCGGTTATCGCGACATAGTCGTTTCTTCGTTTATCGCGCAACACTTACTAACTTGATTTAATTTGCTTTTTGTTTGTTCCTTCTTCATCCCTCTATGCTTTTGCACAATCCTAGCTATTTTAAAGTTCAATCGTGCTCTAACAACAATAATTGGCGCAATTTTCGTGTAGTTACTTAGGAGTGTATCCCTTCCACGTAGAAAATTTGGATGTGGCAACATGGATCAGGATGATCCACTATACAACAGTTCCATAGAAACTGTCGTCTACAAGAAAATTGTTAATAAGGCCGTTCGTTGTTTTCAGGTTCATAAAACAACATTATTGGTGAAAATAAAATTAAGTCTTGATTCAGAATTTATTACAAAGGTTGAGTAGAAAAACTATTCTCCAATATTTGAGGCAACACTAAATCATTCGGTACAGAAATGAATTTTCTTAGCTCACTCGAGATGATGATTGGTATATTGCCTATCGACTAGTAGTAAAAAATATTCTTTTTGCCTCTATTTTAGAAAACATCGCTTGTCGAAAGTAGTTTGACCATTTTATATATTAGTTCAATAGATAATAGTTCAATTTAGATCTATAAGCAACTCTTTTACTTTTAATTTAAGGAATTTATATATTTTCATTACTTTTTTGAGACAGACATGTGGTGCATAATACCAACCAAAAACAATTTTTTTCAGCTTTGTTTCAAATCTACTGAACAGTACCTATCTTCCTTGATGTTAAATATAACTGTTTTTTATTTAGAATGAAGTCGAAAAAAATTACAACATAACTTTTCCTTGCTCATCCACTAGACTAGCGCTTCATTTGGGAATGGTACAAGGAACAGCAGCTTTCTGTTTTTTTACTGCCAAAATCTTTGAAATGCAAAGCATTGATATCCTTAACACTTCTGCAGTGGATCAGCTTGCACAAGTTGTTCAAGTAAAAAGAATTCCATTTCCTAAATCACCTCAACACTTTCACGAAAATGTCTGTTCCGTTCATAAACTTTTTCATCGTCGTTTAGCCGTGTGTTTGGTGTAGCACATTTAATGACTCTGACCTCGATTTGGGTAGTAAAACTCAAAATTTTATGTCTAAACATTGCTGTGCTGCCGACATTTTCGACTGTGGCGATGGTAACTAGAGCGTGCGAAAAATATGACTATTGCTTCCTGTAATTAACTGCTAACAGACATATATTCTTAAATATTATTTGGGCCAGCACTTTCTGAAGGAATAAATTATTTGTTTTTTTAATTTCCGTTATTGCGCATGATTATAATTTTTTCTGATATGGAAAAGCAATTATTAAATTAAAAGGATATCCTAAAAGGATTAGTAAAATAACTTTAAATTCAAAGTTCAGACGTAAAAAGTGTCAATTTTAGTGCTAACTTTACGTCCTGTATAATTTTTGTATTACTAATGTTTCTGCCAACGAAAAGAAGTTACACATACAAGGTCTGTTCTAAAAATATACAGCTAATGTTAAAAAAACGAAAACAGTAACTGACGATAATGGATGCGCATGCGCAAGTAAGGACGACTTTATTGGTTGAGTTAACTAGGAGTTATACGCCGACGAGTAAGCATATATAACATGTAATCGTTGCATTTTCATTGTACAAAGCTGGAACGTTTGTCTGTAGAATAGCAGCAGGAATAAAGTTGATGTATAAACAATTTAGAGATAGCTGGGGCGTCTTGTGACTTAAACTTAAATTACCTTTGAAAGGGAATAAATTCCAAACGGTCGATGAGATTCAGACCAATACGAGGAGGCGGTTATCCGCGACTACAATACAGAACTCTATAGAATGTTTTAAACAGTGGAAACGATGTTAAGAAATGCGTGTGAGATTGAAAAATCTAAAGTTACGTATAGCTGTTATAGCTAAATATATTTGGGACAGACCATGCGTGCACAAAAAGTATTACGCAAGGTTGATGAACGGAGAAAAGTGCATTTAAAATTGCTAATGTTTTCTCTCTAAGTGCAACGACGGCTTTCGTTCTAACACAGTATGCTATACAGAGACAGGAATGTTAAATAAAAATATAACAAAACATAAAAGAAGAAATAAGATAGGTAATATAAATAAAATAGAAGTTTAAAATAAATAGATCTATTGCTGAATAAAATAGAAAAATTGACATTTTAGAAAATAATTGATAAAAAAATTGCGCAAACTCTGCCTAATTGGATTTTGCTTTTTACCCACTTCAGTTATCAATATTGAAAGGCGAAGAAAGTCCGACAACGTTCATTATTCCAACAAAAAATGTTAATTGGCACAAGTTTAATTTTTTGTTCCAATTTCCAAGGTGTTCTGCCTATGATCTTTTAATGGAAGGCAAATTTTCATTAATTTAAATGTTAAGAAGAAGAAAAAGGCGTTGGTTTAAAGAATACGTGTTACAAGAAAGAAAGGGATGAATACGGAAAGGTTTAGTGAAAACAAAATTAGGGAAAATTGATAAAGAGGATGTCCTTAACAAACTATAAATGTGGTGGAGGATTTTGTTGCTAATGAAAAATGATAGAACCATTGTAACGATTTTGGTTTTTAAAAAATAATTTCGCATTGTAATGTGAGGTTAAAGTCTATTCAAACGTTCTCTGTAGAGAGTTTGAAATCTATTTCTGGATTTTACCTGTTTCTTGTTAGTTTAATTACTGATATGGCAGCTTTAATAAAAAGAAGCCAAACACTCGTCTTCCGCCGTTTGGAACAGAACAAAGTTTTTAATTACGCAACGCTTACCTAGCAGTACCGGAATTAAGTACAAAGAATGCCAAGGTTGTATGTTATAAGTATAAACAGACAAGAACACCTGGACAGCAAAATTTCCTAGAAGAACCCATAATGTTTTGTGTAAAATTATGTTCCAGAAATTTTCAGATGCACCCCCTAATATTTTAAAATAAATTTAAAGTTGCATGGAAGCGAGTTAAACGCTACTTTATCGCGGCATTGGCTGTACGTCTCAAATAAATCCGTTTGTAAACAAATCCATTAAAATGGTTGCAGTCACGAAGCGCCATAAAAAGCGGCCGTTTGAGGCACGACTATGCAAATCGCGCGAATAAATTATTTACACCTGAAGCTGCTCGCCCTTTTTAGAAAACAGGGAAGTCATGCTTTCTTTGTTATTAGAAACGCCGGGCAGCGAGGATGTCAGGCTCAGCTTCAGCTTCTAATTGAGTTAATTGGCATGCAGGCCCCTCGCCGGCTACAAATAGCCTGGTCAATTAGCAACTAATAGCGGGCTTGTTTCAATTCATTTGAATTGTTGTGGGAGTGGCATTCTAATATTCGTTTTTATTACATTTTTTTTGCAAAAATGCAACTATTAATTTTCGAAGTGAAAATTATTTTGTAATTGTACCTTGACGCGATTATTTTATAGAAATGACTGTAGTACGAAAATATTTGTTGACACTCTACACCTTTCGTTACAACCCTTCGAAGTTTGGTGCTTTCGAATGTCCGTACCGAGCCTGGAAATTGTTTTATAGGAATCATTTTGGGGCCACCTTTCCCTACTTTATTAACCTACATATCTCTCCTATAACGTGTTTAAAGCTCTTGTAATCTTCTTTGCACTTTTTAATGCTACCAATTGCAGCTTATTTTGCAACGGTTGCAACACCAAAGTGCTGCATGAGGAGCTAGAAGGATCGCATACTGAATCGTAGCTATAAAATAATTCACGATCTTACAAAATATTTAAGAAATTGCAAAAGAAAAGATTTAAGAAGAGTTCAAGGGTTGTAAACGAACTGCAAGGGGTGGAATATGTGTCCTGCGTGATAATGAATATTTTCGTACTACAACCAGTCCCATAAGTCGTTAAGGTGCTAAAGAACTACCATTTCGCCTTTTTTAAAATAAACAAAAAGCAAAGCATCTCTTTGTTTCTAATTTATTTTACTTTTTCAGTTCTTAATCATTTACCTGTTTCTTTCTATTTATTTCACTTTCCTAGTTGTTAATTTAGTGAAAGTTATCTTCTTCTAAAGTCACAAAGTGTTGGTATGCTGATTTTTCTTATTCTTTGTTAAAATTTGTCCTTTAATTTTTATCTTTCTTTTTATACGATGTTTGTCATTGTTGCATGTATGGTGATGGCTTTCACTTGTTTTTGATATTTTGCGTTACTTTTTCACGACTATAATATTTAGAAATAAATTTTACCTCCTTTCTACAAATTTATTCATATTTCTGTATTTTTGTACATGTTTTTGCTGCGCTTCTCTATATTTTTCTATTAATTTTTCAATTTTTATTTTTTCAGTTTTTGTACAAAATTTTTAATATTACTACTTGTATACTCATATAGCTACAAGCTAATTGTTTATAATTATCGTTGCTCCTTCTTGAATGTATTTGTTAAATTTAATTTTTGGGTATCTATCTGGAGTCTACTTGTTTCTGTTCTTTGAACTGCCTACAAATTTTTCTCATAGTTGTCATAGTTCTTTTCCGCTTTCCCTCATTTGATATCAGTTTTGGTCTCCTTTTTACTGACCAAGTGCTGCTTTTACTTAATTTTCTTTGTTAATTATGTTTTTCTGACGGTACTATTAGTAATTTTTCTCTTTTCTTATATCTCTTTGTGTGCATGTTTTTTTTTATTTTATTGCAGTTCGTAATTTTTCTCCTTTCTTTTGGTTAACTTGATTTTTTTAGAAGTTTTGTATTATTTTTTCTTTATATTATTTTTAAATGATATTTCTCATATAATGCTATAGAATGTGTGCCAAATGAAACTGAAAACATCATAAAAATGAAAAACAAGAGATAGATTATCAAATTTGAAATAAAATAGAAGCATAATGAAGTTTATAAATCTCTAAAATGAAGAAATAAAATGTTTAAGTCTACGTAGATGCTTTTTTTGATCTCTTAATTTTTATATTTCCTTTATCAATACATGAATTTGTATTTATTTGTTTATCATTTCCCATTTTTAATTATTTCTAAATTTGCATTAGCGTCTTTTGTGTATAAAAGTATTATTCGTGTATATTAGACTGTCCTTAAATATTTTAACCTTTCATTTCTTATTGTTATTGCTATTTCTCTCTCTTCAGTCGATTTTCTATTACAAACTAGTTATATTTTTATAGGAGTTAAAGAGAAGATGATAAAGAAATAAAAGCAAATGCAAATATAAAAATAAGAAATAAGATAATAATAAAAAACAAAAAGAGATAAAAGATGAAGATAAAGGTAACAATTAAAAGGGAGGAAAGCGTAAAAAAACTTTAAACATCATATAGAGTTACATTTAATCTACAAATAATACGAGAATAAAAATGACAAAGTACTAAATATAATTTGAGAAAGCTTTATAGCGTAGGTGTACCGAGTTTCAAAGTTACGGCTACCCAAGCCGGGCGGGTTCGAAACCCGTTAAACTCATCCTTGTTGTGACTTCTTCTAAGCTGAAAATCCGGTTTAGTAGCTTTTACATGGCGATAGAATCAGTAAGTAGGGTATAATGGACCTATTGTCTCTTTGTTTGATTTGTGTAGCGCATTTCAATCCCTCTTTCATACTATGATCGCTAATTTGTTGCAAAAAGTGAAACTTCATTAAGCCGCTCGTTACGCACTCGTCTTTCGGAGGCTTTCACCCAGTCCTAATTAAACCGCCCATTGTAGCTGAATGAGCAGCCGAAGCGAGGAAACGCAGATAAGCGGAGCGCGCCCGCTTTTCCGCGAGGAAGTCGCTGCAGCTTCTCCACTGCTGCAATTGTGCGCGCGAAGGGCCGCGCCAAGTGAAGCAAACGGCAATTATTTTTAAGCAGGACGTGATTGTGTGTACATCACTGTTGACCTTAGCTATCTTGATGTAAATGGGAAAGGTTTATTACTGTTTTTATTAGCATGCAGCAGGTAATTAGGCGCTATTTTTCTATTGTTGACGCGAGCGTTGCATTTTTAGCAATTGTGGCACGGCAACTTTAATGCTGGTTGCATGAGATTACATAATTGCCGCGCGAGGATTAGAAAGCGCAAGCCTTGCTATGGGTGTTATATAAGTTCAAGGTCGCAGTCCTCTCTCGTGCGGGAACGTTTCGTTTGCCAACTTTTGGTTTAATTTTGAGAAAAGAAGATGGTATTTAGCCGTTTGGAGGTAACGTTAGCTTATGTAATACTAACAATAAATTTATAAATTTATGGTTGATTACTAAATATATCAGGTAAGTATAACCGACTGGTTTTCTTTAATCTGAATAGGCTGCCACCGTTGTCTAGTAGGTTAATAGGCAGGTTCTTAGGTATTTGGAACTATTAGGTTTTGGTGGATGACCTGGTTTTGTATATATCATGGGGCTTTTATGGTTAATCGGAATACTTTCGATTAAAATCTTCTATGTGCTTCTTCGCGGTGGTTCACAGCTCAATACCATAAGTCTAAAAAGTAGTAGCTGGTAATTTAGTTGTAGCTTTTTGCTTTGTATACATATACTTCACAGAGATGGTTTCTGGCGGGATCTTAACATTTAAGGTAACTTAAGGACATGTTAGTCTTCTTTTAGTAAAAATCACGTGCGTAGACTTATTTTCATTGGTAACTGTAACTATTTTTGCGTTAGTTGGCAAATCTGCAGGTAGAGTATTGGTTCTAGGACACTGCCTCGCAGCACTCATAGAGGTAAGGTCTGATTTTGCGTTAGTGAATTTAACTTAAAATATTTCATTGGTAAGATATAACGCAATACGCCAAATGGTTGAGATAATACCTGTTTAATTTTGTATTAAAGTCCTTCGTACAAAACCTTGTTGAATTTTTGTTAAATATCCAAGAATGCTGCAGAACAATATCCATCTGAATGTAGCTTTTGTCGGATGATGACTGAGAATCTATGAATTTGTTCAGGCTTATAGTGTCTTGCTTGAAATCCAAACTTGCATTACGATCGGATTTTTTAAAGATAACACCAGGAATAGACTGATTGGTCCATACGATTCGAGTTCGATTTAGAGATCTTTAAGTACCTCAACACTGAAAGTTAGTATTTTATTTAGGAGAAAATGTAAGAATAGAAAGTCACATGGAAAAGGAGTCTACAGAAATCGATTTGTGCTATCTGGTATGTCTTCACAGCGATGTGGTGTAAATACTTTGGACAGAAATTTTGGCTGTTTGGGATTTTCGTTGTCAGTTCTAGTCCAGGATTTTTGTTGAGGATTGAAGGTCTACTGACTTAAGATTGCTTAATCTCCTTAATAGCCTTCCAGAGCCAATAATTTTTATTTTCGTTACTGAAATTTATTCATTGAATTGTTAAATATTTGCTCATCTCGTTGGTTTTCAAACATTTGTCACATTCTTCTAAATGGTCTTTTCTCTTCAATAAATTGAAAGACAACTGCGTTCTTTCCCCCTCCATTTGTAGATTGTTTGTGTTATTTAAAGCTGCAATTTCTCCTTTTATGCACTTCTAAAGATCATATAAAGATTCTAATAAAGAATTATTGTTATAATACTTGTGTAACTGGTAATTTGTACGATATGTTGTACTTGTGATTCTTCTGTGACACAGCTAGAATGAATTTTGTTTCTTTTAGTGAGACTGTACTTCCACTTAGGTTTATGAGTCTGGAACTACTAGGACAGCGTCTTCCACTTGGATTTATGAGTCTGGAATACTAGCACAGGTTTCATACGATGCAACTGGTTTCAAAAACTCAAAAAATAGTGCGAATTGGTCACTTGAAATGAAAATATCTTAGTGGACTATATAGCGCAGATATTGTTTATGGCCCATTCCAGTTTTCAATTGCAATATTTGTTGCCATATTTATTTAGTGTTTTTGATTGTTACTGTAATATCTCCATATACAATATTATCTGGGTATGGGTGTCATAAAATTGATAGTTGGGTATCCTTATAAAACTTCAATTGGTAGAATGTATCTCTAAATAAGCAAAAGATCTACTTTATGTTTCTTAATGAAAACTTTGATTCCTTGGGCATATTGGCATTCTATAACGATATTTTTGTATGTATTGAAGACTGTTTGATGTTACAGATAATTGTTGTATGTTTAATAATGTGTCAAGGTCTTGATGATTGCTGCCATGTTTCATTATTCATATTTGGTCACCAATTTTCTCTTACCACTTGTAAGCACGAAAGACTTGGTATCACTTGTTTTTGGTAAACTTATATTAATTTGAGATCAGATACTTTGAGTGAAACTTTTTCCTAACAAGTGGGAACCTGATGCTGTACGGTTTCCTTTGTGTAGAACACATTTTAGTTTTGTGCTTTTACTTTTGTTGGATACTTAGATATTTTTATGCACTTTACACACTTAACAGTCTATAACGGTACTTTTTTTTGTGTGATCAAGGTTCTGATAACTAGTACGTTGTACAGTTTTCTTTCTGTTGATATTGTAGGTTTCTTCATTGTTTGTATTTGTTGCTGATCTTACATAAAACATCGTTAATGGGTATCTGTTGACTGTACCCTTCATGCTATAGATGTTTCTGATCACGCGTCTTTTTCTTTCAATAGCTTCTTTATTATCTTTTGGTAGTGTAAAATAGTGGATATTTTTGAGCGCTACTCTGAAACATTTTCTTTCATTTGACGTGTCCAAGTATATTCTGTATAAGTATTTCACAATGTTAACATTTCGTATTGTTTAATGAGAATTGATGTTAAAATCATCTTGTCTTGTATTTTCCTTAATTTGTGTGCTCTTCATTCGTATTATTAATTATTTGGGGCAATTGATGCAAATTAATTTAAATACTATTGTTGATGCTGTTGTAATCGTTGCTGGGAGTATTGGTATTTAATTATTCGATTGTGGTGGCACTTGTTGATACAATTATACGTGTACCGGTTGTACTAAATGTTGGGAGTATTATTTTCCCCTACCTACGTTGATTGAAACTTATGAGTAGGTGGATTCAGCTGGGAAAAAGCCGCTGATATGTTAAAGTTCTTGTCATTCAAGTTTAGTAGATAGTTGGGTGATACGAGTGGACCGGACTGTAACAACTTGTGACAAAACTAAATAAACAGATAATAGAGCACTGCATCACACAAGTCAGACTCTGTTTTAGCCCAAATCTAAAAGTTATGATCTCAGACAACTATAATTTTAGGACCGAAAGATAAAACCCAGATATTCTTAATGGTACACACATGCGAGAACAAATATACCGAAAAGAAAGTTAGTGAGCAGACTTTTTATTTTGCGATTGGTAATGGATATCTTTAGTCAAAAAGGCGTAGAATATTTTTAATTGGTTTATTTTTTAAAAAGTGGAAGATAAATTTCCAATTTCGATGTCGTACACCATTTAACTCAAAGGGCCAAAAGAGTTGTGATCTTAAAGATCGCAATTTTTGCAATTATTTTGCATTTGTGAGTTAGTGACGCTCATATAAAATGGCAAACTTCTTTTTACTATTTGCGGTTATCGCACTAGGAATATAAGTAGGTGGATAATTTTGGTAGAACACATAATTAGGATGCTATTCTTTTTCCTTCACATTGAAAAATGTTGTCACCGAACACGTAGATCTATTACAGATCAACGTTTATTGTTAACGAAAAGCCTTGATTGTCACCCATTGAATAGTGGAACACGTCTTCAATTTGAGAAGTCTATTAATCTTTGTTTTTCCTAGGTCTTTAAATGCGCCACACTTTACATTACATATTACAACAAATGCTTATGTTTTTTAATTATAAATAATTTTTGCAACATAAAAAATCAAAGACAGGTATAACTCAATAAGTCGTTTGGTTTCTCTTCTGAAGGGTTTGTATATTAAAGATATTTGGGAATAAAGAAAATCTATTAACTCTGGTAGACCCAAAATACTGGCAGGACACAAATAACCGAAAGTAAGTTTCATTTGACTATATTTATAATTATTATTTTTAAGCAATTTAACAAGAAAATTGTTGTTTCTATATTTGCTTGCTAAATGTTTCATCAATTAAAGGCTTAAAAAATACAATTCCAGATCTACAATAATGACAACGTGACTATGGTGTGAATAACAGAAGAAAACGTAAAAGAAATATAGAGTAACATAAATATGTTGATAATACAGGACTTTTTTAAACATGCAAAATTGTGGTAGTTAGAAGAAATATCTTAGTGTGAGTGCGGATCAAAGCAAAGTCAAGTGGTATTACCATTAGTTCTAAGACATCTACTATAAATACTAGAGAAACCTGAAAAGTCATGTCATTTTCTATATGGTACTTGTATCTTTTTCTATAATTCTTATATACTTATTTAGTCTTCTTGGTGATCTATTAGGTATGGAGCGCATTATTGCTACAATTTACATTAACTTCTTTTATTATGTCTTCTCCTATCGTTTTTAACATTTATTTTAAAACATTAAACTCATTTTACAGATAATCTTCCCAATAGTAAAAATTAGAAAAATTACGCCTAATAAGGTTGAACTATTAATTATATTTTTGTTTTGATCGATATCTAAACCGACGAGTACCCAAAATATGTGTGGTAAATGGTATGAGTTAGATTTTGATTGTGTTGAGGTGTGGTTATTAAATTTAAAAGGTTCAATATTTCAGTTCTAGGGTTCTGTATAATGTCAATATAATAACATTATCAAATTTACTGTGGACGTAATAAGAACTTTGTTTCTCAATGTACAATGAGTAGTTTTCTGTTTTTCTTTATAGAAACCATTTAACTTGTTTCTAGCTATTAATGATTTTGCATTTTCATCATTAATTGTGATCTTAAAATTATCTTTAACTTTATTTTTCATATGGTGTCTGATATTTTCACAGCATTAGTTTGATAAGATAAACAGATTAATTCTTCCAAATATAGTGTTTCATATAGGTAGCGAGGGGTTGGCAATAAAAGAAACCGAACAATTTTTAATAATAAAAGTGAGAATAAAACAAAATGAAAAATGAAGAGGCAACTTTATCAAAAACTATGGCTAAGAAAGAAGGCTGGTGCAGCAGATAATTGACAAAAGACACGAAAATAAAATCTACAAATAAATAAATGATGGATTTGTTTTCCAATTCAGTCACTTTAATTAATGAAAGAAGAAGTTATAGGCTAAGATTACGAAATATAATTGTTTTAACATCCTAAATAGCAATAACAAACATGTAAAATAAAATAAATATGAATAAGTAACAGAACATAAAAGGAAAAAAAGTAAAGATCACAAATTAGAAATTACAACACATTGTTATATAATCAGTAGAAGGCATGAAAGGAAAATTTATAGACAAGTAAAAAAGTGGAACATGAGAGAAATATGGAAAAATAAATTAAAGGATCTGCGACATTGTAATAAGCGTTTGTGAAATGAGGATAATCCTGGTTCTACTTAATTCTTCGTCTCTGCTTATCATGGCTTAGGTATTTCTCGTTCCACCATGGAACTCGAAATTTAAAGTCAATCAGCTGACTTTATTTAACAACCGATATTTAATCACGACAATTATCTTCTTAAGCCAGCGTGATCCTGTGGTTAAGGGGCTGACTGCAATTCTAAGGGACCCGGTACACTCTGATGCCTGGTGGGTACAGTCGTTAAAATAATTGAGTACCTAAGTGCGGTGCTTGCCACATCGCCCGCATCAGAGATGGTGCGCGACGACCGGACAGAGGGAGCGAAGCGAACAACATATGAAAGCCTTAACCTCTCAGTTTGCAGGCCGTGCTCCTACGCGGAGCGTCAGAGCCGTACCATTATTATTGATTATCTTTTTATTACAAATCAACAACTTGGAGTATATTGACGCATAACAGACTTACTGATAAAGTCTACTGCTATACGGATACAACAAACTGAATGAACTGATTACAAATGACCTTTTTGAATTTTGACTACTTCTATTTTTATACACAAAAATTGAAGCAATTTTCAAATATTGAAATTCCCGCAATTCTAATCTGCACATCTTTTCAAATTCTTTCTACCTGGTTATTTAATCTTAAATAGTCATACACTAATGTAATATATTGAAGGCTTCTCAATTATTATTCCACTCCGTGTCTTCTTCACAGCTTCCACCAAAGTCTTCTGTTCAACCGGTAAATTTTATCGGGCAGATACGTTTTAGGGATCACCAGAGTGTTCCATTTTTGGTAACATGAGCAACCCTTAGTATGCAATCTCTTCCACCTACAAGATCCTTGATCACTCCTATTTGCCAAAGATCATTTGTTGATCATTTTCAATCAGGACTATATCACGTGGTTTCAAAATTAGTAATATACCGAGGCATTCCTTTTGAAATCGGCAATCTAAATCCTCCATTAGTCTTTGATGCAAGTGTTATCTCGTCCAATCCAAGTTGTGCAAGTCCGATACACTTCCCTCTTAAACTCCACTAATAAAAAGTGATGGGGTAAGAGGTATCAATATATCATAAACATATGTTAACCTCCACATCACGAAGAATAGTAACCAAACCATCTTGGTTAACTACTGGTAATCGTACAAATAATTCCTTTACGGAGCAATTAGTCTCTCGCAAAATCATCCAAACTAGAGAGCCGCTGGAGAAGAGGAAGTCTATTGAATGAAGTACACGTTTCTTTCCATCTTAAGCTAGTTTCAATTGATTTTTACTCCAATTTATTCTTAACTCCGATATAGTTGGTGGTGTTATCACAGTAGATAACTGACAGTCTTCGTCTATATATGATAAATCTTCGTAGAGTGAGTAGAGGCTCGTAACCAGTTCTATCACATGCGTATAAAGCAAAGCACACTTTGCCTTCTCCCTTCAAGAACATAAGGTCCAGCGTAGTCAATCCAATAAACTCCAAGTGATAAGTGTCCTGAATTCTTGCATCCTTGCAGTACTTGATGACACGTTCTATCTTCCGATGGGCTTTAGTGATCGAAACTTGCTCCGTAACCAACCCATCAGGAACTGTACACCGGCGTGACTATTTCATTTGTGGTCGTACAGGATAAGAAGCGACCTGAGGTAATGCTTTCCTGGGAAAACTATAGGGATTTTAAAGATATCTTCATCTTCTCGAAGCGTCAATTTGGTTTCAATCCTGGGTAAACCATTTTCATTAACTTTTATACTATATAGAAAATGAAGCTCAGTTAGAAAGTATTTTACGAACCCGATTTCTTACGAAGTGCCCCAATCTACCTTTCTTTGGGCCCACGTTTTCGCCGTGGCCGAATCCGTTCAATAATAAAAAGGTAAATGGTGCCACTTGAACGTATCTTTCACTGTTTTCACCAAAAGTGTTGCGATTTCACGCCCAATTAATTCTAATAGATTGATGACTTTCTCCAAAGGAGCCACTCTGGAACGTGAGATCACGAACTTCGCTTCTACTCCAGATGATCGCCATAATTGCAAATAATCCGCCGAAGCATAACTAGAACTGAATTATATTCATCTGAAATCCCAATGCATTTTGGAATTCGAGCTTCATATTATTTAACCAACACATGAATTCTTGTACAATGTATTTATCCACTTTAAATATATTATTGATAAAAACATAGGAAGATGGAAAGGAATAATAAAATGAACGGGCAAAGAACATGAAAGGATATGATGTGGTATGGAAGAATTATAGGAATAAAAGTATTACCAACAAATCAAAGACTGGATTAAGAATCGTGAAGATGAACATATTTAAAACAAGTTTGGAAGTGGACAAGCCTCCAACAGACTGCAATATTAATTTAAAAAATTAAAGCGCCTCATTCTATTCGAAGGCTGCGTAATCCCCGATGGTCACCAAACCACACTAACCTCTGAAACTTGATCGGCCGATGGCGGACCAATTCGAACAGGAAGTTCCACGCTTCGCTACGTGCATGACAAAGGACCACAGCAGCCCAGATGTGCCGCGATCGGATAAGCAATCAGGAATGCCGCGCCGGAATGCGATAGGAAAAGCTGCCAAGGATATCGGCCCGCCGCTCCACATCTGATACACTTCACGTGCAGTTTACCTATGAATAACAGACGTCGTAGGAGTGACCTCAATAGGGCCTATCAATGCGGAACAGCTGGGGTTTGTTTTCACTCGCTTCTGGTAGGCGCGGTTAGTCATCTACACGCGGTGCCTTTGGAGCTTTAAATTACAAGTTAAACAGCGCACAACTGATTTACCGGATTAATTAAGACATTTGTAAATTCTTCCTTTAAAGTGTTTTTGAGGCAGTATGTTGCCTCAGAGTTATTTTGAGCAAGGTTGGAGCCATTGTCAGGGACAATGTACAACGCATATACCTATACATATGTATAACCGTTTAAAGTCCACAATAACAAGTCGTAGAAGTAAATTGTTGCTCATTTTCACGCTATATGTTAGCGTCCGTGTTTTAGGTAGGAAGTCCGGAGAATATCAATTGCCGTTTTCTCCTTACAAGGTAGTAGGAAGTCAGTAAGTCCTGCTGCGATCTAGTGCCTGCTTTAATTGTTAGAATTTTTTTTCAGCTGTCTCCATGTCGATAAAAATCAGTTTGGGGACAAAATTTTACTTTCTAATAAATGCAGACGAGAATTATGCAAGCGTAATTTCTTTCCTGGTAGTAGTACTTGTAAGAGTATCTTTTTGTGCCAATAAATTAATGACGTGCATAGTGAACTATATTGCATCTGAATATTTTCCTAGGACATTTATGGAGTTCCAATCATTTTGAATGATTTATTGGTTTCTCTCATTACTTCACATAGCGTGAGGGTAATGTGATGTTCGCGTTGGTATGGATAACGATTTTCTCCTCATATATGTGTGGGGTCAAAGAGGAGATGTTTTTGAAGATCTTAATTAGTATTTAGATAGATGACCACGTAGATGATTTTTTAGCTTTAACTTGTTCCAGGCGGTGATCATGACCTTTGGAGTTTTTGTTCATTGTTTGTTCAACGGAATGACGTATGGAACGATTGTTCTAGTAAGTCTTTATCCAAATAGATGATGGCGATCGGTCCCTTAAACTACTTCAAGTATACCAGAGTATCCTTAGCACGTATAACGCATATAATGCAATGTAACATAGAGGCTGCGGTAACATCGATGTAGCTGGCCAATTTATTTCTAAATATACGCCTATTATTTTAAATATCTTGCCTTCCAAAATTATTGATGTTACTGGTTTAGCAAAGTTTCCTTGGCCGGAACGTTACTAAAAGTCACCGATATTTCTCATATCAATCCGTAGCGGGAAAGCGTGGTAAAAAATACTGATCCAAAATTCAATAATGGTGCAGAGTTACACAATTATAAAGTCTCTAAGATGCTTTGTTTCTGGGGAATTTAGAATAAATATCTTTTTCCGAACTTCAGTAAGAGTTCTGGCCAGTACTGTAGAGGACTTCTGCAGAAGTGACTTCTAGCTGATGTTACGTGTATGCATAGTAGCATTCAAATTGCATTACTACAAAGCAGTTTTTAGAAAGACTTTAGAGGCCCGCAATGAGCTCGTTTTTGTTCTTAACCGAGGATAAAGTTTCTTCTAAAATGGAGAAAGTTTAGTTACATGCTTCATAGGAACAAATAATTTTAACGTCATTATTATGGGTTTTGAGTTTTTTGTTAACGCAGTGAGACTCTTACTTTTAATACTAAGTCTAAGAGACATCGCTCATATAGTGGAACAGTGATGACAACTATTCTATTAACAGTGATATCTTATATTATTTCTTCTTAGAATTCGAACAAATTACATTATCAAAAGCTAAAATGCAGCAGCATTGCGACTTAAAGTTATTAAACGTAACACGACATAACCAGACTGCTTTAGTGCATGGAAACAACTGTTCAACCAGCTTTTGCTGGAATTGAGAAAATTTCCAATGGATTAAGAGATCTAAAGCGTCATTAAAGAGAAAGACATCTATCTAAGAAAAGCAGTTTTGATTAATTTGCAGATTTTGTAACCAGAGAGAAGTATTGCTGAATATTTCAATAAAATATTTTTTTTATCTAAGGCCAATATCCTTATTACACCAAAACAGCTGGTCGGATCGATTCTCAAGAAAACAAACTTTTACGTCAGGCAGAGGTAAAACAGATCCGAAGTAAGGGTGTAGACAGAAAAAGAGTTGACTGTTTTTAAGAAGACAAGAAGCTAAGAAACTCTTTCAGCATTGTTTGGAGGTTCAAGAATTTGTTGTGTACTTCCAGACTTGAAATTAATCTGAACAATTTATCCTATAAGGAGTCTTAGGCGGCTAGATAGAAACGTTAATTTTTGACTAACTCACCCTAGAGTGATTACATGTTGCATCTGCAAAGCCGAATGAGGATAGGTCATTTTCATTTGTTTATTAGATTTCGCAAGTAAACAAAAACTTGAGTCTCTCTCTTCTGTTCTCTTTCACCTTTAAATTAAGTGAATCAGCTTATTGCTTTTGTCATTATCAGCTATTTGTTATCTTTCTCTTTATTAATTCGTCTACCAAAAGAATATACCAATTGAATAGTCGCAATGAAAATTTTAGGAAGACTTATTTGTTTTTTGATTTTATATACACACAGCGTAGACTATATTACAATTATAAATGCATATGTGATAAAATAACAAAAAAGATTTATAAAAGACTGGGAGATGTTTCTCAAAACAAACATTCATACAAATGGAAGAACATTATGTAACCTGACAATACAAATGAATAGATAAAATATCAAGCACAATACATCAGTACAAAGAACACAAAACTACATGGCTAATACCAGGAAAACGCAGAAGGAAACAAGACTGGCCACATCTTAATACAAAAAAAAATAATACAAGATGTTCGACAATACTAAGATACAAGTATAACTACTGATCACCACTTCGTAATAGTAAAATTGAATTTGAAAATGCTGAGAAGGAAAAGGTAAGAAAACAAAGAAAACCGAAACTAGAATATTTAAAATGTCAAGAAAGAAAAACAATGCGAATTAATAAAAACACGACCAGGAAGGAAGAAAAATGACAATATATAGAGAGAATGCAATAAAAAATAGTATAACATAAATTACAGAAAAGAATGGTTTAATTATCACTCCGAGCTATTACTAAAAAAAAGAAGCGAGGTTAAAATAGCTACGATACAGTAACTATAAGGAATTTAAATAAATAAGAGAAGCAACAGAAACAATATAAAACAAAAATCAGAGGTTTGTAGAAATTCTGGATGAAATAGAAAATGACAGTAAGAGAAACATAAAGTTATATCAACAAATTATGAAACTAAAATGAAGAAACTATCTGCTCTATCATAGATAAGAAACAATGGGAAAATTATAGAATATAAAAGACACAACAAAAATAAAAAAGACAGAAAATAATAAGAGAAGAGGAAAACACTAAAGAGAAAAAGAAATGCAAACGTCATCAGAAGATATCAACGAAATAACACAAAATCTAAAACTACAGAACCATATAAATATTGTGATGAATTGCTAATAAATAGAGGAAATGAAGTTAATTAATGAAACAAATATGGAGTAATAAAACTATAGCGGAAGAATAAAAAATTGGAATTATAATACCGATAACAAATAAAGAAGATATAATGTCATGTGAAAATTACAAAAGAATAATTTTGCTGAATATCACTTATAAAAAGTAACAGAAAGGTTATAGGGGAGTACCAGAACAGATTTATACAAAAAAGATAGACATAATTCATGTAATCAAGAAAATAGCAGAGAAATGTAAATATAATATTTATATATTTTAAACAAAAAATTGCATATAACCTGAAAAATTGATACAAATTATAGTAATGACTTTGCACAGTTCAAAGCAGTAGTTCTTACATACAAAGGATTAACAAAAAAACTTATATAAATAAGGGAGTACATCAAGAAGACGCTATTTAGCATAGAAATTGAAAGAATAAGAAAATATTGTGTTATAAAAGGAACAATAATAGAAAAGCCTATTTAAGTGGTAGCCTACGTAAACATTACCCTGATAGTAAGAACAGAGAAAGCTTGGAAGAGGCTATAGAGTATATAAGCGAAAAAGAAAAAGAAAGAGGGCCAAAAATAAATCAAGACAAGCCCAAGTATATGAAAATTACCAGCAAATAGATAAGGAATGATGCCAAAAAATACAATTTGGATACAAAACTTACTACAGATATAAAATGCTAAGGTGTAACAAAAGGATAACCGGCGGAAAAAATAAATTTAAAATTAATATAGAAAATCTAAAAAGTGACTATATAGTTGAGTAACTACAGCAAAAAGAATAAGATAGTACGACCAATACAGCTAGAATGAGTGAATATTTAGCAATCAAGTGGATAAGCAAAGTAACCAATAAGAAGACCAAAGCTACAAAGAACATCTAATTAAGTATATAAAGAACATGGGAATTATAAGATGGAGCGAGGAGATGAAAAGCGGAAAAGTGTGGAGAAAAATAATTGACGAAGCAAGAAACTGTAAAACAAAAAATTATAAAGTGGAATTTAGTGGCGTAACAATAACACTTCATAGTTTGTAGAGCCTATAGGCGACTTTAATACCGAGAAGAATGTACAGCCGTAGAAGAAGAAAAGGAAGATTGCATGTAGTTTTGTGGATCTTCTTTGTATACGACTGTCTTCAAAGTTTATTTTTAATCCAACTGAAATTGCTTTATATTTGTTCCACATCTGCATATAGACCTAGAAAGCTTTTTGGTCACTCCCGACTTTCTCAGTAGAGGACAGGCGTAGCAACTCTGCCCGTGCGAGCTTTTACTATTTCTGCCTTTTAATACCAGACAGGATTTATGTTCTATTCCAAATTCTTTCATTCTATACCATTTATAGGCTTTCACTTCGCTTTTTCAGGAGGCCATTCTCATACTGAATGCTAGAACCTTTCTTTTCTAATAAGGATCTTTAAAGGGCTCTCACTATTAAAGAAAATAGTGAAAAAGCACTATATATGACATATAAAATATAACAGAAATTAGTAAACAAGTCAATCCTCTAAAATTTAAGTAACAGTAAAAAATAGCTCTGTTTTATTAACTACTTTTTGTATAAATTCGTTTATTCTTTCCAGTCTGCATATCAATGTAGAAAATATTTGTTTTAATAATCACGAATTAAATAAAACGTCCCAACAGCGTTGCATTTCAATATTCAAAATACAGTAATTTATAAGGTGGAACTAGACATTAATTTTTAATTTCGTGTTTGTTGGGAACGAAAACAAAAACATGTAATGAAATGAAGTCACTCGTTATATAACGAGCTGTAATTTGACGTCAATTAGTGCTGCGTTATTTTCAGTGTTGAAGATAACTCTTTTAAGTTACATAACAACTGCTGTTATTAGTTTAAATTTCAAACAAATAATTTTAATTGCTCAACAAACACTTAAATCAAAAACTGCTTAGTAAGAGATTTATATGCAAATATACCTGATTGTTATTTGATCTCTTAGGTAGATGATGCAAGTCTAATTTAAGTTTCATAACCTAATAACTCATTGGACACTCAACGGCCTGTAGAAAATATGTCTTAGTAAAAGTAATATTTTAAATTTCTTTGATAGTGATAATAAAAAGCATTTAGAGTGGACAACAAAGTTTTGATGCCCCTAAAAGCTATATAGTACAATAATAATTGTAAGACTAACGTCCTGCGTGAACAGGGTATTGGGAACAGAGAGGTTAAGGCTCTCATATGTCCGCGCCTTAGACGACCGCTTGTTCGAA
Source organism: Sinelater perroti (assembly GCA_036346155.1). Taxonomy (NCBI): domain Eukaryota; kingdom Metazoa; phylum Arthropoda; class Insecta; order Coleoptera; family Elateridae; genus Sinelater; species Sinelater perroti. The sequence goes on along the minus strand of JARFIY010000046.1, from coordinate 860,521 downwards.
GCCAATGCTGGTACGCAATTATTTTTAGTGACTGAGTAGGTCACCCGCCAGGAATCAGAAAGCTCTGGGGAGGGAACCTGGGTCCGTCAGCACCGCAACCCGTGCCTTAACCGCGGGACCATGTTGGCGATTCTAAAAGCTATAATGTAGTAAATTAATTTTTGTTTTTAGGTATGCTAAATTAGACCAAATATTTATTAAAACTGCAAAGAAAGGGGAGAAAAAGTAAAGAAAGAACGAAAAAGAGAATGATATCAATTATTAAAATTTAAAATGACTAGCAAAAAACAAAAAAAAACTGAAGGTGGCTAACAGGGATAATAATCATAATACGAAAGAGATTACGGATGCGAAAAAATTGTATATGCAGGGAAGTTGAAGAATTAGCAAGGTAAAGAATCGAATCGAATGCTTTCATGTTGAAGTTTTTCCGCAACCGATTTTTATTTAAAAATATTTCATGGCTCAAACATTATGTTAATTGGAATTAAAATGCAACGTACGAACGAAAACCTCCTCTTATCGGCCACATAATTCGAGAGTAATTAAAACGATGTTTTACAAGTGTAGTAATGACAGGTTTCTCCACTTAATTTACATCAATTAAATGGATTGCTGCGTACCGAGCTGTTTCAACCAACTTTCTTTGCTGCAAAAATGCGTTAAAAGACTGTGCAGTTATTCAAAAAAAAAATAGTTTCAATATTATCGTAAACTTTCACATAATAATTTTTTTCAAAGAATAACTTAAATTTCCCCCTTAACTTAATCGTAAAATTATAATGATCTTTACATAACTTTTCTCTCCCAACTTTTGAAACGACCAAGTTTTTTCTTGTTTTTACATACTTTACTTTTGGTGACTCTTTTAGTAAAGAAATTTATTAGATTTCAGTTTATGCATGGTCTTACATAGTTAATAAAACGTTACCAATTCTATGAGAAGTGGTGCGATCTTGCATGGATAAGCCTTACTATCCCTTAAAAAAGATATTTTCATCTCAAGAAATAAAAGTAAAAAGTCTGTAAGTCATAAAGGACAAGGTACAGTTATGTTACTCGCATAAGAGCAATTATGTTTAAATAAAGGATGTATTTTAATATACGTAGGTAAATAAAGAAAACGGAATTATTATTTACTTGACATAAAGTGAACCGAAAGGAGTTTTGTAAATGGGGTTGCCTGAAGTGCCTGTTGGTTTACACTATGTCAAAGTGAGAGGTATTCTCCGTTGTCCAACGGATTATTATCAAATTTTAAAGGGCGTAAAACCACCTGAAAATTTGAGAAAACTTAAGGTACAGTTTGAAGGCAACACTCCTAAATAATCGTTTTTTTTTTTAGAAAGATGAGAACCGGTTGAAAATAAAGGTCTCCGATGCCGTCCGAGGACCAGCGTGACAAAGGAGAATATTCACATTGTTTGTAGTCGGCCCAAGGATTACAGCCATTTAATGTTAATTGAGGTCGAAATAAGTTACAGCAGATTTGTTCTGGACTACACTAGAATACCCTTCCTATAATTCTGACTTATCTTTCTGAGATTATTATTTGTTTGAATTACTAAAGAAAACAATTGGAGGTCGATATTCTTGTTGAAGCGTTTTTGCGCGATTGGCTAGTCTCTAAACCACCTTCAGTTTATGATAGCAAGATCAAAAACCTACCTAACCGATGGGAAAATCTGTTTTGAAGTTAGAAGGTTGTGCGGAAAAATAGCTTTGTATACAGTTTTGTATTTTTATGACACTGGAAGTGGTCGTGCGGCTATTGCGAGGCGCGTTATTTAAGTAAGTGCCGTTTTGTTGTTAAAAAAACGAGTAGACTTTTTTCAAAAACTTTAGTTTTACATGAAAGCCTGCACCTTAATCTGCTTTCTACATAACTTCCACCAACGCACTTTTCATATCGTACAGGAAGCTTTTGAATCCCATCCTCATAAAAATCGGCCGCCTGATTTGACAACCACTGCAACACAGCCGTTTTGAAACTCATCGGATAATGACGAAATCGTAAACCGTCTGTTCTCTCTCTTTTCATCAATTTTCTGCACCAAATCGTCAGTGATGACCGAAAGCCGCCCGCTTCGTTCTTCATCACGAATGTTTGTCCGCCCATCTTTGAAACTCCTAACCCATTTTCGCACCATTTCCATTACTCATAATGTTTTCACCATACACTTCACTAATCTGCCGAATTACAGCGCGTACTTCACAGTCAGCGGGGCTCACAATCCGTGGAGAAATTTTAACTGCTCACAATTAAAAGGTAAACACGGTCGAATTTGTTGTGGTTTTCTAACAAATGCAGGTGCACAGCGCGCATGCGCGGGATGTTGACCGCAGCTCTGCAGCGGCGACATTTCGAAACGGTACTTACTTAAAAAACGCGCCTCATAGAAGCAGTATCATTGTATAAATGAGCATTTCGCATTTTCTCTATTTTATCAAATTGTCGTAAGAAACATACTTGATGAATAAAAAACGAGACGGATGTAAAATTCGGAAAGGCAACTTTCGAAAGCGAAAGGAGTCAAGCATGTGACTTTGTGACCCCTGTATCTCAGGTCCAATGAGAGCTACAGGTCTAAAATTCAATTCCGAGGAAAATACCGACCCACGGTATCTACTGACCAAATATGAAGTAAATCGCTCAAGTAGTTTTGGAGATATCGAGTTGACAGGCACATACACATATACAGTATCTTTCTCGGTATTGAATTTTAGACCTGTAGCTCTCATTTGATCCGAAATGCGGGAGTCGCAAGATTACATACATGACTTGCTTCGCTTTCAATTAATTAATGCGTAAAAGAAACCAAACTACAAAATTTTGATATGTGTGTTGTTATTCAACCTGAGATGAGGTGAGATGGGACAGCATATATTTCACTTTCTTCGAGCTGCTTTTGAGTGATGGTTCTAGAATCACTTTTAAGAAATCTCATTATGAGTTCGTCTAAAGATGATTGAAGGGTAAGAAAGGGTTGCAAATCATTATGTTTATAACCCAAGCTTAAGCTTGTACATTTTGACTCGTATATCGTTTCTGATTTGTTTCTTTCTGGCCTCTTGCGCTGTATGCTTTATTACAGCGAAAAAGGAATTCTTTGTTCTTAAATTTTCTTTTCTTATTTAGTTGTTTTTAATGAAATAAGATGGTTTTAGTTTGCTTTAGTGAGCAGTTCACGACAATATTTACATGCTCTTATTGGCTCTCTTCTATTATTTTATTTCATGGTCTCTTTCCTGATTATTACGCAGTCGAGGCTTCCTGTCTTTGATATTATTCCACTTGGTTGCCATCTCCATTTTAAATGAGTTTTAGTTTATTAATTGCGTACTATAGCATTCTACAATTTTGATTGTGTATGTTTTCATATCTGAGTTCTATGAGTTTAGATTGGGACTAGCTTATTTATTCGCATTGCTTGCTTATTGAGTTATCGAGTTTCTTTATATCACTTTAAGAATCTTCATTGTAGTTGTTTAAATGATTATTCGAATGGTTAAAATTGCAATATAATAATATGTTTGATAACATATTTGCATTCATCTATGGTTTGTAATGTTTGACTTCATTATATCAATTTTTCTGATAGATTGTTTGTTCTCATGTGCCCTGTTGACGCTGTATGCTTTATACAGGATATCAATGGTTCTTTGTTGCTGTTACTCAGTCACTAAAATAATTGAGTACCTGCATTCATTCGAACAAGGGGTAATAATGGCGGTCGTCTAAGGTGCGGTCCTTGCCACATCGCCCCGCATCAGAGATGGACCGGGCAGAGAGAGCGAACGTATGAGAGCCTTAACCTCCCAGTTCGCAGGCCGTGCTCCCACGCGGGGCGTAGGGCCTTACCATTATTATTTTTAGTTCGTTTAACGTTGCTTGTATGTCCTCAAAATTGTATGACATTAAAACATCATCTGCAAATCGCATGGCTTAGGCTTTAAAATTTTATGCTTATCTTTTTATTTTTCTGATTTTGAAGATTTGTCTAATGCGGTATTAAATAACTTTGGACACATTGAATTTTCTTGCCTAACTCCCCCGTCTTGTACGACCCTTGATTATCTACCATTTTGGTCTCGTAATACATTTTTATAAGTTAAGTGTATCTTCACTTAATTTTGCTGTTTTAGCAGAGTGTTAGATACCGTAGCTTAGCATTGTTAGGAAATGGTTGTAAGTACTATAGTTCTTTTCAAAACAGACCTGTTCTATGGGATGATTTAATTCTAATTTGCTGTCTAGTCTACTGATTAATAATTCTAACGATTATTTAAATATTTGTTCATTCTTTTACAATTCATTTGATATGCTCCTTTTAGGATTTATTAATTAGTATGTTTTTTTACCCGCCTTTTAGTAATCTAGTTAACATCTTATCCAATTCCTATGTCCTACCATTTTTCATGTTAAGTATTATTATTCCTTCTTGTTTTATTTCAGGATTTTTTTAGACATTGATTATTTTTTTAACTATTTGTCTATCTGGTAGATAATTTTTGAATTGTGTAGGTTTGTTTTGACAGTAATTTTCTATTAATTAGTATTTCTTCCAAGTTATATATATTTTTTACATTTTATTTTTTAAATTATTAGCAGTAATTTTGATTAATGTGTCTACTGATTCCTCGTCGTGATAATTGTAGTATTATTTATGGTATTTGTTATAATAAATTGTACATTTTCACATCTATATTTTTATTTATGGTAAAACCCACTCTTCTGTTATTTTCTTTATCACTGTCTATTCCTTTGAAGGAGTTACGATCCAGAATATAAAGGTATACATTTTTCTCCTTTTTTTGATTTTACATAGTCCAATTTATTTGATTTAATTAGTCTAGTTCATCGTTATTTGCACTAATTATTTTGATAGTATAAAAATCATTATTACCATTTTTTCAATTTTCTTGAAAGCTTTAACCCATAGTTTCTTCGCGCACTTATCCGTTTTCTGTACCGATGGCTACATAAATGGAAGGTTGTAAGACTGCTGTAGACTGAAGATGGGTTAGTTTTCTTGTTTGGTCATTATTATTGTTAATACTCAAATAATTGAAATAATTACATTTGGTATTCAAATATTAGAATTATTCCAAATATTTAAAATCTTTCTTTTATGTTCGTATATGGCTTGAGTGATTTTTACTATTTTCGTTCATTTATATTGCAACTATTTGCAATAGTATGTACTTTAGTTCTTAACCTTTATAATAGGATGCTTAAAAAGCTGTATATTAACTGTTGGTTTATATTTTAATTTAATAGATTTTTCTGCTTGAGGAGCAATTAAATGGCTAACGTAAGAGCACAATTCATTTTCATTTATAAAAAATTATATGCTGACTTTTGATTAGGTTCAAAAGAGTAGTAATTATTTCATTACACTTTTGTACTGTTATGGATATTCCTGTATTAAATGTATAGATAACGCATGTTCCGTTTAAGTTCCAAAATAAAGGAAGTAAACAAGGTCTTAATAAATCTAACGATCTTAACATTAATTTGATAACATAACTGGATTGATTAAGTTTTCAAATGTCGGTTTATGTTATATTTATTTTGGCGTTTCGGAAGACTCCTTCTGGTTCTTTATTTCTTATATTTCATAATTTATAATTGGTACTTGATTTTTAATGACTACACAACCCCCGTTTTGATTTAAAATACAATATCGGATATATGAAACTCATCTCAGTCAAAATCAATATCGAAAACTGTATTCAAATAATTTATTTGAATTTCAATATTGCGAATATTCCAAATATTTTGAGGTAGCTTCTGAATTTCAACCCGCTTCTATCGGCAAATCTATCCCAAATATTATTTGACCCTCGACGTGCTGTTAGGTTGCCTGCATATCATGGAGGCAAGGAACAATATCACAGTGTCTTTACGTGCCCGCCGCAGGTTATATTTTCGCCTTTTGAGTTTTTTGTCTTGGACAAGTGATTTATATGTTGAATGTGTGAGAATTTTTTCTGCCTAAAATATTAGAGATGCTTCTTAAGATACTATAGACAAATTCCCCTTATCTGTCCTTTTTTGCTCCTATTTTGTCTCCAAACGATCCTATTTGAAACTTCATGCAAGGAGGGGCCAATCAGTTTTGGAATAACATTGTTTAATACACATTTATTTGAGACAAATGTTCAATATTTTTAATTGCTATTGTACATAGTTGCGACGTGTTCCTTCTGGGTCAGTCGGATTTAATTTGTTAATTAAATATCAGTGTCTACATACCTAATGAGATCTATAAGAAACTTAGCCTTTTTGTAGAACATGAATCATTCAAAAGATGTTTTTATATTTTGGTGTTCTTCAAAAATACATAATATGTGACTATGCTATAACTAATATGCTAAAATCTATACGAGATGTTTAGGAAATGAATCTTAAGAACTATATAATAAAGAATAAAGAACTATATAAATAAAATAAAAAAGAGAAGATCAACAAATGGGCTAGACTCTATCTAAATTAAGGTTAGCAAGATTTTAGTACTGGCAGGTGCTGCCCATCAGTAGAAATAGGGTCCAATGGAGTTCAAGGTCGAGTTTGTATCCACGCACTAGTTTCAATTCAGTTCGAATACTTTTACAGTAATGCAATATACATTTTTAGCGTTCTTCGAACTCCTTTAGATATGTGTTCTGTATTTTTTTGTGCAGCATTTTTGCGTAGCTTATATTATTGGCCTTAACTGTAGTATTAAGTAGAATTGAAGCTTGTAGATTTAGAGTTAGTTTGAATGGTTATGACTTGCTTCTATTGTTTGGTTAATTCGAATAACAGGTCTAAATTCGGAATTATAAGTCCAATTTTAAATCATATCATGTTCCAGAATGCCAAAAAATAAATTGAATTACGTTTCCAAGGGCAAAGAGAAAGTGGAATTAAGTGGATATTGTAAAAACAATCTGTTCGTAAACTGTCAAAATATTTAACGTACCTTGTACAACACTAGAGTCTCTAAGAAAAAGAACTAACCTGTGTTAGGCTATAAATTAAAAAATAGTTGGTTCAGTGCCTACTTCAAGTGAAAAACCAATTTTAAGGATTTACACTTAAAGACCTGAGAATGACTTATTAACTAGCTATTAGAAATGGCACAATGAAGAGGTTAGGAAAGTTTAGGTGGATCTTTTCAGCAACGTTTTAAAATTATTGTCATTAGGTAAGTCATATGAACACCCTGCCTTAGGATTTAATAAAAATGACGTAGACCCTTTAAAAAACTTTAAAGAAACAAGTTCCTTGTTAAAATGATCTATAATGTAGATGTATAGGGGTTAATCAGTATTCAAGGTAAAGTCCTAGATGTTGGCAGAAAGTGAAAGTAGCCAATCGCGGTATTAACATCTGCCCATAACAGTGGTTCTCTGAATGAGCCACTGATATAATTCCCTCTAAGAATGTGAAGCACTAGCTCACGAAACGGCACGGTTGATGTCGATCATCTTCCTGGCTGGATTCAATTGAACATCTTCAAAATATTGTAGAAATTCAATTTCATATTCTTAATTTTGATGTTATTGATGCTAAGAGAAAATCATATAACGATTCTATCAGAGGTTCCTCATCAGCGAGCGCTCGCGCTCACCCTCAGCCGAGTGCTTCGCGGCGTATTTGTGCGACTCTCAGCCAACTTACCCCTGCAATCGACCAGGGGACACTCGCGCGTACCTCAGCCGAGTTCCCCGATCAAACGGGCCGTCATCCTGCCCAGTAGATTCCACCAGGGAATCGCCTCCACCTAAGGCTTTTCGAGACGCGCTACTGGCCACTTCCGAAGCCCGCATCACCGCTATAAAATGCTTCAACAGAGAACGCCCCAGACGAAGACAAGGTCCCCCCGGAAGGCGCTCTGATTCCCTTCGCCAAGAAGCAGCGTCCATCCTTCCAGGCCTGGCCTCTCCCGATAGAAGTCAGCGGCATCCGTGGCACCTACATCGGCATTGGCCCGCTCCAAGTCACTCTTGCAGACCCCAGGAGATTCGCCGTGCGACGGTCACATAGGCGCACTCAAGCGCCACAATAACGCCATTATAATTGTACACAACATAGTTGTAAATAAAGCGTTGTTATACGCAGGGAATCTCGTCTTCGCGGCACCCGAGCTCCCCACAATTGCTGAACTTAAACTTGAGCTCTTGGACAAAACCTTAATGGCTTTGTCGTTTACGAGGACTTATAACCCTATATGAAATCAGAATTCTTTAGCAAAACTTATTTGAAGGTGTAAATAGGAGAAATTGTTATCATTGGTTTCAAGACCACTCTGGAAAATATCTTGGTAGATGAATACTGCTACAGAGCAAATCAGCAAAATCTTGCAGCTTCATTCAGGGTAAAATGATAAAACATCTGTGCTAAACTTGGAACACTCATTACTTTTGCCTCTATTTCAAGAGCCTTTGCCAACTAGCTCAAAAATACAAAACTTGCTCTTCTTCGTCCGATCAAAAGAAAGAAAAGCAATGAAAGTCATAAGGACAGAAGGATCATGTGATATGACTGGCACTCCGTATAAAAATGCATTAAAACGTTCTTCTGGATCCATTGTATACTGCGTTATTCTTCAATACATACGTGAAACTTTTTGTTTCGTAGGAAGCTATTGATAACCGATATTAAAAAGTGTTTCCCGAAGTTTTTTTAAGTATGGTTTATTACCGGCCGTAGATTTTTTACCGGGCTAGATCTTGGTTGTTTTCGGATAAATTTGTCAAGGATGTTACAGACTCGGTTCAGAATCATGGGTTTTAAGGTCTTGAAGGAAGAAATAGATACTTTCAGATTTTTTAGTTCTTTTCTATGTTTAAGCAAAGCTACCGCATAAGATTTGCATGTTAATAATGCACACGTTTTGTCAGGTCTAGTAGCTCTTGTAGACCAAAATTCTTGATATGCTCGAACGTCAATTCCTTGATGTGCCTCTTTTTGATCTTCATTATGAAGATGATGGATTTTTGTTTGTGCATAGGATAGGATTGTTGGAGGAAATAGTTTTCATATTTAGCGTCCCTTGCTCTTTTTCTGCAAGGAGTTTTGTCGTTGAGCAGTTGGGCTAACATCTGATCAGTCTAATTTTCGGTTGTTATGCTTCGACCTTGTGTTACCTTTACTGGATTGTTTAAAGGTTTGCCAAGCTTACCTGCTATTGATTCATTTTTTATCAATAAAATTTTATATTGCCTACTAGTTCGTGAAATGCAACAAAGTTACTTTTTCCTATTGTATTTTTTTAGTTTACATTTTTCCTTTTGTGAAACTTTCGGACTGTCATGATACCCTTACAAAAACAAACAGAATAGACCTGTTAAGGCAATGGTTCATAATATAAACAAGTTCTACAATTTGGAGCTGATAATTAAAGAATTCAGAAGAAAGGGCATCAAATACTTAAAGCTAAACGGAAATTAATAAATTGAACCAAACAGCTTTTAAATATGGTCATATTGGTTTCAGACATTGCAAATATGTTAATAAAATCTTCTAAACAACAGATAAAAGGTATTTGAGTATAGTTTCATTTATCCAGAAAATGTCCCTAGGCGAATGATGTAAACATAGTCAAAGGCTAAAGATGTACAGTAAAACATCTCGCTTCAGACTGGCAAAAAACTACAGACGAGCTAGCCCTCGTTGTGGAAAAGAACATTTGCAAACTTTGAGCAGTAACAGAAAGGATATGAAAGATTAAAACAAACAACTAATCAACAAAATTCCAACGTAAAGTGAAGGTAAGGTAACCTATCACTAAATTCTGTGATCAGATAGCAGTTACAAAATTTGAACACAAATTTAATACAAAGCCAGATAAAGTAAAAATCCCTTGACATCATTCTCTAATAAATTTTGGAGAAATTGAATAATATGGGTGGGCGTATTTCTAAATTGGAATACTGAACTAAGAGGGAGATCGCACAAGAACAAAAATGGCTAAAATAAAGAAATATAGACCAAACCATATGGATTTCTTCAAACAACAAGAAGAAAGAAGTAGTTCTTAATATAGAAAAAATGATGCCTGGTTCCTGGGACTCATTTCATCAATTACTCAAACATCAAATAACCATAATTAAAGTTCTATAATAAATAATCCAGTAATGCTTATATCAGTAAGTCTAAAGATTAAAAATCACGACTATGTCTTAGCTTAGCAATAATAACCACCGAAGTACATTTTCAAGAAAAATCAATGCCTAGATTTTTTGGTGGCCAGGAATAGATTTATTGTGGGAGAATATTTTAACCCAAAACACGCCTTCAACACTGTCTGCTGGGAAGCCAACGCATTGATCAACTTAAGTAAACAAAATAGCGGGTGACCTTTATTTTTCAGTGCTTTGAAGAACTGAAGAGGAATTAGACAATGAAGTTTAAACGTTACCAGAAAATGCAGTAGAGAAGAAGCAGCTTGATCTAATAATCATAAGACAAACGGCAATAATGATTAAGAAAATAAAAGTTCGATTGATGGCTGCTTAAGATTAGTCTAACCAAAAGCTATTAACGTTTAAAGAAATCTATTCTGTAAAAATCCACACTTAAGAATTCAGACGGTAATTGATGTACAAAAGCATGCAGATTAGCAGAACATTTGGAGAATACTTTTCAACTGAATAAAGAAAACAATCCATCGGACTGGGATGAACCTATTCAGGTTGGAAAACTTCTTGGTTTTAATGTTCTCACCTTTGAGGGGAGCTGTTGTCAAAACAACCAATCTCAATGATATCTTTTTATTTCTTATGAATGCTCCTAAAATATATAAAGTAGTTGAAGCCATCATAACCCATAAGGTAGGAAAGCCTTCTCAGGAAGTTTCTTTCTATATGTCTATTTGTTTACTTGCTGTGTTATCAAAACAAAGAAAGAAAAAATATGTCTCATTAGTTTGACTTTAGAAAATCAGACGAAATTCACATACTTACTACAAAGAGAAGAACTCTTATTGACTATTTGGGAGAAATTGCATCCATTATTATTTATTACAACATTATTTTAATCAAACAGATACTGAAGCATGCCTGGAGTTATACTGGGACTGTGCCAGTAAGAGTAACGTAAAAATCATTTCAAAACAAAACACTAAGGGGATTTTAAATAAAAACTGTTCACGAAACTACTTTCAATATGATTAGGAATCATGAACAACGGCTTCTCCAAAATGTGAAAGTGGAAATAATCCAGCCTCTTGACAATACAAATTACTACGAAAGTTTAAAAGGACAAAGAGTTAACTAAGTGAAGTATCAATAAAAAGCAGAACACATTGCGATAGTGTACACGTTAAGTTTAATGTAATTAAATGATTACATTCTAAGGTGATATAGTAATTAGGATCTTAGCTTTAAGTTTATTTAAAAGTCCTGACGACTTCAGAAAGGAATTTTATTATAAAAAATGTTTCTTTAAATTTTTTGCTACGATGAACAACCGTGACCTAAAACATAACTAGACTGTGGCAGATGGTACAGACTATATAAAATAAAATTAGGAAGCAGTAGTAAAATATATAAACAGCGGTATGGCATAAAAAACGCCGGGGACAATTTTCAGTAAAGGAGAAATTCGTTTTTTGTATTTTAATAAACAACAGTCATAAATAACCATCACTGAGGCATCTGTCTTACATTTCTTAAACGTATATCAAATTAAAAAAAAAAAAAAAGAAAATACAAGTATATTTTGGTTTATTTCGAAACTATACGATTATTCCCTGTATAGCGTTAATTTAAATTTTAATTTATTTACACAATCTGTTTTGAATATTCATTTTTGACTTAACAAAAAGGTGTAAACAGATAACAATATAAACAATTCAGGCTTATAGCACTGAAACTATTTAATTAGGCGAGTCAGAACAAAATTATTGCTAATGGACACAACAAAAATAATCAACATAAAATAATACAAAGTAGAAAAAATATATATCCTAGCACGGTTTAATTAATTAAAAAAACATAGAAAGAAACAAATGCTAGGTTTCATTGCGTGTTTATTCGGCGGATTATTTGATCACTCCTTGTATAAGTTATTTAATTATGCATCGTTTCTCCTATATAATATCATTAATTTACAGCATAAAAATGGAGAAGAATCAAAATAAACAAATTTTTGTTAAATTAATAAGGCAAGACAATACAAGGTGCAATCATAACCAAGAAAATAAAAAATATTATAATATTGCTACTTTGAATAATAAAAGTAAATAAACAAAGGAATTTAATAATGGCTATATATGCAATTACTCCAGATATGCCAGTCTAATCCGCATCTGCTGCCTACTGAACTGTCTCGCCGTTTTTACCAACTTTCGTTTCTTGCAAGAAAGCACTAACTCTCGCTAAGGCGGCAATTTATTGCGGAGCAAGTTTTTAGCGCGCTCTAATATTAAGGAACATGAAACCACATTCTCCTGCCAGCTGATTGTCTAAAAATTTAATTTGCTGCCGGTTACATAAAACAGCGCCGATTTTATTATGCGCAGAATAGAAATTACACACTTAAGGTTCACTTTCATCATAGCAATTTGAAAAAATTGAGAGAAATTGGCGTGAAAATGAGCGTGCGCAAATAAAAAGAGATCACCCTGTGTATGCCAAAAGGAAAAAGCGAATGAAATCCTAATAGCCTTATTTTTTTAAATTTATTAAATTGAAATTAAGTTCATTGTTGAAATAATTAATTTAGTCAATGTATTTAATAAAACTTAGAACCTAATAAGTTGTACTATTAATTAATTAATCAACAATAGAGCTTTTAAAATTTCTTCAAAATGATGGTTTTTATTTCTTATTATTTTTAGACAGCTTCCCGCAAAATAATTAGTTCCATTGGCATTAAATAAGACACAACGATTTTTAAATTTAGATCGAGTCATCAATAATTAATTAAATGAAACTTTAATGTAGTGCTAATTGGAGTCGAAAAATTTAAAACAAAAATATTAATTATTAATTGCCCCCTCTTAGAACATAAAAATTAAATAAATAATGATAATGAATAATTTTTTTTGTTATTCAACCACAAGTAAAATGATTTCCATTAAACGTGTAGTAACGCCAAGTTGACATGAATAATTCCCATAATTAACGAAATTGCTAGGCTCTAACAGCTCTAATGTGTCTGTTAACTTTCTTTTCCCAGAAGAAAGCTCTCAACAAGGCAACTATTTGTTATATGAAGGAAGCTCGTTACTTTCAATGTTGACAGTACAATAATAATTTTGGATCAATTTGCATTAAAATGCAAAAACAATTAATTGGAATTAAAAAAATTACTTTTCTTCCGCCAAAAATTAAAAATTTGAAACTCTCACCAGTGATAGAACTCGAGCCATTCTGCGCAGCCACTAATCGGGGGACGGAAACACACACTAGTAGCGAGGATCAAAATGCGCCCAGCGGTTTCCTTTCGGCGCATTTATAGTTTTGCGTGCCCCCGCGTGGGGGGCGCGCAGCCTCCCGCCGCTTATCGCGATCTGCGGCCGGCGGCTTTTCCGAGGCAGTCGCAGGCTGCCCCGCGCTTTTCGAGGAGAAACCGCTTTTGGCGAAAAGCGCCGCCAAGTTGTCAAATGGCGCTTACGCAACGCGCGCGGAGGATCGCGCTTTTGCAACTACGGAACGCACGCGGCCGTAATTCAAATTAAACGCTATAATCCACTTCGGCCGAATAGCGCGGGACACGGGCGCTTTCTCGGCGCCGCAAAAAGCAAATGGAACGTTAGATTTATAATTCAATTTTGGCCGCTGTTGTATAAAGGCCTCGCCTGCGACTGAGGCAAAGTCCGTTTCTTCGGAGCATACGGCCAAGTGGAGAAAGGATACTACGCAGAAGTGCGGAGAATATGAATGCGGATGAAATATTCAAAGTTGAGCAGAGATTAAGAACAGAGATCAGTCGTTACAAGGCTTAATCAAATGCTTCAACGATGTTTGCATAATTCACATCGTTGGATACCCATTCATATACATATCTCGAGTGGATCTTACGAGAAATCTTTTTCTTTTTACATTCAAAGGGTGTAAAAGAGTTCATCAATACCTAGAAACCTAAACATCAACCCCACATGTACGAGTGGTGGAATAAACTGCCTGGTACACCCTGTTAGACAACGAATGGGTCTCTGAGGATCAAGCCTGACCAGTCACCTGGTAACCTTGTTAAATATGCAAGTACAGCAGTAGGAACAGGATGGCAGAAATGATAAACATAATATTTAGCGAAGAGATAGAAAAAAGTAACTAACCGGAAAGCCGTTAACTCCAGAATTATGACAAAAAACATGCAATTACAAGAAAAAATCGGAATAATATAAATCTGCACACTCGAAAATTTGACAATGTAAAAGATGAAGAAACATTCTACGAAGATCTACAAAAAGCAACGAAGAAGATGCAAATACCAATCGACATATAATGATTATGGGAGAATGGAACACCCAAATTAGAAACAATATAGACCAAGAGCATGGAATAATAAAAAACTCACGGGTTGGCAGAATATATGAATGATACTGGCGAAAGGATGTTAGACGATTGATTACATCAACTGCTGACAGAAAATATATGGTTCAAACACAAAACAGTAGATAAAATCACATATAAAAGTTAAGAATTAGAAAAGCAGAGCATAATGACCGTATTATGTATATGAAAAGTGTAAGATATGTAGTTTATGATGGAAAGGTAATAAGAGATACGGAGCTAACATAAGATATATATAAAAATTAAGCTAATAGTATTAGAAAATATGAAACAATATGAGACCATGGAGAGGAGCAAATAGTAAATAATAATTACTTAAACACAAAACGATACACAAGATCACATATGAAGTTGAAGAAAGAGGACAAAAGAACATCATAGATTACATAACATACATTAAAAGTATGAGATACGCAATAGAAGATGTTAAAGTGATTAGAGGTGCAGAGCTAAATACCGACCATATTAGTAGTAACAGACACCATGGTACAACCTCCTCCTAAAGAAACAATAAGAGGAGACACAAGAAAAAAGTATGGCATAGGTTCACAAAATCAAATACTCAAGAAGATAAAGCCCTATAAAGGACGCGATAAAGCAAGTCCAAAAGGACCTCTGAAAAAAATTTGGAAACAGACTAGAAGAAAACTACACAGAGAATCAAAAACTGTTCTGAAACGTAGTTAAAAACCTAAAAGGACATCCTAGTATACAAATAAGAAATATTAAGAACCAGTTATCAACCTAATTAAGAATCTATACTGGAACCAAACAACATCTATAATATTAGAAGATAAATTGACCACCAGCATTCCCATCAGAAGAGGTGTAAGACAGGGCTATATACTCTCCCCAGTCCTGTTCAATAAGTACTCAGAAAAAGTATTTCAGAAACTAGAAAATATCAAAGAGGGTAAAAAGTAAACGGAAGATTAGTGAATAATATACGGTACATACAAGGGAAGGGGATACGTTTGGCCTTCAAATAAATACAGAAAATACAAAGAATATGCTCATTTCCAAAAACAAAACACAAATGCAAACACCAATATAATTATATATAACAAACGAATAGAACAGGTGGACCATTTCAAATATTTAAGATGCTGGATAACAAGGGACCTGAAGCGCATTCTTAGAATAAAAATCTTACTAACAAACCCCACACTATCGCTGAATATCAGATACGATTTGTGAAAACCTATATATACTCGATTCTATTATATAGAAGTAAATCCTGGACGCTGAAAGACTGTGCAATGCGATGATTAAAGGCCTTTGAGATGTGGGTAATCCGTAGAATGCTCAAAATATCATGGACGGAACACAGTACTAATTAAACAGTCCTAAGAAGAATGAACGTAGACAGAGAAATTCTCGTAATTGCCAAAAGACGAAAGACAAGCTACCTAGGATATATAAACACAAAGGCAGAAGATATGAGCTTCTAAGACTAATAATGGAAGGCAAAATTGAGGGTAGAAAAGGACCGGGCAGGAGACAATGCTCATGGATGAGAAATGTGAGAAACTGCACTGGTCTAAATTTACAGACACTGCTAGCACAAGATAGAAAAACGATTTGCCGAAGTTGTTGCTAACCTTCTATAAGAAGACACCACCTTAAGAAGAAGAAGTACCCATACAAGCAACTGTACACAGAAAGTGACAAAATAATAAAAACATAAAAGAAATATTTACAACTAAATTTGACAATAAAGAAGATGAAGACGCATAGATAAAAGAACCGAACAATTAAGAAAATAGAGAAGAAAGAGTAGAAGAAAAAATCAAAAGCGCTCTAAAAGGAACACGAAACGGAAAAGCACCCGGGGATGATGAAATAGCACCACCAGAGCTCCTAAAATACGGAGAACCAACAATAGCAAGATAGCTGAAAAAATATTTCAACAGGCATGGAATATGGAAACAATACCACATGATTAGGAAGAAAATATTATAGTACTAATACATAAGAAGAGAGACTCAACAGATTGCGATAACTACAGGGCCGTTTATTTAACATAGATTACACTGAAAATCTAATCCAAAATATTAGAAAAACGCCTAAGAATATAGGTCAAAAACAAATTAGAAGAAGAACAATCGGCTTTTAGGCCAAACATGCTAACACAGGATCACATATATGCATTAAGAACCATGATAGAGGAAATAAATTAAAAAATATATATACATAGTCTTCCTAGATCTTATAGCACCTTTCGACGAAGTACCCACAAAACACACATGAGACGCTCTGAAAAAAAACTCCAAACAGAACCAAAGTTACAAAAGCTATCAAAGCATATACTACACAGTTCTAGGAAATTTAGAGTGAATGGAACGACATCAGAGAGCTTCGAAATAAGGAACAGAGTAAAACAAGGCGATAGCCTAAGCCCATTACTGTTTATCTCTTACATATATAGATCAAATAATAAAAAAAGGCAAAGAGACAAAAAACAGTCACAAGACGGGGGTATTACAACCTAAACCCAGTATACATGCAGGAATTTGTTTATGCTGATGCCCAAAGGAACCTACAGATCGATCCTACAAAAAAAGGAATGGAGATAAATTCCAATAGGAGCAAAATTCTACATGTTACTAAAGAAGATAGGGTAGAAAACCCAAACATAGGAGATAAATGGTCAAAATTTAGAATACGTGGACAGATATGAATATTTGGGAACAACAATCAGCACGAACGGAAAGGTAAAACTAAAAGTGAGAAGCAGGATAAGCAAGATGAGCAGAATACACTACCAAATTAATCACACCATAGTAGGAAAGAACGTATTGAGCACAGAAACCAAAATACACTAATACAAAACAATATATACACCGGCACTCACGTACGGGGTAGAATCATGGACAATGCTTGATAAACCTAAGTCCACGATAAGTGCAACAGAGATGAAGTATCTTAGAAAAGTTTAGAGAAAAATAAGGAGAAACCGGGCGAGGAATAAAAGCATAATAGACGACCTAAATCTAAGACCACTGCTAGAAGAAGAAGTAGAAGAACAATAAAATTGGTATGGTCACAGAGTGGATATGAAAAATGAAAAAATTGCGAAGAAAATTATGGAAATGCGATTTGGAGGTAAAAGAATGAGAGGCAGACCAAGGATCCTGTGGGAAGAAAACATCGGAGAAACGGTAGAGAGAAGGGCAAGAGATAGAAACAACTTTAGGAAATGGGCCAAAACCCCAACGCCATAAAACATAACTGGGTAGTAGAGAAAGCAGAAGAAAATGTACTAGACAACATAGCAAAAAAACAAATTGAGAGAAAACCTAAATAGCCTTGAAGAACATGAAGCTTAGGAAGAAAATGAACAAAAGGTGAAAACTTTTTAAAGAAACTAATAAAAACGACAAAAGAAGTATGTGATCATAAAAAAATAAAATAAAACCCAGCAGGAAAAAAACTAAATGAAATGAAAAAGTGAAAAAAAATTAGAGGAAATAAGAAAGGCTTGATGAAATATACAGGAAATAAAACTCAACAAAATAGAAGAGAATATCTATTAATACCAAATAAGAAAAAGAAGAGGCAAAATAAGCGAAGAAAGATACATGGGAAGAATTCGGTAGGAAAATAGAAAATAGCAAAAACCAAAAACAGTTTTAGAACATAGTTAAACAAGTAAAGGGAAATTGAGCACCAAAATTAAGAAATATTAAAGACCACACAAGAAATATGGAAGTAGTACTAGGAAAAAAAATTAAAGGTAAGGAAAAAAAGAGAGAACAGAAATCAAGAAATTCAGGAAGAAATAATAGATGGGGAACTAAAGAAAACCAAGAGGACAAATATAGGAACAGCCAACAGGAAAAGATAATATAACCCTATAAATGCTAAAAATAGGGACAGTTTATAATACAATGGATAAAAACGATACTGCAATAGACCTAAAACAGAGAGCAAATTCCAAAAGACTAGAAAACAAACATCTTAGTACCCATACATAAAAAGGAAAACATTATAAAAGAAGACATCTGCAGGCCAATATTCCTATCATTAATGGCATTAAAAATATTCAGTAGAATAATGGGAAGGACAAACACTTTCGTATTCCTAATTCTGATCTACATGCTGCCATATATGTACAGTAAGAATCATAATGGAAAAAGTGTTAGAAACGAGAAAGGACATATATTTGCTCTTTCTAGACTACGCGAATACATTTGAAAAGCATTTGATAAACTGCAAGTAAATTCAAAATTACACAGATATTAAGAATATAAATACCAATGTAATCGACAATGTACGGATTAAATGATCAAATACCAGAAGAATTTCAGGTATGGAAAGGAAACAGTCTAAGCCCATTCCGGCTTGTGATATAGCAGCGGCCAAAAGTCTATTGATACTTGTCATTTTTTTCACTTCAATCTCAATACATTGACATGCAATTTTCACAACACTTTTGCGGTGTGTCTTATAGTACTTTGACACCATTTAAGTGTGATGTGGTAAATTTCAGATATCATTTTTTCGTTATACCGAGTTATACCATTTTTCTACTTTAAACTATTTTAGAAGATGGAGTGACGTCTCGGAAGGTATATGCTGACAGTTCACGAATGGGCTGTTCCTGCCCACACTCTTAAAGCAATCTATTTAGTATTTAGTAGATGTGAAGCGTTGGCGAATGAATGGAGGAGCCTTGGCAGACCTAAAATCACCACCAGACTCACTGATCGAAACATCGTCCATGAGTCTCGCGAGAACTCCTGTCTCACTGCAGCCGACACTTTTCGAGAACTGGGCCCCGGAAAGAACCCTCTTCAAATCAAACCGTCCCTCGAAAAAACTGTGGACCTCCACCAAGAATAAAAGCTGTAAAGTGGAGTGGATGGAACGCTCTCTGTGATGGACACGTGCAGACTGGAAGAAAATCATCTAGAGCAAAGAATATAAATTACTTATTTGGCAAGGACGGAGTGAAGCACCCAAGGACACCCGGTACAATCCGAGGTATGCCCTAGGACGATAACTGGTTGTGTGAGGATGTTTTTTCTCCCGTGGGATGGGTCCCTTTTCCGTATACAGAGCATCATAGACCATCAAGTGTATAAATGAATTCTGAAAGAGCACACGCTGCTGCGAGTATGTCAGACTCACAACAGGGCTTAAACATATCAGTAAGATAATAACCTGAACGATCAAAGCAAAAGTGTCATGGACTGTTCTGGACTAGCTGAACAAAGTCTCGATCTCAACATCATCAATAACTTGTGGGATGAGTTAGAGAAGAGTTTGGTGGGTCTGCAGGCATCGAATGCGGTCAAGAAATTCGACTAGGTGAAGGCAGCTTGGAAGGGTATTTATCAGAATGTCATCGACATCCCCTATGTAGTGATTGATGCAAAAGATCATATGCCCAAGCACTAGGTTTATTTTGATTATTCATTACTTGCTATGTTTTGTTTAGAGCATTGTCAGTCTGTTATAGTCGGTTGAAGCCGAGAATTTTTAGTCAATTTCATGAGTACTTTTGCCACATAACATAGTATAATCTAAATCCTGTGATGGTCCAAGGTTTGATATATGATAATTTATATTATTTATGTCAAGAAATGAAAGTCAACTACACAGAAACATAAATGCATTTAGAGGAAAGCGAGATGATCAGACAATATAGAAAACCTTCATAACTTATACGCATCCGAGACAAAACTACATATAAATAAACAGAAATTTAGGATAACATTTGCAGAAATGATACAATATAAATTGAGCACTAGGAAAGACAAAAAAGGTAGGGCAAGTAATAGAAGTATATGAGAAGAATTAGAACTCACACCTTTAGTTGGAAATATAAAAATAAAACAGCTGCATATAAAATAGGATATTTCAAATGAGATGTGAAGGAAAAGATGATGGATAACATTTAAAAGCGAAGATAACATTTAAGAATAGCTAAAGTAAGAGGTGGAGGGGGCAAACCTTCAGCCCAGATACGGATTCTTGCAAGGGATAGAAAGAAATTTAAACAATAACTCAAATACTCAAACAGGAAGAAATAAAGAAAGAATGACAATGTCAAATACTTTCCATCTACCAGTTTGGCAATTTCTCCAAATTCAGCATAATTTTTTTATGAGTTACACCTAAATTTGAAGGCTTTCTGCATTCCATTAATATTTACACAATGGTGATTAACATATTTTATTGGTTTTGAACAGAACATAACTACTAGTCGTCACTCGTACCTCAGATAGCATCACCCCAACTTCAAATCGAGGAAATCGTTTCTCAAATGAATGGTACTTTGTTGCAAGAGTCATGCGTTCAGTGCTAAGCAGTACGGACAAAAAGAAAAAATAAATAAATTTGCACCCTTCTCACATTGCTCAAGTCAATTGTTAATGACTTGATTATAAAGTGGAAATGTGAAGGCATAACCACAACAAAACCATAGTCAGGTAGGCTACGTGTAACCACAGAAATAAATTACCGTGCATTAAAGAACGCAGTTTGCGAAAATTGTCAGAAACAACCACACATAAATTCCGCGGTCTCAATGATTGTCCAGCCAACACCACTATCGTATGTTGAGAATCGAGACAAATGATGAATCATCGTCGGAGAGTCGCCTATGACATTTTTTGTTGTATATATTATGCGTGGCCTATAGCGCTATAAAAACTATATCACTGGGTTGTTGACAACTGAAATTATGTGATTTGGAACTACAAAGTTATTGCAATATTTTTTTTTGGGGGGGGGGGGCATTTACAGGCACTGCCGCCTCAAGGGCTTATTGTGTCCACTAACATGCACTTAAATGCTAGGACATTCATACACACCCATGGGTTGAGCGAGACTCGCGCGCGTCGACTACAGGACAGAGCCAACTGGTTGAACCATCTCAGACACCGCGTCCCCGATTGCAGTGTTACATTGTACAAAGATATTTTGGCCATTTTATTTCTGTGTACAACAAAAAAAAAACAATTTATTGATAACAGGTGGCTATATCAGTATGATAGTACCTCCTTCTATAAGGCAGGGCTTGTGATGGACCCACGGATGGCAAGGTTCTATCCACTTCCACTTTAGTCAAAATATTGTAAAATTATTTTTAACTGCAAATGCTAAGGCTGCCGCTCACGTTTCACTTTTGCTTCATCAAGAATCTTCAAAGATAGCCGCTACCTGCATCAATATCTTTTGAACGAACTTTGACGTCGGTAATTCATGCGTAAAAAGTTTTACATTCCATCCCAAAGGACAAATCAGAAAATATTTTTTAGTGTGCCTGCTTTTAGTTCAATTCTGAGCGAATCGAGACTAGAATTGTTATGAACTCGATGCAAAACGAGAGAAGTGCATAAGACGTAGTATTGGATTAGTTCAGATTCCTAACTGGAACCCCAGTTAATACATTTAGGATGAATTAGAACACTGAATTCGTTCTAAATCTCAACGACTCACATTATGACATGCTCTGGTTACAATTCTTTTGGAAGATTCGCCTATTATTTTTTCGGAGACGTTCTCGCAGAGTAATGTTGATATTAAAGCAAAGGATGGTGGAGGTACTTTGTATTAATGTCAGATGGTGAACTGTAGGTAACTACAAATTGTGTGTTTCTTATACGTAACGTACGTGAGAAGTAACTTTGTTTGAAGAGCAAAAAGGGGCTCAAATTAAAGCTTAGGGAAAGGCGTGCACGAGTTTATAAAAATTTATCGCTGTTTTTTAATTTAATATGAAAAAATTGACTGATTGCGTATAAGAAGAGTGCTGTTAACATGGATGCTGTTAACGTCGGTGTTTTGACTCGCAAGAGACCCAAGCAAAAGATACAGAGGAGAAGGGTATTTGGTGACAAGTCGACTAAATGTTCGCGGTTTATTGTAATATTATAGCCTAAATTTAGTTTAAAATTTTTCTCTTCTCTTTTTAATCTTTTTAAAAGTGTGATCAAAAGTAAATTCTCTTAGAGTGTCCAACTATTCTCTATGGGATATTAAAAACAATAGAGAGTTTTAGTATTAATGAATTTCTCTTATTTTACGTATGTCAATGATATATATATATATATATATATATATATATATATATATATATATATATACATATGTATATTGTATATATTAAGTTACTCCTCAAGAATAGGCCATAGTAAAAATAAAATCACTCTTCAAAAAAGCGGTAGAACAGATTGCAACAATTAAATTGAGGATATAAGTTATGATGAATATATCACAACAGCGAGAACGCAAACAATAGCCGAAGTGATCCTAGAAGAAGAGCAGAATGGCTTTCCTGTATAAATACTGTCCTCATCTTGAAGCAGATCATAGAGAACGTAATTTAGAAACACATAGCATTTGTCAACTTCACTAAAGCAGTCGACAATGTCACAAAAACAAAACTATGGGCGATTTTAGAAAAAAATAGATTCTCATCTCATCTGATAAAAGCAATAAAAAGTCTTTACTGCAACACCAAAATCACTATAGAAAATAATGACGAAGCCAAAAGCCTTCACTAATCAAGATGTAAGACAAGGATGTGGCCTATCACCCATTTCGTTTAATATTTATATCGACGACATGATAAAAATATGGAAACAAGAAGCACCAAAGGGAATCCAAATAAATACAACTATATGTCAACACAATACTGTTCGCAGACGACCAGACTATAATCGCAAATTCAGAAAACAATTTACAACGAGCAATCTACAGATTAAACAACATATCATTATTAACAACTAGAACAAAAATAATGACCTTTCAAGGGAAACAACCCATAAAATATAAAATTATTATTGACAACACCAATCTAGAAGAAATGGAAAATTTCAGATATCTAGGTTGAGATGTTTCATACGACTATGACCAAGACATCGACAAAAAATAGCCACATTTCAAAGAATGTGCGGTACTATAAGAAGAGCACTAAGAAACAAAACAATAAAGGAGACACAGATACAATTTTACAAAGTAATGGCGGTCCCCACATTACTTCATGGCAGCGAAACATGGACAATAACAAGGGACCATAGAAAAATCCAGTCCGCAGAGATTAGGTTCCTAAGAGGAGTCAAACGTCGCAGCTGGTTAAACAGATTTACTAACGAACCCATCAGAAACGACCTATAAGTACAACCAATACGAAATCAAAAAATCAATTACAACCAACCAAAGAGGACCCGAGATGTAGAAAGACCTCAAAAACGATGGAACATTAAACTTTGTGTGTCAGACATTTTGAAGAACAATGCTAAAGTTAGTCTATCCATATACCCATAATCTTGCCTAGCGTAATTCAAATAGCACTAAAAATGGATAAAATGTGGTGCATGGTTTCTTTGTAACTTAGAGTGACAACTTTTAAATTGCTTTTCTAACTTTTCAATGGCGTAGGGAGAGCCATCCATGTCGCATAAATTCACTATTTTTTAAATGTGTTAAGTGGGCTAACGAACAAATTATTTTTTTGGTACCGGGCACGGATCCGGAGTTACTCGTGCCAAATAGTAAAAGTTTAATTAAAAGTTATCATAGTTGTAATGTTGCAGTTTATGATGGGATATCCGATTTCGGGTCTAACGCACTTGGTCCCATCAAAATTCGTATTGTGCTTTTCGAGTTATCTGACGCTAATAACCCTAAGGGTTGGAGCGTAATTAAACAAGTCTAGATTCTCTCTCTCTCTCTCTCTCTCTCTCTCATCTCCTCCCCTCTTTAATTGTTAACTACGAGGATTATTTTTTTTTCAAGGTCCGATTGGCCACTAAATGAAAATCACAGTCAGAATCAAGAAAATTTTATATGGAACAATGTGATAGAACATTAAGCTACTTTTCGAAGTAATCGCCGTTCCGATTCATACATTTGTCGTAGCGTGATACCAATTTTCCAATACCTTCATCATAGAAAGCAGCCGCCTGTGTTTTTAGCCAATTCTGTACGCTGGTCTGCAGTTCGTTGTCTGTGGCGAAAGTTTGTCCTCCTAGCCAGCGTTTCATGTGGGCAAAGAGATGAAAATCTGAGGGGGCCAAGTCAGGACTTCCCATCCAAAACGATGCAGGAGGATCGTTGTTGCAACTGCAGTGTGCGGCCGCACATTGTCATGAAGAAGGACAATGCCTGACGACAACATTCCTCTTCTCTTGTTCTGAATTGCCCTTCGAAGACGTTGAAGAGTCTTGCTGTACGAAGCTGCAGTAATGGTTGTGCCACGTAGCATGAATTCCACTAAGAGAACACCTTTACGGTCCTAAAACACTTTTTGGTGGAAAACGTGCGCTTGAACTTCACTGGTTTACGACTCGTGAATGCATTCACTGTTTGGATTGCTCTTCAGTTTCGTAATGGGCCCATGTCTCATCTCCTGTAACAATTTTGTCCAAAAACTCATCTCCGTCGTAATGGTAGCGCTGGAGGAAGGTTAATGCGGCGCCCATTCGCTGAGTTTTGTAATGACAGCATCTTGGGAACCCATTCCGCGCAGTTTGCGGTACTCGAGTCTTTCACTCACAATGGTATAGAGAGCAGACCGTGAAATTTGCGGAAACAAATCAATCAACCCAGAAATTGTGAACCGACGATTTCCGCGAATCGCCTGATCCACGCGCTGAACAAAATCATCGGTTGACACTGGCTTCCTTCCCATTTCCGCACTTTGCTGTCACTCATGAACGTTTTTCGTACACTTTACTCATTCTTCTATGAATTTCAGCTGCATTGCTTCCTTCAGCATTCAGAAATCGAATGATAGAATGATCGAATGATTTGGCGGGAGACTATTTTTCAAAGCATGTTTATGTGCTCTGTACGTACTCAGAAATGACAACCGCGAATCGACGCATTCCCTGGGTCAACTACAGACACAGCGCACAGACCTAGCGGATTTTCCCCGATGCTTTCCTTTAGCAACCAATCGGACCTTGAAAAAAAAATAGCCCTCGTATTAGATCTCCCCCCTGTAGTTTGATATCTTGAAGCTGGTTGACAAAATGTGCGGAGTCCTTGATGTAACTGCTGGCATGTCCAATGTACGGTTGTAACAGACTGGATAAGTATTTGGCCAACTTGTAGGTAGGACCCTCGATGGCACTGATAATGGGTCGCAGCGGTACATCGTCCTTGTGTATTTTGGGGAGCCCGTATATTCTTGGGGGCAGTGCCTCTGATGTTATTAGTCTCTTTTTGGTGGCGTCATCCAGAGAGAACTCTTTATCAGTTTGCTCGTGTCGCGTAGTATCCGCAATGTAGGATCACGTTTGAGCACGGTGTAAGTGTTCGCATCGAGCAGATCGGTCATCTTCGTGTAGTCCTCATGTGCTAGTAAAACAGTAGCGTTATCTTTATCTGCTGGTAAAACAATTATGGTATCATCATTCTTGAGTTCACGTAGAGCCTTTAATTCCGCCATGGATAAGTTCTTCTTAGGTGGTTTAGCACGGCGCAGGATGCGTGAAGTCTGTTGGAAGGTTCCGTATGGCTGCTTCTACGTTAGCTATAATGTCCTCTACCGGAATGGATTTGGATGTTACGGCAAACTTTTCACCTTTGCTAAGAGCACTGATGGCTTCCTGGCTAAGCTCGTGTTTAGAAAGGTTTATTACAGTTTGCTTATAATCCAGTTGTGTGGGAGCGCTTTTATTCTGTAAACGCTGAAACTTAGAAGATTGTCTAACTGTGGCGGCTGCTCCGTGTTTCTCCGCAGAATGGGAAGTGATGCGGTCTAGAGTATCCCAGTCATCTTTATGGATTCTGTTGGCTAAGCTGACATGGACTTGCATCAGTTCTAGTGAACACAAAGCGAGGGTTTTTCTGGTAGCGTGCACTTGTTCTCTGACTAAGGCAGCTTTCGTTTTCCGATAAATTTGTTGGGCTTGAGGAGTGGCCAGGTGGTGTTTGACTCGTAAATACTTCGGAACTACCTTTTGATCTCGACAACGTAGTAAGAAAGCAAAGCTGGACAGTAGCTGGAATTTCTTCTTACGTAAGTTGTCGAGTTGTCTTACAGACTTGTAAACCTCCTCCCCGTAGAGGCGTGTCAAATAGATGCGAAGGCTTTCACGGCCGGTGTTATGGTGTATCGTATGATTGGTTCTCGGGTTATAAGGCCGTGGTCGGAGTTCAGAAACTCTTGACATTTCGTTCACAACTGCGGCGGACATCTTCAGAAGAAAATCTTCTAAAAATTAAGTAACTGTCCCCTGCGTTTTATACTTTTATACTCGTGCGAGTATAGTAGGGATGGTGTTGGGGGGTGGGGGGGATGGTAGATGACGTGAACGGGATACCTGCTGACGTCAATCAGGATGTTGCAGGTAATATTTCTGACGTCACTCGCTCTTTCGCCGTATCGCGGTCTGTTTTTTTGCCCCTTGAGAACCAACCACACGATGCACCATAACAATAGTTCCCCGTAATAGGTCACGAAGGCTCTTCCGGACTGTAACAGGATAGGTCTGCTACAATCTAGAATCTACGGTACACAAGAGTAGTAACGTGGCTAGCGTACGTACCGATCGCCTATTATCACCTCAGAGGTTGACCGCCAGGTACTCATTTATGGCGAGCTGGGCCGCAAAAATGCCAGTGATCGAATTGACGAGAGCAGGATTCAAACCCGCATCGCTAGGTTTCGTAGTCTAGCTGCTTATGCTTATGTCCGGTATGAATGGGAGCTTACATCCGCAAACCTCCGCTCGGCAATGCAGCGGCCCGATGATAGATGCGGCCGCCCGAAGGAGCGAGAGCGGTCCCGATGTGGTTGCACGAATACACGGACTTCGTACAAATTAAGCGGTCAGAGCGTGACACGCTAAATTTCATGTTAGCCGTCTTTGTTTACTGTTCAAATGTATAGACAGATAATAGGAATTATAAAATAATAGAGAAATTAAAGGAATATATGTGCTTTATAAAAAATATCGAAAACCTTATTACGACCCTTTTCTATAAAGAAGAAATTTAGAAGCTTGTTGGCTGTGAGAAGGTTATTGCAGAAGTGATGGTGACTATATAATTGACTAATAAAATCACTGGTGTTCTTCATATCTGAAATTACAATCTGATCAAATAGTTGATCAATGAGTAATATTGTGCAAACTTAAATTACTACTTGAAACTTAAGACTAAGGATTTTCACACTAAAATCTCTTAGGTTCTAACAACTTATTTACACTAATATTAACGTGTACACTAGCACTATACTCTGCTTTTGCACTAACACAAATATTAAACCAGCTCAAAAGGTTTGGTCCTCTTGAGTCGTCTTGTCAAATCCGTGTTGTCGAGAGGCTGGATTGCCTCGACATTGACGTGGTGAAAGAGTCTCTGTTCATGATTCTTGGTGAATTTTCTAATGGCCTGGTTAATGGTAACCATTTCCAGGTCTTTATGGAGATCATTATTCCTGAAGTACCATGGAGCGTTAACAATACTCCTCAATACTTTGTTCTGAAACCGCTGTATTAAGTCTAAATTGTTCTTTTTGGTGCAATCCCATATCTGGATGCCATATGTCCATGTGGGCTTAAGAATTTGTTTGTACAGAAATACTTTGTTGTAAATTGACAGGGTAGAATTTCTTCCAAGTAGCCAATGCATTTTTCTAAATTTGATATCCAATTCTACTTTTTTTTTCTTTACATGAGCTTTCCATTGTAGCTTCGCGTCCAATGTCATACCCAAAGTTTTGCTGTATCAGCATATGGCACTTTGATATTATTTATGCTAACAGGAATATGATGATTTCTTTTATTCTTGAAATTGACGTGGACAGATTTAGTCTCATTCAACTTGATTCGCCATTGCATGATCTAACTGTTAATTTTGTTTACTGACGCTTGTAGATTTATTGCTGCTTCTTCGTGATCTTTACCTACAGTCATTATGGCAGTATCGTCAGCAAAGTAGCTATTGTATTATTTTCTAATTCAGGAATATCACTGGTGTATATTAAGTAAAGGACCGATCCTAACACACTGCCCTGCGGGACTCCTGCTTTTATTTCCTTTAATTAGGAGTAGGCATCTTCGTATTTAACTCTGAAAGTTTTATCTGAAATATAAGACGTTAAATAATTCTGCGAACTGTTTGGGCAACATCGTATTTAATTTATAAATAAGTCCTTCAGGCCATACCCTATCAAAAGCCTGTGCTACATTAACAAAGACAGTAGAACAGACTCTTCTTTCTTCATAGGACTTTTCAATTATGTTTGTCATCCTGTGGATTTGGTCTATAGTCGAGTGACTCTCCCTGAAGCCAAATTGATGCCCTGGGATTATGTTGTTATCTTCTATAATTGGTTTCAATCTTTTAAGCAGTATTTTTTCATATACTTTGGAGATTACAGGCAATAAAGGAATTGGCCTATAAGGTGAGACTTCATTTGGTGACTTTCCGGGTTTAGCGATCATTATCACTTCCGCTGTTTTCCATATCTTAGGTACATATTTTAATCTGAAGGATGTATTAATTAAGTATGTGAGTTTTACGATTGCTTTACGAGGAAGCTCTCTCCTGTAATCAAATCAAACCCAGGAGCCTTCTTTGAGTTAATGTTTTCTTTTATTTCCGTTGAAATTTCTTTTGAAGTAGTGAATCTGATATTGCCTTCTTCTGTGATAAGATTCTCCCAGTTAAGAATGTTCTCGCCCTGATTTAGTTGGAAAATCATTTCGAGGTGTTGTGCTGAACACCTAAATGTTAGCTTTTTGTATGTTACTTTTTGCCCGTGTATGTCGGCATTTTTAATTAGTGGGTTCTGTAGAATCGGTCTGTTTAATTGTTTGGTTGCTTTCCAAAGCGAATGGTCAGCTTTGCTATCATTTGACAGTTCACTTAGGTAGTTACAAATAGAGTAATTTTTAACTTTTTGAATCTCTCGTTTGAGTTGCTGTGTGGCATTGTTTAATCTAATTTTATCTGCTGGGAATTTTGTTTAATGCCATATTTTTCTGCTTCCTTTTTTCGGAAATGAGCTTGTTGAATATTATTAACAAATTTCTCTGCTTCACTATCTAGTTGATCTTCATTTCTTAGCGGACATGACAATTTAATAGTTGCCTCAAGTTACAGTTTGAAGCTCTTCCAATCAGTTTCCCTATTAGTCAATCTAGGAGGCATTTCTTTTTGTATAGTACTATCACTCAAAGTGAGCAGGATGGGAGAATGATCAGAATTCATATCCCAAGCCTCTTCCATGTTTATATAATTTACAGACACATTTCGTACTATGAAGAAATCAATTAAGTCTGGGATATTATTTGTATCTGTAGAACAATATGCTGGCTTGCCAGTTGATAATGTTGTACATTTTAGTTGGTTGACCGCTTGTATAAGTTGCTTTCCTTTTGTATTGATTAACCTAGAACCCCATTGGATGTGCTTAGCATTGAAGTCTCCTCTAATGATAAATCTTTATCCGTGATGAGTTAGAAAGTCTAGATATTGCTCTTTTTTGATAGCATGTCTAGGCGTGCAATAGACTGCGATAACAATGATATTATATGTTTTTGGTTTTAACATTTACTGAGGCGGCTTGAAATTCCCGTGTTTTGTATCCCATCTCTTCATGATGATTAATTGATTATCTGATTATAACGACACTACCATCTTTAGCGTAATTTTCCGGATGTATAGTGTGGTATGCTTTATAACCCATGAATTTAATAAATGACTCATTAGTAAAATGGGTCTCGGAGATGAGACATATGCCAATGCCCTCTATGTCTAGGATTGCATGTAGTTATTGCTGGTGTTGCAAGACTCCATTGGCATTCCATTCCATGATTCTAAGGTTACTTGCCATTATAATTTTTGAGAAAAGCTCCTTTAGCTCTGTGTTCAAGCTTTGTAAGGCGCTCATCCATTTTTGTTAATTTCTCCATTATTTGTTGAAGAGCGTTTTGAATAGAAACATCTTGATTTTGCTTTTGCGTTTGTTTTCTATTGAAAATTTTTGACTTACCACTTATTGGCTGACTGCAGAATTTCTCCCCTGTGTTTGCATTGGGTACTGGTATTTGTTGGTTATTTCTCTGCGGCTGTTTTTGTAGAATTGGTTTCTTGATGTGTTTGTCACTTTAATTTTTGCAACAATATATCCTCTGTAGTTGGCTAGATGTCCCTTTTCGAAGTGAACACTCTTTGGCTGGGCTTCTTTCGGTTTATTACAATTGATCGTTAAGTGTTTACCAGTACATCTGACACACCGTGGTTCCATGGCACAGTACTTTTGTGTATGGCCATATGCTTGGAATTTTTTACATTGTGGCACAAGCCTGGATTTTCTAAACGGTAAGATTTCAACTCTGACTCCTAATACATAAGTTATTCCGTAAATTTTGTTCACACTTTCGTCATGTCTGAATGAAAGCATGAACATATTGAGGGGTTGTTTTGTTTTATATTTAACTTAGGGGTGGCTTCAATGAGTTTATAGCCACGTTTCTTCATCTCGTAGACAATCTGGTCTGGCTTTAGAGAATGATGCAGTCTATTAGCCATAACTTTAATTGGCCTATTTTGCTTATTCTCATATGAATACCAAAAATATTCTTTAGCGTTTAGTATTGCGGTAAGTGATTTGAAGTCATTTTCATTTTGCATGTTAATTTTAATAGTTTTATCTTTAACGATTTTAATTTTTGCATCACAGAAATTACTTACTATGTCATGTAATTCATTAAAATTATCAATATTTTCTACCACTTTAGGTGGAGGTGTAAGAATTTTTTTAGTACCTGCTACACCGGATGTGCCCTGTTGTTTTTATGATGGTGGAGTTAAAGAAGTATTCGTTTTCCTTTCCTTCTGTCTTTTTCGCGAATCCATTCTGTTTCACGTGCTAACTCATCCTCATCCGTATGATATTCAATTGCCTCTTTTTCGTTATTATTAGCCAATTTTGTTCCAGGTTTTTATATTTTAAAAGTAATTATAATAATAATAATTTACTTTTAAAATTGTACAGGATGAAGCAAAGCTTCCTTTCTAATTTCAAAGGAAGGTTATGAAGTAAAGAGTACTTTAAAAATTGGGAAGGTGATTTGATTAGACGAGGATAGTCGGAAAGTTTACCTAGAGGTATCTTCAATAGAGAGCTTCTGTTGTCGAACCATAATTTTGGTTTGACTACATAATATGCCTTTTAGATTTATTTTTAATTTGAGCCTCATGTTTTTTATAATCAAAAATTGATGTGTTGTGGGTAGGAAACTTCAGAAGTAGTACAGTCAGAAGGGGAAGAAGAAAACTTTTGAGTACGCGAACATCTAAAAACGGTAACGGAATAATGATGCATTTTGTAGGTTTCTAAATAAACATGCCGTTGCTCTTTACCTGTCTAGTAGTACTGCACAGCAAATTTGACACCAATGCCAAGTGTTGCGTAAGATATTTCCTGGCCGTTTAGTCTCTTAAGGCGGTCGCGTTGCTTGGCTAGCTCGCTCACCAGATTTTGTAAAATGTGACTTCTTTCTATAGGATATCTCAAGGCTGAGGTTTACAAATACCACCGTAGAAGATTACGCAAAGAAACCAGACGAATTCTTCAACACATATTGGGGAGGGTAACAAATAACTTCAGAATGTGACCATCAGTACTTCGAAAATAAGGGCATCACTAAGTCGATATCCTTAAGAACACATTGAAATGAAACTTCTCGCTCTGTAGTTTTCCCTGTAAAAATAAATTTTACGTATTTCTTGTCGTTTTTTATCTATACTTCTGAAAAAAAGGGAAATTTTGCCCAACCCTGTTACAGGTGCAAGTATATAGAAATACAGTTGTAGGCGGAAATGTTAAGATAACTCGAGAATAATTTGATGAAAGTATGTGATTATTATAATTGCACAATTTTAAATAACTTTCTTCAGACTAGATAGCACGTCGTTGGCTATCTCCTGCGTATCAGCTATGTATGTCCGGAGTACATTCCTTTCTCACTTTATTACATTTAATTTTTAATTTCATTGTTTGCGATCTAACAATGTGTCACAAATCACTTTTGAGAATGTTACGTTTAGTACCATAATGGAATTGTTATATTAACACTTGTTGTACAATTAGGGACGTCATCACTTTGCCCGTCCTCTGTAGTTCAACGCACCTTTGGGCCCGATTTTTGGCCGTTCGAGGCCAGATTAGTCCTTAAATTCGTTAATTGCCGCCCGCGGTTCACACCATTCAGCTCGTTGGTGCTGGGAAAAAGCGCGCAGGGGTCCTGGCGCCCGAACAATAAAGCGAACGTGTGCCAGATTCCGCGCAGAATTAATTCATACATATCGAGTCACGCTCCGAGTGCGCAGACACCACCACGCGTTTTTCGATTCGCGTGAAAGCGCCGTTTTTCCCCGGAGCGCAAAAAGCCGCCGGTTCCGGTTGAAAATTCTAATTACTGTTAGCTAACAATTAGCCGCCGAGCGGCATATTTTATGCATTGGCAGTCTTCAGCTATTTCGGATCGATTAAAAACTCGCGGTGGCTGGAGCGGACTCGAAATTTCCGCCGCTGATGAGTTTAATTGACGGTCCATTACCGCGCACGTAAGCGGATCTGATCGCGGATCGCTGCGCGGATCGTCCGTCCTCTCGAGGAGATGCTTAATTGGCGCGGTTTAATGAATTTAATGGGGGATCATTAATTCTGCTGAATATCAGCCGGCCAATTAGCGATCTGCACGCTTTGGTCATGACTGCTATGCAACACAGAGTGCTGCTGGTACACCGGGGAAAACGGTTTTGCTCGAGTGGATTTCCACATCTTCTGGCAGTCGTGGCAAAAACGCCGGGCAATAAATGCAACAAAAATACGCAATTTTCTATTATGAAAAGTATAACTTTCTTCATTATTTTAGAGAAATAGTGGCCTATGACAATGCAGATGTTAGATATTTAGGAACACGATCTATTACGTAAGAAATCTTAAAAAGTTTGCTCTCCTGCTTCCTTCTTCGCCAAATTATTCCTTATGATGCACTTTTTTAAATTAATTTCCGCAAATAAGCAGACGAATTGGTAACAATAGTTTTGAATTAGTAGAACATTGCCAAATAACAGTTATTTACGGTGATATACATAGCTTGACCATAAATACTGTTACACTCTGATTAGAACTACAAAATAAAACCATTAACTGCTTTTGCATAATATTTTCAAGATTTATTAAATGGTTATTGATAAGTATAGTTACAACAGATTTATTTAATGGCAACCTTTAGCTTCTACATAAGCTTTAAGACGTCCGGGCCACTTGTCTATGGCAGCATGCACTACAGCTGTCAGAGCTTCAAAGAATCAACAAAACTTTTTGAGAAAACTATTCTAATCTAATGGACTGAGATATGAGCTACCAAAAAGCCAATCATCTACCGTTAGAAAATGAGGCACATTGTTGTTCGGCCAAGTTTGGGTTGATCGTGCTTCATGGGCGGGTGCAAAATCTTGTTGAAAGATCCAAGTCGGACCTTTAGAAAACGTGTGATTGAAAGGTTTCACTACACCTTTTAAAACGTTTTTCATATCGGGCACTCCATCATAACAGACTCCCTATAAAACCATTACTGCTGCTGAATTATGGTGTCTCTTAACCCTTGGAATTAGATGAGATGTTTCTTTGGACGACCTAGTGTATACTCTGTAATTTTGTTTGTTGAAATATTCCTTTGTCGTAAATTTTTATCCGCAAACAAAATTCTTCTGTGGCCATCATGCAGATAATCAGTCAACAAACTCTTTGTTTTTTCTCTTCCCGCTTTTTTTAAAATAATCTGTCAACGCATATGTTTCATAAGCAGCTGGACATTTTTTTTGTTTGGCTCTAGGCCCAACGTGGGAGCACAGCCTGCAAACTGAGATGTTAAGACTCTCATGGGTTCGCTTTCTCTACCCGGTCGTCGCGCACCATCTCTGAAGCGGGGCGATGCGGTAAGCTGTGTGTTCGAGTGAACGCAGGTACTCAATTATTTTTAGTGACTGAGTAGACCATTCCCCAGGCATCAGAGGGCTCCGAGAATGGAACCCGAGCCCGTCTGCATCCCATTTGCGCCTCAACCACTTGGACTACTCTGGTCCTAGGTTCTATTTAATAATACGAAACATCTTAGTTTTGGAAATTTATAATCTTTTACTTACGAAGAGAATTTTGTTTAATTCGGGAACTTACGGCTTTGACTGCATAACATTTTGAACTGAATGTGATCTTCCAGATCTTGGACGATCTTTGACAACTTCAGTTTCACCAAATAATTTTATAGCCCAATATACAAATATAGGACTAATGCCGAGAGCGTACAGGGTCTTAAAAAGTACACTTGTAATGGTATTATAGCAATAAAAAAAATTTTGTCACCCCACTTTATTGGCAAATAACCAAACCTGTCAAGAAACGCAATGTAATTTATAACTTTAAGACTTGACTATTACAACTGTATGTTAAAGTCACGGATATCTCTGTGCTGTGTAAAGCAAGTAGGTTTGATTATGTAACAGTATTTATGGGAATACTAAGTATATAGGTGAGTTAAATTTACATGAAGTTTTTTCTCGAATCGTATATTAGCGACGACCAGCAATACACGTGCTAGTGGAGCGTTAAGCCAGCGAGCATAAGCTCAAAGACTCAAAGTGGAATTACGTATGAACATTTACAAATAGAGAAGTACATGCACAACAAATACTGGATGTAAGAACTTTGACTTCACCTAATGTGGGAAGTAATCACTATCTATTACTCTGTAAAACATGAATAAAAATTAAATATTTCGATAAACAATTAATTAAAGAACTGGAAACAAAAATAAATGTAGAAAATTTAGAAGACGAATCAAACAAGAACTTTATGAAAGAAGAGTGGAAGAAACATAATAGCCAATCCAATAAATGACGAAGATAAAGCTGAATCAAGATAAAAGGAAGCATATTAACTGCCGCTCATAAAACACTGAAAACTAAAACTATCAAGAAAAATAACAAATGAACAACCAAAACACAATGGTTCACATAGAATACAAAAAAATGAAAAGAATAACCCATGAGTTGGCAGGGAAACAGAAACAGAGTACCGGGAGAGATTTGTGAAAGGACTAGAGTCAGATTTCTACGAGAAACAAAGAAAAATATGGAGGTTTACAAGACAATAGAGGTGTGAAGTGAAGGAATTGATTAAATATAAACATATTAAAAAAAACGCGGACTACTTACACAACAGATTTATACAAGAACGAGTCAAATATTATTCTACAAAAAATACCAAACACAAACGAGAAAACAATAATTACAGAAGAAGAAGTGAAAGAGACTACAAAAACTAAAAAACAGAAAATCTCCAGGTAAAGACCAAATAGTAAATAAAATATTCAAATACGGAAGCAGCAGACTGGTTAAATAATTCCAAATAATCATCCAAAAAATCGTATGATTTAACAGAATTCCAGATGAATGGCGACGAGCTATGATTATACTAATGTTTAAGAAATGATTACAAATAATCCGATAAGTACAGTGATAAACACAATACTGAAATTAACAACGAGGTTAATAGCAAAGAAAATAAATGAAATAATACAATTGCAAGAAGAGCAGTAGGGATTTAGGTCGATTATGTAGTGATGGCGTATTTATAATAAGACAGCTAAGAGAAAAGTCACTGGAATATAATGTACTAGCATATTTATGCCTAACACATAGATCTCAAGAAGGCGTTTCACAGGGTTCAAATAAACGACGTAATACACCTCTCATATGATAGAAATATTCCGTTGGATCTAATAAAGACTGTCGAAAATATATATAACAAATTGTTGAAGCAAAAGACGGATTTACTGAACCCATAAACTATAAAGCGACATTAGACAGCGAGACTCCTTCAGCCTGTTGCTGTTCAGTCTTGTAATAGACGAAATCATAAAAAAAGTCAAAACGAAAAAAGGATACAGAATGGGAAATAAGGAGCTGTTATGCAGACGACACCACAATAATGGCAGCAAACGGCATCCCCTTCAAAAACTACAGTACCATTTTTAAATTACCTCACAAAAAAGTAACATGATAATATTCAGTGAAAAAACTAAAACACTGTTGATAAGTAAAAACCAATAAGATGTAAGCTAGTAGTCTAGCATCATTCATGATATACACATCTGAAACAAGACCTGACACTAGCACAAAGACTATTGAGGCGACAAAGGTGAGGGTACTTAGTAGAATCATAAATAAAACATTAAGGAATAGAGTAAGAAGTAAAAATGTAAGGCGTATGTGTAAGAAAGTGTTAATAACATACAGAGAGAATGGTAGTTGACAAAGTGGTGAGAGTATCAAGAGACAAGTCGCCAGTCGGTAGAAGATCGATAAGGCGCCACAAAAACAAGGACGCGATGATTTAAATTAAAGGATGACCGAAAAAGGAACATGCAGTTATCCTATTTATGAGACAGAAGAAGAAGAAAAGATAAATATATTTTACAAAACAAATTATAAAATAAATTGTTAAAAATCACCGATAAATTCACAAATAACGCCTATTACTCATCAAACTCAAAGGTTCCATTTCAATCGTTACAATCACAACCATATTTACCTCGACAGTTTTAACGACTACATCACTCAATTGGAAAGAATATTATCACACATCCAAAAGAAACCCATAGTAGACGGTGTAAAAAGTCATCTGAACAACCGATTTAGCATATTAGTACTACGGAATGAAGAATATTCAAACACCTCCTGTGCAGAATGTCTAAATTTCTTTCTATATTCATATACAGTGTGATTAAAAAACTGGCTAATTAACTACTAGAAGTAGGTCTAACAAGATTACTAAAACCATTTGTAATCTCCCTGACTTACAGAAAATTGGTAACGTTTACGCAAGAACAAAAATCATCATACAACTTAAATACGAAAGAGAATACCGAGTAGTAATTAAACACTTTCGTCATTTAATGAACATCCTTGATATGAAAGAAGAAATAACTTCATTGGAAACAGCGAAAAACATTGTTAATGCTAAACAAACATTAAATAGGTTCTTTGCAGACTTGGATATAGCCATTAATAATAAAGACAATTATAAAAGAACATATCTGTTGTGTGCAAGTGGAGCTATGTAAAAAAGAAAATTCAATGCATGAGATGGCAGCTGTGCGGACACAAAACTGGTCAGTGTGTGCATAAAATGTGCAGGCTTACATAGCATGCAAAAACGCTCCTGCCACTGTGCCTTATTCCATTCAGCAAATTACCAAAGTTGCGAATATTACCATAGTCTTTATAAAAGCAACAAAGCAATAGTAAATCCAGTAACTATCCCTCTTCATCATCAAATATAAACAGAAACTTCATCTACCAACAAGTGTCTATTTTGTTTAATCAAGGAGTAGTAGCAACAACAGCATATCATAAGCGACAGCAACAACAGCAGCAGAATGAACAACAGCAACAATAACAGCGATAACAATATCAAAAGCAAGTAAGAATCTCATGTACACCTATAGATTTTTGGGTTCATATAATCTAGTTTCGACAACAAAAGTTGGAACTTATTGTGCACGTTCGATCAAGCAATAGCATTATTTCTCTTTGATCGGCTTTTTTATATCTTTTATTTATTTTTCCGTAATATATCCCAATGTTTGTGGGTACATTAGCTAATCAACGTAATCAAGTTGCAAACGAACAGTTGTATCAGATGAACTTTTTATTTTGATCAATAAGACGGTTGTGCGATTTTAAGTGAAACTATATTCACATGTAAGAAGAAAACAGGACGACAAAAGGAGCAGAAGGGTGACAAAGTGGAGGCCGAGAACAGGAAAAAGATCACGGGGAAGACCCCGTACGCGCTGAAGAGACGACATCAACAAAATCGCCAGTGGATGGGAGGTACAGAGAATCGTGAAATATGGAAACAGTTAGGGAAGGCGTTTGTCCAACGATGGAACATTGGACGCTGATTGATAATGATGATGATGATGATAATGATCTTTATAAAAGATATATTTGACGTGGGTGACACACTAAGAATACTGTATGGAGATGGTAGAGTAGAACTAAAAATTTTGTTTGCACTTATCACATTATCGGTGTATGTAGAAAATTGAGCATCATTTTTATGTGAATTTGCTAAAAAATTGTCTTCATTATTTTCACAATTGTCGATTTCGTATGCTTTGTCTGAAGAATTGCCTATGGAAACGTCAGATTTCTCTAAAATCGGCTGAAGTTCTTTGTCAGATATTTTTCTGAAATTGCTCATTTCATAGGTTCAAAAAATAGTATATAATAGTAGTAAAAGTAAAAATGAAGTAAAACACGTTTTTAGTACTACAGAAACACCCGTGGGCAGTCTGAAAAGTTTTAAAATTCTGCTACTACAGACATGCTTTGAAAGATACCTGTAAAAATTCCGGCCATTCTGGACGCTCAGTTGTTGTTTGTATCAGTCGATGTCAGTCTTCTTCTTCTTGTCCATCATGCTTTGGATATAATCTGTTGCAACACTACGATTCTGTATTTGTATACTTGGTCCTTCCATGTTTTTTTCGATCTTCCCAAGCTTCGTCTTCCTTTTGTTCTATATCTGTAGTATATTTTGGGTAGTCTGTCGTTTTCCATTCGTTCTAAACGTTCTTTCTATTTCTGCCTGTAGTCTTTTAATTTTCTCCATAATGTTAAATATTTTTAGTTCTTCTCTGATATTGTATCCGGCGATCGACAGGAATAGCATTTTTGATGTAGTTATTCTTCTTCTTTTTTCTGGTCCAATCACTACCGCATGTTAGACTTGGAATGGTCGCTGTCTTGATGAACTGTTTAATTAATGTGTTTTGTCCAGTCTCTTGAATGTTCTTCTATCGCATGTATAGTTAAATTCTTCGATTTTGTCAATGTCGTTCTCTTCCGTATAATTTCCCTTATCAATGAGTTTTAATTAGTTGGTTTCATCTAGTGGTTTCTTGATCGGACCGGTTCATTGCCGCAAGATAGGCAGGTTTTCCTTTTTAATGTATTTATTAATTCTTGTTCATAACGCTGAGTACTCGAATTTTCTTAATGTGTTCAACCCACTGATCGTCTTGCATGGATCGGTAGTACACCCACATCTCTGTAATGCTTCAGTTGCTAATCAATTTTTGTATCAATGTCCAAGTCTTCAGCATCGTCAGTATAGCAGTATTGAATAGAATGTAACAGCTGCATTCTAGTCAAATCTGTATCTTACATGCTTTTATCGTCATGGCTTTTATTTCTGTATGCGAATGTTTTCTCTAATTAGATTATGGAAAGTCATCGTCTGTCTCATTATTCAATGTATTTCTAATTCTGGTTTGTCTAAGATTTGTTGTAGTCTATCACAGCAGGTATTTAAATTTGTGGAACTTGTTTGCTATATGTAATCATTCGTAGTACATTTATATTGACTGTTGATGTCTGGTGGTATTCTGCTCAGTGCCTATCCTTTCGGATGTTGCTTTTTGCTTTTCGTGCTGTAGTTGAGTTGTTGTTAAAGTACGAACCATTTTCTTAGGTTCTGTAGCCATGATATTCGGTCCTACGTCCTGGGCCTCGTTTTCCGTACACTTTCCTGCAAGATGAGTTGCAGTCGGCCATATCGATGTTCGTTATCATTCCGCGGTATCCTCAAATTGTTGAGTAATCTTCCGTTACTTTCATACCATTCTTCCGAGCCTTCAAGTGCTTTAATCGGACCATACTTGTTCCGAATATATACTTTGAACACTAAGTTGGTGATAGGACGCATCCTGACGTCATCCCCTCGTTTAATAGCCACTTCAGTTGTGATTGAAGATTTTCTAATCTTGATTAGCGTGCTGTTTGGTTTTCGTATATGTTTCTAATAATTGTGATGTCTTGTTTATCCAGTCCTTTATGCTGTAGCACGTTTATTAATTCTGCGTGTTTTATACTGTCAAATGCTTTGACATAGTCAATGAAACAGAGATATACCTCCTTTTGATATCTGCATTTTTGCAGTAATACTGTTAATCAAATAAAGCCTCTCGAGTGCCAAGGCCGTCCGAAAGCCAAACTGTTCTTCGCTTAGGTCTTATTCACTTTTCTGCGTATTCTGTTGTATTATTTTTAAAATAATTTTAGCAGTGGCTCATTAAGCTAATTAATCGGAATTGATCACATTTGTTCGCATTAGTTTTCTTTGGTATAGGAATGAAAATTGACTTTAGCCAGTCGTGGTGTTTCCTGTTTGGTATATTTTATTGAACAGGTTTGTCATTATGTTTATGTTACCTTCATTTATGAGTTTCAGAATTCTGCATAAATGTCGTCTGGTCCGGGAGCTTTCCGTTTTTAGTTGCATTTAACACTTTAATTACTTCTGCTTTTAATATGTTTGGCCCCGTTTCGCCCTTCGCGGTGTACGGGAGGTTAACTTCATCGTCAAACAATTGTTGTACGTAGTTTGTCCATTCGCTGTTTAGTTCTTCTGTTGTAGATAGCAGTTGGTTGTTATCATTTGTTAGCCTTGTTGGCAGTCGTTTTTTAAAGTTTC
Source organism: Sinelater perroti (assembly GCA_036346155.1). Classification (NCBI taxonomy): domain Eukaryota; kingdom Metazoa; phylum Arthropoda; class Insecta; order Coleoptera; family Elateridae; genus Sinelater; species Sinelater perroti. The sequence goes on along the minus strand of JARFIY010000046.1, from coordinate 819,480 downwards.
CAGTAACTTCCTTTACTTTTTTATGTAAATTGAAGAGATCGTGTTTGTTCTGCAGTTCTTCAAGCTCTTGGCATCTATTGCTCATCCATTTCTCTTTTGCTTCTCTTATTGTTCGTCTTATTTTGGTTTGGGTTTGATTGTACCTCTGTAGGTCCGAGTTTTTATACATTTGTCTCTCGTCCATTAGCTCTAAAATTTCCTTTGTTATCCATTCCTTTTGTGATCGTATTTTGATGGTCTTACAGTTTGGGCTTGTATATTGTTTAGCGTGTCTTTAAATTGTTTCCAGATATTTTCTATTTGCTCTTGGTCGGTTTCAGCCTCTGTTTCGCGTATTTTTTTGAATTCGTTGTTTAGTGACGCGGATATTTGATCTTTTTGTATCTGGTCTTCTAGTATTGCCATATTTGGTTTTGTGTTTGTCTTCTTCCTTATCTTTTTTAACCTAATTCTGATGCGTGCTACTACAGGGTTATGATCCGACCCCACGTCTGTTCCTGGGTAGGTCTTTGCTCCAAGAACTCCATTTCGATATCTTTTGTCTATTAGGATAAAATCGATTTGATTCCTGATCACATGTCTTGGGTGGTCTTGCGGTGATTTCCAGGTATAAAGGCGTCTCGGAGGTAGTTTAAACCAAGTGTTGCTTATTACAAGATTTTCTTCTTGACAAAATTGTACTAATATGTCACCTCTTGGGTTTCTGTCACCCAGTCCATACATACTCCCCTACTACATCTTGAAGTGGTCCTTTTCCGATTTTGGCATTGAAATCGCCCATAATTATTGTTATCTAATCTTTTTTGATGTGTGATTTTAATTGTTTTATTTGGGTGTAGAAATTGTTTATCTCTGCGTCGGGTTTTTCTGCTGTTGGTGCATATACCTGTATTATGTTAACATTTTTTGGTTCTACTTTTAGTTGGATCAACATTGCTCTGTCAGATTGCGGTATGAAATTCATGACCGATTTTTTCGCCTCTTTGTTCACTCCGTTTGGGTGATCAGGTAGGTTGTTTCCAGAGTAATATACAGTTGAGTCGCCTATGTTCATTTTTCCTAACTCCTTCCACCTCATTTCGCTAATTCCGAGGACATTTATGTTTAGTCTCTTCATCTCTTGGATTGTATTGTGTATCTTCCCAGCCATATACATGCTTTTCACATTCCAAGTGCCAAATTTGATTGGTATTTCTTTTTTGTTTTCCACTTTCGGGTGGTTCCTAGCATTCATCGCGGGGATTCTTCGCACCCTTTGACCATTTAAGGTCTGCCGCGGACTAGGGGCCGTTTTGTATTGATGTGTTGCCATAATTGTTTGTCTTGAGAAAGTTTAAGCGGTAGTTTCTCCTTGCTTTCCGCTTTGGTTTCTAGCCGCCCAATATGGGAACCGACGCTATTTGCAGCCGCTCAATCTGAGTCAGACGCTGCTGTTACTATGGGAGCCATTACATTCATCAATTGAAGGTTGCCTCCCATAGCCTCTCATTTAGTTTAGCCTGTGTGCCGACACAGTGTCCGGGATGTGGCCGCTTAACAAGCTTCTGGGAGCCATAAATGAGAGTGAGACCACCCGGAGACCAATATCTCTGAATGACCCAAGGGTCCGGCAATTCAGAGTATAGAGGTGCTACTCCTGGGTGAAATCTCCCGTACATCCCGTAGTTATTCTGCGTTCGTTATTTTTGGTAATGGTCCAGCAATCACTACCGTATGTTAGACTTGCAACGCCTGCTACTTTATAGAATTTTATTATTGTTTCCTTCTGTACTTTGTTCTTGAATGTTATTTGTATCGTGCCATTGTAGTAGTTAAATTTTTCAATTTTTTACATGTCGTTCTCTCCCGTGAAAGAAATTAAATAGCCCAGAAATTTGAAATTTGAAATTATTTTTTCATCTAGTGTTATCTTTGATCGGACCGGTTCATTGCCAGAAAAGCCATTACTTTCAATTTATTAGTGGATATTTTAAGTTATATGTTATATGTTATAAGCGGCTAGTTGAAGTGAATTTTCTGAATCTGTAAGTACAAGCTGATCGTCTGCGAATAGGATGGTAGTAACACATTTTGTTTTATTTAGATTATGCGTACAAGTTTTTATATTATCAATTCACTGCCTTACAGCATCGTCAGTATAGGAGATTGAGTAGAATTGGAGACAGGCTGCATCTCTGTCTTAGTCCAAAATTTGTGTTTTCGAAATTGCTTTTATCGTCATGGTTTATTATTTCTGTATGCGAATATATGTTTTTAATGACTCTAGTTAGATATATGGGTAAATCTAGTCTGTTCATTATTGCCCAAAAATGTTTACGGTATACCTGTTTTGTCGAAAGCTTTGTTGTAGTCTATGAACATCATGCGTTTTTCTTTGTTGAATTCTCGATGTTTCTCTTTTATTTCTCTTGTTGTGAATATATTATCAGTACAGGATCTGCTTTTTCTGAATCCTGTCTGCTCTTAATAATATGTAATATTACAGTGTATATTATATTCCCGGAGCTCTCTGATGCCTGGCGGGTGGCCTACTCAGTCACTAAAAATAATTGAGTACCTGCGTTCACTTGAACAAGGGGATAATGAGAGTAGTCTGAGGCACGGTGCTTGTCATATCGCCCCGCATCAGAGATGATGCGCGACTCAGATTCTAGGAATCGTCTACTATGTTCCGTTAGCCTTTTTGATAGAGTGTTCTAACCGATTCTATTTGGAGCAATTCTACTTTCCATATTTGTTCTAACAATGTTCGTTTTTCATTTTTCACCCATTTTGCATGTAGTCTTACTTTGGCTTCTAAGAAGTAGTGGTCTGTATGTACATTTATTCCTCTATGTACTTGTGCGTCATTAAACAGTGTAGTAGTTATTTCATTTGCTAGGAAGTAGTCGATTATCGATTTATGGCTTCTTGCTTCCCAGGCGTATGTATTGCTGGTTTGTGTTTAAAGAAGGTATTCATAATTCTTATGTTGTTGTAGCAGGCAAAATCTCTAAGCATTTTTTCATTATGATTAAGGTGGTTTTCGTCATTTGTTCTAATGAACGAGTGCGGTCAGAAATGTGGTCGCCAGCGCATGGAAAGAGAAAAGGCAGCCAACCTGATCCCAAAAAAGACAGCTACGGATCCCAAGCTGATTGCAGTACAAAAGCAAAGGCGACTGGCATTTATTCGCAGACATCTCGATTGGGTCTCGACAGGAGATGTCGGGCTTATAAAAGGCCAGAGGAGCGATTTGCCCATTGGTGTATTCAAGAAACTGTCGCATATGGAGGTGGCTTTTGTATGTTCTGGGCGGCCATTTCGATGCACGGAAAAATTAAGTTAGTTTTCGTGCGTAGTGGAGGATGCGGAGGAGGTTTAACAGCGGACCGCTACATCAAGGTCATTTATTTTTTCCCTGTAATCATCCTTTCCTTTTCAACTCTTTGGTGTTACACATATTCTTAGACTTTGTCAGAACAGGTTCGATTCCAATCAAAGTGATATTATTTGAAACCACAGCTTTTAAGCTTTCAAACAGTAGACTGAATTTTACTTAAAATGCTATTTGATTACTCAAAACTCGAGCATGTTGCTGAGTCGATTGTTTTGCTCGCAGTGTACCATATATAGATATTAAGCTAAAGATTATTTAAGTTGCTAGTGTTGGTTAGTTACTTTATTTTATGGAAATTTATTTTTGCATCAAGTTTTTTTATTTTTATTTTAGCCTATTTAGTTTTTATTGCGTGGGTCTACAGTTAATTCCATTATGCCTTTTTGTGTAATTTGTCTCATTAGTTCATCCAAAACAATAACACCGTTATTTAACTTCACATTCTAATTTATACAAATGGGAATTACCATAAAGAACAGTTGTGACACTGAGTTACACATATGTAAAGGGAACACATTTTTTAAAGACCCAAGATTTGTTTATTTATGCTTTCTTTTAATTCCTCTATAGTTGTTTGTATCTAGTTTCTAATATTCCCAGTAATTGTTTTGCCTTTTATGCTTTTACCACTTATTTTGTGATTCGGTTATCTTTGAACCATACAACGTGACCTAACCATTTCACCTTGCAGGATCTTATTCTTTACTTACACTCCACAAGTCCATTTATTTTCCGATTCTGTCTTCTTATTTGCCGACTTCCAATTTTTTCTCTTACAGATTCTCGATAAAAACTTCTTTTCCCACATTTTCAACAGTTTTATGACATGCATCGATAGTCTGCATCTTGTTTTCACAAGTTATAAGTAGGAGTATAATTGTTCTATTGACATATAGTTTCTTTCTCCATAATGTTACACTTGACCTAGAGAAAAAAATACTTTCTCGTTTGCTTTAACTAAACGCACACTTCTATATTATATGTGTAACAGCTCTGCAATCTTTCCGTCCAAAGATTCTAGTTTTAAATTATCGCAACTTGTTATTATATTCGTGTATTCTACTTGTCTATATTTAGTTTTTCGTAGTTTCATAAGTATCTGCTGTAGCTTTGATGTCGATCTGATAGTCAGTACTGCTGCGTGTAATTAAATATGGTGTCTAGTAAAATTCCAGCATTTTACAATACACATTCTAGAATACAATTAGTAATGTTGCCTCTAAAGGATCGCATTATGAAATAACATTTTACTGTCAATTTCTTTACCAATTTATTTAGACTGGTTTTACGTGCAAATACATAAAAAATTAAAAATTAGTAAATGCTAAATTGCTCTCATTTCAATTTCCCTGTCCGCATTGTCTTTAAGACCTCTTCGGCGCACCAATCCTGCCATAAAATAAGCCAACTCCCTCTGTTTGTAGATACATTACGAATTGATGATCTGCAACGAAACGAATTCTTTCCACGCCCCGATTAGTTTTTTCATCTTTTTCTTCACTAAGGCTGAAACAAAATATAAAACAGATTAAATTACATGTACCTTCGCTTTAAATAAAAAAAATTATTTATTAGAATTAGCATTTTAAATTACTGTTACTAAATGAGCGCAAGAAATACTATTGAATTGAGGATCATTATTGACTCATAATTTCTAGTTACGATTTTCTTCTGGACTTTCTAGTTCCTTGTACTTTGCTTATACAATTATTAAATCTAAATAATATAAATGATATTTTTATATTTTCAGTTTGTATAGTGATATTAAATCAGGACCTACTCTATAAAATTGCAAAAATGCAACTCCTCTAGTTATGAACCGATTTTAATCGAACTGGTTTGTTGCCAAAACCTCGTAAAAAATATTTTAGATTTTCAAAATAGGTCACGGTTGACCTATTATAGGTCAAAAAATATATTATCATAAAGTAATTAGACAATTTGCGTCACCTATCGGTGTTTCATCCACTTTGTCGCCAATTTTTGCCGTTAGTAGACGCATGCGGCACAACTTTGATTTATGTGGCCCTTTGGAACAGGCCCTTTTACTAGTTCTTTATAAACCATATTATTATAAATCACAATGATAAAATATTTGTTAATAATTACCCATTTGCACAATAAGATTTGTTATCAAGGTATTTAAATATAGCGAATTTCATGATTATATTTTTCCTTATTTGAGACTACTCTCAAGGTACTAAAGTAATATAACTATTTGGAATGCTGCCCATTGTCATCTTCAAGATAAATCCGGCGATTTGTAAGCAGCAATACAGGGAATCTGACCAATCGACTTTCGCACGTGACCAATTCCTTGTTAGATTATTCAGCAAGGAACCCTCGCACACTCAATTAGCGATTGTGGTTTGGTTATAAGAAAAACCCAATTTTATAACATAGCGAAGAAATTTAGAGTTTAACAATGAAAAGAAAGCTACTGCTGACAGGACAAGATACAGCAAGCTATCTAATCACAGGCGAAATGAAAAACTCGACCTCGAATTAATAGAGAATGTCGGTCAGAATACTAGACGGATCATGAATAACCGGGCAAAAGAACTGGATGTCGCAAGAACAACAGTCAGTGTCACACAATGTGCAACAACTATTAATTAGGAAAAACAAAAAGACAAAAAGATAAAGGTATTTTTAAATGACGTCGAGGAAATAGTGCTGACTTACTCAGGTTCTTCTTGGATACAACGAACTCCATTCACAACTGCAAAAATAACCATAGAATCTGCCAGAATATTTTTGACGTGCATAGGAAACCGGTCTCTACGACGAAAATTAAAACACAGTAGCCTAAAAAACACCAAACAATTTCAGTAACCCAACATGACCTGGTGAGAACAAAATATTAGAAACTTACGGAGGATACGTGTATTGGATCAAAATTTTAGATTCGACATAAACTTGAATAGAACTACCTATTAATAAAAACAAGGAGGTTTGGAACTGAACGTAAACTTAACATTCTGCAGTGAAAATTAATGTGGCAAATCATCTGGTATAAAACGTTGAATTTTTCAAGGAACGCTGACCAAAGTACACAACCGCTAGAAACTGTATTAGTGATCAAGAATGTTACTTTGATACAAATGCATATAAACATGTTTTCAATTAAAAGGATTTTTTGAAATCAGTCTCATTACCTTTCGAACAAACCTAGTATCATCATTATTTCTTCCCATCCTAATGAAGCCTGTAATTCGGTGGTAACATTAGGAGGAAGAAGGCTTCGAGTCCTAAGATGGCAAAGGAAGTAGTGGTAATACATAAGATTTTTTCCGTCCTTGGTACTAATAAGTTTATTGTCGATACTTGCTCAAGCAGTTCTTCCTAAAAAATTGAAGCTGGAGGCTGGCTCTCGTTGCATGGCTCAGTTTGAACTATTGACGTAATGCAGAAAGTAAGGGGGACATTTTCTCAACGCAGGCGCTGGAAGTTCAATTTACACTAGATATAAATTATGCTTTAACAGTATTCTAGAGCGAAAATTTTCAGAGAAGAATGCACCACGTGATACAAAGCCACGTGCACTTGCCCGTTGCGAGAGACGGCAGTGGCGTAGCAGATTTAGGATTGCGGACAAAAGTCTTAATACAAATTTAGGGAGAAATCATCTCAAATTAATAAAAAAATACATAAATAATTTTGCTCTAGAAAAAATTGAGTAAATTTTTATGTGACGATTAATATTTCCCAATTCAAAGAAAGGGTCTATTACAAAATTTCAGACGTGCGACAAAGAAAAGATAAGTACGCCCATGTACTCAGACCACCCCTTTTAATGGAAATTGGACTGGATATTTGTTCTCTGCGCTGATGACGTCAGTGCGACGTATGTATTCTTCTCTAAAAAATTTCGCTCTACCACCCAACAAGGCAGGGTTTAAACATGACTTGTAAAGGCCCAAAGGGATGCGAGCTGAGACTCTTTATATAGAATTTGATCTTCAACAAAGTATTGAGCATAAAGCTCATTAATTTTGCAAATTACAATTAAGATAATTCAAAGGATACAGGAGAAATTGCAACCAAGAAACTTCGTCAAGTAAAAAAGACGAAAATTGTTATGCTATACCTTGACAGGAAGTAAAAAAACGAAAAAGAATTAAAAGTAGAGATTTAAATAGAATGAAGGAGGTAAAGCCAGAGGAATGCTTATCTATCTAGGGCAGGAATGGGAGAACACATAAATTATGTAATGACTTAGATGAACAAAACGATCTACTATCTGAACAGCCTCATGCCCGACTTAGATGAAGCCCCCATCAGTAAGCGCAAACCGCTAGCATGAGTTATCTATTTTGGTCTATGTAAGCTGTTCTGGGAAAATGTTTGCAATGTACCACAACTACAAAAAGCTATTGGAAATAGCTAGCGGTACTACTTCAGGTAACCAGAGCATACTATATATCTAGTGTAGATGGAAATATGGTATTAGAGAAGAGGCAAAGTTAAAGAAGATATGACAAGAAAATCGGTGGAAGAGTGATAAATAAACACTGATTGAACAACGAAGTGGACCCATGATCTCAACTACTGCTCAAATTTTAAGCAGAGTAAGACAAACTTATGTTTCACAAAATTTCTCATTGGTTACAAGTACTTCTACTATCTTTACCAAACAGTAAAAGAGTATATGCTGATTTTGCATGCTAATTTTAGATTCTGCAGAACACACAATTTTCATGTGCAGCAAGTGGGGTGAGCTAAAGAGAACCGTAAGACAGTTCATCAAACAAAAAGTAACATATCGAAGGTAGCACTGCAAAGTCTTCGTTATCCATGTCTTAAAAAAAGAAACCTGCAAATGTGTCAATGACATGGGGCGGACGTAATGTAAACATTATTAGTTAAAGAGCCCACTATGTTAAAGTAAATCTTGCCTGCGCAATTCCAGGGTTGTGCAGTGCAATATTAGTGTGATCAAATATGCAGCACAGGCTATTTATCACTTCCTTTTCCAAACCATACAGAAATCAATAGCAAAAATAATACCTCTAATGTTTCTACTGTAAGATATGTAAACCAAAATTTTTATTTTTGTGTGGTACTGAGATTCGTAAGTAACGAAGGGGTTCTTACAGCGCGGGAAAAAACAGCTAAAAAGCCTTGAAGTGACTGTTGGGAAAAAGAAGAATCTCGTCTTATCCACGCAAATTTTTATGACATACTACTATTGGACCCTTAACTTGTGCCTTCCACCTTCAATCTTGACAACAGGTAAACTATTTTGTCGACTTCCACCATGAAGGTGATAATATGTTCAAATAGATCAAGTTGGCTTGCACTTGGTTCACCTAAAATAATTTGGTTCTTCGCGTATTTTCATGCAAGGAAATGGATATTTTCTGTACTCTCTTTTTAATCATAAGTTTACCTGGAACAGTACATAAAGCAGAAAATAAACTGATTACATGTGCACTTTAGAGAGTCTATATTAGACGATCATTTCTGGGGCAAATCATTTTTTCTGCTCACTTGGTCATTGACTTCAAATGAAAACGAATACAAATTTATTTACTGGACCGAATTACATGCCAGTGATGTTACTTTTGAAAATTATGTTGTAAAAGTCAGAAAGTGCCTCTGGTAAGATAAAGTTCTATTTTTCCAAATTTACAAATTCCATGTCAGTATTTTTTGCGTTCGTTAAAGAAATCATCGCTAACAGTTTATTAAAACCTTCAAGAATAATTGACACTAGAATTATTAATCTTTTAATAGGAAATAGTGAGTACACATTTCATTACAGATATATCTATTCCTTCTTGCTATCGCTTTGTTCGTGAAGCTGCTGCAAATCAATCTTTGACCAGGGAACCGCTTGTGATCGACTCATTGTTGGAGCAGAACTTCTTACGAGCCACTGTTCTTTCATTACGTCAAGAATAGAATAGAAGATATAGAAAGGAATCCTAGAATTCCATGGTATACTACTCTTCAATTTTAATGAGTTTGTGCAGATGAAAATGCAAAGATTGTGAAAAATTACTATTTTTAACATTCAGGTACTTGATATTTTCGTTTTCGGTAAATGTGATAGCTGTTTCTGTTCTTTTTTGAAATTTTTCAGTATTTAGCTTTTTGATTTATTCTTTTGTTTTCACTCTGACCATTCATTTGATCACAATAATATCGGACCCGTATTCATTCTCAAAAACCAAATAATGGCATTTGTGAAAACTTACAATCAATGAATAGTAGACTATTTGTGGTCACGCGTGCACAAGTATAACTCTCAAGTCAGAAATTACTTTCCCCAAAACTATCAATTATTAATTAGAAATAAATTTATAGCCATTTCTACCAACACCGCCTTTCAAAACCGACTCGTCATTAAGACCATTTTGGGAAACTAATTCTGCAACACATTTTAGCCATTTCCTATTGCGCATAGTAAAGTTACGAATTAGTGATCTGCACCGACTGTTTTTCTTATAACTTTATTCACTATAGCTGAAACAAGAGACAAAATATATTAGACAATACTACGAGGTATTGGCTAAAATAAAAAGAAACTGTTAATTATTGTCAACACTCAGTGCAGGTGTTACGCTTCATCATACCTTCTTGTGTTATTGTTGCCTTCAGAAATGTATGTTCCAACTGAACAAAAATAGAAGTTATATTTCTTCTTGGTTCCAAATAAATAAATTATTTTTTAATGTCCCTCAATGACCAAACAGTTGATAATTTCTTTACTGGTGATCGGAAAATACGATGTTTTTTTATCGAACGCTGCCACAATGATTTCTTCTTGTATATGCAGACCTTAAAAATACGAAGCCCGATATGCACGATTTGATATCCAGAACTATAAATAATTTGCAAAGATTTGTCACACAAATTGTTAAAAATTTAAAACGAAGATAATCCTAGGGCACTTCTTAGTTTTGTGAGAATGCATAGGAAATGCCATAACGAACACTGAAAATTTTACAATGACATTCAAAGGTTGGTCATAACGCATTCTTATGTGGTCAAAAATTACTAAATTTATAGCATGCAGCCCAATCAATTTCTGCTCTATAGTCAGACAGGCGAACTTGTGGTCGAAAAAAGAGAACTAGGAAAATGTGGCAAAGACCAAAACCTAAAAGACAAACGAACCTGCAACAAATTAGTCCGAAAAGTCCATCTAACTTTTAAAAAATTTAAAAATTCAACAATTCAAGGACACCCTTCCAACTTAAATCAAGACGATCACTCCATCTGAAGGGCTACCAAAAAGTTTAAGAGACCACAACTTCCCATTCCACCTATCAGAATAACCGATGGAAAATAAGCTAGAACAAATAATGACAAAGCGAACACCTTTGTGAATATCTGTCAACCATTTTTAAACTGTCTATTCCTCCTCCAAGCCGTGATAACAGTGAAATTAAAATTTTTTTAAAATATACTCAAATGACACCCCTTATAAAGCAAAAGTAAAATCTGAAATTATTAAATTAAAATCGTATATACTATAGGCAGTAATTCTCATAACTACAACATTCAACCGTATAATAAGCCTTTCATACTACCCCTTAATTTGGAAATGCGCCCAAATAGTTATGATGCCTACACCGGGAAAATAACTTGAAAAGAAACCATAACACAGACATATCAGCCGGTTTCCACAACTAAAGAATATTTTCAAAAGATACTGTTACAAAGACTTCATAAAAACGTAGATCTGCAGTTAGTATTGTCCAGTTATCAACGATCCGTTGAGTACATAGAACTGTGAATCAAATTAGCAAAAATCTTGATAAGAAAGAATACTGCATTGCTGTATTTTTCGACGTTGCTCAAGCGTTTAACAAGATGTGGTATGCTAAAATTCTCTATTCTTTAGCAAGTATCTACTTATTGTTAAAATTTTACCTAGCAGATCAATTTTACTCCGTAAAACAGACAAAGATGCCCTCCCAAACTATCTTATACAGTCAGGTGTCCTTGGTAGTGTCCTTCGTCTCGTCCTTTATCTTATATACACAGCTGATATACTCAAATCATCGAACATCTTAATGGCTATCCTTGCTGATGACGCTGCTGTAATATCTACTCATCAATGTCTAAATATTTCCTGTGCGCACCTTCAACAAAATTTTGATCTTACTAGTGAATAGCTTAAACTATGACATCCAAGACGGTACAAGTTACATTCACCACTCGTACTATACTATGTCGACCTGTCAACATCAATGGGGTTGAAGTTCTAATCAAAACAGAGGCAAAATATCTTGATTTACATCTGGACCAGCACCTCACATGGAAGAGATATATTCAAATGAAAAGAAAGCAGCCAATTTTAAAGTTCCGAGAAATGTGTTGGCTACTTGGAAGGCAATTCAAAATGAATATTGAAAACAAGGTGCTACTCTATAAAGCAGTGATAAAAACTATTTGGACTCATAAGTCCAATTATGAGGATGTGCGAAATCGTCAAACATAAGTATTAGACAGAAGTTTCAGTCAAAATCTCGTACAAAATTTTCTGAACACTCTAATCAACTTGTCGATCATCTCAGATGACGTAACACCACAAAGACTAAACAGAATATGGACTAATGGTTTGCGACTTGTAACAAATAGCATAATATATTAAGGAGATTCATCACTGAATGAACTTTCTCTCAATGTCATGTAGTTGTAAACACTCTTACTAAATACTCAGCAAGAATAGTTTGTAAAAATTAGTAAATATTCATTTTAAAAAAAACAAATTTATATTAGTCAAACCTGTGATTTTGAGTATAGTAAATATTACACGTATGCAGAATATACTACATATTGTCTCATGGTATGAATTACATAACTTCAAGCAAATTAAAAACAACAATTGTAGGTCTTGAAATTTTGAAATTCGGGATATTACTTTCAGATTCTTTTTGTAGGTTTTTGACAGTATCGTCCATGATAACTTTAGTGGATTTTTTTTATTTCAGTAAGTGTTTGGTATTTGCAGCAATATTTCCAGTAATTCTTGTTTTATTTTTATTATTCTTACTCTCTATTCTATTGGTAGTTAATTCCCTAATTTTCCTTATTGTTCCCCCTCTCAATTCTTTCCCATTTTTGCTAACCCTTCTATCCATCTTTCTTGGTATCCCTCTCTTCGTTTCTTAACTCTATCAGTTTACTCTTCTGTTTATAAATTCGCTATCTAATAAATTCCCGGTCTACTCAAGCCTGCAAGTCAGTAAAATTAAGATGTGGAAGGTTCCGGATCTTGTCAGTATAAAACCATAGATGCCAAAAGAGGTAGTATTGATATACAGGCTTTTCTCTAGACGATAGGAGGAGATTGAATTGGTGTTAATATGTGTACATACTTGGGGAGCTACTCCAGTAATTCCTCCTAAAAATTGTAGCTGGAGGTTGGTGCTCTTTGTACGCATCAATTTCTACCTACAGCCTCTTACTGCAGGCCTTAGTTAAATTTACACTACTAGCTAAAAAAATGTTTAAACATTATTCCATGGCAAATCATTATGCAACAATTCGAGAAAAAGAATGTCAGTTTGTATGTGAGGAGAATTCTTGGTAGTTAGAAAATTCTCATTATACCAAAAAGATAGATTGTAAATATGACACAGACATACGTCCTGAGATAAATCAAGATTTACATAATTTAAATAATCAAAAAATAAGCGAGAAACTGGAAGCTAGGAATTGGTGAAGAAGAAACAGAAAGTAAAAAGAAGGGTTAGAAAGTAGCGATTTAAATAGGATGAGGACAAAATACAGGGAAATACTCATCTATCCAGGGCAGAATGAAAAAATATGTAGATTATCTAATCATCTACTTTCTGAGCAGCTTCATGCCCAATCTAGGTAAAGCCCGCACTAACAAGTACAATCTGGTAGCATCAGTTGTCTATTTTATTTTACTCTATGCAGCACCACTCTGGGAGAAATATTTACAGTACCACAACTTCAAAAAGCTGATGGGAAAATCTCAAACAAAAATACTGTTCGAGGTATAGGAATTAAGGAAGAGGCAAAATTAAAGGCGGAATCAGAAGAAAATGAGTAAAAGTTAAACAAATAAACAGCTATTAAAGGTTGCAGATCTGAGATCTCATCTGCTAGTGACACACTTCTACTTCACCCAGTTTCTTATCGATCGTGGGAGCTTCTGCAACGATCTTTACTGAATAGGCAAAAAATCATAATGCTTGTTGGTTTTACTGTCAGTTGAATTCCTCAGAGCATTCGATGGCAACATGCAGCAAGTGGGATACGCTAAAAAGAATCACTAAACAGCACATAAAAAGAAAACAACCTGAGGTAATACTGGAAACTCGAGATATGTAATTGCTGAGAACGTTAAGTTGGCTTAACCATATGTAGTTAAAGAGCTGTGAAATCCAAGAGAGACGTTGTAGTCGATAAGAGGCCGATACTTCCCGATGTGATAGAATAAATACTACTTCCATCACCTTCTTGCCCAGACTCCTTAGGGGCCAATAAAAAAATGATACCCCTGTCTCCAGTTATTCATCTTCTTCTTTTTTGTGTAATTTGTCTCACCATTTCTTCCAAAACCATTATCAATCAAAATCGCGACAAAATTAAACCTGTTGTTACCTGAGAGTGAAGTTATACCTCTCTAGTTGTTACAGGTGATTATATTCCCCTTGTTAAGTGTCTTGATTGCTAAATCTTTTTCCAATCTTCAGGAATAACGTTTGCCCCCCACATTTCAATGTTCTTTTTAAGAAATCCTGGTACTTTACCGCTTTTTTGTTTGTTGATAGTTAGTTTTATCTCCTTTATCACTTGTGCCGGAGAATCTCTAATTATTTCTTCTAGTAATGCCTCTTATGGTCCTTCGTTGTTTCGTGTTTCTATTTTTGGCTTTTCTGGGTGGTCAAGAAGTTCTTATAAATATTCTCTTCGCCTTATGAATATTTATTCTGTATTGGTTGATTCTTCGGAAATTTCTGCTGAGCTGACATCCGAAAAGCATTATATACTTCTTTCACGTTTCCTTCTGGATTTATATCTATAGAAAATTTATACATATCTTTATGGGGCAAATTGTCCCCCTTTTTAACGCTTCATTTTTAGAGAACTAATTGACAGAATTCGCCGTTTTCATTCTTCTCATCGAGCCCATACTTATCCATTACTTGTTCGAAGTGTTGTCCCGGTCTACGTTTCCTTCAGTCTCCGTTCGTTATTTTTGTCTATAACGTCTTGGTGTTACTGGTTAAAGCTTGTTTGCCTTCTGTTACTGTTGTATTGTTAAAAACACAATTCCCGGAGTTGTAAAAATTAAGTGAGGTTTTGACAATCTGATGAACCTATTGAAGTTGAAAAACGAAAGAAGAGTAATAAAAGATTATTTTTCTTGTTATTAATTATTGCTAAATAATTGAGATATTATGATATACAATCGTGATCATTGTTAGTGGGATAGCCATATGGGTATGAAATAAAACCAAGACATAGATATGAAAAAATACAAAAGATGCAGATATAGATTATTTGACATAAAACCAAAGATTTATTTGATTGCGTATTTCCATTTTACTTTCTCCACGGCCGTTTGCTTATAGTTCCTGATATTTCTTATACTTGATTTGCTCTTTGGGCTGTTTTATCATTTTTTTCATCTTGTTGACTCTTATTTTTTGTATTAATCCCTTCCTTCGCATAGCTCCTTTATTTCCGGATCCAATCTTCATATCTGTCACCTTCCGATTATTTTTCCTCAAATAACCTCTATAAAATCTTCCTTTCCGACATTTCCAGTTGTTTTACAACGTCATCGTGAGAGACTACATTACAATTCTACAAATAAGAAGTACAGAGTATAATTGTTCTATTGACACATAGGTTTCACTCTCCATGACTACCAAAAATTACTTGATTGTCTGCTTCAACTAAATGCGCACTTGCTTCTATCTTAGTTGCTGCTGTAACATCTTTGTAAATTCCTAAGTTTTTCGCCAAAGATTTTATTTCTAAATTATTGCAACTCACTCCTATTCCGTGTATTTTACTATGTAGATTTGGTCTTTTTTCTAGCTTCCTAAGCATCTCCTCAGGTTTTGTTCTATTAGTCGGAATTGATGCGTGTAATTAAATATGGTGCCTCTAGTAAAATTTTAGCATTTCGCAATGCACATTCTAGATACGATTAAATATTATTAAAGAACATCGCTAATTGCAAGAAGTTTACTCACTTTAATTACATATCAATTTATTTAGACTGATTTTATATGTAAATACAGTTCATAAAAAATATAAAATAAGTAAATGCTGCATCGTCATTTAAGAACTCTTCGGCAAACCAATCCTGCCATAAAATAAGCCAACTCCCCCAGTTTGTATGTACATTACGAACTGGTGATCTGCAACGAAACGAATCTTTTCCACGTCCAAGATTAGCATTCGCTTCACTTGCATTACTAGGGCTGTAACAAGATAGAGAACTAATTAAATTACACGTACATTTGCTTTAAATAAAAAAAGAATAATGTAAACCAAGATAAATCCGGCATCTTGCAAGCAGCATCACGGCGAAACTGACCAATCGGCTTTTGCATATGACTGGTTCTTCGTTAAGCCATTCACCAAGGAACCCTCGTACATTCAATTAGTGATTGCGTGGTTTGGTTACAAGAAAAATGGAATTTTAGTTTACTGCTGACAGGACAAGATATAGCAAGCTATTTGATCGTAGGTAAAATTAATAGAGAATATCGAAACATTAATGGCAAGGCATAAGAAATAGGCGTGGTAAAACAACAGTCAGTTTAGAACAAAGTGTACAAAAATTTGCGTTGTAAGTTCTTTATCCTGTGGAATCGGCAATTGTTAATTGAGAAGAACAAAAAGTCATAAAGTTAAAGGACCAGGTATTGGCTTGCTAAGATTATTCTTAATGAGAGTTTCATCCAGAATAAGCAGTCAAACTGCAAAAGCAACAGTTGAATATGTCAGAATATCTTTGTGGTGCATAGAGAAACGGTCTCTACGACGAAAGCCTTAAAGACACCAGGTCGTCGACAAGTCCGATAACTCAAAAGTGATTTAGAGAATAATGTGACGATAATGAGTGTAGAGCTACTCACCGCTAAAAAACAAGAAAAACGCTTGTTTTAGCTGCGGAATTAAAACTATACTTAGTCGTAAAAAGGGGTTGGATTATGAATAACACAAAATCAGCAGCAAAGTATGGTATTGTTAAACCATACAGACATTCTCACTTTCATCAAATGAGATACAACTTCTACTTTATTTTTAACAATTTGCAGTAACTATATAAGCATTTATTTCCAATTTGTACGAAACGCTGAATCTTCCAGAGAACACCAGAGGACTCAGTCACTCTCTCACCAGAGGAAAAAAACATGTCTATTGATGGATAGCTGAAATTGGGTAGCTAAGTACTTGGACAGATGTATAGCGTTTTCAACTGTAAGAACAGCAGCGATACCCAAGTACATCGACAAACAGTAACATTAAAAACTTGTCATTAACAAGATGAAAATTAAAACATGAGAAGAGTTATATTGGACGAGCGAAATAAATCCCCCAGGAACTGGTTACCAAATTGTTAACAAAATTATAGGACAACCAACACCCCCCAGTCTAACCAACTAGGAAAAAGAAGTAATTCCTCTTTCTATGAATATTCATCGTGTCGTTATTATTTCCTTCCTGCCCCGCTCAAACTTTTAAGTTGGTAAGATTACGATGAGGAAGGTTCTGAGTCCAATAGATGACAAAGGAAGTGGTATTAATACCCAAGATTTTTTAGAGGCGATGGAAGGATGTTGAATTTGTACCAATTAGTTTATTTTGTATATTGTTGTTAAAGTTGAAGATTACTAATTTTTGTACCTATCAATTAAATACTTAAATTTACGCTAAATATAAAAAAGTGTTTAAGAAGGTTCTATGGCAAAACATCATGCAACAATTCGCTTTTAGAAAGAAAATTCTCATTATACACAAAAGATAAAGTTTAAATATGACTTGTGGAGGTTCATAGGGATATATGCTTAGTCTGTTCCTATAGAATTTAGTATTTGATAAGATATCGAGCACGAAAATCATTTTATACATGGCAGTCTTAGTAACGAAAGAATTTTTTAAGGCAAATTAAGATCAATATGCTTCAAAAAATACAAAGAATAGAGAAGAAACTGCTAGAAACTCTGATTAGTGAAAAATACGGCAATTGTAGTGCTTTACGATTACATAAAATAAAAAAGTGATTTAAGAAGTAGCAATTTAAATAGGATAAAGAAGATAAAGTACAAAGAAACGTTCTTCTATCTAGGGCAGGAATGAAAGAACACAGATTACGTAATGACTTAACGATCTATTTTCTGAACAGTCTCATACTAGCAGCTTACGGCAGCAAGCGTAAGGTACTAGCAGCAGTTACCTATTCCACTTTATGCAGCACTGTTTTAGAAGAAACATTTGCAGTACCACAAGTACAAAAAGCAGCTGGAAATAGCTCAGGTTCAGAGTATACTATACGCCACACCGTATATCCAACGCAGGTGGAAATGTGGCATTAAGGAAGACATAAAGTAAAAGAAAACATGAGAAGAAAAGTGGAAGAATGATAAACACCAGTTGAACAGTGTAGTGGATTGAAGATATCAACTACTAGTTAAATTGTAAGTATAGTAAAATGAACTTCTATTTCACACAGTTTATCACTGGTTACGAGTACTTCAGGAACTATCTTTTCTGAACAGTGAAAAGTATAAACTATTCAAGGTTTGTGAAGTAAAAGGAGGGAGTTTTAGCTGATAAGCTCAAATGTTAATAGAAAAAGAAGATATTTCTGATACCGTTACACATACGAGATGTGTAAATAAAGCAATGAGACTAATAGTGTACCGTACGATCTGGGAACAGTGGGGACTGCCCATTTGGAGGAAAGGCGGGCCGACATCCGATCCCCGTTCAGTGCGATTTGTTTCGTAAAACGTTTTTGGAGAATGTGTTTTGACGATGAATGACAGTAAGGTCGTGCAACGGTGTGAGATCAGGTTTTGCTTCAGACTTGGGCACAGTGCAACAGAAACGTTTGCAAAACTTCAGCAAGTCTATGGAGATACTGTTTTGTGAATTGTGCAGTGGTGTCGGTGGTTTAAGGCATTTTTAAGGAAATGAAATGATTGAAGGTGAACCGCGCAGCGGAAAGCCTGCAACTGCACGGAATGACACCAATGTCACCAGAATCCGGCAGTTTGTGCGTTCTGATCGGCTGACAGGCAGAATGATCGAAGAAGAGTTGCATTTGACGCAAACCACCGTTTCTGATTTCGACCAACCAATTGGGGATGCGGAAAATCTGCGCAAAAATGGTTCCAAAGAACCTGCTTGAACAAAAGGTCAACTAGAGGAACACATACCTTAAATTTTTGGAGCGGATTGAAAAGAACCCTTGATTTCTGGAACGTGTCATTACTAATAACAAGACTTGGGTGTTTCAGCGCAACCTCGAAACGAAGCTCCTCAGCCCCCTTATTCACCCGACTTGAGACCGTGTAACTTTTCCTCTTCCTACGTGTGAAAATCCACCTCAAAGGACGGCATTTTGGGATAGTACGGAATATTGAAAGGGCCGTAACCGACCAGCTAAAGGCGATTCCAATATCCGCGTTCCAGCGCTGCTATGATGGGTGGAAGAACAGTCTTCAGCGCTGTATGGCAATTGAAGGGGACAATGTCCAAGTGTAACCGTCATTGCCTAATAAAATAATACAAAAATCAGTCTCATTTTATTTCGTAAGCAAAGTTCAAAAGTGGTTGCCGACAGTTATATCTACTATTTTAATTTCAGAGAGACGTTGACATTAACATCGTAGGCATAGAAGATTCCTGGATCTAAGCCTCTAGCCTTTCTTCTCTAGAAAAATGATGTGCCTTCCAGGCGCTTCCAAAGTGGCGCAAGATTTTTGGTAACCCAAGCGTTCAGGGGTTCCTGAACATGCCAAAGATGGCTTTGATATCTTCCAAACAAGCCCTGCGACGACTTCCATGAAGTTGCTGGAATTCTTTTCTATGGCTCCTGGGAGCCATGAGCTCTATGTTCTAGAATCATTTGGCGATGCGGATGGTGCTAAGGATTTGGCCGTGATTGTTGCGCGGTAGGAGGTGGCATGTCCCTGCGAGTCGCTGCTGAATAAGTACGACCTGACTGGTTGCATGGGGTCCCTAACATTTTGCGCAGATGGCGGACTCACTTCAGAGTGGTGGACCTCACCACACTCCATACACTTTGGGGCAGCGTGGCAATAGCAAGGTGTGTGCTCGAAGCACTGGCAGCTGTGGCAGTGGCTTACTGACTAAAGGCGAAATTTGGGTATTGGTGGCGTCTTAGGTGGCTGCAAACTTGGTGAGGGAAGGAGTCCTAGATAGGCTCTCGTCAATGCTAGCAACAGCAGATATTGTGGATAATCGACGAACTCTCGGATTCCATGTTATACTCATCACTATTGCTCTGTATAGTAACACTGCACGATAACCGCCAGCTGTCACAAGTACCGGCCGTTAATCACCTCTGTTAGCGTACAGTTACGTAGCGCACACGGCTGGAACGACGATCGCTTGCGACTCTAGCATTTTAAAGAGCTTTGAACTTACATATATAAATGTAATTTCATTACAACCAATTGTATATTATGTAGACAATAAGTTCAAAAATAATTTGACCGGTGTTCCCAAAATTGATCATTTTCGATTTGTAAATGTTTGAACAACACAAAAACTAACATTCAGTTCCAGTGTCCAAATCGAAAGAACGGCAATGCTTCTGTAAACCACCGGTTCAAGTTTGTATTAAGCTGTTTCAACAATTGTCTTGAATTCAGACCAGATGACATCTTTTCTTCTAATATTTTTTTACCCCCAACTCTTTACTTTCTTAGACTGAAAGTCACATTCCTTAAATCGGTTTGAAAAGTTTTTACTTATTTTATTTTTCTTTGAAAATTATTTATTTTTGAGTTTAAGAATTTACTGCTTATTCTCGTAAAACTTTAGTTTTCTCGAATAGAATTCCTTTAGCATCCTTCTTTAGACGATTTGCCTCATTTTCGCTGTTATGCCATGGTGTCAATTGGCCTTTGTTATTCGTCTTCATCTGTAAACTGTGTCATCAATTATGCAGATTACGTTATCTTAAGTTTTTTAGAGTTTACACAATTAAAATTGGACACTTTTTGAGGTCTATTGGACTGTTTTGTATTCTGGATTCTGTATATTATTATTATTATTATTTTCGTACGGTCACACCAAGAATTTCTGCAACAGGAGCCCACGATGTGTGAAATGCACTGCCTCTCACCCAACATCTGAATGTCCGCGCAAGGTTAGAAATAATGACGTCAAGTGCGTCAACTGTGATGGTAACCACCCTGCTAATTATAAAGGCTGCCATGTGTATAAAGAGCTACAGCAAAGGATGTTTCCCGCCTTAAGAAATAAACAACCAAAGTTGCAGTAAGACCATTCCCAGGCCAACAAATTCAACAGAATATCTCATACTCCCAAGTAGCCAGCGGCAGTCATAATCAAAATAATAGCAACATAAACACCCAACACCCTGCATCATCACTAAATGAATCAAACGACTTGGCTGAACTTAAGAAAATGCTCAAAACCTTAATGGAGCAGATGGGAACGATGCTAAATCTATTAACGGCTCTCGTCACGAAGACCAATCATGGCACTACAGCTTAAGCTAGCAGTATGGAACGCCAACGGCCTAACAAACCATAGGGACGAGTTGGCCGCCTTTCTCATTAATCACTCCATAGACATTATGTTAATATCTGAATCCCATTACACAGACAGGAGCTATATAAAAATCCCAAAGTATACCATTTATGCCACACAACATCCGGATGGTACGGCGCATGCTGGCACAGCACTTATAGTTAATTCTAGGATAAAACACAACGAACTTCCCAAATACAACCCACAACACCTTCAGTCTAGCACAATTACAATCGAGGACTGAGAAGGACCTCTTAACGTATCAGCGGTATACTGCCCCCCAAGACATAACATTAAACAGGCCCACTTCGAAGATTATTTTCAAACACTGGGAAGCAGGTTTATATCAGGCGGAGATTATAACAACAAACATGAACACTGGGGGTCAAGAACAACTACTACCAAAGGCAGAGAATTAAAGAAGGCCATCACCAGCAACGGATTTCACTTCTTATCCACAGGCGAACCCACATATTGGCCCTCAGATCTGACTAAAACACCTGATCTATTGGACTTCTGTATTTCAAAAGGCATTCATCCAAATTACCTCAAAGTAGAATCCTGCCTAGACCTCTCCTCCGACCATTCTCCAATAATAGTTACAATAAGTACACAAGTATTATCCAAAAAGTTCTCCTAGCCTTAGTAACAGATTCACAAATTGGAACCACTTCAGAGAAATAATTGAAGAATCGTTAACACTCGAGATACCTCTGAAATCCAAGGAAGAACTCGTCTCTGCAGTAGAAGTTTTTAATCAAGCAATCCAAAAAGCGGCTTGGCAATCAACACCACCGAAAAGTTTAGTAGAAAATAATTCAACTCTCCCTCAGGAGGTCAAAAAGAAAATAGCTGAGAAACGACGACAACGCAGAAGGTGGCGAAACACTAAACATCCTGAAGACAAAAGAAGCTCAATAAACTAACAGACCAACTCAAAAACTACTGTGCAGTACTAGAAACAAATCGATTCAAAACTATCTGAGGCACTTGACACCTACGGAAAACACGGATTATTCACTCTGGAGAGCAACAAAAATTGAAACAACCCCAACAACACATACCACCTATCAGACTTGAAGACAACACCTGGGCTAGAAATGACTATGATAAAGCTTGTGCCTTCGCAAGACATCTAACGAAGGTTTTAGTCCATTTGACACCCAAACCACACCAGACGTGGAGCAAGAAATCTATCAATACCTTGAAGCGCCATTTCAATTGAATCTACCGATCAAGCCCTTTAAAGCCAGTGAAGTCAAGGCTACAATCCTGACGAACTTAAATCCACGCAAATCCCCAGGGTATGACTTAATTACGGGTAAAGTTCTTAAAGAGTTGCCAGAGAAAGGGTTTAAGTATATTACCCAATTATTCAACGCGGTGTTGAGACTGAGACATGTACCAGAGCAGTGGAAAGTAGCCATAATCATTATGATTCATAAGCCCGGAAAGCCAAACGGAGAACTATCATCTTACAGGCCAATAAGCCTGCTACCAATTCTATCAAAAGTTTTCGAAAAACTTCTACTTCAGAAACTAACACCAATAATTATGGAAAGTAATTTATTACCCGACCATCAGATTGGATTTCGCAAACACCATTCCACCATTGAACAAGTCCATAGATTAGTTGACAGAATTCTGAAGAGCTTTCAAGATAAAAAATACTGTTCAGCCGTATTTCTTGACGTCGAGAAAGCCTTTGACAAAGTCTGGCACGACGGATTGTTATTTAAAATCAAGAAGGCACTACCTGCTGACCACTATGAAGTACTGAAGTCATATCTCACCAACAGGCATTTCATAGTTAGGTACGGAGACGCTCACACATCGCTATCTCCTGTCAAAGCTGGTGTCCCTCAGGGAAGCGTGTTGGGACCGCTGTTGTACATCATATTTACAGCTGATCTTCCGACCTCAACAAGTACTACAGTTGCCACATTCGCTGACGACACAGCAATATTATCATCACATGTACACCCAAACATAGCATCCGAGAAGTTACAGTCCCATTTAAATAATCTAACTGAATGGTTTAAAAAATGGCGTATTCATATAAATGAATCAAAATCAACCAAAGTAACGTTTACAACTAGAAGAGGAAATTGCCCCACTGTAATCATAAACAACAAACAAATCCCACAGAACGAAACAGTTAAGTACCTAGGTATGCACCTGGACAGACGGCTAACGTGGAGAAAGCATATATTTACAAAGCGTAAACACTTGGGTCTAAAACTCCAAAAATGTATTGGCTCCTGGGCGGAAATCACAATTGTTACTGGAGAGCAAAATACTACTCTATAAGACAATTATTCGTCCAATTTGGTCATATGGGATACAGCTCTGGGGAACAGCTAGTAGATCGAACATCGACATTATAAGGCGGTTCCAGTCAAAGGTACTGCGATGCTTAGTCAACGCCCCATGGTTTGTACCAAATGAAATAATTCGGCAAGATTTAGGACTATCAACTGTGACTGAAGAAATACACAAGTGTAGTGTTCGTTATCATGACAAACTTAGTGCTCACCCAAACGCATTAGTAGAACACCTCCTGGATCCCGACGATGACCCACGGCTTAAGAGATTCAAGCCTTTGATTTACCAACACGATTCGCGTAAAAGTGAAGTGTGGCAATCAAACTGTAAGGTTAACTTCGGAAAATGTTCGCTGGAACGTTTTTCATCATGTCCTGTAATATATACTGTTAAAACAATTACTAAATGTCAATTTTATGACAGATTGTAAGCTATAAATAAATTTAAAAAAAAAATTATTTTCGTTTTCATAAAATTATACAAACTTGTACAAGCGTGACTTAAAATCGTTTTAAATAAAATCGTGTTAATTGCCTCAATAAGTTCGTGAATGGCGATGAACGAAGATTAAATAGTTATTATGGTATATACACAAATAATGAACTCTTTCTTTTTAAACTTGTAAGGTTTAATCTCATAACTAGTGCATAGGATTCTTGTACAGTTAAAGTTAAGTCATTCTTAGAATAGAAAAACTTTTTATAATAATAAAAAGGAAAGGTTTAGTAAATACAAAAAAAAATCCCCATCATCTAGACAGGAGGCTTTGGTTCCGCTTTATTCCATGATTTCAGTATTTAAACCTTTCGCTAAATGAGTGTTAAGAAGGGAAACTTTATTAGTACAATTAAGATGGTCTTGTCATGTCTTTTATTTTTACTTCTCCCTTGTTGCCATTAAAATTATTTCCGATACTTCATAATCATATGATCTCTAAATAATTGCAGGTAGTTTTCCAACTTTTTCAAGTTACTATTTATTAAAACTAAGTTTTATGAAACCCTTCTCACTATCTTTTAATCTTGTTCTAGTAAGAACCATAATTAAGTTTTGTATTTTAATTTTTTTAAATTTAATGGTTTATACGTTTTGGAAAACTGTTTTTGAATTATTATGAATTCATTTTTTTCGTGTCAAACCCCCAAAAATTTCGAAAAATGGTCCCTTGATATTGATTTAATAAAGTGAAATAGTACATCTTCGATTGCTAATTTGTTCAGTGACATATTTTACACTGTCACATCATAGGAGTTTTTGTATTTGTTTTTCGCTGTGAGCTAGAGCCCTTTTCGAAAGGTACCAGAATGTACGAGTGATCTGAAAAGACCTTACCAAGCAGCTTGAATTCAGCAAAGCGATGATTTTAAGAAGCTCGAGAGGGCTATTATCCAACTCCATCTGCATCGATAGTGACTCCGAGTTATACGGGAGTACTTTGGACTGTATCATCAAACAGTGGGCAGAAGTAATTTAAAGTAACAAGAACAAATTTGTGTTTTTCGACAATGATTATACCACATGCATTTCTTATCTTACGAATATTCGCTTCATTTCCTAGCTTATGAAGCGCATCGGTGAGCTGATAATGATTTGAGGCGCCTTACTTCTCGTAGGCATAAATTATCAGAATAATGAAAGTCTACATTCTGAAAACTGTCCTCTCTTTTTACTACAATTTTCGTTTTTAACAATATAACGACCAGAAACAATCCTTTCATTTTATTCCACAGAGATTCCAACACAAGCAGGTGCAAGTCGTAGATGCCCAAGTCAATCTATTTACTGAAACACTGAAAGACTAAAAAAGAAAAATAAGCAAATAAGTTTTCCTGCATAGTTTTAGGAATAAATTTTGGTCAGTACACTAAGATTCTTTTGTATGTATCTGAAATTCATCTTAAAGCTTATTGTTAGCTAAACTCCGAAATTTTGTTACTGATGGTTAAAATTTCTCTTCATACACTACGTAAAACTTTCGGGTCTCCTCAAACAAGTAACGAAATCCGACTGATTAGTTTCTTCTATTGATAAGGTTTTTGTGGTCATAAAAAACATCTGTGAAAAACAGATAATGGGCGCTATTTTAGAAAACCGTGCTCGTTGGTGCTCTGATTTGGGTGCAGACTAGGCAAGGACTCGGGAAGAGAAAGACATGGTAGAGTGGAATAACATGGCCGTCAGTAAGTTCATTTGTGTTTTAAGTACTGCTAAATTTTTGAGGCATTTGCAGTGTCTTAGATTTAAGTCAACGGTTTAAGCCCTTACACTTAATAAACCCACGATTTATTTTCACTCGAATCCTGCTGTTTATGCGGCAACACTTTCATTAGTTGTGAAGTTAGATCATTTATTTCCTATCGTCCTACTTTATAGTAAACGCTAATGATTCCATGCAAATCATTTTGCCATAGAAATAGTAAAATGTACGTACGTATATGGACGAGATTCAAATAATAAAAGCTTAAAAGACAGAACTTTCTAAAGAACATCAAAACAAATTGAGTAAGGTATAAATTGAAATTTTGAGCAGCAAAGATTGAACAACCAAAAATACAATTAGATATTAGCCATATCGGATCAAATTTCCATATCTTTCAATAATTGCTCAACGGCTTTTTTGAAAATAAAAATTGCTAAAGTACAACCATCTACAAGATAAAGAAAATACAATTTATTTTATTCTTACAGTATTTCTAGAATATTGCAAAAATATACATTTAGCATTTTTAATAGCAATAATTATTTAGCGGTAGAAAAATTTGAATTTATCCTCCTTTACGGCAGTTCAACAAATCTTCCATAGAACAACAGGTTGCTCGCATTTTCAGTCTTGCTCTTCATTAATATCACAAAGGGATGATCCGCCACAAACTTCATCACTGGACACACGAAACTGCATTGAAATCTAGCAAATATATCTGTAAAAAAACTTGACTTCAATAGCCGTACAAAAAGATCAACTATAAACATTTAAAAGGAAATAGGCACCTTTCCTACATACGAAAACGACAATTTCATTAAAGTTCGTAGTAAATATGACCTTGAAAAAGTCTCCCTTGCTCATAAAACTGCCCTTTGGGATGGAATAACAACTTAATGCACAAAACACCCTGTGTAGTGGGACAAAATCTAAACAAATCTAACAAAAAGTGGTAAGAGTGCCATATTACTCCAATAAAAAGGTTTACCTTAAATTTTTATAGTTTCTTCTCATCTTTAAGGTACTATAAAACAAATGTTATAGTAAATAACCCACAGCCTACAAAATGCAATACAATCCTTTGTATTTTTAAAGAAAGAAGTGTGGTTAATACAAAAGACAGAAAAATAGTGATTATTAACAAATTTATAACAAAAGATCTCAAAAAGAAAAATGCCATGAATAAAAAAGGTCTTAAAATATGCAATGAAGCTTTTGATGTACCCGAATGAATAAATCGAAACATTTTTCCATTACATGGCAGTTTACAAAGTCAATTTGATAAATTTGTCGCTTTGGATGATAAACCTTCAAAGTTTAATTTTTATATTAAGTAATAAAATACTATTAAATTTCCCAACGAAAATAAAACTATAAATTATGTTTCTACAGTATTATTTCATTCTATACAAATGGTTTATAAGGAATTTATAGAGAATTCACAAGAGAGCAATTTGGCCTGGCAGCATCAAGTGGATCTTCTTGCAGACACACAGACAAAAATAATTTCTGACATGGGAAGATCAAATCTGGTTTCGTGAAATCTACCAAAGCCTCTGACTACTACGTCGGAAATGGAGTTCACCGATGTCTTCATTTAACTCTCCACCCTATTAAGATGAAACAAGTTGACTTGTTCAGTCGTTTGCAGTAGCACATACCATTTTGAAGCTTCTCTGCAGTTTTGAATACAATGTTTCAGTATACGTTTTGATTTTGATTTTATTTGATACCTGAACTTGGTTTTAGAAAAGTGACATCGTTTGTAAGCTTTGTATCCTGTTGGCAACGTAATTTTTTATACTCTCTCACTGGTGGTTTCTTTTTTAAACAATGGTCAGTGATTGACAGTTACAGCATCAGTGGATCTCTAGAAAGTATTACGCCAAAACCCCTACGAGAACTTAAAAACCTCTACCACCCATTTTATAAAATAATACAACAGCTACACAATATTGACACTTTTCTATCATATTTAATAGTTAATCGTTTCAACAAGATTGGTGGCAAGACTTAGAAACTCTTGTGATCTCTTATTTGGCAGTTGCGTATTTTAATTAGGAATCTATTAGATAATACGTTATTTTATTTGTTGTCCTCTTTCTAGCCTACAAAAATCGAAACTGAAATAGTCGCTTTCTATGTCTAGCTAAGCAGTTGTGTAATTAAAGATGTAGATTGTAGATAAAGATTTACAACTAACTTTTCTTTAGCTCTAAATAAACAGACAATGCACTATCGTGATTAGGCACAATTAAGATGACATCTTTTAAGAAAAATAATATTAAGGACATAGTTCCCTAAGGAAATCTTCCTTGGCTAAGATTGTCTACAATGGGATGAATTTTTGCTTACATCTATGGGTAGTAAACATTATAATTGTCCTACTTTCTCTGGAAGCTTTCTGATTGTTCGGAACTATTTTAGGAGAAACAGCAATTGTTCGAAAATTTGAAAATGAGAAATATAGTGCTGAAGTTAACATAATTTAGCCAATAGTGACAAAGTAGATTTTTCTGATTCACATTTTAGACTATAAACCGTAACTTGTTTGGAAGATGAAATTGAATTATAATCGAAAGTGTTCTTATACCCTACCTCATATTCACTTATAAGGTAAGACTACGAATTGTTAGTAATAGTAAAACGCAAAGCGAACAGAACTAGCTAGACTATATTTGGCAGCATCTGGCCAATGAGAGGAAAGTAATAAGAAACTGTATACTGCATCAAAGTGTGACTTGTGTAACAAAATCACAATGTAGAAAGTTGGAATGCTAAAGCATACATATCTTCACGTTGCGGCTTTGGGAGGAGAGAAGTTAGGCAAAAAATAAAAATAAAAGTAACATTAAACGGAATACAAGGAATAAGAAAAAACTGACAAAGAAACAAAGGTACACCATTCTTATAAAAATTATTCTATGAGATCTACTTTTTAGTTTTGATGAGACTAGCGAGTTTTGCATACAAAACCAAAATTTAAATATAATCGTTAAAAGATTATATGTAGTAAAATTAACTTATAGGAAAGGAGAAAACGTAGATTTTTTTGCTTGAAATTTTATTTACTCCAAATTAAGTCTCATAATTCGACAACTTTGGAAATACACCATTAAAAGCCCGGTTTCAAAGTTTGGTACGTTTATACTATAATAGTTATCCCTGTGAGCCACAATGTCATTTAAAAAGTTTGACAAGTAGGGAGTAATTTGCTTAAGTCGATTTTGAAACTCAGTGAGATCGTTCTATGATATACTTGTAATTATACACGTGTGTCTTTGTTTTTGCAGATGACCTTACTACCAATTTTGTTGAATTTGAAATACAATGAAAGATCGTACTGTTAGCAATTTTTTTATTACGTAGCTGTAAATTGTTAATAAACATTAAAATATGCAGATTAAAGGACAATTTGTTGAGACAATGTAGTTCACTTTCCTCGGACTAATAACTTTTTTTTTTATTATGTAATTATTTAGCAATCAGAACAAGGTTACATTCTATAAGCTAAATGGTTAACAATCATTATAGATACTAACGATAAGAATAACATGATGAGGCTTGCATCCTACGATACAGCCTACGTAATTACAGTTTTGTACTTCGGAGTATTAGAGTCTAATAGATATTAGGAATACACTAACACACACCGAGTTTGTTGGCCATACCGACACTCACACTAGGTTTATTGGCCATAGTTTCTTTAGTCTTTGGTTGACCCTGGGTTCCAGCATCTGCTCCAGTAAGGGGTTTGAGTGAGTTTCTAGGGTTGCATGGTACTTGATAGCTCTTCCTGGATTACTTCCTGGACCGTTGGGAGATGTAAGTCCATATGCAGCGTGTTGTTGGATACATACCACGGCGCATTTGTAATCTGACGTAATATTTTTGATTGAGTACGTTGGATTAATGCGATGTTTGATTTGGATGCACAGCCCATAACTCTCTCCATACATCCAGATTGGTTTTATAACAGTCTTATAGATTAGGGTTTTGTTTGCAAGCGATAATTTTGAATGTCTTCCAATTAGCCAGTTGAGTTCCTTTACTTTTAGATCTATTTGTTTTTTCTTCTTGAGGTGTTCCTTCCAATTTAGCTTATGATCTAGGTGTAAGCCTAGATATTTTGCCGTTCAGTTGTGGTATTTGTCATTATTTATTACGACTGGTGGGCATATCTGTTTTTGAGCGTAAATGTTGTGTGTACCGACTTGTTTTCGTTAACTTTGATTTTCCATCTGTGTAACCATTGTTGAAGGAGTACTAAGTGGTTTTGTAGGTTGGCCGATGCAGTTGCAGGATTTTCATGTCTGGACAGTATAGCAGTGTCGTCTGCGAATGTTCCTATTGTTGTATATTGTGTCGTTGGTAGAATCCGATGTATATAGGACATAGAGTAAAGGCCCCAGAACACTGCCTTGTGGAACGCCTGAGTTGATAGGGTGGTAATCTGATGTTACTTCATTAATTTTTATCTGAAATGTTCTATCGCTTAGATATGATTTTAGTAAATTATAGTATGCCAAAGGGAACGTTTGCTTAATTTTGAAGAGTAATCCGGGTGCCACACTTTGTCAAATGCTTGACTAATGTCGAGAAAGACAGCTGAACAGTACTCTTTGTTTTCTAGTGCTTTATTTATGGTTTGTGTAATGCGGTGTACTTGTTGCACGGTAGAATGAGCCTGTCGAAACCCAAACTGATGAGAAGGTATCCAATGTTGGGGCAGTAAGTCTTCATTAATTCGACGAAGTATGAGTTTTCTAACAGCTTTGAGGTCACCGGGAGGAGGCTGATAGGTCGATAGGATGTAACGTCGGTTGGTTCTTTTCCGGGTTTTCCGACCATTATGATTTGTGCAGCCTTAAAGCATTTTGGCCAATATCCTAGCCTCAGGATTGCATTGTAAATATAAGTTAAGAGCACTAGGCCCTTTTTTGGGAGTTCACGCAGCATTTTGGCAGTTATCAGATCAGTTCCTGGGGTCTTCTTGAGGTTTAGCAGATTTATTTCAGATTTTATTTCGTTTGGGGTAAAGGGTTTAATTTCATGACGTATGTCAGGAGGGATGGAAAGACTTCGCTCTACTTCTTGGTCTGGTGCGCTATCAAGTGGTTGAAAGACTGAGGATAGATGTTCAGCGAAGAGTCTGACTTTGTCTCTATCGCTTTTGCCCAAGGTTCGGTGTTGCTTTTTCTAATTGGTGGTATTTTGAATTTTGGTTTCTAGCTTGTTTGATGGGTTTCCAGATAGAATCATCAGTTCGATTTAATTGAGATACATAGAGCTCAAATTTCTCATTTCTGATTTCTTTGAGTTTTGTTTTTAATTTATTTGTCATATGGTTGTAGGCGTTTTGGCAGCAGGTGTATGATTTCGTTGCCAGTTAGCTCTAGCACGACGTTTTTCTGCGACCATTCGTTTAATTTCCAGTGGTATGTCAATGTTTAGTTGCTTTTGTGAAATGGTTGGTGTAGCTTGTTGCGCAGCTTGCTGGAGTTTTGTTATGAGTTCTTCAGTAGCTGTTTCAATTTCTTCGCATTCCTTGAGTCGAATGTTTAATTTTATGGTTTCGCTTAGAATATTACGATATGTAGCCCAGTCCGTTCTAGAGTTGTGTAATCTGGTTGTGAGCTTCTTGTTTACTATAGATGCCCCAATTGTTAGTATGATAGGAGAATGATCGGAAGTTAGGTCATAACTGGGTATTACAGTAGTATATGCCTGATTGATTCCATTTACGACGAAGAAGTCTAGTAGGTCTGGTAACTTGTTTGCGTCGGTGGGCCAATAGGTTGGTGTTCCTGTTGATATAAATGAGTATTTTTGTCCTCCATTGACTTAAGGAGTTCTCTACCTTTCGTTGTTGTTAGGCGTGAGCCCCATCTAGTATGTTTACTGTTGTAGTCCCTCCGCTACGAATTTGTGACTTAGTGTTAGAAAGAATTTGTCAAAATCTGCTTTTTTGATATTATGTCGGGGTGGGCAATAAACTGCAGCAAGTGTCAATTCATATGGCAATGTTTGTACCTTGATTGTGGTGGCTTGGATAAAGTCTTCCTGATATTTTATTTCTTCATGGTGTTGAATTGTTTGCTTGACAAGAATGGCTGTACCTCCATGGGCAGTACCGTCTGGGTGATTGGTATGATAGAGTTCATAATGAGGTATTTTGAAGTAAGTCTGTTGTGTGAAGTGTGTTTCACTTATTAGCAGTACATCTATGTGGTTATGTAATAAGAACAATTTTATTTCTTCTTTATGTTGCGTTAGGCCATTAGCGTTCCACAGAGCTACTCTGAGAAACTTACCCATAATTAGGCTAGTTTATTTATTAGCGTGCTAAGCATGTTTAGAATCATGCTATTTTGTTGAATGAGTTGATTAAACATGGCTTTGAATTCAGTTAAAACTGAGGAGAGCGTTGTTTAACATTTGTGTTGACTCATTGTAATTGTTTAGGGGTTGGAGTTGTTGGTTACTGCATTAGCGTAAGATTTATGATGTTGACTAAGATTCAGTGACTCTGTTTGCACTGCGGTGTTTGCATTATTGGTTTGTGGATTGGGGATAACATTTATTTTTGATAGTTGTGGTGCGAAGGTTCTAGTCTTGCTTTGTGGATTATTTCTACGAATTAGTTGTTGATAATGATCACAACCTTTATAGTTGGCTGGGTGGTCTCGCCCGCATAATGCGCACTAGCTGGGGTGTCTTTGCTTTTTGCAGTTGATTGTATTATGTGCTCCACCGCATTTGACGCATACGAAGGGCCTGTTGCAATACGTCTTGGTGTGGCCATAGAGTTGGCACCTCGTACACTGTACAATATTATTTTGTCTTTATTCGGAGGTTCTATTATTACTACGCTATTTTGTATTCTTTCAATTTTATATACATCTTTGTTATTGTCTGCTGGCTCTATGTCAATGAAGAACATGTTTAAGGGTTCTTTGGTTATTCTATGCTTCGCATTTATAATATTTCTAACTTTATGTCCTTTATTTTCTAATTCTTCTGAAATGTCATTTGTGTTCATTGAGTGATGAATGTGTTTGATAACAATTCGGTATGCTCGTTCCGTCTTTAATTGATATGTGTGGTGTATTATGTTTTGTTCCTTGAAGTATTTTGTTAATTTTCTGTATCCATCAACTGTATTACAGTTAATTTTAATTGTATTATTGGCTAAGCTCTTTGTACTATATTGTTCATCTTCTAAATGATCGCGTATTTGGGTGAGCATGTTTGGAAAATTTACTACTCCGTACACAAAAATCGGAGGAGGTTTGGGTATTTTGGCTGATTCTGTAGTGATGCTGTTGGTAGTGTTGCTTTGTGGAGTGTCATCTATTGTATTTGTTAATACGCTATACTTGTTGGAGGTTTGTGTAACATTTTCGTCACCATTTTGTTGTGCGTTCGTCCTTATTTTTCTGCGTTTCATAGCCTTAACAGTTTGCCAAGAGTTTTCTTTCGATGTTGTAGGGTTTCCATTTCATCGTCGCTAGTTGAATACATTCTAACAAGTTGTTGGGGATTATTAGTTGGATAGGCTCCTTGAGGCTGGTAAGTGATTAATTGTTCTTGATTTGGAGGAATAATTACTGGGCCCTGATGATAATTGAAGTGATTGTGTGTTGTATGGTGCAGGAGTTTGACTGTTTATGAAACTTTGAGTTTGATACGTATTTGGAATTTGTAACTTTTGGGCACTTAATTGAGGCTGACACTGTATATTTGGTGAATATGGTTGGTTATATATGTAATTAAAGCCAGGTCCATTGCCTGCTGGAAGCATTTTGGTAATTTAAAAAAGAAAGATTACCTAGCTGGATGTTTTCTTTCACTAGAAGGTTTTTTAAAAGTGAAACAGTTGTTTATCACTTGAGTTAAACGTTGAAATTAAATTAATAAATATATAAATTTGCCTGACCTCAAGCAAGGCTACGGCTGCGGCTCCGCCGTTGTGATAACTCAGGTATAGCTCGGCACGCACGTTCGGTCTGCTTCGGTCTTGCACTAGCAAGAATCGGACTAATAACTTACGATTAGAATCATAATTGTAACTTTAAAAATATTTGCAATATAAATTTTAGTGTAGTTAAAATTTACCATGGTGAAACAAGTAAGCACATAGACAGTTGAACGGTAATTTTCCTGTATTTTTTATCACCTATATCAGAAGAACCGTGCCATTCAGACAGGAAACTAAATAAAAATAAAATCAAACATACTTAAGATACTAAGCATGACGATATAAGCGCATTTTCATCGATTAAATATATTCGTTAACAAATACTTTTGGTTAGCTCTACACACAGAAACAGATCTTAAATTAGCGGTGTCACATCGCTATTTAGAATAAGGCATCTATGGGGTGGCTTATCTTAAATTTAACTGTAAATTTAAAAACTAAAAGTAATCTGATATTATCTGAACCTCAACAAAGCTATCTGTCTAAAGTTATATAGACCCTTTTTAAAGTAAAAGTCTTTTTGATATATTAAGAGAATGCAATTCCTTTCGAGGAAGATGTCTGCGCTTGAACAAATTATATAAAAAAAATTTTATTTTCAAGCAAATAGTTTTTTGTTTGGCTTTAGGTCCCACGTGGGAGCATGATCTGAAAACTGAGAACTTAAGGCTTTCATATGTCCGCCCTCACTGCCCGGTTGTCGCGCACCATCTCTGATGGGGGGCGGTGTGGCAAGCACCGCGCCTTAGACGATCACCATTATTACCCCTTGTTCGAATGAACGCAAGTACTCAATTATTTTTAGTGACTGAGTTGGCCACCCGCCAGGCATTAGAGAGCTCCGGGAATGGAACCCAGGTCCGTCCGCATCTCAATCCGTGCCTTAACCTCTTGGACCACCTTGGCAATTTTGGGCCCACTACATTCAAGATTTTCACTAATGTTTCTTGGAGTGTTATTTCACCTAGATGGTTCTTGCTTGATTGATATTCCGTCTAATATTATTTTTTTTTAATTTTCTAAGCAGTACTTAGAATTAAAGTTACGTTATTAACAAAACATAAAATGTCATTTTCCTCTTTCCCGTCCCTTTAAATTTTTAGCTTACCTTGTCCAATCAGGTATATCGGGAATATTTTGTAAAACTTCTTGGGAAGTGGCAGCTTCGTTGCAATATTTGTTGTACTACCGTTGTACCTACCTATTGTAAGTACCCTGCATTATCCTATCAAACAAACTTTTTAGAAATGAAAACAATATACAGATATTGTACAAAATAATGGGACAAAATTGAGACATATTTTCACTGTGCTTGGTAACAATGGTTATTGCGTAAATAAACCGTCTCTTGTTTGTTGCAGGTAGTATAGACTGTACGCTAATCTTAGAATGAGGCAATGTGGTTGTGGACTTGTGCAGGCGTGGTGAGTGACCTAACGGAGTTTCAAAGAGGTCTAATTGTTGGTGTCTATCTAGTTGGATCATTTGTGAGCAAATTTATGCGGTGTAAAGTCATGACCGCATAACACAGTGCACGGCAAAACAGAACCGACGAAGCAGGGTCGAAAGACGAAATTGCAGGATAGGGACTGCCAGGCGTTGAAGCGTACTGTGACATCGCAGAAGAAAACAACGGCCGAAAACTTAATCAGCACCTAAGCACCCCACTGTCATCCAAAACAGCGAAGGTGGGAAACTACATAAAATAGGTATCCATGGGCGTGTTGTTACTGCCAAGCCCTTAATTGCTCAAAAGTACCGTGCATGCTGCGATGCCCACAAAACTGGACGTTCGAGGACTGGCAACGTGTCGTTTGATCTGTACCCTCTTCTCCACCACTGAGCGCATGTTTGTCCGGCTAACGCCCTCTGAAGCATCTGATATGGACTGTGTCCGCCCGGCTGTCAAACATGATTGTGGCTCTATTGTGGTCAGGTCACAGTATTCAGAAGCTCCTCTTGTAACACTACACGACCGGGACACAGCAGCGGTGTATAAGGAACTTTTGGGTAACCAGGTTCCAGGATGATAATGCCCCCATTCACACCGCTGGCCCTGTTCAAGAGTGGTTTCAAGAGCATGCTGATAAGGTTCAACATATTCCCTGGTCCGCCCAATCCCCAGACTTGAACATCATCGTTTTGGAAAATAGGGTTCGGCGTGGATTTCCACCTCCTTCGTCTCTACCTGAGCTGGAGGCTGTTGTGAAGAATGGATTCCAGTTCCACCTACCACTATTCAGCGCTTATCGGTCTATTCTGTCCAGAATTCAAGCCTGTATTGCGTGCTAAACACGTGCTGAACACCGTATATTCGAGTCGGTAAGCGTCCAGGAACGATTGGTCATTATTAAACCGTTAAAATGTTGGAATCTTCATAATCTTATACTAGATAACTATCGCATAATAATCGACCAGTTTTTTAACAATACGCGATGTATTGATGTAATACCATCTTCAAATTCTAGATATCTAATCAAAAATATCACAATTTTAATATGAAAAGGCAACATAGAGTTAACTTTTGTTTGTAAGGCCATTATATGCAATATAACACTTTCCCAACAAATAAGCCTAAAATCATCGACACCATCGTTCACCAAAGACTTATATTTTGATAAGCAATGTACATAAGTATGCCTTGCAACGTTAATAGTACTATCCAGTTAACAAGTGCCTAAGTATATAAAAATTAATTTGATCACCTTTCCAATAATACTGAATATCCACAACTTACAGCAGTATATTTACATAACAAAGTTGTTTTTTATACACAGCACAAAAGCAAAAGCTCGGTAGTTTGCAAAACTACTGGTATTACAACAGCTTAAGCCGTTGGATTTATTATCTTTCCGTAGAACAACAGATTATTGGATTCCTCAACAGACGTATGCAACAACGCTATGAATGGATGATCAGCGACGAACCACCATCGTTCCAAAACTATCTTGGCGCATTTTGCCCTTTTCACCAAACCTGCAACGAGATAAATTATGGCTTTTTTATTTCAAAGCGTGCAATGGAAGCAAAACAACACGGTTGCAACATACTGTTTAGTAGTATTTATTGGCCATCTATTGTTCTCACTTCTGTTTTTGACCAAAAGAACAATGATCTTCCTATACTCGCAGCGCACTACCAAATTTCATTCAATCCCTAGTTGTATATCTCAAATAAGCCTTTTCGTCAATAGGTCAAATGAATTACCCACTCGAATTATGCATCAGATATGCAACTTAATTTTGTTTGTCATTTAATTTTTAAAGTCGACTACTTACCTTAAATCTTCGAAATAAAATCCCCCTTTCTTTATATGCATTTTCGCTATCTTTAAAAGAGCTGCTAAATCTCACTTGAGAAAAAGAGGATAGTTTGGAATTACGTGTGTTTATACATATACATACATACATATACACACACACAAAGTCATGACGATACAAGATTGGATGGCCAAAAATTTTATGATCACCCCAAACTTACGACCACCGGACCTTAATACCCCATAACACCATTTCGTCGCTGAAGGATGCTATAACAACCTCAATGATCAACATGAACAAAGAGCATTTGATTTGGACATGCAGTTCGTTTCCGATCTCGGATTGAGTCCGTTGCCCTAATGAGGATTTTATTGAATAATTACATAGTCTAAGACCCAATTAACGGTTATGTAAAAATTTCATGGTATTATAATGAATTTTGCAAAAAATATGAACCAATAAATTTTAATATCAATTTGTCCTCAAATATCTTACGCACAAGTGAAGATAAAAGTAAAAGCAGTAGGCTTGGGGTATAAAAATCAGTACTTTTATGAATTTTAAAAGATGAAAGACAAAATATAAAGTCTGGAAATGAAGAATTTTGGGAATAAAAAGAAAATATAGGACTAGAAGCAGGAAAGTCAGAGAAGAACTACAGATGGAGTCGATAATCAACGTAATTGAGAAATGACAGTTTAGCTGGTTAGGTCACTTCGTAAGGATGGGTGGAGATCGACTGGCCAAGAAAGTGTGGGAGCCTAAAATGCAAATAAGAAGAACAAGAGGATGGCCGGTGACAACTTGGAATAAATATATTGGAAAGGTTACAGAACAAGGGAAAATGGCACAGAAGCGAAGGAAATTTCAAGAAACAAAAATGAGTGGGCAAAATTCGTCTATAAACATTTTATGCATAATTGAACTATGTTATACTTTACATCTATGGATATTATAAGATCCTGAATTACCCCAAAGCGCATGCGATGAAATAAAGTACTAATTTAGTTCACAAATTTTATTTGGCCCTTTTTGTTCAAGGCTTTCTTCCACGCCTTTTCTTTTTGTTAGGATTTTTCTAATTATTAGTAAAAAGGCCGGTCTCAAGGACGGGGTACAGTTCTGTAGTATGCACCTACTAAGGGCAAAAATGGTCACGTAGAGTATGAAACACCGATAGGTGTGCAATCTGTCTAATTACTTCATGATAACTTATGTTTTGACCTATAACGTCAACCGCGACCTAAATCGAAAATCTAAAACCTTTATGCGAGGATTGGCAACAAACCTGTTCGAAGGAAATATTGACCTTTGAAATCGGTTCATGACTGCAGGAAGAAATGCAATGTTAGTTACAAACAATCAAACACATATAGTTACATTTTTGGAGTTTTATAGAGTAGATATTGTCCTAGATCTCACTAGGTCGTCCTTTCCCTTCTTGCTTATTGTCTTAGTTTTCCATATCTTTTTAGCTGGAGTATTATCTTTCACTCTGTAAATGGGCCCACTATTCTAGTTGTCGCTGTTCTATAAATTCTGCTGTAGAATATATTTTCAGTTCTTGCCTTATTTGGCTGTCCCTTATCCTGTCTTTTCTTGGAAGTCCTTTTCGTTCTCTTTTTGGTTTCTCGAATCATATCACAAATGAAAATTATGAATAATAAGGGACTCAGTCCTCCTCCTTGTCTTACTCCTGTTTTAACAGTAAAGATTTCATATTATTGCTAACTATATATTAATTTGTTTCCTTGTGCAAGCTTTTAACTGATCTAATTATCTTGTTACTTATATTTCTTTTCTGTAGGATTTTCCATATTTTAGCTCTAGAAACTCTGTTGAAAGCTTTTTCCATATCTAAAAAGGCCAGATGTACAAATTTTCCATATGATAATGACTTATTTATAATTTCTTTTATAGTCTTGTGTACTCATGTCTTTTCTAAATCCACTTTGGGTTTGTAACAGCATTGGCTCTATTATTCGTCTTAGTCTTTTGTCTAGTGTATTTTCATATATTTTCGTTATTGTATTTAACAACATAATCCCCCTATAATTGTGACACTCGTTATCTCCCTTTTTAAAAATTGCTACAATTAAGCTTACTTCCACTCTTTTTTCTTTCCATGCCTGAAAAATAGTTTCTAGTAGTACCTGATTTCCATCTTCTCCCATTTATAAAGTTATTTTGTCGACTTCTGGAACTTTTCTATTTTTCAGACTTTGGATTGCTTCCTTTACTTCTTCCATTATTATGTTATCTTCCTCAGTATTTCTTTTCCCATTACCCTTATCTTTTTCTTTACTTTGTTCTTGTTCTTCTATTTGATATCCTATCCTTAGCAATTTAAAGGTATTCCTTCCATCGTTCCACAACCTTTCTTTCTTCTCTAATGATTTCTCCTTCATTTTTAATAGTTATCGTTCTTGTTTTTTTTTTTCTAAGATTATTCAGTACTTTGTGGAACAAATTTTAGTTATTTTTAATATCGCTTTCTAACTTCTCTTCGATGTCTTCCTATGACTTTTGCTTGGTTTCTTTTACTAGTTTCTTAACCCTTTTTCTTTGTTTTCGTAGAGTTCGTATTTTCTTTCTATGTTATTACTTAGACTATTCTTAATTCTGACGTGTCTTATCTCTTCCGTCCACTATAATGTTTGTTTATTATTTGTAGTAGTCTTACATGTACTGCATAACTCTATTGCGTATTCTATTCTGTTGTTTTTAAATAATAGGTCTAGTAAAAGAAATCCATTATTTTCCAATAGACGGCTTTAATAAAAAGCTGACATTTCGTACTAAAAAACTCATTTGACGGTTTTGTAAATGTTTGACTCAGTTTTGTTTGAGCTCACGTCTACGATGGACACCAGCAAAGAGAAAATACGCTATATTTTACAGGTTTTTTCTCAATAAAGGCTGAAAATGTGAATAGTGTTCATGGTTCTAATTCTATAACAGCCAATCAAAAGGCAGTTTTGGTTTCGTCGATTCCGTTTCGGTAATTTCGATGTCAAAGATGCACCACGCTCTGGAAGGCCAATTGTCGAAAATGTGGATAAAATCATGGAAATGGCCGAGTTCGACCGTCGAATAAGCACTGTTTCTATTGCCAAGGAGCTAAACATTGCACAAAAAACCGTTTGGAACCATTTGGAAAATGCTGGATACAAAAAGAATGAGTGAACTCAAAAAACCTCATG
This sequence comes from Sinelater perroti, assembly GCA_036346155.1. NCBI lineage: Eukaryota > Metazoa > Arthropoda > Insecta > Coleoptera > Elateridae > Sinelater > Sinelater perroti. The sequence continues at coordinate 779,369 of JARFIY010000046.1, read as the reverse complement.
GACCGAATCCCTATCTGTGAATCGCTGCTGAATCGCAACAAAGTCGACCCGATTCTGAAGCGGATGGTGACTGGCAATGAAAAGTGGATCACTTACGACAATGTCAAGCGAAAACGGCCGTGGTCGAAGCGCGGTGAGCCGGCGCAAACGGTGGCCAAGCCAGGATTGACGGCCAGGGAGGTTTTGCTGTGGATTTGGTGGATTGACAAGTCATATACTATGAGCTGCTCCCCTACGGCCAATCTTTTAATTCGAACCTGTACTGTGAACAATTGGACCGTCTGCAGGAAGCAATCGCCACTAGAACAGGAATTGTGTTTCATCAAGACAATGCCAGGCCACACACATTGATAGCGACTCGCCAGAAGCTCCGGGAGCTTAGTTGGGAGATTCTTATGCATCCACCTTTTAGTCTGGACCTGGCACCAAGTGATTACCACCTGTTCCTCTCCATGGCAAACTATTTTGTTGGTGAAAAATTCGCCCCAAGAGAGGGCTTCTATGAAAGAGGCATAATGGAATTACCTTCAAAATGGCAACAAGCTATCGAAGAAAACGGCGCATACTTGACGTAAATCGGTTCATTCTAAGTATGTTAAATAAAACCTTCAATTTCATGTAAAAATAATGGATTTCTTTTTACTAGATCTATTATTTCCCACTTTTCTTCTATTTTCAATTCCTTATTAATTTCTTTTGTTTTTTCTAATTTATCACTATTCTTTTGTATATTTTCGTTACTTCTTTAAAGTAGATCCATTGGGAGGTTTGGTAACTAATTCGCCTTTTTGAATGTGGCCTATAATTTTACAAATTTTCAACTGGAATTTTAGATAGAGAAGAGGAATAAGTCAGTAGGAATACTTGTAATTTGATGTTTTACAAGAAGCGGTTGCTCTTCACTTTTTCTGTCATTTGAAAAAATTATGTACCATCTGAACACATTCTGTAAAGCATGCTCTCTGATACGTTTCCGAATTTCGGGTAAAACGATTGTATGACGTTAGTTCAAATTTCGGTAATTCATTTCTGTAGCACACAGACTAATAAAAAACTTGTAGTATGATATCTAGTAGCACGTAAGACATTACACACAATTTAGGTTACATATGTCCACATTATTGTTAATACAGAATTTTTGAACGATAGGTGTCTTACTTTACTGCCCTTATGCAAATGATACATGACAGCATTTATTATCATTTACAAATAACACTAAAGTACATTAGAAAAAGATTTGTTTTATTTTTGAGTGTATGGAATACATATTTTCATAGAAATGTTGTTTGTGCCTTGCGGGAAATGCCATTCACACAAATTAAGAAGAATTAACGTAAATAATTGATATATTGTTGTTTATCATTTACAAGCATATATATGATATATACACACAAGTCCGTAATAGTTGTACAAGAAAACAATAGAGTTTAACCTATTGTTGAGAATACTTAAATATTTTTTATCGCAATTTTTTATGTTAGCACTTTTTCTTGTTACATTATGTATAATACCAATATTAATATTGTTAATCCAATACAATAATTAATCGCTTAACCAATTAGTCTTTTTAAAACAATGGTGTCCCAAAATCACACATAATCAGTGAACATACAATTGTATATGTTGTGATTCTAACGAAAGAACTAGAAGAACTTATTCCTTCTTGATGTGACCAGAAATGTTGTCATTGTTAACACACAAGGCAGTACAGAGGCAACACCTACACCTTTTGGAATATAATGCAACTATTGGTCAGCTAAAGCGGGACAGACACAAATCAAGATCTTTATATTACATAGTGAGTCGCAAGTCATCTTTAAGCCCTGATAATAATAACAAAGAGTAGGAGACGTTGACTAAATGCAAAAGCCCCATAAGCAACACAAACATTTGCAAGATAAAATCAGCACGAGTACTATTAAATCCAGCTATTTTTCCAAAAGGAAACAGGCACCCCCTCTCCCAAGTTTCGCTATTTCCTTTTTCTGGAAAAAAATTATGAGACCGTCAAAACATATAACAAAATATAACAAAAAGTTATGCTATCCCCTCCTCGCTTATGATCCTGTCAGTAGAACAATGCACTCTTTTTTAGACGTCGCTACAATACCATAAACATTGTACAAAGAAACTCATACAAGATACCCTAATCTGTACAAAAAGTGTTAGAAATTAAATTGGTAATGCAACCACATATACTGCTCAGTGGTACAAAGTGTATTACTGGAAGAAGTATAAAATAACTTCATATTAATCAACCCAAGTCACTGTTGTCTCCACTTCAGTTTCTAACCGTGAAATTTTTCGCTGCAATGAAGGGCTTGCACCTGACATACTTTATTGTTATTGTATGTATAATCGTAATTATGTGTTATGCTATTTTTAAATGTAATTTAGGATACACTAACAATTGAAGTGATTATGCCTGCTTTTGAACGCCAGTATAGTATCGAATACCCACAACTTATAACGATGGGTTTAAGTAAACCCGGTAATCTAACTATCAGTGCTATTTCACACACAACACAAACAACAGGCTTGATAAAACTTAAAACTGCTGGTTAGATTCATTGGAGTTATTCCGTTGGCTCCATTATTTTGCCGTGGAACAGCAAACTTTTTGATTCCTTAACAGAAGCTTGCAACAACAATATGAACGGATGGTCGGCAACGAATCTCTCCCTGCGAGGGAGTTTTTTTCATTAATTTCATACCTGTAATAAAATAAGTCATGGCACTATCCGTTTATGTCCTTATGTTTGTTTTGCGTTAACTATACTAACAGTGTGCATGCTAAACATAAAATTAAGCGAAACACTAACGCCCATTTTCACTGAAAATAAGTTTCTTTTGGACGTACTAAGTTCGATTTTGGTTAGTGTATTAATAAAAATCAACCAACACTGCATTTCTTAATCACTAAAATCGTTAAGGTTTTAGCCAAAATAGAAATTACTCGATGCAACCAAGCAACTTCCAATTTTACGTACGATTCCTCTAGGCTAGATCCTGTATTGTTATTTGGCGTTAGTAGCTTACTTATTGGCGTAATTGCTGACAATACAAGTGCGGAAAATGTTAAGCATTTCGTTGCGTTTGCAAATAAATTACCACAGGGGTTAAACTGCATATTTGACAATAGATATTTAATGTCTGTAATACGCTTTGTATGTTTGGATGATACGATATGGTAACAGTATCATGATTTGGTTATGCTTTTCATGTGAACTAGTAGAGTTTATTCATGTCCTCGATTGATATTTCAAAAATTCGCAATCTAGTATACATTTGAACAAAATGTACACACAGACAGCTAATATGAAATGTAGCGTGGATAAGCTCTAAGCGTACGTTTGGCTGCCTATCTTCAGGATCATTTTGCATATCTTACTTTCGTAAGATCACCGACTTAGCCCACTGTTATCATTTGTAAATAAATTGTTCCACGTTCCCACCGTGCAAAAATTGAGGAAAAACAGGTGCAAAATTGTCAGCCTAGAAAGCCAAAAGTACGTTTCTGCGGACAACCCCTCGTAAATAAACTGCGCAATGGATACTAAATCTTATTCACCAAGTTCTTTTACATTTTTCACAGATACTCAATTGGTCCACCTTTGGTTATATGGCAGACATCTATACGACAATTCGTTCCATCCCACATGCGTGTCAGCATATCACGGACAACCGCATCCATAGCGTTGCTGAGACGGTTAGGAAAATCCGGAAAATTAGTGAAGAGTAGTGAAGCAAATGAGAAAAATCCTCAAAAGGTTAAATCAAGAAACTGAGGTTACCACCGCATCAATGAGTTGTCTTCTTCCTCTTTATTGCTTTTGTGACAAATTTCAATTAGGATACTCTCGAATGTCTTTGTAGTAGTGAGCCAGCTATATTTTTGAAAAATGTAGCCATTACTGCGTTCATTGAATTATGGCTGTAGTCAGTTTTCCAACATGTCCAAGTAAGCCTTCCTAGGACTCTTCAAAAAAAAAAGATCCTCACACTTTCTCTTTTGAAATAGTGCAGAGATTCACTTTAGGTGAGTCTCTTAGATGTGTCAATTCAACTTTCCAGCAGAAAAGTTGCTTTGTCGCTAAAGATGAGCAAATCTGGAAAACCATCAGTTTCAAAACTCTTTTGTATTTTAATTCAAAAATTCACAGCTTTGCCATTTTCGCTACTATATTTCTGGATTTTACGCTTAAAAGGCTTATCATTTAGTCTCTTACCAACAATATGCTACACTGTTGATTAAAGCGTTTTCTTTTGTCACATTATTCTTTACATAACCTTTCTAACGGTGTGAGCAGAAGAAAAGTCGCACAGCGCTTTATGAAAAGATGAAAGAATAGAAAAATTGCCCCAATTGCGAGAATAGTGACAAAATTATTTTGAACTTGTAAATACTAAATAAAAAAATATAAATGTCACTCTAAACTAATTTTCTTAAAGGGCATGTTATGAATATGATTAAAAATTTGAAACAATAACAGTTAAAGAGACATAACTGTAAAAAACTCAAAAAAGCAATCGAAACCTATACAACTCAGTAAGTATAGTGTATATCAAGATTTAGCTATTTATTTGTAATTTTTCTTTTCCTTACAGACAAAAGTTCATCCGTTTGCTGAAAATACAAAAGAAGATTAACTAAATCGTGAAACCCTCGCGATATCAGCTATCAGTCACTTTTTTTACATAAACATCACTAATATGTCACACGCTGTGACCATATATGTATTAGCGACATCCTTAATGGCTTGATAAATAACCAATTAGACTAACCCCGGTTCCATATAAAACGGCCATTCTTACCTCCAGATATACCACTAGCAGCTAAAACCAATGGCCATTCACAGACACACTTTAACCATCCTCATGCTATCGTCTAATTCCATCCCTGTTCTAGCCATGCGGCCTCTTGTTCTTGAAACAACAGACTGCGTCACTCTTTTGCTGCTAGACAAATACTTCGCTTTGAATATCATGCTACCAACACTTTTTTTATTACTAAAATTGTGTCCTCCATATTAATACTACCATTAATCGTAGCATAGTCTGACCTGCGTCGACAAGACAACCCCTAATTCTTTATTTCAGATTCTGTCGATTCAAAAAAATCTGCAAAAATACAAAGGATAGCTACAACCACTAAATGAGTTCTGTGGTAAGCTTAACTCACACCAATCAATCTGTTTTACGCGTTAATTTTGTAACAGAAAATTTCATAGTGAAATAGATGAAACAGAGAAGTATAGGCCACAGTACTGCAATATGTGATGTTAATTCTTCACAAGACCATACAATAAGCAATTTTTTTGATCCAGAATACAATAGAATTATTCTAGCAGTATATCATATGCCAATATGCCATATTACTTTACAACCATAGTTTATGGCAGCAATATTCTTAATGAATTCGTAAGTAATGAAATTATCGTAACGTACTAGTGCTAGAAAAGATCGTTTTTAACCGCACTTTAATTATTCCCATCTCTGAGGTGGCATATGCCATAAGATACCTGTTTCTAGCTCTTTACTAGCGGCATTTTTACTGATGTTATAATCAACACCTAAGCACTAACTATCCTAGCATTTTAATCTCAGCTCCAGATCTAGGACACCAGCAGCCTTACTGATTTCATAATCGTCTGCTTCATTAATACAGGCGTTTTTCATCATCATCATCATCTTTAAAGCACCATCATGATTTAACGTTGTCCAAATAGACTTGTAACCTACCTCAACGTAACAAGTAGACCCGAAAACATCTCAGCGGCTCACTTCTAAATGAAGCCTTCAGTAGCTTTGCAGATTTCGAAGTTCTCTAGTCGATCGAGCGTCTCCCCCTCTATTTCATATTTTTTTTATTGTGGTAAATATTTACAACCTGCCAATGATGGCTATAAGTAAATGTGCTTAAAGTACAATACAGGAGGGGAGATGGTATCCAGCGATAACACTCCCGATAAATTAACTATTGATTATTGTTGATTTAATATATCTGTAGGCCACTGTTTTTTAAGTCTTCTGATTTCAGGTTGGATGTATAGTTGCCTGGCTTCTTCATTGGGGTGATCAGGGAGCCGTTCGAGGTAGTTCCTTGTTAATCTGATAATTTCTTCTTGCACAAACGGTATTCCAGAATCTTCATGTAAGGTTTTATTACTAACGTACCATGGTGCATTGAAGATCATTCGAAGTATCTTAGATTGGACTCTCTGCATAATTTTAGTATTAGATGGCTTAGCACACCCCCAAAGCTGGACACCGTACGTCCAGATAGGTTTTATGATACACTTGAAGAGGAGTCATTTATTTTCTGTTGACAGTTGTGATTTGCAACCTAGGAGCCAGCTCATTTGACGAATTTTTAGGTTTATGTGGGTTTTCTTAGCAGAAATGTGTGCCTTCCATGTAAGTCTATGGTCAAGTGTTAATCCCAAGTATTTGACTTGAGTAGATACAGGTAACGGCTCGTCGTTTATTAAGACTACAGGGCAGATTGTGAGTCTGTTCGTGAATATGACTTGTATGGACTTTGTATGGTTTACTTTGACTTTCTATCGTTTCAGCCAAACTTGTAATTGATTAAGATGCGTTTGCAGATTTTCAGATGCAATTTGTGGGTCTTCGCTTACGGATAATAGAGCGGTGTCGTCGGCAAACATAGCGATTGTAGTAGTATTTGTAGTTGGGATGTCAGCCGTAAACATCAAATAAAGAAGTAGACCAAGGACACTACCTTGAGGGACTCTTGAGCTTATGAGGTACTAGTTTGAGGTTGCTGTATTAATTTGTACTTGAAAGTATCTGTCTGTGAGGTAAGATTTCAAAATAAGATAATGAGGCGTGGGAACGAAGGATTTAAGTCCGTCATGCCATGCACGGTCGAAGGCTTGTTCGATATCTAAGAATGCGACTGTACATGGTTTTTTCTGTTCAAGGCTTGTGAGAATAGTTTTGACAATTCGATGGCATTGATGTATTGTCGAATGACTTTCTCGAAAGCCAAAGTGATGAGGTGATATTAATGTGTGTATTTCAGTATCTTCAAAGATTCGTTTAAGTAGGAGCCTTTCAATAATTTTGGACATGATCGGGAGCAAACTTGGCCGATACGAAGTAAACTCTGTTTGGAAGTTTATTCGGTTTGTTGATCATAATTATTTGTGCAAATTTCCAGATGATCGGGAAATATGCTAGTCTGAGGACACTATTATAAATTATGGTTAACAAAACAAGCCCTTTTCTGGGTAGTTGTTTTAAGATCTGACCAGTAATCAGATCAAAGCCAGGTGCTTTATGATTGTTGCATCTTGAAATCATACGTTTAACTTCTTTTAGAGTGAAGAATTTAATCGGCAGCATCATCGGGCAAGGAGCGTCCAAGGAGTTTCTAACGAGGTCGTCATCATTATTATTATTATGTTCAGGTGCACTAAGGACTTGTGAAAGATGTTCAGTAATCGTTGAAGCTTTTTCTTGCTCTGTTTTTCCCCAGCTTCCGTCGTTTTTCCTTAAAGGTTGAGTGTGCTGAATAGGTCTCTTAAATGATTTGGTTGCCTTCCAGATACTGTGGTCGTCTGCTGATAACTTAGTCATGTACGATTCGAATGTGGCGTTTCTGGTTTCGTGCAGAACTATTTTTAGTTGTCGTGTTAATCTATTATATTCATTTTTGTCTCTAGGGTTGCGGCTTCTTTGCCATATACGCCGCGCTCTTCTTTTTTGGGCGACAAGGTGTTTTATATGCACAGGTATGTTATTCTCTGGTTTCTGTCCCAGTTCTTCAGGGGGCGTGGCTATACGTGCTGCTGCCTGTATGGTTTGTGTAAGGTGATGTATTGCGTTATCAATATCATCCGGTTGTTGTAAGCGAATATTCAGATTTAGGTTATTATGTACAGTTTTTAAATAAATGCCAGTTGGTTTTTGATGACGCTAACTTTAGAACTTTAGGACGGTTTATTATGTGACTACTAAATGTGGAGATTATTGGTGAATGATCAGTGGAATATGCATTTGAGATTGACGGCTAGTATTGTTGTTGTTGTTGGTAAGGGTATTGGTACTGCGGGCATAAAGGCTGACCATTGTAATTATTAATTCCGGTGCTAAAATTATAGGATTGTGAATTATTCATTTCGAGTGAAATAGATTATTTAGCCCACAGCTGAACTGTTAAAAATGTTTCTATTAAATGTACACACACAATATCGCAGGCGCGATAAGCGCCAGGCCTTGCGGCCAAACTAATCACCACTTTGCTTCAGCCAGAACCGATACGATGTTCAAAGGCCGAAAGTTAAATGACGACTCCTATTTCACATATAAGTCGTATTCGATGACTACTTCGGTTTCTGTCCCTTCAGTAAATGAAGTATGAAGTAAATGATATCTAGAAGACTTTCTTTACTGAAGACTGAAGCGTCATTATAATAATCGAGCAAATCGTGTACTATGTATCGCTATTATCAACTAAAGAGTTCAAAGAATATAACTTTACCTGAAAATGTGCATGCATCCGTCTAAACTTCCACAACTGTTTTAGATAACATCATGTAAAATAGCGTAGGAAGGACTTTTAAATCTTTCACCTGTACTTATTAGACATCCCTTCTTCCGAAAAGAATGGGTACACTCAAAACTCACCGACAAAATCATACACCCAAATCAACCACTATTTATTAGTGCCAAGATTCCATAAGCATCAAGATTGGTTTAGCACAATGAGCCAATATGTCACACAGCTTGATTGTAAAGCCGCAGCTTACACCAACAATGACAATAGAGTCAGAACAGTTCCGACGTTTCGCTCTCTAAACGTTCGACGTAATTAATATAATTTCCAATTTAATTCAGCAAGATGTGCCCAACACTTTTTGAGGATGAGGAAATAGATTTTATTTGATTTATAGATTGTAACCGTCCTATAAAAAAAAGAAATAACATAATCATTACATATATTTAAGACGACTGTTTGTATTCATATATACATCTGTCACAATCGAAGGTCATTAACTTTAAACGTTTTTAATTCGCATTTAAGGTTTCATACATCAAGTTTTAGGCAATGTATACGGATTTTTCCTAGTATGACTTATTGTTTTGTTCCCTGTAATTGTTTATAACGTCTGTTAGAAATATAATGAGTACTTTCCGCAAATATTAGTTGTTCTACGAGAAATTTCACTGCGAGAACATTATCATGGTAATTGTAGTATAGATTTATGGTACAGCAAGATGGTGTATCATCTTATAGTGGTAGAACATTCATGGTGACAGTTTCAATACGATGTTACAGCCGACTATTTTTATGAACTTCCTGGATACACTAACTACCAAACTACATTCCAAAGCATTTTAGACAGTATTTTTATTCATTGTTATCCGATGATACCTAATATTCTAATAATTTATCTTTTAGAATAAAACTAGTATCAACTAATTATCTCATCTACCGATAATCATCGAGTATAAGATTCTGCTGATTCTCCATTACTCTCTGAAGAAGTGAAACAAAGTTAAACTACCGAATAATCAAGTGTATAATTATTGTAAGCTTTTTGAAAAAATAAGATATGTATATTGCATAAAAAAAAATTAAAAAACATCCGACCTTTAGTAAAGTGACGATACTCGTTGTAAGACATCATGGTGTAAATAACAATGATATTAAAATTAAATCTAATAATCCAATTAATTAATTTTCTTAAAGTAATTCGATGAAACATAACTAAATTCTCTAATAAATTAGACCACTAGCTCATTGCGTGTTTTCGTACGCTCGTGAGTTATTTTATAGGGATGGTTTTGGTATAAATTCTGTATAATGCGTTATCATTTGCTTATAACACTCGCGTTCGACTCTTCTAATTCCTTTCACAACCATTTGGTGCTGCACATTTTGCAATGTTTTGCCGCGGAGAGGTCCTCTTGTTAAATCGTAGTCAGTTAAAATAAGCTGCTAAACACACGTCTTTAAAAGGATATAAAAAGGAGGCTAGAATTAGGAGAAGCGCCCACAAAATCCTATAATACAATTCGCGCTACAAAGAGTGGGGAGTGGAATATGTTCCTCCAGCGATTCATAAAACAATTGCTACAAATGCGCCAAGGTATTAAATAATTAATGTAATGGAATGATGTATGTTTTCATTTATACATTCCCTGATAGATTAAAGTAAAAGTAAAGTATAACAACCCAAAAATTCATGATAGGTATATACCACGCCATTGTAAGGGAAATGAAACAAGAGAACTTATATCTGTGTTCGACGATCAATTGTTAAGTTGGCTGAGGTGAACATGTAGTATGAAAACCCTCTTTTAATCGCATGAAAACTGAAAATCCCAGCATGTGACATCATTGTCAATAAATACAGCTGATAATTTTATGTCTTAAAGTATAAAACGATGCAGTAGATAAAATCTGCAATAGACAGACAAATATTATGTATAGCAAGTTAATTTATATTAGAATTAGAGCAGCCAAATTGATATTTTAAGATTTCATTCGTAAAATACTAATTTATGGGTTAAATGGCGTATTAAAGAATGCTCGAAAACATATGTGAGTGTGCACAACAAACTGTACGTAAGGGGACTTTAACGTAAGCAATTTTTCATCTAAAACAAATATGAATAAAAAAGGAGTTGTTCATATCCATTAAACGATGGTTCTTTGTTCTATCTCCTCAATTCCTCAAGGGTAGTTTTTTTGGGATCCACTTTAGAAAGAAAAAACCAATAAATCAAAAACAATCAAGAAAATAAGATTTATATTTATCATTTATATGAAGATATAAAATATAATTAGAAAATCCTACAGAAGAAGATAAAGAATACATCGGAAAAGAAAAGAAAAGAAAATGAGCAACCCAAAAGGAAGAGTTAATTAAACAACGGCAAGAGTAATATTTCTAGAAATAAAAAGAAGAAAAAAGAGGGTGGAAGCGTAATATAGTTTTAAGGTAATGTAGATTACCAAGAAATATACCATAGCTCGTGAGAAAGAATACAGTATAATTAATTGTTGAAACTAAAAATATACTTGTTCAATAAGGTCCATTGTTATGGTAAAAAAGGTACTCAAGCTTCTTACTTGCAGAATCTTGAAAGGTAATAATAAAGTTATACCGAACATATGGTCTTGCTAGGTATGTTAAATGAACAAAACACTTAATTGCAAAAGGTAATTTTCTTGAAAAACAAAATACAAAAATCACATTTTCTACAATACTAAGAATATTAAACCATTTCACATTAAGCAGCCTCTGGTTTGGCAATTTTTCCATAGAACAGCATATTACGCGATTCTTCCACTTGTAAATGTAAAATTGACAAGAATTGGTGGTCTGCTCTGAAAACGTAGCTTTCCGTAAACGAACTCTTAGTTATTATTTCCACTTCGTCTACAAAAAATATTTAATTATTTACTGTACAGGAGAAACTGAGATAATGAGAACAGAAGAGAAGAATAAAGATTTGAAGAATTTTTTATAAGAGGCACATATATAGTAAAGAAAAATATATCAATTAGAGTACAAGAAAAGACATATAAAAGGACAAATCAATAAACCATTATAAACAAAAAAATCTTTCAGAAAAATGTTATTACAAAAGGCATACATTGTAAAATAAATAAATTATGAAAATATGATCATGTAAACTGTTCAGTCGATCTCTAACGCGTCAAATATTTACGAGAAAATATTTTTTTATCATATCTGGGAATTGGAGCCACATTCTCAGATGTCCCTCTTTTATTTTAAATTAACAACATTTTGTAATGAGATAATTTATTAGCTCTAATACTTCAGCATTTTTGTCGATCAGTTTTTGATATTAATCTTATAATTTGAATATTTGATTGATTCTACTTTCTTAGAATCATTGATGTTACTTTTGATAGCTTTGTTCCATCTTTTTTAATAGGTTTGGTACATTTTTTGTAAGAATATATGGTGCAATAATAAAATTAACAGCTCCACGGATGTAAAATTTCAACCCTCAATAAGAATAAATACCAAGTAGGTTAAACATTTGGGAAAAGCTGATTAGGTTAGAAAAAGGCGAATAAACCGGAAAATTAATATAGAAATACATACAGAAGAATCCAAATATTTCACATGTAGTCAAAGTGCAAGGATCAGGATGGCTGGGATGTCACAGGCAGGTCAAAAAATAGGTTTACGAATCAGACAGCAGGAGAGAAAAATAAAAAACGAAAAAGAAGGCAGAAACAAAAGTGGCTGGTAGTAGTGGGAGAACCTATGGCCACTAGATGTGGAAGAGTGGCAAGAGCAGACGAAAGACAAAATAAAGTGGAAAAAATTGTGCAAGCTTTTGAAACCATGGGCCGACATAACAATAATCAAGTATTTTGCGCTATCTTAGATAACGTTTTCATGTAATATTTAATGGGGCCCATGTTCTGTTATTTTCATTGTTAGTGTTCTTTTCTATCTTACCTTTCTTGCATCTTTGTTTTATTTATGCTTTATTTGTGGCGTTTTAATTTTTTTTAATATTTTCAAATGTAGTTCCTTTAGATTTGGTTTGTAATTTATCGTAACGAAATTGTAGTCTTATGTGTGTTTGACCATAATTTAGTCAATTTAAGGTCTTCTCACACAAAGTTAAAATATAGTGTTAATTGTGATCCATTTATAATTAATACAAAGTTTAGAAACAGATCTTCAGTTAGTTGTACTTGTTGCATTCTCATATTTAATGTTTTTCGATTCTTCTGTACCTTCATAACGTTTTTAATTTTACAATTATGGCTTAACTACATTTCTATATCTGTATAATTAGTTAGAGTAGCTTTGGATCTTATTCTTCTTTTTCTGATTATTACGATTCTTCGTTGTATTGCAAGTAGTACGGTGATGGGTTTAGAAATCGTTAATATTGCATGAATTCCCCTACTGCCAACTCGTTTTCTTGTAGAAATCGCATTTCACATGTCCTAAAGGGCCATTTCTTCTAGTTTCTATTTTTCGTTTCTAATTTTTTATGCCAAAGAAGTACCTTTAACTCATATTGATTTCATATTTTTGTTGGGAGAGGATCAAATTGGAAAATTATTTTACCTTTGGATATAAACTTAACCTTTCGAGGAATCCTACTGTGGCTAAAATAAAGTTTGACTAACTCTCTTCATAATTAATATTTCAAATAAATCATAAACAGAAGAATAACACCATAGAACGAACGAGTAACATTACCAAAAGGCTACACCGAGTAATCTTAATACTTAAACCAGAAACAAGAAAGACGAGAGGCCAAAGAGCTACAAAAACTAAAAACTTTTGCTCTACCATCCTCCACCGTATACACAGAACATAAGCTTTAAGGATATCATTCGGAAATGCAATACCAAAATTGTACTTCTATTCATTAGCAAACTACTGTATTATATTGAGATAGATCGTGCTGAAAATTACCTGAAACATTCACATTGCCTAACATCAAACTTTTATTCGACCTCGGGCTTAACGACCTTCCCAGAAAATAAAGTGATGGTTGTATCCTCATGTAGCATTTGCAGAACGAGCACGAACTGATGGTCGGCTTTAAACGTAAAATTCTGCAGGTCGATCATCACGGAACAACATTCCACGAGCATTGTTAAACCTATAACAACATTTTGATTCAACATATTTATTTGAAGATTTAAATACAAAGGTAAGACAAAAATAGTGAAATCCCCAACGGAAAAATTACACCAGAACTACGCCAAAATATTCTAAAAATAATTTAAAAATTAGTAATTACATTCTTGGTTCAACTAAATTAATTTATACAAAGTGAGGGGTTGCAGTGGAGCGATAAACGTTAACAAAGAGATCAACATTTCTTAGAATTAACAATTAAATCCTTTGTTTTAAGAACGGCAGGTGGTGTAAAAAATCTCAACCAAGCGCTTACAATGCGTTTTCGACCGGTTGCATGACCACTTTCGCAAGCGTTTTGGCAGATTCTGGACGTTTGGCTTTGAATGCTTGATTGATTTATTGTTGCTGATAGAGTATTTGAGTAGGTTTTGACACTTCAAAGTACATCACACTTTTGTAATCTCACCAAATACATAACACTCTTCTATCCGTAAACATTCAGTTTTGGTGTCAATGCTGATCAGCCCGAGTCGCAAAGTGATTTTTGAGCTTGGAATTATCGAAATATATTCACTTTTTTATCTCCAGTAATACGATGCAAAACCCCTTTTTTGCCTACCAAGTAGGATTTCGTACATGGTTATCGTTTTTCGATGTCTCATTCTATTTATACTTTCCTTCTTTGTAAACCTTCCCTATGGTTTTCAACCATAAAAATGTTTTCAATATATTTTGGCATCTTTGACAAAAATCTTCATTCTATAATTTCTGTAATTCTGTTTTTAAATTCTTCCAGGTATCTTGAAAGTTTTTTTGGCTTTCACGTTAAAATCATTACTAATGAAGCGCAGTTCACCACAAACTTTTACAAGTAGTTGATGAGATTCAGCGGCAGTTTCCTTTGTATTGAAGTGATAAAGTAATACAAACGCAAAGGACGCTTATTTGGTTTCAGGAAAACTTGTATGGTTGTCACAAACGCAACCCTCATAGGTGACAAATGTTAAAACTATTTTTAGATTAGAATTTTGCGCCTACGGCACAGCTCTTTAGCGCGAGGCAGAAACTTTTAATACTATTAATAAGAAATATCACTAACAAGGGAAGTACAAAACTCTAAAATTTTATTTAAATAAAGCCTAGCGCATTTGAAAGAACAGGATCGAAAAGGGGGGTGTGGGGCAAAACTAAGAGGTACTTTGATCTCAGGGTTACAAATTTGGCTATTTTCTTTACCTGAAAAATAGTTAAACAGGTTTTTAAGTGAAGAGCTACGGTCTAGTGGGTAAGGTGTCGGGCTCCAAACCTAAAGGTCTAGAGTTCGAACCTTACCCTTACCAAATTACTATCTCAATTTTAATTTATAATCCTATTCAATCCTCTGATATTTTTTGTATAAAAATCTCATAGCCTATAAAAAGCCTATTATTTTAATTATATTCAATTCTATTAATTTTCTTGCTGCACATGTTTGGAATAAGTAGTAAAATTTGAGGGAATACTTTAAAAGCAGATCAATTTAATTGAATAAACCACTTTTTATCATTCTTCCTAATTTAAAGTGTTTTTTTTAAATTCGCATTTCATACTTGTACACCTGGTATGTCGCATGAGAGAATATATTATGTTCAAAATTAGTTTATGCATAAATTACAACTATTTTTATTATACAGAATTATACAAGATATAAAATGTTTCATTTTGAAACCATAGTAGAACTGAATTTTTTTCTAGAACGAATTAATTGTTATGTTGATTAACTCAAAGCAAATAGTTTACGTACTTTGCTAGTGTAATTCTAAGTAACTCCATATTCCCTTAGTTCAGTATCAATTGAAACCCTCCACAATCACCATCAATAATAAAGCCAATTGTGCTAATCAACATGCAGTCTTATGTATTATTTGTTTCAGTTGTTAGTACAATTATAACATTTATTAATCATAAAATGGTAATATACACAATTCTTATTTCAAAAAGTGAATATTCAAATAAACTTTTATGTTAACAATGAGGCACATTTCAACGTAACTATTTAAATATATGAGTAATGCATGCAGACTTTCACTGAATCTAAGGTTTTGAGACTCTTCCGCAAAACAAAGTGATGGTGGCATCTTCATTCCGCGTCTGCAGAATCAGCAGAAATTGGTGGTCGGCTTTAAATGTAAAATTGGTGACGACTGTCATCGCACAAAATGCCGCAGCCATCACTATACCTACAACAATAACTTCGTTTCAAATTACATATTTATATGAACAGCACGGTTTTAGTTCCATTATTCCCCAGTTTAACAGTTCTGAAGGTTAATTAAGTAGACTGGAAAGATTGGAAATAGCAATGTTCAACAATTTATTTCTCTAATTAATTACATCCACTACTGTTTATATTCTTACCAGACATTACCAAAATATTGCAAAAAAATTTCTTAACACTTGCAAAGAATTTTATTTTTATGCATTTTTGTTATTTCTCATATTTATAACCTAATAACAATCTATATTTAGATTCTAGATGACAATTAACAAAATTGATCTTTCAGTTTTGATTTGCTATTGGAAATCGGAACTGTCAATAAGAAAATGCTGAAGAAACCGTAAGCCATACGACTATTTCGAAATGGTACAAGCAGTTCCATTTTGGTAACTTTAGCCTTGAAGATTAACTACATTCCGACCGACCTTATGTTTGGATAAAGGAGACTTACATGCTGCTTTGGATGTCAAACCTTCCTCTGAAAACCTTTGCGTCAACTCAACTTTGTGCACAAGAGCCCAAGACAAGATCCTTACGAACTGACTGAAGCCCAAGCCGACCAGTCAGTCGAGATTGATTGAAACTTCGCTGGATAACCGGTTTTAGAAGTGCATCAGTACTAATGATAAAAAATAGGTTGACCTTGTTTATCGCGATTGGTTTCAAGCAATGATTGTTTTGGCAAGAAAATTATAATCTTAATTTGGTGAGACGCTGACAAATGGAAAGCCGTCAATACCGAATTGTATAGTTTACAAAGTCTTAATGCAAAAGTATCTTTGATCAATCTCGACGCTCTTCTTCAGCAACTTCATGCGCAGTCGCCGTTTTTGATCAAGAAGTATGTCAAGAATTCTCTGTTTCAAACTGGTACTACGGAGAGATTCGACAACTTATAAAGAGCTGTTAAAATATCATTGATAATGATGGGCTGTATAGTTTTTGTTTTTAATATTACTTTGCACATAAAAATAATAAATGCTTATTCTCCCCTTCACTTAGTTATCAATAAATTGATTGGAGTGTCACAGACTTCCACTGATGTTGGTCCTTAGCAAAACCCTTTACTTCTGTATAGCTGTTGCATCCAAAATCCTTTATTATTTGTTGTACTCTATCATTAGCCTTCCCCTTGAGTTTTTCTTTTAACCTCCCCCCTAGTATCATTTTTAACAAACTGTCGTGTTGCAATTTTTGCCCTATTAAGCCACGACTTTTTACTATTTGTTTCTATGGTTTATAACTGTTCGGGCCACTCACCAATTCCTTTTACTTGGGTTTTAAAATAATTAGTTCATAGGCTTTAATTTTTCCGTGTGTATGAAACCCGTTTTTGATCGAGAGTTCGCCGGCGTGTTTGATTGGTGGCAGGAGTTTCAACATCCCGGAGGTCGTTTGTTGTAGGCCGATTGATTGTTTGTAAACCTCGAACACGACCAGCTGAAGGACCCACATCAGGAAAGACGGTTCCGATCGGCCCCGCAGCGAAGATTAGGGTAACTTGTCGTTTTTTCCGTCCGCATCCTTCTTTCCCCCCTGATTCCAGCCCCGGGGAAGCCGATTCCTGCAGCAGAGCGTCCGCTTCCACGATGAGTGTTTCCAGCCTCTTGACCTTTTGATAGGAATTCTTTTTTTGAAATTAAAATCCACTTAACCTGAACACTAACCTTGACGTATTCTTTTCCAGATCTTCCCAATGCATTTTACTTTCATTATTCTTCAGTAACACCAGATTTTCAGAGCTTCTGTTTTTCATTTACCATACGCATACCTCTCGCAACTATATAATGCAGTGTTTCATAAGTAGTGACAGAATATTTGATAAAGTGTTTAAACTTATAGAAAGCTTTTTTGCAGTAAAGTTCTATTCCTTATATCTCACTTGCATTTTTCGTCTACTGTTATAACGGTGCTTAAATAACAAAATTCTTTCACTTTCTTTATTCATTCATTTTCTATTTATATTTCTTTCCACAAACCATTATTTTTGTTTTTGCTTTATTTATCTTTATATTGCATCGTTTAATGCTTCTTGTGATTTGCATGCCCTCTCCAACAACCTGTGCTCACTCCATCTCCACAAAGTGCATCGACAAATATTTTTTAAAAAAGTTTTGTAAGATTACACTCTAATTTAACAAAAAATAGCCAATATGTAGAAAAATGTACGCGAAAATTAAAATGAAAAATGTGTTTGCAACGTCAAAATTAGTTTTCCACTAACAAGACAGGATCAATCAATATTACATAAATACATAGAATAATAATCAAAAAGTCATTAAAATATAAAAATACCAAGAAAATTAAACCAAAAAACAAAAAATTCATCCTTGCTTAGTCATTTGTTCTATAACACAGTAGAGTATACACATGTATGAATATCTTTCTAAGTGAAGTAATATATGAATTTCAGAATTATATTTTTTCTTGTATCTTTTAAGATTTAAAAAGAAAACGCTCTTAAATCAAACTAAAGCCATATGGTAAAAGATGGCGAAAGGGTGAAAATGAGAAGAAAACCAACTATGTTTCGCTGCAGAAGTTGCTTGACAGACCTCAAATAGTTCCTTTGTTTGACTCTAAAATGCAGTCAGTCAAATCTTATACGCATAAATAAGGTCCCATTCTTCATATTGAATTGTGAATTTAAAATAGACAATCGGGCGGATTTTGAGAGTTGTTTTTGTATATACCAGCATCACAGAACTACGAGGGTTCCAGCTAAAATGTAAAATGTATATTTCACTTCCTAATAGAGTATTACGTTAAGAGAAGAAAAACCAATGCAGAAATAATAAAACATCTTGTGTATTTCAATCAAAGTTCCGAGGGAAATAAGAGAGTTCACATACGACCACTAAGGCAAACTTTTCCCCCAGCTGAGCCAAGTCAGGCACGGAAGAACAGAATTGTTTTACAAAATTTTTAAAAGAAATCCGACACAAGATAACACATCACTCAATAAGTACGTGGATGACTAATAAAACAACAACTGTTAGGCAAAATTCGACTTTATTCATTAATATGGTCTTCATCAAGAGTGATGCATTCATTCCATTGTTTCTCTAATATTTCAATGTTTTTTTTTTTGTAGAACGATTTATCTTTGGCCTCAAAATAGACTTCCGTTTCGGCAATCACTTCGTCATTGGAGGCAAATCTCTTTCCCTGGAGCATTCTTTTCGGTTTTCAAACAGCTGGGAACCAGATCCCGATAACGGTGGATGGAGAAGTAATTCAAAGTGTGATTCGGGTAATTTTGCCATTGTTGCGATCGACTTGTGACACTGTGCGTTGGCTTGGTGAGAGAGCACTTTTTTCTTCTTCATTTGGGGTCGTTTTTTCACAATTTCTTCCCTCAAACGCACCAATAACGCCATATAATATTCACCAAAACCTCACCAGCTGACATTTGGGTTTTCGTCGCTTTGAGCGGCTTTCGCTCTTTGCTGTCCACTCAGATAACTGCCGATTTGACTCTGGAGTGTAATGATGGATTCATGTTTCATCCATTGTCTGAATCTATCCAACCATTTCGTAGTCTTGACTTGCGCTACATTATACAAAGATAATTTCATGCTTCTAAGAAATTGTCTTCATTTACAAAAAATTCTATAAGTGAAACAAACTTATTTAAACAGTATTTCATGTCTAAATACAATTCAACACACTAAAGTTTTTCATTTACTATTTATACGACCAAAGAAAGATTTCGAACATTCTTTTGTAGAACCTTCACTTGCATATAATAACTTTAACATACTCTATATATGGTTTGTTAATAATAGGTCTAGTAAAAAGAAATCCATTATTTTTGCATTAAATTGAAGGTTTTATTTAACATACATAGAATGATCAGATTTAGGTCAAATATGAGCTTGTTGCCATTTTGAAGGTAATTCCATTATGCCTCTCTCATAGAAGCCCTTGTCCCTATTGGCAAAAAAACTGGGACAGTCGATTTTCACAAGCCTCTCTTGAGGCGAATTTTTCACCAGCAAAATAATTCGCCATGGACAGAAACAAGTGGTAATCATTTGGTGTTAGGTCCGGACTATAAGGTATAAGCTCCCGGAGCTTCTGGCGAGTCGCTATCGATGTATGTGGTCTGGCGTTGTTTTGATGAAACACAATTCTTGTCCTAGTGGCCAAAGTTGGTTGCTTCTGAGCGATTGCTTCTATCAGACGGTCCAATTGTTCACAGAACAGGTTCGAATTAAGAGTTTGGCCTTAGGGGAGCAACTATAGTATATGATTCCTTGTCAATCCTACCAAACGCACAGCAAAACCTTCCTGGCCGTCAATCCTGGCTTGGCCACCGTTTGCGCCGACTTACCGCGCTTCGACCACGACTGTTTTCGCTTGACGTTTTCGTAAGTGATCCACTTTTCATTGCCAGTCACCATCCGCTTCAGAAATGGGTCGACTTTGTTGCGATTCAGCAGCGATTCACAGATGGGGATTCGGTCCATGAGGCTTTTTTGCGTCAACTCGTGTGGCACCCATACATCCAGCTTCTTTTTGTATCCAGCATTTTCCAAATGGTTCCAAACGGTTTTTTGTGCAATGTTTAGCTCCTGGGCAATAGAAACAGTGGCGGTCGGACTGAGCCATTTTCATGATTTTATTCACATTCTCGACAATTTGACATCGAAATTACCGGAACGGAATCGACGAAACCAAAACTGCGCTTTATTGGCTGTTACAGTATCAGAACCATAAACACTATTTACATTTTCAGCCGCCTGACTTGCGTTTTCACCTTTATCGAAGAAAAACTGTAAAATATAGCGTATCTTCTCTTTGCTGGTGTCCATCTTTGACGTGAACTCAAACAAAACTGAGTCAAATACATTTTTTTAGTACGAAATGTCAGCTGTCTAACGCCATCTAGTGTAAACCGATAAGACATTTAGAGCGCGGGATACAATTTATTAAAGCCATCTATTGAAAAAATAATGGATTTCTTTTTACTAGACTTATTATTTCTCTAAGGTTGTTCTGGAGTTTTTAGAGTACATCAAATACGAATACGAATACGAAAAAGTTTACAATAAAACTATAAAGTTTTAACAACTTTTTCAAACACTAATTTTATATTTAATAACGAACACTTTCATTGCAACCCCCATTTTTACTTTCTGGGCAAAAAAGACGGCAACTATATTCTGATTTAGATTACAAAGCAGCCAAATGTGACAAAAGATCACAAGGTATATCTTAATGGCATTAAGGAATTCCATAGGTACTACTGAAACGGTCTACATACTTTTATTCATTACTTTCCGATTTTATTTATTATGGTCTCTTCTAAACTCCCATAATTTATTTTCTTTTTACTAGGCAGTTATCCTGCTAAGTTATATACAAGAATGTTTACATGTATCATCATTTGGTGTCCAGATTGACTGGTCCACTTTGTTCATTTTTATGTAGACGGCATCTCAATTAATCACCTCAAAATGTTCAAGAGAACTAGGTTGTTGCGTGTATTGTAACATCATATAACTAAATAGAAGTGCATGCATATAGTAACATTTTAGACAAACAATGAGTTAGTCATAAGAATGATTTTGAATGTGGCTGGACTATTGGGTGCAACAGATAGGCTCGAGTAATATCGGTTTTGCTACCAGCGCCTAAATTATGTCATTATAAAATGGAAACATCTGGGATGCAAAACAAAATGGTAGGCCACATAAATTCAATAGTACCCGTTGAATTATGAAGAGAGTAGCAATGAAAGTCGGGTGTCCTTGGTTGCAACAATCACTTGCGATTTTCAAAGTTCTTCCGGCATCGTTGTTAGCATCAGAATTGTTCGTCGCGAAATGAAAAACAAGGATTGCCGATTTTACGTGATGACTCGCAAGTTGATCATAAGCACGATAAATACCAAACCTCGCTTACAATGGTGAAAAGCTCACCATCATTAGACTGTGGAACAATGGAAACAAGTTCTGTAGAATGATGAATCACGCTACAGGATCTGGAAATCCAATGGACGCGTCTAGATTTGGCGAACATCATGGTTTGAGGCTGTTTTTCGTGGTTTGGTCTGGTTCTCTTAGTTCCTTTAACAAGAAGGACGTATGCTGAATTTCCGATTCCCTGGCAACAGCTAGGGGAAGAATATTTCATTTACCAACAGGATAACTGTTCTCTCCATACAACGAAGGTTATTTTGCCGTGGTTTGAAAAGATGGGTTTTGGAAAACTGGACTGGTCTCCCGATTTCAATTTCAATGGGCAGTTCTAGAAAGAATTAAAACGTAGATTACGCGCTAGGTCAACTCGCCCATCGTTAGCGGCTACTCATTGCAGCTATTATGAAGAAATAGGAAGTAGTTCCTACAAACATATATTAATAGTCTTCCCAGACGAATGCAGGCTGCGAGTGACGCTAAAAATGAACCGAAATCCTCTTAATACATCCTACTCGAGTCTCTGATTTTACTTCAATAAGTGCCCGGATACTTTTAATCATATAATGTTCTTTTTCATTAACTGTTGCAATCCCACTGAGTGTAAAGATTTGGAGAAATTTTATTTCAATTGGGAATTTTGACAATTAAATGACCCATCATATAATCATGAACAATTAGACCTTGATTTCTGAAATTTACTTTTTTAAGGATATTTAAAGGACTGAATTTTTAAAAAATATCAAGCAAGTTGATCATTTGGTGTATTTTAATTATGTTTGAACTAGCGATTTTCAATTTAATAATTACTATTGCCCCACCCGTATAATAAACAAATGAAATAAAGCAATTAATCACTTTTATTTATCGATCAGTACATTTAAAAGGTATTAAGCCACAAACAGTTCAGGTACGGCGATTTTCTTGCTGCGAGCACACCTGCATGCAGTAGCTGCGAAACCTTCTGGTTTTGTAATCCTTCCATAAAATAATTGAACCATAATTTTAGCCCTTCCGAATTGCAACAAAATAACAAAGGGGTGGTTAGCATTAAATGTTGGTTCTTCTTGGTCATATGAACAGCCAACCATTATCAGAGCTAAAAAGAACTTTGGTTGGTGTGTGCAATTATATGACCAATTTGGCATCTACCTAGATAGCAATAACTCAACTAAGTAAAGAAGCGCTCCTCGCCCTCCAAAGTTAATATGCATGGATAAGCTGTAGCATACAACATTAAACTCATAAGCATGCAGAATCTATGCAATTAATCCAAACTCACTAAAAATAACAACTAAGTTGCTACTTAAACATTTTTTATACGAATTATATGTTCCTATAATTCTATTCGAAAGAATTATAATATAGAATTCAAAAAACTTGAATTTTTTAAAATATAAACTACATGCTAGCACAGTACTTAATCAGAATTACACTGCCAAGCAAAGCTTCATTAATTAAAACTAAATTATTTTAAGTTCTAATTATTTTCCCACAATCGACGTAATTATACATCATAGTGTAACGGCCGAACTCAAGGGGCTGCGGGTAGCCATAGCGGAGAAGCATCACCAAGATGTCAGAGTTCTAGACCGATCGCGAAAGAAGTTTCTAGTAATCTGCTCAACGCGCCGACGCAGAACCGTAGGCGAGGTAATAAAACTGCATGAGATCGATTAATTGAAATAAAGAATTAATGATGTGGGGCTGGTCAATAAGCAGTTAACATAGTGCACAAATGGAATCTGTAAAATGTAAATAATATGTTGTAAACAATTAAGACTTGAAAAAATTGTTTTTTATGCTTTTTTTTAATGTTTATGGTAAAGTAACATACTTTACCCTCGGATTCCATAAAGCAATTGATAAAATTGAACTTCGAAGCGCAAAAGAACAAGTCGAAGATGTTAGAAAAGAGTTGAATGAGAAAATGGAAAGTTTAGATGGCACTAAATTCGGAAGTCCTACATGACCTGTATGTTGACGCGTCAGGAAGAAACTTTGGAATTAAGAAGTCGTTGCAGAAGATTCGAAAGCAATTCCGTTAGGGGAATTATAAATAAGTCATAAAGGAATAGTACCGGAAGTGTGCGTCAGGAAATAACCTAAAACAAAGAAAAGCTTCTATGATATCTGTGTGTAAAGCACAGCAAAAAGATGGTTGATGTCGCTCATTCATTTCTTGATTGATTTCTTCATCCACGATTCAATTTTATCATTAGAATACGTGTAACTCTAGGCTAGCGTGAAGATTCCTCCACAATCTTTTCGACAAGTTGCCTATGTATCGTAATTTTAAAGAGCACATCTTTAAAGAGGGGCAGTGTAACCTTGTCGTTATTACCTCTTGCTATCTCTTGTTTCACTTCTCATAGGAAGTAGAAGTCGATTGGAATTACCATAACAAAAGTATTAGCTTTTCCTTTTCTGTTTTCGCTCAACTACCGTCTTGTTTTCTTGTAGAACGACTAGGAATAATGGTCTCTTAAAATCCTTGGATAGATGGGCGATGTATGTCTCAAATTGAATGTGACGTATGTGTGCAGAACTATTTTAGTTATCTTGTGAGCTTATGCTCAATTTTATCAGTAGGATTTCGGCTCCCTTGTCACCGGCATCTGCTTTTTTTTGGCAATTAATCCTTTGATAAATAACGGACTGTTACTGGTATATTGTCATGTTGCTTCATGTGTATCTCTAATAAAATAGTCAACTGTAATGTCAATATCATTAGTTTCCTATAATTTAAGAGAGATTAAGATTATTTATAAAACTGCGAAATGATGTTCAATCAGTATTTGGTGAGCTTAGCCTAGGGACCAATTATATATGCATACTTAGAGTCGATGTAAAGAGGTGAGAGGTCCCATTTTGATTCAATGGTAATTAAATGTAATTCGTGGCTACATTCCTGGGAATAAAGGCGTCCAGTAGAGGTTTGGAATATAGTTTTTGACTGTAAGCTGGTATGTTGCTTGATCTGTTGGAAAAGTGTTTCATATTAATTTGTCTTAGTTCTTTGCTTTGGTGGATAATAAATGACAGTTGTGTCGGAGAATCACGGGTGCCCTGTAATTTAAACTGTTGCGGCTAGTGTTTTGTTTGGTTGATATTGCGGTTGTTCGTAATGTAGTAGGAAATTAAGTTCCCTCAAGGCCATCTGGTATGGTTAAGTCGAGAAATGAGGGATTCGAAAGAAGATTCTTTCGGTGAAATGTATTTCTGCTATAATGTTTATTCGTTTTATGTTATGGTTTGTAAAACCATTCGCATTCCATTCAGCGACATGGATAAATTTAATGCTTTAAATTCGTTTAGGAAAGAGTCTAATTGAGTTCCAAAGTTTGTCGATTGATTTACTGTATGTAGTCCAAAAATGATGGAGTAAAAGGCATTACTAGTTGTATCTTGCTTTTGGATTGGTAGAACTGTCACTAATTTGTTCTCCTTTAATATTTTCCTGTATACCATGCAACCTTTACAGTTTGGTGTATTTCAATTTTTTTGTGGTTTGTGGATTGTTGGCTTCCACAGCATTATACATATTTAAATAGTCTCGTGCAGTAAGATTTAGAATGCCCATAAAATTTACATCGAAAGCACTGGATGATGGTTTTCTTTTTATGTGGAGGTTCGATAGTTATTTTTATATTGCCTATGCATTCTATTTTATATATCTCCTTATTGTTAGATGAAGGTTCGAATTGGAGGATGCATTCCTACTCTGTGCCTGATATTCAATATGTTACAAACATCGTTAGTTTTTCTTTTAGTTCCCGTTTTATATCTATAAAGTTTCCGGGTTTTGCGTGCTAATTTTTACTGTATCATTATGCAGCGTTGTGCACTGGAAGGTCTCTCCTTCAGTGATGTTCAGGTAATTCTTATCAATTTTTGTAATATCGACTAATCTATATATAAACATCAGATGTGGTTTGTGGGTTATTTATTTATGGTGATTACTTGAGAGCGCTTGAGTAATACTGGGAATCCATTCGAATCTCATAAGACAAGAACTCAATGTTCATCTTGCCTCAATTATCGTTTCCGCTCGAATTCGATCTTGAGGTCGCATTTAGTTACACCCACTTTCAGATAGGTAGCCGTGTTTACTCGTCGAAAACCAAATAACCAATATCAAAACATAAACACTGATGGTAACATGAAAAGCTAAAATACTAGAATGTAAATAAGGAGCAAAAGCATTTACTGTAGCACAAAAGACTACAGCAGCAATAAAGATGTTCAATGTATGTGATAAAAAATGACGTCAACAGAATAAAATTGCTACTGCCGGTTTTAAAGAAAAGATCACACGGCTAAATAATAGCCCGTTTCTAGAGAGCACGCTATTACTCTACATCTGTCCAACTCGGAAGAATAGCAGCCTCTATTCCAGATCAAAAAAGACTGACTGAACGTAATTATATTATTGTCAAATAACCTTTAGAGAAGGTTAGCAAAAAATAACGGATGTGCAAAGGATCTAGCTATACTGGAAGCACAAAACAACCATAGATTATCTAGAATCACTCCAATAAGGAAAGAACGTATTAGAAACAAATTTCAAGAAAAAATAAAATATTCTAGGGAGAAAATTAAAAGCACAGATAGAAGGATCTAAAAATTTAAACAGAAAGAATTTTGTACAACTAATAAATAACGACGATACGTTAGCAATATTTTCTTTTTTTGCGTGCAACCCCCCACATGGGGTTTCAAAACAACTGTACTAAGATAAAATAATCTTAAATAATAAAATTCTTCGAAGAGATTAAAATGTCCGACTTTGGCTGCAAGAAACACAGACGACGTCTAAGAATACGATACAAGTAGTGACGATAGAAATGCATACTAAATACCTACCTGATATCGGGTAGTATTTGAAGATCCTACTTTGATTGCCACAGAAGCAAATACTTCTCTTTTCCCAAAATAAGGGTTAAGATAAAAATAGTTAAAACTTTGGTATACTTTGAAATAAAAAAAAAATTAAGTCTGGATCAAATTTGCTTTACATGTTATATGTAACTAATTTATAAAGACAATCAAAATCGTATAGGCACTTGGCAACCACCTGGTCCTCATATTTTATTACCAATTTCCAGTCCAGCACCTGCATACTGTCATTCTTTCTAGAATAATAAAGCTTGCGGGAAAGAAATTCAGCGTCGTGCACATCTAATTTACAGAGCTTTGGAAGGAAATGGTAGTTTGTTTCCAGATCTCATCTACCGTTATTTATTAACAACATTTATCTCTTAGTATGCAATAGATCAACATTAAAGAAATAAGAAAATGAATCACGACCGAACCTGAAAATAGCCCCTTCTAGTTAATTAGGAGAAAAAGTCCCATATTGAATACTAATAGCCAAAGCAACTATACAAACCATTCTAAACTCTAAACAGAATTGACTAGTTATCATAAAATACAGTAAAAAAACAATTTCAATTGGTGGACCATCGATGAATTAATGGGAACCACGCGCAGTCTACAGATCTCAGTTTGTACATCCTTGGATTAATTTATTGGTCAAATCATGGAAACATATTGTAATTTCTAAAATCTACGATGGATAAGAAATTTTTCTAAAATGACCCTAACTGAACACCGAATTTAAATTTCGCGCCTTTTTTGGGTTGCGGTGTAACTCTCATACTTTGAAAAAAGTCATCTGCGATTCTTCGATTAATAAATGTGAAATGCTACGCGAAAAAACAGCGTGTTATTATTGTTAGAAGATTTTTGATCAAAATAGTGCACTAAATAAATCTACTGTCTGAAGATCGATTACAAAATGTGATGAAGCTAATGGATACAAGACATGGTGAGTATTAGCATGGAGCAAAGTCCCTTGAGAATATTGCCAGTGATAGTCAATGTCGCTACAAATCCGAAAACGATGATTCAATATTGTGCACAACTATTACGTCGAGGAGAAAATTCTGCTATATTTGCAAAAAAAAAACAATTTTTGTTATTGTTTTGTTTATAATATCCCAGTTGGCTTCTTCTTTGATTCTACATGGACAAGACTAAACTTTGAACCGCTGGAAGCAACAAATTTCATTGAGAAAGACTAAAAAAGAGATTTGTAACGTTAAAGGCAAAGAAACATTGAGTTATAGAATCATAGCAGAATGGTAAAAAAGGTTTAATCCTGTCGACCTCTGTCTTGAAGATCATCCCACGTTCTAGACATCTGTTATGGACGACAGAGCCTACCAAGCCAATTTGGATGTCAAACTATCTTCGAGCACTCGCGATTGGGCCGAAGAGCTTGGAATTGACCAGAAGACAGTGTGGAGTCGTCTTCAGCAGTTTGACTTTGTCCGCAAGAAGCCCCGACATAAGTCGACCGAAGCACAGATAAAAGCGCACTTTGTTCCACCAGGACAATATCGAGAAGGCCCAAAAGAAATTCGAAAAGCTGGACGGCATCCTACAACCCAAGGGCTGTTCCATTCGATTACGATCTCTTTCGCTCACTCGAGACCTTCGTTGAAGAGTTTTTGAAGAAGTGTGCCAGAGTACTTCAGTTCAAAGCCAGCGAAGTGGTACTTCAACCTGATCTAGAAGCTTGCAGATCGATGGCAAAAGTTTATAGAGAATAATGTCTTTATTTTGAAGAATAGTTGTATTCCAATCAATATGTCCATAAAATAAAATTGTTTGCAAGTATGGCAGAAATTTCTCCTCAACCTAATAAATATTTCGAGAAACTGCGCTCGACGAATACTCAATAAAATCCTGAACAAAATTCAATTGACGCAAAAGCTTACGCTTGTTTACAATTCGTCACTTAGTATTTAGAGAATTATGAAGCTGATTCTCAATTTAACCTAAAAATCAACTTAGCAACGAGGAGCATTTTAATCTCGACGTATTCGTAAACAAACAAAATTGTCCTATTTAGGGGTCGGAAAATCCTCATATAACTCAAAAATGAAATACACTCTTATCATTATTTGGTGTAGATTTTTGGCAGGTGGCGTGACAGTCACATACTTCTTCGAAGATGATGCTGAACTCCTCTAAATGTGAATGTTGATTGTCACTGTTACACGATAACTCAGCTTTTGCCACCATTTAACACGATCGACCTAGAACAAATGGAGTTCTAGCAGGACGGGTCTACCTGCCATACAGCTCAACCAACCGATTCAACATATATCGTATAATTTTACGAAATGGCGACATCGAGTGGCCAGCAAAACCATTTGATTTAACACCGTGCGACTTTTTTTTTGTGGGGTCTGCGCTAGTCGACGACTTCAAGAACGAAATCTGAAGTATTATCGATAAAATTGGCCAGAACGTGCGAAATTGCAATAGAAAATTTTGACCCTGGATTTCAATTTGGGCTACGCTTTAGGAAGTAAGTAAAAAATCCAAATGCGTATATTGTGCACTTTGTATTCATTTCGCTTTACTGGTTCTATTTAATATAACAAAAAAATGTTAAGACATCAGATTTTTATTTTACTGGCGATAATGTATTACAAAAAAATTAAAGTTTTATTAAACCACAAAATGAAAATACGGAGTGGCCTTCCTGATGGGAAATAACCTACGTGCAGTACCTGCGAAACCTCCTGGCTTTTTAACCTTTCCATAAAATAACGGAACCATAATTTTTGCTTTTCCAAATTTCAATAATATGATAAACGGATGATTTGCATAAAATCTCTGCTTTTCTCGCATACCCGAAGATCCATACATTGTTACCATACCTAAAATATATTTTTAATGGGTTCATCAATTTAGTAAGTAAATTTGCGCTTTTCTACAAATAGCAGCAGCTTATCTATATAATAGGGCAAGTGGCTAAAATTAAGCTATAGCTTATTGTGTGGTGTCAAAACAAGTTCGCGCCCTGTTGGATTTATCGTTTTTGACATATTAAATGAAAAAGAAACGGAAATTATTCTTCCTTAACATCTGACGGTCAATTTTTTTACCATACCATAAGAGTCCATAGGAAAAGCAGAGTTATTAATTAAAAAAGCTTTCTATACATTCTATTGATATTGCAGCGAGAACCAAAACTACTATCAAAAGCACATTCATGTTGATGGACAAAGCATCGAAGAAAGTGCGATTAGTCATCCACCAAGAAAAGATCAAATATATAGAGAAAAACAATCTTTTTGAATTTTCAAAGCAATCTCCGTAGATAACTTATATTTGGAGAACTTACATAGACCATCTGAAAAATCGATCAAAATCCTCGAATATATGCATGAAGAGAAAGAAGAAGAAAGGAAGGAGTCACCGTACAATACGTCGTTAATAGTAGTCATTAGATCGGAAAACTTGAATAAGCTGGCCATGTGACATGAACAGATGAGGTCGGACCAATGCAAAACAATCTATTTAAAAACCCAAGCAGATGAAAAATAATAAAAAATATAGATGATGGCCAATCGTCAAGAAATCTAAACACTATAATTAGGCTATAATGACGAAATAAGAAAAATTCAACTGTCTTTAAAGTAACTCAACATAATCAATAGTTTTCACTGTCACAAGAGTGGGGGTATCAAATTGCTAGTCGGTGCAAACCGCATTTTTTAAATTAGAGATTAAATTCGCCTAGTTAACAATAGATCAATTAGGAAAAGGAGAAGTGGTAAATTTTAGATTAGCAATGGTCAGTAAACAAAATTCATACACGACCTTGGATTAACAGCTCAACAACCACGCCATAATCATTAAACATTTAAATATCGGACCCTGTAATTTTTTCATGGAGACAAACAGGGGGGGGTTGTAATAAGGCTAGTAGAAAAAAATCCATTATTTTTGTATGAAATTTAAGGTTTTATTTAACATACATAAAATGAACCAATTTAGGTCAAATATGCGCCGTTTTGTTCGATGACTTGTTGCCATTTTCAGGGTAATTCCATTATGCCTCTCTCATAGAAGTCCTTGTCCCTATTGGCAAAAAACTGGGACTGTCGATTTTCACAAGCCTCTCTTGGGGCGAATTTTTTCACCAGCAAAATAGTTTGCCATGAACAGGAACAAGTGGTAATCACTTGGTGCCAGGTACGAACTATAAGGTGGATGGATAAGAACCTCCCGACCAAGCTCTCGGAGCTTCTGGCGAGTCGCTATCGATGTGTGTGGCCTGGCGTTGTCTTAATGAAACACAATTCCCGTCCTAGTGGCCAAAGTTGGCCGCTTCTGGGTGATTGCTTCCTTCAGACGGTCCAATTGTTCACAGTACAAACCTTCCTGGCCGTCAATCCTGGTTTGACCACCGTTTGCGCCGGCTCACCGCGCTTCGATCACGACCGTTTTCGCTTGACGTTGTCGTAAGTGATCCACTTTTCATTGCCAGTCATCATCCGCTTCAGAATCGGGTCGACTTTGTTGCGATTCAGCAGCGATTCACAGATGGAGATTCGGTCCACGAGGTTTTTTTGAGTTAACTCGTGTGGCACCCATACATATAGCTTCTTTTTGTATCCAGCCTTTTCCAAATGGTTTCAAACGGTTTCTTGTGCAATGTTTACTCGCCCATTTCCATGATTTTATCCACATTTTCGACAATGGCCTTCCAGAGCGTGGTGCATCTTTGACATCGAAATTACCGGAACGGAATCGACGAAACCAAAACTGCGCTTAATTGGCTGTTACAGTATCAGAACCATAAACACTATTCACATTTTCAGCCGCCTGGCTTGCGTTTTCACCTTTATCGAAGAAAAACTCCAAAATATAGCGTATTTTCTCTTTGCTGGTGTCAATTTTTGACATAAGCTCAAACAAAACTGAGTCAATCATTCACAAAACTGTCAAATAAGTTTTCGTAGTACGAAATGTCAGTTTTCTAACGCCATGTATTAAACCGATTGATTTTAACGAGATACAATTTATAAAGCCATCTATTGTAAAAATAATGGATTTCTTTTTACTAGACCTATAATTTTCAAAATCAGTAACAACAGAGTGATCAATAATAGATGTTGGAAAGTATTTGCCTTTGAGTATCTTATATGGAGGATACATGCCGCCCGAAAAAACATTCATTTGAAAACTTTATACGTCTTCCTCACACAAACGTGCACGCTCCGTCTTACTCATATGAGCTATACGTTATACGTTACATTTAGAAGGAATCAGTATTATTTTATCTATTTTTTCAATATGAATAATATCATTGTAATAATATTTAATATATATTGTTTTTAATATTATATATAATACCTAATATGATAATAATATTAGTTATACATTCAACGTATTGATATACAAAACTACCGGCAATAACCACGCTGAGCGCATGGGCGCGAAGATAAGAGAGAGATATAGAAGTGAGAAGAGATAGATAAGTTTTCGTTTATCATATATTTTTTTCCATATAAGATACTCAAAGGTATTTGACTATTAAAAAATAATGATAAAAGATAAATGAGGGTCACCTATCAAGATTCAAATCCATCCGCTGGGGCCCCAAAGATTCCAATTTGGCCAATTAAAAGTGGAAAACTGTTCGATTTATGTTTACAAGGATTTGTTAACAAGCAGAACATGCACCACTGGGGTACCTAAAACCCGCACCTTGCAATTGTAAAGCCTTTCCATTCAGCAAAAGTGACAGCCTGGTATGCAATTTTAGGGAAAAAGATTCTAAGGGCCATATTTCTTCGACGGAAATATAAATTTTTCAAAATTACCGCCAGATGCCGGAAATTTTTTTTCCACATTTCTGGATAATTTTGGATAACCTGTCATAGGCCTTGACGTCGATCATTTTGCTGGTGATGAAATTAATTGATCACCACTTTCTCGACATGAATCCATGTAATTTTTTTCTGTGGGGATACGTGACGATAAATATCATCAAAATAGTTTAACTCGTGTGTACCAAATCATTTATTGCAGGGATACTAAATTTTTGATAGATCGTAAGACTTGTTCCACCCTTAAATCTGAGTCAAAAAAAATTAGGACTACCGATACACAACACTTCTATAACGTCAAGAAACCAAAATAAAAACTTAATAGATCCTATTTTTTTTTAATCTCGCGGAAACTATTCAAATCACAAGCAGATCGTCCAAGTTCTATCCCCTAAACAAGGTATATTCGTTTATTATAAACGGCTGTTAAATCTCTTGTAGCCGGATTAACATTAAGCTGTGTGCAACACAAAGTACGTGTAAGACTAAGAAGCTCTAACACATCATTAACGTATGATCAGCAAGAGAAAGCTTGATTTTTCAACAAGTATAAGAGGGATTGTACGCGGTCTGTCCCAAAACAATCGAGTGATATAATACAAAAAGTTACAATACCAAAAAAAAATTATCTATTTAATAAAAATGGTATAAGACACAAGAAGCCTCGGATGTCTTCAAACTAAACACATTGAAATTTCACACTTTTAACTGAGCCTGTATTTTCACGTTGTAACTGTAGGTCCACTTTTCATTCAGGTTCTTTTCGAATCATCGACAGCAGTCTGAAGTAAGCTATTTACAACTATAGCGCGATGTTCCTTATGGTCTGGTAACAGTAGCCGTGGAACGAATTTTGCTGCGGTACGTTTCATGCCAAAATCTTCCGTTAAAATTTCATATACTTTAGTTTTTGGGACCCTTGACTATAGTAGCTCTTGCTCAGCCAGTTAGTGGTCTTCTAGAGAGTGGATCATTTTCAACACATTCCCAGCCATTTTTCTATTATTTTTGTCATGTCTTTATTCGTGCTGCATTCATTGCATCGATATAAAAATCTTCCTGAACACAGACTTTAATGCAGATTCGTTTCTCTACTCGCTCTATGATTGTCGCCTAACGTTAGTGAGGTCGTCCTTATTCACGCATGCGCAGCAGTCCACTCTTATCGGCCGCCGGATTACATTGTAGTTACGCAAAATATTTACATTGGCTCGATATTTTCAGGATAGATCACATGCAGTTCATGCTATGTACAATGTATAATAGTAAAAGCAAATAGGGAGTTTTAAATAAAGGCACATTGTTGCTTTTCATTTTAATGCAGCTTGTAATTGGATTCTCCGATGTTACAATTACATTAAAATTAATATTCCAAGCCACACAATAGTAACAACGTGGTTTGTCTCAAGTCAACTAGCCTCGGCTCGATTTGATTCGATTCAATCCGATTATTCTCTTCTTCTTTTTCTACTTCTTCTCACTTTTCCCTTCTTCCCATACCCTCATTCCCCCCTTTGCATCCAATTACAATACCAGCACAAATATCATTCCTAGGGCTTCTAATTCAAATACATTCATACATACCAACTAATATTTTTATTTGACCTGAATACAATTGTACACGAATGTAATTCGTTTTAATTTAAATACTTGTTACAAACACTTGTCCAACTATATAACTCATATGGGTTTGAAAATCCTTCCGGTAAAGACAACACAGCAAGTATCTTTGTCTTGAACTTGTACTAACATAAAGAATGATTGATTACAGCAGAATGAAATTGGGAATCGAATGCTCATGCCCACAAACGGTAGAGCTGTAAAAAAATTGAAAATTAAAGGCGCAATCATGTAGACAACTACAAAACAAAATAAGAATAATATCAAACAACAAATTTTCTCCACCTTCACACTTAGTCCAACATACATAATTGACCTATTCGCTGCCACCATTTAATGTTCAGTTACAAAAGTTCATAGAAATCAAAGAAACTAATGACAAATTTGGTAAATTAGAGTAATTCTGAATAATTCTGATAAAAACCATCAAGCTTGTGCAGCTACTTCCTCCCTTAAGGATGCAAAAACATAATATAATTAAATGGTAAATCGACGAAGAACAATTAAGGATCGGTTTTCTTAAAGAAACTGTCACAAAACAAACATTTTTCTCGTTTCTCCATATAAATTTGATTTAATAATTTTAAACACCTTTATAGAATGTCAATAGATAGGTTGCCAGAAAAAGTCATAGATAAGAAAACAGAGAAGGGGAAGATCGAGGAAAACCTGGGAAAATCAAATAGCCGAAATGGGATTACAAAGAGGAAGAATGATCAACGAAATGAAGAACTAGACCAGACACCGGAAGGAATTAAAGAAATGGATTGCCGAATCATCAATGAAGAAACTGACACCCGAATAGGGTACAGGGAATGGGGAAGGAAATGAAAAAAAATTACACCAAAACTTTCGACCTATTCTGTAGATTTCCAAGAATAATTCTTTATTTAAAACGGCGCATGATTTGATGTTTAAAAAAAAGTTAAATTAAACTAGATGCATGATTAACTAACAAAAGAAAAAACATCACAAATGCCCTTTACAAGTTTGAATTGAGAGATTTTGGGAATTCATCATCACTTTTGTGCTTCGAACACAATTAAATAAGTTTTAGTTCGCCTTTCGCTGTATATAACGTATTAGTGTTAAGAAAAGTATTTTTTCGTTAATGCCAAAAAGTTGATGCTAATGGGAACTTTTCGAGAAAACCACTTTTGCAAGCGTCTCCCAATAGTAAACTAGTGAAGATTTCTCTTATCCATAGAGGTCACTTTCTTAATCCTTTTAGTGCGATAGCAAGAAATACACAGTCTGAATTTAAAAATTATGTGAAACACTAATTTGAAATTACGCAACGGTTTCTGTAGTAGAGTTCTACAGCTGGTATTCAGAAGCGCTCTATATACTGGATAATCTAAAAAAAAAACGCGGAAAATGCAGTCTCCAAATTTTAGGTCTAAATAATTCAGAAATGTGCGTGTCCGTTGGTTAAATATTCTAGATGAAACTAAATTTTTTGTAATTTTTGGATACATAAAACGTCATATAAGTGAATTAAAATCAGATGCAACGGTTTTTGCGTCTTCTATAAAATTAATTCAAGTAGAGATTGTGCTCTTTCAAAGAAAATCATTTAGTTAAACAAGTACACCATACTTTTTGTCAAAAATACTTAAAATAGTCAGATTTTACCTAAAACTTAAAAATACAGGCAACAATGGATATTACTGACCATTAATTTGTACTCACTCATTTATGTACTGTAATTTAAATTTAAACATTATGTTTCAGAAATTGCTTTGTTGGTTAAAAACGATTATTAGAGGAACGAGTGCTATCTAGGGTATCATTTCTTATAATTAAACTTTCACCGACTACTGATACTCAACGGCAATTATGGCTCTGTTATATTTGAGCTAGCAAAGCAAAACAAGTGTATATTTAACAGAAAACGATTGATATAAGCTCTCAATGCATTCGTTTTTATTAAGTGTGCGTTACATTCCACATATATGTTAATTATAACATATAAACAGATACTGTGCATAATATGAATTTAAGCCTACATATTACATCATGTTCATCAATATTACCGTCAAACCATCTATGTTGGTTTGGAAATCCTGCCTACAAACAAAATGTTGGAAGTGTTGTCCTTGCGAACTTGCAACATTAAGATGAAAGTGTGATCGACAACGAACGATACGGGAACTACATAGCTGTAAGTACACATCACAATTCCTAAAAAAAAAAATAAAAGTAAATATAAGGGTCATACAAAATCAGATGATAAATTCACAACGCCAATAAATTCGCATTAGAGCAAGTTCAAAAACATCACCAAGCGTTTCCGGCATTGAGAAGCACACTAATAACTCGCATGTTT
Source organism: Sinelater perroti (assembly GCA_036346155.1). NCBI lineage: Eukaryota > Metazoa > Arthropoda > Insecta > Coleoptera > Elateridae > Sinelater > Sinelater perroti. Next base: position 742,917 of record JARFIY010000046.1, on the reverse strand, counting down.
TGAAAAAGTGACATTCAGCGCTATGTACTAGGAAAATTTAAAAGTGAACAATAACAATAAATATAGTGGTATAACTGTGATCTCCTTGAAAGAAACGTGCAGATGATTAATTTCAGTTGTGCAGAATGATAAATTCGCCCACAAAATTTCAGAATGTCAAAAGCCAAATTATCAAAAAGATGGCGATAGCAAAAAGCTTGTAGGAATCTTGATTTTACATATTTAGAACCTGTAACTTACAAATGGATGAACATCAACAATTTCTTGATTTAATTGAAATAAAAAATTGCTTAGTCGGTCGGTTGACCACTACCACTAGACACATTCCGAGTGGCACTTTAACACCTTCAGCCACAAATAATGCGTACCATCATAACTTAACCTCCAACATACCATTATAACCTCTTCTAGCAAAAAATAATTCATAATTCAACCGACATACCACAATTACAAAGTAAGAACTTTTTAAATTTTCAATTATTTATAAAAACTTCCAGTCGACTTGTGCGTTGGTATTTTAAGAGATTCAATTATAAGATGATATTTCTTAGACGTAATACATGGCTTTTTCATGTGTCAACGCAAATCGTTTGGACAAACCGGATGCCAGTGGCTACAGTACTTATCTTACCTACTTGAAACAACCTTTCATAACTTTAAAATCACAAAGATCTTAGAGATTTTAAATTTTATTATTATATATATATATTTATGATCGAAATTTTAACAATGATGAAGATGAAATATTGCTGGAAATACTTGAATAGAATGTTCAAACAAAATAAAAGTATTACGATGAAGCCCACTAATAAACTGAGTAAGACGCAACTACGCTGGACGATCTCCGAGCCTTTTCCCGTGTCGATCGACTAGAACGTATGACCTTTGCGAAAGTATAAAAGCATTTAGTCGAAAGAACTCCGCCTCTTATTACTCGGAGATCAGAAGTCGCCAGTACTAACTACAACCTGCGTTCCAATCTTATATATCTAGCAAATAAAATTAGTACCCGACGACTCAGAGGTATGTATGCGCCATTTACTCATTCCTAGACAGATTGGAATCTACAAGGCACCTTTACCTGCCAAATAACATTCTTCAGAGAACGTAATAAATCCATATGCCCAAGATCGAACTTTAAATATTAAAATTGACGTATACGTATAAATAGATTAGTATTTATAAATAGTTCACATATAGCTACTGGGTGATCTTATCTTATAATACTTGTCGAAAAATATTTGCTTATAACTTCTCACGTAGTTGACCGATCTTCAAATTCAAAAAACTTTTTATTCGGCATAGTCTGCAGTTTAGTTTAAGAAGTTTTAAAAATGTAACGCTCGCCTATTAACAAGATGGCGCAGTCTACAATCAAAAGCCTCATTTATTGCTTGAAGGATGTCTCCTTCGATGGCCAAAACTTTATTTTTTATGGCTATTTTGAGATCTTCGAGTATCCTTGGAGGTCCTTTGTAGACCCAATCCTTCGAATATTCCCATAGAAAGTCACATGGATTTATGTCAGTGAAATATAGTAGCCATTTAATTCCATAACCAGTAAAATTATCAACGTCTAGGCCTACGTCACATGTTCAAAAACTATCCAGAAGTGTGTAAAAACTTCCAGATGAGGTCTCGCGCCGTCCTGCATCAACCAGTAACCTTTGAGAATTTTAGCTCTCTTTGCTCTCTGTAGAGCACCTGGAAGTGCATGTCAAAGAAATATGGTTCGAGAATCTTTTTTCTTGAAATTATGCCCCAGATGGTCACTAGTGGTGAATGGAAAGGCGTTACAAATGCAACGTAAGGATTTTCGATACCTCAGTGGCGCATGTTTTGCTTGTTAACAACACCTTGCAAATAACAATGAACCTCATCACTACGTCAATCCAACAGTCTTTCACTTCTTCAATCAACAATTAGCCAAATTAGAATCTTCTCTAGATATCGTGCGACTTCAGCGGCTGATAGAATTGAATATCGTATGGAAACATTTTGAAATGTTTTGTCAGGATACGCTTCCATAACTAATACCCTTGTCTTCGAAAGATCTTCGAAAGGTCTCCAACCTTTTCGATATTTTATGACGTCACATCGCTAGATGGTCGGTAATAGTTTGCGAGTCGGGCATCCCAAACACTGCCAGTTGTCTCAAATCTCTGAATCGGCCTAAAAGTAACGAGAAAAATTTTCACAAACTGCTGTACGTTTTTACTCCAAAATTTCATTTGCTCCTTCTCACCTGCATATCTTCTTTTCAAAATTTTTGACTTTATCTAAGGGAGACTCCTTAAAGACCCATGAAACCATGACACTTCTTCCAAATTCGTAGAGTTCTGTACAATAAACTTCTTCGAAGCTCAATGATTCAATGTTTACTATTAGATAGTTACGTGATCATTGGTTTGCTACAAAACTTCAAATAGCTAAGTGTTATGTATGATAGGCAGCGCTGATTTACTTTTACAGGCAAATACTTTCGGACACCCATTATTGATTACCCTGTACATGTGCACACCACGATGTTTAACAGAGAAAATGGTAGAAAGACGAATATATTAATCGGTGTTTAATAGTAGCAGAAGGTAGTAATAATGTAGTAAGTCAAACAGTAAATTTCATTATAAATTAGCCGGATCATTTTTAAATGGATACAAAATTGGTATAAATATTTCTTTCTGTTTTCTGTTAATTATCTTTCAATGTTTTATCTAGGTAGAAATCAGTCAGAAATAAAAACAGGAATATCTTTTCCACTTATTTTATGTTAAAGGATGTATATAAATACAATACAAGAATAATACTTTCGATTAATTATTAAATTACTCTTAACTGGGATGCTGAGGTAGATAACACTAGTTGTCTTTAACATGAGTTTTACAACACAAGACTTTTATTCAACTCGGGTTTGGTGACCTTCCCACAAAACAAAGTAACGGTGACGCACACATGTAAGGTTCGCAGAACGAATAGAAATGGATGATCGGCTACAAATGTGAAATTCTCCGGGTTGATCATCATGAAGCAACATTGCGTGGATATAAAACCTATAAAAACAATAATTTGCATTTTTATTTGGAACATTAGACAATTGAAACAAAAAAGTAGTCCCTTACCATACTACATCTGTTTCGTTTTTTATACCAAGGAATAGTATTGTCTTTGACCACCAATATACAGCTAACATCAAGATATAACATTATCTACGTTAAGACTAAGTAGCTATAATGTTTCGTAAACAGACTTTGTTAGTGCTTACTTTTTGAAGGAACAGAAAGAGTTATAGTTTAGACTTGTACATGTGTCAGTAAAATAATAAGAAAAAATACAATTCACAACACCATTTCCTAATTTTTAAATGCTTGTTCCAATTTTTATAGATAAATAGACACCAAGGTCGTCATTTTAAGACAAATTCGCCTTTTCGAATCTACATACTCACACGCACGCATGCGCAGCGTCTGCTCAGAAAGTATACGGCCAATGTTAATACTAACAAAAACGGTTTGCGCAACCGCGATGTAACCTGACAGTCGATGACAATGGACTACTTGCGCATGCCTAAACTGACAGTCTAAGAACTAGGCTAGATAAGTTAAGAATACTAAAAACTAATTTGTGTGGCTACTGTTACCAGAGCAGAATGATCATCTGAGCCCAATTACTAACGAATCGTTCCAGGTTGCTATCAATAAATCGGATTTTCACAAAAACGTAACCAGTATAAAAATAGCAATTAATACGTATGAATCAACGAATATTTAAAAGTATAGAAACATAAGAGAAAAATGGGAAGCAGAAAGAGAAGAAGAGAAAAATAAAGTTAAGTAAATCAATGGAGTTGTCTAGTCTATTTTCAACAAACGAATCAATTCCAGCGTTGTCTTACTTCTGTATGGTTTGCAATATTAATGAGCGCATGTGTCTGACCGTCAAACTTGCAGTGGCAGAGCGAGTCGAAGAGCAAATCTGCATCAAATTTTGTGTTCAGAAGATTTTATAGAAGGATGTAATGAGTGTAACCTGAAGAAGGCATAAATGATTTAGAGTTGGAAATGTATTTAAAATAGCTCACTTTCTAGAAGACCAACAACGAGCAGAACATTCAAAAATGTTAAACATTTCCTAAAAAGTTTACAACCGAAGATGAAACAGATATACGGCTACAATCCGCAAACAAGTATTCTCAAAAGTATGAAATCCCAATGTGATTACTTGGAAGGTAACTTACAATGCTTTTGGGGCATACTATGGATAGTTACAATACAAAATTTCATATAAAATGTACACATTCGAACAATATACAATAATAAAAATTAATAATCACTCAGATTTGCTAGTTACTTCGAGTAATGTTTGACATAAACAATCTAGTCGATATAGAATTAAAAAGTGGCAATGCGCCCTTTATTCAGATTAGATATTTCACAATTTTAATCTATCTGATGAAAGATTGATATTCAACAAAAAATGTTTTGTTAAATTAGTACGCAAATATGCAATATTAACACGTCTGGGGAGCTATAGAACCCCACATAATACAAATTAAATTTCATTTTTGAATCAACAATAGAAGCGCTTATGATGGATGCAGAACTGATACCAATACATAGATTTTCTGACCAAAATTAAATACTGAAAGATGTTGAGTTTCAACGAAACGGCTTTAATAGACCTCTGAACAATTACAAGCGAAGTGTATACTATTTCGTCACTCCACAGCTAAAACTCCAAAGGATGCTAAAACTAAAACTTCTTGCGTTATGCCGAAGAATTATTTTTAAGGGTAAGACAAATTTCACAATTTCAAATCTTAATTGCCAGATGAGCGTGGTTGAGCCTCAATTTCACATTAAGCTAATGAAAAAACTTTGAGCGTCTTAAAGTTACCTAAGAAACATTCTTGCTAAATTTGATCTAAATTTGGTGAAAATTATGAAAAGTACTATCGTCTATAAGATCCGTTATATGCACATACAGACGCACGAATACAAGCACCCACCCTCATGTTACAATTGAAGAATATTTTAAACGTTTAAAAAACTGTAATTACGATTATGTCTTACCATTAAACCAATAAAAAAAAACGTTTTCATAGTACTATTAAGTTCCATTTCTATAAAAAAAAGGAGTGAAAACATCTGGAAAAGTGTATCAAGACATTGTTAATATCTGTTCCACTTTTAAGCAGCACCTTAATCAGTAATAAACAATAGAGCTCTTAACAAGATGCAACAACAACCTTCAAAGCAACACACTCACCAGACTTCATTTCACCACATTTATGGTCTTCCTAAAGTACAGATTTGAATCCATGGAGAATGCTTGAAGACGCCTCAAAAGTTTAAAGCGCATCCTTGTAAAAGCAATGATAGATTTCCCGTTAGAGACATTATTGTAATAGAAAATTGTGTAAAGGCTTGGAGGAGTTTTAATTAAAAACTAACCATAATAAACTCCACTTTAGTCTATGAGTAATGGGCAGTTAAAAGTATTAAATATTATTAATACAGATTAAGTTTTAACCAATAACAACGGAAGAAAGATCCTAATTTTACGTATAAACAATCGATTTGAAATATAAAATCAAAAACTAGTCTAAACAATTGACCACAAACATTGGAGCATTAAGCTACTTCTATTCCTTTCTCACAAAAATGATGTTTAATGGCACTATCCTAATTCAATCTCCAACATACCACAATAACCAAGAGGGTAACTTTTTGGAATCTCCAAATATTCGTAATAGCTCCCAGTACACTTATAACTTACAAACTACCACTATTGAGTTGAAAACATCTGCAGCATTTTTTTTATAAACTAACAGGAATCTTCTGTGCCTTTATCAAGAAGTCCAAAAGATAATTAACTTTTATTGTTCGCCGATATTTTAATTCTACCGAAATTCAAAAAATCCAATTCCAAGCCACGCCCTTTTTCCATACATTCATGTATTAGCATATGCAGTTTTTGTGCGAAATTTCTAAACAAATTTGATGTTAATGTCACAATTCTTATTCTAGCGACTTAGACGCTTGTGACTTGGATATTTTAAACTCTTCAAAAAGAGAATACAAAAATTTGTCCCTACTTTATGAAAATTCCTCTAAATTCCCAGAAAAACTAACGCGAACATAAAAAAGTTACAAATATATTTAAAAATTAATAGGTCTAGTAAAAAGAAATTTGAAGGTAATTCCATTATGCCTCTCTCATAGAAGTCCTTGTCCCTATTGGCAAAAAAGTGGGACAGTCGATTTTCACAAGCCTCTCTTGTGGCGAATTTTTCACCAGCAAAATAGTTCGCCATGGATAGGAACAGGTGGTAATCACTTGATGCCATGTCCGGACTATAAGATGAATGCATAAGAATCTTCCAACCAAGCTCCCGGAGCTTCTGGCGAGTCGCTATCAATGTGTATGGTATGGCGTTGTCTTGATGAAACACAATTCCTGCCCTAGTGGCCAAAGTTGGCTGCTTCTGAGCGATTGCTTCCCTCAGACGGTCCAATTGTTCACAGTACAAGTTCGAATTAAGAGTTAGGGGAGCAACTATAGTATATGATTCCTTGTCAATCCTACCAACCGACAGCAAAACCTTCCTGGCCGTCAATCCTAGCTTGGCTTCGACCACGACCGTTTTCACTTGACGTTGTCGCAAGTGATTCACTTTTCATCGCCAGTCACCATCCGCTTCAGAGATGGGTCGACTTTGTTGCGATTCAGCAGCGATTCACATATGGAAATTCGGTCCATGTGGCTTTTTTGCGTTAACTCGTGTGGCACCCATACATCCAGCTTCTTTTTGTATCCAAATGGTTTCAAACGGTTTTTTGTGCAATGTTTAGTTCCTGGACAATAGAAACAGTGCTGACATGACGGCTGGACTCGGCCATTTCCATGATTTTATCCATATTTTCGACAATTGGCCTTCCAGAGCGTGGTGCATCGAAATTACCGGAACGCAATCGACGAAACCAAAACTGCGCTTGATTGGCTGTTACAGTATCAGAACCATAAACACTATTCATATTTTCTGCCGCCTGGCTTGCGTTTTCACCTTTATCGAAGAAAAACTGTAAAATATAGCGTATTTTCTCTTTGCTGGTGTCCATATTTGACGTGAGCTCAAACAAAACTGAGTCAACCATTCACAAAACTGCCCAATAAGTATTTTTAGTACAAAATATCAGCTTTCTAACGCCATCTAAAATAAACCGTAAGTAAACCGATTGGACTTTTAGAGCGCGAGATACAATTTATTAAAGCCATCTATTGTAAAAATAATGGATTTCTTTTTACTAGACCTATTATTTCTGCAAATACTTGGTTGAATTATAGATATACTTTTATCGATTTAAAAAAAAAAACAGTTTGATGAATAGAACCTCCCGTCCTTCTGCCAAGTACCCCTAAGATTTGTTCGGCCTTTTAGAAATAGGCGGGTTCGAAAACGAGTCTTTTTAAAACGCTACTCACACACTATATATAAAAATAATATGCCCATAAATAAATTAGAGGTTTAATACAAAAAAGGAAAGAGAGACGTATATATTATAGAAGAGGTATATAAGTGTATTAATGCTGAGGTCGATACAGAATTGGTACAAATACCTCTTTTTATTTGCTATTGTTTCCTTCAGAACAGAAACATAATATTAAGCGACAAACATCAAATTGTCACATAAAATTAGCGAAAATAATATCGTTAAAAAGCCATGTCAATAGCTTTAATATTCAAATCTAAGAATTTATGGGGTCCAAACAGAACATTTTTAATACAACTATAAAAGCTATGGGTTTTCATTTTTTTTTCTCTAGGTAGAAATCAATCAGAAATAAAAAAGGAAAATTTTTATAGCATATTATATTCGTTTTCACAAATAGTACATATTAAGTATTAGGAAATTCAATACAATAATAACTTCTGCTCCTTATGAAATTACTATAATTAGCTTTCTGAAGTAGATAACATTAGTTGTCTTGAACATGAGATTTCACAACAAAGTAAAGCTTTTATTTATATTCGGGTTGGTAATCTTCCCACAAAATAAAGCGACGGTGGTATCTTCTTGTATAGTCTGCAGAACGAATAGAAATTGATGATCGATTTTAAATGTGAGATTTTCAGGATTGACTTCCATGGACAAACACATTCTACCGACCATTACAGCTGTAAAAATATTTTAATTTTTATTTTAAAAACTGAAAAATTGCTACAAAAATAACGAAACATCCTCTCACTCCGTTACCTTTGCTCTACTAGAAGAAGTTATTGACCTAAACCACCAAATTGTACATGACAAGACATGTCCATACACAGAATGTCACGATAAAATAGATACTAAGTGAAAGTTAACTTTTGCCATAGCCCAAAGTAGTCTTCAGAAATAACCAGATTGAAAATCTTTAGCATATTAAACGAGTTAATGGCAGAAATAACAGATAAAACCCCAGAAATAATAGATTATTTCATCGATACCATGTCCCAAAGGTTAAAATCATTGCAATAAAGGAGCCTCAACCAACTATTAACTATAGGTTTTAGTTGAATCTTTAAATAACTGTTATATTAATAAAATATATTATATATATATATATATATATATATATATATATATATATATATATATATATATACCTTATTATAGTTATGGTAAAATGAGACAATTACTCAGATTTTATTGGTATAAGAATTTTTGTCAAGACTTAAGTTATGAAGAATTTTACTCACATGCATGTTTATTATAATCAAAAACTATTAGAAATCTCATCCTAAAATTATACTATTGTTTTTCTATTTAAAAATTCTTAGCCCAACACATGCCCACGCACGCGCACCAACAAACACACATACACCTCGCAATAAGAATACGATTAGCAAACATTAATCCAAAGCAACTCAAGGGTAGCGTCAATAGAACTCAAAGGCTATCAAACAACACGATCAATGTTGAATTTGCAACACAAAAAGAAAAGAACATCATAAAGCAATAGCACTAACATCAGAACCCATAAAACGTAGGAACTCCCCGATTGTAATAAAGGGAGTAGTAAAGAACGAGCTTGTACTGAGAGCATAATGAAAGAAGAGATGGAACAAAAACGAACGCCTAGAGAACTATGTACTGAAGATCAAGCCACTCATCCACAAATTACCAAATGAACCAAAAAGAATCAACGTCAGTTGTCAACGGGTGCATGTCAACACTCTCAATGCGTTCCTGCAATATTACAAATATATGGTCTGCCGCACGTAGACACGTGGGCGTACTGCTCGGAAAATCACTTCACAGAGGAATGTAAAAGCAAAACATCAAACCACAGTTATAACTAACGAAGAGACGAACAGAAATGACCTAATAGCACATACTGGTACGTCACCGAACTATGTTTATAACCAGAGAATAATTTAAAAAAACAGAATGAACCAACTATGGACAATAAAGCTAACAAGGACTATATCTGGATCATCCAGTACAACTTATTACGCAGCAAAAACTGCTTTCTGGAATTTATCCTTAAGTGCACTTGTTCAGAAACCGTCTCAATGTATGTTAAAAAGTCGGGCATACCACCACTACTGCCATTATGTTCAACAGGAGCGCCGACAATCGTAGTAGACATCAAATTTGATACTGTTCTCTCAGATTCGCCAGTCTTTATCACCCACCGAACACCTAGACAAACTCGCCAGAGCTAATGAAAAAGCTGACAGAATTATTAATAGAACATAATGCAAACTAACTCTCACCATTCAATGTGGAATTCTTTTCGAGTTAACGATCGAAATGGTGATGAACTCAGAAGATAGAGTTATTGACCGAAGTGAAACACCCACCTTTGGGACGATCAGAAATAATACCTGCATCAAAATCAATTATTGTCGTCGGACGCTACAATCAATAACGTCTGCAAATGGTAGACTTTATTCAGTTCGGAAATCCCAATTAATTCTACCTTAACACTCAAATATCAAGAAAAAAAAACAAACTGACTTGTGTTCACGCGAGTGCTCAAACGGAACAAATATAAATAAACTCTCATTCGAATCAATCGACAGCTTCTAAACACTAGACGATATCAAAGTCGCTAAATAATTAGAGCAGGTCAATGCCAATTAGGAAGAACAAAAAACAGCGATGTGCTTAGTGAACGCCAGAACTGACACCCGTCAGACACGATGTTATGCATAATAAAAGACGTTAGAAGAAACGACACAAATACCCTCCCCCCTATCCTCAGCGACACAAAAATGCCTGGAAGCAAAAACATTTACAGACCTGATGAGAAGGATGTCGCTCGACAGCTTTCGAAAGTCTATTGCCAAACAAGGATGAAATGACGTCTGGGTAAAGTATAACAAAAGGCCTATTCCTTAAATTACTAACCACATTGAAAATCAGCAATATGGTCACAAAAGACGCCAAATTAAGTACAGAAATACTACTTCTACATTGAATGTGATCCCAGCAACAACACACCAATGCAACAAAAATTCAGGCAAAGAACCGATGAGAACCAAAGATGGCCCACCCTCCAAAGAGGTATGTGGACCCTAAGAAGTCACCCAGACCACATTTCGGATTATATCACAAATCTCTTCAACAAGTGCCTCGAAATGGGTTACTTTACGAAACCGTAGAAACAAGCTATATTCAAAACACTTCCAAACCTGAAAAAGATGATTGTGGGTAGCTCACTTCAATTGTTTTTGGCAGGGCACTAGAAGCTTTTATTAAAAACTGCATCATGTAGAACTTCAAAGAGAAGCAAATCATGACAGTATCAATGGACAAAAAAGCCGTCTTCAAGAACGTCAAGTGGCCTGTCTTACGGGCTCATCACAAAGAAGAACATCTGGAAGACCAAACTATAAATATGAAATACGATAAAGATGGTCAAAGAATGCGTACAGGAGTCAACATTCTAGAAAATCATCCAGAATAATGTCTCTCTCTGCAGGCATTCGCTGATGACGTCCTTATAATAGTAAAATTAAATACATCGCTAGAGAAAACCACACGCGAATGAGGGCAGAGGTGAAGGTGTGAAGAATGCCAAACTCACGTTCGGGGTAGTTAAAACGCAGATCATCGGCTCTACACGCCTATCTCGCCGAATAAACATCAGCATGAACAGTACTGATTTTTATTCCGTCAATGACAGCAAAATCTTTGGGTAATAATCAACAGCGAATTAAAGTTTGCTAAGAACATTCTCTTAGCTATTAAGAAAGCTTTACGTCTTTCACACCAATTAATGGCACTCGTGTGCCTGACGTGGGGCCTGAAATCCGATATCATTAAATTTTTATGAGATATTGAACCCGAATAACATATGGACACCATATATTGCACAAGCACTGAATTTCAAACACATGCGCAGAAAACTAAACGCATTTCCACTAGCGCTCGCTGAACTCAAACCAATCGATCTCAGAATTAAAGAGATTGCTGAAATAGAAGAAACACTTACCCTCTGATAGAACATAGCAAGGAAGAATTGACAAGGTCTTTTGATCACCCGGCGTCAGAAGAAGCAAAACATCTAGAAGATCTCTCAAAACTTTTGATCTTCCCCAATGAAAGCAAATTGGATGGAAAAGTTGGTGTGGCATTTATTCGCATACCAAAACAAATGAAAGGTTTTCCAATAAACTGTTAAACTGGATTACTTCTGCCCAGTTCTTTGAGTTTGAATACGCCATAAAAAAAGATACAACAAACACAAGAATATTTTTCAGTAAACAAAATCAGAACATCAGTCAAAAGAAGATACAGACTTGGAATCGAAGTAAAATTTGCCGGGGTTAAAGCCCACTTCGGAATCCAAGGAAACAAAGAGGCCACACACTTGCCAAACATGTTACAAGACGTCAAATACAGCTAATATACAACAGATTTCCCCTGGCCTTTGTCAAAAAACAATTCAAAAGAAATTTACGCAAAGAATGGAATCAAAGATACACAACCTCAGAAACTGGTGCCATGACCCGATCGTTCTTGCCGTCTATCCACTACGCTAAGTTGCTACATGTATCACCAACCGTGAAGTTTGAACTAACAAAGTGGACATTTGTTTTGTTACGAATATCTCAACCGTCTTAAAATGTCTGAAACCTCCGCTTGTCCGTCTGATAACGCTAGTGTACAAATAATTTACCATGTAATCTATACCTGTCTTCGCTTGTGCTTAGAGAGCTTGCAGAGCAAATGTCACATTCTTCGTAGATATACTAAGCCACAGTAAGTTATTACAGGGATTTAAACAAATGACGTGATAAAAAAAACTTTAAATAGTTAAATTCTTAATAAAAACAGACAGATCAGATGGCTTTTCCTATTATTGGTATGATCTAAAAAAACAAGACGCGATTCTGTCGTGATGGCGGAGCTGATGTTGGTTCAGTCATGGTATGGAAAGCCATATTTTATAATGGACTCGTTTATTTGTTACATACCAGTTTCTATAATAGGTGTAAGACATACTTCCAAATACTATAACATTTATCTCTCATCAAAATAACACTAGCATTCATTCCGCACGCAACGTTGGGCACTAGTTACGTGAACAACACATGGCCGGGCCGTTCTGGGCTGACCATTGGTATTTCCCTGACATAACAGGCGACGTTTGGGGATGATTGCCAAAAAACTCAAATTCCAAACAATTCAGTTACTCTCAAGAACTACAGTAGGCATTTAAACAAAGTTGGTTTGAGCAACGAAAATTAAATTCAAGTTGTCTGCTGCTCTCGGGGTTTTGCCACTATGAGTTACACAAGTAATCATATACGTTCAAAACGTCCAAAAATGGCAACCGCACTAGATATTGTTGATAAAGTTCCGGGTTTGTAATACCAATGTAACCAAAGAGAATTATTAGCTATAATCGCCTCAATATTTTCATGTACGACCTATGCTTCCTAACTATTCCTTATAAATGTAGGAAAAAAGTTAGTTTACCATCTGGAAGTTTCTTAACCATTTAAGTTCTGATACATTAATGGAATATCATAATTTCATGCACTCGGAGAGAACCAGAAAACATAATCCCATATTATTTATTTTTTAAAAAAGCCAGTGTAGACATTTTGTCTCACATACGTCATGAAACTTTCAATCTCAACGAATAGCGCAAATTAAAAATTCTTAATATTACTAGAGGTATTACCTTTCAATTCGAACTATATGTAGTACAAACAACCGATTTTATATGTAATTGAACAGTACCAAGTTTATCCTCAACTGCAATCGTTTCTTTCGTATAATTGGCGACTGGATGGTTTCACAAAACTGGAACGTTTAGAAATCTGATAATCTCCGTACAATTTGACTTCAATTTTATTCTTTAAAAAATCAAAGTAAACGCTTACGATGATGTGTAACTGGTAGCAACGTGTAATAGATTTTTTTATTATTTGCATAAAATTTACAGAAGCTTATAAGACATGTATACATTTTACTTAGTATTTCTAACATTTTGCTTTAGAATATTTAAAACATTTGGTTAAATAGCAACAACTACATCTTTAATACTTAAGTGTTGATATCTTTCCTGCAAATAAAATGTAGGAAATATTCCCCGTACGACCTTTCAACAGTATGACAAAAGGGTAATTAACCACGAAAGATTCTGGGGGCATGCAGATGTCAAGAGATATTTCGAGATCTAAAAAATAAAATAAATACATACTTTACATGACATAGTTTAATTAAAGTTAAATTTACAACGAACATACATTGCTGCAGAGAAAGTATTTTGGTAGAAATAGTCCACCATACGAATCAATTATTCAAAGAGTGATTAAAAAAATTTGATAAAAACAACGCGAGAATATTATCATAGTTAGTTAAAGTTTTGCTGTTAACCGAAAACATCGATTCGGCATTGTGCACAAGAATTGGACTGTTTTTCCAGAAGCTCCCTTCAGCGAATACTCACTAAAGTGACCTTTAAGTTGTTTAGAAACCTAATCCCGAACCTTTTCTTAATATGTCAAATATGGATTTTCTAATACATACTTATTCCGGTGCTTTTAATGACAACAATTCAAGGAATTAAAAAAGATTATTAGCCAAGGTACAAAAAGCTCCCTATACACTTATCAAAATATATAATAGCAAGTCTATGGAAACTGATTTAAACATATTAATACGCGAATAAACATACCCCATACTGATTGCTGAACGCCATATACAAAAATCCACAATGGTCTTGAAGACACACTAATCTTGTAGTAAAATGCGCGGATTTAACCAAACTTTTGATTACAAACATAGTCACATTCATAGTCATCTAAGAAACTTGAATATGTTAGTCGAAAATATCGGAAAGGAGGGTGTAAAGTCTATTATAGAAAGTTTATGCGACTTAGAAACTATGCCCATTATCTTCTATAAAGTTTGTGTTGGAACCTTTTCTAAATTATATGTAATTAAACTATAAAAACTATGCAAAATTAAATCGGGGACACACAATAGTTATAATCTAATTTTACAAAAACAATGCCACGAGAAATGTTCAAAAAGTCAAACTTTAATTTAAATTTTGTAAAAACAAGATGCCAAATGAGAAATCCTCAATTGCGTGATGCTTGTCTTTTCAAAATTCGGTGATTGCCTACAAGGAATTTGTGCCGCGAGGACAAACTATCAATGAAACTTTTTTTATAGGCGAGTCCTCGAAAGGATGACACGCCTATGATCATACATTGCAATCACTTGGATGCTGAATTGCGATAATGTTCTATAACAAACAACACCCTCGGGAGAGCCTACAATCCCTAGAGGGCGCATCTTCAGGTGGCAAATCTGGGAATGCCTCTCAGATATGGGTGGTGGAGGGGAATTAAAATACCTCCCACAGACCAACAGACTTAGAAGTGGGCAGCTGCACCTCCAGTAATCTACTCCTTTGGAATGAAAATAATTCGGATGCAGTAGTTTAAAAGATACCCAAGGCGCAGATGGAAATCATCAGAACGGCAAGGGTATAGCGGTGCAGAAGGCAAGAAGAAAACCATCGCACTATTTCCTTAATAAAAAATCAGAATGGCAGAAGTTAAGGAAGTACGGGCCCTCAGTTTCCGACAGCCCTTCAATAGGCAGAGGGTGCTAAGAATCCCCGGGTGAATGTCAAAGTGGTTCAAAGTGGTAAACTTTATAACGCCTTACAAGAAATGGAAAGGCCACGGGTAGATGTCCTTGGAATTAGTGAAATGAGATGACCAGGCAAACAAACAACAAATAACAAAGTAATGTACTATAGCGGAAACAATGATCCACACCATTGGAATGAAGTCGCGTGAATTATCAACAGATATAGACATATATAAACAACGTCGTTCCGGTATTAGATAGAGTAATAATGTTACAACTATCAGGAAAACCTAAGAACATAAACATCATTCAGGTTTACGCTCCCACTGCCGACAAAGGAGACGACATCGTTGAGGACTTAAACGAACAATTAAGTGAAATTCAAAAATCAGTAATAAAAATCTGACATATGGGTTGTCATGGGCGACTTTAATTCAAAAGTTAATAGAGGAAAACAAGGAAAATGTGTTCATTCTTTCAGACTTGGAGAAAGAAATGAGAAAGGAGAGAGATTAATACAATTTTACGAAGAAAATAACTTTATTATTTCCAATACGTTCTATCAACACTCACCCAGGAGGAGATAATCTACAACATATCATAAGAAATTAAATAGACTTTCTATTAATTAATGAAAGATTTAAAAATAATATTAAAAACATCAAGATGTACCTCGGTACAGATGTGAAATCGAAGCATAATCTTCTAGTTGCCACAGTACATATTAAGCTAAAACAGCTGCACAAAACAGAAAAGAAGAAGAGGCAATATGATTACACTAAATTAAATGAAAATATAATAGAAAAAGAATCGCAAACGAACTAAATATGAATATTAAAGAAGAACAAAAATACTATTAAGAAAATTATAGAGAAAGCACATCATAATATTTGATACCTAAAACTGTACAAAAGAATAAACCGTGGATGACAAACAAGATCATGATCTTATGCAAGAAAAATAGAAACATAAAAATAAAAACCCTATAGTCTACAGAAAAATACATTAAGTAATCAGGAAAAAGATAGGAGAGATCAAGGAACAATTTGACCAAATAAAAGAGTCATATAAGGGATACAATAGTCACAATAGGCATAAAAAAAAACAAATGATTGGTAATATAGTCAGAGACATTTCAATAACTTAATTGATGATAATGGTAAACACTTTATAAGTATAGAGGAACAACTGTCTCAGTAGAAAGACTACATAATTAATATGTTTCAAGACGAAAGGGTCCAAACATAAACTAATATAGAAAACCATGAGAACGCGCCAGTAATAACTGAAGCAGAAGTGATGCGCGCCATTAAAAATACTAAAAAAGGTAAAGCTGCCGGGCCCGATAAAATACGGGCAGAAATGATAAAACTTATTGACGAGGACAATCTCAAAATATATAAGTTTTCTCAATATAATTTATACAACATTTATACATAGCCACAGAATTGTTGAAATTAACCTTTGTTACCTTCCTAAAGTTCCCCATCCTAAGTGTTGCTAGGAGTACCGCACTATTAGCCTTATGAGTCAGATTTAATAAATACCCTATTTGGATTTAAAATGAATTTGGAACGCGAGAAGCTTTATTTACTGTATATGTACTGATACAACGATGCCGAAATGTAAACAAAAGGATTTGTGGATTACAAGAAAGCGTTTGACCGAGTTAGACACAAGCTGGTTAAAATTTTGCGAGAATTGGCTCTAGATAAGCAAGATATAATCATCATTTAAAACCTTTATTGGTATCACAAGACTAATGTAAAAGAGAATATTCACGTGGTCTGAGACAAGGATGCGTAATGTCCCTTTTCTGTTCAACGTATACTCGGAGGCAATCTTTGAAGATTATTATCAATGGAATACTAGTCAATAACATTAGATATGCTGACGACAGTTTACTGTTAGATGAGAAGAAGACTTACAAAATCTTTTTAACTCAGTGCAAGTGACTAGTAGCGGAGACGGACTGGAAATAAATTTAAAAAAAAACAAAATATATCATTATAGAAAAAACACAACACGCACCAACAGAAATAAAGATAGTGACAAACTACAAATACTTGGAGACTATTCTAAATGAGAAATAAAGATACAGAAATAAGTAGTAGAATAGAAAAATATTCGTCAAAATGAAACCTCTACTGTGCAATAGGGAATTTAACAACTCGCTAAGAAAAGGGATTTTAAAATGTTACATATTTCCAATCATACTTTATGGTATGGAAGCTTGAACTTTAACAGATAAACTTTGTAAAAGAATAAACGCGTTTGAAATGTGGACATATCGACGTACGTTAGATATATCTTCGGTAGACAGAGTTCGGAACGAGTATCTAAAGTACAAATTACCCTTTTGATAGCCAACCAATAAAAAGAAAAACAAACAACAGTCTCAATCAACAAATCAGAAAAAAAGCATGCCTATATTTTCCCAATACCTCTATTCGCCCGATTTTAGTCCTCGTAACTCTTTTTATTACCACGGCTGAAAACCACTTGAAATTGTACCATTTTGATGACTTTGAATAATATCCAGAAGAGAACCAACGAATTGAAAAGCATTCCAGTACTGCAACAAACAATGGAAAAACCATTTTAATCCAAAGGATCTACTTGGAACAGGATAATCTTGATTTGTAAAAAGAATAAAATTCATAGTTAAAAAGAAATCAATCTCATTATTTATCTGACACACCTCGCATATCACCTAAAAATATAATAATAAAATTTAGTTCAGATACACTAATCTCCAAATAAAATACGGTAATAATGGTAAGGCTCTAACGCCTCGCGTAGAAGCTACTATCTAAGAAATACATTTTAGAAGCGCCTATCTCATTCCCCATCAAGAGGAAAATTGTGCGACTCAGAAAATTTATTTAAACGTACCCATCTCTACTAAAACTACCTTGAAAGGGCACTGCTAGAAAATTATGATTAAAGAGGATGTAGCATCACTGGGTAACAATAATAAAACAACAGATATGAATTTAAATTTATATTATCTCCGACCAATTATCATACTTTCTTTTTATACGCACTGCTAAATCGGAAATTTTGGCTATTCTGTTGTTTACCGCCTATTATTACTAATATAAAATATTCTTCCATACATAAAATGTAATACAATAAGTGCATGCTATAATGCAACAAAGCTAATTAAGATTGAAAATTCTTCCATAAAACAAAGTAACGTTGACCTTTTCTGTTCTAGACTGCAGAACAACGACAAATGGATGATCCACTATGAATTCCGACGGTGGCGGAGGCATACACAGCAGACACATTTCGATATCTAAAACCAATTTGATGACGTTCACGTCAATAGAATGAACAAGTATTATATTTATATAAACATGCAAGGAAGACTGATTAAAAAAAAATGAAAAGTTAGTGCAAATATTTCAAAAGCACAGATACAAAAAATGAATGACGGGATAACATCGAAGAAATTTATTAGAAACCAGCACATCTAACGCAATGTTTAATTTAGTGGTGCCCTATTATTTGTTTTTTCTTTATGAATTTCTTTTTGTCGTGTTTAAAATGATGGCTTTTTGCGTATTTACGCTATTCCTTTCTTCACTTTCATCACATTGTAGTGATTTGCATTCTTAGTACTACGGCAATCACTGCTACATTTAGATAAATATATTTGGCTTAGAAACTATTGTCAATAGCATCACCTAGTCGATCATAGCATGAATTACGGGAAACGACGTTACGGTGTAATTAAAGATAATAAGACTTGAACAGGGGTGCCGCCTAATCACTTCCCTTGGTGTTCCATTACCATGACTCATGCATGCCTAATGCCGCTGACTTTCCAAATTTACAACTTTTCTCCTATTTTCTCTCCGAGCTCTATCCAACCAACAGCCTTGCAAATCTTATAAAACCTGACACACATCCACCAATACGACGACGACAACTGACAACCAGACCAACAAAATTTCCTAAAACGCCATTCCGCAACTCTGAAAATTATCACCAATAAGAGAATAAAAATTGAAATTTTGTATTTTATTTCGCGGAACGCGTCGATCCATCCAAACTGCTGCAATACAATAGAAAGTTGCTCCTTCTCTCCCTCTTTATCGCCTACATTTGTTCTTAATCACTATTTGCATCAATCATTAATGATTGAACAACTTTTTAGTTTACTACAGTATCGCGCGAATTAGGAAGGAAAATACCCTGTAATAAACTATACAATAGGCCAAAATATGACAACAAAAGACACTTGGGAATCTTCACTTCAAAATAATTATTAGACAGTTTCCTTTCGAGAATGGACTATTGTATTAGGTGCCTGACTATCTACCATAATTGTAATCTCACTAAAACCTTCTTTCTCCAAAAAACTGAAAGTATTACTATAAAAAAATCACCCAATCTAAATACAAGAAAAATGGTTAAGATATTAAAAGGCGTGCTTCTAAAATAAATCGTCCTAATGTTTTGAAAAAGCCATATAAATTTATTTTCTTATTACATGATACTTTTGTTTTTTCCTTTAATGTTATGTTTAAAAACAATTTAACGTGGTTTACCACTGTCTATACTTCTTTGTTCATTTGTTTCTTTCTTACAACAATAAATAGTATTCTATACCTTGTTCTGAAGGCCAAAAGTTTTTTTTAATTGCCGATTTTCCTAATTAAATGTGTTTCGAACTTGATTTACTTTATTCCCTTCTGGCAACTTTTTCATTAAATTTTGTTTAGTGCATTCTATTGATATTTTTTATTGTATAAAAATAATATTAAAATGTTTTTTTAACAAAAATCGCGATCTAGGCTCATTGAATGTTCCTAGTACTCTACAAATTGTCCACATATTAAGTATTGGCTGGAATTAAAATCTTCACGTTACTGTGTTTAATAACACTGCTCAAATACATGTCGACATTTTTTCTTTTGCTGTTATATAAATTTCCTCTTTACTAAAAAGCGTTCAGATTCAACCGCCAAGTAAATAAAACTGATTCTCTACACAGTTTGACCAAAAGGATGAAGACAAATGAAAATTTTACCAAAGAAATAAAAACTAGAATAACGGCACTTGGTTTGTAAATCATTTTTAGAAACTTGTTCCAAATCATCGTTTAATTTTCCCATCACCAGACAATATCTAACTGCAATAGATATTCTTCATTATTTTCTCAGGTTATCACGGGTAAAACCGTTCCTTTCAGACCATCCTACTTTCTTTATTATATGTTCTTATCTCATTCTTACTACATTTTTGCAATATTACTGATTTGGTTTAGCCGTGCATTTAAATATTTATTTTTTAAACTTGTAATACTTGTAAGAACTTCTAGTCCTCTCAGATATATCCTTTTATTATTGGCATTTTTTTATCTTTACATAACAATTCTTCAAATCAAGTTCAATATGAATCTTTGCGGCCCACTTTTATTTGATCTATTTATAGCTTCTAATATGTATCCACTACGCGAACAAAAAATCCAAACACTTATATATAACTTGAAAATTGACGCCCATCTAGATGTCACTATGGCCTAACCAACAAATATAAAAAGCGCACTAACATATGGGTCAGAAGGGGTAAGCGAAGGACCTTAATGATCGAACGTAATTCTAAAGTGGAAACATTAAGCCATAACCACAACAAAACAACAATCCGATACACAAAGTGTAATGATAGATTGCCATGATTTCAAGAATGTGGTTAGCAAGAATCTTTTATTATCATGTGTTACTGATTGCCTATCCAGCACCATCACTGCACGCCACGAATTAAGGCAAATGGGATTCCACGCTTAAGCAGTCACTTACAAACCAAAATGTCTACTAATAGTGGACTGTAGGCGACTAGAAACGCTTGAAATTTTGGAAGTCCAAAGGATTTGAATATAACAAAAAGATACATAATTTTAAACAGTTTCGTCCTGTACAGTAATGACGATTGCCTATGTAGGCATGCCCTGTGAAGAAATTGTTTGCGGACAATAAGATCACAAAAATAAATTGACTGACCTAGAGCCTTGATTTGAACCCCATTAAACACCATTACAATAAACGAGAACTAGTGCACAACGCTTTGACAACTCTTCGGAAAGAACAAGCTATCATTTTCCAGAAAAGTTTAAGCACTCGACTGAAAGTCTCTCTCTACATACTTAAGCACCGTCAGCGAACCATGGAATAGGCCCATTCCGTATTAGTATCTAATATTTATGGCATGAGGTAAACCTTTTGAAAACTTTGACTAGATGTCCGAATATTTTTTATCAGATCTTATATGTTGTTATTGTATACCGATATTTTGACTTAATTGTTATGTACCTCTCAATTCTAATCTATGGTTAAATTACCCGTTATTAGTTCTTTGGTTTAATTACCGACGGCTGAAAAGCAATTCAACCCTAAACACATATTTAAGTACCATCCTCAATAGCACTGTAACAATAAACAGTTATTGCTTTATCGCAATAAAATTTCGATTTCTCAAAAATGTTATAAACGACAAATCTTAACATTTATGCTAACCGACTTCAAGAAGGAACAAAAAAATGTTAAAGATATAAAAACAAATGATTCAAAAAATTCAAATGCAATGGTCGGTCCATGCCGGAACTGCAATTATAGCAAGAAAAAATATCGAATGCTACAGGCTATCCCTATTGGAATAAGACTACGTGCCGTCGTGGTCGAGCGACAAACGTAATCCCAGGGCCATCGATGCGAAAGCCGCTGTCATCGAGACCCCCGCAGTGCTTATAAATGTGTGAGTACTAGACCAGTGTGGAGTATTGCACAAAAAAAGCAAACGTTCCCGACGCTCCGAGAAGATTACAGACAATTCTAAAGAAAACCCCAGACTTACTAAATTTCTTTGCCACTAATGGAATATCTACCAATTACGTTAAAATTAATGATAATTATGATTTCTCTTAATAGTTAGTGCAACTATAATAATTAAGGATCATTCAATGATAACTAACAAAAACACCGATTGGAACCACTTCTAAGAATATATAACTGATCATTTGAACTTCAATGTTAGCTTAAAAATGCTACAGCATAAAGATCTAAACAACATACCATTGCAAATATAGGGTTTTCCGAAAAGTAATACAATTAAGATCGTATAAAAATTGTATTCAAGATATAGTTACAAACGTTTAAAATTCTTCAAAGTACTCACTTTGGGCATCGACACACTTTTGCCAGCCCCTCGACGCCTTCCAGGATACGTCCTGGAAGCGTCGACGGGGACCTCGTTTAGAGCCTTTGTCACGGCGGTTTCGATCGCTTCAATGGTTCCTAAACGGGTTCCTTTCAGGGCGGACTTGATCCTCGGGAAGCTGGTCGAGACTGTAGGAGAGCTCGAGGCAACATTACCAACTGTACTTGGCCAGAAACTCCCGGACCCGCAGAACAGTGTAGGCGGGAGCGTTGTAGTGGTGCACCTACCAGGTTGCGGCGACCTCCTTTCGAGCGCGTACGACCCTGTTTCTTAATCTATCGAGCACTTTAAAAGATCCCGAACACGAGACACGTTTTTGTCACATTTGCTGGTTGACGGCCGTCCAGAACGGAGGTCATCCTCCACCTCGTCTTCAACCACCTGGAAACTTGAGAATACGGCGAGGCTTTTCTTCAGTTTAGCACAGAACTTGATCGTATAATGTTGACACATGTACTAACAGCAGGTTCACGGAAACAGCGATCCTGACGCTCCTAAAGCTCATAGCAGACCGAGCTTGGAAGTGTTGTGAAGCTAAGAGTCCCCCTCTCCCACCTAACCCAACCGGTCTGAACAGGCTGCGACCAGTTCGGACAAATTGCATTACTTTCCAAAAGGCTTTAGCGTAGAGGAGATAGACACTGATAAGTTCTCCAATATCTTTCTACAGTTTTCACCATCAATTTAAACTTTTTCTTCCACTGAGACAAAACACGAAACCAAATTTGTCATAAAGCGCTAGATTAAAGAGCTGCCTAAAAAGGCAACAACATTGCTAATTTATATAAATACCCAAATAATCGTGAACTTAAAACCAGGCCTGCCTTCTTCCATTAACCTTCAAATTAATGAGGCAATTAATATTACGTGAAAAGGAAGTGAAGAGGATTCGCCAACAGAGCATGATATCCCCAAACATCAATTTGGCTTTCGGTCAGTTCATTCAACTATTCAGATGTCATAAAGCTTCCGATAACAAACTGTTCTGCGGTGTTTTTGGAGGTTCCACAGGCGTTCGATGAGGTTTGGCATAAAGGTCCTTTATTCAAAATTAAAATCATTCTCCCATATCAATACTAAATTCTAAATAAATCATATATAAGTGAACGCCATTTACAAATCAAAACTTGTAACGCAGTTTCATCTTATCATCTGATAAGCACAGGAGTTCCCCAAGGTACTGTCTTAGGACCAACTCTATACATGCTATACTACAGATATGTCTTTTCTTTCTTCTTTCTTCTGGTTCCTCTCCTATCGAAAGTTGGAAACCATGACAGAACTACCTAGCATTCATAAAACTGTAACAGGCATGCTTGCAGATTTATTCTTGTATGTGATAGCTTTTCTGAAATGGCCATACGCACATTACAAGGTCACTGAGATACCCCTTCTTATACGATGCAGAAATGAACAATATTGCAGTGATTTAGTCAGATATACAGGATGGTTCAAATATGACCGAGACTGATTTTCTTATAAAAAGAAACCAAATTTAAACACTCGCTTGCACATGCCAATCTTTACATTTACATTTTTCCAACGTTCTGAAAGCAGCCTGACTTGAGCCTTCCGAACAAGTAGAAATAGTTTGAGATCACGGCAGATGAGACAGAAGGTTCCAATTTCCAAGAGGTTTCCATTGTTGTTTTGGCCGTATGGGGGCGTGCATCATCTTGAAGGAAAGCTGTCCGCTTTCCACTTGTCTTTTGCTTGGATCGGATCTTTTCCTTCATGTCTGTTGCCAGAAGGTCTGAGTAATAAGCTACTTGACTGTTCTGGCAGTATCCGACAGAAAATCTACATGGCTAACCCCCTGCCAGTCCCGCCAAAAAAGTTTGTCATCACTTTTCCTGTCGAACGGCTCCTCCGCCTTCTCTTGGATTTGGGAGAACTGGTATGCCGTCACTGGCGTGATGATTGCTGGGACTCGGAAGCATTATTTCCAAGTTCTTTGATAGTGCTACGCCTATTCTCACAAATAAGCGCATCTGCACGATCAATGTTTGGCTCGGTGACGGATCTTCGCGGCCGATGATCAGGCGGTTCATTCTCCACGCACTCTCTGCCGTCTCTGAAGCACTTACACATCTCAAACACACGGGTCCGTGAAAGACACTTTCCCCCATACTGTTGTTGGAGTCTGTTTTCTCAAACTAGGAATTTGATTACAATGCGTTGTTCCACCATTCCACGGTACCTTCTGTTCGCTCATTATTCTAGCAACTCCCAAACAACTGAACAGGATCTAACCCGAGCAGGAGAGAGGGTGGAAGTTGTGTCTCCACTCCGTCAAGGTCGCACAACAGCTGTGCAGTGCGGCTTGTTTACACATAAATCAGCCCCTGTTATATTTGACCCACCTGGTAGTTAGATACTTACGAATGTATATTGACAAAAAATTTATTTGAAGAAAGAAAAAAACGTCACATTCAAATTAAGGTATATACTACTTAGTGGGGGAAAATTGATGCTTGTCTTTAATAAGTTGCTTGCGTTCAAAAGCATCCTAAGACCCATATGAACCTACGGAATTGAATTATGAGGATGTTTTACACGAAAATTTGGAAATACCATATATTAGACAACTAATCAGCCAAAATGCTAACAATTTAAAAAATCGGATACAGAGCTATGCAAACAATATGGTGCAACATTTACTAGACGAAACAATGTACAGAATATTGAAAAGGAAGTGGCCGAATAATATAACTAACTAGCGACAATTATTTTACGTAAATAAATTATGTATATTTGTTTATATTAGGAATAATATTAATGTGTATGATTCTTCTCAAGTCTCAGTTATATACATACAATTAGCTTATATAAATTTCCCATGAAGAATTTTATTTTCCGATTGCTAATAAAAAATACTATAAAAGCATGAACGACTAATGAATTATTTTGCATTCACTTTGTAATTTTTTTATTACTGATCTGAATTAAAATCTGTTACGAGTCCGTAGTTGTGATAAGAATAAAATCAATAAAACCCATCGAAAAAATAAAATATGGCTTCCAAAGATGGAACATATAGTTGGAGAGGCAAATTGGAATACTAAGGAAACAATCCTTACATATAAAATAAATTGGTGATTAATCCGACAATTTTATAGTTACACCTCGTATACATAAATATATTCTATAACCTTCCAGGTCACAATTATAATTGCATGACTGCATCTAGTATGCTGTTACTGTAGTGTTAAAGGGAATAAAGAAACGCTTGAAATAAGCGAAACAATTTATTTTCAAAAATCGGTGCCTCGGAGAAAACATGTAAGAAGTTCAAAACATTTCTTAATTCTTATTCGACAAGCGCACTACCAAGGTTGTTCAAGTTTGCCAACGAACAAAGTTAAAATGCTGGAATTCTGTCGTAACTGGAGCAGCAACAAAAACGGGATGTTCGCGAAAAACATTTTCCTGCGAAGACCAATACAGTTTGCCTTTAATATCCGACACCCCTCGTAGAATGTCAATTATAATACATTTTTGGTTTACCAATCGACTGCTAGAGTCCCTAAAAATTAAAAAAGGTGCAGAATTATACAATGCATTCATTATACCATTAAAAAATATTAGTCCTAAATTTTGCAACAAAGAAATGAACAAAGAAATTAATATTTTTCAAAACGGCATAATTTTTACCGACACTGAAAACACGGCATTGTAATATTTTTGCGATCCAAAGAAAAACCACTAGAAGAAAATTTATATTTGAGTGATGAGTTCGTTCGTTCATTTTCAATCTGATCATTGTATGAAATCTTCAACTTTAGAATTTTTGGATTTTCCCCAATGTTTAATTTTCTTCAATTACATGCTTAAGTTATTTTACCATACCATTAACTAACCTGCAATAGATTCCACTCGGGTTTGCTTGCAGTTATATATATATATATATATATATATATATATATATATATATATATATATATATATATACACAAATTATAACACAAAGTTTTCTATAATGCTTTCCCATAAATGGGGCTCTATTCCACCAATTACACGTCTAAAGCTCTGGAATCGTAGCAGGCTTGTTGACATAAAGTCGTTCAAATAGCCCCAGGAGAAGTATAATTGGGTTATATCGTATGATCGCGGTGGCTAATCGATATCACCCCTTTGTGAGACAGCACAACCAAAAAATTTTGCTTAAAGTGAAGCCAGTGTTTCACGTTCTGTATGACATGTGGCTCCATCTTGTTGAAACCACATGTCATTCAAATTCAAATCGTTGGTTTCATTGGAAAAAATTTGCTTAGCATCTCCCCATAACGTATACCATTGATAGTAACAGTGTTGCCAGCTTCGTTCTCAAGAAGTCCGAACTAATCATTCCCCCATCCCACAATGCACACCAATCAGTAAATATTTGTGAATACTTCGTTTTTTTGTGAGTAGCACATAGATTTCCACTACCCCACATGCGATAATTTTGCCTACTCACAAAGCCATTTTAAAAAATGAGCTTTATCGCTCGCCGTTTTTTTTTTCAAAAATCAGCAGCAACCGTTATGTTCTCTAAAACCCAGTTTATAAACGTACGACATTTCTAATCATCTTTGCTGGACTTTGCCTTGTGTATATATTCATGGATAAAAACCTTACTTGCAAACGTATCGTAAAATGTCGTATGCTCCAAACGAGTATAAAGTAAATAATGGTGAATAAAACCAGATCTTCTCTGCAGCATTTTATTAGTAACCTTATATATGTTTCTATATAAAATATATAAGAAACCTTAAATGCATAGATATGTGTATCTACTGACGTTACGTTCCAAGGCACTTCAAAGGACTTACTTGGGATTTGAAATTCTCCAGTAAACAAAACAACATTAGCGCCTTCAGATGCAAACTGCAAAAGTACAAGGAACGAATGATCGGCCTTGAATATGGACGGCGGTGGGGGCATACACATCAACATGATTTGGATGCCTAAGAATAATTTTATGTTAAAGTTATGGCAAGACGATTTGCTTACACTGAAACAAACAGTGCAACAGCGTTAATGGTAAATGCTTATAAGGAATGAGAGACATACAAGTATGATGTCAAATGTAAGCGTGCACAAAGCAATTAGTTTTTAGTTATTGTTGAAAAGATCTGCGTAGCTTCTCCTATTTCATTGAAACAAAGTTATACAAAAAATTGTAATTGTTGATCACTTTTAGCTAAAAGTGATATAAAACCTATGTAACAAGAAACTGCGTTCCATAATTCGCAAACGAATCTAAATATTAAAAATAAAAGAATGAAGAGGGTAAAAGGGGCATCGGTGTAATACGCTTTGTAAGGTTTAAGATCAGTGCTCTTTGCTTGTTGGCAAGGAAAGTTCTTGATGGGTTCAGCTTACTTATAGTGTTATGAAACTGCATTTTTGTCTTTAAGTTGAAAATGATCATAAAAACCTTCCAAATCAGGGAAAATAACATACAACGACTAAACACCAGAAGAAGAAAATTGTAAATATGTTTATGTACAATATTAAAGCAATTTAAGATTAATGACGCTAAATTGCATTACGCAATACTATAAAAAAGCCATTACTCTGAAAACGTCAGAAAGCACAAATGAAGTGCGCGCAGCAGAATATTGAGCAAAACTGGTCTAATCTATTTACAGATAAAACATCTTTCTGGACTTACAATGAATAGCTGATCTACACACAATCATCGCATCATGCAACGAACTGTCAAACATCCTATGAAGATCAGCGTATGGGGTTGTATTAATATGCGTAGTTTTGGCTTACAGGGATATTCAAACATATGGTCATTCCGTATGGAAAAGGACTCTTATCGTCAGTACAAAAATGGTTTCATGAAGAAGAGTACGTATGAATTGCAGGATGACAATGTCTCTATTATACCAGTCCTAAGCTCGGGGCCTTACCACGATGTAAGAAAGGAGGACAAATCAAACAGTAACACCTCGTTAAAAAACCTAGGTAAAGACCCCTTGTTCAGGTTGCGGATGAAGTAGGTAAGAAACCGTATGACGACAAATTAGATAGAAGTGAACAAACCTTGATTTAAGGATTCGTATGAAATCGATGTTAACATCTGATCCAGGAATGGACATCTATAAACAACGTCGGCTTCATATACGAAGGTCCTCCTATTCGAGGGTTATGATAATAGACCTTAAAATCCTGATAAATATAAAATCCCAATGGAAATGAAAGACTCAACACAAAAAAATCGGAATATTCACATAACGAATAGGGGAAGGGACAGTTTTCCAAAAGTTAACCAAAATAATAATAAAATAAGAATAAAAGAATGATATTCATATTGGACATGGAAGATACAGAGATGGAAAACAAAGTCAACGGAAGGGATAAAGGAATTCCACAATAGCTACGGTAACTTACTTGTAATTAGAGAAACAAAAAAGGGAGCTAGAACAGAAACAACAAATAGAACCCTTCACTGTGGGAGTTGCACTCCAAATGAAGAACGAGCAAAAGCAGGCGTTGGAAACCTGAAAACTACGAAAAAACTCAAGTCCATAATGAATTATTTCTTTGTGAAAAACAAAACAACTTTATTAATAAAGAATGCATGAGTAAAACAAAGAGTAAGATGTAGCATCGGCCACAAGCTTTCTGTTACGGAGATAGATTTCTCATGTATAAGAACATCAATCACTAATACTGTAATAAAAACGGAAAAAGAAAAGAAAAATTTAAATTGTACCTACTTTAAAATGAATCGATTAGAGTACTATATTAAAGATTCTATCAGAATTTAAACGAATTCCAATTTAAAAACTTGGAAGAAACATAAAAACATAGAACATATAACAAGCAGCCATGTAACTTTCTTAAAATTAAAAAAAAATAAATAGCTAGGCAATATGAATGAGAACAAAGAAAAAGTGCACATCAGGGGGAAAAACAACTAGACAAAAATGGCTCAATACGGACAAAAAAATTATACAAAAAAAAGAAAAGTTAAGACACTGATCACTAGAGAAAAGAACTAAAAGTGAAAATGCCAAAAGAGCTAGGGGAACAAAGTTGAGCCAGCAATCAAATCCTCGAGAACAAATAAAGATCGAACGCAAATAAACTAATAACATCTCAAAAAAATTGGTAAGATTAGTACTACTCTTGGAATACAGCCCAATGTTTATGATGGGAGATCAAATAGTAATGCAAAACAGGAAAATTTAGCGGAACAGTTAAGTAATTTCACAATTAATAAGACACTGTAAAAACCCTGCAGAACAGTCCTTGAATTAAAAGATATAGAAAGTATGGATCCAAAGAATGTTTAAAAAATATATTAATGCAGAAAAACTACCACAGAAAGTGAGAGAAACCTGCATTATCCCTATCAATATTTAAAAAAATGTAATACGAAAATAAGCGAAAACTGCCTAACCATAAAAATTATATTTACAATTAGAAAACTTTATAGAAAGTTAATCGGGGAAAACTAGAAGATATAACAGATAAAATTGGAGTTCAGATGGCTTGGTACATAGCGGAACGATCTTTTATAGATTATATATACATAGTGCATTAGCTGATTTAAAATATAATTGTTAAAAATAGATCAAGTTACCTTTGCATTTATTGATTTGAAAGAAGGCATGCGACTCAGTACAACGGAAGAAACTTTGGAAATCTACGAAACCACTTATTTTCCCAAACAAATTGAAGTAGCAACCAAACACTTATTCCAAGAAAACACATTAAAATAAAATAGGGACGAACAAGCATTTAAGAAATCAAAAGTGTCACAACTAGCTTGCTGAACATCTACCCTCCTCAATATTTTTCAAGAGGTAACGTTGACAATCCTGCAGAAGAAATAGGGGTCTCAATTAGAAATGCATACCTCTACACCTCAAGTTTCGCTGATGATCAAAAGGTAGTTGCACAAGAAGAATGTGATTTCAAAAATATTCAAATAATGGGTTGTAATTAATTTTTATAAAACGAAATACTTGGTCACAGATATCCAAAAGGTCGTAGATTTAAAAGTCACCAAAGATGGTAAAATAATAAGGAAACGTCTTAAATACCTACAGGTTTCACAAATCAAGAGTCAACCATAAAAGATATAAAGAACAAACTAAGTCAAACAAGATCATGCATAAAACATTTAAATAGAATGTTATGTAATACGTACATCACAAAAAAAAACAAAAGATGATATTTAACACCATAATTAAAAACATCATGACAAGCGGTGCAGAGAGCTGGTTTAGAAAGAGACTAGAGCTATGAATATATAACAAATTAATAATAATAATTTCTAATAAAAAATGTCAGTTAAGGAAGGCATACATACCTACATCTAAGAGAAGCACATGCCCTAGTATGGTCATGTTAGAAGAGCATCACCACATCGACAGGTAACAAAATAACGGAATTCAATCCAGTAGGAAAAAGAAGTTTTTTTTAATTATTGTTTAGTCGTTTTACTAAGTTATAGACCTGTTTTTTATCACTATCGGTTTTTTATCTGACAAGAACTATTAGTTTTAAACTCCCACTGTATTATCCTTATACAGTCATTAATACATTAAAATTATAAGCTTGAAGAACAATAACAAAAACCGCATGCTTGCGCATATCTCTCATTAAATCACGCAGTCAAACACAACTAATGAAAACGTGCAAAAAATCTAACAAAAAGACTTGCAGGACTATACTACCAACAGCACCAATAAAAAACAAATATCAATAGTAATGAATTAATTACACCTGTAGTCTACGAACGTTTGAATTAAACTTTTCCAGTAAATGGAACATTTGTACCAACTCATGAAATCACAATATCAATATAGTAGGCGAGAATAGAAATGATAATGACAAGTAATAAAAAAGACGAAAACAAGTTACGAAAACTGTGAATTAAGGTAACTGTATTAAGCTGGAATATAGTAAAAAATGGAAGAGGAGACCTAATCTACCAATAGCATAGAAAAATTGGAAGAAAAATGGAATAAAATAAAAAGAAAAAAGAATTTTAGAATATCTTGTACTGCAAGAGAAAAACTTATAGAATGTGCAGCCGAGCATAGAAGAAATACAATTCAATATTATCTAAACCCACTACTATTTCCTAATAAATGTAAATACAAAGAATTAATTTTCCTGAAAATGTTTCGGTAAATACAAAGCTCCTATTGAGCTATCAAGGTCAAAACGCGATTTCAGATTTTATCTTAAGCTGCGATTTAATCCATTTTTGAAAAGTTGTGTAAGGGTTAACCACAATCATCTGAATTAAGTTCTTAGACCAGTTTTTTTAATTAAATCTGGTCGTAATTTTAACAGATTCTAATGATAGTGAATAACGAAAGACTGTCCAGAAGAGCAAAAAACTACCCATCTTAATTTCAATATGCAATTGTTTTAGCAGTTAGTGGCTTAATCTTATAATACCACGATGCAAAATAATTTTAGGTCATTTTAAAATTGTCCTAATTGATAAGTTATTTAACATAACAATATGCATTGCCAATTTTGCTAGATTTATGATAAAGAAATTGCATTTCACAGGACGCAGGGCAAGTTAATTCATATCCAAGTATATCTTTTTTAACATTGCCGTTCTTAAATCGATACAAAGAGCAGGTGGTTGAAAACTATAGGGCCAGGCAAGAAGTGACAGAGGCACTTTCTTTACATCTATCCCAGCTCTTTAAAAAATTCAATTTCTATTTTAACTCATCAACGCCCTCTCAACTCAAAGACGGATACGGTCGTTCTTAAGTGTCATTTTATAATAAACTACAGAAGTGTCTTTGACTTCAGGCTTAAATTTTGTGGCATATTTTGTACACAGCAAAAGCCACTTTTTTTAGTGGTTCCACTAAAAATCTCTAAGCAGCGTTTGCAATGGACTTCATTCAAAGCAGTATATTCCAATAAGAAAATAAATCAGATGTACATTTATCATATGCACCCTCTTAAAATACGACACCACTAGATCTTAAACAACCGGAAACATGGTTTGCTGTGACAGTATGATGGGGGAGCGTTTGGGTATGGTTAATCCCCAAAGTAGTGCCAACAGTGAAATTTAAGAGGTGGCCTAAGTGTTGAAGCATTCTTCATCAAATAGAATGGACCCCCTCATAGAACCAGGAAGAAAGAGGAAGTACGACATTTTTACTAATTTCAACATGAAAGTTGCATATCAGCTTAATAACGCCCTGTCATAAAGCAGATGTATGAGGATACACTTCATATTAATGATAATTACTGGAACTTATGGTATAAATTAGTTATAGACAGTTTCAAGGTGTTGAGATACTTTTGATCAAAACGGTGTGTCTATTAAATTTCACTAACTTTTCAAACAATGTAGGTACTTCTAAAATTCATAACTCCCCTGCATTAGCCGCTGTGTGGATTGAGTAGCACAATACTGTTGCCGGTCTCAAGCCCATGTTAATTTCAAAAACATTAAAATTATTTTTACACTCCTATATTGAAATGAATAGGTATATATACAAAATATCCATATAATTCACTCATATATGTGTAGCAGCAATAATAAAAGTGAAGATATATTTATCATTGACAATTAAATTGACATATTACAATACATCTCATGTTGATAAAAATCTATTTATATATGGGTGCACAAATCCTTCCAGAGAATAGAATAGAGGCAGTACTATCCTGGTTCACTTGCAATAAGACAATGAATGGATGATTTGCCACGAACCTAGGCTTCGGTAGACGAGCACTCATCAGCATAAATTTGACAGCTAAAAAAAATTTCTGTAGCAATCTTGAAACTTATCAATCATTAAAATCTCATAAAGAGTTAACAAAAAAAACATACATATTAGAAGTTTCAAAACCCTTAACATTATTTTTACACTCCTTATATTAAATTGAACAGGTATAATTTATACAAAATAGCCATATCCTATATGTGTAGTTGCAATAATAAAAGTAAAGATATATATTTAATGGATTGAGCAGAAATTTTCTATCGTTTAACTTTTTTGATATAATTTTTGTAATATTCCTGCGAGTATTTCAATATATAAAACGTGCATACTTGTTTCAGAATGGAGTTTGTGCGCGAAAAAAGACGTTTACTAATGCTACGCGAGTATAAGTTGGGTTCGAATACCACTGAAGTTGCTCGCCGGATCAATGAGGCCTGGGATAAAAATACGATAAGAGAATTGACGGTTCAAGAGCGGTTCAGAGAGTTCAAAGCCAGCAACAAAGATCTAACTCATAAGCAAGGAGCCAACCGTTTAAAAGAAATTGATCGAAATGCCCACACAAAAAGGCGACGTTCCGTCTTCTGGTTGGCAACGATTGAAAATTTCTGCTCACTCAAGTATCATTGAAAATTATATTATAATTGACAAATTATAACTCATATTGATAAAAATCTATTTATATGTGGGTGCAGAAAGCCTTCCAACAAATAACATAGAGCCAGTGCTGCCGAGGTTCACTTGCAATAAAACAATGAATGGATGATTTGCCACAAACCTATGCGCCCGCTTAACTGAACAAGCAGCCATATATGTGCCAACTAGAAAAAAAATCACTTCAGTTAGAACAACTTCAACAAATATGCCTTGACTAGCAAAATACCAAAATAATTTAGTTATATCTTGACGTATCAGAAACATGAAGATTTCGGCAAATGTCGAAAGAGGTTGCTATTAGCACCCAGGAAGATAGTAACAGACACATGAGCATAAAAACTTCAATTTCTCGCTGCATGTTTCTTGCGATTCCATGAAAATCCTTGGCTTGTTACAATGCACTATCCCTTTAAGCATAGAAAGAACTATGGAAGAAAGTTAGGCGACCTTGGTAAGCAAAGTTCCTTAGGAAAAACAAGCTACTGATATGTTAATAAATAAGCCAGTTTCATATTGAGTTCTCCTCAATACACAACTGATTTATAAAATCATGGAATAATTATTATTGTTAGTACTTCATAAGAACAAAGTCAAAACGCATTACACGCATACTGAGGAAGATATTTACAGACACATCGAGCATAAAAACTTCAATTTCTCACTACATCTTTCTTGCAATTCCATGAAAATCCTTGGCTTGTTACAATACACTATCCCTTTAAGCATGGAAGAAAATTAAGCATCCTTGATAAGTAAAGTTCTTTATGAAAAACAAGCTACTGATATGTTAATAAAAATAGCCAGTTGCATATTGAGTTCCTCAATATACAACTGGTTTATAAAATCGTGGAATAATAATTACTGTTAGTAATACATAAGAACAAAGTCAAAACAAACATGCAACCAACCTTCCCTTACTTCACTACTCTAACATGACATGAGAGCTATAGAGCAACAACATATGAGTGTCCCTCCATAATTATATTTCTCATACAAGTTATGTATGCATTAAATTCCCTTCAATTAGTTACTTTGAATGATATTAAAAATAAATTGGAAGTCAAAGGCGAATGAAATAATGGAATGTGCACATGGTGTAAGCAACGATAACGCTATTCCATTGCACAGAAGTAACAAAATGAACTTGATTTAAAAGACTAGTTTGTATTTCAAAAACTAGGAATAAATTATGTAAAATATGCTTGAAACATATCTGCAATAAAAATTGTCTTCTCACTAACATAAAAGCTTTTACAATTTCAATATTTAGTAACAATAACACTAGTGCACAACGAGGGATCATAAACATATTTAAGATGATCCGCAAAACATATCAGCATGGTATTATCCATGAAAAGACGCAAGTTTTATATTTGCTTTGATGTAAAATGGGTTGCATATTACATGCAACTATATCCATATAACGCTTTAGCAAATTAATTCTAGCTATTATATTAGTATAATAAACACAATCAACAAATCGATTTTTGGTATAAACATAATCGTAAATTTTCTTAACCTGCAAAATTAAATCTAATAATAATAATAGTTCTCCGCCCCATAATAGACCACGAAGACCCTTTGGGCTCGTAACAGGATAAGTCTGCTACAACAAAATTTAAAAAACTAAATATCACAAATTAAAAGAAAATGCAATTCAACTTGACTCATTTTAAAAATCATTACATATATTTAAGACGATTGTTTTTCATTATTCAATGGGCGAATCTCGGCTATCTAGCAAATAAAGATTTGATTGCCGTTAAAGATCACAGATCTAATTAGATAGATCTCTGTCATTTCATTGAATTGTAAATAGTGTTCACAATATAATTGTAACAAATACAAAATTTATTTAGCATGTCCTCCATGGACTGTCACTTCATGCGTGCATAACAATTGAAAGTACTCTCTCAGTAGTTGTCAAAAGTCATGTGAACAATGGCATCGAATGCCAAAGAATTGAAGATGTGGCAAAAAATTATTCACAAGTTTCAAGAAAATAGTAGTGTCATATACACACATCGCTAGAGAACTGAAAATCAATAGAAAAGTTGTTCGTGATGTCAGACTACGATTTAAAAGAACGTTAATATTCGAGATAAAGATGCAAAGTGGTCATAAAAGAGGAATTTTTGACGAATAATGGGAAAGGGTGATAAGGTGTTAAAAGCAAATTCCAACATGTCGGTAAGGAAAATGGCTTCCTGTTTTTAAGTATCGGTAGAATGAATACAGAAAAATAAAAAGAACAACAATTCGAAAGTATATAAAGTTCGCAAGGCACTTGACATAACAAAAGAATAAGAAATTATTAGCAAAATACGGGCAAGAAGGCTATATGAACAATTCTTAAGAATTGTTAAAGGCTGCACAGAAATGGATAACGAGACCTACGTCTTGACCAATTTCAAACAATTTCCAGGTCAAGAATTTTATGTCGCAAAATTCCGAACAAAGGGAGCATCAGAATAACCAAAGAAATTTTTAATGTAGTAGGCAATCTGTACATGTGTGTTAAGAAACAGTTTGTGACAGTTGGAACAATAAACCACGATTATCTATGTGAAAGAATGTCTATAAGCACATTTATTACTCCTATTTCGGAAATATAATGTGAATACAATACTATGGTAAAAAAGCAAAGGAAAGATTCACAACAAACATCAATATTGTTGCCCATAAATGTAATTCCTCTAACTACCCCAAGTTACGACCAATAAAGCACTACTGAGCACTTAATAAACGCAATTTGCGGTAAATCCAAAAATGTGTTAAGGATATAGAAGAATTTAAGCAAAAGTAGAAAAAGCCTCGCATAAGGTGACGTCTGAAACTGTAAGTACATTAATCTATTTGTACTGCAATGGATAGTTTGTAAAATCATGTTATCAGAGATCTGTCACAGTCAACATTGTTATAATTATATTGTGAACACTAGTATGTTGTTCATAGAAAGTAAGACTGATAAGAAACTCAAAAATCACCTGGCAGAAGTTCTAACAAAAAATGTTAAGTAGAGAATTAAAGTATGTGTAACATTTCTGATATTCATAGGAACTCAAAGTTTCTGTGTGAATGTACTTACAGTTGACATATTTTTCTCTTATGTATCATTTCAAGGATAAATGATGGCAAAGTCATTGAAAGCATCTTTAACGATCTCTAATCTGCTGATTTAGCCTAGAAGCACAAAAGGGCCAGTCATATAGCAAGTCATCAAACTATTTATAAATTTGTATTTCCTGTTCTTTTTAATTGCCAATAGCCAATTGATTTAACTGAATTAATTCACTATCCAATTTCATTCTGCTAATAACTTGGACAATAACAAAAATCTATTATGTTGCACCAGCTTTTCTGTACATAATTAAGACGGATTTTTAACATTTCCTTTTTATTGCATCTTTTGATTGAAGTAAAGATGACCAAATCAATTTCAAATTACATCAAATTTATTTAAATACATGTTATCTCAAAATTGTTTCTTCCCGAAATATTTTGTTAATATCTACTTGGTTTACACCATTTTTCACTTTTTCTACTGTCGATTCCTATCTATCTCTGATTTCTGTGATTGTCATTTCTAATCATG
Source organism: Sinelater perroti (assembly GCA_036346155.1). Taxonomy (NCBI): domain Eukaryota; kingdom Metazoa; phylum Arthropoda; class Insecta; order Coleoptera; family Elateridae; genus Sinelater; species Sinelater perroti. Next base: position 705,613 of record JARFIY010000046.1, on the reverse strand, counting down.
TTCCATTTTTTCGCCTCTTTTGAGAGTAAGTATCAAATTCCAAATAAATTAAATTTACTTTAATGTGTCAATAGTAAAGTATTTACAATGCACTTCTTCCTTCAAATAATTTCTTATTTGAGCATAACAAATTAAGTTTTTCCTCCTCAAAAATGCTTGTGCTCTATAGGGCATCAGAAATTTTAGAATTAAAGTTTTAACATCTTCATCTACTTCACCTTCTATCCTGTCACCAATTTTTCTTAGTATTTTCTTTTTTAATTCGTCTTATTATATAAAATGGCGCTAAAAAATTCTAGATTATACCAAATCATGATTATGCTGCAACATGCATTGCTTGTAAGTCTACTAAATCAAATATCATCTAATACTGTACTGTTTACACAACTTCATTTTACATAAATTTGTTGGAAATGTTAAAACCATTCTCAGCTTAGGAATCTGGAATGTTCCATCAAACTTTGATGATAAATACTTAAACCCTTCGCCCGTAATCTGGGTCGTAAATGGCACAAGCCGAAATTCAAAGTAGAATACCGCCAAAATGTGAACTGGGGGGGGGCGACTTTCCCTCGTAAAAAAACTAGGTAGTGGGGGGAACCCATGCCCCAAGTTTCGTTGGAATTCGTCAGTGTGTGTTTGACTAGCAGCGAGTCGAAGTGCGTCCAGTGCCAATATTGACCCAGATTACGGATGGTGCCAGAATTTCGTGCAAGTAAGTAATATTAATTTAACTTTGTTTTCATATTATTACAGTTATTTTTAGCTTATATAGGTGATATTTTTTTATGACACTGTATATTATGTGCATAAACTCAAAATATGAGTGTATGAAAACACGTGTAAAAAGAAATTACATGTACTTTCAAAGTAAAATAGGTGAAGAAGCGACAAACATCAGGTATTATTTGCGAGAAAAACGCCACGCAGTGCATGTGCTAATGCGTGGACTAATTAAATTATTCTTAATGTTTTTGAACGATTCTATATAATTTTTCAATAAAATAATGTAAAAATTACGCTAAGTCTTATTTTTCTTTCACCTGAAAAACGCCATTTTCAATCCTCAAAATAATTATACTAATTGAAAGCAACCCCTACAACGTATTTTTTCATGAAAGTACACACATTTAACTATAAAACCTCGTTGGAATTTTTCATTTTGATTGAAAATACAATGAGATGATTTTTTAATAAAAATGAATTTTTTCACGATTTTTCCATAAACAATTATTTATAAACAATTTCTTTTATAATGAATCGATAAATAAACTTTTGTATTATAAAATAAGATAGTACAAGTAAACTAGAATTTTTTCAGATTTTTTGAACGATATTTACTAGGTCAAAACGACAGGACATTTATGACCCACATTATGGACGGTGCCATACAAATTGTAGTTTACGAGCGAAGGATTAAGGTAACCAGCAAGACCCAAAAAACAAGGAATTTCAGAGGTCAATAGGAGAAATTGGAATACTTCCACTCTAATTAAATAAGTAAAGATTCCAAGACGTGTCCATTAAACAATTTATTAGTAGAACTTTGATTACAAAATAGTGAGGTAGCAGTAAGTCGGTTAACAATCATCACTGGGCTAACAAGCTGTGCTTAAAGATTGAACATGGGAATTACGCAGAAAAATTGTTGACCCTTCCTAAGAACAGCACATTTTTGGGCTCCTCCTCCTTATGCAGAAGTGCGATAGTAAACGGATGGTCTGCTATAAACTCTACCTCCGACATAGAAATTGGCATGCAGCGTAACATCGCGACTGCACCTAGCAATATAAATAATCTGTAGCAGCTTTTGAGCAAAACCTCACTTATAACACAAATTACAAGAGCTCACAAGTTCAACATCATAGAAATATAAATATATAGAATATAAATTACAACTCCTCATGCAACGTATTTATGACTTTCAGGTCATGAGCGAGTTTGCCACAGAACATGATAGTCTGATAACATGAATCATTATCTAGGCCGTGGCTTGCAGCTATGTAAAATATGAAGGGTGGTCAGCGACAAAAGCGTGGCGCTGTTTGAGACATCTTCGGGTCCGAATTTGCATGCCTGGAGAAGTGAGTTATATTACAAGAACGTATTTAGAACAACAAATTATTAAAACGTGTTTTCCACAATCTAACAAAAGCCAGTGAAGCATTAAAAAAATATTAAAATATTTTTATTAGTGCAGAAAAACTTCCAAAACCAATTGATTTGCAATCGCTAAGCTAAGCATGTGTGATGTTTCAACCTCCTCCAAGAAATCTCGAACTTCAACAGAATTTCACATATTATTTTTCACTATTCATAAATTTGTTGAAAAATAATAAACTGACTTTGGCATATTAAGCCTTTTTCTTTAAGTGAAATATCAATAGAACTTATAATCTGACCAGTGTTCCCCGAAAATTTTGATAAACAATGAAACTTGGACCAAATTATATTTATCTTTTTTCTCCCTATTAAAATTAATCAAATAAAATTTAATGGCTACTAAGAATAAAGAAATTAACCTTTTATTTTTCTGTCTTCTTTTTAGTGTCTCAAAAATATATACAGATGAACAAAAATTGATTGCACAAACACTACACAAGATATTTAAACAGGGTAAAATACTGTTAACCAATTAAGAATTTGATTATATATTTCCAAAATGTTGATCTTTGGTTTCAGTGACGGCTTCCAAGCACACAAATTAATAATAGTTGTGTTCAATGTCATCTACAATTCATTTGATTGCACCAGATATTCATTCTTCAAGAATTTGAAGGTTCTCTACTCAGCATTCACCTACTTAGTACTTTAATGGATTACGATAACCAATCTATACCTTCCTCTATCTTTACCTTTGCATTCAAAGCAATAATTTTGGGCTGAAAACTTCTGAGATTGCCGACTAGTTTTCCTGCCTTGTATCTTGTATGAACCAAAAAGACTTCGTTATTGGATATTTCATTTAAAAAACCTATAAAATGATGATATCGCTAAGATAATAAGAGCCTATTATGCCATGATAAATGACACGTCAAACAGGCAGGATAGCACAATGTATGCCCTAAAAATGTGATTTTTAACAAACTTGTCCAGCTCATCTGACAAATATTTTCGATATTATTTTCTTTCAATCATTTCAGATCCAGTAAAAATTTAAGAAGTCTGTGTTGAATGGGCTTTGAACTTATCAGACAGATAAAGAGTTGAAGCTTTTCTGATCAATTTCCGGTTCTGTTGTCGTTATCATCACTAACTCTTTCAGTGATCTACCTATATATTCAAATATACAATTTTTATAGGACTAAACCATTTTTTGTAAATCGTGTCTAAATTTTAATGAAAACTTCTTTTACCTCTTAAATGACCTTAAATCGAGTATTAAGTTTGTCCCACTTGTTATCTCTCATCACAATCTCGTTTGTATCCTCCACATTTATATATCATAATACAATCATCTGTATCATTTAGGGAACTGATTAAGAATTACATAAAAAATCCATTTCAACAAGAAATGTGTGCATGTTAAAACACCCAATACTTGCATTAACGTCGCACAAGTTTTAACTTGTTTCAACTAATGGTTTTCAGATGGTACCACTTGCATAAATTTTGAGATATTCCATATATCTCATGGAATTTATCCTGTTCCTAATGAAGCTCTTTGTATTTTAAGTATCTCATTATTTTATAGTTCCACTATCCTCCCACCCGGTTGTCCTTCCCATTTTCCACATTCTTCTTAAGTTTCATTCAACCATAGGACGCATTAAGTTTTTCCTTTTCTTTTTCAATTGATTTCACCTCTAGTTTCGTTCTTATTTTGTCGTTCTTACTTTGTTGATAATTTCAGGTTGTTATGTTATGTTATGTAGTCACCTACAGGCATATTCTGTAGAATATCATGCAGGTATATCCCTATGCAGTCCGTTTTCTTCAGAGTACAGTTAAACTTTTCAATAAACTTTTGATACTTTTTTCACCTTTAAAAAATAAGCCCACGAATTATATCAATATATTAACTATTATACTACAATTCTTAATGTAGAAAATGTTTCTTGTACAAAGATATTGTTTTTGAATTTATGCCATGATTGTGTATCTAAAACCCATTCATATTTATCATTATTACTTACAACAGAAACACCTTGAAAGAAGAAACAAATCTTTAAAAAATCTCTATTTAATAGAAGTAAATAGAACCTACATTAGTAATCCATTAATCAAATCCAAAAACTTCTATGTAGTGTGCAGTCCCATTCCATCTTACAATTATGCATGGTACATACATACATCATAACTTTCTATAATACTCCCACAGTAACAGTAACAAATAATCAAGCTAAATAATGCCTTTCTGGTCAATCACTTTCATCAGTGAAAACCAAAACCAGGAAATGTCTAAACCATTTAATCTTTCTTATGCTCCAAATGGATACCCATCAGACCTAATATGTTTGAAGCTGACTAGCTTCTCCTATCTGAACCTAATAACACCCCAAAACGTTCTTGAATGCCTTCATATCTATTGACTTGTCCAAAAATTTTCAGACGTTTTACTTTTTTTCATGTTTTGCATTGTTATTACATGATTTTGGTGTCATTTGAAAGCTCGCAATCTCCCACGCATTTCGATATATAATACTTGTATTTTTGTTTCAGTATGGAGCTTATGCGCGAGCAAAAGTTCAAAACCAAATGCTGCTGAAACTGCTCGCTGAATCAATAAAGCATGGGGCGAAGGTACAGTTGGAGAGTCGAGGTTCGAACGCATTTTGTAGAGTTCAAAGCTGGTAATGAAGACTGATCACAAGCAAGGACCTGAACGTGCAAAGGAGGTTGATCGTCAAGCCGTTGTTGAAGCCACTGAAGAGACTCCGTCATTGACATGCCGAATGTTGGCCGATGATTTCTATTGCAGCCCTCAGACTATTGACAATCTCCTCCACGAGTTCAGTAAGATCTGGAAGAAGACGCGTTGGGTTCCACACGAGTTGTCTGCTCAAAAAACGAAACGGATGAATGCCAATTAAACTTTGTTGGATTGTCAAAATTAAACTCCGTTCTTGGCCAATCGATTGATTATGGGAGATGAGAAATGGATCAGCTTCAAAAACCCGGATATGGCGCCATCAGACTTTCATTTATTCCGTTCTATGCAACACTTTTTGAAAGGCAATCGTTTTGAAAACATTGGTGAAATGAGAAAACCGCTTGAAGAATTCTTCGACTCGAAAGATGTCGAATTCTTCCGTTGTAGGATCATGAAGTGATCAGTGTTGACGGAGAATACTTCGATTAGTTGTTATAAGTTGTTTTTGTTCAAAATCATTAAATAGATGAAAAAATTGAAACGCTTGAAAATTTTTGGACAACGCAATATATCCACCAGCTCGAAGATTTTGACATCTTCAAATCCACCACACCTGGCTTTTGCTACCTTCTGGAGACTGACCGACAACAATTTTGGTGTTTGTCAAAAAATGTGGGTGCAACGAGACATTGTTGTGCAAACCGTTGTTCCAGAATTGTCAAAGACGTAAATATTGAAATTAAACATGATGATTTGAATTAAATCACTTAACTATATAGCTGAAAATACTGTAAACCCTTTAAATATGTGGACATGGTCCACATTAGAGGATATGATGTTGAAAAAGTTGAGATATAGATGAGTTCCCAAAAATTTAGCCATCTGTTTTACGCATAAATTCATTATGTTACTAATTATATGAATACTGCAGAGTATTATTGGAGTGTCTTAAAGCACAAGGCCTAAATTCTAATTTACTTTTGGGCTTAGGCACTATGGAATGAATACTACTTATTTCTACAATTGCAGAAACTCTCAACATGATTTCAAGTAATAGAAACTATAAAAATTGATTACAAAAATATTCCAAAATAGATACAATGAGGAAACAACTAGTATGTAAGGAACAATGCTTAAATAGAATGAACAAATTTCTCATCAATTTTAATTCTGTTCAAAACTCAATGTAATAAGTTTTTTCTACTCAAAATCTTTATAGGCAATGAAGTGTTCGATGTGTCAGACACTTATAAATTTTAGCTGTAGTCAAAATAGGATTTTAAGAAATTTTATTAAAATAGTGGTAATTAGTTTTGTGATGGGCTGATAAACTGTAACATTTGTGCTAAGAGTTATCTAAAGACATTTATCAGAACAAAAGCGCAGTATAAAAATATTTTTAAAATCCTAAAATGATAGAATAGCAAGTAAAAAAATGTTCTCGTATTAATAATAGCATATTTTCTTCTTGCTTTGTTGCTTAAATATTCATCATTATAAAGTTTATTATATTGCTGATGGTAACAACGAAGTAATTAGCACACAAGAACACTCTTATGACTGCAATCTTCAATTTATTTCCCCTCACAAGACTCTTCGTATGCAAAATAAAATTTCAAATCTAATAAGAAATTGTCAGTTTTTGTATGTAGGCAAATGAAAGACAAACATTTACAATCCGATATAAACTCCAATTTATGTAAAATCACTATACAAACTCAACTCAAAGAAATCAGCAAAACTGAACAATTTACAACTTTTCTACCAGCAAATTTCCAAAATTTCTCTACAGACAGTAACAAAATCATGCAACAATAAGCAAAAGCCCAAACTACCGCAACACATGATCTAAACCAACTTACCCGTAGCTGCAGCGGCTTCTGCCCCCTCTTCATTGACTTCAATGAACGCCTTCTGGATAGCTTTGCTAACATACAGCGGCTCAGAACTTTCAGAAATCTCGGAGAAGTCTGCCTTGTCCACAGCGAAGATCACGCCAAGGCCCATCTGGAGTACAACAAAATCTTAAAATACAGCACAGCCGGAACTCCTACATTTCAGCAGTTTGAAATAAACATTGTTACATGTTATACAGATGCGACTATTTTTATAAATCCCAAGAATTTTTTCATAAACAAATGTAAAAATAGCTCATTTACCTCTGTTAAAATGGGCTTCAGGTCCATCTCCGTTTCAATCTTAAATTTGGGCAGAGAGACTTCCACTTCCACATGGCGCATTCCCTGAGTTATAGTAGAAAGATCCACGTTAACCAGCTTCTTCTCCAAATCGGTGATTCCGTCGATGCTGTTGGGCAAAATCACCACCATGCTGACATTCCCTTTGCTGTATGGCATTTCCAGGATCTTTGCGTCAAGTTCTTCGTCCTCGCGGTAATTGAACCGCTTAGTGATGTGCATCATCTGACAGTCCACATCTTTTGTGCTAGAAATGTGGAACGGCTCAGTTCGGGTAGCCGATTTATTGAATGGGTGCTCCCAGTCGCCCTTGAAGTACACCGCATTAACCAGCACCAGCCGAGTCAAATCATTAAGGCTGTCAGGGGAAATCAGGTCCTTGATCTTAGAGTTGGTTTTCTTCTCCACCCAGCCATTGATGTTGGCAGCAGCCTCCCCGCTTGCAGCAAAGTTCAGCGATTCAGTCTCGGACAGAAACTGAGCCGTAACTACGTTGCGGAACTGCTCCTTGAGGGGGAAGTTCTGCATCACAAAGATCTTGTTCGCGATGTGCAGCGTGACGTTTTTGATGGAATTCAGGGCGCTCATGATGTTGTTGTAGCCTTCGCAGCAACCTGTTGGTCAGGGACGTTGAGGGTGGCTGAGAACTGCTTGGCCGTATCTCCACCAGCCCCCTGGTAGGCCATGGCCAGCACGGTGTGGGCGCTAATCGGCGAGAAGAATATATTGCCTTCCTTCTTACTGAGGATGTCGTAGAACTTGTTGGCGAACAAGGCGTTAGCGCTCGTCACCTTCGTAGCTTCGCTGGCCATAGTTGTGGGTAGGAGGAAGACGGTGGCGAAAAGTAATATCAGCAACACTGCAATGAACATCGGCATTAGCATATCAGTAACACTCTTGTAATATCACTAATTTATATGGCATTCTTACAGAGACGTAAACACGAACTGCGGGCTCCGCTGAACGATATTACCGACACCGCTTACCGGACTGAAATGAAGAATCCGCTACGCCGCCTAGTGACTCATGTTTCCATGTATTGGTCTCACATTTAGGAGTGCGCATGTATAAAAATTTAATAACAAATAATTCCAGGAAGCAGCAAGGTTAACTCGAACTGGCACCGGTCGGGCACAACCTTGAAATATTCGTATTCGGCCAAACGTCCACCGCGATGACAAATCGCAAAGAGAAGGAAAACGGCAGGTGGAATGGACAAGAGAGAGAGAGAGAGAGCGGGTCGCGAAATACTCGGTTAAATTCCTTCGTTACCGATCGTACATATTACAATTTACATGTAAATTTTAAATGTAACTTTTTTCTAAGTAATTCAAATATAATTTTATAACTAATTATAATTACCTTTAATATTTACAATGCAAATTTTGTCACGCAGTTAAATAATTTAGTTAATATAAACGTTGACTTTGTCAATCTATGGGATTCCCCCCAGAATATCATGGGAGAATCTATTTTAAACACGTAAAAGGAATATTACTATAGTCATATATTTTAAATGAATTAAAAGTATTAACTAACAAATAACTGAAATCACACGAACAGTTTTATCTACTATGGATTTTCGAGCAAATGACGCGTCCTGCTTTGCACACAGGATTGACTCATGAGATAACATTGTAGTACGGCTGACTCATTTCGATAAGGCATTCATCATGTGCCTGCCTATTAATTGAATGCGTTCCCAGGAATAAAATAGAAAATGCAACGCATTAAAAAAATTATTACATATATTTAATTACCTGCAACGTTGCACAACACAATAATAGAAGTGTTGGAGCTAGCGCGCGTAAGCAAGCACTAAAATGTTTGTCGCGGAAAAAACCTTTGTAGGTTGCTTTATCTGGAACGACGAATCGATAGATTGGCGCCTAGAAACGCAACCTGAGGCCCTATTAGAGCGTTTTCGTATATTAGAATGACGTGTAGTGACCCATTTTCGCATGGAGTTTCTGTAAAGCATACACATACAACGATCAAAAGCATCTTGGTTGGTTTCGTAGTGTGAGCAAATTAATTTGTAGTAAAAGATGTAATCTAAGGATTATCCTTCTAGTCGTGTGACATTGACCAAAGGGTCGAATTTATATCCAACAAGTTATTGGTTTGTTTTTCATAAATGTTGGCTTAATTTCCTGAGTGAAAATAGCAGTTACATCGAACTGAAAGTGCAATTCCATTACTTAACCATTATTGAACTATTCACAGCATTAGTAGCTCTCAAAGTAATAAATCTTTCTGTATATCATGCCAGCCTAGGTCGTTCAACCATAAAATACTAATAGATGTTCAGTGTTCTAGAAATCATGTAGTACTATAACATACCAGGTGGGCAGCAAACTTACTTTGGTAAAAATTCCTCTCCTGGGAGTTGTCCAAAATGAAAATCGATGACATATTTGTCGGAAACGTACAGGGAAAAAGTTACCCTTACTTAATTCACGTCATGCAGACAATTTTTTCGTTGGGACGCATTTAACCCAACCTAACCTAACATGACTGCTGACCGTGTAGCCGCTTACGTTTCCAGGGAGCACCGCGTGGAGGCAGTCAGCTTACACTCCCATGTCCCTTCAGTAAATCTTCGTGAAGGACAAGCCCTGAAAAAGGCTGTTCGGATACAATGTTGCTTGCAACAATAGCTATTTGGATACAATGTTGCTGACACTACTCGACGAGTTAAGTCCATCGACACCACTTTCAGCGTCCGGAAACGTACAAGGAAAAAGTTACCCGTACTTCATTGTTTTTGATGTTAATCCTATCTAGCCGTCCGAAGCAAAAATTTTATGCCTTGCACTTCTCTGTTCCTTCGGTAAATCTTCGTTAGGGACAAGCCCTGAAAACGGCTGTTTGAATACAATGTTGCAAGCAACAAGAACTGTTTGGATACAATATTGCAGCTGCTGCACGTCTAATGACACTAGTCCCACCCCCTGGGACAACTCCCAAGAAAGAAATATGTGCCTTTACTTTTTAAAAATGCCATTTATTTCAAAACCATAGGAGGTATTACAAAGAAACTTAATAAATGCCATCACTAGTGTGCAGCATATTGTTTTAATTGTTGCAGACACATCAAAATTGCAAGTTGCTTATGCCAATGCTTAAAGGATAGAAATTCTCTGTCTTTGATATTGTCAGGAAGTGAACAAGAACTGTAGTTAGTGCGGATCAGATTATCAGTCCAATTTTTATTACTGGCATACTTCTAGGAGAGGTTTGCAGAAACCAGACTTGCATTTGCAGATGAATTAAGAATAACTGAAAATTATTAGTTTCAGCAAGGTAGTACTTGTAAAAATCGAACTTAACAAGTGTTTGATAGGATCTCTGAAAGCACACATTTTGATTGGACTCAGAAAGACCGGAAGAGACATTGATTGACAACTATATAGTTCCAATAGCAATGTTTGTGATTATTGGTCAGCATATCAAATTTACGCTAAGAGATCCAAGACTTAAAAATGAATTTAACAAGAATATGAACGGTCAAAAGACTAATAAAAACTCCAATAGTTCAACAACCTCAATCTTTTGACTGTTTGATCTTCCTACTCTATTTTTCCTTCTGGTCTTGCTTCAAATCTCTGTTTCATCATTTTATCGCCTCGTACTCTATAATCATGTGCTACCCATCCCAACTGCTTTTCTTGTAATACTTCTTTTACTGCCTTTACTCCTAACAGAACATCACTTTCGTTTTTTTTTTGGTATTTTGACTTTTTCTAGAAAAGTGTTTTTTTCAATGTTAAAAAGTTCTTTCTACAAAGGCTGTATGTTTCTTTATTTTGCCGTCTAAATTCCCATTGTTATCAATGTGTTCCTAAATATTTAAATTTGTTCACTTGCTCTACTTCTTTCCCTTTTATTGTGATGTTGTATCTTGTTTCACCTGCTACTGTAACAATCGTCTTTGTCTTATTTATATTAATTGTTTTATTATATAGTATTTTTCTCTGTTCCTACGAAAATGACAATGTCATCTATGTACAGTAATTCAGACATTTACTGTTCTTGCTACATTTGTTGTTTTGTTGTATAATATTTTAATCATCCTTATCTTCGTTTTGTTTATGTCCCTGTTTTCTAATACTCTTAATATTTGTTTTCTGACTTCAACGAAGGCTCTTTCTTATCTATGTAGTATAAATGAACCTCTTTTCCCAATCTTATTGGGCTTTCGCTGATTTGTTTCAGTATAAATATATCATGTACTCTTCTTCTATTGGCTGTCTTCTATTTTGTTTTCCAGTTTTTCTCCTAATACTGCCTCTCATGCCTTATTTAATATGTTTAGTAAGGTTATTGTGCTGTAATTATTTCAGTCTCTTGGATAGTCCTTTTCGAGTAGTGGTACTATCAGTCTACTAATCTATTGACTCTTCTGTTTTTCGTAATGTTATTTATTAATCTTAATATTTTCTTTTTCTATTTCCTCTATGTTAAAAAATTTCTGTTATTATTCCATCTTTTCTGCTGCACTTGCTAGCTTTATCTTTTGTATTGCTTAATATCAGCTCACTATTTATATTTTCAGAGGTCGCGGTGTTGTTTTCCTCGTTTCCATCGGTACCTTCTGTTAGTTCTTTTTCTCCTTGAAGTGCTGCCCCCCATCTTTCCATTATGTGTTATTTCTCTGTGAGTGGTTAAGTCTTCTTTGTCTCTGATGTTTTTTAAGGTACTGGTCCGATTCTTCCTCAGTTGTTTTAATGAATGAGTCCTCTGTTTTGGTCTTTTTACCTTATGTTTAATTTTTGCATCCATCCTCACAATGTCGTAGTCTTGCCTGGTTTTGGTTCGTAAGTATATGTTTAATATATTTTCTGTTGTCTTACTTTTCTACATTAATTTTTTATATTTGTATTACCTACTTTTATTATTCTATAGCTCTTTTCAGTTGCTTGTAGTATACTTTATTTTGTTTCTATTTTTTTCGTATTGTTATTTGGTTTTATAAGTATTGGTTCTTGATACTCTTCTTCCGCGTCTTTCTCTTTTAGTCTATTGTTTCTAATATTATTACTATTCTTCTTTTTCTTTGATTATCTCTCTTTTTACTTACTCAACAGCAATCCTGTTTGATCCTTACGTATTTTATTAGCTTCACATTTTCTTTATCCACAAGAAAATAATTTGCAATTCATTTTCTTGTCTTGATTGTACTTCTCGTGTGTATTTGTAAATTTCTTTTGTTGTAATTTAGAATTTGTCATCTCTAATTTATTTTCCACGCATAACTTATTCTCGCTAGGTACCTTTCCATGCATTTATTATCTTATTCTACCATTCCGTTTAAGTTTCCTATTATAACGATATTTGGCCCGTTTTTAACTGTATCTTTTTTATAAAAATGAATGTATCTTCCTCTTCCCCTACTGCGTTTTTGTTTAATCCATGTACTACCATTATTGTCCATGCTATGGAATTCACGTCTACATACCCATTTTTAGTACACTTTTCTTGTTTATTAATTGCTTGTCTGTGTTTTTGCCTTTTTCTTTATCCTTTTCATTTGTTGCATTTGTCTTTCCATATCTTATCTGGTTTTCATATTTCTTTCCATTGTCGTCGTTCGTGTTCTTTGCTTGCCTGGTCTTCTTATTTGTTTACCATTTTGTGTGTTAGTTTTATTTGTTTCACTACTTATTCTTCCTTTTTGTCCTAGAGATACTTTGTCCTTAGAATATATTTTTTTATATCGCACTTTTGTCTCCTTTCTTCTTTTTCTTTCTTTCTTAACGATTTTTCTAATTTCCATCTGTACTTTTCTCTCTTTCCAAGTCATACTGGTTTAGATATCGATTTTTATTTCTTTTAATATATTTTTACTATCCGTTAATTATTGTTTCGCTGTACAATATTTCATTTCATATATATTTATTGAACTGCCTGAGTGGTCCAAGCGATTGAGACGCGGCTGCGATGTGGACAGACCCAGGTTCCATTCCCGGAGGTCTCTGATACCTGGTGGGAAGCCTACTTAGTCACTAAAAATAATTGAGTACCTGCGTTCACTCGAACAAAGGGCAACAATGGCGATTGTCTAAGGCGCGGTGCTTGCAACATCGCCTCGCATCAGAGATGGTGCTCAACAATCTGGCAGAGCGAGAGAACCTTAACCTCTAAATTCGCAGGCCGTGCTCCCACCCGGGGTGTAAGAGCCTTACCATTATATGATACCTTGGTTTTGCTTCTGCCTGTTGTCCACTCTGTTTATTCCTACTTCTACTATCAGTTTATTCTTTAAATTTTAACGGTTGTTCTTTATATTGTTGGTAGAATTGTATTCTTTTAGCTACTATATTTAACTTTTTTATTGTTTAAAGTTTGTCTTCCAAATTTTTGTTTTACCTACTAGCTTTTGTTGGCTGTCTCACTATTTTTCTCTACTTCTTATTTCCTTCCTCGCTCTCTAATTTCTTTCGTATTCTTCATTATTTCTTCCATCTTCTTTTACATAATATACTTTCGGTATGCGAAAAGTAATTTATTATATTTTTATTCCCTAGATCTTTAGCTGTATATTTATTTTGTGTACTGTTTTGTATTTCGATAACGTATTTTCTATCAACCGTTGGCCTGTGTTGTTTCCATTGTAAGCATTTCAGTTTCTTATAATAATTATATGTCAATTGATAATCTGTATCTTTTCTGTGGCTCTTTTTAAATCGTAAAATATTTTTTTATCTTGTACATTAGCGTGAGTTTGCATATTTGTATTATTACGAATTTTTTTCTACTGTAGGTTTATTATGATGATCCTGAAGTTTGGAGGCTTCCCACTTTCTATCTCTTTTCTGAATATTATTTCTATCTTCCTTTTTATTTCCTACTGGCGCATCTAAAATCTTTTTTTTTTAAATGCAAAGAGCCTTAGTATTTGTAGCCTGTATTTTTCTGTTTCGTCTATTATATTGCACACTTTCCCTGTGGAAGATACGATGGCCCATATTTCAAATTTTATCCTGTTTGTCTTTTGTCGCTTATTTAATTTTTTCCTCAGTGTTCTTACAATGCGCGGGTGATTAGCAGATTTTCTTGAGACAACTGCCATAAGGTTATGTCCTCTCGTGCTGGGTCTCCAGAGCTTCATACGTATCTAGCAGAGTACACCGAGCATTTTATTTCTGCCACTCGTGCAGAAGTCTGAATTTGTATTCCTAAGCATTGACAGAACCCCTTATATTCCTTGTTGGTACCTACTGCCCCTAGAATTTTTTTTAATCTGACTTTTAAATAATGGATTTCTGTTCTTTTTATTTTTGATGTTAATAATTTTAAAAATAATAGTAGTGTTTTATTACTCTTGACGAGGTTGAAGTATTGGAGCGGCAGTTAGTGCAGTATGAGGTTACTGTTTCGTGACTTGGCTATAAAACAGTTTTATCTAACTATTATTTTTGAGTCAATGTAGAAGCCATAGTACTAAAAGATAATTCTGATAAAAAAATTAAAACATCAAGCTTACCCTGATAAGTGAAACATGGTTTAAAACAACAGTTTGGCTAATCCCATTACTGTTTATGATTCTGAATCATATAATAAAGGTTTAAACAGTTCAGGGCTCATTTAGGGAGGCACTCGTGCCCCTCTAAGATTTAATGTTCCTAAGATATTATCTTCAAAAAGTCTAATAGATTTGGACAGAAATTTATGGGAAGTGGAAGTATTTTGGAAGATGTTTCCAAAATTCTTATTTATTTACATTATAGACACAAAAATAAAAGATTGAAGATATTAACTACCAAAATGTGGTTGATTATATAGTCATAGTGTCTTACAACAGTCTCCTGTGCATGCATATCTACTACTAAGATCGACGTTGTACTTTGTTGACTCTTTAAAGCCACAAAAATTAAAACACCGATGGGCGAGTTCTTTTCAGTGTTTGTAACAGACCTGAAAGGTTTCTCCTAAAATGCCTTTCAAATCGTCTCTGTATATTATTTAAAAGTATAAAAATTGTGAATTTTTAAAAAGTCACAAGGATTGAAATTCGTTGCATATAGGGGTTGTGGTTTATAGAAATGGTCTTCTATCTTCTGTCTACTAATTATTCTTAACATCAGTGGATTATCTGATATTGTCGTCCAATTTTGAGGGTGAGAAGTTTTTCTTACATTTCTTTCGACCCTCTAAAAAATCTTGTGCTATCTGAACACTTCTACCTTGGATAGGAAATGCTTTTTATAGGTCCTCTGTGACTTTTCATAAATTACAGTAATAGATTCTCCAAACTTTTGACGAAATTTGGTAGCACGACGTTATTTCAACATTTGCCGGTGTCAGATAATTAAGTCAATGAAATAAAAAAGACAGGGAGTCGAACAGCAGTAAAGAGAAAGCTTTGTAAAAAAAATAAAAAAATAATTAGACCCTTGGTTAGCTAAAAACGAGAGGAAATAAAAACTGAAAAAAAAGACAAAGATAATACAGAATATGATATAAAATGTGAACGCGAACGAAATTAGAAAGACGAGAGAGGAATTAAGAAGAGGAAA
Organism: Sinelater perroti; assembly: GCA_036346155.1. Lineage (NCBI taxonomy): Eukaryota > Metazoa > Arthropoda > Insecta > Coleoptera > Elateridae > Sinelater > Sinelater perroti. The sequence goes on along the minus strand of JARFIY010000046.1, from coordinate 690,080 downwards.
ATAATGGGATAACGAGTAAAAGCAGTTAGTAGGTAGAATAAGAAAATTAGAGAACAAGCCTTAAACAATAAAATATATATTTATAATGTTTTCAATATAAAGATAATAAGAGATGCAAAGTTAAATACGAAACATAAGAAACCACTTGTAAAACGAAACAAGGTAAAAGTACTAGAAACCTCAGGGAAAAGAGAAGAGTACGAAGACAAACTGACAGAAACCTAAATAGATTAGGAGTATAGGAAGCTTAAGAAGAAAATTAATGAGCCTTGAACAAAACATGGAAACTTTTAAAGAAACTAATCGAAACTCCAAGGCAGATACATAGCAGAAAATAAATAAAATAAGATCTAGCATAAAAAAGAACTAAATGATCGAGTGATGCGGTGAAGAATAAAATTGGAAAAAAGAATAACACAGAAAAATATATAAAAAATAAAACTGCAAAAAACAGGAGAGAAAACCTAATAAAATAAACTAAAGCAAAAAGCGAAGCTTGATGCACGAGAAAAAGTCGATAGGAAAATAGAAGATGACATAGAAAACCAAAAACAGTTTTAGAACAATGTTAAACGAATAAATGGAAATCAAGACCGTTAAAAAACAAAAATATTGAAAACGTTGAAGAATTGAAGATAACAAAAAACAAAATTAGAGAGAGGAAGAACAGCGGTCATTGGACGAGAAAAGAACCCAAAAAACTGAGAAAGAAATAACAGACACAAATAAAGAGAGTCCCGAAAATCCAAATAAAAATAGCAGAGGAAAATAACATCACTCTAAAAATTCTAAAAAAGGGAGATATAACCAAATGGATGAAAACGATTGGGAAAGGAACATCATAGTACCCATATACTATAAAAAAAACAATTAAAGGACAATATGCCTATAGTCAGTGATACTAATGTGTAATAAAATAATAAAAAATAAATTAAGTAACAGCAGAATTTAGACCATAAAGACAAACATAATACCATATAAGTACCTTCAATCGAGTACCACGCAAATAAATTTGGAAAGCGTTGGGTAAACCACAAGTAAATTTAAAATTAAGAACGTGAATAATAATCTAGCTGAAAAGCTAAGATTAAATAATCAGAAGAGCTTAAAATGGAAAGGGCTAGGCTAGGATATCACAATTTATATCCTGTGATAATATAAGATTAAAAATCAACTACAAAGATATATATGTATAGCAAAAAACAATTAATGGAAAAAATATGACAATTAATTTAGAAGAAATAAAGGCAATGCATGAAGAAGACGGGGATATGTTAATAAATGCGTAACAAATACAGAAAGTGTATATACATGAATATTTGAGTGTACTGAGCAGTACAATCGAAAAACCGATTAAAAACTTAAAAATAAAATAAGTAGAGCAAACCAAAGCTGATAGGAAAAAAGAACTTAGTAGAAAAACAAAAATTGACCTCTATAAAATGATATCTACTTCCAAAACTGTTATAGGCAGCCGTGACGTGAGCGTTCATAGATGAATAGAAATCTAGGATAACATCTGCGGAAATAAAATGCTTAAAGAGACTACTAAGCAAAATAAGAGGAGGTGTAGTGAGAAATAAAAGTGTAAGGGAAGAATTAACAGCTTTAGTAAAAGACAAAAGTAAAACTACTGCAATATTACAAGCACCTAATCCGAATGAAAAAGGTATTTTGAAATGAAATGAGAAGGGAAAAGGGCTATAGAATGACACCAAGCTGAAGTAGGAAGAGTGAGAGGGGAGGGGAGAAAGCGAGATGCTAGAGAATCACAAGAATTTATTGGTTTTAGTGAAAATAGGATTTTATAGTGCGATTTCTAATTTTCAGATAATTACGCATATCATCACAATTCCAGAAGAGCCCAAACAACAACAACCAAACTAGCAAGATTAAAGGGCCCAAGAACCACGAGCAGGAAGACACTAAACTCGGGGGCGAACTCCATTCTATTGTGTACAGCGCCAATATGGATATGTGGCTTAAAGTATCAGAAAAACATAAATATGCTACTGAAAGTACGAAGATCGGCGTTTATCAAGATCAGCTGCGCATATCGCACGGTATCCATGGCTGCTCTGCAAGTGATAGCAGCGATCCTTCCCATAGATCTGATGGCAAGACAGAGGGCGTATAACCATGGTGCCAACAAGGAAATCAGGATAACCAACGAGTACAACATGATGGAAAATTTGGCAGGAACGATGGGACAATAGCGACACCGGCTCATGGACCAAAAGATTGATCCCAAGAATCAAACCCTGGAAAGAAAGAAAGCATGGCGAATTAAACTCCTTTCTCACGCAGATGCTGAGTGGTCATGGCGAATTCAAGGCCTACTTGAAGCGCTTCAAGAGGGCAACCGAAACGGTTGCAGATTATGTGGCGAGAGAGAAGATGCCGAGCACGTCATATTCAGTTGCGAACAATGGAAAGAACTAAGACTACACACAGAAAATAACGTGCAAGCGAAAGCCACCTCCGACAATATATGCAGCATTAAGATTACTACAGAGGAAAATTGGAACGAGATAAGCGAAATGTGCACCCAGATAATAATGGACATGATAAAGGAAGATAAGCAACACCCACACAATAAAGAACGCAACTAAGACAAATAAATAGAAGAAAGATTTAGAACGAGATACCGCCCCCCACCTGAAGTAATGCTCACACGGTTCCGGGCAGGGAACATGGGCGAAGAGTGAGAGGTAGATGGGTTTGGCTGGTAGGCGGACCCTCGGGTCTGAATCCAACAAGCCCGGGTCGCTCGAACACCTAAACCCGGGTATCTAAGAAGATTCCTAATTCTATCAACTAAAAAAAAAAGAAAAAATCATCACAATTGTTCGAATAGTCTGGGAAGCAGTTGATTTCAACGTTCAATGAAAAACAATTTAAAAAATCTTTCTTTGTTAATATCCTCTAGGAATCCAGCTGTTCCACACGTTCGAGACGAATATTCTAGGCGTTTTCATGCCGGCGTTTTGAGATGTTTTGAAGTCCCTTCTGATACGCGCCAAATAGGCATAAATCTCGCACAGCGAGCCGGCCTAAAGAAAATTCATAGAAGCGACAGCAAAATGAATATAATTAAAGTGCGGAAACTGCGTGCAACATAAATAGTGACCCAGATAAATATTGTGTAATTTTTCGTTATTAATTGTATTCGTTGTATACCTAAATAGCGTTACCTGATTTTGATCGCCTGTAAGTAAAATAAATAAGTAGTTTTAGTAAATTTTCACGGTTATTCACCACTATAAATAGCAGACACATTACAATAGAAACTAATTTAAATAATTAGTGATACTACAGGACCTGAAGCTTCGTAAGTATTTATGGTCGAGTCATTTTAGTTAATAAAAGTTAATTTTTTAGTAACGGAGGTCTCCTTAGATATTGGCATGGTTATCAAAGTGAGTTTAGGTAATTTTTGAGTCAGTCTCCAATTTCAATAATTAAAAACATTTTAACATTTTTTTTAGTACAAAAACTATATATGTTTGAACTCGTATGAGTCTGTTGTAAACTATTACAATTACTTTAGATTTTAAAGTACAATAATACAAGGTGTGTTCAAGTTTTAAAATGTTTTTCTCAACAGTGACAGTAAGTAGAAAGATGAGGTTAATTTAAAAAAAACGCGGAAAATATTTCTGAGTTTGTAATATAGATGGCAACACCATGCAAGTCGAATTACCGCCATTGCGGTGAGTGTTGTTTTGTATACTGCAAAAAGCGACGTTTAGTGTTCAAGAACAACTTGTAATCATTCGTTTTCTCCTTTAGCGTGGTGAAACGCCCATCGAAATTGATCTCCAATTGAGTGAGACTTGCGGTGAAGGCGTTATGGGTGTTAAAAATGTGCGCTTGTCGGTTTAAAGGTTGAGAGTTGCGTGACAATAAACCGAAGCAGCCTCGGCCACGAACCAGTCAGACCGAAACCATGATTGCGCGAGTGGAGCAAGTTGTTATAGAAGACTGTCGATTAGGTGTGCGTGACATCGCTTCTAAACTTGGCATTTTCGTAGGATCTGTGGGGCTCATTTTGCAGGATGACCTGAAAATGCGGAAAGTTTCTTCAAGGAGTGTCCCACAAATGCTGACCGACGAACGCAAGGCTGCGCAGGTGGCAATGTCCCAGGACTTTCCGGCCATTTTCGGGACACTTTCCGTGGCCTTTCATTTTGTAATCGAGCCGCTGTTGCATCAGCGATTTTCCACCCCTCAAGAAGTATTCTCAACAGTCATAAAATATGTACGTCTAGCCGGAGATTACGTTGATAAAGTAGCAGAAGTTTGAACTTTCTTGGACAAAAAACAAAAAAAAATTGGAAACTTTAGAACCTAAACGCACCCCCTATATAAATCAATTTTCGTTTATTTGAGGTTACTGACACAAAGGATTGATGGAGGAATAAAAAAACTAAAAAATATTTTCTTTGACATTTATCCAATATGAATAGCACCAATATGGTGGCACAGACATGCCCTTACTCTCTTAATCAGGATTTAGTATGGGTGGCAAGCCTACTAATAAATCAAATAAATCCGACCGCGCTGGACGTTCTCCGAACAGGTTCCGAGAATTTACCATCTGCAACCCTTTGGGAAGTGAGAGTAAGAATATAAAAGCGTCATTCCGAGAAAACTAGGCCTTTCCTCTTTCGAAGACCAGAAGCCACTATCAGCTCCCTGTACTTAGCACTGCAGGCTATTTACTTATTTAACCAAAAAGTTCTAGTCTCTGTCAGATTAACTAGTCTTTTGATTAGTTCTTCTCTAGTCAGAACCCTTCAAATGCTAGCTTCTCTCAGAAGTAAATGTTTTGTATCGAGCAACAACTTCGCATCCAAATGAAATGTGTGAGGCCGTTTCATTCTTTTCATTATAAAATACACAAATAGAAATCACTAATCTAACTTAATATCGGTTTAATGGTGTTATATAAATTGTTATTTTCTTAGGTATAATCTTAAGCATATATTTACTGTATTACAGTTCTTCCACGCATTTTCCAATAATTTAGATAATTACTCAAAACACTAGTTTAGGTCCAATAAAAGTAGTTTCTGAATCCTTTTTTTTAGTATTTTTTTTCATTGTATGGTATACTCCTACACTCTGACACCTACATTGTTTACCAAGAATTATAATATTTTGCAAACATTCAAGTATCGAGCTATCATTGCATCCTGGTTGTTAGTAAGGATGAGGGTATCATTATCTTGATATTTTCTGCTTACGTACTCAGGCAGGCTCATATTCTAGCATAAGTGTGTGCTTGAAGCACTACGACATATTTTCCTGTACAAGCTTGAGATAAAAGTGAGATTTATCAAATATTGTAACTCCAATATCACTTTGGTTTCAATCCATTTGTACACCAGATTCGACTTCCTGTCCGACAGTGTTTATGTACAAGTCTGCAAAAGGTTTTGCTATCCATAATATCACTACTCGTTTCCAGTAATGATTTGTGGCCATTTCTCTTATTCTGTTCTAATCAGGATCAGATCTGGTATGCTAATTTCCATTGCATTTCAGCATATAGAAACCCATCCTTGTCTTAAAGCAAAGACTACTAATATGTTAAAGGGAGGAAAACTTAGGGAGCTTTCATGGTTGTGGTTGGGCTGCTTTTCGTTGTATCTGTGACATATAAGCACTTACATTTTTGAAGTTTATCTAACTCTATCTTGGTTTGCTTTTATTTTAATTCAGTCTAACATAATACTATTCACAACAGAATATAATCAATGTATCATAAGCGATTACGCCTCCATTCAGTGTTGCCTTAGTAGTCATATCTGCTATTTTTTATTCGTTTAAAATTTTTGATATATGTGAGTTTTAGGTTAGTTCTGGTGCGTCGTGAGGTTGGTTCTCGGGTTACAAGATCGTGGTCGGAGTTTAGAAACTCTTGACGTTTCGTCCACAACTGCGGCAGACATCTTCAGAAGAAAATCTTCTAAAAATTAAGTGACTGTCCCGTGTGTTTTCGCTTTTATACTCGTGCGAGTATGGTAGGGATGGTGTTGGGCGTGGTTGACGTCACCGGGATGGTAGATGACGTGATCGGGCTAGCTGCTGACGTCAATTGGGACGTTGCAGGTAATATTTCTCTTTTGCCATATCGCGGTCTGTTTTTTGCCCATTGAGAGCGATAAACCAAGACCTAGGTAGATTGAATTCGTCGTCCCTGTTGAAGACTTCTGAAGATGTCTGCCGCAGTTGTGGACAAAACGTTAAGAGTTAACACCGGCCGTGAAAGCCTTCGCATCTATTTAGGTTAGTTCTGCTTCCTGGATTACTTCCACGTATAAGTGCTTCTTGAAGAGTTGTGGTAAAATTAACTTATCTAATATCCTTCTTCTAGTAAATGGTACCAGTCCAGTTTGCTAAGGATTTACACTTAAATTTTCCTCAGCACTCCATACCTGTATAATATCCAAAAACTGTATCAAAAATGGCTTCTTATAATTTACATCTCCTCATTGCAACTAGCATCGGCTATAAGCGGTGTGATCAAAATATCCTACGATATAAAGAACAACTGTCGGTGTTATTTACTGACAATTCAGGACTTTTATTTCTCCCCAATAACTGGCGAAGAGTACTCTCATCTAATTTTCCTGATTGATAGGCATATCGATGTAGGTAAAATAAGCTCCTAGAAGTGAGCTTTCGCTTACATATCCAACAATCAATTTTTCTATTAATTTTATCATAAAAGAAGATAAGTCTATGTTTACAAATAAAGATTATTCTAGATCACTTGCAAATAGAAAGAATATAACGGTTGCTAACCTTACTCTTAAAAGTCTATAACGCATTGGTATAATAATTATTATCCTTAGTGCTTAAGGCTAGGTGCTTTGTGTGGTTTAAAGGATCTAAGGTCCGTTCATTACTATCGTAAATGATTAACTGATTCAAGATTTGCCAATTAGATTAATATTCATGCGCAAAAGATGCTGCATATAAATCTAGAAGATATGCTTGGAGTATCACCACCAAGGTGTTTTGGCTTATTTCGGTGTATTTTCCTTTTGGTTTTATTATTGTTCCAACAGACTTCACATAGTGCTTGGTGTGAATTTTCTGGGGTCGTGTTGTTTTAGATCTATTTAATATTAAGCCCTGATAATTCAGCATTTAATTATACATAATGTAATAAAAAAAAATTCTATAGTCATATAATTTACTTAAAGCACTTTGAACTAATAACAGGAAAAAATGTCATCTCGTAAAAATTTAAAAAAAGATAAAACTTCTTAGACACACTTACAAAAAAAACTTATCAACTTGGAAATTTGGTTTTTACAAAAATATTTCTTTTCTTTCGGACTGCTTTCTTTAAATTTATGTACTTTTTGGCGCAATTCACTTAAAAAATCACAAGTAAATCCAAAAAGATGATCGCAATACAGGAGGGGTGGGGATAAATTTCTTACCACAGAAGGTGAGAAATGATTTTTTATAGAAATAAATAATTAACTTTTCCAACGTTTAACGTGTCTGTTTTGAAAAATTGTGCAGTAAAAACAAAAACTGCAAAGGGGAGATTAGAATCTGGGAAAAAGCCTTCCAAAACATTCTTTGGTCCTCAAATAACACGTTTAGAAGTGAACCATTTCTAATGGTGTAAATCTACTGGCCTCAAACAAAGAATTGGCTGTAATCAATTCATTCTTGCGCGCTCACATTTCGACCGATTTGCTGCCCACTGCCACCGAACCAAAAGGTGACGCCAAAAGCACTTCCGAGTGCCGGCACCGAATGGGCCTACTCATGCCCATGCCTCGCACTACCTCACTACCCATTTAAAAATTAACCGCCTAATTGGGGCGAATTAGCTTAACAGGCACGTAATCTCCTCACCCACATCTTACCGTGCGGAGATGCACAAATGGCGCTTTAGTCTGGATTTCAGTCGGCTAGGACAGCTCGCGCTAAAAATGCTGTGCCTCGCGGTGGTGTTGCTCCTCAGCTCGCTGCGCTTGGTCGCTTTGGATGTTATATCGAACCGATACTGTCCTGACATGAGGCCGCAAGTGTACGTCACTATCGAGCAGGTAACGTTTCTGCAAGAGTTAGATTTGCGCTGAGAGTTGTGTCATGCAGTTGCTGGGGATGTGGTATGGGGTCGAGTTGATCAACCACAAATTAAACCAAGAGCGACTTGGAATACAGTACGTCGATTCCTGCCCCATCATTCATATCTCCGAGGACCATTCGCCGACTGTTACACCATTCATCAAAGGTGGCGTTCACTATCCTTACGGAACATCGTACGGATCGACCCAGCAGGATGGCAGTTCAGGTACTTCTACGTGATATTATAACCATATTATTTTCACTTTTGCATTGCTTAAGATGTATAATTACAAAGTGGTTGTAATAAGCAATGGTGGTGTGAGTGAATCATTTATATTGACTTAGAAAAGATGAATTAGTGTAAACTTTTCGAATAATTTAAATCTTCTATGACACTCTAGAGACTATTGGTGCTTATTATGGATTGTCTATTGACTTCTTGTGCAACTTGCTATTTGACTCAGATTGCTTCTTCCAACTCTTTTCAAAGACGTTTATAACTATAATAAAATTTCTGAGAGTTTCACCTAATTAGACCCTTAGTATATTTGGAAGATATCTGTGTATCGTGTTTGGTTGGTATTGTTCCAATAGTTCCTTGGCCAGGTTCAGTTAAAATTTGTTGTTTACTTAGATAGAGTGTATTTATGTTCTGACGCAACCTGTAATAATGTCTGAGTAACAAATGCGCAGTTGCCATTATTTTCACTCAAGAAAGTTTTTAGATCTACTCTAACACGCTACTAACAAATGTTTAGAGAGTGCCCGACAAATGCTTGGTCATTTTTATTTCAACTTTCGATATATCATTTTTTTAAGAATGCAAAATGTTTAATCCTTTTACTATAAGGCTTGGAGGAACATTTACTTGCTGAAGGAAGACTTGGAATCCATACACGTAAATTATCAAGTGAAATTGGGGCTTCCGGTTTATCTGTGGATTGTTATTGCATTGTACTTGGAAAGGCAAAGAAGAACACAAGTATAGAAAATAGTTAAAATATATATTATACGAATCATTCCTAATTCCTAAGTGTGGTAGATTTGGGCACTCATTAATGTTATAAGTTTGGTAAAACTGCAAAGGCCCATTGTATTTTGAGTTTGTTCGTGATTGTGACGTTAACACAGAACTTTACTTAACTCGGAGATGACCAGAGATTATTGCCGGATCGGAAGAAACGATTTTTTCATGTATATCCCTCAAAGAATTAGCTGGCTAGCTACGACTCCGGCTATCTGGACAGCTTCTCTGGAGGGAGCATCGGTCGATAGAGGACTGAGTTATTGGATAACCAGATATAAAACAACGCCGGGATCAGAGGACTTTTATATCCCGTGCAAGTGAAATCAATCTTACAGGTCAGAACATGTAAAATTGAAGAAACTTGACCAAGCAGAAAACAAAAAATTGGCTACATGGGAATTAAAGCCTCGACCACCGGATTACAAGCACGACGCCTAACCGTGAGCCATTGCTGACTTGGCAAACGTCAGTGGAGCATGCATAGAACATTTGGTTGACGAAAATCAAGAATAGAATATCAACTTTCCTGTGCATTTCTTACACTTTTTTAAGCTACCATAGCTCCAGAGGTTCTGAGCTCGGCAGCTAATTCTTTGAGGGATATACATGAAAAATTCCCCTCTTTAACTTGGCAATAACCATTTCTTCTTATCCCGGAAATAATCTGGTCATCTCCGCGTAAGCGGCACGCATGTACTACGCTCTGGCCCAACGTTAGCTTGCTCTTATAAAGAAATGCAGATATTGCTAGAACAAGGTAATACTCCTCTTAGTGCAGCTGACCTCTTATCCCATCCAATTTATAACCTTGAACTTTTACCATCAGATTACTACTTATTTCAGTCCACTCATTCTGCAGCAAGGAGCTTGAAAACATCAAGGACCTGAAAATTTGGATACAAAAACATTTTGCTTCTAATGACAATGCATACTACAACCACAGGCCGAAAGATGAATGTAGAATATAGATTATAATATAACATATTACCTTTAGTTTTCTTTTGGGTAATACAACTTTCCTTATTACCCTCTGCACAACTTTTGTTCATAAAAAAAGCGAAAACTACATACAGTAGAGTTGTTAATAATTTCATGAGCAACAGTTTGTTTTAGTTATAATTTCAAAAGAAAAATAAAAGGTTATAAAGAATTGTTGCCCAAAACAAGAAATAGTTTACTACGCTAACAAACTTTAGCAAAATTCTGTTCAAAGAATGAACTTTTGGGGTGTAGTCCTTTTCCAAATAAATAAAACAATGGCAGTCTCGTACAAATATAAAATTATATTTTTTTATAATTATAACCAAATTATTTAACCGTAGTCTTCTTTTAAAAAAAGAGGACAATAAAAAATCAAAAAATGATTTTTTTTTATATGATAGGATAACATTGAGATAAAGAGGAACCTAAGTTTGGAACATGGATTTATAACAATAGTCTAAAGATATATATTTAAACCAAAACATGGTATCAAAAGTTAAAACATATACCTTCAGCCAACTTTTGGTTAGTTTTATTTTAATTGAAATTATTTAAGCTAGAAATGACATTTTTGCATTAAAAATATTAAGTTTGTAGCATATAAACCTTCATCGTTAAAGAGTGTGTTTTAATTTTTTAGGCTGAAAATTTGGTTGGCGATTAATAGTTAATTTAAAAATGAGTTAAGAAGAGTGTGACTTTAGTTATGTTTGTACGGCGATGCTCCTTTGAGCAGTTGAAGGCCACGGGTAGGAACGGCGATTCGTTTAGTTGTCTAGTTCCGGTCAGCTAAAGTTTAAAACGACATTTTTTGTCGAAATCTCTTAACTCGTCTATTAGACCGGCAGTCAATTTTGATTGTCTGTAATTGGATGATTAAAGAAGGGTTAAAGAAAAAATATTGTCATCACTAGTCATGGTCTTCAACTGCTCCAAACTCTATGGCCGTGGTTATAAATGTAACTAAAGTGGCGCTATTCGTCCAAGGAAAACCTTGCGTTTGAGTAGATAAAAGCATGTGTGATTCAAATGAGCCCAAAAGTAAATTTGTAACAATTGTCCAAAAAGGTGATTAACAATTCCACTCATACCATTAGATCAATTTTTGTTGGATAATGTACTACAGATTAATATCTTCTCAGATTGTCCCAGTCATATAAAATATGAATGCATTGCTCTTCTTTCCACGTGTTCGGTGGCTCTATCGTCCATCAAAACAATGTTTTTTATTGAATTTAGAGACAGCTTCAGCCACTGCCATTTAATTGGCAAAATCAGTTTTTGTCAGAAAAAATTACGGATCCCCAAAAGTCATCTGGTCAGAACGCATCTTTGTAATCAGGTATTAGCAAGGATTGGCGCGTCTGTATAGGCCCATACTATTCAAATAACAACCTTCTTTTTTTCTGATCCTGCTTTTCGAGAGTCTTTAAGTAAATTTTCTTATAACTGTTCGTTTTGTTCTTTCTAAAAGTTCGAGAGGTCGGATTTTGGCAGTGTTGATCTGTTCTTTTAAATTTAGTAGTAAACTGATTCACTGTTGACAAAAGTATTTTTAAACACTTACTCATTCCTCGTTACATAAGCATTACTAGACCTTGGTTTAGTCATTTAGATTTTTGCATTTACTAAGTTTCCGGGTTTTTTCGATTAATGAAAAATAAAAATTTCAAGAGAAATACAAAAATGATTTTGTTCAAAGTATCGTTCCTCGCTAGCTACACATTTTCGTCGTCTCTGTCCATGATGATAAAACGACGCGTCTTTGGACCGAAACCATTCATCCAACCAATTTTCACTTCTTCGAAATTGGCCACGTGTAGCCCAACCAAGCCATGCGCCATCGACCGGAACAAGTGATAATCGCAAGGGACCAGGCGAATACAGCGGGTGCGGTAGCATATTCCATTTCAGCGTTTTGATGGTGTCCTGGACGATGGAAGTGCGATAGCACGGAACGTTGACGTGGTGCAATATCACTCGTTCGTGTCTCGTGTCTCATGCTGGGCGTTTTTCGAGCAATGCATAGTTGAAATTTATCCATTGTTGTCGGTGGCGATGCCCATTGACAGTATCGCCCAGTTTCAGCAGCTCATAGTACACGATTCCTTTCTGGTCCCACGAAACGCAGAGCATTGTCTTCTTTCCGAAGCGACTTGACTGTGCCGTCGATGTTGATGCTTCGACAGGTGAAAGCCACGATTTTTTGCGTTTGGGATTCTCGAAATATATTCACTTCTCATCGCCAATAACAAATCGATGCAGGAAACTCTTTCTTTCATGTCGCAAAAGCAAAATTTCGGAAATGGCTCTTCGATTTTCCATCTGTCCCTCAGTCAATTTATGCGGCACTCATTTTCCTTCCTTTTGAACTTTTGGAAATACCTTGGCGAGTCATGTTTAATGCCCCGCAAGTTGATCTTGTGTTTGCGTATCATTTTCATCCGGTAACGCTTGCAAATCGGCGTTCTCAATTGGTTTTAGTCTTCCGGAGCGCTCCTTGTCCGTAGTGTCGAAGAAATCGCCACTTCTGAAGCATTTAAAACAATCTTCACAGAGTTTTTGATAGTTCATGTTCGCCGTACGCCTCCTCAAGCAAACCATGTGCTTCAGCTGCATTTTTGTTCAACTTAAAACAGAAAAGCAAAGCTTTTCGCAAATGCTGTTTATTTGGCACAAAACTTGACATCTTCGTTGTTAGAAAAAATATTTTTGCGCTGCCATATGTGTTGGTATTACGACTGGTCATTGTTAACAGATGTCCAAGCTACATAAAAACACAACGTCAAACATGTATGTCGACTACATGTGTCGTTAGCGGCATCCATGTGTGAAACGCGGAAACTTAGTTGCGCACGTAATAGTAGGTGTGGTATAGTTAAAACAACATTAAACTGTCCACAGATTCACTTTGTTTCTAGAATTTATTTTACCACTTTGAATTACTAAATTTTACTTAATGTCTATTTTATTCTGACACAATTTAAAATTTAAATTGAGATAAGCTGTAAAGTTAGTAGCATTATTTCATACTCACACCCTGTGTCTAAATATTGTAAGTCTATCGAAGGCTACTTAAAGCTTAATCAAATCGACTATTCGATTAAATTTTTAGTTGCAACGTGGATTTATTTAATAATTAAAAAAATAATGTATCTTATTTTTACAAATACTTGACTGCCTTTTAAACTTTTTATCAGTTGGTAGGTATTAACTTGTTTACAGCAACTACTGATGAATTCGAGCATGACAAGAAGATAAAAAATTATCTGGACAGGCTTCAAGTATATTTACTTGTTTATCTTTCCGTATTTCTTATATCTACAAAACACACTTGTGATTTGAAAGAGGTTAAAGAATCTATAAATATGTTCCGTAAATTGCGTAACCAGTAGCAATTGTTTTGTTATATAGTACATAGTATGGTGTAACCATAGACAAAGATAAGATAATTTGTGAAGAAAACAGTGCTATATAAATTCTAAAACTTTCGATACAGCCACAAGTAATAGATATGTTTAATTGTATTGAAATAAAAAGACTAAGATTGTATAGTTTGCATCACAAATGCTGGCGAAAGTCAATTCTGACCGAATTTAAACGAACAGCTTACTCAGTGTGTAAAATCGTTCAAGAAACACAATCTTGCATGTCAACACTCGAGACGTGTACAGAATTCCGACATTATTCATGGCACATATGTATATCCAATCAATGGTCAGCTTACGCTCCAATTTTTTTAGTTAGAAAAATACTGGTTTTACCACCCACCAACTAAACTTTTATTAAAGCCAATGTTGCCATAAAATGTTATGTTCTAAGATAACTGCACCACCTCTTAGACACTAGGGCCTACACTGCTCAGTAGAAGCCTTAGATTTAATCTAGTATTATGTATAGACGATGCTACTCTCTCTACAAGTAAGTGGGATAATAAAGGAACTATTTATTAAATTATTAATTAGTGTGCAATTGAAAATGACGGCCATGTTGTAGGTTTCCAGTTTATTCTTTCAAACTTTTCCGAATTATCTCTTTTAACATTGGAAGCAGAAAATCTTTTTTGATGCAGATGAAATTTACATCAAAACAAATAAAGCGTCTACTGTTTCTTCCTTGTAATGAATATTGCAAAAATAATCTACTTAAATAGACGATAAAAATTCAATCTTAGCATGGTGGTCACGCACGCACTTAACACGCTGTGAAAAAAATAATTATAAAATTGTATTGTATTTTTGTAACTTTGTTGCTGAGATATAAAAACTAGCAGGCTAAATACTTCTTCGCCGATCTAATTCATCTCCAACAACATAAAGGTTACTTAAAAATAACTAATATTTTTGAGTTAAAAAGATTTTTGATCAAGTTAGCACTGAAAGCCGCCAATAGTTATCACATCACTGTTGTTTAGGTTAATACATGTAGTAGAAAGTACTAGCTGTTTCAGTAATCGTGGAGAGGTGATAAAATCCTTGAGATATTATGCTTTTATAAAACTCATATATTTCGCTTTGAACTTTACTAAAAGCTCCGTCCTGAATTATAAGTTTTAAAGAATGGTGAACCTGTATAAAGGTTGTTTTCGATCATATTGCATTTGCATATCACAGTTTCCAAATTTAATAACTGCAAAGCAATTTTCAAAACTTGACAGCAGACTGTTTTTCCAAAACTCTTATCATTTCAGAGAAAACATTTTTTGCTAATAGTAGCGAGTCTGCTACAGTGAGTACTAAGGATAGTTAAGTGTTTTCCGAGTCATAAACATTCACACAGAATGACAACGATATTAACCGTTTGTGAATGTGTACATTAGGGACTATCGTATCTAGCGCGTTTAGTTTTATGGCAACCAAAATATTTCTGACCGATTACACAAATTACTAGTATAGCCCCTTCAAAAAGTCAACTTGATCGCTGGTGATGATATCTGCTGTGTATGGAGTTGTAGTAGTACAAATGGCGCAGCGTTGGAAAAGAAATGTTTATGGAAGGACATATATATGTAGATAATGAAAATTGAAGAGGTAGGATAGCTTAGAGATTGACTGAGGTTTAAACGTTAGTAAAGTTATATACAAATGAATGTAATAAATTGCAACAGAACAATAGTCGGTTGAATGATTCAAGATGTATTGGGTTTTGATAAAGTGAGTAGCATTTTCACACGACAACTTCTCACTGATAGCCACAAATTAAAGATACAATTAGGCAGTCGCAGGTTAAATAACAACGACACTTATTATATTAAATATAATAATAACATTTTTTTAAATATTTGTTGTTGAACGATTTATCTTGATGGGGTGAATGTTTTTTCAAGGTGTGAAGCAAAAGCAGCAGCTTTTTCGGCGTCGGAACTATACTTTTCGTTGCCAGATTCTGTAGTTAGGGTGGGAATTTCTTCTCTTTGGTGCAATGTTTTCCATAATCCTCTGCCTCCTGGACTAAGATCAGTTATCTGTTGCTTGTAAGCATTTGTTTTTATGTTGTCTAATTCCCTTTTGATTAGGTGTGTAATATTGTTCAGGAGATTTTTGGTTCTTTGCCATTCACGTCGAATTTGGCTTTTGGTTTTGATTAGTTCGATTATGTATTTCAGGGGATAGTTGTAGTTCCTCAGAATGATTCTTTTTTTTTGTAGGCCAATTTTGTACTGCTTTGTATCGATGTGGTAATGTGGTTTATCATAGAATCTATGTCCTCGGTAGTGTGGAGGCTTTTACAATAATGCAAATTGCAAATTTTTAAATTAATTCCAGTCCAGTTTCCCGCTGATAAGTTTTGGGTTAGGTTGTTTGACAGATAAGGTATTTGTAAAAGACACAAGAACAGAAAGATGATCAGAATTGAGTTCTGTTATCTCATCGGGAGTTATGATTTGGAATACATTATTTACTGTAAACTTTTCGAGTTTTATTTCTTCTGGGTTCGTAACTCTACAGTCCCATAATGTGTTTTTGGAATTTATATCCCCTATGACTAGTAATGGTCCAGCTGTATCGAAGATTTTTTAATATCGTCTTCGATTGGTTTTTTGTTTGGTTGCCTGTAAGCACTTATTACTGTAATGTGGCTCTGGTCATCTAGCGTAACCTTTATCGCTGTTGTTTCAATTTTTAGATTGTTGATTTTTGGGAGTCGTGTATGTTCGAATTTTGTTTTTATGAGAATCTCCACTCCTCCTGCGACTACTGCAAAAATCCGATCATTACGATAGGTGTGATATCCCAGAATTTTAAATTTGATGGTGCCATCTAAGTGGGCCTCTGTTATGCAGACGATGTTTACATTACATCGGACTGAGAAGGCTATAAATAATGAACGTTGGGTGTTGATTTCGTTCGCGTTCCAATTAAGGATAGTTAAATTTTGTATGACTTGTTTATGTTTATGGTCCATTGAGAAATAACGGTAACAGAATATTTGCGATAAAAGATTTGATTTTTGACTTAGATAAGGTGTTAGTAGGTCTATGATGAGTTGTGTGATATTGTCGGGTACTGTTAGACCATTAGCTGAAGTGGTTGTATTGTTAATTGGATTTAAACCGCTCAAGAGTCTTTTGAAAATGTCTGCGTGTTGTTTACGTTGGGATATCTACTATGGGGAGCACTGATAGTAGTTGGTTATATTATAGTTCGCTGCTTTAATAGCTCTATGCACGATAGTTTGCACTGTGGTTTTCTCCACAGTTTGCGCATGTTGGTGGATCATTAAATTTCTTTTTGCAGTCTGTGTGTAGATGGCTGCCAGGACATTTAACGCATGCTGGTTTTAATGTGCAGTAATTTTTTGCATGCCCATATTATTGACAATGGTGCATTGTGGTATGTTTTTCGTTTTTTTTTTCTGGATTTTCTTCAGTTACTATGGAGTGGTACTTTGAGGTTAACGAGTAATTGTGTTTGGCTTGTTCATTTTTAGTTAGATCTACTGCGCAAACTGGCAGTAATTTTTTGTCTTTAATATATAAGCGGGTTACTTTTATTATTGGCAAGGTTTTAATTAGTTCTTCCTTTATTTCCCGGTCGGTGAGGGAAAATGGAACATTCTTAATAACCACTGATATCGGTTTGTCGTTTGAGTTTTGATAAGTATAGTACTGTACCTCGTTTTTGATGAAGTGTTTTGTTAGTGTTCGATAGTCTTCGTCTTTGGTTAAGTTTATACGGAGTGTAGTTGTGTTGTAAGATGTTGTGAATGGTTCGGTAAAGATTTTTTGTATAACTTCAATCAATACTTTACCCTTAACTGGGTAGTGCAGGTATATTGGTGGTACTTTTAACTTGTTCTGTGTTTGATTGTGTTTTTTGCGGGCCATCATTATCCGAAGAATGTGTGGGTGCTATGGCTGTTTCCAGGTGTGGTGGTAGATAGTATTTGTTGCTAGTTAAAAGATCTTGGGTGGTCCATGCGTGCCATTTCTGCACCTCATTCATAGGCGGTGATCATTTATCACATTTGCGTTTATTTTGCAATTGATAATCCATTTTTAAATCATGGTTGGCGATTGTTAACAGTATTTAGTAGAAATAAGTAAAATAAAATCACTTACTTCCTGCTACGATAAGCGTTTATGTCAAGTGTGTCGCACTGTTATCGGAGCGCATGCTAGGCGTCCGCACCGATTCACTGCTCGTACTTGACTCACATGCATACATACATACATGTACACATTTCATAATACATTTTTAGACGCAAGTTACATAATTTTTATGCTGTGGCTTAAATAGAAGCTTAGAAGGAAGAAACATTATGGAAAAAGGTCAACAAATATGAAAACAATTGAAAAATTATTGTATTTTGTTCAAATTCTCATCCACCCAAAACACAAAAACAATTATTTTCAACATTGAAGCTTGGTATTTCATTTTTTTTATTGTAATTTCCCAAATTTAACAATATTATAAAGTAGCCAAAAAATGTGCAAAATGGTAGTAAGACATTAAACATCACTTTAGCAGAGAAGACAGCGACGCAGATATGCTGTGACTGTAGTAAAACCCAGTAAGTATATAAAGATAGAATTGTGAAACTAACGAAACCAATTTAATATGAAAGAGTTAAAGCAACAATTACTTCAAAAGGTTACAAGAATTTATGTGATGTCAAATCGGCAACTATTAAAGTTTATTGAGAACAATACTCACTTGCCTTTGAAGTGCGACAAGAATCGGGCTATTTGGCGTTAGAAAAATATTGAAGATGCCCAAAAAAGAGATTGTAGTACCTAGAAAAGTCAAGATCTAAAACAAAGAAGCATATAAAGCAGCACAACCTTTTTCCAAACCTCTTCTTCAAAGATAAGCAGTAATTGTTACATATTGGTTACTGCAGGCTTCAGCAAGTAGTCAACACTCTTTCATTTACTTAATGCAACATTTTTTAAGATTTAGAGTTCTGTTTGGATTGCTCCGTAGATCAAGGACAGGTTTATGAATTGAGTATATTTAAGGGAGCGTTTGGACTATGATCAAAAGCGTCTAATGATGGTAGTGCACCTGCGGTCTAACCTTTTCGATTTAGCATATCTTATTGATTTTGCTGAGTTACGGCAGATCACATACTTGTCTGCGTAGTGTATAGGAAGAAACTATACTTGATAATTAATTTAACATATCCTCGCTCTAAAAAAACCAACACGAGGTGGAGTTGGAAAAATATGGCTTTAAATAATTTTGGAGGTTTTGAGAAAGGCCACACGATTTGACAGGAGGTACAATTGTATCAAAAAAATTGACGTTTTTGAACTTATTCCTATTCATCTTTCTTCCCTTAACTTTAAGAATTTAACTTTTAGATTGTCTTTGTATACCCATAATTTATAAACAACAATTGCGATGTTTAGAAAATTAATCTCATCAATAGCTCATTACATCACATTTATATACATTATAAAAAATTTAAGCATATGCAGTAAAACTTGTACTTTACTTAAACTTACACTTGAGAGTTTCCGCAAACAAATATAGGTCAGACCCTATTTAACCAAAGCAACATTAAAAGATACTACTCAGTAGAAAATATATTGTATTACTAGTTTGATAAGAATTTTTAACCATAACAATCTTTCAATCAGAAAAGATGTTTTTGTCAAATTAAACATTTATCTGTTGATTATATGTGTTCGCCCCAATCACCAATTACTTTATTCGGATTTTAAATTAGGGCCGGCCGTCTTTTGGCTCCCTCTTGTATACGCGCTTTAGTTTTGATTTGAGATAGCGGCCGCCAATTTGCCCGCGTGCGCGGATACATAAAGCGGCTGCGGCGACGGCCTCGTTCTCTCTTTCGCTCGCTTCGGTTTGAATTTGAATTGTGATGGCTTAGAAAGCGGGCAACCGGCTTTAAATTTTCCGTGGCCGACAGAGTTTTGACCGAGACTTCGCCGGCATGTTTGATTGGCAGCAGCATTTTCCATTTCCGCGTGGCCGTTTCCGTTGAGGCTAATTTTGTTCCCGGATGTCATTTTGTTGCCCGATTGCATTCGGGAGTTGAAATTTTTCCGATAAGAAAACTCGGTCCGATTTCATTTGAAAGAAGGAACCTTGTTGCTCCAGGAAAGGCGCTTCCGATCGGCTCCGCTCTGAAGATTGGGGTAACTTGTCCTATCTTTTCATCAACACTCTTATTTGCTCTTCCTGGGTCCCCCAAGATTACAGCAAAGGAAACCGATTTATGCTGGAGAGCGCCGCTTCCAAAAAAGATGAGTGCTTCAGCTTTGGCTTTGTTTGAAGTTCCTTTGTTCAAATTTAAAATTACGATACAGTCCGCTTTTGGCCGTAACAATTTGTTTAACATTTTTTATAGATCTATTTTCCTCTACTCGTGTTTTTAGTATGCCTTCATATCTGAGTATGTGTTCCGTTACTTCTTTTCATTATATTATTCCAGGGGATGCTTTTCTCTTGAATTCTCGTTGTTTTTTATTGCATATTAGCACTTCAGTTTTCGATTGATTTATTTTGGTCTTATTGTATAAAATATGGGCTATTCTAAATCTTCTTCGCTTTATATATAAGCATTAAATCTAAACAATTTATTTCACCTAAGTTTACAATTTTCCTTCCAAAGTCTACAACAGACCTCTTTGCTTGTTGACCATTTGTTTATCAATTACGGTCCTGCAAGGAAAAATCACAGACAAAATCGCCGCACTCATCGCCGAATCTGAAGCTTGCTTGATCAAGTTAATCCATTTTTCCTCAATTCTGGATTTACCTTTTGATATGTGTGTTCTATTGTGCATCTCATGTTTATCTACTTGCAATGCTAAATATTGGATTTTAAAATTTTCCAACAGTATCTTGAAGGACTTGGACCCAGCTGTGTTATTTGAAAACGTTTTTATATCCTTAAGCATTTATATCATAATAAGTTAGAATGAAATTTGAATGTTTTATATCTTCGTATGCCTTGAAACAAGGATACTGTAAACGAGATTTGCACCGTTTATGGAATTAATGATACAAATCTTCGGACAGTTCACACTTGGCTTAGAGGCTAATAATTTTAATTTAGAAAAAGATGGCAACGACTGTCTATCCATAATAGATACGGAACTCATTAAGGTCATGGTGGACGAAAATCGTCAAATAACAGAACATAATAATCTCATAAAACTCAGTTCAATTGCTGTTAAGTAAGGATTCCGCATCAGTTGATTGAGAAAAACCTCCTTATCTCACCTAAAAAAAATTTTAATATCTACTTGGTGGAATTTAAATATCATTTATTAGGATGTTTCCATAAGGTAAAACCATTAACTCAATTTAAGGAAGAAATTAGTATAAAACGCCCAGAGTTAATGCACAAGCGAGGCATCATCTTCTAACACGATAACGCCAGGCCCGACGCATATTCAACCGTTAGAAACTATTTGACTGGAATATTCCACCTCACACTTCATAGTCTCGAAATATTGCCCACTGTATGAGAGTAAATCAAAATAATAAATTTACCGAAGAGTTAGAAAAATGCAGTTATTTTTCTACATAATTTCCTGACTTAGAAATACATATCTCCCAACGGATAAGTAGTTTTTTTATAATGCTATCGCAAAATGAAGGTGGTTGTGACATTAGCCAATAGCACACAAATGCTTTGACGACATCACCCGTAAGTGCTTCTATTAGTAGTCCAAACAAATAACAATCGCAAGGTGACAAGTCTGGTCTGTAAGTAGGGTGTTCCAGTATAGCCTGAATAAAATTTGTACTATATGGGATCGGATTGTCGTAGCTTATTCCGACCTTAGCAGAAATTTTGGTAACAGTTAATTGGCGGTTATCCTTGAGAAGATGCCAAACAATGCGAATTTTCGTGGCACTAAAGTCGGTGGTTTTCATTTTCAACTGATGTTCGTTTTCCCGAACTGCGCCTTAAGTTTTTTCCAAATTGTAAGTGGTTTTACGCCCCATATCTTAAAAAACTTAATAATAAGCCATTACAAAAGGGATGATGGTATTTTTTGCTTTGACATCATAATACTTATTAAAGAAGCCGTAGGTATGCTGTCTAGAGGAAAATTCTATTCAGACATCTTAATCAACAGCATTGAAAAGTCGTACTCCTCCTTTTCTTTTATTAAAATATACTCTTCTTGATAAAAAGTTTAGTTTACTTGAAATGGCATAACCATAACATATTTAGAAAGACGACATAAGACTTGAGAAAAAGTAACATAGCAGATTGGATCTTATATAACTCAGTCATATAATGTAAAGCATTAGGCATATATTATTTATTAATAAAAGGAAAGGACTTTTGAGATAATCTTATATAACAATAAAACGTAGTGTAATTCGAAATTTTTGGGCTAAAATACTTCATTTCGTAATTGGCTTAGAACACTAACGGGCTTTTTAAATTTAGCCCTAATTAATCTTAATTTATTTTTAAATACAATAGTGATAAAAAAAGAAAACCAAGAAATAACACTAAAATGGAATGGCAAATAAGTTAAGTGGACGTGTTTGTAAATGCCTAAATGTTGAAATATAGAACTCGAGAAGTATGGAAGCGGAATAAAATGATAGCTTAGAAGCAGCAACAAAGCCATACTACTCTATAAATAATACATTTATAACGAAAAAGAAGTGTCAAAGAAAACCGACATCACAGTATGTAAAACCATTTTCAAGCCCATATTACTTTACGGAAGCAAAAGGTAAACATTAGTAAAAAGAATACAAATATTAGAAATGAGAGGTAATGGAGGTAACAAAGCAAGATAGATTAAGAAATAACAAAATAAGAAAACAACTGGAAGTGGAACTATTAAGGGAGAATAAATGATGATGACAACTAAGGTGATTGGGCATTTAGTGAGACTGGGAGAAGAAAGTGCAATAAAGAAAATATGGCAAGCAACAGCACAACAGAGAAGAATAAGAGGTAAGCCAAGAAAGATATGGTACAGACAATTAGAAAATATACTAAAAGAGAAGAAAATAAATTTGAACATAAAATATTGCTGCATACTTCTTATATAAGAATAACTATATTTACTATTCGTTAAACACAATTAATTATAAGTCAGTAATAAAACGATTGAAAACGTATTTAAATTATTACGTTTCGATTTACACCATGATTTAACCGACTAAATTCGGTAAATGGTCCGATATCTATCCAAAAATACTTTAAGCGTCATCTAGCGTGAGGTATACGTAACCGTTGGGGTAAACCCGCTACAGACAGTCGAATGTTATTGGTATTAAATGACTGAATATTAAGCTCTACTATAAATTGGAGAGAACGGCGACTGAGACCCATAAAATATTGGTGCAAATATACAGAGAGAAAGTCGTGCTAAAAATGTGTTTACGATTGGTTCAAACGCTTTTGGGATGGGGGGATAAGGGAATAAGCCATGTTTGAGTTAGATTTGATCGGGCAAGTGCGACAAATGTGTACGAGATAGGGCGAGATTATCGACTGACTCTATAATTGATTTTGGATAAACTGAACATTAACAACAATACGATGCGCACCATCGTCGACGAAGATTTGGGTAAATGGAAGATTTGTACTCGGTTTGTGCGAAACTAGCTGACAGACGAACAAAAAAAAACAGATGAAAAACTTTGAAGATTTCATTACCACTTGTAATCATCTCTATCCCATCACTCCCTCAAGAGCGCACAATTTTCGGATGTGGCGGTAACCCAATAATATGCGACAGCAGTCTGTAATAGATTTCTAAAGAAGCCATCGCTGACAGCTTCTAGAAACTTCATAAATTTTATTGCCAAAAGTGTGTTAAGATTGGCGATTATTGTAAAGGTCAATAAATGTATTTTTGTTTCTATCTTCAGGTGTATATTAAAAATCCGTGTATTGAATTCGGAATTCAAAAAGGAGATAATATAGTAAAATGGCATCTAACACATAAATAACAAAAATAAGCAAGCAAAAGTTGAACTAAATATATAGACAGCTAGTATACTCACTTTGCCTTCATGAAAAAGTTTCGGGAAAAACTAAACATTTATTCTCTGTGATTTAGATACAAACCAAGATACGTACTATAGCCAGTACGGAAGAAGCTCGTACAAGGGATCCGCATCGTACCAAGGCCGAAACTATAGCCCCGATGATTACCTGCGTCGATACGCCGATGACATAAAGCGATTACGACTTCTGTGGACCGATAACGGCAGCCAGGTCGAGTACACGTTAAGGTACAACGTGTCCAAGCCGGGGTTTTGGATTAGCTCTGGGCCACAAAATGGTAAAGTACAGTTTACTTAAAAAATGAAAATTTCCAAGGTTATATTTAAATACTTACTTTAACTATACCGTACAGAAAGACCAACCCTTAATTAAAATCGCCATTTTTTATCTCAATAAATCATTGGGTCAAATAATAATAAATATAAAAATATATTGATAAACAGATTAGGAATTTAAAATAGAGCAGAGTTATGGTTAATTATGAAATTCCAAACATAAAGGTGCAAATTAAAAATTTCGAAAAATAGTTAAACGTATCTATAGCTTTCCTTATTTTTTAAAAACAAAATAGCAGATTCAATATAAACTGAAATGTGAAATTAAATGAGAGAAACCCCCAAAAAGTACAACATGTGAAGATGCAAACGCAGCCTATGATATAGTTGATTTGAGGCTGCCCAAATGCCATATTTCCATTTTTCCTATCGTTACTAGAGACTTGACTATCAAGGTAAAAGAGTACAAGAAAGATTTATTCTTTAAAATATGATAGGCAAAAGGAATTATAAGGTGATTTTTTTAAGAAACAATTAACACAAGAATGAATGTATAAAGTTGAAAGGCAAACTTATATTCATAATTGACACTATTATAAAGAATACACCATGGCTTGTAATATATACCGAAAAGATATTTTAATCATTATAGTGATTGTAGTTACATTAAATTAACGCTTATGGTACTATCTAAGTACCCAGGTAACCATTTTTGACTTTGCATATTGGCCAAATCCTTTTAAGTTCAAAACATTTTAATATCTTCATATAACAACATTTTCAGACAAGTACATCACATCAGTCAACACAAGTGCACGTCAGGTGGTAATGAACAGTTGGGGCAGATCGTCGACACAGTCGAATGTTCATCACAGATAGAATTGTTATAGTTGGCATATGTGATGAGTTCTTCTTCTTCTTCTTTTGTGGGAGATTGTATAATAAAGCACAAACCGACAATGATTTTCATCCACTTAGGCCGCGTTAAGCGATGTAGAAGGTTGAAGCTAAGGCAGCAGCAATAGAGATAACAACAATGAATTTACTCAACATGCTCGATCGTTAACCTCCTATACATGCTAAGATAGCAGAGCTCTTCTCCTATTTGATGGAAAATGTTCAACATTGATTTGTTTTACATAATAAATACGAAATACGGCAAGTATTGCAGGTAAGGCAAAACGTCTATTGTAAATAAGGTAAAATGTCATCTGTTTGCTTACTTTCTCATACGTTATAATAATAGTTCCCCGTAACAGGCCTTGGAGGCCCTTTGGCCCTTTGGGGTGGTAACAGGATAGGTCTGCTACAATCTAGAGCCTACGGTACACAAGGTTAGTAACGTGGCTAGCGCTACGTACCGGACGCCTATTATTACCCGAGAGTTTGACCTGCAGGTACTCATTTATTGGAGCCCGAGTCGAGCCGGGCCATAAAAATGCAAGCGATTGAATTGGCGAGAACGGTCTCATACATTATATCCGCATTATATTTTGTTGTAAAACTAAGTCATCTTCGGTTTATTCTTGGGTCGAGACGTTGCATATTGTAATGGATTAATAACAGCACTATCACAGTTTACCTTTTTTTATACATATGAGCATACTATTGCGTTGTCCTGGAATCTAAATAATAATGAATTGATGATTCAAGATTTTGTTGCTGCTATTTCTTCTGCACTAAGTGAAATTCCAACCAATAGATGTTCTGTTAAAGGGAGAGACATTTTGAATGTAACAAATCACTCTTATCCTTATTTATCTTCTTGTAAATTTAAATATTAAGAATGTGATAACGTCCTGCATTACATATCCATCACATTTGATGGCATGTGTTGCGTAAACCAAGTTCTTTCCCTCCGACACTCGTTAAATTTTCTGTAGCTCTGTAAATGCTCATCAGCCTGGAATTAAGCATTGTACATATTACATTATCAGGACAGCGTTATTATCTTCTAAAGTTGTTCTCTTATATTGGCGTCATTGAAACAGAGAAATATTATGGTGTAAATATCTGTTCAGTACTATTATTGCTTCATGCAATACATATGGATTGTTTCTGAACAAATGAAGCATATAATCTCTATTTGAATTAATAGCTCCGGATGTAATTAAGATCCCAAAGGATGCGTAAAACTTGATTGCAGTTATATCTTTGCAATAGAGTGACTGCTTGGTATGATTTTTCTCATTGTATTGTTGGTAAACTATTTTTACCTTTTTTTGGTATGGCAAACGATGATAACCATTTCCGATGTAAAAATACATTAAATATATTATCTGTGTGGATCACTCTATTGCCTGACGATATTATATGGTGATGTTTATGGGAGCAAATGGAATTTTATTCCATCTTTATCTTGAGTAGACGCTGTTGATTCCTCAACATTTTTTGTTTTTATCTTCACTTTTATCCAGATCAACTTTATATTATCCATTAGATTTTCACCTTTATATTCATTATTAGAATATTCATTTCCTTTAGCTTATTCAAACATGCAATTTTCATTCTCACTATCAGAGAATTTTAATATGCTTCGTCGTCTAGTAGTTATTCGAAATTAAATTATATGCAACATGGAATTGAATAAATACCTTCTATATTCTTCTCGTGAAAATTCTTCTATTTGTCGGCAGTCGTTTTCCGATCAAAATGAAACAATTTCATTGTAAAATATGATATAACGTTTCGAACACAGCACAAAAAATATGACCGCACCGTCCTCCTTCGCAGCTCAAACTGCAAAGACAGAGAAAAGTTGTATTCCACTGTTGAGGGGGCTGAGAATACTGTGATCGAAACGAACTTTTTAGAATGGCCTGCAACCTTGAGATAATAGTCCTAGAAACATCCATTCGCACTTATTCACCGGTATTTGAGGGTGAGGCACCCGCGTACTCCAGGTAATAATTAACGTGAAATATTTCGGGTGTAATATGAAGGTTGAAATAATTTTTAGAAAGAAGCAGCTGCCTAGAGTTGCAATCGAAAATGCATTTACCTTAATAAGTTAAAAATGTGAACACTCATAACTTGGTTCAGTTTTTGAAAAACGGATGCGATGCAATGATGTGTGAAAGTCCTGGAAAATAAAATCGACACAAAAAAAGCTCAAGCAACTAAAAGATCATCTATACGTGTAAATAACACACCAAAAATAAAAATTTAAGACTCTAGAAGTGTGGATAAAAACTAAGAATTTCAAACAGAAGAATTTTTATGCAGTTCCTAACATGAATAATTGTGGAGACAGTTTTTATATTGCTTCTAAGAAGGTAAAGATGAGACATGAAATGAAGTGTAGAACTCATTTTCTACATAAGAAAAAACCCTAACTAAAACCAAATAGAGAAGATTTCTTACTTTCTTTACTTCAAAACTACAGTAATTCTTAATAAATAATAAACTTATTAGAATATAGCGAGTTTGTCTGGAAAGTAATTCAATTTGTCTGAACACGCTGCTCCTCCTGGTCAAAGCGCGTTGGAGCCGCTTGGGTTAGGTGGGGGGAGGCTCAGCTTCACAACGTTGTTTCCGTGAACGTGCTGTTAGTACCTGTGTCATGACACGCAATGGAGAAAACTATCGAACAACGTTACGCGATCAAGTTCTGTGCTAAACTAAACAAAAGCTTTGCCAAAATCCACAAAATAATTCAAGCAGCCTACAGACACTCGACTCTCTTTTATTTTTAAGTTCCCAGGTGGTTGAAGTTGTTTAAAAATGGTCGAGACGAGGTGGAGGCTGACCGCCGCTCTGAACGGCAGTCAACCAGCAAAAGGGACAAAAATATGTCTCGTATTTGTGATCGTTTAAATACCGATCGTCGAATAAATGTCAGAATAGTAGCAGGGACTCTCAGTATTCTGAAAACCACTGTGCACGAAATTGCTACCGACAATTTGCACATGCGGAAAGTGTGTGCCAAGTTGATCCTTAAATTGTTGACTGATCACCACAAGAACACTCGAGTGAAGTTTTGGAATATGTGCAAAAAAACCTGATTTTTTAGACAATGTCATTACCAAATACAAAACATGGGCTTTCGAGTACGACCTGGAGGCGAAGCACCAAAGCTCCGAATGGCACACCTCGGAGTCCTCTCGCCCCAAGAAGACAAGAATGAGCAAATCGAAAGTGAAAACCATGCTCATCGTCTTCTTCGACGCCAAGCGGGTGGTCCACAAAGAATTTGTACCCCAATGGCAGACGGTCAACACTACCTACTACGTGCAAATGTTCGACAGATTGAGAAACATGGTCGTACGCATCCGGCAGCTGCACCACGACAACGCTTCCAACCACACCGCCCTGCGCGTCCAGGAGGTTCTGATCAAGCACAATTTGTCAACTTGCCGAGCCCCTCTACATTCCTAACCTAATGCCGGAAGACTTTTTATTGTTTCCAATGATCAACTCCGCCCTGAAAGGAACCTGTTTTGGAACCATTAAAGCGATCCAAACCGCCGTGGCAAGGGTTCTAAATGAGATCCCTATGTATTCCTTCCAGGATGCGTACCGTGCATGGTAATGTCGCTGGCAAAAGTGTGTGGATGTCCAAGGGGAGTACTTTGAAGAATTTTAAACGTTTGTAATGATATTTTGAATAATTTTTACGAACTTAATTGCATTGCTTTTCAGAAAAACCCTGAAGAATGCTAAGGATAGAATAGAAAGGCAAACAAATTATTTTTTCATTATTTTAACCAATTGTCTTTATAATAAATACATGCGATCAAAATGTTTTAATAATAATCAGATAAAAAACAAAACAAAAATATACAAAAACTGTCATGATATTTTTTAACATAAAGAAGCTTCACATGACAACAATTCTTCAATAACTTGTATATTCAAAGTTATTCAAAGAACAAAACAGTGAAGACACTGTGGATTTAACCTAAAGTTTTCCGCTAGTTTTGTTATTATCTACCATAGGATTTTAAGATTTTTTCGATAATTATCGAACAATTTCACTGAAGTTTAGATAAAACCCAGGTGTTAATTTCAAAACTACTGCCAAATTTTAGAAAACTTCTATTTTATGTCACCCATTCGATAATATAAATCAGAATGGACTGACTTTGACATAACCCATTCATTAAGAGAAGTTGCCATCATAATCACTGCGTTCTGTCGCAATGTCTTTTTCGATAAATGACATTTAAAAAAGGTTATAAAAATAAAAAGCGCTTTAAGAAGTACTACAATCAGTATATAGGTCTTTGGTGATAAATAATCATGATGAACTAAGTTGTTAATTATAGAAAACATTTAAAGGTAGAAAATGTTATAGTCTGCCTCACACATCTATTGTAGAGTAAATTATGCGTTTTACCAATATTTGGATTGAAGAAGTTAAGTCAACAATTTCTTATTAGATACTAACACCAGAACGAAGAAAAATGAACAGAAAAATCAAAAAACAAATGAATTGGCCAAATCAAGACTGAAATGGCGACTCCGGGAAAGAGAAATGTAAAGAGATGGAGAGATGATGTTAAAAGAATGAGTTCAATTGAACAGACACAGGTAGCCAAAAATGGAAAAAGCTGGAAAAGTCTAAAGATGGCTTACAGCCAAAAGGTAGAAACAGGCTTGTGAAAGGCTTATGAAAGAAGAATTTGAAGAAACCCTTGCATTTGGATTGTTAATTGTTCTAAGATAACGGTACACAGTAAAAAAGAGAATGAAATAGAAGAGTTTTTACAATAAACATCCGGCACTATCCATAGCCTTGTACTATGGTATATTTGTCTAAAGTAAAATAGTCAATAGTTGAAAGATTTGTGTATTTTAGCAATAAATATTCAGTTTTAGTGTAATTCGTTTCAGGTTCTGCATTGGAACCCCCCTACAACCAATTCGCGGGCACGGTCCAAATCATAAAGGCGGTCGGCAACCACCTGGTCCTCACGTTTTGCCACCAGCTCCCGGACCAGCAGCTGTACACCGTCATCCTCTCGAGAATACCAAAACTGACGAGGCACGAGCTCAGCGACGTACACGACCTCCTGACCCGAAGGGCCCTGGAGACGAACAACATAAAAAGAGTCTGCTCCCAGAGCTCGTCCGCAGCCGCGACCTTTAGCAGCGGGCTTCTCGTGGTAGGCGCTCTGGCGACCTTGAGCAAAGCAAGCAGATGCTGAGCCTTGCCCGAAAGCAGCCATTGCGCTAATTGACGCCGCGCATTATCTTAATTGTAATACTAGCGTAGCCTAGACATGGGTTAATGTGCCATTTTTATTCAAATACGGAACAGAAACACTTTCGTTGTTAGTGCAATTTCCATACGGGCAGAGATAATTAACCTCAATTACCCGATGACTGCGCACTCCCACGTTCGGTTATTTAACAATTCGGCCGCAAGTACAAATGTTTATGGGTAGCAATTATAGTAAGGAATTGCGTCTTCCTGTGACTTTCCTGCATATTTGCATATTTCGTCATTTATGTGACTCTCCCTCTTATGGGTTCTCACTTTACATAATTTTAGTTTCTTCTGTTTAGATCTTTATCTCTGATATAGTTCCTGCGTTTCAGATCTTTTATTTTTTAATTTCTGGATTTATTATTTCAGTATGTGTTCTTAGAATTGTTTGCTATTTCAATTAAAATTATGAAGATTAGAGTACATACTTAGATGTTTTTAGGAGTCTTCCAAAATTACTCCTATTATTTTTCATATTTCAATATTCGATAGAATGGTCTATCGAGCAAGTTTAGTCTGTTTTATTACTTTAGCTACCTTTTTTCATTACTTTTGAAATACAAACTATGAACACTTTCATTTGTTTGCCATCTCTATTTTCTTCCAATTCTGCCTTTTCTTATAGAAATTATTATACATTTAGAGTACTTCTATAATCCAACATTGCAAATATCAAAAAATAAAAACATTTTTGTAAAAATTTGCCTATGGAGCTTTTTTACGCGTATATTGGCAATTTTTTGTACTTTCGAAGTGATGCAATATATAAGTTTTGTTGCTTTAGCCTTATGAATCCATTTTCACTTTGTATTGTAGATTGTATAGTCTATGTATATTTCTTACACGTTACATAATATTTATTTTTATTATTGACAACGTTTGTAAATTTTATCTCTTGTTATAATTAGGTAGTGTTAGAGTGTACATTGAATTCTATATCAATTTTAGAAAATACATTGCAAAATAAAAACGTAATGTGGGTACTTTATTTTTAAAGATACTAGGGGTGGATGTTCTACAATCATAAGATTACTTTTTTGGGGGCATTTTGATGGTTTTATATATCATAATTTGTTTTCTGGCTGAATGTTTGTTTAAAATTACTCAGACCTAGTCCACGGTATGGAACACTAGATAACCAACATCGTTCAGTAAAAACCGATCATCTCAATAAAATTATAAAGAAGCGGATCGAGCGTAACCTAAGACACTTGAGAAAAATTGTCCAAATTTGCATTGCATTCTTCAAAAAGTTGGACACAGTAACCTAGAATATTACCCCTGCAAACTACAAGAGAAGCGGGCCCGATCTGCTTAAACAGCAAATGGAGACGCATTTCACAGATCAAAATTTCTTTGTACTTGAACAACCTTCCAATCCTTCAAACATTATAATTTTGTCAACGCCAAGGAGACAGACAATAGTGGAAACATCTCTCGCAACTCCCACTTAGGTTCTGTGATGATCTTGGCTGCAGTTAGAGCAACTGGGAGTGTGCTCTTAATTTTTATGAATAAAAGAGTACAAAGGTCTATATTGGAACAATTTCAAAGAAAAAAAAAACGAAGTATGAACGTTTCAACAAGACGATGATCCTGCACATAAAGCTAAAAAGATGTACCATGGGCTCTTCGTCAATTTTCGCAATTTTATCACGGACGACAAACTCGTCGGACTTAAGATGCTGAACTATGATGTATAGTTAATTTAGGAGGCAAAGACTGAATCACAACAATGTGGTTAGTCTAAAGAAAGCTTGGCACGAAATACCACAAAACATGCTATGGACTGCAATGGAGTTTTATTCTGGAAGAATCTCATGAAGAACCCAGGAGGGTACACTGAATTATATCAATATATTTAATATTTATAAATCTCAATTTCGAGCACTGCAATTTCTATTGAGGGTATGAATGTTTGCTTGTCACCATATTTAACTCGCATTTTGTAGACATCAATTTCGACAACAAAGTAATTCAGTTGAAAATTGTCTACGTTTTGGCGGTTGTAGTTTTATGATATAAGGTTAAATAGCGTGCCTACGACAGCAAATATAGTAAGTGGCATTTTGTTGCTGCAAGACGGGAGATTATGTATGTAATGACGTTATCACGTTCAGAGATACGTTACATGTTATTTGGTCCGGTAATTGAAATAGCCAACTGCCAAAAGTTAAGTCATTAGCACGCCACGTCTATATCAGCGACGCTGAATTTTTTATAGTAATTTCAAAATTGATTACAATAATTAAGAAAAGCTCCTACCTTCTTCTGCTTCTTTTCATCTATATAAGAGCAGTCGCTTCTGCAGCATGTATTCTTAAAATGTAAACTATTTTTATATAAAAAGTAATTTTGCAAAATATTAAAACTGATCACTGGTAACATGGACATTTTAGGTGTCCCAAACATGCACATTATATTCTACAGCACAGAGTAAAGTACCAACTTTGTACTAAATTAAAGTTGATGTGCCTCCCATTGTTAATTTTCTACAAAAAAGACATGTTCGGTTTTAGTTATATCTAGAATTATCATACATAAACATTAAGAAAATTGCAGTAAGTATTGTTGAGTAGTTTTAACTACGGAAAACGTTCTTGGTGCTTAGGGCTTGGTGCAAGTTTAGAATTATTCAATAAGGACTAAGGTTTGACTCTTTCTTTATTAATCTAGCATAGATGATGGTAGACTAATGGAGCTCACAAATTCTATTCTCCAGCACCTTCCCAAGAAAGCCCTAGCCAGCCTAAGCACAATCTTTAATGCCTGCCTAAGGCTAGGCTACTTTCCCCTAGCATGGAAACCGGGCAAAAACAAAACAAAAATAAGTAGTTATAGGCCAATAAGTCTTCTCACCACCCTATCCAAACTGCTGGAAAGAATAATTCAAGTTAGACTAAATGCCGTTATTGAAAACCAAAACACAATCCCTACCTTTCAATTCGGATTTAGAAAAGGCCACTCTACATATCATCAAATACAACGTATAAGCGAACTTATCGAGCGTGGCTATGAAAACAAAGTCTACACTGCGACCTTATTTCTAGACATCTCACAGGCCTTTGACAGAGTGTGGCTTGAAGGTTTAAAGCTAAAAATCCTAAATATTGACATGCCTCCCTACCTAAAAGCCATTTTATTCTCATTTGTCGAAAACAGAACCTTTGCTGTACGAGTGAACTCCACGCTATCACAAACCAAAAATATCCATGCAGGTGTTCCGCAGGGCAGCGTCCTGGGTCCAGTCCTATTCTCCATTTACACCTCTGACCTGCCTGAAACTAAGGCAACTCTCGCCACCTTTGCGGATGACACAGCCATCTTCACTCAAGCATCGTCATTGGACGAAGCAGTACAAGCTCTCCAACAAGCCACAAACCAGCTTTCTCGCTCATTTCAACAGTGGAATACCCAAATAAACCCAGATAAATGCCAAGCAAAAATATTTACTCTTAGACGAATCACGAATCCCAACCTAGTTCACATTAATAATAAACCAATACCGTGGAAATCCAACGATTCAGCAGTCAAATACCTCGGTATTTACCTGGACACACGGCTGAGTTGGGGCTTTCACATTAACCAGAAATTAATCCAGGGATATGCCAGACTCAAACAGCTGTACCCACTAATTAACCGTAAATCTTCCCTAAAAATTGAATGCACTATGCTGTTATACAAAACCCTGCTACGACCACTAATACTATATGGATCACCGATATGGTGCAACACGTCTCAAACCAACTTACGCAAAATACAGAGGTTCCAAAACAAAGTGCTACGAATTGCAGTCAACGCGCCCTGGTACATTCGGAACACACAGCTACACCAAGAATTAGGAATCATGCCCATTGAAGACTACATTAAAAAGTGCAAAAAGTTTATAATCAACTCAAGTGCGTGTAGTGGTGCGGTTCATTATGAACTCTTTCGAACAAAGATACACACAAGACTCAAACGTCAACTACCTCAGGACATTATATTAACCGATAGTGAAAATTACTGAAACAGTCACTGAAATGTTTGCTGAGACAGCTAAAAGTCTCCTTATGTTATGTAATCAAAGTCATGTATATAATTTACACAACATCACTGCTATGTATAACAAAATTGTATTTGTTGATCTAGCAATAAATGTAACCTTTCAAAAAAAAAAAAAGACTAATGGGGTATCAGGAACTTATGGCAGACGGCTCTGTGGTCTCATAGTTTTCACTTTGGGAGATAAACTCCTAAATGCTAGGACGTTTCTCACAGTCACACGAAAGCTTGACACTTGCATATGGTATTATGGCATTCGGGAGAAGGTCAGAAATCTATCAGCGAAGTATTATTTTGATTAGTAAAATTTTTGTTACTAATCTTCTTAAATAGAAAAACCAGGAAATTACGAAAATTCATCTACATTTTGAGAAATGCCAGACAATCGAGACTAATTGAACAGAGCAACAAACTCAGTTTATGAGTTTGCGACTAGTATGAAAGTCATTTAGAACATTTTGTAGTCTTTTTGCGTAAGGTTCCATTTTCTAGAGACTATTGTTATGCTATCCTCTTCGTAAAGCTATCCCAGAACCGTAATCACCTATGTCACTTGTGCGATGGATTGTGAAGAAATTGCCATACTTCCCCGAAGTTGTATGTGCTCTGTTGATAAAAATAGCTTCAGACCTATTGGTAATATAATTATCAGCAAATATCCTCATCCCTCTTAGACTTTTTCTATTATATGGTCTCATATGAACACAACAATTTTCCCAAGCGCGTCACCATTATTTCACGTCTTCTTAGCAGTTCATCCAATAGAACCGTTTTTCAACATTTTGCAGCATCTTAATTCTGAAGTGTTCTCATAACGCCCCAAATTCTGTAGAACTGATAACTACAACTTCGATTCAATGCTATTGACGTTTTCCGAGGTTCTCGTTAGAAAACCGTATTCTAATTTTAACCAATCCCATTAGACCTAATAAGCCTTTATCACTAAATTCAACACGCCGGCTTCTTCCCATAGTAGTCTTGGTCCTTGGTGCTTTTATTCCGGTGCTATTACCAGTTCCATTTATGGTACACCAATATTAAGAAAACTGCGATAAATATCAATGAGCAGTTTTAACCGTAGAAAACGTTCTTCGATCCTTAGAGATTTAAGCAAGTCTAAAATGATTCAGCAGAGGCTAAAATTCTATAGACACGCACCGTTTCTCTTTATTGATCTAGCATTGATGATGGTAAACCGTACAGACGCCTAACGAAGGAAACAAAATCTATGGCAGGCGTCTCTGTAGGCCTCATAGTTCTAAAGGCCACGAAAGATTGGATTGTCGTGAATCGGGATGCTATCGCGA
The DNA here is from genome assembly GCA_036346155.1 of Sinelater perroti. Classification (NCBI taxonomy): domain Eukaryota; kingdom Metazoa; phylum Arthropoda; class Insecta; order Coleoptera; family Elateridae; genus Sinelater; species Sinelater perroti. The sequence goes on along the minus strand of JARFIY010000046.1, from coordinate 654,668 downwards.
ACATTTAGAGCACTTTGAATGTACTCTTGAATGTCGGGATGTTTCCCATCGGCGCACTAAACCATGACACCACACATATGAGTATTGTCGTTCTCAGAAGGACGTAAGAAACTTATCAATAAAGTATTATCATTTGGTTAAATCATTTACGATTAGTCTAATTCATCAGCAAATTTAGTAAATTGCCTCAAGTCTGACTCAAAAGAAGCATTTATCAGGAAAGCGAGACTATTTTTCGAATGCAACAAAGATGATGTATGAGTTGGATTATATAGTTCCCTTAGTTAACAAAAGTAAAGTTATTAATACTAATACCATTATTAGTCATTTATTTCCATAGATCGATCTGTCCTTGCAATTTCCTTTTATACGGTGCATCTTACACGCTAGAACCTTTGCTGTCCATGCGTCGAGAGTTTCCAGTAAAACTTTTTAAATCTCGTGTCCTTTTTGTAGAAAGTCTAGTTTCATAGTTAATTGAACGACTATTTTCTCCGTAATTTTTTTTGTCCCGAACTGCAAAATGAGTTGTAGAGGAATAATGATACTTCCCCGCAGTTACATATGATCTGATGGTAAAAATAGTAATAAAATTTTCTACATTGTATTTTCTTATAGAAGTTTTATTCTTTCCAAGACAGACATTTTCGAGACGCATAATTTACACTTCTGGTGCCATTCCTTTTGGTCTTCTTTACCGCCCATCCAATAGAACAGTTTTTGAACTTTTTGTAGCGTTTTCTTAATTCTGAAGATACCTGGCTTATCGGCACTCATAACTGTGACTCAGATTCAATGTCATCGAAGTTCTTTGAGGTTTTTGCCAGAAGATTATATTCTAATTTTTGAGGAATCCCATCACATCCAATAAGCCTTTATCAGTAGGTTCAGCGTGTTGATTTTTTCTCATAATAATTTCGTCCTTCGATGCTTTCATTCCGGCGCCATTACCAATTCTAAATCAAGTTCTTGTGGCAAATACCGATTATTAAACACAGGAATTTACAAACCTTTATTCTGGTTACAAATTTTAGCAAAAAGATTCTGCATCTATCTCCACCTCTAATTTTTTTTCAGACTCTTGGAATACTGAGTTCTCTTACTTGTAAAATCTCCAAAGTGTTTTACGTTTACTTATAATCCTTTTCTCAAACTTCAAAAATGTTCTTCCTTGTTCTGCATTAACTATTGTCAGGAATTCCGGAATGCTGTTTTGCGTTTATTTTTATTTTTTCTCTAAATTTTGCAAGTGTTCGTTTGCATTTTTCAAATTTGCGCTCATACTTCTGAACTGTTCTCCTGCGTTCATATTTCCTTTTTATAGCTTTCTTTTTAACTCACCGATCGAATTTATGGAATAATGGAATAAAACTTTTCCTTGTGATCAGTACCAAAATCATCCCAAATCTTTAACAGCTTTCCTTTCGCGAAACTTGTATCACGCCTATCCTCAATCCTTCCAAAGAGCTCGACTTTCTGTGTAAGCCATTACAATAGTTTATTTACTGCAAAAATCATAGATGTCGAAACTTGAGAATTAACGTACATCGGTTTTGTAACCCTCATCCAAATAGGTCTTTCTATTCACAACTATTTGTTAAGAAATTTCAAGATTTGCACAATTATGAAAGCTAGATTATCTTCGAAGCGTTTGTGCATACTTTTAGTTGCATTGTTCCTCAAAAACTTTTTGAAAAGACGAAATTGTCTAAACAGGGAAATGTTCGAACTTAACTCAAAGGTTTATATAGATCCGTTGCTATATTTACTCAATCATTTTTAATGTTACAACATTTAACGCTCCTGGCTAGCACAATAAAGTTGCCATTTAAGTGCTTGCGTACGATTTTCAGTCTACTCTCTTTGACTGCTAAGTTACGTCAATATTGCGTAAACTATTGTTGTTATATCAATAATAGCTGAATACTTCTAGGGACTACTTCTACATAAAATTCAACTTGTGTGTAAAAAACCCAACATTAAATAAAAATCAATTCACTCAAAAGTGGATTTTGATTAATAACTTTATTTTTGTAACAAAAGCATTAGCAAATATTTAAATAGTCGGTCGTACAATTTTCATGAGCCAAAATAAAAAATGCCGCAAATTTTTTTTCGGATATGAATTCAGTGTGATCTAAATGTATACAATGGAAATTTTATGTGCACTAAAATAGACCACAATTCAATTTCGATGGCATCTGCGCGTTTTAAAAATATGGTGATGTGCTAAAAAGTAGGATGAAGGTCGCCATCAAATGCTCCCGAAATAGAAGCCTGACCTCGACGCTTATGCAATCATGACCTGAAAGATCCATTGAAAATTGGAATGTAATTGCCTGTAACGCGATTGATAAAAATCAATTGCATGCTCACAGCTAATTACATGGGTACACTTACATAAGGCTCGTCACATTCTTTTTTTATATTGCATACGTTGATTTGCAGTATGATGTTTTATTGCATCAAGATCTAGTAAAGAGTAAAAGTTATTATTATAAAACAGTACAAATGACAAATTTCATTTTAAAAATTTAGTAGAGATAATTACAACTTATTAAACTAGCGAGGTCGTTCCTGAAACTAGCAGCTTTACATTTTCATAAAGCATTATTTTGGTTGGCTGAGTTTGATCAATGATTTTGATAGTGGCTTAAATATTAATAAACCATCACGTGTAAATATCGACTAATTCTCTACGTCATCATATTCTACACAAGATTACCAAAAATATCTAACAGTCGACCCCCGGGAGCCCAGTCACCGTCGCAGAGTTGTAAATAACTCCAGCGATGGAGTAGCGCGTGGACATCGAGAAAATTCTAGGTGCGTCACAAAAGAAGGTTCCACTAAATTGCTGGGCGTGTTGAAGTCGTGAATCTTCTAGAAATATGTAGTTATTTCAATGCACGACAAACAATTAAGAGGGCAGTTCCAAACAGTTGCGGCAAAGTATAGTGCGCTAGAAAGGAAATTGGTAAGTGAAAATAAATAATTAGGGGTTAATTAGTGAACAACAGTTTTTAAAACTAAATTATATATAAAATCGAGTTAGTTTAATTAGTTTCAGGAGTGGGATTTATCTCATTTCGTCATATCGACGCACAAACTGAAAATGACGTAGCTGTTCAATATCACATATTTAGGAACAGACCAGAAGCTTAATAAGAGAGTTTGAAAAACGTTTCTAAATTTTGAATAAAGATTAAAAATACCAAAGGAGGTCAAGCAAGGTATTACAGACAAATACAGAAGAATATTCTAGAAGTTATAAGAAGAACAATCCAAAAGTTACAGTAGAGCATTTTAAATAGAATTTCTAGAAGTAGAGATGGATTTCACAGAACGTCTCCAAATTTTAAGAGAAAATTAAAATAAGTACAAAAACAGATAGAAGCAGATGCTTTGTCGACAAAGAGTCGTGTACAAATTTTTTTAACTAAAAAAAAGCTTTGTGTGTTGCACACTATTAAGGTGTTTGAAGATTTGGGGTAGCTGCAGAAACTATACTAAAACTAAGAGCTTAAATCTAGTGAGGAAGATTTGTTTGGTACAATTGTATTCTATAAATTTTCAAGATCGTCTTCTTGGAGAGAACCTTAGAAAAGGTAAATGGCATTGAATCCAGGTCACGGCTGAGAAGTGTCGAAGGTTTTATTACATTATTTGATTAATAGAGCGTCAGCAAGACACCTCGAAATTAAGAAGACGTTGCAAAAAATTCGAGAGAGACTCTATTGGATAAATGACAAAGAAGTAAAAGTCACTTGCATCAGGAAACAAGTTTCTTAAAAAGAGAAAAGCATTGCAGGGATAACATAATGTGAATAGTTCAAGTAATAGGACAATTAATACAATTATCTACGGTTAACTGCTACTTCTACTACTAGAATACATGCAACTTTGGAGCAACATAACGATTCCTCCATAGCCCTTTCTATTAGTGGCATAGGTCGACGTTCTGCAACAGAACGGTTTTAACCAGAGTGTAATGTAACGGTTGACCCCCGAAAGCCAAACTTCTCTGTGGGAGTTGCGGACAGTTGCGGCAGCGGAGCAGCGCGTAGACATCCAGAGAGTTAGAGTTTTACAGGAATTTGATATTGTGAATAATGTGTATGGTAAATCGCATGGTGGTCTAAGTACTTCGGAAAACAGATAGGTCAGTAGAAATAAAGAACTGGTGATAGTATTAGAATATTAGTTAATTCGTGTTTGTAGAAATATATAGTATATGTATAGATAAAAACTAAGAAAAAATAAATCAAACCTCTAAAAAAATTATTATCTGTAAATGACAAACTTGCAAACGTTCAAGTTAAAATTTAAAATTGTAAAAAGATAAAATAAGAAAATAAGTGAGCTTCGAAGTTTACGGCAATAAAATAAAAACTATTAAGGCGATTCTGAAGTATCTATATAATTCAATTCTCAAAAGTAAACAGGAAATGTCATAAAATGTCTGTTTTAAATAACTACTTCACGACCATTACTTTTCGATTGAAAAAGTCTTGTTTTTAAAACTTCCAAAATATTATTACGTATGTGAGTCAAATTTGAACGAGATTTTTTGTTTTACTGTTGATATGGTGACACCCGGATACGACAAAAAAAAAGGCTATCAGCGTATACATGAGTGGCTGATCTTCCATTTCGTTTCGTAGAAATTGAAATTACCTAACCAATAACTAATGTCATTGCACATGTCTTAAAATAAAGTTTTTACGTTTGGTAAAGCAACGTTCGCAAGATAATTCTCCTGTCTCCTGAATGCTAAACAGAAGATTAGGCATTTTGAACTATCTCAGAGTCTTCTCACGTCACTGGATACTAACGTCTAATACAATATTATTGCACCACCGACTACAACTGAGGTATGCAGTAGAGCACAGAAGGCGAACAAAAGCCAAAAAAAAGTTGTTTCAATTAGAAGTGCAGTTCTTTTTCTTCTTCTTCTTCGCCATTTTGAGCTTAAGTAAAATTAGAAGAAATGTAGTGGACGACGGTAGTTGTAACTATTTACAGCACCCAATGGAGTTCCTATAATGATCATCAATTTCGATTCTTTATGGATGTAAAGATAGTGATTTACGAGCAACAATAAGCTAAAGGAATTTTTGCAAAAATAACTACAAGAAAGACGGGGAGATGTATTAATTTTACATTGAAAATCCTCATTTAAATTAAAATTTAATAGACAATAAGTTAAACTATTCAAAAATAAGAAAAGGGACAAATCATAAACGTTTGAAATCAAATTAAAACGACATATGCCAACAACTACAACAAAAGTAAAAATATTGGTGAAACGGTTAAAAATGGCAAATAGTACTAAATTTTGTTACCTACAAGTACTAGATTTATCATTGTTTGTCTTCTTTACAGAAGTGTAGAAAAGATAGGTAAAGAAACTTAACTTTAAAATCACAATTGCTTTCATTAAGAAAGATAAGACTAAAAACTATTATTAAAATACATAATAACAAACATCTCATTCTCTTTCAAGATAAAGGGCACTACAATTTTTCTTATGTTTACAAGATTTGTTTTCATATTTGAAAAAAAAATTAGGCGAGTAGATCAATAACTTTCATCTCAAACTTATGAAAATAATTAAACAAGACTATCATTAAAAAAATGACACAAAATCACTTTAAAGTTATAATAGTATTTTGAATTATACAGTATTTATTGCACATAAGAGTTAAAATTCAAACTTGTCAGAAATATAAGCAAAGTTAGAACCACTAGTAGATATAAATAAAAAACAAGAAATATGGACAATAAGTTATGTATGATACAAAAGACATTAATTAAATTGAACTGGAAAATGTTTATTGACAGAAAAAAATAATAAACTCAACTGATAGGACAGGATACACAGATTGAGATACTTGAAAAAGAACTAAAAAAGCAACATTTACTTAAGAAACAAACTAAACATTTAAAAAGAAAGAACTTGAATTAAATGAAAAAATTGTAATAATATTGCAAGATAATAGAATCATCTACTACACATTTGAACAGAAAGTAAACAAAAACAGCTGATAAAATGTGGCCTGGCTGAGCTATAAGCGTACGTTTGGTTGCTTATCCTCAGGACCGTTTTGAATATCTTACTTTCCAAAGATCACCGAACCGATTTATCCGACTATTAGCATTTGTAAATAAATTGTTCCACGTTCAAATTGTCAGCATAGGACGCCAAAAATACCTTTTTGCGGATAATCCCTCCTATTAAATATGGCTAAATATGGCAAAATAAGCACTAGAAAAAAATAAATTCACAAAACCCAGCTAGGAAATTGACAATCCAAGAACAACATAATCCAGTCAGCAAGATGACATAAAAATAGAAATAGCGAGCTGCAAAAGATCTAAAATGACAAAAAATAGTAATAGGTGTATAAATAAGTTCTCAGCTTTTTTTTCTGCAAAATTAAAGTTTTATTTAAAAACAAACAAAAAAAGCTTAAGTATCAAAGTATTCTCCGTTGGCATCGATGACCTTTACCATCTTTCGGGTAGCTTGCGAATTCCCTGGTGACAAAAGCTCACCGGCTTCGAGACGATAAAAGTTATCGATGCATTTTCGGACTTCTTCTGTTTTGAAGTGCGTATCAGCCAAGTGATGCTGTAACGACCGGAATAAATGATAATCGGAAGGGGCCATGTCTGGGCTATACGCCGCATGTGGGAGAAGTTCCCAGCCTAACGCGTCTGCAGCTCATCCGTGTCAAATGTTTGAGGGCGCCCAGCGCGTGGTTGATCTTCAAGACTAAACTCTCCTCCACGAAATCTTTGGTACCACTTTTTGCACGTTGCATGACTTACAGCATTCTCACCATATGCAGCACAAATCATTTCGGTGGCTTCAGCAGCGTTTTTCTTAAGATGAAACGCGAAGTGGATAGAAAATCGAATATGCTCTTTTGTGATTGCCATCGTGAACACAGCTGATTATTGAGGTTATGTGCATCAAACGCCAAATCGCATGATGTTTCGAAAGACCAAATGTCATTGCTTTAAAACCGCAAGAGAGCGGACTAATACGTTACATGTAAACGGTGATTTGCGTCTTGTGAAATCTAAAGCTGAGAATTTATTTATACACCTATAAGTAAACATTTTAAAAATATCTTGGGGCAAAGAATAATTTTAATAATAAAAATGCTAGAGACAAAAGATAAATAAAGTTTTCACAAATAATTGGGAAAGACTGATAAAATTACAGACAAAAAATAAATAAGAAGTAAGAATAATAAAACAAGAGTTAAAGGTTGCAAAACGAGAACAATAAGCGAAAATTAGTAGAACCAAATAATATGAGCAGGAAAATGGAGAAAACGGCAACTACATCATGTCGACGAACAAAAAACTAAGACTAAATAATAACAGAATAAAAGCCATAACAAACAACTGCACTTAAAAAATAAGAAGAAGAGTGCAAACCTAAATTTGCAACTACCGAAAGCTTTAACGAATACGATGGACGAACAATTTCATAGCTTAGTTATGCTTGGCCGACTGGTAATTGCTGTGCTTGTCGAATTAATCAAAAAACAAACTCAAGTTCGATTGAATAAAAAAAATTGTTCGATGCCCGATTTGGTTGAAAATGTTTTGTTTTGGGCTGAAGTACTTGTGTGCCTAATTTGATGTCAATCAGAGCTTAGTTTTTGAATTATCGTGATGGCAGACACACGCAAACGGGATTGTAATGTCATTAACTACCTCTTAAACGTTACCACGCTTTCGGTAATTAATAAAGTGTACAAATAATAGGAAATACATAGCAGTAGTACGGAAAATAGATAACAATGCGATAGAGAATATATTAAAGGAAAATGAAAGAACATACCAAACCACTAAATAAAGAAGATAATATACATACCTAAAATGTAAACCTATGATTAGAAAAAAAGTAAACAAACGAGAAATAGTAGAACTAAAGTGAAACAAAACAGAGTTAACTAGAGTTGTAAAATTACTTGAAAACTGTTTTTTATATTATTCAATAGTAAAACCAAGGAAAGAGGTTAAAAATAAGTATGAATAATTGTAAATGAAGATATTAATTAAAAATTTGAAGCAATGTCTTTGTGAATAATGTAAATTGAAGGAAGAATGAAAAGGCATAATTTATTAATTTTTTTAAAAGGTATAATGAGAGATAAAAATAAAAAGGAACAATCAAAATATTGGACAAGAATGTAAAGAACCATATTCGAAATAAACTAGAAATAGAAACAGTTATACACATTTGCAGTGAAGGAAAGGAGAGTACAAGGTATAATAGGTTTCATAGAATATCCAGAAGAATTACAATATTCGACAAAAGCAGAAATAGAAACCCAACGCGGCGCGTATTATCTTATAAAATGCCAAGATGATAATAGAAGGAAAATGAATATCAAGGACAAAAAATTAATTAAAAGAAAAATAGAAGTGGTTTGACATATTATATAATAAATAAAAGAAGTTACGATAACAGTTAATACGCAGTGATTATTAGGGAAAAATTTAGAAGATAATGCATTACATAAACATAATAAATTATACTATGAGCAATTGAAAACAGGACACAAACGTTGAAGAAAGTTTGAGAAAGAACTAAACCATAAACATAAAACAGACAACAATTCATTTTGGGGCTGACTGGGACAGGAAAAGAACATGCATTGAGAAATAAGAGGCAAAAACAATCAAAATCAACATTACCTGATATTTTAGAGATATGGAGGGAATATCATAAAAACATACTTATTGTTAAAAAATACATACGTCACCCTAAAATACATACTTGACGTCAGCTGAAAACGTATAGAAATAATAAAAATAAGGATTACCCTAAAGTAAAAAGCAAAAATGTAATGGCGAGTGGAGGAAGCAACGTAAACCTCAAAATTATAAAATCGTTGGAAAAAATAAAGAAATACATAATTTTGAAAAATATACAAAGGAAGGTTGAGATACAAAAAAAATACAGAAAGATTAAAAATAATATAATAATCCTAGTGCTACAAAAAGAAGATTAAATAGACTGTCAACACACGGAAATCTTTGAGAAAAGAATACGAGATATTATCAAGTTAAGCTTAGAAAATAAACAAGCAATATACAAAGCAAATAGACACAATTAATAACGTATTCATTCTAAGAAATATTATGGAAGAGCAACAGAGAAAGGAGAAAAGCTATACTTTACATTTAGAGACATACAACTATTATTTGCAACAGTACAAAGAGAAATTATCTGAAAAGGTTTAGAACAAGTATATACAAAAAAAGTAACAGGCAAAATATCAATAAAAGAAGAAATATTAAAAAAAATAAAATACGAGTTGCACCAGAAGACAGCTAAGTTCTTTGTCATTTTTAATATTAGTGGATGGGCTAATTAAGAATACAAAAATGCCACAAGTACAGACAAAAATAAAATACCAAAATATGGAAATATAATATAAACAACATTAAATTAGTGGTAGAGAATATGAAGGAAAAAATAATATACGAAATATAAAAGTAACTTTCAAAAATAAAACTTTAGCAACGGCGATAGATTACGAATATTAAGAAAGTACATTAAAAACAAATGAAAAAAATAGAAAGCAAAATTGTAAACAGGTTAAGGAAGGTTGGGAACATACACTATGAGTTAAAAAAGATAATGTAGAGAAATATAATTAGAAACAAGAAGAAAATGTATACAATACCATAGCTATACCCAAATTTATATATGAAAACGAATCTCGAGTACAACAAAAATATAATAAAGTAAAACAATTGCATTAGAAACAAAATACTTAAGGGAAATTTGTGAAAAAATTAAAACACAAACAAGAAAACTAAAAACAAATCACAATAAAAACCAATAACGTAAAAAATTTAAAAAAATAAAATAACTGGGAAACGTAATTAGAATAAAAGATAACAAACCAGTTAAAAGAAAAATGAAAGAAAGTAGAGCCAATAAAAGAAAACAAAGCAGTGCAACAAATATGGATAGAAAAGATGGTAGAAATAGAAAAGAAAAGAGGAAAACGATAGGATAAGTGATGAAATTGGCTACATATTTACGTAGATAAAAGTTTAGGAAAACTGGCGCTTTACAAAAGTATAAGCAATAAGGCAAGAAAAAAAAAATCCCACAGCTGAATAATTTAGAAAATTGTGGACAAACCCTATATAACACGTAGGCTGTTTTGTAATACCTGAGAACATTACTCTCAAATTGCTTGATATAAATATACGTGATTTGGCACGCGCATCAATGAGTTTATTTTCTGTTGCTTTTTCAGGTAGCCATTGATGTAAATGTAGGCTAATTCTGAATAGAGGTCTTTCATTACGTTTGATAAATTGTTGGACTTGATGCACACATCATCCATACTCTGTTTATCAACAAATTGTGGGAGTTTTGCTTAGAGATCATGCCGTTTTCTAACGGTAGAGCTAATTAGAGAAAAACTTACTCAGAAAAGATCAACAGTCAAAATTAAGGGTTGATAGAATGTTAGTGAAGAATAATTAATAAGGATTTTTCTTATAAATACAAATATCTGAAATTAAACAATTTAACTTGATATAAAAAACTCATTTTACACTTATTTTAACAACAGAAGCAATCATTCTAGTGCTACAATTAAGACTATTAAGAAAAGCTAAATTGAAATAGTTACATAGTACAAATTTTTCTACGACTTAACGTTCTTTGTAAGAACTAAACAAATCTGGAAGGAGCATATTATCATATTAAAATGAATCAGCAAATTCTGAGTTATGTATTCCAGATGACGAATATAACTATACCGGGTCTTTCCTGAAGGTATTATATAATATTAATATAATAAAACCAGTTCGCAAAGCTACGATATAATAGGCAGCCGATCATATTGAGCCATAATGCGCATGCGTAAATAAAAATGGAATCACTGGTCAATTTACTTGGGGATTGGACGCCGTTATATAAGTATACGTAGTGTCCAACTGTTGCACTTACAATGACTGAGCAAAAATCTACAAAACTTCTAAGACTTGTAAGAAGTTGGAACATCTGTCCGCAGAATAATGCAATAAGGCATGATCCAAACGATTCAGAGATGGCTATGAATGTATCAATTTAACAAAGATTGGTGATTGGCAAGCTGAGAACCAGAAGATGAGTTTGCGGCAAAATTTGTTCCATGACTACCAGAACTAAAGTCATATCGCGTTGCACTTGCAAATAAGTTGCTTCAGACTGTTATTAATAAATTCAAAAGGTCATAACCGGAGATAAAATGTCGGTCTACGGTTACGATCTAGAAACAAAGGCTTAGTCGTCGCAATGGAAGTCTCTTGGACTGCCACGTTTGGAGAATGAATTTAGGTTGAAGGAAACTGAAGTCACATATAATGTGTCATATGTACATTTTGCCATTATAATTATAATTTTTTGTACTACACAGTTTGAAACTTTTGGAATAGACAACATATAATTACACAACTTCTTTGGATAACAGTTTCAGCAACTTGCTTTAAGTTGCAGATGTTAATTTGTCAACAAACATTTCATTGTGACGAACACTATTTATGTAGTACTGTCTCTTTGCTAATGTTATAATATTTAAATTGTTGATTCCAAAAAGTGAAAGATCTCACTTTATGTCTTGGTCCATAAACATTTTGAATTTTCCTATTACCACCCACATATGAAGTACATCAATAGACAAACTAGAAGAAAATTTCATTATCTTTCTTTGATATCAATGGTATGAATGGCTATTAAACAGTAATATTTTACAACAAAACTGACAAATAAATGAGGAAGATCAAAAGGTAGCTTCTGCTCGACAGCAACACTTGCACTCATCTTTCTGCTTTACCATCTGCCTGTTTCTTGAAGTAAAATTCGAGTTGGGGGAAATTTAATTTCAAATTATAGAAAAGATAAAATTTAACAGACAATTTGTATACACCAGTCTACAAATAGAGAAGAAGAATATGTTAAAAAATAACAACTAATTTAAAAAACTATAATAATATAAAATATAGTTATTTAACAGTCACACCTCGTATTTTGAATTAGAATGAAGTGCACGCGCGTGTGTACATGTACGTATAAATAAGCGTGCGTGCGTGCATCTATTTACATATAAAGTAAACAAAAACAGCCTATACATACACAACAGCTGTGGCGTGGCTGAGCTCTTAGCGTACGTTTGGTTGCCTATCTTCAGGATCGTTTTACACATCTTACTTTCTAAGGCTACTTAGCCCACTGTTATCATTTGTAAATAAATTGTTCCACGATCCCATCTTGCAAAAATTTGAAGAATGGCGGGTGAAAAATTGTCAGCCTAGGACGCCAAAAATACCTTTTGCGGGCAACCCCTAGTATGTTCATATTTGTGTATGTGTGGGCGTACGGTGTTTTCTAAATATAAAATATACATGCGCACGAATCATACATACACACACGCAACTTGTAAGAAACAATGAACTTACCTGTATAACAATAAAAATGGATGTCAAACATTTAAGTTTAAATTTGCGATAAATTTAGCAAATAAGTGCAAGAGCCCCGAACTGCGGTAAGACCACGTCACATATTAAGCAGCTTATCTGATATTATTTATCGTTTTGAAGTACATATACGTGTACACTTATCCATTTCTGATAAGAAAATTAGAGAAACTATAAAACTAAAATAATAAGTGCAATAAGAAAAATGCTCGCACAATTTATAAAATTAGACTTTTAGTTATCCTACTGTACGATTGCGTGTTATTAGCGCCGCGGCCATATTTCGTAGCGTTGACGCCGCGACCCTTCTAGGTACTTGAGAACCGTGTAGTTTGCTCCGCAAAGTTATTAACTACCTGAAGGCCAAGGCGCTATAATTACCGTTAACTACTTTTCTGGAAACATTTTAACAGTAAACAGTAAAATGGACCGATTAGAAAATTATATTAAGGGCTGTACTGATCCAATCGCTTCTAATTTTAAACTATATATTTTTCAGCCCACATTATACATATACTGTTCGAAAAACTTCTGAATTTTATCAAAATCTACTGATGAAGATGTGCCTGGCGCATTTTTGTTTCTTTAAATCTCTATAGCTCGTTTTCTATTTGTATGTCCAAATATATATAATTCATTTTTATGTGTTTTTAAGTTTATGGAGTAACTTCAGTTCGGTGAAAAAAGTGTAGTCATTTTCCAGCCAGCAAAATAATCGTTGAACTCAGTTATTTTCCCGTCGGTTGGACTGTCTTACATGATTGTAACGAACGCGTCTTCTACTATGCTGATTCGTAAATGTGCTAAAGCAACACCGATCGTCTGCACCTTTCTCCACGCTGCCTGGTTGAAGTGCTACTGATATCCTCGTATGTTTGATTTTAGAAAAGTCTTTGTAAGCGCTTGAAACAACGGAAACAGTAGACTGCTTGGCAAATTGTAAAATTGAAACGCGAGAAATAAATGAAATTAATATACCTTACCTTAAAAACTGCAGTTTTGGAGTCAAGCATTACACATTTTCATATACTCTACTGGCGATTTTTTTAAGTTGAATAGACGAATGTACGCCTTCTTAGTTTTATCTGGCAACAATGCAAAAATTATTGAAACCACATTCGTTGCTACATGGCTGCTTCCCACATCAGCATGCATTGTGTATAATTGATAAAATTGCTTAGCCACACTTGGTGATCAGGATGGCACCTTTTAGCGCCAGACGCATCTTTATCACTAGATTTTTGACAAAATGCAGAAATTTGCCGAACACCATATGTAATATGTGGTCTGCAAAATAAATAGTTTAAAATTAGAAACGATTGTATCAGCACAGCCCTTAATTTAATTTTCTAATCGGTCACTTTACTGTTTACTGTTAAAATGTTTCAAGAAAAAATACTTAACGGTAATTACAGCGCCTCGGTCTTCAGGTAGTTAGTAACTTTGCGGAGCAAACTACACAGTTCTCATGTACCCAGAAAGGTCGCGGCTCTAACGCTACGAAATATGGCAGCCGCGCGAATAACACGCAATCGTACAGTAGAAGGATAAATAAAAGTCTAATTTTATATACAAAATTATTATAAAAAAAGGTTTGTCAACGTTAAATGTAATTATTAAATCCATAAAATAAGAACGGTAGATAAATAAAGCCATAGTCAACATCACATGCATCAAACAACCACCACCGTAGAGCAGAAATAGAAAGCCTGAACAATCAGATATATCAGAGAAAGCTAAAAACACGTTTGTATAATATATAACACAAAATAAATTTCTCTTGGTTATGCATTTGTCTAACCTAATTTATATAATTGGTTGCCTAACTCTTCTTAATAAATAATTAATTTTCATGAAAAATGTAATAAATATACAAACTAAAATAAAATTCAGCTCAAAAAAGAACAAGATTCATTTAAGAAAAACGCTTTCTAAAATTACACGCAGGATTGAAAATGGGTGTGCTGTAATTCTGCAATTGAAGGCAGCAATGCGCGTCGGCGTGTAAAAAAAGCTCATCAAGGAACAACTAAAATTGAAAATAAACAAAGCGTGGTCGTCCAACAACGTAGATTGCGTAAGAAAATGTCTGTGCGGTGATGAGCTCACACGGCAAATCACTGCATCACTTGATGTGTCATTGCAGATCGAAAATAAGTATCCCGCGTGCTAAAACAAGTAAAGATAAAGTACGATAGCCTGTTCTATTTTTAATACACAGTATTTATGTATAAACTGGGAGGATACAATCAAAAATTAAATGATGTGAGAGTTGTTTCGTTTAAAATTGTGGCAAGGCACAGTATAATGTCCAGCGTCATCTTTATATTAAATTAAAATACCTAAAAGCAAAAAGCCAACGAACGCTATATTTGAAATAGAATAATTTGTAATTTTTATACAAGGTGTCCCAAAAGAAAATTTCTTTTTAAAGGTAGTTATAAAAAACAAAGGAGACGTCTATTAAAAAAACTTTTATTTGTTATTAAAACACATACTTTGGGACATTGTTTTTTAAAAATAATGCACACTCACAATGCTCTTTTAAAAGAGAAGCAAAATTTCTGAGCACTGGGCGGCCGTAGTCTGCATTTATTGACGGTATTTTCTTTCAATTGAACTAGAGAGTCCGGATTGCTGCTGTATACTCTGATTTAAGATAGTCCCACAAGAAAAATCCCTAGGAGTCGAATCAGCTCGTGAAGGCCACTTTAGATCACCTCTTCTAGAAATTCATTTTCGGAAAAAAATTTCACGAATTCGTGGCAGAGACATGATAAAAGTGTGCGATGTTGCTCCGTTTTGTTGGAAACATGTTCTTTGATTATAGTAAAATTTTGCAGTTCAAGTACCAAGCGTTTCCACATAACGCTCTGAAGCCACTGTCACTTCAAAGTCATTCATAGTCATTTTTGGCGAATGAAGGGGTTTCTCGTGCTTGCATTGTGGGTTCATAGCGCTCCAGTTAACGTGACCCTTGAGATGAAAACATGCTTCATCCGAAAATAAAATGTTGTTGAATTAATTGAAATGCTCAGATATACAGTTAACAAATTGAAGCCTCTGACTGGAACAGTTGGGCTTTAATTCTTGCACCAACTGAATGTTATAGGGGCGCAAACACAAATCTTTGCATAGAATGCGGTGTAATGATGATCTAGGCACTTTCAAAGCAGCTAGGTCAGGAGCCGGACTAGAGTACGCTCTCTACGTTGTTCGAACTTACGCATTCATTTTCTGATGAGAAAAACTCTTGGCGCTTGATTTATGTTACGCAAAGCCATGATGATTATTGAACTTTCTCTGTGTAATAATCGCCTAAGCAATGTTTTTATAAAATTTTTGTGAGAAAAATGGACGGCTCACTTCCGAGAAACGCTCCACAGCGACTAATTTCCCGAATGTCGCAGTATGGCGCCCATCTGGTTCGTTGCGTCCACGCAGTGCACCAATAAAATCGAAATTTTCTTTTGGGACACCCAGTATTTAGTTGATTTACGTACAACATACCACTGCTATAAAGAATAATCGACTTTAATTCTTTGTTTTAATCGAAGGTCTACATGAACAAAATTAAAAATTTGAGATTATGGCATAAAATGGAAATAATAATTACCTTCATAACAGTACATTCTGCTTCAAGCTCTACCTTTTTTGAGTAATCTGTGTGCTAATGATGTGAACTACTCCAGATGACCGATATTCTAAAACAAAGTAGCTACCTTGTGTATGTCTGTTTTAAAATTCAGGTGTGTATGATAGAAATAATAGCAGAATTACCCAATTTAATCTACATAAAAACTTCTTATATGTGCTACCATAATTGAGTCGCATTTTTTTGTTAAATATGTCAAAGTTTAAAACAGATTCTTCATACAAATTGAGAGAATAGTATTTAAAGTTACTGAGTGAATGTGATGACAATAGTACATTACGATACGAGTGCGCAAAGTAGGTCGTTCCTGCACTCGCTTCGCTCGTGCGGGATATCGTATACTATTTTTCCTATTGAGTGCGCAAAGTTCGATACTGCGGTGCTGAGTGGGCGGAGGAATGGGGGTTCGGGGCAAAGCCCCGATTAAAAAAAATGTAAAAAGCTATTTCAATATTTTTTACGATAAATTAAAAACTTTTTTTTCATTTATTATTACCATTATTAATATTAATTGTTACATTGCAATTAATAAACTGTACATTTTTTAAAGTATTTAAATCAGCTGCGTTATTTATTGCTACATTTCTATTTGAATCATGGTTTTTTCATTTTGGTTATTTTCATCTGTTATTTTTTCTGAAAATATTTCGGGAGTTTCTGGAATCATGATTACTGCAGGAATTTCATTGGTTATTACGTTACTTTCTGACGGATTCGGATATGCTGTGTTATCATAACTATGCATTTCTTCGTTATCTATGATAGATTAATTTATTATATTTTCATCGAGTCTTAAACGCTTTGAATTTGTTGACCTAGAAGGTATCGCGGATATAATGCGATTACTAATTTCGCGAGGTATTGTGTGTATAGCAACAGTGACGCACGTATGGCTCACTGTCGATATACGCGCGCGCCTTCTTATACTTTCCCACACGCTCATCTACTTTCCCGCACGCTCAGCTACTTTCCCGCACGCTCAGCTGTAGGGATAAAAGCGTGCGGGAAAGTAGTACTTTGCGCACGATAGTAGGAAATAATTTTTAAACGTCGTTGATGTTGTTGAATCTGAGGACTTGTTCACATGTTCCGTGGGTAATAAAACTCAAAAAGTGTAATATACATCAGCATTGAGGTTGAACTGAAAGTGGAGCAGTAATGGATATATTGCTTAACCACACTCACACCTATTAGAAGAATAATTTAATCATATTATTATAAGCAAATCATGGTTGTTCTTAAACTTCTAGTGACAGTGTTAAAATATGTCAAACATTTTATCTGCCTTTGTTTACGCTGTTTTCATTGTTATACTGCATAAACTCCGTCGAGTTATTACAGATTAACTCATACGTACGTTTCTTCTGCATTTTATTACCTGCGGGATGTATAAACAAGGCCTTAAAGTAGTTGTAAATTTATTTGTCATTAATTTAAGTTCACGATTATAAGGCCTGTTCAAGATAATATTTATTTTGTCCTGGATAATAATTAAATATTTTTGGAAGTTTTTGGGAAACAGATTTTCGTAGCAGTTTTTTTTTGCAATATATGCACTGCCTGATGTATATTTAATTTAAATAATTCAAGAACTGTGGATTAGTCCTTGTAGAATTTTGACATAATAAAGATATATTATATCAACAACTGCGTTGAAATAATGATAATTTTATTCACCCTCTTTTAAGAGTACCACAAATTTAGTTCGTATGTGAGAACAAAGAACAGCCCGTAGCGCCGAAAATATTTCTATGTTAATGAAAGCTTAGATATATTTCAAGAAACATCAACTCAAAGATGAGTCTACAATTAAAGATCTCAACATTCAGTTCACATTGAATTTTGAAAATTAACTGGCATCTTTTTCTACATAAAATCTATATGGCGTGACTATTACAGCCAAAAGACCATCGTCTATGAGTGGAATACTGCAACATCATCGTAAAATAGAATTTATCATAAAGTAAACAATTTCGTAGAAAAATTTATTGTGAGTGATACTATCTTAGTCGAGTTAATAAACAAAACAGTGATTTTTAGAAACAAAAAATCCTCAACATATTCACTAAACACAGTTACATGCAGTAAAAGTTAGTGCGAGTCGAGTACGAGCAGTGAACCGGTTCGGATGTCACGTACGCCGTCCGATAACAGTGCGATACGCTTGACCTTAGCTATATCAACTCTTTACAAACGCAGTAAGTTTAAAATTGATTTTATTTTAATATATTTCAATAAAAATTGCAACCCATGCAATTAAAATGGATCAAACAGCGCAACAAAAGCGCAAATTCGGCGATCTATCACCACCTATAAATGAAGTTCAAAAACTTTATGCATGGACAGCTCAAAACCTCCTAGAAAACAATAAATACTATCTTCCGCCACACCTGGAAACTTCCCTAACCGATAAACAATCTTCTGAAGAAGAAACAGAAAATAACCAACCCGATACGACAAAATTAAAATTCCACCAATCTATCTGCCCAATGCAGTTAATCACCAAGCTCTTGTAGAAGACATCAAAAAACACGCAACTGGTGCGTTCACAACTACCTACAACGTATCCACACTACGAATAAACTTAACAAAAGACGAAGATTATCGGAAATTAACTAAATTCTACAGTGATAACCAAATACAGTACCACACTTACCAAAATTCCAACGATAAACCCTTATCAGTAGTCATCAAAAATGTACCACTTTCCTTAACAGACCAAGAAATCAAAAACGAACTCATAACCAATAAAATTCCAGTTCTAAAAGTAGCACGACTGTACACAAAAGAAAAAAACCGCTGCCAGTCTGCGCAGTTGACCTCACCAAAACGAAGAAGCAAAACGTATATTCACGTTAAAAGCAATATTCTACTCTATAGTAACAGTCGAAGAAAGAAGAAAATCCAAGATCATCCCCAATGCTATAGATGTCAGCAGTATGGACATACCAAAACTACTGCACTCAAAAATATACCTGCGTCAAATGCGCAGGCGACCATCAACATACAGAATGTAAAACGACCCAATGACCCACCAAAATGTGCAAACTGTGGAGGAGGCCACAGTGCAAATTATCACGGTTGTCCCCACCATATTAAATTACTGCGGCAACGTACCAAAACCTCGATCCCCACCCCAAAACCCAACTACTTCCGAAATTCGGAAGTTAACAACGAACAGACCTATGCAAGCAGAACCCAAAGTGGATTTAATCACAACACCATCAAATCAGACCCAGCCAACAACATTATACAGCTCCTCCTTGAACTACTCACACCTCACCTCGATCATATTAAATCGTTTATCACAAATACTCTCCTACCCATGCTCTTTAATGGACCATAACCAACCAAAACCAATTCAGTGCTTAACAATCCTCAACTGGAATGCTAATGGACTCCAAAACCAACGATCCCTAATCATTGCCTTCCTAGCTAGACACAAAGTAGACATCGCTTGCATTACTGAGATGCACCTAGACGACACACAACCAGCTTTAATACCCAGGTTACCACGTCTATCGAAAGGACCGGAACGCCCCGATTGCGTCAGGAGGGGTAGCAATTCTAATAAAAAGAAGGTTTAAGCATACGCGACTGCCCGACATCCCTAATTTAAATATTGAAATGACCTCCGTCCAAGTTACACTTGATGACAATAGTACAGTAACAGTAGCAAGCGCCTACAGGCAGCCAAATAAAAAACTAGTACCCGAAGACATACAAACAATATTTAATACAAATCAGCCGCTATTGGTCATTGGTGATATAAATGCCAAACATACCTTATGGGGCTGCAGAGCATCCAACCCTGAGGGTAAAAAGTTAGAGAATTTGGCAACAGCAAATTCCTTTCAGATATTAGCACCGGACGAGTACACTTATTACCCGTACCGAAGAGACCACGAGCCAGACATACTTGACATAGTTCTGCAGAAGAATTTTAACAAGCCGCTGTACCAACAAGTCTTAACCGAACTCAACTCACACCACATTCCTGTCTTAGTGTCCTTTACAAATAACCCAGTATCGAAACAACCAGTACCGAAGCTAATAAACGGCAAAATGAACTGGGATCAATTTGAAAAAATACTAGAAAACAAAATATCATGCCCCACAAATATCCATAACCAAGAAGATATTGACGCAACGATTGCCAATCTCACCACATTGATTAGCGATAGTGCACGACAAGCATGCACACCAGCGCGTGCAACAGCCCTACCAGAGTACAATTACCCTCCGAGGCATCTAATTAACCTAATCAACGAGAAAAGTCAACTCAGGCGTGAATGGCAACGAACTAGAAGTCCTTCAATCAAAAACCGACTAAACAACCTTGCCCATAGGATTAAAAGAGAACTCGATCTACTCAGAGTCAACACCTATCAACAACACATAGCCAACTTTATCCCAGGGGACAGGGGGTTATGGAAAACAACCAAAAAGATCCTAAACCAAAGAGATGAAATGCCTACACTAACAAACGACACAGGCACTGACAACTACATAACAGATGAAGATAAAGCTTCCGCTTTCGCCCTACACCTTGAAAGGACCTTCACTCCTATAATCACTTGCACTCCAACACACCTTAACCACACGATAACCTGCATTGAAACAAACGTGCCGCACCCCGATAGAATTAAGCCCACCTCCCCCAAGGAACTTAAAACTCACATAGACACACTTTCAACCAAAAAGTCTCCCGGACATGATCTACTCACAAATTCTATTCTCCAGCACCTTCCCAAGAAAGCCCTAGCCAGCCTAAGCACAATCTTTAATGCCTCACTAAGGCTAGGCTACTTTCTCCTAGCATGGAAACATGCCCAAATTCTAATGTTTCCAAAACCGGGCAAAAACAAAACAAAAATAAGTAGTTATAGGCCAATAAGTCTTCTCACCACCCTATCCAAACTGCTGGAAAGAATAATTCAAGTTAGACTAAATGCCGTTATTGAAAACCAAAACACAATCCCTACCTTTCAATTCGGATTTAGAAAAGGCCACTCTACATATCATCAAATACAACGTATAAGCGAACTTATCGAGCGTGGCTATGAAAACAAAGTCTACACTGCGGCCTTATTTCTAGACATCTCACAGGCCTTTGACAGAGTGTGGCTTGAAGGTTTAAAGCTAAAAATCCTAAATATTGACATGCCTCCCTACCTAAAAGCCATTTTATTCTCATTTGTCGAAAACAGAACCTTTGCTGTACGAGTGAACTCCACGCTATCACAAACCATAAATATCCATGCAGGTGTTCCGCAGGGCAGCGTCCTGGGTCCAGTCCTATTCTCCATTTACACCTCTGACCTGCCTGAAACTAAGGCAACTCTCGCCACCTTTGCGGATGACACAGCCATCTTCACTCAAGCATCGTCATTGGACGAAGCAGTACAAGCTCTCCAACAAGCCACAAACCAGCTTTCTCGCTGGTTTCAACAGTGGAATACCCAAATAAACCCAGATAAATGCCAAGCAAAAATATTTACTCTTAGACGAATCACGAATCCCAACCTAGTTCACATTAATAATAAACCAAAACCGTGGAAATCCAACGATTCAGCAGTCAAATACCTCGGTATTTACCTGGACACACGGCTGAGTTGGGGCTTTCACATTAACCAGAAATTAATCCAGGGATATGCCAGACTCAAACAGCTGTACCCACTAATTAACCGTAAATCTTCCCTAAAAATTGAATGCACTATGCTGTTATACAAAACCATGCTACGACCACTAATACTATATGGATCACCGATATGGTGCAACACGTCTCAAACCAACTTACGCAAAATACACAGGTTCCGAAACAAAGTGCTACGAATTGCAGTCAACGCGCCCTGGTACATTCGGAACACACAGCTACACCAAGAATTAGGAATCATGCCCATTGAAGACTACATTAAAAAAAGTGCAAAAAAGTTTATAATCAACTCAAGTGCGTGTAGTGGTGCGGTTCATTATGAACTCTTTCGAACAAAGATACACACAAGACTCAAACGTCAACTACCTCAGGACATTATATTAACCGATCGTGAAAATTACTGAAACAGTCACTGAAATGTTTGCTGAGACAGCTAAAAGCCTCCTTATGTTATGTAATCAAAGTCATGTATATAATTTACACAACATCACTGCTATGTATAACAAAATTGTATTTGTTGATCTAGCAATAAATGTAACCTTTAAAAAAAAAAGTTAGTACGATATTTACACTGAAAAATTAGTGAATCTTGGTTTTGGAGAATGAAGATAGCTAAGTGATTGTTGCCGATGGAAAACATTAGGATATAATTCAAAATGTTTCAGTGTTTAAAATTGAATAGTAAAAAGCCACGAATATGTGGTTGCAGCAAGATGGTGCCGTAATAATATAACACACAAAAATTATGGAACTATTTAGATATATTTCTGGATCGTTCAGGTTCTCGTAATAAATATTTATATTGATCTTCAAAATCTCCATATTAAACGGCTCCTTAATCCTTTTTAAAAAATAAACGAGACCGAAACATTCCTACAACTAAAGAAATCACACCAAATATTTGAAATTGTTGATGAGGGTAATAATAAAATGCAGGAAAAGAGAAGAACACTCTCAACATATAAAAATTACAAACATTATTTATAAATAAAAAATTCTATTGCTTGTGTACATAGTTATTGGTAATTATTTAAAGTAAAAATGATTTGAATATTTCCAGCGGTGCAGCTTTCTGATCGTTAGTAAACGGAAAAGCCAGAGGTAAAAATTGGTTTATTTATGCATCCACCATGCCTTTCCATGTCAGTAAAAGCGATGCAGGTCCAATAAAAAAGAAAAAGCAAACAAATAAAACAAAATAAACCTCATGTCAAAATATATTAAATAAAATAGCTGAAGCGTAATCCTAACAATGTATTTTTGCATTACAAAAAAGAACACCTAACGTCATATTTGAATACGTGGTCTGTTCCGAAAATATGCAACCAGTGATAATATAATGGAAACAGTCTTTACGACTCCAATATAATTTCGTAGCCAACAAGAGTGAATTGTAATGCGCATACGTAAATGAAAACCACATCAGTGGTCGGGTCAGTTGGGAGTTAGACGCCGGTGAGTGGACACGTAGTGTCGCATTTGTAATGACTGAAAGAATTGAACGAAAAATATCTATTAAATTCTATAGCATTTATCTGTAGAAACCATTTGAATGATTCAGACGGCTTTCGGGGAAGATGCAACGAGAGCAGCGCAATTAAAGATAAGATACAAACGATCCAGAGATGGCCCGAAATTTGTTGTTGGTGATCCGAGTTCTAGAAGACCAGCAATGAATGGGATGCTAAACTATATTGAACGTGTACGGATTTCAATTAACAATAATTGACGACTGACAATGGAGAATAAAAAAATGACCTGGGGATTTTAAAAACTAACGTATGTGGAATTTTAACGAAAGTTCTTAACATGAATTATATGGGGCAAAATTCGTTCTACGGCTACTGTTACCAGAGCTGAAGAAACATTATGCTATAAGTCGCTAATTACTTGTTTTAGACTGTTATTAATGAACTAAAAGGTTGTAATAGGAGATAAAACCGGTGTTTACGTCTACAACCCGGAATAGATGTCTTTTGGTTCGTGAAGTCTAAAAAGGTATACAAAGCATAAACAAACTAAAAGTAATAAATAACTTTTAATATTTAATACTTTAATATAAAATATATAACAGCTTTTAAAACGATTATTAGTTGAAAACTCAAAAGAAAAGGTATAAAAACGGTACCAAGCTATAAAATATTTCAGTGTCGCGAATAAGTCTACTAAAGAAATGCTCAATTTTCTGCAATTTTTTATCATCAACGCTTAATAATTACACTAGAGCGTCAAAGTAAAATAAACAATAAGTGAAATTTGATAATTCAAAGTGGTAAATAAATTCTGGTAAAAAGTATTGGTAACTTAATAAAATTTTTAAACATCCATAGACAATGTCGTGTACTTTGAAGCATGCCATGCTTGTAAAGGGTCTTCCAATAGGGACTTCCGAACTTTGACAGTTGATAGCGCCCATACTGTTAAAACTACATCTGTCAAATTGGCTGTAATTTATTCAGTCTGTTTTGCCAAATCACCATGGACCGATAGTGTTCAACAACACGTGAAAATGATAAAATTGTTTTATCAAAATGGGTCTTTTGTTCGAGCAACGTTCCGCGCGCTTCTCCCATTTTACGGTCGCCATGATCGCCCTGTCGAGAGGACTATTCGCAGTGTGGTGGATAAATTTAGGTCCACTGGTTCAGTAAACAATCACCCAACACCCGTACGACGACGAAACGCAAGATCTGCCGCTGTCCGTGAAAGTGTGCAGGAGAATACGAGGCAGTCGATTTCGCGTCGCTCACAAGAACTCGGCCTTTTGCAGACCACAACTTGGCGAATTTTGTGTCGTGACTTGGGCCTGCACCCGTACAAAATTCAACTGACCCAGGAGCTGAAGGTAAACGACCATAGACAACGACGTGTGTTCGCTGAATGGGACCTGGAGCAGTTGGAAACTGACCCTAATTTTCATCGAAAAATCATCTTCAGCGATGAGGCCCATTTCTGGATGAATGGGTACGTCAACAAAAAAATTGTTGAATTTGGGACGATTCCAATCCACATGAGATCCACAAGAGCGTCCAATGCATTCCGAAAAGTCACTGTTTGGTGTGGATTTTGGGTTGGCGGCGTCATCGGTCCATATTTCTTTGAGAACGACGTTGGCCAGGCCATCACCGTCAACGGCAAGCGCTATAGGTCGATGATTACCAACTTCTTCTGGCCTGAATTAGATGATGCCATCAGTCAAATTCAGCCCGATTTGTGCGCCAGAGTCTTGGAAAATTGGACATTTCGGATGCGCACCACCCAGCGAAGCCGCGGCGGACATTTGCACGATTCCATACGTAATGGCATCGATAGACTTTTAAAACGAATAAAAAATTTCGATGATATCTCATACACACTTTGTTTTATTTAAATTTAAAGATAGGAAGCGTTTAATGAAAGACCCTTTATAAATATAAAACCCAGATGATTTTAACTTCGAGTGTATCAAAGGTCAAGCTAATCGTAGTTCCTGGCAACGAAAAATAAGTGCGCGTTTAAGAATATTTATGTCAACAGTAAATTGAAGTATTGCTCAACTTAAAAAAGCAATAAACGATCAATACTGCCAAAACTCGGTCTTTCAGGACCCTCAGAATGAATAAAACGAGTAGTGGTAGGAGAATCTGTTAAGGCCTCCGGAAAAGCAAAGGTTGAATTGACAATAGATATTAAAAAAAGCAAAAGCGCCATTTAATGTTACTTGCATAGTGTGAGACTATATAAACGCGACTCCATAAGGATCCTACCAGATAAAGCATTGATAGAATCGGCAGCAAAGATGCATTCTCAACCGAATGACTCTTAGGAGTCCGTCACTTTTCTAACAAAATCATTAAACCTGTATGTAAAGGCATTCGTTTAAAAATCTGAATGATAAATCTTCCACATTATAAAATATGAGAAAATTGATATAATGGTATGGGGTATCATTTAGTATAGCGGCAACAATCGTTTAGTTTTCTCTTATGACGCTTTAGATGACGACAAATACTTTGAAAATATGTTTGATGTCATTAGTAATAACATTTCCGTTAAGGAAAATGTTGTTTTTTATCATCGAGCGCGTACCATATAGGAAGAAGGGCCAATAAATTTATTTTGCATTGACTAAGGCATTTTCCAGACACAAATCCGATTGAAAACTGACAAAACAAGACCTGGTCATAAAACATAAAAGCCTAAAAGTGTTGTGGCCGAACAATGGTGAAAAATGCCCCAGAAAACGATTGATGATTTAATTGATATTATGCCTCAAGGACCGAAAACATTGACGACAGTAAAAGAGATCTAACAAAGTATTAATTGCAAGTTTTAATTGGATATTTCAATAAGTGCTCTGTTAATAAAATTTATTGTTCAAATTCTGTACCTGTTTATTTTATTCTCACGATCCGGTGTAAGTCTAGCTAATCTTAATATACCACGGGCTGTACTAAAAATTATTATTCTCCTATAGAAATGTTCTGAATAAAATACAAGCTGTCCCATAAATAAGTTTAATAATTAAATATCCAAAACTCAACTCTCAACGCAGTTGGTATGGATTCCTTATTCGTATGAGAGTTGACGCATACCACAAAAAATTTTTTGAAATGAGGCCTGGAAGTCAAAGGAAAAGAAGGAGATCCCGAATTACATGAAAGGATAACACCAAGGAGTTGACAAGAAAACGAGAGAAGACCATCCAGGATTTTTATTGGCGAGAAAGAGGAGCGACTACAGAAAATGAATCGAGAACTCAACGCCCTAAGGCATAATTGAGATATAAAAAAGAAGAGGAAGAAGAATTAAATACCTCATTACCATAAGAAACAAATATTTATTATCATATAAATCAAACGGTTTCTGAAAAATTATGTCTTAGAAAGGCTTTTGATGCTTGCGTTTGGGATTTTTCGCTTCATAATGGCAGTTCTGCTTTTGACATAGCAAGTGGAATGGAAATGTGGCTCATTGGAAAATAAAAAATTATCAATAGTTATAAATTCTATTAAAAATTTAAGTGGCCAAATGAAACCTACAAATAGTACCAGAGCCTTTAATTCCTAAACTAACTGGGTCAATCTAAATCTTTACAAAAACACACTATAGAAAACTTCTGGATATAGTTAGGATACTTTATCATTTTATCAGGTCGGAATTCTTGGAAACAGAAACTTTATGGATCGCTTTGTGATGTTAATGGTTTGTCCATTCGCAGTTTGATTAGTTTAATTAGTTAAACACTTAAACCTTCACGACGTCTACATTTCCAAGAATTAGGTTTATGCTTTGTACTCCTACTAATCTCATTCTAATTCTAGCAGGAAGTCATATAAAATAAAATTTATTTTTGAAACATCATATATTAAACATAAAATACAACAAATGAAAAAATACAAATTACTGCCAAAGCCAATTAAACTCTTTGGGAAAAAAGGCGACATAATAAATAGGGAAAAATTATAAATGTACTATTATCAAATGCTAAATAAAAATCTTTTATTTTTTTCTAATGATCTAAAGTAATACAGTCTATTTAGAGAGCTTTAAATAGAATTTTATCGTTACCCTAAATTCAAGGTTTAGAAATCATTTTAGAGGATATACTAAATCTGAATGTTCTAATTAAATATTTGAACTGCCCACAAATCGAAATATTTTACGCAACCCACAAGAATTCGAAAAGTCAAGGCAGCCGCCTATTTTACATAATTAATTGATACATAAAGTACAGGGTTACTAAAAAGGAATAACCGGGTTTTAAAAAGATATATTTTACCAAGCATTACAGCTATAATATTAAATGGTATATGAATAAGGAGAGAAAACACCTAAGTGTAAAATATAGACTTACAAACTTCGTTTTAAACATCCAAGTCAGCCAGTTTAAAAAATAGCGACGGTGCAGCCGAAGACGTTTTATACGCTCGGCTCGGCGAGAAGTGCATTTACAAGGCAGTGCAAAAGAAAATCGACAGGTCACCACAGCATTTTGCGATGGTATCGTCAAATTAAGGATACAGGTTCTGTAAATAAAGGTAAGAGCATCAGAAGACCAGACGTTTTTGATGACACAATAAAAGCAGTGAAGGAAAAATGTCGTGCGTAGCCCACAACAGTTCACCAGCAGAGTAAAATTGGTATGCCGCAGCAAATTGTACGAAGGATTTTATGAGATTGCGATTCAAGCGGTATCGTTTATAAATGATCCAAAGTTTACACGACGATCTTGTAAAACGAACCAATTTTTGTATGGTAATGCAGAAAACGATGGAGGACGACGGTTTTGCCAACCGTCTGGTCAGTGAAAATATTGTAATGGTTACGACATACCCAGATAAGTTGCGTTTATGGATGACTTTGCAACTGATTGGGACCCCGTCCCATATGGTATGGTAAAATGCATGACTATCGAAATTAAGAACTCCCTTGCTTACATTGGGTAACGGGATATAAAATTATTTAGTATTGTTTGGTTGCCCCCCTTCCTCCGCTCTTCCGATTTTACGGTTTGATGCCAACAACATGGAATGAAAATTTCACCGTTTCTCTTCCTTTTATGTATCATTTAATATTATATCTGTAATACAGTTTTAAAACCCGAAGATTTTTGTGTATAATCTGTATAATCTGGAAACTTGTTATAGTTTTATTGTGAGTAGTTTTTAGATTTTTCTTTAGCTCATTACTTCTGAGTATTAAATACTAGACTGTATTTATGTATGCAGACTCTATTAACATGCTCCCACCAATTACCATGTAAGGATGTTGTTTTGGTATTATTTACAATTTTTTGTTTTAGTCATCATAAATATATTCCTCTATATTTTATTTTTTTTTTAATTTTTTGTCTCTTGTTTATGTACTGCAACTTTGAAATTACTGTTTGGATATTCAGTTTTAAATTTCTTGGTGTATAATTTTGAAGTAACTTAATTCTATTGTTATAATTATTTCTCTTATATTTATCAGGTTACTTTTAGTTGTTATTTAATTCTTCAGTTTCTTAAAGTTCAATTGTATAAGGTAGGAAGTGGATTTAAATAACCCAAAATCCTGAAGGCTTCTTGAAGCAAGAACAAAAGATTATCAAAAAATTAAAGATTTTCTTTCAAATTATTGAAAAATAAAAATGTGAAATATCCCAAATAAAGTAGAAGTATCAGAAAGAGTAATAAAAATTTACAAGGGTTTAATTATTTAAAAAATCGCTGTTAACAATTTTTTTAATTTTTCGACAGTTTTTAATAATAAAAATGAGATGGACTTGAATCTTGTCTAAAAGTTATCCAAATTTGTAGATCAAAGTTGTAAGAAATCATTCATAATCGTTATTTGCAAATCAAGAACGGGGAGAATATTTTAATTTATGATCTAAACGAGTGATATTCGATAGTGTTGCACAGCCGTCTGAATGTTTTGAAAAAGTCACTAAATCATGCTTACAACGAATAAATATCTGGTTTAAAATTTATTGTAACTTAAGTTGCTTTAAAATATTAAGTTTCCCAGGATGTAAAATAAGTACATTTGTTAGCGTTACAATATTTTAGACCGTATTTTACTACGTCATAACATATCAATCCCCATAATGTTGCTCTAATTTCTATAAATAAAAAATGTTTCAACCAAAAAGTATAAAGTTTTAGATTATACATCGTAATGCAAGTAATAAAGTTAGTCGCAATAGATTATATTATAAACGTTGTTTAATGAATTTTTATCTGGTAGTTATTAAATATAAATGCCAAATTTGCTTTATACGAAAACAATGATTTAGACAACTACGAAATTCTCCAATAAATTAATGTTTCTACAGAAAAGCTAGAAGAAAACGAGAAACAAGTCCAATACTAATAAAGAATTACAACTAGAAATATAAAGGCAGGCACTATAAATATTCGAGTGAAATTAATAACATACTGGTAGCTATATATACAATAACAAAAGAAACCACATGAGAAAAACAACAAAAACGGAACAGCGGTACGTCGAAGAATACAAGGAAACATACAAAGAAAAAAGTGAAGCTAAAAAGAAAATTTTGTAAAGAGACAATGCAGAAGGGTACCAAACAAGAAAAAGTAGTCACAGAACGTATACTGAAGTAAGAAAAAACCGAAGAAAAGAGCTAAAAAATAAAAAAAATAAAACAAGAATATATAATCCAGCGTATAAAAGCTTTTTAATGAAAAGTAAAAGAACAAAGTAAATGATTTGAAGCTAAAATGGATATGTATAAAACAAACAAGGTGAAGTATTTCCAAAAACTACTAGAGGAAAGCGATGACGAACAAGAAGATAAAGCAACAAAAAATAATAAGCAGTCTTTGAGAAGATTAAGTAATAACTAAATTAATAAAAAATGAAAGGGAAGATTAATTACAAAAACAGACGAAACACAGGATACATTGGAACAAGAGACATAAACCCGAGTCCGTCCGCATTGCATCGCATCCCTCAACCACGGGAACACGTTGGCGTTTGAAAGGAAAATACTAAGAGAAATATATAAACCAGTAAGAGACAGAGATGAACAGAGATATAGTTGGTATAATAGCTCAAAAATTAAGATGGCTGTGTCTTAATTCAAATAAAAAATGACCGTAGTCAAAAATAGGGTATAATAGAGATTAGGAAATAAAATAGATCAATGAAAAGATGGAGTAAAGACGTGCAAATCGATATAAGAGAACTTAAAGTAAAAAGACGAAGAAGGAAAGTTCTAGTTAGAGAATAATGGTTAGGTAAAGATTCTTCACGTATCGTAGTCAAAGAAGGTTAAAAGATTAAATAAACCACCAAACCAAAATTTTAGGACTTGCATTAGAAAGTTATTTTGTGACTAATTAATTAATTAATATAAACTATAGCAATTTTGTTACTAAGAAAATTCGATGATATGTAGACCAAATCTAATAAAAAGCAGAGATATTTTTGCTGAACACTTTAAACAAATATTTACGACTGTTGAATGTCAAACCAATTACGGTAATAGAAAAATTAATCTTAACAGTTACCACCGCCTTTAATAGAGTTCGTACTAATCGAAGTCAACAAGAAATAAACCTGACAAATAGCTGTATATTGTCTGGTTACGATTTATTTGTAGGAAAAAATACCAAATTATTGTTCTAAAAAAAAGATCGTATTACTTTCTCATACAGTGATGGTGCGTTTAAATTACTATAGTTTTCAAATTCGCAAACCCAACGTCAACCTTACATTACCATTAAGCCTGGTATCTCTCATATAAAAGGTAACACCACGGTATCAATTTATTTATTGAGAACATAACCACAATATTAATAAAATACTAGAAAGTCTAAAGACAAATATTTTGAAGAAAAAAAAGAGCGCTGACAAAATTTGGCGCAAAGGACTTTTAGTTAAACTTAAACAAAACTTTTCAAGTCTAAAATCTACTACTAAAATGGTCGTGGTGTACAATTTCTAGCAAGTTCCACGCTTTATATTACAATTTGCGTTAGTTCAAATGGAGAAAGTTTGTGAAGTTCAAAAAGAAATGCAGTACATACCAAAGACAAAACCAATATAAATGCTACACCATTCTTTAGAAGAGCTTTTTCAAATAATGGTTTGATTGTATTTAAACTTGCAAAAGCGGATCTATCCTAGGCAAGTCAAGAAAGAATTCTTGCGTTTTAATAGGTCGGCTGGCTCATTGGAAGGAACAATAAAAACTGAGTCAACGCATGAACAACAAGGAATGATAAGAAATATTCTGCTAAAAATTGAAACTTTTAGAAATGAGAAGAAGATAGGAAAAGAAACAGCAAGTTTTAAATAATATTCAATTTGTATTGCTAAATAAGGCTTTTGGATTGTGCCATAAAACGATGTTAATAATATCACAACAATCATATTCAACCGAATGAATTTACAAAATAAAAATTAACAACCCATTATCAAGATCTACTTTTGAGTCCCTCCGGAAAGCATACTTAGTTCACTATTATACCGAATATAGCAATTTCATAATTTCATTATAGAAAATACTGCTAATGCTACATTTACCAGTAACAGTACCAGATTTTGATCAAAACTAGAGCATTCAGCAATAGTCAATCTTCAATTAAGAGTAGAATCTTATAAAATTTTATATTTCCTTGATGATTGAGGGCTTTTCGAGGTTACGTCTTTCCCAGAAGACAAGCGTCACAAACAATATTAATTAGTTCTTTTGTACAGGGTGAGGCAAAATTTTTCTATAATTTTAAAGGAAAGTTACGAAGCGACGGGTAGTCGTAGGAGTAGAGTGAGTGATTTTATTAGACGCAGATAGTCCGGAAGTTTTGCTCCTACAGGGCCACTTAGTAGGCAACATGTCGTAGAGAAACGACTAACGCTTTTGCTGTCGAAGCATACATTCGAACAATGACTCTGTTTTGGCTGCACCTTGAGCTTACGTTATCAATTGAAAATCGATTTTGCTGTCAGTAAAGATCTTCAGAAGTGTTTAGGAGGGGAAGAGAAAGACCTAAGCAAGCGCAAAGAACACTCATTTTACAGTCTTCGAGGTTATCAGAGTGTAAAATGTCTTTGCTTTCACCTGTCTAGTCATACTGTACGGCACATTATACACCAAAACCTTTGTTTTGATCCATATAAGATGGGGATACCTCAAAACTGAGGTTCACAAATATTACATCAAGAAATTCTCACCACAGATTGGAAAGAGTAATAAAGAACTTTAGAATACGACTTCAAGAGTGAGGTCGATATTCTTTTTAAGGATATTAAAATAGAATTTCCAACTCAGTTGTTTTACCATATAAAATTAAATTTGGTATATCATTGTTTTCTTACACAACCTTAAAAATGAATGAGTTTTGCCCTACCTTGTATAAAGTAAGATACTTGCAAGAAATGCGGTAATTTATTAATATAATAATTAATTTTAATAAATATTCCAGAGAGACCAAAATAAGAACATACTGGTTCGTAATAATGTTCGAGTACCGAATAAAACCTGTTAAATGATTTTTGGCAAGCGGACGACAAATCTGTTAAATGGACTGTCACAAAATTTTAATGGCATTTTGGAAATAGCCCAAGCTTCCTGTCAACAATTGCTCTTCGACATTGAGGCAAAATTTTGACTACAAATAAAATAAATAAACGGCTTCTAAAAAGCCTGAAAACACATAAACTAATTAGACTACCAATTAATGCGTCCCATCTTATTTTCGTTTGTAAAAACAAAACGATACTCTTCTATTTGCGGGGGTTAAAAGTTTTATAATGCCAAAGCAAAAATTTTATGCTATTACAACACAGAAAAGTGATAACATGTAGTTTTGTACTTATAATCTCAACCGCTTAAAAAATTAGATAAAACTATAGGTGTATAAATAAGTTCTCAGCTTTTTCTGCAAAATTAAAGTTTTATTTAAAAAGAAACAAAAAAAGCTTAAGTATCAAAGTATTCTCCGTTGGCATCGATGACCTTTTGCCATCTTTCGGGTAGCTTGCGAATTCCTTAGTGATAGAAGCTCATCGGCTTCCAGACGATAAAGTTATCGATGCATTTTCGGACTCCTTCTTCTGTTTTGAAGTGCGTATCAGCCAAGTGATGCTGTAACGACCGGAATAAATGATAATCGGAAGGGGCCATGTCTGGGCTATACGCCGCATGTGGGAGAAGTTCCCAGCCTAACGTGTCTGCAGCTCATCCGTGTCAAATGTTTGAGGGTGTCCAGCGCGTGGTTCATCTTCAAGACTAAACTCCTCCGCGAAATCTTTGGTACCACTTTTTGCACATTGCATGACTTACAGCATTCTTACTATATGCAGCACAAATCATTCCGGTGGCTTCAGCAGCGTTTTTCTTAAGATGAAACGCGAAGTGGATAGAAAATCGAATATGCTCTTTTGTGATTGCCATCGTGAACACAGACGATTATTGAGGTTATGTACATCAAACGCCAAATCGCATGATGTTTCGAAAGACCAAATGTCATTGCTTTAAAACCGCAAGAGAGCGGACTAATACGTTACATATAAACGGTGATTTGCGTCCTGTGAAATCTAAAGCTGAGAACTTATTTATACACGTAATATAATGGTAGGTACTTAATTGAAATGCCGGATTACCGGTTATCCAGATCAAGCTTGTTAGCAGTAAGCGCACAGAATTAAAAAAACACATAATTCCTCTTAATAAAATATATTAATAATATTTTTGCCCTAATGTCTAACGTAAATGCAAAATCTCTTCAAAAGTTGGCGTTTAATTTTTATGAGAAATTAAAAATTGGGAAAAGAAGAGGCCGGTAGTTTCTTTAGTCACATTCTTTTTTAGTTGTCAATACGCGTTTAGATTTTTTTTTGGGATATGTGCTGAACGTACTATTTTATGGATAGTCAGTTATCTGAAGAAGGTTATCTGGATTGACCTTACTTGCAATCATTCTAGATAAACGAAGCTCTCTTCCGGACCAAAACGTAAACAAGTTTATTTTTTAATTCGATCAGTCAATGGATATTCTTTAAATACATTGTACATGTTACAATGTTCAATTAAGAACATCACAGTGCCAATTTTCTTCTTCTTTCTACCTGAAAGTTGCATGTTTTTCCCTTAAGCCATACCTGAGATATTTGTAAAATTAAAAAATATCCTTGTTTCAAAATGCAGGCTTAGGAACTTTAAACGTCCAGGTTGCAAAATGGCGACGGCCTAGTACAAAGCGTTTTGTGTTTTCGGATACGTGAAGAGTTTATTGCTTATTACGGTGTAACGGGCATTTAGAAGGCAGTACGAAAGCAAATTGCTAGGTCGCTGGAGCATTTTGCTATGGTGTCGTCAATTCAAAGATACAGGTTTTGTAAATAAAAGTAGAAGCACCGGAAGACCAGGAGTTTTTGACGACGCAGTGGAGGCAATTAGAGAAAGTTACGTGCGTAGCTCACAACAGTCCCCTAGTAAAACAAGACGGAAGCTTGGTATTTAGCAGCAAACTGTATGGAAGATTTCTGACAGCGATTGCCGTTTATAAATGATCCAAAGTTTACACGACAATCTTGTAAAACGAATCCATTTTTGTACGGTAATGCAGAAAGTGATGGAAGACAGTGAATTTGCTAACCATCTGGTGCTCAGCAAGGAGGCGACATTTCTTTCTTCCGACGTGGTACCCGGAAAACCCTCACACCGTTGTGGAACATGAAAGGAATTCGCCAAAACTTAATGTCCTTTGTGCAGTTTTTCAAATAAAAGTATACGGGCACGTTTTCTTCAGTGCAAAGCCTGTGATGGATTCAACACTTAGATAAGTTGTATGCCTATTTCTGCAACTGATAGAGGATTCCAACAACTTTATATTCAAATAAGATGGGGTTCCACCTCATTGGTATGGTGAAGTGCGTGACTATCTAAATGAGGAACTCTCTTACCGCTGGATTGGGCGATGTGCCAGATAGGAGTTGGTTTTGTTCGGCTGACCCTTCCCCCAGGTCTTGCGGTTTGCAATTTTTTCTTAGAGACTATAATACGAATTTGTTTTACGTAGCACTAATGCTAATAACATTAGAAGAATGTCGAGACCACATTAGTGCTGCTGCGAGGATCATCAATGGGGACACACTGTACATAGACCGAACTGGACCATCATTTAGATGTGTATCGTTTAACGTGAGGGGTTCATATCAAACATTTATCATGATATGAATAAAAATTCGAGGGTTTCCATTTCCGTTTTATGTATCATTTAATATTATATTGTAGTACTTAGTGGGATATATACGAGGTGCGTTTAAGTTCAAAGTTCTCCAAATTTTTTCTCAGTATTGAGAGTAAGTAGAAAGATGCGGTTAATTTTAAAAGACGCAGGAAATATTTCTGAATTTGCAATATATATGTCAGCACCGCACAATGTACACAAGTCGAATTATATTTTTATATACTTAAAATCGTCCCACAAATACTGACCGACGAACATAAAGCTGCGCGGGTGATTTTGTTTCAGGATGTATTGATACATGATGTCGCCGGTTGTGACAATAGATAAGACGTGGATGCCATTTTCCAATTGAGCCCCTGGTGCATCAGCGATTTTTCAGTGGGCAAAACACACCCATAAAAAAGTATTCTCAGCACCCATGATATAATGGCGACAATGTTGTGAGAAATTTCAACTTTCTTAGCTAAGTACTTTTTCAGAAAAACAATTGGAAACCTTAGAACTTGTATTTTTAAAACCCGATTATTCTTTTGTAGCAAGATAAAAGAAAACGTTGCAAATTTAACAGCTCTGCTTCTCTCTCTGAAGTAGATCATTCAAGAGAAGGACAACAAAAAGCAAAGGAAAGCAAATCTTATAAACTTTTAGACTGGAGTAGTGGCCAAAATACGAGCGTGCTTGTGGACGCATCCCCATTTTGTTATGTAAATCGGTCCTGCCTAAAAAAATTTAAATTTCCAATGATTTTTTTATGCTTTTATAACATAAAACATAACAGTGATAATCAGTTAAAACAATTGAAGTGAAATACAATACATCTTGTTTGTTTGCAAACGTAATTATCACACTTTAAAAAAAAACGACAATAAATGTATAGTTAAAGCTACTATATCT
Source organism: Sinelater perroti (assembly GCA_036346155.1). Taxonomy (NCBI): domain Eukaryota; kingdom Metazoa; phylum Arthropoda; class Insecta; order Coleoptera; family Elateridae; genus Sinelater; species Sinelater perroti. Next base: position 618,268 of record JARFIY010000046.1, on the reverse strand, counting down.
TCTTCATAATGTGATTTTGTTATTGACCGTTACCAGACGAAGTCCGTTTACAAGATTTCCCTAGAGCTATTCAATCATTTAAGTACTAATTACACGTCATAGTTAAACAATTGTCTTTCTTAAAAATATTGAAATGGCTTCGTAGTAGTTTTATATTATTTAATCAAGTTCGGAAAATTCCACTTGGAACAGCAATACAATGTTTTAACTAGCTGCGCTATAGTATCTCCAACTTAAAGGTTTTAACTAAATAAAATTGTTTTTTGTTAGAAATAGCATAAAACTACTAGTTTAGATTTTTCTCTTACTTTCATATGAAATGAAATATTTTATTGTTTTTAACGCTTTTATTCCCAATTGAAAGTTAGTTGTTGTACATATTCTTATTGTTCGTAAAGCTGCATAAAAACGATTGGTCAATTTACCAAGTCAATATACTACTAACCGATTTGCTATTAGTTTTTAAAGAAGCATAGCATTTCAATATTTTAGTCATAGAATGAAAATATGCCACTTTGTCAAGTAGTGATTAGAATTATAGAAGTTTTATTAAAATTAAACGATTGACCTCAGGAAGCTGCCCAAAATTTGCGACGGTTCTGAGGAGTTTGGCATGGGAGGTTTTAGTAAACAGAAAAGTTCTAGATCAAGTGTGCAGTTATGTACTTGAAACAGCCTTTGCAAGTAATTGCAAATACACTCCTATTTAAATAATGAATATCAGTAAATAATTAAATATTTCTTCATATTTAAATAAATTATCACTCTTAGTGGCAGAATTAAGAAGTGAGTAAGAAGACCAAAATTTACAAATGACCGGGAAGAAATCTTGGCCACAGGAAACATTACGACAGGCCCTAATCTACAAAAGGGGTACCTAGGACACGAATATATTTGAAATGATTGATACAGGTGCGTTAATACAAAAATTATAGAGAACTAAAAGTAGATTTACAAAAATTAAATGTGACTGCAATAGAAGGAATCAGAAACTTAGTAGGAAAATTTGAAGAATTTCTACAAGAATAATTATAGGATATTACAATTTAGATTAAAAAAAATATATAAAGAAACATAGAACAATGTTTAATCAGAGAATTGAAAAAAAAGTTACAAGAAGTAAAAAAGAAGTTTAAACAGACTTTGAAGTTTAACAGAAAAAGTAAAAACAAACGCAAAAGGACGTATCTAACATTTTAAAAAAAGTTAAAAAGAATCAGAGAACATTCAAAAAATTTAAAGGAAGTATTAAAGTTAAACACAGAATACGTTAGAGGTTTTACAAAAGAGCCGAAGAGCACAGAATAGTATTCAAGATTTAATTTAAAGGAAAAATTAACAATTAGAGCCAGCACCAGATATCTTGATGGTAAAGTTTAAAAAATTATTTGCAATCAGAAGGAAACTTCTGATTTGCGATAAAATACCGCGAACTACAGTGAGAGCAGGAAGTTGACTCAAAACTAAAAGTGCTACTGGAACAGAAGTGTAAAAGAGCAATACCATATTAAGAAGAAGTCAGTACGTTAAATATAGTGATAAATACGTATTAAACACAATGGAATTCTTTAAAGTTAAAAGATGATTTTCTGGAAGAAACTGGAGAATATCAACGATGCTGAATCCGGGCGATGGTTGTTAGTGTCGAAAAGTTGAGTATCGAAAGTCCTACATTTTCTGCATAATGGCGTGTCAGGGAAATAGAGTATTAAAAAGAATAAAAAAGGCGCAAATAATGGTACCGAAAATTTAATCTTGTGCGTCGGAATATAACTTTCTTGGAGAAATAAAGCACTTATTTAGAAAATTCAAGGAAAAAAATAATTGACATTTCTTATTCGTTCCCAGAAACACCAACAAAAACACCCTCGTTGTTGTAGATTGTTTTATAACTTTGGAACGTACGCAATATCAAACCAAAATTCATCTGTAGTTCACTGCTAGTACTACCATCAAAACACGTGCAACTCTGGGGCAGCAAAGCAGTCCGCCTACAGCCCTTTTCAAAAATACCGGCCGTCCCAGTTGCTCAGATCTTATTTGGCCGTGAGAAAGCTGCAAGAAGAACTTGGCGTTTTCAAAGATTGCTTTCATCGCTGGTGAATTCAGATCAATCCTGAGAAAAGTTCATCGTTGCTGTTTAGCAGAAGAAAGAGTTGAATTTGTTGAAGAAATTTTTTTAAATGCGTTTTAATTTCAGAATTAGCATTGAACTAAACTTGAAATTGAAACTAGACACCATGTCGTTTCTATAACCAGAGCTTTAAGTTTTACCAACGTATAATTCAATAAAGGACTTAGCAAATTAAAGTAAATTATTGTCAGTAAGGTACTTTTGGGCCACAACATTATCGTATTACGCCCCGTAAGGCGTCCGTTGAAATCGACAGTTTGTAATTATATAACGGGTAAACATTAGTTTTCGTATATGCAATTTTTATACGATAGCTTTCGCACAAGCGAAATCGCAAGTACAGTTAATTTTAAAACGACAAAAAGTTATTTGCATGCTAGCAAGTGCACAAAGTGTGTATCTCCACCGTTTAAAAAAAAAACGTGTTTATTATTATGCCTCCTATTCTGTTGAAATATCAAACAAAACAACAAAAAAAAAACACAGCTGTTATGCATGCAACGATTACCTAAAAATACTATACTTAACCCGTTTGGTGAAAGAGGAGGAACTGCAGATGGTTTGTTGTGGGAGGACAGAGTGCAGTAATTTTGTTGCCACATCCACAATGATTTCACTACGTTGTTATATTTTATGACCCCCCAACTCAGAAAACCACTGTGTTTTACTTATAGGAAAGATAGTTGCCCTAATTTAAACAAAAAAAAATGGAAATATTAGAAAATAAAAAAAAACGAAACAATTCGGAATCCCAGAAGAAAAGAATGAGGGCATAAAAGACTGAAAGATATATTTATTAACAAAATAGCACAGAAACGAGATAGAAATGCTAGATATCAAAAAACTCGATAAACAGAATAGGAAAACGTAACGATAAGGAAAGCAGCCCAATAAAAGTGGAATTAACAGCAAAAATTTTAAAAATTGAAATTCTAAGGAACTCGACGAAACTGAAAGGTATTGACGTATGGGTAAACAAAGATATGGATAAGGAAACAAGAGATACAAGAAAAAAAATAATACCACACATGAAAGAAGCAAGAAAGAAATGAGTGAAAACAATGATTATTAAAGGTAAGTTAGTAATAAATGGGCAGAAATTGAAGATAAAACAGCTAGAAGAACAAAAGAAAGATAAAAATAAAATGTACACAGGATAAATAGAGAAGAACGCAAAGAAGGCAAAAAACAAAAAAGATTGACTGATGAGGAAAGTGGAAGCTCTCCCAAACAAACAGCGAACAAAGGAGCAGTCCCAAAAAAGAATAAATACTGGGTACAAAACATGTTAGAATCCTACAAGAAAGCAGAAGAAAAGAAGGACGGAGAATTAGTTAATAACACGGATAATAAGTCATCAATGGACGAAGAAATAGCAAAAAAGGACATAACGACTATTATAAATACAAGACCATACCAACAAAAATTAAAAAAAAAAACTAGCAAAAATAGGAAACCGGACGGAAATAGAACTATGACACGCGAAGATATAAGACAGAAAAAATAAACACAAAAAATACCATACATAGAAACAGCAAAGTTAAGGGCAGAAAGTAAAAGGAAAAACAAGTAAGAAAAAAATGATGAGAATTAGAGCGTTAAACGTGAAAACAATGCTGGAAATAAGAAAAATGGAAGAAATAAGGAAAGAAATAACAGAGATATAAAATAAGAAATTTGGCATTAGAAGTAAGGTGGAAAAGAGAGAGAAGAATAGAAAAGGAAAAATTATTAATGACGTATGAAGGAGAAAAAGCAAGGAAGAAATTGAACTGCGTTTATGATAAATGGAGAGATAAGGAAAAGAATTTATGAATTTAAGAAAATAAATGGTAGGATATCGTACCTAAAAATAAAAAATAGCATAACGAATATTACAATAATAAAAGCATGTGCACCTACAGACAACGAAAAAGGCAAGCTTTACGAAAAATCAGAAGAACTGTGCGAAAAAATACATGAAACATTAATAGTAGTTTGAAACTTCAATGCAAAGATAAGGAAGGAGGAGTATATAAGTAATGTAGCAGAAAAATATACAATCCATGTCAAAACTACGGACAATCGATTAAGACTATGCAACTTAGCAACACAAATGAATATTATGATAGCCAGCACAATGTTTCAACATAAGAAAGAGCATACAAAAACATGGCTTCAACCTCGAAAAACTGACAAAAACCAAACTGATCGATCATATAGCAATCAAAGGAAAGAAAAAAATAATGCAAAATGTAAGAACCTATAGAGAAATAAATGTTAAACGTTAAAAACAAAATGGAAAATAGAAGAACTGCAAAACAAAGAAAAAAGAAGAGATTTGAAAAACAGCTTCAGAAACAACTAAACAAGAAGAAGGGAAGGGAACATAGAGAAACAGAATGAGAGAACATAAAAAGTATGATATTGGAAACAACAGAAAAAGTAATAGAACAAAAGAAGGCACAATATAGAAAGAAGTGATTTGACAATAAATACAAACTAAATAAATAAAGGCAAGACTAAAATGAATACAATCTAGTAAAGAGGACATTTACGAAAAATACAAACGGATAAGGAAAAAAACATCAAGAATAATGAGAAACAAAGCGCAGGAGTGGATCCATGAAATGATGGAGGATATAGAAAAATATTAGAAACTTAGGAAAAAAAGGAAAAAGTCCACTCCCAACAAGACAGAGTGGGAAAGACGTGAAAAGAAATGACAGCAACATAGGAATATAATGAGAATAGAAACAAAGATGAAGAAAAAGTGGAGGAACCATTGGAAAAGAAAGTTGGTGAAATAATAAAAAAAATTTAAAAAAAAGAAAAGCAGTAGGACCAGACAGGATATGTGCTGAAATGTTGAAAGAGGGGGTAAATAAAATTAATAAAGGGATCTACGAGTTAATGAAGCAAATATGAAGAAATAAAACGATGCCTGAAGAGTGGAAGATCGCTATAATAGTATCAATCCTAAAAAAATGAAATTTAATGTAATGCGAAAATTATAGATAACCCTGTTGAATATAGCATATAAGATATTAACCACATTCATACTAAAAAGATTAAATAATTTTACAGAGAAAAAATAGAATATCAGAACGGATTCAAGCAATGGAAGATTAACCGTAGACGTAATTCATACAGTGAAACAGATAATAAAAAAATCCTATGAAAGAGACATAGAGGTAGAGATACTATTTATAGACAACAAACAGGCATTCGACACAGTTAAAAGAGGTACAATCATAAGAGATGCGAGGAAAATGGGTATACTTGAAAAATTGATAATAATAATAAATATGACCAAGCAAAAATCAAAAGCAGCAGTGCTAACGCACAAAGGACGAACAAACGAACTAGATATATACAAAGGAGTACGACAAGAAGACGGTTTGTCTGCGTCGTTATTTAACATAAAATAGGAGGAATAACAGAAGGGAAGGAGTAGATCATAAGATATAGTCGGAATACAAAGCGTACTTGGGACAGAAAATAATAATGAATAATAAAAAAATAATCAGTAAATGTAATTAAGACTATATAGAACAGTAATAAAACCAATGGTGATCTACACGGCGAAAAACATGTTTCGCAAAAAAAAAAATGAAGAGAAATTAAATGTTTTTGAGCAGAAAATAATAAGGATGATATTCTGAGGAAAGAAGTTAAATGAGGACAGTTTAGAAGACTAACAAATAGCGAAGTGGAAGAAATCGTAGAACAAGTAGTAGTTAAAAGAGTGATTGTAAACTGCAGATACGACCGAAAGGAAGACCAAAAGTACGTTGGAAAGAACAAGTGATGGAAGACATAAAAAGAAGGAGGATAACAAGATATAGAGAGAAAATCAACGACAGGAGAAAATGGATAAAAATTGTAAAATAAATAGCAAGACATAACAACCTATAAAGAAGAAAAGAAATTATAAAGTGAAGAGTAGTGCAATGTAGTATAGTAGAGTGACACATCATCAACACATAGAGTCAAGGGAGCCCCATTGGGGACGGTTTCAACTCCTACAGGAGTGTATAGCCTTCAATATAACTAAGCTATAAATGCGGCATTATATAGGGAGATTATTTGAGCCTTCTGCTGTTCAATCTGATAATAGACGAGATCATCAAGAAAGTCAAAACAAAAAGGATGCAGAATGAAAAATAAGGAGCTAGAGATCGTCTGTTATGCACGAGGATGATCTTCAAAGCCTACTGTACCAGTTTCAAATTACCCCACAAGAATTATAACATGATGAAAAAATAGTAATAAGTAAAGAACCAATAAGATATCAGCTAGTAGTCGAAAATAAAATAATTGAACAGGTAAAAGAAGTCGAGTATCTAGGCATCAATATGTTCAGTGACGGCCAAATAGAAGAAGAAAAGAAACAAATTAATAAAGCAAACAAAATAATCGGCGTCCAAATAACACTATATGAAAAACAAACACTTATTAACAAAAAATGAAACGAGCATGTATAAAAGTGTAATAAGACTAGTCAGGACATACACATGTGAAACAAGACCTGACACTAGCACAACATAAAGATTATTAGAGACGACAGAAGTGAGAGTACTTAGAAGAATCATTAATAAAACATTAAGGGATAGAATAAGAAGTGATGATATAAGGCGTATATATAATGTAGACATTGTTAATAATCGGATAAAGGAAGAATAACAGCATGGAACGAACATATAGAAATAATGGCAGATGACAAAGTGGTGAGAGTGCAAAATATAAGTCGCCAGTTGGTAGAAGAGCGATAAAAGATGGAACAGGTAGTTCTGCCTATCTATAAGATGGAAGAAGAAGAAGAAGAACTTCTTTTTTATTTGCAAAAATCGCGATTCTGCAGGTTTAATGCAGGTTTTAACAATCTAGAGATAAATTAAGAAAATTTTTGATTGCACCTCGTATGCTATAAGCGGCGCAGCCGAAATAGAACGCCGCGCCGCGAGCCGCCCGCCCGCACCGGCGTCGGGACGCCAACGGCGCGACTGCGGGCGCGCGGCGAAGCTCCATCTGGCAGAGCTCGGCGTCACACGCGGCGCGACCATGGCCAGGTAGCATCTCGCCAACTCGCCCAAGACCCATCCTCACATATCAGCCGCGACGATGAAGACGCCGCCGAAATAGCGCCGGGCCGCCATGCCGCGATAAAAATACACCGGTAAAAAGTAGTGTAACAGAATGATCTAAAAATACCCCATTATAATTAGTTCGAACGGCAGGGCAAACCCAATTACGGTACGTACGCACCGTCCTGGTAAGTTGCGATTTTGTGTGCGCAAGCCGCCGTTGTGCGTGATCGCCGGCGATCGATAGGCCGCCGTAGTAAGCGCCGCGTGAGTGGCGTACGCTGGTAGTACGCAAAGGTGCCGCACTCGCCCCGGCCGGAGGGGTTGCGGGCGTCGAAATGGATGGCGGTGGCGTGGCCGTTAACAGCTCAATCCACGACGATCGCCGGCAAATGCTAAATATAACGCTACCATGCTGACAAGGTACGGACTTTACGCAAACAATCCCTTCTATGTGAGTTATTAAATTTCAATGTTCCCCGACAACCTCCAATAATTAAAGAGACTCACCAAGAGCGAAGAGCTGTCCTTGCAAGACGCGCGACCCGCACGAACCGAACTGAACGCTAAGATACCGTACTCTTCAATATGTATGCTCGCATACCTGATAACCAACACTGCAGCTGTACAACATTGCCTTCGTTCAATTTCACCCGACACTTGCAACAGACAGAGACAGCTTCAGAAGAGTTTGGTTCGAACGAAACGCACTTGCTGCATACCATACGGCCAAAGCGATGTTATTTAGGATTTCTCCATTCACGTTCCTGATAAAGGAATTCGGGCCCGATATCTGGCGGTCGCGCTAACGCTGGCTTTGAATGCTTTCATACGCATTTACACTAATTTAATTCTTCTTGTTATGATTGAAAGACAACTATGGTAATTATGAAAAATGTGTCACTACTTGCTGAAGGAATTGCTTTCTCCTTTATAAGGGTTACAGATTAATTTGAAATACCAACTGCAAGCCGAATCTCCTAAACTTGGCCCTGTATGAGTTACAATTCATAATAAAGATAAAAAATAATATTTTAGGGTAAGGTTGGGTGCAGATGCTCACTTTTTCTTTTTCTTATGAGGAACAGTTGTGATTTTTCGGCATTAGATTTTTTCGATCGGTAAGATACTGTCCTAACTTTTCATAAGTACAGTAACTAACGTCAAAGAGTGAAGCAAATCAATCTACAATCTACCAATGACTTTTAATCACAATAATGAGGAAAATTTTCCGGTAAATGAGCAACATCATTTTTGTTGAGATGGATAATACTTTTATAACACACCTAGATGGAATGTCGTGATTTTTGTGTAAAAACAATAGACCGGAATTTTTTCTCAACTATTTCGCCAACATAAAAATTAGACTTCTTCATTGACCTCAAATTTTACTAGTAGAATACAGGAAGAGACGCAACGTCATCGGGAGCGATGCCAAAAAAGTAACTTTATCTTTAGCTTTTGATATTACGTCCCTGGTGAAGTAATCATCCAAAAGATCGATCAAATAAGAGGCTTCTTCTTTCTCTTTAATTTCAAGTTCGCTTTTCTTGTTTTAAAACTACGAAAAGCAGGCACGTGCTTTTGTCGCTCTTTTTGCACTTTGTGAGATTTAATTTTGAGGTTGAAACGGATGCTGGTAGATAAGACGTGGGCACAATAAAAGTTTATAGAGACGAAGAAAGCATAGCTGTAAAAGTCAATCCTGACACTGTAGTAGTGTTCTTTGAGACTCCAGAAAGTTTTATTTTGTAAAAGCTCTATAGTTAATTTTTTAGAGGAGAAATTTCTATGGACTCCTGCTTTTACACACTAAAATTCCTCCTTATACTCATATTACTTTATAAAACCACATTGTTTTATTTCATGAGCATTATCCTTTTTAACAAGCGTCTCTTTCTTCTCTATTTTTCAAAATTACATCACAAGGTCGTTGAGGTAAATCTGGAAAATGAATAAACAATAAAATATACAAATACAAGATAAATTAAATTTATCTACATGAAACCTAACACATTCATGTAAGTAGTATTGATAATAATATTATTCAATGTACCCCCTCATCAGTGGCCATGACCTTCTAGAACCGGAACTTAAACCTGCTGCAGGCAATTTCTTCCTTGTCCTAGATGATGGAGGCTGTTAAGCTGTCCTTGGTGCCTCTCGTTGTTCTTCGCTTCAACTGGAAGGTGGACACAAATCGGAGAACCAATGGTAATACAAATTGTTGTATAGCCATGCCTGGGTCTTTCTTATTCTGTGGGCTGGACGGAGTCTTGCTGGAGCACTTTCCTCAAAAAAATGGGACACCATGATATCCTCTCGCTGCTCACAAGTTTCAGCATTATCACAGAGCCGGTAGGCCGTTTTGGCGATCTGATGTTTCTGTCTTGGGTGAAGTTCTTTTTGTCCGAAAAGAATCCAGCGCTGTCGTTGAGCAATGCTTGAGCCTTTAATCCACGCCCATCTTGGTTTTCTTCAATTAAAAGTTGACGGTTCCTCAGGACTAAAGATTCTAGTACAGGCCCTGGTGCACTGCTAGACAGCCTACAACCAGTCATGGTCTGCCCAGGATCATTCTCGGCCTTCTCTTTCAATTCACAGACGAATTCGCCACTTCTCTTGCGATCAAATCGCTTGCTCTAAATTGCCCTGTTAGCAGTCACCTGCTCTTGGTAGTTAGATTTCCTGTACTTTTTGGTTACGCCATAAATTTTGGTCCTTTGTAACCATACCATGTAATAATTATTCGAGATTAGAGTATAGTTGAAAATACAACCTAAAGATTTATCTTGAAGGTTCTGTGTTTAACCATTTCTCCTCGCTTTCCACCCTAATTCTGGTTGCATATCATTTTGTCCGACTACTATATTCGAAAATTGTGAGCGTTGGAATATAACTTTCCCCTATTACCTGCCGTTATTTGAATTTATGATACCAAACATTTTTAAGCATCCCCAAAAGATACCATGCTCTGCCAGAAACTGGATCTTAAAGTAAATTATTTTACTTTGTTGTTTCTCAACCCACAAAATCATGTTGGAGTCAGTTTTTCTGTTTGTCTTAGAATATGTATTTTCCCCCTCTAACCATTCTCTAAAAAAATCCTATTTCCTTGATTTTATCTGCGTTATTAAGTTATATTTTCACACCTTCTTTCTTTAACCATTAAGTGAAATGGCATTGTCTCTGCAATCATCTGAATATCCAATACTTCTACTGTTCTACAAGCAGTTATTATTCTGATCGCCATTTTTTGGGTTTATTTGCTGCACCTTTAATAACAAATTGGTACATGTAGAATGACATATTTGGCGTCAATTTGCCAAACGCAATGACTATTACATAATCCGTTGCAGCTTCTTTTGAGACCTAGGTACTTAATTTTCTCCTTGTTTTCTAATACGGTATTCTGCAGTGTGACTGTGACATGTTTTATGGAGTATCTTCCAGTTTCTACAGCCACCAATTCTCGGCTCTTAACATTCAGTCGCCGCTGTACTCTCTGTATTACTCATTTAGTATTTTTATAGGCTTTCTGTTTTTAGCTGTAACAACAAGCAAAATATCATTTACGCATGCTAATACCTGTGCTCCTTCAAAAACATCGCTGTATATGCTCTATATGGCCAGTAACAAAATCGATCCCTATGTTGTTCCATATTTGCATTTTCGTGCGCTTGTTAAAAAATATCTACATACTGTTTTTATGAAGTATGGTTGCACTAATCTTATCTTTAATTCTCCAATTATGTCTTGCTATGGTACCATACTAGAAGTATCATTCAATATTATCAGGACGATGTGATTGTAAGTAGGATACCTCATTTTTCCTGCAACCCACCGACTGTACATCAGTTTTAGGTGAATTGATGGTGTGCAGCTAGGCCAACATTTGCCTTCCAATTAATTTAGTACCATCCTATTCATCACTTACTCATATATATAAATTGTAAGGGGCGTCGCCTTACTAAGTTTTTCTATTAGCATCAAACGTCTTCTCTCTCTCTCTCTCTCTCTCTCTCTCTCTCCCTCCCTTTCTCCCTCTCCCCCTCCCTAACTTTCTCCACTCCCTCCTCCCTTCCTCCCTTCTTCCCTAGTAGACTAAGACTTTGACTCCTAGAGGAAGTTGATCCTGCTTGGTAGATTTTAGAAATATTTTGTGGGGATTTGATTTATTTGTTATTTTTTCCGATATGCACCAATATGCTTTGTATTGTTTGAGATGAATAATGTATAATTTTTGTAAAGCCCAAGTGCGAGTTTTTTTTGAATTCGTTTCAAGATTTTTAGACACAATTTAGAAACATTCAATATGCGTTATCTTAGATATTGGCATTACAGTAATTGCTGTCTATTGAGGAATTATATTGACATTTAGATTTACCGCTTTCGGTATGCCATTTCCTAAAACGTTTTTAAATTTTGTGTGGATTTTATTCGAAATATCCCTGTATTAGTAATCGACTAAAGGTCTTACGTGACTTTACAAAGTAACTGAGAGAGATAACTGACCGAACGACACGGAACATGCAAATATTTTCTCTATTGTGAAATTTGCTCAAATGTTTCATTAGTCTAATATGCAGGGGACATCTGGTCTTTTATTTAGTGGCGTTAAAGCAAAATATTGGTAAGTTATGTGTTATTATATTTGGAAAGTTTAAAATATTTTACATTTATTACGACTGGAATTTTCTATTTCATTTTAATATACCAATACCAAGATACCTCTGTAGATTGTTGAGATGTGTAAGCTAATGTTTTGGTAATAACACAAATGAAATAGATTCAATCACACAATAATCAAAACAGTAGCCCTAACGAGTACTGCTCCAGAAGCAACCTTGGGTGTTAAATAAGACAAATCAACCCCTTAGCACATCAAAAGAGTCAAAACATGTGAGTGTTATTTCTATATTTCCTAATCACACTTGGACTTCTTCTCTCGTAGGTTGGTTGCTTCCAAATATCAGTATTCTCGGTTTTTCTTCCAGACCATTTTCATGCAATGCCTAGTGTATGTATTGTTCCCACTTATTGGCTGGTTTCTCTTTGTCACTTCTTGGTGCAGTCGAATGTAAAATCTTCTTTAGCCATCCTCCTTCTCTTCCTTTGACCTAACTACCATATACCATCATAATGCGCTATTCTACAACTTTTTGATCGATTGTTTCACCTCCATTTCTCTCCATATACTATTCGTCCTTATTCTGTCTCTTCCAGTATACTGTACGCATCGTCGCGTATAGTTAAGTTCTACTCTTTAATATGTACAAATCTTGTTTTCTTTTTATTCTATGACTTCTTTCCTAGTAAGTAGATTGTTCTTTGGGGTCGGTATTCTCTGTTTTTCCATTCGTTTTTTTTTTAAACTTATGTCTTACATTAGTGTATATGCTGCTTCTGTTTAACGGTTGGTTTTCGTTTTTTCCTTTCTTTTGTATTACTCAATATATCCTCTTGGGCACTCTTATTTCTTCCATTTTTTGCTCTATTCTGTAATCTATTTTTAATCGACTGTTTTACCTCCATTTCTCGTTATACGTTCCATTCTTATTCCGCCTCTCAACATGTATTGTAGACATCTCCGCATATGATAAAAGTATATTGGTCTTCTCTTATCTCAAACCTTATTTAACATTATAAAATTTAACAACCGTATTTTGTTGTTTTTCATGGCGGCTTAAAAAATTTCGTTTGTATCGTTGGTGAAGTTTTTATTTTATATAGTTTCGTATATGTGTTTTAGTTTCCTCTCACAATTTTTTCCGTATATGTATGTTTATATGCGCGTGTACGTGATAGTAAAGTGAAAAATATGTAATCTTATTTCAGCTCTTTTAGTATTCATATACTACTTATTAAATTATGGGCTATAAATAAAATAAATCCTCTATAAATGGTCTTACTGGGTAAATTTGTCTAAACACGATCTTTCAAATGCAAATCCGTTTTATTCCTCTTCAAATATGTTATGCAATCTTGAATCTTAGTTTTTCTATTACTTCCTGAACATCCTAACAAATGAGATATATACTAATTTTCGGTAATTATGGCAATATTTGTTAACACTTTTTTGTGTATTAAAATATGTACGAAATGTATTTCACTTATTTAGAATACTGTGGTTTTTTCTATTTTTTGAAAATTTTTCTTCTACGCTTGAGAGCAAAACAATCAACTCAGCAACATGCTCGAGCTTTAAGAGAATGTGTATTCACTCCGACAGCATTCAAGTAAAATTAAATGTACTGCTTGAAAGCTTCAAAACTGTAGTTTCAAATGATACCACTCAGATTGGAATCCGACCTCTTCTGACAAAGTTATGTGTAACACAAAAGAGTTGTGAGAGAAAAGGTGATTATTAAAGGAAAAAAATAAAATCTTCAGTTAAAATTAATTTGATAATTTTTTTAATACATGGTGTTTCCACCTCTACATCTAATTGCATCTTCCAAGCGATTACTAATGGATCGGACGACTTTTCCTATGCTGTCTTGAGGGATTGCTTCCTCTTCATTCAACGCCGCTCTCAGTTCCATCAGGCTCCCTGGCGCAAGATTTCTAAGCCGGACTCTTCGTTTAAGCTCGTCCCAAATATGCTCAATTGGATTCAAATCTGGGCTACGCGGAGGCTAGTCCGTTTTCGGTATATCGACGTCAGCCAGGTCAGCATTGTCGCGCATTAGCATGAAGTCCTCACCAACATATCCCGCAAATAAAACAATATGTTCATCAAGAATGCCCCTAATGTAGCGGTCCGCTGTTAAAGCTCCTCCACTAGGCACGAAAACCAAATCAGTTTTCCGTGCATGGAAATGCCATTCCAGAATATGCAAGAGCCACCTACAGATGCAATAGCAAATCGCTCCCCTGGCTTGCCATGTCGTTGCCATGTAGGCACATCCTAGACTCGTCGGTGAATAATATCTGACTCCAATTGCCAAGGACCTACTCGAGATGTTCACGAGCAAATTCCAGTCGCCTTTTCTTTTAGACTGCAGTGAGCTTGGCACCAGTAGCTGTCTTTTTTGGGGGTCAGGTTGGCTGCCTTCAGTCTTTTTCTCACTGTCCAAGCACTGACCGCACTGAGGGATATTGAGATGAGAAATCGATCGTTTCTGTCCGTGGTCACGCGCCTACGGCCGCCTCCTTGCTGGCGGACGTAGTCACCGGTTTCCTGGTACCGACGTCACTCTTGACACAACTGATTAACTCAGATTTAGTCCATTTAGCACGGCTCTTTCTCAACAATGCAACTGCCTGGGCAGGTTCGGCGGCTGTGGTATTCCATTTTTTGCGAATCACTCGAGCACTCCCGTCATTTGCTTACCTCAACTACGGATAAGTGACTGAAATGAATTACCGGATTGCAAGCGTACTGTAGGTCAATCACAGTCGTCACGTACATGCGTTCCAATTAGCAAGATTCGTAAAACCCCGTTCGTGATGCATATTTTTTTGAATGCGTCATCCAATTAATGCAATAGCAACAATTTTTTAAAGCTTAATAATAAAGATTCTTACACTCCTCGCACGTTAATGTTTTTATTTTTATTTTCCTTAGACTGAAACAGAACCCATAAATGCACGTGCAGATAGTGAGTCGGTTGTTTTGTTCTTAAGTGTATAACTTCAAGTCTTCCGCTTTATACGAGTTTGATTTTAATGTTACGCGTACCTGCTCGTTTGCTGTTTTTCCTCTTTTTTAATATTTTCTGTGGTTATTTCGTTTTCTATATTGATTACCTCTCTTGATTATCTACACCATATGATATATTGTAGTCTGTATTCTTTTAGAATAGACAATGTTTTACCCACCGTTTAGGAATAATTATGCTAACAATTATTTTTTATGTTCTTGTGTTTAATTACGAATTATTTTCTATTATTGTCGTTTTTGTCGTAGCCACTTCTATTATTTGTCTCTCAACATACATTAACCCGATGTTGATTTCTTTATTCTTTAGCCTGTGCTTTGATCTCTTGTTTACATTTTAAATGGTGTTTTAAAAGCTATTATCTCAGAACCAATAGGTCCAATAGGTATTGCTTCTAGGCACATAAAATAGGTAGTGTTTCGCTGCAATATCAGAGTCCCTACTGTAGTGTCCAAAATGGCAAGTAACATGGACATTCGGTTGAAACAACGCAATGTTATTGAGTTCCTAACTGCTAAGGGTTGTGTGCGCATTGATAGTAATCAACGTGTGAGTGCTGTGTATGGCAACGCCTGTATGGATAGTAGCACTGTTAGACGTTAGACAAGTCACAACAAATCTACACTATCAGGCTTGATACGATGTGTCCGTGACAGCGTCCAGAGCCTGAAGACAAACTAAATCGTGCTAAACGCGGCGTGGTGCAGAAGAATATGGGATTTCTTTTGAACGACCAGATTTCTGATTTCTTCTCAAACGGGATGAAGAAACTTGTCTGAACAGAAATAACAATTTTGAAGAAAATTAATTACACTCCTTGATAGAAGACATTCCAGGCTTATAGGAAGTATATAGTTTATATATTCCTATGTTTTACTATTGGTCCTAACACTTTTCTAGTCGCTTTCTGTATACTTATTATTTATTTGTATTTAATCTTTTACATTCCAGTTTAGGATTTGTTTTAGTTTTGTCCGAAAAATTTACGATACTTTATTGTTATAATAGTTCTATTTTGCAAATAAATAATAATTGTTATTATTAATATATATGGTTATCTGACTTATATTTTGGTTATTTGTAAACTCTTACGTCCTTTGCCATCAGCGTTCTTTCTCTTTCAACAATTATCAGATCAATATTTAATTTGAGCTCTAACGTTGAATGTCGTCTTGATATTTATGGATATTTTTGTTAGAAGAACCACATGGATGATTGCCCGTCCTTCATTATTATTCACGATTTCGTCTGGAAACCATTCTATCCTTTTCTATTTTTCCAATCTACTCTTTAGATCTATTATAATAATAGTCATTCTTGCTGACTTGTACTATTTTTTCGTTTAATAATATAAAATGTATCTATTTTCTTGGTACGCGTCATTTGTTTTATAAACCCTTATTACTATTGTAGTAGGTCTTCCTTTAATTTTCATTATAGTTTTGATTATATGATCAATCGCTTCTTTCCTCGTCTGTATTGATTTCGTCTGTTTATTTTTTATATGTGCAGAGGCACCACTATTGATTCTCCTATGTATTCACCTCATACGTGCAAAAAGTTTCGGTATTTTTCTTGACTTGAACTCTTACGGTTTCTTCTCTATTAGTATTACGATATTAAAATTTCTATTTTCGATTTCTATTAATACTTTCTTTCTTGTCCGTTCCACGTACCTATTTTCGTTGGATTTTCCTCTCAATTGCTCCGAGCTTTTCTGATAATTTTTAGCGGCTCTCAATTTTTACAGGAGTATGGGTTGCTAGCCAAACACCCCAACCTCTCCCTTTTATCCGAGCTTAGAACCGGCAACGGTGGTTTCTGAGTTACTTAGTCTACCCAAGAGTCCACTGTAGACGGAGTTTAAATCACACCAAAGAAGAAAATTTATTGGAAGCTAAAATTAAAAAAATATCAATAACTGAAAAATAATGCACTTTGTCTGGCACTACATTTTAAAAAGGGACCCTTTGTTTTTTTAAACGATTTTTTAATTTCAATAATGTTTGCATTCAATTTTTAGGCAAGAATTTAAAAATTGATAACTATATGGAAGGTTTTTAATTTAAAGAACAACCTTTTATAACACTTGTAAAAAAATTGTGCAATTTCTAAAATTAAGTTGATCGTTTTTTTTTTCATGGTGATATGTTTCGTAATGGATGTATTAGTTATGACTAAAGGTCGGGTTTATATGCAAATGCCCATATTTTTTTCTTTAAAATTCTTAAGGTTGGAAGTGATATCTTTACAGCTTTACACTAATATTGTATGTTTTAGCATATTTTAAATAAACTACTTTATTCTTATTTGACAGCAGTTTTGAAAAATATATTAGTAAAGCCAAATTAATTACTCTCGGTGTTTGGTACACTACAAGATAATTTTGGTATAAATTAATAAATGGTTTAAATTACATTCTGATACATTTTCGCTTTTTAGCTTTTTTTATTTTCTATAATCATCTATTATCATATGCTTATTTTTGCAGTATTTCTATCAAGGTTTAATATGCTTTCAAAACTTTTGTCATCGGTCAGTTCGACAACAACGTTTTTAAAAAACTACTCTAATTTTTTATTTTCATTTATTGTTGGTCATTTACGACTAGAGAAAGCCTACTGCATTACCGTCGTTTGCTTGCAAAGCAATACAAAACTAGTGAAATATATATTTTCTAGTATAGTCCACGATAGGGCCACTTTGCGGCCGTTTTTTTTAATTAATTGAATAAAAAATTATAACGTAAAGGCCGCTTCGCGACCTTGTGAAAGTATACTTTTATGCATAATATGGTAAAGCTTTCGAGCGGTGTGCGTTGAGGCGCTTTGCGCCTTATAAGAAGTGCAGACTCTACCTTCTCCCCCACTTAAATATATCCACTGGCATATAAATGTGAAAAGGGCTATTCTTTAAGCCACTTGCACTAGTTTTATTAAATTTTTGATAGCGGATTCGAATTCTATATCAAATTTTGGCTGTCCCTTTTGTTTTTTCCAGAGGGAACCGGCGGCTAGGGGATTTTATGTGCTATTCTTATTGTCTATAGAGGGATATGAGATATTAGATATTTCAAAGAACCTCTGACTATTAAAAAAAGTTTAATAATGGTGGTGTATATCCCAGAATTGAACATAAAATCACTAAAAAAGTTCTGAAACAATGCGCAAAGAATTCAAATATTTCTTCTTATCAATGAATCAAAAATGAAAGTGCGATTATGAAGTTCTAAAATTCGGATTGTGCGAGACAGGAATGCACATTTAATAACAAAATACCGCTACAGAAAGTTTTACAAAAATAAGCTGACATCGTGTGAATATGCAACCTATATCTAAACAGTTCTGTGAATAATACGATATTTAAACGGGAACATGGGCATTGTGCGCGCGCATACACATAACTATCCGGAAACACTTTAGAAAGCGTCACTTAGCGTGAAGTAGACGTAATTGTTGGGGTAAATTCGCTGCGGGCAGTCAAATACGGCTAGATAGAGTCATAATGCAATGAAGCGAATGAACTGATGAAAATTGGGGAAAACAGCGACGGAAGAGTACGAAATGTTGGTGCAAGGGACGAACGTCGTGAGCAGAAAATGTGTTTACGATTGGTACGAACACTTTTGCGACGGGAAAGAAACGACTGAAGATAAGCTACGTTTGGGTACGTCAATAAGCTATACCCAAATATCGAACGATTGCGGGTACAAGATTGGCGACTGGCTCTACGACTAATGGAAGAATTAGATATTAGTAAGCACAAGGTGAACACAATTATCTGCGAAGATTTGGATAAGTAGAAGTTCTGTTCCGATTTGTACATCACAAGCTGTGTAACCAGGAATCATCCTTTTCCCTTAATCTGACGCCTGAGTATTTTTTTGTTTTCCCTCCCATTATTTTGAAGGTCAATTAAGATAATTTTGTGTCTTCTGTTTTGTTGAAAATAATCTTCATAAAGAATGCTGAAATGCTACTAACCACCAACCAATTCTGAAACAAACGGTTTTTTGCATCTCACAGTTTTGTAAATTTAAAAATAAATGCTTATCCCGTTCGAAAATATTACAGTTTCTGTCTTACAATCTGTCTTATAATCGTTTTTATATGTCTGGATTTTGTTAAGTTTATCCTTCAGGTTAAAATAAAGCAGGCTCAAAATTTGTTGTTTATATCTGGGAGTTTTTATGTCACGGAATTTAGATTTTTGTGAAAAAAATAAGCAATTCTATTTGACAGGGGTGCAAAATTTATTTTTCTAGCATTAACATATTAAAAAACACTGCCTTTATGTCTTTAGGTCTTTCTAAACTTATCTACACTTCTTTTTGTCAAAGTCCAGGTATGAGATCCATAAGTCATAACAAGTAGTATACAACTATCGAATACTTTTGACCTAAGGTGTTGGGGTAACTTTTCGTTCTTTAATATATAACTTAATCTGCTAAAGGCTTATCCCAGTTTAGTTCTTCTAGCGATTTCTAGTTCTTGAGTTGCTTTATTAAGTGTAAACCTTTACTCTAGATGTGCATATTCTTCTACTTGTTCTATAGAGTTTTATTCTATTTCTATATCAACTTCCTCTTCGGGGTTTGTCATAATTTTTGTTTTTGTTGTATTTATCCGTAATCCTTATTTAGTTCTTGTAACATTAAGTCTAGTTGTTCCCTATTTATTGCAAATACTATGACGTCATCTGCGTATTTTAGATTATTCTAAAATTTGCTATTTATATTTATACTTTTCAAACCATCTTGAAGATCTCGTACAAATAGCTTAGAAGATATGGGGTCGCCTTGACCAATTCCTCTTTGAATCGGAATTGGATCCGTATCTTCTAACATGTTAGCTGTTATTGTTGTATTTTCGTAGATATCTTTGATAAGCGTCATATATCTGTGGTCTATTCTACTATTCCATAGACTCTGTTGTATTGCCCACGTTTCATTGCTATAGAATGCTTTCTCATACACCACCGGTGCTATGTATAAAGGAAGATAGTATTCATTTACTTTTTCTATTGGTAGTTTAAGGGTTAATAGGTAATCCGCTGTACTGAACTCTTTGCGAAAGCCAACTTGTTCATCAGATAGATACATTTATATTTTATTATTTAATCTTTCATTACTATTCTCGACAAATGTCTATACATTTGAGATAGTAATGTTATAGATCTATAATTTGTTAAATTTAGTCTATCGCCTGTTGTGTGCAATAATATTGTTATGGCTTCTTTCACTCTGACACTATTTTTTCCAGTTTCTGAACATTCATTGAACAACGTCTTCAACGTTCTTATTGTTTCTTCTCCTCTTTAAATCACTAATTCTTTTATTAGGTTGCCTTTTCCAAGGGCTTTTTTTTCTAGTTTATTATTTCCTTTAGTGTGCTTATTATGTTGCCTACTATATTTATCATTTTCTTTTTTAGCTTTCCTTTTGTTTGTGGGGAGCTTCTTTTTAAGACCTATACAATTCCTCGTAAAAATTTTTACTGTAGTTTATTCCGTCGTTACTCTTTTATTGATATTATCTTGTTTTTATCCACGTTTTGATTATTTTCTATAACTTGTTGAATTATAACGTCCTGTTTTGTAATTTAATTTTGTCTTATAGTTCTTATTCATTTATTTAGTTCAACGAATTATACAGTCTTTCATTTATTTTGTTGTACTAGTTTTCTTCTTCTTCTTAATACTGCTTTTACTGTGAGGGGGGGAGGATTGTGTTTCTATTTTTTTTTTGTTATGAGATTATTTCTTTAGCTGAGTCGACAATTGTTTCTTTTAAGTTATTTTTTAATTTTATCTATTTCTATGTTTGTATATAACCAGCTCACAATTCAACAAAAATATTGACTATAAGAATATTATCTTGTTGTTTTAGTGAGATTTTAAAGGTATTGTAAACCATTAATTTGAAATTATGCTGTTGTCAACTGGATAAATTAAATGATGCCATTAAACAGAAGCGTTTAAAACTGGTGAATTACAAACGTATTGTGTTCTACCATGATAACGGACTGGATCTGTTACTACATCTACCATACCTAACACTATCAGATTATAATAACGGTAAGGCTCTAACGCCCCGCGTAAGAGCACGGCCCACGAACTGAGAGGTTAAGGCTCTCGTGTGTTCGTTCTCTCTGTCCAGTCGTCGCGCACTATTTCTGATGCGGGGCGATGTGCCAAGCACCACACCTTAGACGACCGCCATTATTATCCCTTGTTCGAGTAACCGGAGGTATTTAATTATTTTTAGTGAGTGAGCCCTGGGAATAGAGTCTGGGTCTGTCCACACCGCAGCCTGCGCTTCTATTACTGGACCACATTGGCAATATTACCAGATTATTATGTGCATAATAGAAAGGTGCGTTCAAGTTTCAATGTCTCCAATTTTTTTCTGAAAAAGCATTTGCCTAAAATAGTTGAAACTTCTGTTACTTCTTAACATTTTTCACATCGTCGTCGCCATGATTTCATGACTGCTAAAAACATTTTTGCCCACTGAAAAATCTCCGATGCTCGATTGGAAAATGGGTCGCTACGGAGAGTGTTCTTCATAGTCAGAAATTCATGGCGACATCACGTGTCAATTTTTCCTAGAACATTGCCACCTGCGCAGCCTTGAGTTTATTGGTCAGCCTTCGTGGGGCCCACCTTGAAGAAACGTTCCGCATTTTCAGGTCGTCATGCAAAATAGACTCCACAGATTCTACGCAAATACCTAATTGGTTCATGCGCGGGGCTGTTTTGGTTCATTGTCACACAACTCTCAACCTTGTATAAACTTTCGCACCAACTAACGCACATTTTAGCATAACGCCTTCATTGCATATGTCATTAAATTGGCGATGAATTTCGATTTGCGTTTCAACGCTAACTGTCGCTATTTAAAATGTACAAAATTCGGTCTTTGTACATTGTATGGTGCTGTCATCTATATCACAAATTCAGAGATATTGCTCGCGCCTTTTAAATTTAACCGCATCTTTCTATTTCATACCACTGCTGAGAAAAAAATTTAAAGACCTGAGAACTTGAATAGACTTCGTGGGAGGGCTGTTGTCGCGATTAAACAATATATTTTTGCCATACCAGGAAGATTTCCACGATCGCTACCTTCAGTTTTAAAAGTACTGCATTGTATTCGACAGTAATGGTTTTCTCTTTTTAAAAGTAGTCAACTTAGAAGATTCTTTTCCCATTAATGAAACTGTCGCCATTACCGGATAGAGTACTTTTTATTTTTTTAGGGCCAGTTTATCTCGTATCCATTATTTGGATTACTATTTGGTTTATTCTTGACTATAAAACGTTGCAAAAATAATATTGAATTTATTTTAAACCCTTTCAAACTCATTTGCTTTTTCGTTAGATAAAGAGATGCGACATCTTAAGTAATTTTTATCATTGTCATGCAACATAAAGTGAACACGATAAATACCAGTGGCATCTGATACGCACAAACTTTCAATCGTCTGTTGGCCATAACCATACCATGCAATCTTTTTATGGGCTTCTTGGCTGTTTTTCTAAAAAATGTTTGGAGGGTATTTTATAACCATATATGCACAAACCAAGCTACTCATCAAATCGCCTTGATACAAAAAGTAACAAATTGAAACTTACAGTCAGTTTTATCATTTTTTATGAAGCATTAATGATGTTCGGAATAGGAAAACTAAAGCTTTGTTAAATTTATTCACATATATTTTGAATTTTAGAATTCTGGAGTAATTTTCAAAAAGAAATGTTTTGTACTGTTCGCACTAAATAGAGGGAATGCGCAATAATTGTGTACCAGTCAAAGTTTAAGGTCACCTATGGTTGATTTTAGTCGGCCATTTGCCTTGTTTCATTGTTGCTACAAATCTCTTTTTATATCCGCTGTTAGTTTCCAGACATATAATTCACCTTAACTCTTATAAACAGAATTTTCTGTAAGGTAAGAGGAAAAAATATGCTTTTAGCTGTATACGTTTCAAAGAGGTGATGCAGTCATTTTTTTCGTCAGATACTAGTAAGTTTATGTAGATATTTATACTCTATATATAAATGTACTTTTTCTTTTTTTAATAATTGCAATTCTAAAGAACTGCCATATAATATTATATCATATTCTAGCTTGTGGAATATTTTGTAAAACCCACAAATACATAAGATCCTAGAAAATTTTTAAAATACATCTTTAATTTTCATAATCTTTGAATGTGCTTCCACCACACATCAAAATCAATCATCGAATCAACTACTCTACATTGTCTTAGGGATCTGAACATATTTCTTATGTTACCAAGAGTTTCTGGTCCTTGAAAACCCGTTTTTCGTTTAGCCTGTTATTTACGAAAAAGACAACACAAAATGGCATGTACGAGATCTACACCATAGGTAAAAACTCCATTTTTAAACTTATTGGGCATTTCGTGCTACCATAAAATGCGTTGTGCCATCTGCTCGAGGCATGAGGTACATGAAGGAGATAAACCTCTCTAGCTACAAGATTATTGTGCAGAATGGTATGGAATGCCGGTGCAAAAATGCAAGAGAATTTTTAGAACTGACCATATGTTACACGACTGTCGGATTTAAGTATTTTTCTGACAGTAGCAATGTTATTTTTAATGAGAAACAAAATTGGATGTTCTGAGTTCCAAGTTTCTTGTAGAATGGAATTTCCCAAATATGGATAAGAACATGCAACTCTAATGAACTAATGATAAGGCAAAATAACTTATTTAAAAAGTTCAAAAATAAATGGCATATTGATTATATGTCATACCACGCGATACTACCAGGTCGTCTTACTATACCGCAAGTCATTTCGGAAACCAAACCGTCATAGACAAGAATGGACTTTGAAGAGAGAGACTGCATCAAACATCCATACGATGTTAGTAGCTATGTGAGGGAATGCAGTACAAAGTCGCAGAGCTACGTTTTGTTAGATATCAGAGTTAAAAGGCTTCAAGTACTCTGTCGAGAAAGGCAAATTTAAGGGATGTCTGATAAATTTGCATAAATCACGTGTTTCCGACTTGTTAATGATAAACAGAAAAATTACACTTGATTCCCTGGCAGATGTAATACGTCTACCCCCCCCCTGTGTACATTGAGTTATCAAAAGCAGAAGTTTATGGAGGTATGCCAACAGTTATTGCAGCTGTACAGCATGGATCTGAAGACGTAATTTGAGTGTTTGATCACAGAATAAAAATCATAGTTCTGATATAAGACGCTTAAAAGGAAACACCAGTCTATAAAATGCTAGCATATCCGATGACCTCGCCCCAGAGAGCCACGGTCGAGATTGTTTATTCCAAAATAAATGGCTTTGGGTAAGGGGAGGAGGAGAAATTTTGCTGATAGATTTGCTGCATTATTGGTGAGAAGTGCTGTAAGTCAATCAAGCGATTGCGCTATCATATCCAGCAACTTTAAAACAGGAAACGGAAACACGGCGCGTTGCTTCAGTATAACGATTCACGGTCACATACCAGTCGCTACATTGTTGCCACCTTGCAAGCTCTCGCGTATATCGTGCTACGTCACACTCTACATTCGCTGGTTATTGCTTCAAAGCGGCTACGCCCTGTTTAATGCAATAAAAAGAGCAGTTCTTCTTCATCGACTATCTTCAGACAGCTGTCCACAAGCAATGCCATGATGTACATCCAAAGAAACGTTTACGTTAGCTTTCTGGATATTGTTGGAACGATTACAAAAGTAATGAAACATATATTCATTTTTCCTAATAAAGGATCATAAAGAAGAAAACAATTATCATGTCAATAACTTTCATACGCCCCATGTACATCTGTATACACTTGAAGCTCTTATAAATTCCTCTCTTTTTCTAGCCAACCACAATGTAACCACAAGTATTATTTGTGGAGCTATTACATGGTGTTTTAATTTTTTTTAAAATTATTTACTCTAACTTTAAAAAACGCATGATTACAAAACGAGAAAGGCCAATTTTGAAAATAAACTTGCTAACGTTTATACCGTTCCTGTTTATGTAGACATCATATCGCTTGACTAGTCTTGGATTTAATTCATTCCCTACTATTAGTTCCTACCAAATGTGACTTTTAGTTATTATTTTTATGTTTATATCAAACTAAGATTGTTGATACTTTACATTAATTTACGAACAAAATATTAATTACTTTGCTATGTTTTTTAGAGTTCTATATTTATGAACAGACATCGGCATATAACATTATATGGCATTTAATGATCGTTCATCTATTCATTTAAGTAAGTGTTAACGTCATATTTAATAATTATTTTGTAATCATACTCTTTTTGGTTTTTTTGGAAGTCTTAGCGGTTATCTTCTGATCCTTATAGCAAAATTTAAACTTCGTCACCCAGGGGAACACATAAATTCTATTCGTGATGTGTAAGATATTCTATACGTGTATTGTTTACGTCTTCTTTCTTTAGGATAATTTGTAGTGGGGATATCTAGAAGGGTGTCTTGCAAAGTCTTACCTCTTTCGCTATAACTTTATAAATAGAAGGGCTATATATTCTCTATTATGAATGTTCTCAATCAAGGAATGTCATAAGCACACCAACATTAAAAATCTAAAATCATCATTAGCGTAACACTGTCTGTTTAGGTTGTCCTTCAGATTTAGAAAAAATACCACAAGAGGTGAGATTCGAGATGTATGCTTCCTTCTTCTTTTGACTGCAATGGGGACAAGTATTGTCATATTAAAGAATTGCTTCGGTACAGGTTCAAACTGCTTGCAATCGAGCTCGCAATTTTTTCAAAATGTTCATTCACGTATAGGAGTGCACTGTGACGTTTCATTCTAAAAAGATGATCATCAGCACTTATTCTGCCGAAACAAAAGCTTTGAATTTTTTTCTGATTAGAGGGGATCTTGTGCCTATACTACTGATTATCGCTGGTTCTCCAAGTCGTAATGTGTGCCCAGTGTTCATTACCAACGACAATTGTACAAAGAAAACTGCTGGAAAAACTCTTTTCGATTGTGCTAAATTTGAAATGTCAATATGTATAGCACGCATTTTGCCCATACTTTGCTGTAGTTAAATAAAGCATGAAATAACTCAATACTTAATTTCAGCGATATTCCGACCAAATCCAGCCTGCCACGCAGAATGTGGCTGATTTTTCTTTCAAATTTCTTTTTGGATTTTTTGCCCATTGTACTGTCATACACACGGGCGTTACTATAAACAGCATACATTTGTATGGACTTCCGAATATCCATGTCGCTTGTCATTTTGGTCACTACAGTAGAGCCAGTTGATATTGCAGGAAATCGTTCTTGGGTGTCATAATAGTCATTAAATCACAATAGCTATTGAATTAAAGAATATTATGGTACCTATTTCTGATGCTCCAAAGCACTATTAGCAGACATACCGGCTAAAAGACAAGAGTTGTCAAAATACAATATGTCATGAATTCGAAAATAGTTGCAATTTTAGAAAATTATTTAATTCAACGTAATAAATTTGTTTTCTTCAGTTTTTAATTGCAACTAAATAAAATATTGATTGGTCATTTATAAAACTACAAAATTAAAATAATATGGGTATGGTTTTAAGAATCGCCTGCTCAGAATTATTATTTCAAACAACCAAAACGTTCTAGTATTTCAACTTAAGTTATACGAAATAATGAATATAAAAACGTAGAAAATCAATGCGCAATATAATCGCGCAGTAAGGTCAACAGTCGCCGAATAGCTGAAAGTAAAAGATATGATCTTAATATATTACCATTTGAGTTAGAATACAGTGCTATTTTTATTTTAAAAAATATTAAATATACAAGGATAAATCAATTGCAAATGCAATGTACCGCACCATTATTCTTTTTGGCGGGTTTTATTTCGTTTTATTTATGTTATTCAATGTTAGTGATGTTTTATGCAATAGAAATCGAGCCTCAGGCATGCATTGTACATCTTTTAATAGAAAAATTGACAGCAGTCTGATTCGTTAATGAATGTTTGGCAAATTTTGAACCTTCCGTAATATTGCAATGTTTAGTAAGATTTAAAACACTTCTTAGCAACTTCTACTTGTACAATTATCTAGTTGAAGAACATTTTGATTAAAAAAATATATTTGGAAGGTTAATAATATGCTTACTGTTATGCATCGATTTTGGTGACTTTAAAAATATCGACTCGTAAGACCCTCAAACAGAAAAGAAAATTCATACAATTTTTATTTTGAAGGTTATGCGTGGCGATGAATCTGATTATTTTAACGCCAATAATACATAGTAACAAAACTAGTTCGTAATCTTTAAAGTTAAATTTTAATTGTAAAGGGGGCGAGCTGCAAGTAAATATTTGCAAGCAACAATTTAAAGATTTTGATCCTGCAGAGAATGGCAACTTTAGTAGTAATGATGCAGTAACTCCCTTTGAATTGTGTAACAATATTTGCTTTTATGCAAAATATTCAAATATCCACTGAAACCGATAAATTCAAATAAAGCAACTCAACGCAAAATTCTTATTTCTATCTGGGATACTCGAGTAATCTAGAAAATTCCTTGACAATATCTGTAAATTAATAGATGAATGTTACCATGAACCTTTTGCCAAATACAAAGAGGCGAAACAATTTATAAACTTTTACATGTCGCTGGTATTGATACCTAGTACAATAAAATATTGAAGCAAAATTATAGGTCAAGTTGAAGTTGGGTCAGTTTCAAACTGCACTTTTGGTGATAGTTGCTCCTGAATTGTGGCAATGAAAGAGCCCGCAGTGTCGTCTTGATCAAAAACAATATATCGGAGAATTTTGCTCGAAGTTTAAGTGGTTATTAATGTTTGGAGAAAATAGTTTCTGTGCTGAGAGGTGGTTGTTCTAACTATACGATCATATTCGAGTGGCAGAATTTTCAAAGAAGACATTTCAATTACAAAGACGCTCCGAAGATGCTCAAGTTCAACATATATGTGACGTATTGTTAAATAGAAGGATGTTTGCACATTCCTACCTCGGAATTTTATACTATTCTTTACGTCCATCTTCACAAGATGGGGGTTTGTTCCCTTTAACCGATAAACAGATGGCACAACATGTTTTTTGTTACCACGAGATGCTCAATGAGTTTGAAATGTGAACATCTCTCTATATTAATAGCATTGTAACAGATGATAAAAAGCTAGTTTTATTTTTATAACTTGTCTACTAAAATCCAAAACAAAGTTTTCCAATAACGAGGGCCTTTTAATAATACGGGTTGATGAGTGTTCCTTAATTTGAGGAAACGTGAAGAATTGCTTTGACGAATGGTTTCAAAGGATGCAAAAGTCCATAGGGAATATAAAAATTAAATAAATTTTTTCTGGCACTCTACGTGAATTGTAAAATCATTAACCATTTCTTCAACTTGCTAAATGTAAGTAAAAGGCAAGAGCTACAAGTTTCCGACCTGATTATGTTCCGGTAATAGTAGAAACAAAATAATAGATGTGTCAGATAGTGCAATTTCTAGTTTAACGAAAATTTGGTAGCACCGCGTCATTTTGCACAATGTTGAAAATCACTAAAAAAGCCTTCATTGGCCCGAGAAAGCATCAAGGACGAATTACGTGCAACTCAGCCAATTTAAGTGCTTTTGAAAGAAAACGTAGCCCTCGTCGATTGTGAAGTGTTGAAAGATAGACGTTGACGAGGTTGAGGTGTTCAAATACAATAGTGTGATTCATTCTCCATAAACACCTTCATATCAATAAGGTTGGTGCCAGATGGAAACTTTTATCACCGATTTAAAAATAGCAATTTGTGACTTGTTGTGAATAAGTTTTAAGCCTCTGTCACAACAAATAAAAGTTCTTCAATCCATCGTTACAGGGAATTAAACCGTGATCCTGTACTATAATCTACTAGCAAAAAGAGAGTCAATAAAATATAACAGAATAAACACAAAATGGACAAGGAAGGGACATCTTTGGGATTCAAAGGGAACTGTCTAACTGATTTTAAGGAACGAAACATAGTGGTAAA
Source organism: Sinelater perroti (assembly GCA_036346155.1). Lineage (NCBI taxonomy): Eukaryota > Metazoa > Arthropoda > Insecta > Coleoptera > Elateridae > Sinelater > Sinelater perroti. The sequence goes on along the minus strand of JARFIY010000046.1, from coordinate 589,379 downwards.
CGAAGGGTATTATAACAACATAAATTGCGTGACTTTATCAAAGAAAAAGAACATGGAATGTTAAGGCCAATTGTCCGCCTTTTGCGTCCATAAGGCCCAGGTTGTTGAAAAGAAGTGTAGCTTTAAAGAGCTTTTCTATCCATTCTACAGCCCAAACCTAACCCTTAATGACTACAATTTATTTTGAAAACCGAAGAAAGATGTTCAAAGTATAAAATTCAGCGACAAAAAGTTGGGACATTATTCAGATAAAACTTTAGAGTATTTTTGCAAGAGTTTAAAATTGTAATTTCGAGATGAAATGAATGTATTGAAATACACGAAGACCAACTTTCGTTTTGTTTCACGGCGCTTGTTTTTGCAATCTTTAACCTGCAAGTTATACTGACCAAGATGCGAAACGTACAAATCATGTCATTGACAATAGTTTGCCTTTGGCAAAATGTTGAATAGGAAAGACCGAGAAACATTTGTTGGAAAAAAGTACAACAGTGGAAATATGAATTTATTGATTCTTACGAGTTTTTGAATTTTTCTACTCATTTTTTTAATTTAACTATTTCGAATAATTTTTTTTCTATCTCTTCTATTTTTAACAAATCCTTTAACTCCATCCTGGTAGTATGTTCTTTTGATTATGTAAATAATCTCCTTAATGTTGTAATAAGCAACTCCTGAATCAACCCGATGAAGTTTAGCTTCTTTTTCTAGTTGCTCAGTTGCTCAGGTTGATATTCTGAAGATTAATTCGAAAACTTTCCCAGTCAGTAGTTTTGTTAACAAAAGTGGGTTGAGCTGCTCTTTTGATTAACTTTTACTTTAATGCTAAAATGACTGTTGGGTGATCAAAAACCAAAGTTGTGCTTAATATTTCGGAAGATTTCTAGATTTTGGTGTTTTATTTAGAATGCCATTGGAATTCCATATAGCAATATGAAAGGTGTGTTGATTCATAATATTACTTCATTTTGAGTATAGCGTTAGTGCTCGAGGCTTCTAATTTGTTGAGTCTTTCATTGATTTGCTTTAATGTTTTCACCATTCTTTGCGTAAACCGCATCGTAGATTATTGGGTTCATGATGAGAAATGTACTAGGTCTGTTTATGATGTTTCTTGGTTGACTTGAGCACAAGATATCTCAGTTATTACTGTATTAGAGACAGCTGATCTTGTTTTTTTGGCGTCGGTAGCATTATTCCATGTAGCATATTTCTTGTAATTAGCAGGGTGTACTTCCGAACACGTAACAAGAATGTTTCTAGTTCTAGTACATCTTTTCTTTAGGTAATAACCAGCACATTTAACCTATGTGCATGACTGCATTTTTGACATTTTTTATGTTGATATATAAGCATAGTGCCTATATTTTAACTTTTATGTGGTTAGCGTATTCTATATCAGACTTTGTTGATAATATCATCATCGTATATAACGCTAACAGATTACAATTTCTCTTGTTGTTAACAATGATTTTTATAAGTTTTTGAAGTACCTCTGTGATCTTGAATTTTCTTTTTACCAGTTAGTTAAAAACTTTTTCCGCAAAAGTTAAAGGATACAAGTTACTAACCATTACCTCAAGAAGTTTTAAGGTCAAAATAATTTACATTATTCAGAATGACCAGCGGTGGATTAACGGGTTTAGGAATTTTCTGAATTTAAGTAAAAGCCAATCCATTTCGACCGAATTAGTGGGACTGCAAGATTAATTTTTTGGAGTTTTTCTTTTTGTGATTGTGTTAATTTCTTATTTGTAACTGTAAAGTTATTATTTTACCTTCCAGATGGTTAATTTCGTTTACTGCCTGCTGTAGTTTCAATTACATATTAAAACTTGGCATGCGTACCCTAGGTGTTCAAATAACACCATTATTCTGTTTAATAACCGGCATCTGATGATCTGGAAATATAATAAGCGCGATAGCATGTCGACTATGGATCGCGTAAGTGATACCTCTTGTTGCGCGGTTTAATCACTTGTTAAGCGCTCGATAAAACTCAAATGAACACTAATAGTAAACTTAATAAGACTAAATGTACGGTTTTGTACTAACCAGATGTAATATTACTTAAAATCTTCACCACTATATTGTCGTTAATGAATTAAAAGCTAAAATAGAAAAGCACGGTTAAACATAATTACAGAGTAACCAGCAAATATAACAGAGAAATATACGAAATTAGTAAAAAAACGAAATCTCGCAGTACTCTACTTGTTAAAAATAATGTCACACCAAGAGGTTTTAACACACATAATCTTAGATTGAAGTCTGTAGAGATCATTTAACAAAAACTGTTCCAAAAACGAGAGAACCTCATCCAAAGTCCTTTATGTAACGGTTTGGATCCACCGAACTATAAATAATGCCAGGTTTATTAGAAGTGAAAGAGAAGAACATTTCTACTGAGATGTCCCAGAGTGTTCATACCACAACTAACATTAATTCCCACACAACTGACGGACGGCACTAAAATAAGACTACCCTAAACTATAACAAGTGGTAAATTAATTTCCTCAATTGCACATAAACGTATCACAAATGTTTAACTTCAAAAAGCCGAAAAAACAAAAGTATGTTGTGATAAAAAAAAACACGTTAAATTCCTCATAGCCATCCTATCCAAAATAATAGTGGGCGTTTAATTACAAATTAAATACAGTTTAAACATCTGAGGGGACGACGCTACCGCTCGATTATAAAAAGATCTAACAAAGGTTATCAAAAATACAAATACCATTAAGAGCATATTAAACTTGCAAAGTATGGTTATAGAAAACAAATTAGAGTTAATCACGTTTACTGAACTATACAGTCCATTACAGTTATTTCAATTTGTAAATAATTTATACACATAGGCAAAAGAAGCAAAACAATCAATACACAGAGAAAGGCCAAAACAATGTTTATTAAAATAAAAAATTTATTATGCTGCAGCGACTTAGGCTTATATCTTAGAATCAGAAGGTTGAGGCACTATAAGTTTTTAGCGGCGTATTATAAAATAGAGTGCCAGAGTGGTCCCGTGGTAGAGGGACGGGCTACGATGCTGACAGACCCGGGTTCAATTCCCGGTGCTCTCTGATACCTGGCGGGTGGCCTACTCAGTCACTAAAAATAATTGAGTACCTGCGTTTATTCGAACAAGGGGTAATAATGGCGGTCGTCTAAGGTGCGGTGCTTGCCACATTGCCCCGCATCAGAGATGGTGCGCGACGATCGGGCAGAGAGAGCGAACGTATGAGAGCCTTAACCTCTCAGTTCACAGGCCGTGCTCCCACGCGGGGCTTAGAGCCTTACCATTATTATAAAATAGAAGTTTAAAGACAATAAAGGAAACATAAATGATCGATTAGAAGGATTTTATGTTGTGAACTTATCGAAGAATGTTGAAAATAAGCCAAATAGAGTAACGACTGATAAACTACTCAAAAGAATAAGAAAAGAAAAATAAGTACTAAGTACAATTAAAATGAGAAAAATTCAGTGTCTGTGTTACGTGATGCAAGAAGCAAAATATAAAATACTATAAAATATCATAAAAGAGAAATTCAAGAAAATAGAAGAAAAATGTATCTTCTGGATGAATAACTTGAGACAGTGCTATAAAATAGCCGTAATGATAACTAACCTTTTAAAAGGAGATGGTATTTAAAGAAAAAATTGTAGATGAAACAACTATAAGGAAAAATACTTCCAATTTAGAAAATTTATGGAAACTGAGATAAAAATAATCAAAAAGTTTAAACATTTGCAAGACATTTAACAAGTATAGTTTAGCCCTGCGTCTTCTAAAAAAATCTTAGAAGATCATTTAAAGCCACATTAGAAGTGAATTCCAAAAAAGCATGGGTTATAACTGGATTAAAAGAGAGAGGGCTTAAGTTCATAATTTCAATTTTAAAACCTCACTCTACTGCTTTTGAAAAACTTTTCAACTAAAAACTAAAAACTCTGCAAATTAATCAGCTCATGTACTTGTCATATTAAAGCAAATGAATAAAAATTTACTTTGACGCCAAGTAACCCAAAAAACATTTTCAATAAACGTAAAAAGCTATGTTAAAGTTATCTAAATAAATCTGACAGCAGACAATAAGCTCCTACTGACAAAACTATGAATAGTTTCATTTTCGAAATCCTACAGAGTTCAAACAAAAGTCGTAAGAGCTATAATGGATTCTCCATAGTTTGTAGTACAAATTACAAACTGAAACGATACAATCCCCGAACTTATCAAACACGCCCTGAACAATTTTTTTAATATTTAATCAAAACTATCATTCTTAATATAATACATAAACAGTTTCTTAAAAGAAACCCCTTGCTGGGAAAGTGTCCAACATGTACATAACATGGTAACTTTATAATGTTATATTATAAAGTAAAAAATTAAATTGTAAAAATATTATGTTTTCAACTCACAATACAAACTTGTTGTAAAACAATTTTCTTAATGATTATTTATTTAGCATTCATTTCAAATGTTAAGCTACAAATAATAGTTGTATTTATTACTTCTTATTGTGTGAACTCATAAAACATAAAATGTGTATGGTAAAAATGTCTTAAAATTATGACAAAATTTACGAAATTTATAAGTTAAATGTACACCACGCTTAGGAAGGCCAATCTACAGAAAAGAGGCATTAATTGAATACAGGCAGTGTTTAATAACATGAAAAATAATTGATAATCTTAAAATATTGGAATTAAACGTTGGAAAGCATTTAAAATAACTCGGGTATGTTAATAAATTGAATGGGGACAAGGCAGTTGGAAAATCGACAGCCAGAGAATGGTTTGCAAATTTTCGCGCCAGAGTTGGCTCATAAGCCAAGATCGGGCCATCTACAAAACCTCAATCATCAAGCCATCGTCAACACAATTGAAGAGAATCCATCAATGACAACTCGAATGCTCGCCGATGACTCTGATTGTCACCGCTCAACAATCGAGGCCAAATTCTGGGCCGAGTTCGTCGACAATTGCGTAATCGTCGAATTCCGGCCATCCTCTTGCACGACAACGCCAAGCCACACATTGCAAAAGTATCAAAGAAGCTGTTAGAAAATTTTAAGTGGGAAGTCCTGGAGCACCCGACATACAGTCCGGACCATCTTTTCCAATCATTGAAGCATTTTTTCCGTAGCAAAAAGTTCAACTTCGATGAAATGTCTACTGCGCTTTCGGATTTCCTTAATTTCAAGCCTCGTAATTTTTATCATTTTATATTGCCTGATAACTGTCTGGATATTATGGATTCGGATGGACACTACTTTGACTATTAGTTGTGTCCTTTGTTCGAGTTTAATTGGTGAAAAAATAGTTTTATGATACTTTGAAAAAACGCTAGAAACATTTTCGACAACCTACTAAAAAGTTAAAAAATTAAATATTACACCCAAATCTAATTAACTAAGCCAATTTATTAATTACAATACAAATTATGTTAATAATGTTTATAACTGGACTTTATTTAAACTTAATAAATATTTAAATATGAAGTAATTGCGATAATCCCTAAGGCGAAAATAACTTTTAAAGTTCTTTAAAATTCCGCCAACGTAAATTTGTCGATTACATGTCGATTATTAATATTAGTGGTTTTATTTAGCACAACTGTGAATGCTTACTCAGGAACCACTATCAAACAATTTGAACGAAACTTGTTGATTTTACTGCACGATGGTATTTTGTATTGATTACCTGGGCTTTTATGTTTGTATTTGTATTCAGTAATTTATTTAACTGAAGTCGAAATACTTGATTGTTTGGGTAAATTCTTTACAGAAGTTGTTTTGAATCATGCTCACATTATTTTGATCCTATACATACATCTGCAATCTGCAATTTGACGCACACTTTTAAGAATTTGTATGCATTTCTTTAAATGACAAAATTCAAATTGTTCTAAAAGCAACTAGAAACAACTTCTAAGACACTAAAAAAATAACAAAGAACACATCTATAAACTAAAAATATAGAATGATGTTAGCACTTAGGTGATTACTTGGGAAAACCGTATCATGTTTGCCAATGTTTATTAATAAATATAGATCTCCTAGAAAATGATAAAAAATAGTAACCAATATTCTGTTCAAAAATTAGTATAAAATATCAGTATCAGTTTGATACGAATAAAAAAATGATAAGTGAAGGGCATGTGTATTAAGATTTAACAGTAACAATTTAATTAAGTTTATTGTGACATACTAGTACTAATTAAGCAATATATTGTCTAGATGAACAGGTCTTTGGCAAGATCGCAGTCCAAAATTGTACAAGGTCAAAGAATGCATTTATTGAATCACAAATTCTTTAAAGCGGAATTGCAGGCCTCTATCAAATTGATATACAAAATTGCTCAAAGCAATGTTTGTGTTAACACTGTGATTAGCCAGAAAAAAATTGGGGGTAAAATAATTCAATAGGGCCATGTTAACAATCGATAAATTTAAGTTGGCGTAATTTGGCAGAACTTCATGTGCATAAGAAAGATATTTTCGCTTTATGGCTTATCGAAATAATTCTTTCATTATATTCAAATATTTATTGTTTAAATAAAGCCCGATTATCAACATTGTCAACATAATTTGCACTGTAATTAGTAAGTTTGCTAATTTAATTAGATTTACGGGTAATATTTAATTTTTTAACTTCTTAATAGGTTAACGGATAAGTTAGCAGCGTATTTTCAATGTATCGTACATTTTTTATCTTTTTCACCAATTAAACTCGAATAAAAGACACGACTAATAGTCAAAGCAGTCTCTTTCCGAATCCATAACGTCTAACCAGTTATCAGGCAACATAAAGATTCCACGACGGTAAAAATTACGAGGCTTGGAATTAAAGAAATCCGAAAGCGCAGTAAACATTTCATCGACGTTGTTGAACTTTTGCTACGCAAAAAAATGCTCCGATGATCGGAAAAGGTGGCCCGGCGTGTACGTCGGGTGCTCCAGGACTTCCCATCCAAAATCATTCAAACACCTTCTTTGTCACTTACGCAATGTGTAGGTTGGTGTTGCCGTGTAAGAGGATGACCGAAATTCGACGATTACGCAATTGTTGACGAACACGACGCAGAATCTGGCCTCAATTGTTGAGTGGGGACAGGCGAAGTCATCGGTGAGCATTCGAGTTGTTATCGATGTATTCTTTTCAATTGTGTTGATGACGGGTTGATGATTGACGGCCTGTCAGCCGGCCTATCTTTTCTGGCGCGTAACTTTGCAAACTATTCTCTGGCTGTGGATTCTCCAACTGTCTTGTCCCCATACGGATCGCAAATCTTCCTAGCCGCCTCCGACGCTTTCAGGTCCAATTTTCCTTGAAAGTGCAGGAGCAAACGTTTCTATTCTTGGATCAGCTTTATTCTATAGACAAATTATATATCAAAATACTCGCAAGAAAACGAGTTTCTAAACGATATCAAAATCATAAATGATAACAACCGATTTCAAAATTTATACCGCAAACATTAAAAATTTTTACCAAATCTATTAATTAAACACCAATTTTGTCTCCTTGCTCCTACGAGCAAGGACTACTCCTGAATAGATTGGGAATGATATATTGTCAAAGATTGGGAGTTAGAATTATTGAAAATGGATTGCATTCATGTCAACAGAGCTATTACAAATCAAAAGAAACGGTAGATTTACATATTAAGCGTAAAAATCCATAGAAGCTTAACCTCTAACGAAAAAACATAATTTACTTCCACTGGGATGTATACAATAATTAAAAGCGTACTTTCTCCTTAGATCTTTCAGATAAGCTGGATCTTGGATTTTCTAAAGATGTATGGTGACTACAGAACTAAGAGCTGAGAAAAGAGTTAAAAAAACTTTTGTACAAATGTGTCCAGAAATAATAAGCTTGAATTTCTTGGTTCAATTAGAAGAGTTTGAGGGCGAAGCCTTCGGTTGGTGGGGGATGTCAGCTAAGCGGTCTGGGCCAGCTCATTTGCCTTTTAACCTTTACAGAATCCAAATTGCTTGTAATGTCGTTCAGTGAAACGCAATAAAATGTTGCTTTAAACTCGAAAAATTTGTAACTGAGTCGCTTGTTATGATACAAAAAGCCTACTTTATAAAAAGCACGCTGACTGACATCTGAGTGTTAAGCTGGTACAGCTAAAGTAGGACTTCCAGAATCCATTCTGCATGAAATCGTCACGTCAGAAAACAAAATTTGTACTAAATTGATTCTCAAGGTTTTCGCCGACGAACAGAAGAAAACGCGTGTGTCGATTTCTCGAAAGCTCAAATACAGCTTGAAAGGACACCATTTTGGAATGGTTAAAAATATGCAGACCATCGTGATGACCGTTCTGAAAGAGATTCCAGTTCAAGACTACAAGGAGTAAAGAATCGCTCAAGGATGTTATTTTAAAGAATAGTGGCAAGAAAGGCGCCGACTAAAAGTAAAATTTTTGGATAAATAAAAAGCATAAAGTTTTATGTAAAACAAAAACTCTGTTATACAGCATTTTGTTCACTTTACTCGAATATCTTCTAGCATTATTTCAGTCAACTTTGTATATCTTTAGACTAAAAAGAAACAGTTTTGGAAGCGATTGGATATTCTCATTAGCAATGAAAATTAGCAAAGAAAACAAAGTGTGATCTGATAGTATCTGGTCTGGCAAATATGGTGATTGTGGTAACATATTTAATTTAAACCCCAACACTTTTTGACAAATTAGTAAACTTTTATATAGTTTAAGTATTCTCATAGTGAAACACAATACTGTAACGTTTTCGCTCTCGAAAGTGGTAAATAAGACGTGCAATTTACTCAACACTTATTGATTTTACTTACAGGTGATTAAAATTAACACTATTTATGTATATGCACAATGTAAAATTACAATGTATTTATCTGTAATTCTATTTATGTCAACTCGCACAGCTTCCGGTGCTTCATTTCACTTCGCTGTTGCCACTTGGAATTCCCCAAGCTGCAACCCGCGTGATGGTTACGCAACTCAAAACCGGTTCCAGAATGTTCGTTCAGGTTTCTCGTAACATCTGGCAATTTTATATTGTTTGAGTCCTGTTTTATGCGCGTTGTTGATGCGGCTACCCACCATTGGGGGCGTTCGGAAATTCGTTACAATATATTTGTGCTTCGCCAATTCTGGATGCTTCTATATGAAGTTGTTATTTAATTTATACCAAAACTAACAACATAATCTTCTTTTAGTGAATGTTTGCTTTTGAAGTGCTTTTAATTAGTAGTTTATCGCGTTTATTCTAGTCTAGAATTCATGGTTATAAACAATTTATTTCATATCAGCCGTGGTCAAACTTTGTTTTTCACATTTTAAGAGAGAATTTTAGATGTCAACGGCCTTAGCAGGATAAATTTCTTTAAGTCCAAGTGTACCCAATTATTCAATTTTTTTAAGTTTCCATCGTTCAATTTCAATATTTTAAGATTATCAATTATTTTTTCGATTCGATTAATGCCTTTTTTCTGTGGATTGACCTTTCTAAGCAGTATGTACCTTTAACATCTAAATTTCGTAAATTTTGTCATAATTGTAAAACATATTTGAACATAACTATTTTTTAGCATTCCATTTGAAATTAATAGTATATAAATGATCATTAATTTGAAATGTGTGCTAAAAACAATATTTTTACGATTTAAGTTTTTTTTTACTTTATTTATATACAATCTGCTCTGATAATCAACGAGAAAACCAGGTGACAATTACAATATTATGTACATGTTGGGTGCCTTTCCAGTAAGGAGGTTCCTTATGCATTATATTAAGAATGATTTAATTATATATAAAAAATCTATTCAGCACCTATTGGGTAGGTCTGGGCGATTGTATAATTTCAGTTTGTGAGTTGTTGTGCAAACTATAGAGAGTTTAATATAGCTCTTACGACTTTTGTTTGAAACATTTGTAGGATTTCGAGAATGAAATTTGTAATTTCTCATAACTGTAACCCGTATATCAAAATAAGTCTTAGTTTTGTCAGTAGGGGCTGTCAGATTCATTTGGGGAACTTATTGTTAAACACAGTTGTTTATGTGTATTAAAAATGTGTTTTCAGGTCAACTGGATATCGAAGTAAATTTTTATTTATTTGCTTTAATATGCCAGATACACAGCCAGTTCTGCATGTAGATGAGAGTTCTTGAGACAAGATCTGTTTTCATGACTTGCTAAAATTGCTGTGGTTGTTCTATTTGCACTAAATAATCTGCTATATATATTAAGTCAAGGATGGGTTGTAGAACACCTTCTAGTGGCACTCCGGAATGTATGGGATATAGGTCTGTAATTTCATCTTAAAATGCCATTTGAAAGTGGAACTATAACAGCTGTTAGTAAATATATATAAATATAAGTTTTCCTTAATTATGCATAATAATCTTCTCATACCAGACTCCATTGAAAGTTTAAATCATATTTAAAAATACAATAGAACAATACTTCTCCTTTTTAATAGCTATCTTGTGTATTTAAAGTAAGGAAAAGTTTTTTAAACAAAAATAGTAGACTAATTGGGTCTTAAAATTAATATTACGAGCTTCAGCCCTCTCTTTGGATTTTTTTAAATCCGGTTATAACTCGTTCTTTTTTGGAATTGATTTCTAATGTGATGGTCTTCTAAGACTAGTTTAGAAGACGCAGCGTTAAACTATACTTGTTTGTTGCAAATGTTTAAACTTTTTGAACATTTTTGTCTCAGTTTCCATAAATTTTCTAAATTGGAAGTTTTTTCTGTTTCATTCTCAGAGCAGCTTTTTTAATTCTTCTTCTTTAAATACCCTCTCCTTTTAAAAGGTTTATCGCCACGATCACGATGAATCCATTGGACGTAGGCCTTCCCCAGAAATTTTCCATCTTTCTCTGTTCATAGCCAACGTCATCCATTGTATTCCTGCAACTTCTTGTATGTCATCTGACCGTCTGCTACTTGGTGCTTTTTCCACTTTTGTAACTTCGCGGTCTTCACTGTAATATAGCTTGGGGTCTATTATCTTGTCTACGTGCCAAATGGCTAGCCTGTTGGCATTTTAGCTGTGCAATTCTTTCCATAATATCGTTAATTTTTGTTTGTTGGTATATCCAACTGTTTCGTTTCGTATCTATTAGTTTTATTTCGAATATTTGCCTTTTATGTGCTCTTTGTGCTCTCGCCAACCAGTGAGAGTTCTTTTTTGCAAGGCTGAATGACATATTAGTTGTAAACCTGTACCTTTAAATAATTTGGAACTTTTTTGTTTTTTAGAATATAGCTGACGTTTCTGTAGACCAGTCTATTCATATTCTTCTGTTTATTTCTTTGGACATGTTTTCTTTGTGTGTTGAGATTTGTTGACCTAAGTACATACATATATTTGTAAAGTAGCGTGGTCCCGTGGATGAGACGCGAGCTGCAATGCTGACTGCTTTTACACATAATACACTACCATAGACATGTTGTTTGGGTCCTTTTCAATCTTTGGACATGATGTTGCTTGTCTAAAGAGCTTTTGCATTAACGTAAAAGTCAGTAAATTTATTGAATTTTTCCTTGATGATTGGGATACCAACTGAGCTGTATTAGGAATATAGCACAGAGCGTCGACTATGGTACGCAACATTTTATTCTGCAATATTTGATGGATTTGGAGTTAGTATTACTGGCGCAGTCTCAGAACTAGATTCCGTATGGCTACACTGATTTTAGGATGTTAATTAAGCTAACTTTGTGTCACGTGTCATGCCGAGATACTTGATATTCATTTTTTCTTCTTCTACTCTTGTATGTAGACTATTAGCCTGTTTATAACCAAATATTGTGATTGGTACCATAAACTATGTTGGGTGTACTCCGGGCAGGTGTCTAGCCTAATACGTTAATTAGAAGGAGAATAAAGAGAGCATTCGGTGTTTGCCGTTGCCTTCGACTAGGGAGTCGAACTTAGATCCGCTGGGCGCCCGTGTGGTAGGCCGAGCCTTTACCCCGCAGCTATCGTGCTCTCGAATTAATTTCATATTTTACAATTGTACCATTAATATTTAGCAGAAGTGAATTTGTTAGTTTTTTGTTGATAAAACTTAGATAAATAGTTTTAAATTCATTGGGGTTGATCGTCCATTGGCTGATTCAAGTTTACTATAGTAAATTTTTGTGATTTTCTTGTGGGTGTAATCTAATAAATTGCTAGATCAGTATCATTAGCAAATGTCGCTACTGTTATGTTATCCAATGCTAACAAATCGTTTGTGTATAACAGATAAATAACGGGTCCAAGGAACACTTCTTTGACATATTCATTAAGGTTTGTTTTAAACTCCTCAATCACTTCACTTAGAATGGTTAAAATGATATCTTTCGAAACTTGGTCGTCAGTTTTAGTCAGTAGACAAATGTAATAGGTTTTCTGATTTCTCTGGTTGCTTTTTAAAGAAAGCAGTACATCTTTTTCATCTGGTGTTAGATTCTGCAAATATGAATTTATTAATTATTACGAGTTTTTGGATTTCTCTTCATATTTCTTTAATTTACTATTTAGAATCATTTTGTCAATTGAATGTCTTCTTTTAGCTCTTCAAGTCCTTTAACCCCACTTTGATTATGTAAGTAATCTCCTTAGTGTTGTTATAAGCACTTTTGAACAAACCTGATAAAGTGTTTAGCTTCTTTTCCAGTTGCTTAGATTAATATTCGGGTTGATTAATTCAAAAACTTCGCTAGTCAGCAGTTTTGTTAACGAAAGTGAGTTGAGCTGCTCTTTTGATTATCTTTTCACTTAGTGCTAAAATAACTGTTACGTGATCAGACACCAAATCAAAGTTTTTTCGACTACAATGAAATTAGGAAATACCGTTCTTGAGATAAAGAAATTTAAGAAATCAGGGATTTTATTAGAGTTTGTGGACTTGCCTGTTAAATAATAATTGTAATTTAATTTTCGGATAACCTTCCAGAATTCTCTCCCTTTAAAAGTAGTTGGCTTGAATCTCCAGTCTTCATGCTTAGAATTAAAATCTTCAACTTCTGTTTTGTAGATTTTATGATGTTTATATTTTTGCTTGCGTTTGTCATTATCTGAGTCTTCGTCTTGTTGATTTTCAATCCAATTTTTCTTGAACGGTTGTTAAGTTCGTGAATCATTTCCTGTAGTTCTCGGTGATCTTTACTAAGTATAACGATGTCGTCAACGAACCTCTAGTGGTTTAAGTTTACACCGTAAATATTTATACTGTTATTAGACCAATCCATTTGACGAAAGAAATCTAGCACGCTGGTAAATAGCTTTAAGGAAATCACATTCCCTTGTTTTACTCCTCCATGTATAGGTATATTATCTGTCATTGCAATTAGGTCTTTTTATATAGATACTCGCATTACTACAAATGTTTTTTATAAATTGGTTGTATCTGCTGTCTATTGCGCAGCTGGCCATTTCTTTTTAAAAGGTTAACTATCATTAGGTATGGCTATTTTGTAGCACTGTGTCAAGTTATACATCCAGAAGATCCGTTCTCTTTCGTAATATTTTGTAGTATTTTATATTTCTCTTTTCGCATCACGTGCGTCAGATACTGAAATTTTCTCATTTAATTATGTTTAGTACTTATTTTTCATTTCTCATTCTTTTCAGTAGTTTATCAGTTGCTACTCTTTCTGTTTAACTTATTTTCAACATTATTCAATAAGTTTACATCTTAAAATGCTTCTAATTGGTCAATGATGTTTTCCTTCTATCGTATCTAAACCTCTATTTCATAATATGCCACTGAAAATTTATAATATCTCAACATTCTGATTCTAAAATATAAACCTAATTCTCAGCTGCATAATATATTTTTCATTTTATTAAATATTGTTTTGGCTTTTTTCTGAGTATTTATTGATTTTCTTCATTATTTGTTGCCTACGTCTATAAATTATTTGCAAATTTAAATAACTGTCATGGACTTCATCGTTCAGTGAACGTGATTAACTTTAATTAGTTTTCTATAACAATGTTTGATAGATATTTTTTTAATCGTCGTTCTGTCAGATGTTAAAATTTAATTTAATTTATAATTATTAATGAACGCTCGCATTTTTTTAGTAGACGGTAGCTGCGAGGAATTTAATGTCTTTTATATTACAATATACTTTCTTTTTTCGGCTTTTTAATGTTAAACGTTTGTGATACATTTATGCGCAACTGAGGAAATTAGTTTACCATTTATTACAGTTTAGGCTAGTGCTATTTTAGTGCTGACCGTCAGTTGTGCGGGAATTAATGGTAGTTGTGGTATGAAAACTCTGGGACATCTCAGTAGAAATGTTCTTCTCTTTCACTTCTGATAAACCTGGCATTATTTATAGTTCGGTGGATGCATACCGTTACATAAGGCACTTTGGCTGGGGTTCCTTCGTTTTTGGCACAGGTCTTTGTTAAATGATCTCTACACATTTCAATCTAAGATTATGTGTGTTAAACTTTTTAGTGTGACCCTATTTTTAACAAGTGGAATAATGAGCGATTTCTTTTTTTACTAATTTCGTATATTTCTCTCTTAGATTTTCTGGTTTCTCTGATTGATGTTTATGACGTTGTAACCGTACCTTTCTATTTTAGCTTTTAATTCATTAACGACAATACAGCGGTGACGATTTTAAGTACTATTACATCTGGTTAGTACAAAACCGTACATTTTGTTTCATTAAGTTTGTTACTAGTGTTCGTTTCAGTTTTATCGAGTGCTGAACAAGTGATTGTAACCCGAAACCAAGTGGTATTATTTACGCGACCCCTAGCCGTCAAGCTATCGCGCTTATTATATTTCTAGAGCATCAGACATCACAGCCGGTTATTAATCAGAATAATGGTGTTATATTAATACCTAGGTTATACACGCCACTAAATGAGCTAATTTCTAATCTGCAATGAAAACTACAGCAGGCAATAAATGAAGTGAACCAGCTGAGAGGTAAAATAATATCTTTACAGGTACACATAAGAAATTAACACAATCACAAAACGAAAAACTCCAAAAAACTAACCTTGCAGTCCAATTAATTCGGTTTAAGAAAGGATTATTAGAGAAATGGATTAGTTTTCACCTAAATTCAGAAAACTCCTAAACCCGTTAAGCCACCACTAGTCGTTCTAAATAATCTAAATTATTTAGAGATAATGGTTACCAACTTGCATCCTTCAACTTCTGCGGAAAAAGTTTGTAACTAACTGGTAAAATGAAAATTCAAGGTCACAGAGCTAGTTCAAAAACTTAGAATTATTGTTAATAACAAGGGAAATTGCAATCTGTTGGCGTTGGATATGATGATGGTATCAACAAAGTCTGTGATATGCAGTACACTAACCACATGAAAATTAAAATAGAGGTAGTAAGCTTATACATCAATGTAAAAATACACATAGGTTAAATGTGCTGGTTTTCACTTAAATGAAAAATCCACAAAAACTAAAAACATTCTTGCTAAGTGCATAACTGTTTGGAAGTACACCTTGCTAATTACAGGAAATATGCTACATACCTTCAGAAAAGAGGAGATAACGCTACCGACGCTAAAAAATAAGATCAGCTGTCTCTAATATGTTAAAGAACTGGGATATCTTATGTTCAAGTTGCCCAACAAAAATCATTAACATAATTAGTACCTTTCTTTTTTTTTTTTTAAATATATATTAGCTGGTTCTGCAAACAAGATGCAATACACGGCTATGTTACATGAATAAACTTATGACTAGGAGTACATTAATTTTTGAGAGAGGATTAAGTGAGCGCATTCACACCTCTGACTTACAACATTTGAGTTCTACTATTACTTAAAGCTAGTTAATCTAGAGTAGGTCCTGTGGTAGCTTACGCTTGATCCTAGAGTGTATGTTCTTTTGACCGAGGTTTAATTTAGTTGCACTTGTACACATCACTAATTTTTTAAAGAAATTACTAGTTAGCTTGTGAATGTAGTCTGAGATTAGTGGAACACTTAACTCTTGATGTATTTGGCTGTTGCGTATGAACCAAGGGCAGTTAATTGCAAGACGTAGCACATTGTTCTGCATAGTTTGAAGTTTCTTCAATGATGTTTTGGGTGCGTTACTCCAAACTGCATAAGTTAATATAGGGCGGAGGATCGCCTTATAGATCAATAATGAGCATTCAGATCTAAGATGGGATTTTCGGTTGATCAGCGGGTACAATAGAATGAGTCTTGTGTGGCACTCATTAATTTTTTATTTATGTGATACCCCAGTTGAGTTTTGAATGTAAGTGGACTCTAGGTACTTTACTGCAGCATCCTTTGGGTTCCATGGTATATCATCATTGTTTAGTCTGACTGTTGGGAGATGGGTGTAACGTTTGAGTGCAAACATCTTTGCTTGCGATTTGGTAGGATTGATTTTTATTTTCCACTTTTTAAACCAGTCACACGTTATGTTTACTGCATTTTGTAGTCGTTCTATTGTTGTTTCAATTGTAGCGCCCTGCGTTAGTATCGCCGTATCGTCGGCAAACATGGCTAGCGTTGAATTGTTTACCGTGGGCAAGTCATGTACATAAAGGTTGAATAAGGTTGGACCCAATAGGCTCCCCTGAGGTACTCCTGCCTTTGTTGTTTTGATGCTAGAAAGCGTTGCGTTGATTCTTACTCTGAAAGTTCTGTTGTTGAGAAAGGAATTTACAATTTTTATTATATAAGCCGGGATGTTTATCTTGATCATTTTATACAGGATTACTTCAAGCCAAACCTTATCAAAGGCTCTTTCCAAATCTAGAAATATTGCTGCGGTATATTTCTTTTCTTCAAACCCTTTCTCAATGAGTTCTGTTAATCTGTACCTTTCTGATCATTAACCGAATAATTTACGATACAGTTTATGCAAAGAATGAAAAAAACGTTGAAGCAAATTAATGAAAGACTCAACAAATTAGAAGCCATGAGCACTAGCGTTATGCTCAAACTGAAGCAATATTGTGGATCAACAAGACTTGCATATTTCTAAATGGAATTCCAGTAGCATTCTAAATAAAATAACAAAACCTAAACGTTTTCTTAAACTTTAAGCACAGTCATTTGCTTCATCTAAGAGACATATGGCAAGTCAATCTTACATTAAAATAAGAAGTTATAAAGTATATCATATAATCCATCCAGAAGATCAATTCAAGGGTGGTAGTGCAGTTTTAGTTAGAAAACTATTCAACAATTTTGAAAATGTCATCTATAATGTGGAGATGTTCAACATACGGTGGTGGAAATAAAGTGTACCAAACAGAAACTGAAGATTTTAATTCTAAGCATAAAGACTGGAGATTCAAGCTACTTTTAAAGGGAGCGAATTATGAAAGGTTATCCGGAAATTAAATTGCAGTTATTATTAAACAGACAAGTCCATGAACCCTTATAAAATCCCTGATTTGTTAGATTTCTTTATCTCAAAAAAGGTATTTCTTTGATTTGGTGTCTGATCGCCCAACAGTCATTTTAGCATTAAACGAAAAAATAATCAAAAAAGCAGTTCAACCCACTTTCGTTAACAATACTATTGACTACGAATGTTTCCAAATTAATCTTCAAAATAATATCAACCTAAATATTAATTTAAGAGCAACTGAGCAACTAGAAAAGGAGCTAAACAATTCATCAGGCTGGTTCACAAAGTACTTATAATAACACTAAGGAGATTACTCACATAACTAAAGAAGTATACTACCAGGGTGAGGTTAAAGAACTTCTTAAAAAAAGAAGTAGAATGTCATTTGACAAAATGATTCTAAATAGTAAAATAAAAAATCTGGTGTGAACATCACACGACTTTCCTTATCCTATTATTATATATTATACCGGGTCCATCGTCTCGAAATGCCTGCTTCGTCCCGGAACTTGTTATTTAAAAAAGGACGAGGCGCATGTCCAACACTGAAAGCTGATTAAAATAAACAGTACAAGACAATAATTGACTGTACTTAAAATTTTGCTACGTCACTGAAGGTAGCCGTGTGAGCTGCCACAAGCCTTACCCATTATCTGCGTTATCTTCAAGCCTATCCTCACCTAACTTAGTCGGCCAGAAGCTCTCCAAGCGCATGTGATTGGTCCGTTTAATTAACTGTTAATCGGCTATAACTTATTTATTTGACCTCGGATCAAAAATTTCATTCGTAATTTTTTCGTCTCGGTCTGATCTATCCGGTAATATAAATTTCCCGAAACATTTTATGAACACCAGTGATTAAAATCCTGAGCTTCAATTTTTTCAAGTTCCTATTTTACCAACTTTTATTTTAAATTCATGTTTATCTCATGATAACAAATCATTTAACTCAAAATTTTTGTATCTTCAACGTTTAGATTCGACCGCTTTGACCGATTTTGCAACCTTGCGACCAAACGACTTGTCGATTTTTATCAAAACCTAAATCTGCGTCCCCACCTACAAGTAACTTGGATACCAAATTTCAAGTCTCTAACTCTTACGGTTCTCGAGATATCCTGTTTACTGACAGACCGCCAGACACACACATACACATACCCACACGAACCAATGGTCCAAATCAACTTTTTTGGTGAAAAACAGAAATGTGAAAAACTGGATAGGTCAAATTTCGGCCGATTACATTACTTTCCTTATTATAGGATAAGGAAAGTAAAAAATATGAAGAGAAATCCAAAAACTCGAAATAATCAATAAATTCATATTTCCGTAATCCAACACCAAATGAAAAATATATACTACTCCCTTTAAAAAGCCACTAGAAAACTATGAAAATCTATTACATCTACCTACTAACTAAAACTGATGACCAAATTTCGGAAGACATCATTCTACCCATTCCAAGAGAAGTGGTCGAGGAAATTAAAACAAACCTTAAAGAGCATGTCAGGGAAGTGTTCTCGATCCCGTTATTTATCTGTTATATACCAACGATTTATTAACATTGGATAACATAACGGTAGCAACATTTACTAATGATAATGATTTTTTAGCAATTGATTAGGATCAACAATCACCCACAAGAAAAGCACAAATATTAAATAGTACATTAGTAAACTTGAATCAAACAATAGACGATCAACCTTAATGAATTTAAAACTATTTATATTTAAATAAACTTTATCAACAGAAAACTAGCAAATTCACTTCTGCTAAATATTAATGGTACAACTCTACAATATGACATTAATACGAGTGCACGAGTCCCATGTTCGACTCCCTGGTCAAAGGTAACGGCGAACACCAAATGATCTCCTTATGGCTGTTATACAAACTCCTTTGGCGGCCGTTGAATGCATTCTCCTTCTTCTAAATTAACGCGTTAGGCTAGTCACCTGCCCGGAGTGGTTCATAGTACCGTACGAAATGTGGTGAGAAACAGGTTACTAGCGTAAATATAATTGTAGAAGAAGAAGAAATGAATAACAAATATCTCAACATAATACGCAAAGTTAGCTTAGTTTTATAATATCCTGAAACCGGTGTAGGTATACGGAGATGCCAACATCAAATCGATTAGAGATTCCAGAACAAATTGTTGCGTAATATTCCTAATTGACGCTCCGTAGTATGTTTTTAAGACAGATGTTCATCGAGTTGGTATCTCAATTATCAGAGAAAAATTCAATAGATTTACTCATTTTTACATTAATGCAGTCTCTTTGGCTGCTGGACAATCAACACCATGTCCAAAGATTAAAGAGGTCCCAATCACTCAATTTACTGTAGTATATGATGTATAAAAGCACATTGCGCGGGTGAATATTACAGCTATTAGAAGAATCTAAAGGACATCGCTGGATTGACTTTAGCTGAGAATATTTCGTTTTAAGAAATATTAGAGTAAAATTAATGGTTAGACTTTAAGACTAGTTTCGACAGCTAAACATAAACAGGTGTTGACTAAAAAAAATTTGGCTACAAGAGCTTTGTATATGTCTTCTTGGATGGCACGTTTTTCTTTTTTGAGTTGACTCTTCTATTCCGTGATTGCCTAGCTAGATGTTGATGGTTAATAATAAGCCATGATATGTGACACCAAGCATAGCTAAAATTAGATCCCGATGTTTAATTTAAGATATGTTTATTTTATTCACTAGGAATAAATGGTAGATAAACTGATCATTCGGAGCAACCGCAACCGCAGACCGCAGACGCGTCTTTCTTCTGCAAAAATGTCTACTACGGTTTAAAATAAGGTTAGGCACATCTCAAGACCTGTGTACCCATCTATTGGAAAAACACAGTTATAGAATACTTTTTAACTAATCCAAATTTCTACATTAATTTTTCCTCTGTTGTAAATTTGAAGCCTCTGATTTTTAAGTAAAAAATTAAATTTCATGACATTAAAAGCTCCTGAATTTTGAATCTGTTTGGTTTATATCTAACTCACAATAGTTAATACAGTGGTGAATCCGTTTTAGGGTTTATTTAAAAAAACATTTTTTTCTAAATGGAAAAAGGTATTTCCGACAATAAATTAACGTCCCTGGCTGTTGTACTCTCAGATTCTGGCATGGATATATGGATCGCACTGTGCTCTACTCTGTTGTTACTGTCCCCGGGGTAACACCGTCTGATTGTCGCATGCATATGGATTTTACACTTCAGTTAGGCGCATGCGCATTGTCTGCATGTCGTAAGCATAAGCGGTACTAGTCTAAGGCGCATGCGGAGGACGCGATCGTTCAGATGGTACAACCAGTTGGCTCTGTCTTCTAGCCGGCGCGTGCGAGTTCGAGTCTCGCTCAACCCATGGGTGTGTGTGAATGTGTCTTAGCATTTATGTGGATGTTAGTAGGCACAATAAGCCCTTGAGGCTGCAGTACCTGTAAGTGCGCCAAAAAAAGTGCATTGGTCGACGTCCATAGACGGTTCTCAGTGTTAATTCAGGATCACTATCTTGGTTTAGAGGCTTTTCCGTGTGAAGACGTTCTTTCAACCTAGATTTTAAAACTTTCCTGAAGATTTCCTGACCTTGAAATAACCTTGATCCTTAAGCCATGGGGAGCTTTATTATATGTTAATGCTAATGACGCAAACAGGCGTGGCGTGCGAATAATGTTAACTAAAAGTTGGATAACTTCGCTGATTGCTCGCGCATCGACATATTGTTGTGCTTTAATTTCCATTGAATCATGTTTTATTAATATAACTCAACCAGGACTTTTTTATGGCTGCCGCTTTTTAGACGTTTTGTCTACAACTCTTCTAAACTTAAGTTATTGTCTTGTACGTTTTCGTTTTATATTCGGTACTCACACGAACATGGTACGCAGTATTTTTTTATGTATCCTGTGGATTGCTCGTGTTCTTGCCTGGTCGAAACAATTCCCATATTTTGGTGTGAGTAGTATATATGATTTCTACCTTTTTTTCTTCCTCCTCGATTTCATTGTAAGGCTTGTTCCAGATCTTTTAGTCGTTTATCGAAAAGCTAAGGTTGATATATTCACCGTTTCTGAACCATCAATGTTTTCACAACCGTTCTGTTTTCATTTTGGTAGTGACTCTTGTATACAGTGTGTTGCAAATGTCCATTCTCAGATCTGAATATCTGTAAATCTAAAAAAGTAATTCTATTCTTCTATTCTAGTTTGATACTCGGGTATATCAAATTTAAGTGTTTAAGAAACTGCATTAGTGTCTCCTTGTTGTTTCCATATCACAAAAGTGTGGTCGACGTATCTTAGCCATATTGCGAGTTTTAATGGTGCTGTATTGATGGTGATCTCTTCAAATTCCTCCATTTAAGAAGGTCGTAGCATAGAAATCAAAATTAGACTTAAAAGCACAAGCACGGTAACACCTGATTTTCGTTATAACAACTTGCATAAACATTTTTAAAGAAAACTGCAATAATAATAAGTCATTAGAAAAATTTGATATCTTCATCTCTAAACTAAGTAATATTAAAGAGCCAAAATCTCTGTGATGTAAAAGAAAATATGATATGCATAGAGTAATAGGAAAGCTTTGCAACGTGGCTCAGTGTTGTGGAAAGTAAAAGCGCATTGTGACAGATTCAAATCTGCACTGTAACCGTCAAGATGACCTTTGGGTGTGGTTTTAATCCGATGCACTGAAGCACTAGGTTAATTGTGCCCCCTGAAATAATTCACTTCATCAGACCTGTATCGCTAAAGAAGTTTAAGACACAGTTGATGAGTGTAATCGTCATTTTATTCGGTTCTACATACTGAGCTCTGAAGTTTGAATTTTAAACCCCGAAGACTAAAAATTGACATAGGGCGTATAATACTGTCTCTTTTTCTTCTTCTCACAGCTTGTGAAAGTTGGATCATTAACAATAAGCATTCTGTTAAGATGCTTTTTAAAGCTAAAGTGTCCTGTTATACTCCTTAATAGTTTTCTGCTTATTTTTAGCATTTAGTGTGCCGAGTTGTTTCCACTAGGTTTATATGGTTAATCCGACGATTCCTTTTGTAGTTATATAAGAAATTCTACGTGTAGGTTTGGAGCTTTGGGTGCTAGTGGCTCTTGAACTGTGGCAATAAAAATGTCATCTTGATCTCAAACGAATGCTGGGTAATCATTTTGCATGTAGTTTGAGTGTCGATTAGTACGACCATAAAGAATTTAGAGAGAAAATTTTGGTTTGGAAGTTGCTCTGCTACCGGAACGCACACCCTCGTCTATCGAAGAGATTATCGTTGCGGTCATAAAGATGCGCTAGTGCGACAGTCACGTAACCTATAGTCAGATAGAAGTGTTTGGATATTCCTGCCGTCAAGTGAGAAATGTCCAATAAGTTTTAAAGTAGAATATTTCACTAAGCCAACAGCATTACGGTGTGAAAAACCCTGGCTTCATTTACGTAAAAAACAGACTAAAAATAAAATAGTTATCCAACTGCTAGGACCTTCTAATATTGTAGAATGAAGAGTCTGCTCAAATCCCTGTGGAAACGTAGAAAAGTTGGTTCGACGACTGGTTTCCAAGACTGCAGAAATGCTTCTAGTAGATGGAAAGTATTTTGTAAGAATGCGACAATTAAAGATATATTTCAAATCTCCCCTAGTACCTCACGTATAACTTGTAAATAAATGAAACTTCCCAAATGGTTGATCTTCGACCACTAAACAGATTAAGAAACTGTATGTAGCAGAAAGATACCTAGTTTTCCAAAAATGTTAAAATATGTTAGTTGATTTATCTTAAAAGCAAGTTATTGTAAGGCTCAATTTAAACATTTTTAAAGAAATGGTAGTAACCCCTTTTAATAAACTTTATACTACTGACTGTTGAAGCTTCTTGAAGTGCTAGAACTTCGTAGTTAAGAACATTAACCAACACACCAATTTTATGAAGATATCGAAGGGATCTGGGCGAAAACATGATTTAAATCTATTTATTTTTAAGATTTTCGGACATAAATAAGTTGACTGTTTTTTTTATTTTCAGCCTCACTAAAAAATTCAAATATTTAAGATTGCTTTATTTCTTCAATTTCATTTGCATTAAGTGCCATAAACCTGAAGTATCTTGGTTCCTTTCTCTTTAGTAGTAGTTGAATGAAGCGTTGGTTAAAAGATTCGATCTAAATTATTTAGTTGATTTATTTTGATCAACAAGGAAGGGAAATATTTATTATATCAATGTAAGAACATGAAAGAATTAATCGTAAACCTTAGCGTATTGAGATAAAAATAATGTTAAATATTAATAATAATAAAAATAGTATAAATATATTGTTAAATAATCCTAATTTATTTTTGTATAGCACAATTGCTTTTTTCTAGACGATGGCTTTAGTTATGCTTCCATGCGAACTTCCCTGGTGGAGCACCGTCCAAAAGCACCTCACCAAACTGTCGGCCACGAGAAACACCCTAGAGCTCATAGAAGGCATGCAGAAGATTCACGAACTATGCAAGTAAACAACATGGCCACTTCCTCCTTTAGCCGCCGTAAATATAAAATCATGGCGTTTCAGCATCAGCTTGGATCCGGACGATGAAGAGTCGACAGACTCCGAAACGTTCGTCGAGCTCCTCAACTTTCTGGACAACGAGATGACCAGCGCGGAGAGGAGCAACTTCCTAAACAGCACGCTGTCAACCATCATCCAGAGAGCCTTAAGTCTGAAGAAATGGAAGCCGAGTAGCGGGCTGCATTTCAGCCTGCAACAGCAGCGTAAGTAGAACAAATTCAATTTTAGTCATCCTGGCAAAATCATTTTAGCCGACTCGACGGAGCTAGACTACAACTTCGTGTCGTCGCTCATCGCGAACGCCTTCTTCTCGACGTTCCCAAAAAGGACCGACAAAAGCCACCCCACGCTGCAGAACTTCAACTTCAGCAACTTCTTCAAGAGCCTCAACACCAACTCGCAGAAGGCGAAGTTCAGGAGCATCCTGCATTACTTCGACTGGTTGAACTCGAACGATAACTCGGTGGGGACCATCAGAATCAGCAGACAAGTGAGTTTTCCCGATAGACCGGGGCACATCTGCATCGTAATTGCATAACAGTATGTTGTAGGTGATGTCCAGCAAAGAGTGGCTGACCATCGAAGACTGGCTAGAGTGCACGCTGCCTCTGTGCCAGCTGCAAATAAAGCACGAAGGGAGATTGGAGCGGGCCGACGAGGACTCCTTGCATGTCTGCTTCTGCAGCTCCAAAATCGGAGGGAAGGTTCTGGACGATGGCAGAACTCAGGTTTGATTTCAACTTCACCTATTCAAATCTTTATATTCTACACTAAACTATTTGTAGGAATGTGTTAGTTTAGTAACTTTACCTGAAGCCTTACCAGTTTTGCTGAATGTAGAAGCTTTAGAGGATAACGAAGTATTGACGGTGGAAGGAGTGAGGCATATATCTCGAATATCCGATCCAAAAAACCGGGCTATTTTAGAAAAAATAGAAACCCCTTTACAAGTGAGTACAACTCTTTGCAAATTTCACCCTTTATTTTGCCCCAAATCATTTTAGATAACGTTGTGTTGTATGGATGCAGAGAATTACACCCATTTACCTATAAGCCAGTATGAAGAAGACAACGTGCTAAGGGAATTGAATAAGTGTCTTTTAGCTTTCCGGCAGAATAAGTCGAAAGCAAACGAAGCGGCCAGCGGCCAAACGCAATGCTTTCGGCAGCGCCGGTTGTCTCCGATCGGAGAGTCTGTCGGGTCTTCTACGGAGCCTCAAGAATCTAATGTTCCTATTATAACGCAGCAGTCTTGTAGTACAAATAAGAGCAGATCGCTGTCTCCAATCGACAATAAAGACGAAAACACCAACTTATTAAAGGTAAGGTTGGAGGCCGAAAGCAACTTAGAGAGGAAAGGCCAGCTAAACGCAGAAGGAATTTTGAACAACCGCCGGGGGAGGTTCATCGTGCTTGGTTCTTCCGGGGAGTGCCTGCCGGTTAAAAGGCTGTCTCCGACCAAGAGCGTCTACTCCAGCTGTTCCTCTAGCGAAGAATATCACAGTGCCAAAACTAGTTTAGAAGGTATGTGTTTTTAGTAACCCTAAATTCATTGTAACTCTCTAAAAAGAGTTTTGTGCTCACACATAAAAAACTATTCCGATAAAGTGAGTTGTAATACCCAAAAACAAATAGCAAATCCATTAAAATTAGTTTTCTGCTATAGTGAGTTGTAAACTTCTCGCCAACTCACCTATGTAGATTTTTAGTAAAAAGTATTTCAAAGTTTAATATCAAAGAGAGTTATGAAATATATCGCTCATTTTACTTCAACAACTAAATGTTTTAACTCCAAATTCGAAGATTTAGTGTGCTAAAATAAATCAGGAAATTTCTCTTCAATTCACCAAAGTAAATTAACGATCAAATTATCAGTTCATAGAAACTTATCAATTTAGTTTGTATAAGTGAATTGTAAATGGCGCCAAGTCACTGAATCGAATGTTCCAATTCTTAACTTCAAGTCATAAACGTTCTGGTTTATAAAAAAAATTGTCAACCTAACTTGTCTTAATGTATTTTTACTAATAAACAATGTCAAAGCTTAATTTATAGTAAATTTTGAAATTTACTGCTTTCATTCTTATGATAATATGAATTTCTTTGACTTGAAGTTAGTCGTAATTGTCCTACCAACTTATTAAAGTGATAAACTTTATATCGGAGTCGAGTACGAGTATTGATATTGTGTAGGTGCAACGCGCGCGCTCCGTTATCAGTGCAACACGCCTGGCCTAAACTGTAATCTTTAACCTTCACTGTGAGTATTCATAGTAATATTAACAAATACATAGAGTGCCAACACCTCATTAAATGATAATAAAATGAGTCTACAGGCGCGAACTAAGCGCAAACTTGATGAATTAACACCGCCTCTCAATGAGGTGCAAAAGCGATACATGTGGTCAGCTGAAGAGCTAATCACACAAAACAGATTCTACTTGCCCTCACAAAACGATAGCGAAGATAACACAAGCAAAAAAATCAACGCACCTACAGAACCTGCTACTTCTATTAATAGACCTAAAATCCCGCCAATATATCTGCACAATGCGATTAATCACAAGGCTCTTGTGGCAGATATTAATAAGATTATCAAAGAACCGTTTACAACAATGTGTACCACGAATTCGCTACGCATCAATTTATCGGATGATAACGACTACCGCACTCTCACAAAATTTTGTTCTGAAAATGGAATTGAATATCATACATTCCAAAACCCCAACCTAAAACCTCTGTCAGTGGTAATTAAAAATGTTCCGTTATCACTGACTACTGATGAAATCAAAACTGAGTTACAAGTACAACCTGTCATCAATGTAACAAGTCTACTGACAAGAGATAAAAAGCCCCTGCCTGTGTGTGCAGTCGACCTAACCAATAGTGATGAGGGCAAAAAGATATTCTCCTTGAAGTCAATATATCATTCAGTTGTGACCGTTGAAATGAGAAAAAAGTCAACCAGCTTACCACAATGTCATCGATGTCAACGCTATGGGCACACAAAAAATTACTGCACCCTCACACCAAGGTGCGTCAAATGTGCTGGAAATCACAATCACAATGAGTGCACCAAGCAACCAACAACTAAACCGGCATGTGTCAATTGTGGCGGCGATCATGCAGCGAGTTACCGTGGATGCAGTCACCATGTTGAACTCCAACAAAAATACTTTAAAAATATAAAAATAGCCAATAGTTCTCACGTCAACCCAATGCAAACATACGCTGATAAACTAAAAAATAATCCACACGTCAACAACATCTCCTCAAACTCAGCAGCAACACAATCAGTCGAATCCTCTCAGTTATCACATATAACTAAAATTATTGTCGATCTTGTAACGTCCTTTCTTCCCCAAATTAAAACATTCCTTTCAACTACCCTGATACCCCCGCTGCTCAATGGATCCTAAGACTAGAAGAGCAATTGAAAAATTAACAATCCTTAATTGGAATTCAAATGGCATCTTAAATCAACGATCTGCATTTATCGCATTTTTAGCCAGGTACAATGTGGATATAGCCTGCATTACTGAAACTCATCTGAAAGACCACGATAATCTTAAAATACCAGGATACAATGTATATCGAAAAGACAGAAACGCCACCATAGCTTCAGGAGGTGTGGCCATCATCATTAAGAGAAACTTAGAACATGCAAGTATCCCTAATATACTAAATACTACTTTAGAAACAATTGGAATCAAAGTGAGACTACATGACCAAAGCCCTCTTATCATCTATAGCGCGTACAGGCAGCCAAACAAAAACTTAATGAAAATGATATAAAAACCTTATTCAATACAACTGACCAAATATTAGTAATTGGAGATATCAACTGCAAACACCGAATGTGGGGCTGTCGAGCTACTAACCCTGAGGGTACAAAACTCGAACAATACTCAACTCCGAACGAGTATACGTATTATCCTTATCGGGAAGATCACCAACCTGATATACTAGATATTGTTCTTCAAAAAAATTTTCCAACACAGATAAATCAAAATGTAGTAATGGAACTTAACTCTGACCATGTACCTGTGTTAATATCCTTCCTGTGCACACCACAAATTAAACAACCTCCTCAAAGACTTATTAACGGACGAATCGACTGGAACAACTTCCAAGAGCGACTAAACTCCAACCTACATGAACCATATAGGTGTGAAAACCCTGAAGACCTTGATACTGCAATTTTTAGCATCACCATGTCAATCACGGACGCTGCCAAAACATCTGTCTCAACTCCTCGAAACATCATACACGCTAACTATAACTAGCCACCCAGCTATATATTAAAACTGATCAAGACAAAAAGTCAAACCAGGAGACTATGGCTGAGAACTAAAAATCCCGAAGTAAAAAGACTCCTAAATAGCCTCACCCATCGTCTTAAGAAACTGGACGAATACAGAATTGAGTCATACCGAAAGCATATTGCTGATATCAGCCCTGGAGATCCGGGCATGTGGAAAACTACCAGAAGAATTCTGCAACAACATGACGAATTACCAACCATAACAAATGGACCCAATATCCTCTACACTGATAGCGAAAAATCGCAAGCTTTTGCCGATCACCTCGAACACGTTTTTACGCCAACAAACATCTGTGGCACTGCACATGCACTTCATGTACTAAATCATATCGAGTGCAATCGCCCAGTTATCACAGAAAACATATACCCTGTATCAACAAGTGAAATAACTCAATTCATATTTGCTCTGCCCAAACGAAAGTCACCAGGCCATGACCTAATAACTAACATTGTCCTTAAACACCTGACCAAAAAATGTATAGCATACCTCGCATCTATATATAATGCGTGTCTTCGCATTGGATACTTTCCACGGAGCTGGAAACACGCGCACATACTCATGTTTGCAAAACCAGGAAAAGATAAAAAAGATATTAAGAACTACCGGCCAATAAGCCTACTTACAACTTTATCAAAAATTCTGGAAAAAATTATTCATGTTCGATTATCAAAAATTGTAGAAACCCAAAATATAATACCAGCATTTCAATTTGGCTTTAAGAAAGGACATTCAAGCTGCCATCAGCTCCAGAGAATTAGCGAAATAATCGAAAATGGATTTGAAAGTAAATGCTATACAACAATCATCTTCATCGACATTGCGAATGCTTTCGACAAGGTATGGATTGAAGGTCTAATGAAAAAACTACTTGACATTAATATACCAAGTTACCTGCAAGCTACAATATTTTCGTTTTTGGAAGACAGAACCTTCGCTGTTAAGGTCAACTCTGCCATATCTGATATCAAAGCTATACATTCGGGAGTTTCTCAAGGAAGCATTCTTGGGCCTCTGCTATTTAATATCTATACATCAGATATACCAGCAACCGGAGCTTCTATAGCCACGTTTGCGGACGACACGGCGATTATCACGCAAAACACGAACTTACACATTGCAGTACAAGAACTTCAACACGCCACGAATACAATTAGTAAGTGGCTTAAAACATGGAATATCTAAGTTAACCCTGCCAAATGCCAAAGCAAAATTTTCACGCAAAGGAGAGACACCTTCCCGCCCAACATCGAAATTGATGGCAAATCTATACCATGGAACCCCAGGGATCAAGCGGTAAAATATCTTGGAGTACACCTCGACACACGATTAACCTGGAGCTACCACATAAACAATAAGCTACTCCAGGCCAACAACAGAATGCGTCAGCTATACCCTCTCATTAATCGCAAGTCATCTCTGAAGCCGGAGTGTACCATATTACTGTATAAAACCCTAATACGCCCCTTAATCTTATACGCTTGCCAGGTTTGGTGAACTACGTCAAAAACAAACATCAACAAAATACAAAGACTCCAAAATAAAATTTTACGAGTTGCAGTAAACGCGCCTTGGTTTATTCGTAATACCCAACTACACTACGAACTAAGAGTTTCATATGTACAAAATTACATCTGTGAAAGTGTTAAAAAGTTTATACAAAACGCGAGTGCGTGCGACGGGGTCACCTATTACAACATGTACAAGCGAAATATACACACTAGGCTAAAACGAAGACTACCCCAAGATATCGTTATCGTAGAAGAGCATAACGATTAAACATTAACAATATTAATAATCAAGACGTTACAAATAGTTTTGTCGTGTCATTTTCAGTAGTTATTTGTAATATTATTAAACATGTCATGTATAACATTTTAATTGTTGAGCTGACAATAAAGTCTATTACATATAAAAAAAAAACTTTATATCGACTCTTAACTTACAAATTTGATTAAGTTTTCTAGTAGTGCAAAAACAATTATTCATTCAAAATGCTTGTCCATTCAATCTATTGCATTTTTTAAAATAATTAATAATGAGGCTAAAAAAAATGAAATTATAAAAAACTAGGACTACTGAGGTGAGTAATAAATTTTGTCAAGTTAAATTCTCTACTAATATAATATCAACCTTTATCTCCAATATCGTATAAAGATCTATTTTGTTCCCATGCAAAACCAAAGTAGTCTTTCCAATTATAAAATGAGAACTCTAAATCACAAAACTCTTAGCTGAATTGTGAAACTGAAACCATCAGAGTCAACTTCCGAATAACATACAATTTAAACATTAAACATTACATTCACAACGAGACATAAAACTTGTAAGCAATTTTGATGTCAACCTTAATCAGAAATGTACCATAAGAACCTTCATCAACAGTTTTCATCTGGAATTAACCTAAAACACCTGTGTGTTCAAATCTGAAATAAAATTTTCCCTTTATTTAACCCTTTGGCCGCTATAGTGAAACTTTAATAACCTACCTACCTTTTGTTAAGATTGGCTTACAAGGTTTCATCTCTTAAATTGACATAGAAAACCATGTTATTAATAAATTGAAAAAAATTTTAGTAAATCACTTTAATAAATTTATGAGTTACGGGTTAGTAGTTTATATGATTAGAAAATGTAATTCAACATGGTTGTGATAGCTGGAAGGATGATAAAGTTTTTACAGCATATTCTGGTAAGTTTAGATTTAAGGGTTGACACCACATATATTTGGAAATTCAAGTTTTGATAAAAAACACAGAATTCTAATTTTTCTTTAACGAATCAAATTCATCTCCGATGAGCTGGTGAGATAGTAAAATTATTTTAAAACTTTGAATTAATAAATGGTTATCATTATATACAATCGAAGAATGTGAGTTAATAGAATAGATTTTAGGTTAAATAATATTTCTTCCTCGATTTTAGAAATTAACAACTTTGTATGAAGTAGGAAAGATAAAAGCAGTTATCAATTAAATGAAGCCTAATAAAGTAGATAGTTTTGGTCTTAGTGGGGTAAGCTGGCCAAATACTGTTACACCAGTAAACATAAATATACAGATCTCCTACGATAGAGAAAAGTTTTTTTATAGAGATTTTAACAAGATAATCAACGCTAGGAGGCAACATAAAGTAAATTTGGAAGACTTCAGAGAAAAAGTTAACGATGAAAAAACTATACATAAAGCAGGATAGTATAGAGTTGGACTCAGAAATGACAGAGGAGACGAGTTCTGCAGCACTGCCTAGAACGAATTATGGTTATGGTTAATATGTTTTCAAGTTACCGAAGAAACGATTATATACTTGGGTATCCTCGCAAGATACTAAGAATGCATTGTCAGGAATCAAATAATTTTATCATTGTTAAAATAAAAAAATCAAATATAAGTAAGAAAATAAACCTGGTAAACTAAAAAAAGGTGGTATCTTAGATAAGGTAGGGCAATAGATCTACGCAGAATGGAAGAAAAATAAATGAAAGCTGACAAACGAACCAAGAAAGAACATAAAGTGTCTTGTGAATAGGACAACAATTATACAAGACAGATAAAAGAACTGAAAAAGACTGGATAACAACTGAAAGTATAGATCTAATAGAAGAATAAAAAAACTCAAGGATGAGTATATAGAAATGAAGAATGAAACAAGAAAGAAGATAAGAAATTTAACCTATGTCTGATGCAAAATGAACAAGGCAATATAAATTTGGATATAACGCAAAAGCAAAAAATGTGGGAACAAACTGTAATCGTCAAAATAGATGGTTACGCATTTCCAGAAAGCTCTAGTGGAATAGACCGAAGGGATAAGAATAGGCGGATAAACAAATAACAATATACGATACGCCGATAATATGGCAATTCTAGCAAAAACGTCCTTGTTGACAAAATAAAACATGAAAGTGAGGCAATGGGATTGACAATAAATAAGAAAAACGTAATAAATAATAATCAGTTAGAAATGGACAGCTTACCGCAAAAATGAATAAATTTAAATATCTAGGAAATTGGTTAACATCAAATTTAGATCCTGATGAAGAGGTTAAAGAGGAGTTTGCTAGAAACGCCTTTATAAAATATAGTTTTACGTCGTGTAACAAGGAAATAAGTATATTCTCTAGACTTAAATTTATAAAGTGTTACGATTGGTTCCAAATACTGCACGGAGTTTAAACCTATACAATCAAATCAGCAATGGTATGAAGAAATTGAAGGTTCTAGAAATGTGAGGATACTGAAAAATGCTAAAGATACCGTGCTAGTCAGAATAGGACAACCATTCCAAAGGTAAGGAACATCAAACAGAAGAAAACTACCTACCGTGGCCACACAATGAGAAACAAACCTGCTATGAGTCATTATACAAAACAAAGTGAGGGGAATGAAAGGTGCAGGAAAAAAATCATTTGAAATGTTGGTAGTCGACCTCTAATTTAAAGAAGACACTCAAAGAAAAAGGCTAAATTACATAACCTCTCTTCAATTTATTAGAGTAAATTTCAACATTATGTAGTTACTTCTACTAAAATCGCAAAAATACTTGAACTAAAATTAATTACGATAAGCAACCATTTGAATATCGAGGCACAAAAGAGAGGTATTTTCGGGCGGAGTACGCTATATCACATAAACCTCGGTAACTGATAACCAACCACCAACAGTGCTGTTCATGGTCTGTATATAGTCATCAGAATAACGCTATTGCCGCTAGTTTGCAACATGCACCAATAAAAAACGTTATTTATTAATTAATATAATAAACAACTGTTTATAGTTCTGAGTTGCAACAATTTCCTGCTTATTCACACACGTAGAATGTGATTTATTCCCAACAATACTACAAACAGTTAACCACAAATGGCAAATTCGCCCACCATTAACCAATAAATACGATATTCTTCCAGAAGAAGTAAAAAAAAAATGAACGACAAGCTTACTGTTAGTAGACTACGATTAACAAGTGAATTACTAGCGAAAATCGCTGCAGATTTATATGTATTGAAAGCCCTAAATAATGATCAAGCGAAGGTCCAACCAAAAAAGTGAAAGTTATATTAAAATCGCAAAAGATACATAATTCCAGACGTATCATTTAAAACAAATCAGATAGTTTAGAGTAGTCCTAAGAAATATTCACCCCTCCTCTAACACAACTGAGCTAAAGATGCAAATCAAAAAGCTAGGTCATATCATCATCATCCCCAGCATTTAAATATTCCATTGTGTTTCTGCGACCTTATTGATGTCGTCTCTCCATCTGGTTCTCGGTTTTCCTCGTTCCCTTCTTCCAGTCCTTGGCCTCCACTCTATTACCTTTTTGCTCCACCTATCGTCTTCTAGCCGCATAAGATGACCTGCCCATTGACATTTCAAGTTTGCAATGCGTCGTGCTATGTCCTCAACTTAGGTTTTATCTCGAATACATTCGATTGACTTTCTATCCTGCGGTCGCACTCCCAACATCGATCTCTCCATTCTTCTTTGCGTAATTTTCGTTATGGTTTCCGTAAGGGACCATGTTTCCGAAGCGTATGTAAATATTGGAAGAATGCATTGATTGAACACTCTAGTCTTCAGGTGTTGCAGGTATGCTGTTATTTTGAACACATTCCTTAGATTTCCATAAGTAGCCCAAGCTAACTTTATCTTCCTTCCAATTTCTTCCGCCTGGGTATCTGTCCTAAAAGTAAGTATTTGTCCTAAGTATACGTATTCGTCCACAAATTCTATTAAGCCGTTCTCGAGGCGAATAAGTGCTGCGTCGTCACTGTTTGTCATAATCTTTGTTTTTGTAATATTCATTTTTAGTCCGACTTTTCTTGTTACTTCTTACAGGGCTTTAGTCATCGTTATTAAATCTTCCACGTTATTTGCTAATAAAACAATATCGACAGCAAATCTTAAGTTAGACAGATATTCTCCATTGATATTAATTCCTAATTTATTCCAATTCAAAGCTTTAAAGATTAGTAAAGAACTTCGGGGATATGGTATCCCCTTGTTTTACTTTTATCGGGTTCGTCTTTTCAAATATCTGGAATGTCGCTGGTACATTTTCGAATATTTTCTTGATTAAATCTATATATCCTGCCTGTTCTGAAGTTTAGAATTCGTCTAGACGTTTTGTTATTCGTGTTGCTATTATTTTTGTTAAGTTTGTACATGTGGGATAGCAACGAGATCAGTCGATAATTTTTTAGCCCCTTTTTTATAAATTAGCACAGCATTAGCGTTTTTCCATGATTTGGGTATTGTGCCCGTATCTAAGCACTGGTTAATGTTTCTAGATGACCCAGAAGAACTTCTTCTCCTGCTTTTAATAGTTCTAGTACTATCCCGTCCGGGCTTGCAGCTTTATTATTTTTCATTTGCTTTGGTGCCTGTTTTACTTCATGTTTAGTAATTGTGGGCATGTCCTCTTTATAGTTAGTGTATGGCCAATGGTGTTCGTTTTTCGTTTGGGCTAGTTGGTGGTTCTTAAGTCTTCGACGAGTACAGGTCCTCGTAAAGTTTTTCAATATATTCTAGGATCTTTTTGCGATTGCACAGTACGTTCCCTTTGTCATACATTATATTTACTATTTCTTTTTTTCCTTCTTGTATTCTCTTCCTGAATACTTTTGGTCCTTTGTTTCTTTCAATGGTTTTTCTAATAGTTTTTTTGTTGTACCCTGATATGTCTAATCTTACTCGCTTTCTGATGTCCTTGTTGATTTATTTTATCTTTTCTTCTGCCATATTTAGTTTTTCTTTGTTCCTTCGGCCCTTTTGGTTTTGTTGGTCTTTTTAAGTACGATGTTTGCAGCTTCTTTTATATTATTGATGATGTAATTATGAAGATCTTCAAAATTTATGGTCTCTCTAATCGGGTTGTTTGAAAATATCTTCTGTAGTACATTTCTGTAGGTATTGTCTTTGTTCCGCATCTTTGTGATCTGTGTTTCTAGTTCCTTTTTCAATTAATTTTCTTCGCTCTAATCTCGTATTTATGTCTACTCGTCCTCTTACCATTCTATGGCCGCTGATGTTTATTAGGTTGAGGACGGATGCATCTTGTATAATATTCTTACGATTTGAGATGATGAAATCTATCTCGTTTTTTGTGACCCCATTAGGGTTTTTTCATGTCCACTTCCGGTGTTCTTTTTTCAAAAATATGTATTTTGCTTTTGCTTTTAATTGATGCGCTTCAAGAAAATTCGTTAACGCTTGCCCTCTCTCATTAGGTGTTTCTAGCATACCCATGTATGTTTCTCCTCTTTGGTATTTCCCAATTTTGGCATTAAAGTCTCCGATTAGAAATGTATAATAGGTTTTGTTTTCATCCATTGCCTTTTCTATGTCTTCA
Organism: Sinelater perroti; assembly: GCA_036346155.1. NCBI lineage: Eukaryota > Metazoa > Arthropoda > Insecta > Coleoptera > Elateridae > Sinelater > Sinelater perroti. The sequence continues at coordinate 553,763 of JARFIY010000046.1, read as the reverse complement.
TAGAACTGTTCAATCTCTTCATCAGTGTGTTTAGATATTGGTGCGTACGCTTGAATAATTTTTATGTAATACCGATTAGTTATCTTAATAGTTATGCATATAACTCTTGGTGATATTTCTACCCCCAAGCAAATATTTTTTGTCTATTTTCTGTTTATTAAAATTCCAATATCATTCGTACTAGCGTCTGCTTCTCCTTTATAATATAATTTGTGTCCTGTTTTCAAAACCAGCATTTCCTCTCCTTTTCTCTTGACTTCGCTCAATCCAATAATGCCCCACTTAATATATATCAGCTCTTCTTCTAATTGGGCTAATCTGTCCTCTGTACAGAGTTTCAATATTTCTCTTCACACGACGGTCTATTCTTCTGTCTCTTATTTTTGAATTTTTGCCTCCCCCAGAATACTCGAGGCAGACCGAAGTACAGGTGTGGGATTGTGAGCGATTAACCCTACCCATCTGGGGTATTTGAGTTTTAAAATTCTTCTTCATGTTGAGTTACTTTTGGGATGTTTTGGCATTAAAATGCCACGCTTGCCGAGAAAGTTTTTTATCAGCCGCTATGGAGTCAAACGCTGTGTGCGGCCGCCCAATATGGGTACAGACGCCGCTATTGAATTCTGCTCCTCCGCCTTTTCTATCGTTGTGACTTTATTTGTCATCCTCCGTCTTCAGAGCCGTTGGAATTCTTTCCCTGTAACCCTGGGTAGGAGCCCTTACAGGGTACTATCAGCCGGGTCAACTGAACTCTGTTTTTTTTAGCGAGGTTGTTACTCCTCGCCCTTCTCCTTTATCCTGGTTTGGGACAGGCAGTGGTAGTATAATGATCGTTGGCATAGTTCTAGGTCATATAGTCACTAATATTGGTAATATACGAAGCAGAACCACAAACTTCCTGTTATCTTTTAGTTTTGTGTTAAAAAATAACCAAAAAGTAACATGCAATGTAGACCGCTTAGTCAACTGCATAGTCAAATTTAAGTTACCTCATCCCAAAAGGAAAGTGCTAAAAGTGCGGTCTTACTAGAAAATGAAGTTATCAAGTCCCAAATTGTGTTAAATATGCATCTAACCACCCAATGCCAGAGCTAAGAAAGAAACAATAATCTGAACTGTATAAATTGCAAAGATGACCATCTAGTTTACTCTAGAGGGTGTGAAGTTAATAAAGGAACTCAGAAAGAAGAAACTTTCAACTCCCAGAGGACAACAACTAAGTACCCGGGTATTCTAGACGCCTCTAACATTAAAACCACTAATACAGCCTGCTATGTAGGCAATCTGCACAAACACCAAACTACGCACAACAAAATCATATGATAGTTACACATCAAATTATGATAATCAAACTGATGAAGCTAATAGACACTACCCTAAACTTCCTTATTACAATGCCATAATGATTAATACACTTTATCTTGCTGGAAACCCAACATTCTACTAAAACATGACTAAGAGATAAGAACATGTTTAAAACATAATAATATTGCTACAATTTTAATCTTAAAACGCATTAAGCATCCAAAAGTTACTTCAAAATTCTAAGACATCGAATGATACGATATTCATTCGTACGGAACTGAAATAGTAATTGAAAACATCACCAAACATTATTAGCTAACAAAGTATTAGTATCGCCGTTGAAGATTTGAACGGGCAACTGAATGTTGCAGCAATATATTGAAAGATCAATTTAAAATCTTCTATATGTTAACGTTGACTTCACAGGCAAAATTAGGGGTTCCTGGGCCCAGCCCCTTACTTCAGTCCTCTTGATTCGGCCTAGCGTAGATGGTAGATAGCTATTAAGGGCGTTCCGGTGCCGTCTCACAGAGGGATCAGGATCTCTAGGTGTCTATTGACCTCACAGTTGTATATGCCAGGATTGATGGAGTTTCCGCAGCCTTGAATGCTTTCAAGTAGGTCTTGCGCTAAATGGGAAATTCCTTCCTAGTAGTTCCTCACAAACCACGGGGCACCTAACATAGACCGTAAGGACGGATTCTGGATAAGCTGAAGCTTATGGAGGTGTGTCTTTGCGGCCCAACTCCAAACTGGAGCCGCATGCGCCATACTGGCGCGTATAATTGTCTTATACTAAAGCGTGGATAGTCGGCTTCCGGAGTGGAAAATGGACCGAATACTGGTCTCGCTGTTTTTGTTCTTGTGATCGCTCTGTCGATGTGCGGTCTCTAAATCAGTTTCCTGTCCAGAATTATCCCGAAGTAGGATGTTTCTTCCTTCCAGGGCATCTCCCTTCAGGTCGTCTCGCCAGTGAAGTGGTCTGCTAGTAGAAAATAGGATCGTTATCATCCACCTGTTACACCATAGTCGCAGAAGGTTCAGTTGATCCTGGATCTTCAGGTGACGAACGATTTCCGCAACGAGCTGGACAACTGGTGGAGGATGTCGCTGGCATGTCCCAATGGAAAATCTTTTATAAAACACTGCATCAATGTTTTATTACAGGGGAAGATTATACACAAAACAGATACAGTGAGAATCCAGACTGATTACATCGAGGGAACGATAACTCTATAAGACAATATGTGATAATAATCTGCAATAGCTATTTACTGGTGAGCCCACAGATAGAAAAATCGACTTTTGCATTACCAAAGTCCTATCGCGCAAGTATCTGAATATAGAAATTAGAATTATCCTCAGATTACACACCAACAATTATCACGATATACGTATAAGTTATTATTAAAGGACTAATACCTACCTCTCAACAAGAAAATGGACTGGGAATTATTCAGGTAAGCTGCTACTAAAAGCGCCAGAAGACATTGATAAAGCAACCGATCCAATAAGCTATATGAGATGCTACTCTTAATAATAACGTCCTATTTTTATTAAGAAAAAGGTCGAAGAGAAACGCAAGTTAAGAAAACGCTGACAAAAGCTAAATAAAGCCATTAAAGTACTGGAACCAGTATGAAACAAAAGATAAATCTAATCAAGATTACCTTAACTATGTCCAATAGAAGCAACTGACTATTTCTTGTAGAAAGCTAAAATGATAATTAAACAGTTTCAGAAAACAGCCAAAATGCAATAAGAAATGTGATGAAAAAAGTCTATGTATTTGTGGAACATTTTCAACTGTTCTTTTCTTTCAAACCGTCATAACTAGTACCAAAAGAAGAAAGTGAGATTCATCAGCGATTAACAAAACTACACGAAATGGCTGGGTGCACCACCTTGACCAAATTTAACCCAAATAAAGCTATAAGCTAATAACGGGGAAAGTGTTTAGAGAACCCTCATATAAAGGTTTTTAATTATTTACAATGTCACGCGGAGTCCGATCCTGGGCACAAGTGTAGTAAACACAGCTGATTTCGCGTGTTCAAATAAAAGTGACTTTACAATAATAAATTCAGAATCTTAAGGTAAAACACCCTGCAATTAGTGTAACAAGATAGTAGCAAGGAAGAAACATTGGAGTAAGGTAGGAAAAGACAATTTTAAAGCCATTTATAACGAAATTTAAAAGACGGCAAGAAGCGGACGACGACCTCTGAGGAGCCGATCCGGGTCAGCCGCTTAGCGCGCCGTACTTATTTTACGCAGGGTAACAGGCCCGGCCTAAAGTTTTTTCACTTTTTCAACTGTCACGGTAAAAATTATTAAAACCACTCGTAGAAATGGAAGAAAACAGTACAGAACCACAGAGTATGATGAAACTTTTACAGGAAATAAACAGAAAATTAGAAAATATAGAAGAAAGTAACGGGAGAATGGAAAAGAAATACGATAAATTTCAGGAGGAACTCAATAAACTAAAAAATGATAACGCAAAATTGAATACGGAAAATAAGTCACTGAAACAGGGACTTTTACTGCAAGAAAAAAGAATCGAAATGTTAGAGAGGGAAATTAGGAAAAATAAAATAATCATACACGGAGTGGAGGAGCAGTCAGAGGAGAAAGATATACTTTTAAAAGAGAAAGTAAGAATAATTTGACGCGATATGGACATAGTTATGAATATGGAAGAGGAAATAACAGAGATAAGAAGATTAGGAAGTGAACAGAAGGGAGGAAGAAGACCAATAAGTTTAGAGTTAAGAAGCTGGAATAAAAAGATAGAGATTCTAAAATCAACAAAAAAACTAAAGGGCACCAAAATCTACCTAGAGGAAGAATACTCAAAAGAAATCCAGGAACAACGGAGGGAATTAATAACATATATGAAACAATATAGGCAAAATGGCTACCATGCCATCCTAAGATATAACAAACTGGTAATAAATGGAGAGGTAGTTACACTGGATAGACTAAAGCAACTGGATAAGCAGGACAGAATGAGAATGGATGATGACAAAAGAGGGGACGATCCGGAAAGTGTGGCAGAGAAAGAGATCCCAAAAAAAGGAAGAACTATGAGCCAGAGATCTCCAGAAAGTAACGATGAGGCGGAACTACGAGAAAAACTACTCAAGATAACGAAGACGAGTAGATTTTCAAAAAACGAACAAAAGTAGTTACAAAGCAATCTCCAATGACGACTGAAGAAGAAACGGCTAAGAAAAGGTTAAAGATGCAGATATGAACAAAAAATACAATTATACAGAAACAGCATACAAAAACAATGCGGAACACAAGACATCAACGAATTATGATTCAATAGCAAAAGAAACAGAAACAGGAAAAAAATACGAAAAAACAATACCAGCAGTAAAGAAAGACGCCAATAAAGTAAACATAGGGACATGGAATATAACGGCGTTAAACGGAAAGGAGATAGAAATAACGGAAGAAATGAGCAAGTTCAAAATAGATATTTTAGGAATAAGCGAAACGAAGAAACAAGGAAAAGGAAATATAAAGCTAACGAATGAGTATACGTTATATTACTCAGGAACAGATCCGGGACAAAGAAGTAAAGAAGGAGTAGGAATAATTATCGCCGATAGATTAAATAGAAGAGCAATAAAAGCAGAAACAATTAATTCAAGAATAATGGCAGTAGAAGTGGACCTGGGTCAAATTTTCTACATAATACAAATATATGCTCCGGTAGAGGGCAGAAGTAAATAAGAGGGAAGAATTTTATGAACAACTACAGAGGACAATAGAAGTGAAAGAAAAGAGTAACAAAATACTGATAATAGGAGACTGGAATGCTAGGGTAGGCAGCAACATAAATACAGGATTAGGCAGCTTGGGACAATACGGAGAAACGACACAGAACAGAAACGGGAAAAATGATTGAATTCTGCATAGCAAATGACCTAATAGTCGGTAATACTTTTGGTACCAACCACTAGAAGAAAAGTACACTTATGTAGCAGAAGAACGAGGAGCAAGAAGCCTCATAGATTACGTGGTATACACTAGGAACTAGAACAAAAATAGATGAAGTGAAAACAAAAGTAGAAGCGGAACTCTCCACCCAACACAGATTGGTGAGAGCATTACTAAATGACATAAATATTACAGAAGAAGAGAAAAAAGAATACGAGAGAATACCAGTATATAAACTAAAAGATACTGATAGGGCAGAAAAGTACAAGAAAAGCATAGATGCCGAACTCAAAAATTTGAACTAAAAAGAAAGGAAGGGACAGTGGAAGAAGTATGGAAAGTATTCAAAGAAACATTGATAAAGAACGCCAGACAGATCTGCGGAGTAAAGAAATTTAAACGGGACACCAAGAGGACCAGATGGTGGAACGAAGAGGTAAAGAGAGCAATTAGAGAGAAGAAAAAAGCATGGAAAAATATATAGATACCAAAAGTCAAGGGGACAAAGAAGATTATATAAGAAAAGAAACAAAGCCAAAATAGACATAAGAAAAGCAAAGACTCAATGCTGGGAAGAATTTGGACGGGAACTAGATGAACTATACACTAAAAACAACAAACATTTTTGGGGAATAGTAAAAAAGTTAAGAGGTAATAAAGGAAAAGAAGTAAGAGGAATAAGAAACAAACACAATGAATTAAAAACGGAAACAACAGAAATAATACATGTATGGAAGGAATACTACGAGGAAAAATTTGAGGAAAACGAAACCAACAGGAAGAACAAGATGAATACGAAGATACGGATGAAGAACAACAAGAAAACGCAATAGAAATCGAAATGAAGGATGTAGAAGAGGCAATTAATACACTTAAACTTGGCAAGGCAGGGGAGCAGATGGTGTCGAGGCAGAGATGATAAAAGTCATGGGCCCTGAAGGAAAGATATGGATACATGAAATATTTAAGAAAGCATGGAAAGAAGAACGGATACCGGAGGATTGGGAAAACAACATAATTATACCAATCTACAAAAAAGGAGAAACAGGAAAATGTGAAAATTATAGAGCCATCTGCCTTTCCTCTACAGTATTCAAAATGTATACGAAGATTCTGCAAAAGAAACTCATACACTACATAGGACACAAGCTAGCCGATGAACAAGCAGCATATAGACAAGGAAAACAAACAACAGACAACATACACATAATAAGAAATATAACGGAGAGAACAATAGAAAGAGGAGGAGAGCTGTTTGTGACACTCATAGATTTAAAAGCAGCGTTTGACAATATAAAGAGAAGTCACATATGGAGGTATTTGGCAGAATTACAAACACCAAGAAAACTCATCAGAAATATCAGGAACATGTACCAGAATGTCAAAGGAAAGTGCAGATGAACGGAGAATCTTCAGACACGTTCCTCATGACAAAAGGAATAAAACAAGGAGATAGCCTTAGTCCACTGCTATTTATAACACTGATGGACAAAATCTTATTAAACACAAGAACAAAAACACAGCATCTGCAAACACAAATAGGACATTACCAACTAAGGCCAATCAAAGTAGACAATTTAATGTACGCAGATGACATAATACTCATAGCAGACACCCACAATAAAATGAAGGGACTGGTTAAAATATGGAGCGAAGAAATAGAGAACATGGGTATGGAAGTAAACACTAACAAAACAAAATGATGATTATAAATAACAAAAATCAGAGATGGTAAGAAGAATAGAAATAAACGGGAATACAATAGAAGTAGTCACAGCAGTAGAATATCTTGGCTCCGTAATAACAGATGACGGAAGAATAGAAGTCGACATAGCAAATAGAATGAAAAGACGAGGAACATATACTACGCAATAAACAAACCAATATTACAAAAACAAGAAATAGACAAGCAAGTGAAATTGAAAGTTTACAACACAATAGCAAGACCAACATTAACATATGGTAGTGAGACATGGACCATAAACAAAAGCACGAAAGCAAGATCAATGCTGGGGAAATGCAGTTCCTAAGAAGAATCGAGGGGAAAACCAAATGGGATAGAGAGACGAACGAAAGAATCAGACACACTCTAAGACAAGAAGGAATAATGGACTTTATAGAAAGAAAGCAACTAAGATGGTATGGCCACATAATAAGAAAAGATGAACAATCGCTACTAAAAAAGATCACAGAGTCAACAGGAGAACGAAAGAGGAAAAGGGGTAGACCCAGAAAGAGGTGGACACAAAGGATTGAAGAAATCGGTATCAAGAGGGGCAAAACATTGGCAGATATGAAAAGAATGGCAAAGAACCGGAAGGAGTGGAAGGACTGGACCTCATATCCGACACCCTGAAGGGGTATAAGGAAAAGAAGAAGACAATGTCACGCTTAGATTATCGCAATAGAAAATAGCACAAATAAAATTAATTTTAAAATCAGGGAAGAATCCTGAAGAAGCGGGTTCTTACGGACTAATCAGTCTCTTACCAGTAATGTCAAAACTGTTCGAGAATTTTCGCCTTAAAAAACGTAAGCCATATTGGAAAAATAAAATCTGATTCTTAAGCATCAATTTGAATTCAGCCACAAACAAGTCCACATGGTTGTTAAGAAGATTAGGCATGATCTAGATAGAAGGAGGCACTAATCGGCAGTATTTTTGGATATTCCTCAAGCTTTTGACAAATTTTTACACGATGGTTTGTCGTATAAGATTAAATCAAAATTGCCACACAACTATTACTAGATCCTGCAGTCACATTTACAAATAGATTCTTCCAGGTAAAACTTCAGGTTACTGAAACAATTCTATTTTGAATATCAGGCGTCCCACAAGAAATTATACCATTTGCACACGGCGGATTGATGAGGAATCAGGTTGATATCCAGTAACGATTCGACGGTAGTGCCTTGCAAACTTCAAAGGCATCTAAATCATATCCAGCTGTGGTTTACGAAGTGGCGCATTTATGAGTCTGAACGTACATGTCCGCCTGTTTCTTTAAACAATAACACGTAGTAAAATACCTTGTCCTGCAGCTAGATAGAAAATTAATTTGATGTCTACACATTTTTTAGGTCTAAAATTCTCAAAGATCTACTTCTTAATAAGATGAAAATCTCAGTTGACACTTGAAAACAAAGTTTCCTTTATAAAGCCATTATTAAACCAATTTGGACAAACAGAGTCCCAGTTGGAGATCAGCAAGTATGTCAAATACAGAAATGTTGGGAAGGTTTCAGTAAAGTGTCTCGTTCAATTGTTGACATCCCATGATTTGTGTCAAACGAAGTAATTCGATATGGCCTAAAGATAGATTCTGTAAAAAGTGAGATAAAAAATACAGTTTTAAATATAAACTGTGCCTCCAATCTCACATTAACGAACTTGTTGTTTACTGAAAGTGTTCATTATGAAAAGGCTTAACAGACATGATTTGTTACATCTACCCAATAAATGCTAAGTATATTTTGTACCATTTCTATTCACATTAAAAAAAACGTTATGTTAAGGATTAAACAGAGTATGCCAAAGGATGTTTCCCTCCTATATCGTTTACTTATATATGACATATTTTACTGAATGTTCATTGTAGGAAATACGGTTAAATAAATAAATATATATATATATATATATATATATATATATATATATATATATATATATATATATATAATCTTAACCCATTTACCTTACGGTGTAGGGTGATGGTAAATAAATATGGATGTTAAAAATAAGGTATTAATTTTAATCAACGGGCTTTTCAGCAAAAATTAATTGTATTTTATTTATTTTTTTATAATATGAACATTTGATGTATCGAAATATGTTGCAAACCTCTTATTAGCCTATCAGAGTAAAAGTTGGAGTGATCCAAAAACCAAAAAAGCGCGTATCATTAAAATGACTTGGAGATATTTTACCAACTCTTGAAGACACAGAAATTTGGTTAAACCAAAATAAGTTGCTAATTGGAGCGCACCAAGAGTTGCAAGATTTCATACTAATTCTATGGTAACCAATTTCAATTTGTTGTTATATTAAAATGAGTTGTAAAATAGAGCATCAACTTAACAAGTCCAACCTCATTTAAAATTACAAAACATCTCGTTCATTACAGGAAACTATATCACATACTGATTTTTCAAAATTTATTTTGTGAAACCAACACATGACTAGCAGAAAGACTGGTGTATTCCAACCCACTAGTAGCATGCAAAATCCTATACTAAACTCATACACAAAAATTTTCATTTTAACGTCTCTTTAAGATTTTTTTTAATAATATAACGGTCATGGTAGAAGTTCTTAAGCGATAAAATGAACATGAATGCTAGACTTTAAGTTAGTTAATCGAAAAACAAACTCAAAGATATTCTCAAACGTCTTCCGAAAATAATTAAAAGAGAAAGTGAACCATATGAAAAATCAATACAAAGAATTCTTAACTATCCTGTGTTCAACAATACAGAGGAAAATATAAAAGATAAGAACAATGTATTGTTTGTTTAATTTTTTATTCTGACTCTGTTTTATCTTTTCATTGGACGTTGACAACTATATTCTGAATCTTTATAGTTTATATATTGCATGGAGTTTCATACATCAATGTAAAATACTTAACCTTAACATCTGTAGATTGCTATCCATTTTCCTTAATTTTGATTTAAATACTCAAATTGTTAACGCTTGAAAGTATTAAATAATTTTCGGACATTAAAGCCCATGAAGATCAATCATTAACATTAAAAATAGCAAATCTGAACCATCTTATTTTTTCCTATTATTTTATTATCTAAACTTCACATGATTCATTTTTTTTATTTTTGAACATGTTATATATTTAGAAGGAAGTGAATAAAAAAGTGAAAAACTCTTTAACCCACCCTTTCGTGTACTAAATTTTTTTGGTCAGACCGTAGTCACATAAAGAGTCCTTTGAGCACATTTAGATCACACAGTAAAGAACTTACGCGATATCTTTTACCGTTGTAATGTAATTCAGTCTTATAGTACAATGAAAATACCCCCCAATTAAGAAATGAAACCTTAAACCATCAGATTTTCAATTTTTGATCCTCTAGGCAGCGGCGACGAAGACTACAACAAGCGCTACAGCATTGACCTGGAAACCCCGGAGAAGCGGCACTCCTTCGCCCAACGACTGCGCGACGCCCTGAAGAGGGAGACGTCGAGCCTGACGAGCTCAACGGAGTCGAGCTACGCCGTCGGCATTTCGGTGACGGGATCGGGCGTCGCGGACCACGACATCAAGTAAGAGCTCTCAGTAGCTTCGCTAGGACACCTTACATCTCCTTCGAACAGGGTGCGGAGAGGCGGGTCCACGGGGTTCATGCTCAAGGAAGAGTCGCTCGACGAGAACTTCCTGCAGGATTCGCTGCAGCAGGAGCAGCAGTGGATCGACAAGTTCAAGCACAAGCAGGCCGCCCTCAGCAAAAGGGACTCCAACAAGTCTTCCGAGTACAGCTTTAGCACGGAATTTAGGTCGTTCATTCATCTCCATGGTTCGAGTGTTTTATTGAAGGTTTTCATAATTGCAGTTCGGAGCTAGAGGAAGTTTACGAGCAGTTCTCCAAGTGGCTCAACGACCCCATTTTGGAAACGGATAAGGGGACGAAGCGCGTGCTGGATCAAAGAGATATGGCGGTCGTTCAGTTCGCGGGGTCCCTCCTTAAGCGCACTTTGAGCGAGTCCTTTGCCGGCGTGCCTCTCACGGAGGGGTGTGACAACTCTACCACGTCTAGCGGAAGCGATGAACAAAAGAAGAATAAAATCGTCCTGAATGCACGATCATTAAGTTTAGAATTGGCGCGGCAGAAGCATAGACTTGCTGCACAATTGGTACGAGTATTGTTTCTGATCGGCATTCTTCTAATGCAGTATAATTCCAGCTATCACAAATTGCTCAAAAACCAAAAGGAAACATAAAGGTAGTATCGACGGGGAATTGGGGGTGCGGTGAGTCGAGGGGAGGGGCAGTGCAACTCAAGGTGATCATCCAGTGGTTGGCCGCAAGCGTAGCTGGGGTGCCCGCTTTGGTCTACTACACGGCCGGCCACAAGCAGCTCGCCCCTTTGGATACCGTCTACAGAATACTTAGAGATCGAAAGTGGACAGTTAAGGATTTGGCGCAGGCGATGCTGAGGTACTCCTCGCAAGTGCTGATGGGCAGAAACAGCGGCAGTACGTTATTCGAAGAGCTGATTGGAGTAGAGCGAACTATACAGTGACCACGCAGCCTAGATATCAAGAAGTAAATCTTGGTGCAAAGCGCTTTAATTATAGATTATTGTTATGTATAAAAGTAATTTTAGACGCGATTTATAAAGGTATACAAGTATTACGCAGTTTTTGAGAGTTATAGGTCGGTTAAGTGCAATTGACGACAAGCGAATGCCTTATGCAGTATCGACAACGCGCGCGTTTTATATTGTTGTTTAGTAGCTGTCGCAATCCGTTCTTGCATTACCGTTATGGCTTGGACGAATTTCCTGCCTGCTGAAAGTAAAAATGGCTACCGTTGAGGACATGTATGACATATCAACATCAAATTGATTAAAATGATAGTCAAATGTTTCATATTTGCATTTTGATGATGTTATACTAAACCTTGTGATAGATAAAAGATCAAATAAGGATCACCAAGTTCATACAGATTTCCTCATCAGACATTATTATATCGCTTTCATGTGCCACGTTGTGATAAAGTGAATTTGCGCAGTATCACGAATCGATTAAAATATAACAAATGTAGTGGTCTCTTCCTTTACTATATCATGTTCTCTTCATTAAAGGAAAGTTGTAACTCTGAACTCTTCAGTAATTCTTTAATTGAAAAGTCATTGCCATCTTAATACAAGTTTTATTTCAATTTCAAAAAATTATAAAATCAGCAGTTTTCTTTCGTTCTTCTAGGCATATTTACCGTTATTTTTTAATATCCGTATCGTTTCGTGTCTTTATCAATTTTAGACACCTATTCTAACTTAATATTAATTCCTTGATATTTATTTATTGACCTAAAATCTTCCTGTGCCGATAACTGTTGCCTTATTGACAAAAATTAATATTAACTTTGAAGATTTTCCAAAAAGCTGCCCTGTGGCTCGCTTATCTCACACTTTAGAATAAACAAATGTGTTCTAATCTTTTCTTTGTTTGTGGAACTTTTAGAAGCAATTTGGAAAATGTAAAAACATTTAACAAATAAAATATCAACCTTTTTCTAGTTTTATAGTTCCTCGTCTCTTTAATACCGTTTTCTTTGTTGTATTCTTATGCCCTCAGTGAAGATCCAGAAAATTTCAATGTGGAATAGGTATCTTTTCTTTTTTCACATCTTAGGAAACTTTGAACTTTCTTTTGCCTTGTTTACCTAAATTTGAGCATATAATTTTTCTTTATTCTTCGTTTTGCCCTCATGGTTTCTTCAACTGCTGTTGAACTGTAATTAATTATATTAATATTGTGACTATTAAGATAGTAATCTTATTTTTTCGTTCTCAGAAGTCTAATAGTGAAATTATTTTCAGCTTCAAATGTTTTTGTCATGGTCGTACCCATATGTAGGTATGCTTAAGACGTGTTTACATTTTTCTGATCTATCTTTTGGAACAATACAAAGGATGCAGTTGTTTACTCACGTATTTCAAGATTTTATCAATCTCTCACCCCCTTTTTTGGGCGATTTGAAGAGGAATAGTGTAATAAAGGTGGTCTGAGAGTTCTAATACCTTAACGATCACCGCAGCATAAACTCACTTTCTTTCACTTCTGCAGTTGTATAGTCACATGTACCTATGAAAAACTGCTCTATTTATTTTAGAGCCCCAGATTTGCATCAAGCAACCGTTTAATTCAAATCTTCCAAATGTCAAAGAGTATTTCATGAATCTGGTTCGCAGTTGGAATGGAATTTATTGTACTGTACTTGGCAAAATACTGCAGATCTTATTCTACAAATGTAATGTAACCCAAATACTAACATAAGAGCTAGCAAACATCATAAATGCTAATGTATATTTCTCTGCATAAAGATTTATTAGATTTCTTAAAGCCCTGGTCTGTTACAAAATCCAAGATTTTTATTAAGGGAACATTGCGTCGTTTCTATCTAGTCTCCTTAATAAATAATGGTACTCTATTTTTCTTAAATAGAATTAGCAACCACCAGAACTTTTACATTCTGTGAATTTCGCAACTGAAGCTTTTGGTCTTTATTCAACTGAGTATTTGAAGGGTTTATATTTCGATTTCGTAACTAAATTGGTAAGTACCAAAAAAGCAAAAATCTTGTATTAGTGTGATCAATATCACTAATTCATTGCTATTGTACCAAATCTAGTTTCCAGCTTCAATTATTTATTACAAAACTAACTGAAAGCTAAATTTTAACATAACTGCACCGGTATATTTATTTTTTAAATTTATGTCTACTACACTTATACAGGCTACCCGTTTTTTATTTGACTATTTTATTTTAACTTCATCTGTGGTGTCGCATTTCCCATTTTTCTTTCTCTTATTTCACAGTGCAGTACTTCCAACAGACTTCCCTGGTGCATCTTATTTTATACCATTTGGGTAGAACTAATAGTTTAAGATGTGTATTATAAAACTTCATATAATGAGCTTTCAAATACACTTTTGTAGTTAATCTTGATCCCTTATTGTTTCCTCCAATAGTAATTTTAATTATGATTGAACTCTGTATTGTAGATTGAGCCACTTTATCCATTTTGACTGAAATTCACTGCAAATGTAACATGAATATAGTAAATCGTCAAAAATTTCTTAAAATCTACATGAGATTACAACCCATAATTGTCGTCATAGCAAATTATTAGAAATGTCACCACCATTGGCTTTGAATTTGAAATAAAATTAGGGTTATTTATTACCTGATTAAACTACATATAAGTTACTATCAGTTGATCTGGACAGTTTAAAGTCGGAAGCTTTTGTTACCAGTTTGGTTGTCTATTTCTAGTACTAAAAGTTCTCGTTCTTCACTTAAATTAACAAAATGGCAAGTAAACAATATAATTCACAATTCACATTCAATGAGTTGGACACATCCTAAACCACATCTTCATTAATGGTACCATTTTTCCTACTCACAGTCCCATGTTCTATAAGTTCCTAGTCCTCAGACTGTTGTCTCAATATTCGAGCCCATCTTTCAGTGAAAAAGTCATAAAAACAATTGAAAATGCTGCTAGCTTTATTAATAGTGCGATTGCAAACGAAAGAAAACCCCAAGTCAACTCACTGTTGATACAAGGCAACAAAAAAGAACACAATTGCATAAATTTTAAACATTTCTAACTACAAAATATTTGCATATCCAAACACATTGATGTACTTTACAATATCAGATATGGACATAGACCATATCAAGTATTTTCAGTGAAGGTCTTCGCTATTTCAAAAAATTAGAACCATCGTTTCCCTGAGAGATAGCTGCATTTTAATCTCTTCTACAATAGTGAATTTGGAAGATTTCATGTTATATAGTTTCTTATATGACCTACAGAAGCCCCCTCGACAGCAATAATTTTAAAACCCATTTGGGTTTCCTTTAATTTTGATAATGCTCTTGGAAACATTCCAACAATGCAGGAAATTCATCCTCTCTGAACTCTATGATCTTTCTATATCAAACTATGAACAAAAATAATTTTCTTTGGTGTGTACATATGCTCTAGTGTGTTCCACTGCAATAAAAACAAATTTGTTCAACCACATGCACACATATTTTAACAGACATTCCAACTTTCTTCAGCAACTTGGAATAAATTTGTCCGGTCAAGATCTTCTGTTTGAAAAAACAAAAAGATAATGAGTATTTCCAATGTTTACAGGGCTTCTACTTCTCCCTTCCACATATAACCAACAAATCTGAATGAGAATTAAGAAACATGCAGGAAAAGATTACGCTAAATACTTCTTACTTTACTTACTATTTACAGTTATGTACAAATTTGAATGGAACAAAGAATGTTTAATTTTTATTTGTTTAAATTTGTCACTACTTATATTCATTCATTACATTTGATAATGTAATTTACACCTAAGATTTAACCATTCGGCTGCTTTCATAAATAGGCAAAATGATTAGACAAGAATTTTTATTTTATAACTATTTTTTTATAATTACAACCATCTGTTAAAACAATTTCATGGTTCACTCACCAGTTGTGATGCATACTTTTATCATCTTTCAATTTACTTTTAGTAACAGAATACTAGACTTCCTACATTACCATTGAACTTATAAAAATACCAATCAAATAGTTTCTAAACATTTAATAAATAACTGTTACAAGTCTTGCATTTCATTAGGCTATTGATAATACACTAAGTCTGGCTATAATTGCTGGTGGGAATCAATCGCTCAAGTTAGTCCATGCATCTTCAGCAGCCAGAAAATTTGTCTTACATCGCAAGCAATACCAAACAGTCCATACTCGGTTAACAAAGACAGTCTTCCAAGACGTGCAGAAACAAGCCAGGCCTGATAAATTTTGATACACAAGTGTTTAGGTTACAAAAGACAATTGTACTAAGGACTGTTGTTACAATTGAAATAAATTATGGAACTAGAAGCCTCATCTTTAGAAAAACAGTCCCCGCATCCTCCTCCCCATCCCCTGCCTGTCGTACAAAATGTTGAATTTATTTACAAACTGATTCAGATCGTTGCAGCCTTTAGTTAAGGTGCCTAGGTATGTCATGAGGCCCACATCATTGTTTTGCTAAAACAAAATGCATTGGTGTCATCATAATCACTTGTAACTTATATTTACATTATAAAAGTCTTGCCGGAAGCGTGAGCTCTGGACTACAGGGAGACGGTGGCACAATGAATAAGTTTCCCGCAAAATCTCATGGTTAACTGGCAGAAGCCCAGCCTGCACAGCCTTCATGTACTCTAAGATGAGCCGGACTCGAGAGTGCAACATTTTTATTGCACTATGCTGCGCAGTGAGGTGCTCCGCAACCAAAGAACTTTCGCCGGCGTCTGTCGAAGACATCCTTGCTACATGATCAACTCCTATTCGCTCTGCTTCTTCTGTTGCAAGTGTGTACAAAAGATTTACAAACAACATAGTAGCCTCACCATCAACCAAATCTATTACTGATTCGTATAATGACACAGGAAGATGCTAAAAGAAATTTTCAACGTAAAATCATATTAAATGTGAACATACAACTTACATCTATATTTTTGTCATATGGATTTAATTTTAATAATATTGGACTTTCGTTAATTTCACAGATCTGCTTGTGAACCTTTATGTCGGTTGTATTTGGAGTATCACCAGTTGTGTACCAGCCAATAAAGTCCATATCACTAAACACTTGTTTGACTAAAACACAGCAATGTTTCGTTACAGCTTTCACACCAAAATACAACTCACATTGTTCTTCTTTCATTTTGTAATAATCCCTATCTATAAGGACATCCTCCCCAATTACATTGAATACTAGCTCGAAAGAGTTCATTATCTCAATATTCCTCCCCTTCTGCTTGCCGATCAGGGCGCCGATCACTGCAACAGTCAGTTACAAGGTGGCGCTTAAAGCTACCGGGCCTACCTTGCTGCACGGATCCTTCCTGGGCCCGCTCTCTAGTCCAGTGCTCTGAAACGTTCATGATAACCAGCGGGTGCAGCGAGCAGGTTATGGAGCCCGAGGTGCCCGTTGCCATGACGTTCTTCTCGGCCTCGGCGACTTCCATGCCGCTCATCTTCAGCAGGTCGGTCTGCATCATCTCCACCTCCATCTCCAAGTCCTCCTTGGAGACGTTCATCGCGCCCGATTAGAAAGCTGCCCGATCAAAACACACGGCTAGCAGCTCTTCCACATGTCAAACGTCAAGGCAGCACTACCAACCGATGGAAATGAATATCACTAGATATTATAATTTGCTAATTACAAAAATTGCAATAAAATGTTAAAATACAAAAAATTAATAAGAATAAAAATATAAATTTAATAATTATACAAAAAAGTGGGTAAAATATATCTTGTAATACAGGATGAGTCAATAACGCAAAACATCAAATTTTGGTCAGAGTAGACTTTAAAAAGAGTTTATACAAGTACGGACGAAGAACATTTTTTCCACTAATGTCCGAGGATTTTATACATAAACAAAAATTTGCGGCCACTTCCGGGCAAACCGGTCTCGAGATTTTCCGATCAGGCTGATTTTTGGACTTGACTTATGGTCCTTAGTTACAATACTGAAAACATAGATTTAAAATTTATGTCTAAAATCAAAAATAACTAAAGAAAACAAAGAATGTTTCGAATACAAAGAAGTTTATAAAAAGGAAAAGAGTGACAGGGTGACCTTTAGAGTATATGAAGTGAAAATTGGAAAAATAAACAGTGAAAAAGAGACCCAAAATACTACAAACTCAGACAAGAAAAACACAACATAGGGAAAACCCCAGTCAAGTGAACCAGCAAGAAGAAATCTCGTGTGAAGCAGTGGCAACTATTACAGAAAAGATGGATGAGTTGAAGAACCGACTAAAATAGAATTTAATCAGAAAAATGAAGAATTGAAAGAAAAGTTTTAAAAGAAGCAAAATGAGATGAAGAAAAAAAAGAACAATGGAAAGCGGAAAAAGCTTGAAAACAAAGAATTTGAAAATTTTGAAACAAACTGGAGAACTAAAAATAGAAAGGAAGATACAAGATAATTATAAAAGAATTTCACAACCAAGAACCATCGAACAGCGGTAAGCCATCAAATTTTGTGTGGGACTGGGGAAATCGGGTACGGAGATGTTGGGCATGGTTCGCCAAGTGTTCAAGTAAGAAAGCATGTCACAAAATGCAGTTTTTAAGTTGCACATGCTCCTTACAGATGACCGAGAGTGTGTGGAGGACGAGCCCCGCGCTGGAAGGACGTCGACCTTAAGAACCGACGTCAACGTGCGTGAAGTGCTCAATTTAGACTGTCGATTAAGTGTGCACATGGTCGCAGATGAAATTGGGATTTATAAGATGACAGTGCACAGCATTATCACTGAAAATTTGGCGATGCGAAAGATCTACGATAAACTCGTCCCAAAGGTCTTGACGGACGACCAAAAGCAGAGGCATGTGTCTGCTTGCGAAGACCTTCTGCAGCGAATTGAAGAAGTCTCCGGTTTTTTTGACGATTTCCCAACCCCCCTACAGTTCTGACTTGGCAGCGGTAGACTATTTTCTATTCCCAAAAGTGAAATCCTCCCTCAAAGGACAACACCATGCGACTCTAAATGCCGTCAAAGAAACTTGCACGCGTACCCTTAAGAACGTTCCGGAATCCGCCTACCAGGAAGCCTTCGAGTCGTGGAAAATCCACTGGCAAAAGTGTGTAGACGTTTCAGGGATGTATTTTGAAGACTTTTGAGGTATTGTAGCAATATCTCAAATAAACCTATTTTTTCGAAAGTTTTCCCTATATTTTTTATATATATACTACTTATACTTTTATATATATTACCTCTTTTATGTCATATTTTATCACCTAGTTTGTGATTCTGTCTTATGGTCTTTTGTTGTTTTTGAGTGGTTGTATTGCTCTTCTTGTTTCTGATTTTTATATTGCAGGGATAGTGTGTAAGTTTTCTGTTATCTCGCCTTCTTTCTGTGAATCTAATGTCCAATATATTTTTTGGTAGTATGTGGTTGCTATCTGCGAGATCTTTATTTTATTCTACCGTTTTTTTCCTGGATTGATTAACTTTAGTATCCACTTTTTTTATTTCGTAGGATTTTATATAGTTTTTTAGCTGATCCTGACTCTTTTAGTATATCTTTTATTAGATTTTCTTCCACTTTTCTAATATCGTCTTTTGTTGCTTTTTTAGTTTGTTTGTTGTATTCACAATAGGCAATTCGTATTGTGTTGTCTATTGTCCCTTTTGCTTTCGTTATTTCTCATTTTTTCAATATTTCTTGAAATTTTTTTAACAATTTACTATTGTTTTGTTCTTGTGATGTTATTTTCCATGTTTTTTATGCAATCGTAATCTACAGTCGAACTTCCATAGGTCGAACCTTTAATATTCGCCAAAAAGTTTGCTTTATAAAGAAATTCGACTTACAAACATTCGATTTACAGTTAAACTTCTGTAAGTCGAATTTTCTTATGTAGAATTTCTCCAAAAGACAAATTTTTTTGGTGAATATTGAAGGTTCGACTTCGAAAATTTGACTGTATGTATTTTCAAGTGTATTAAGCCTTTTTTCGTATTTGTTAAATAGTTGTTTTAATTAATCGTCAGTCTCAAAGTAAAATTTGCTTATTGCTTCCATATTTTTGATTATTTTGTTTGTTGTTAAAATAAATTTTAATTCGTTTTTATAGTGTGCATTTGGCTACAGCTAAGTTCATTTCCTAAAAAGTGTGCTCGTAATTATTAGTTTGCTTCTTGTGGCACAATTTATAATTTTTGTCCTGCACTGTTTCTATTTTTATAGCCATATTTGTTTTTATATGTTCTTTTCATTTTCGAAGAAGCCAACCTTTCCATCGAAATCTGCCATAACTATAAGATTTTTAACATGCTTGTGTTCTGTTGGTATATCTAGTAGATTATAAAGTGTGTTCGCTTCTTCTTATGTATCATTTTTTGTAGGAGCATATGATTATTTGTTTGTTTTTGTTAGTTTCAGTTCTAATATGGCTGTCCGTTCCAAGTATCCTTTAAATCTTCCATATTTCTTCCATGTTTTTTATTTGCCTTGTTTTTGTGTAGTTTATGGTGTTCGTTGTTTTCTTTGTTTTTTAGGGAGGTATAATTTTTTCTTTTTTGTTGACCAGATTTCTAGTTTCGTACTTTTTTTGCTGTTATCTTTGTTTCGTCCTCTTTGTTTGATTAACTGAACATTTTGTTGGTTTTTGATTGTTTGGAGTCCATATATTTTAGCTGGAGTTTACTCTTGTTTTCTATTACTTGTAGTTTTTGATATTTTTTGGTTATGCCATTTTTTATAGATATATTTTTTCTCTTTGTTTGTTTTTATTTTTTAATGTATGCATTTAGTTTTCCATATTATTAAATTCCGCTCTCATTAATTGGATTCTTTTTTTCTTATTTTATAAGCTGGTGTGTTGTTTGCTTTTACTTATATTACACTTTGGAGAAGTTCTGTTACTTCTGCGTTTGTTTCTTTAATTTTTATATTTATCCTGCTGATTATTGTATTATTCTTTTTCTTTCTCTCTTCCATTTCTAGTTTGTTGTATAAAGTCTTTATTTTTTTAGTTAAGTATTTTCTCTTTTCGCTCTTTCTTTCGATATTTTTTATTTTCTCACTTAATTTTATAATATTTTCTATTAGTTGCCCTTCAATTGAGGCCATTATTTCCAAATTTAATTGATGACATTTTTAGAATTTTCTGCTAAAGCTATTAGTTATTCGATTGTGGTACTTCTTGTAAGAAGACATTACTATTGCTTGTGTTATTGTTCAAATTGATTTGAGTTTCTTTATAAATATATTTTTTTATTTTAGGTTATTGAGGAACGTTTGGTAATATTGCACTTTATCTTCTTACTTTTTTTTAAGAGTTGAAGTGTTTTACAAACCTTCTTCGGTTTTTAACATTCTTTTCCCTGCTAGGAGTACTGAACAAACTAAAAGTTATCGTAAAGTTTATATCTGATCTTTATTTGATTTCTTTAGTTGTTTCTCGTAATTAATTCACTTGCAAATTTAAATATTTTTACACGCACTGAGATTCACACAGGTTGGTCTCATTCGCACTTATATTTAATAGTTGTATATTGTGGTTTTTATTATTATTTTTAATTTACACTAACTTTTTGGTCCAAAAAGTTGAAATGGTACCAAATTAGTCTACAAACAGAAATTACCTGAAATAGCACAAATGTTTGTTGAGCCGAAAAAAACGCCAAAATGTCAGCAGATGGAAAATCCATTTTCTCAATGGAACAAGAATAGAAAATCCTTAATAATATTAAACCTTACCTAATGGACTTTATAGACTTTAACCTTCTTAAGTGTGTCGGTTTATGTTTGAACATACAAAACAAGTTGGAATACTACAGTTCTTCTACAAAGACAAAAATGTTACTGGTAAAGACTACACAGAAGAGTTTTTAAAATTAAGCCTCTAAGCTTCTAAAACCAAACGTTTAAAAAATTTGCAATTTTGTCAATGAAAATTAAAGGAAAGCACTATGAAATTGCTTGTCAATTTAATGGAAAAATTATCTTTAGCGATGAGGCGTATTTTCAAATCGAGGGGTTAGTATACAAACAAAATTCATTTTGTGTTTGGGTTAGCATTGTACACTCGCGGAATAAAGACATCTGCGAGAATACAAGTGCCGAGCGATAAAGCGGCTTGAGGTCAACTTGTGATATCAACTTTCAAATTTAATAAATTTAATAAACTGAAAGTGATTTTTAAAATAATTGTTTAAAGACTTTTAACTACAATAAAATTCATATTACATAAATTAAAATGCTGCCGGCCGGCAACCATCACTGTTCCCGCCTATTATCCGTCCCGCAAACATGCACCAGCAAACCCAATACACAAATCAACCGTTCCCTAATTCAGCATTATTGTCCTCACAATACCAACAATTTCCTCAGATGCCACAGACACAACTTTCTACATTTCAATTAAGTGCAAAATTTTCATCTCAACTAATAGAAAATAACACCTCAAATGAGTATTATGAAGATGAAGAAGAAATGAAAACTAATCTTGCTAATGATTGGCAAATGGTTACTAAACGAAAACGATTAGACAAGTCAAATACACAAACGGTCAGTGGAAAAGAAACACTAATTCATGCAAATAGATACGCAACCCTAAGCCCAGAGAATGAAGCAAGCGATGACAATAATAAACAACGGCAACAAACAACTATACCTAAGCCCCCGCTCATTTTCGTTCATGGTGTTCTAGACTTCAACAAAATGAGAAAAAATTTACTTTCCGTTGCTGAAGAACAATATTCGACCAAAAGTCTGAACAATAATGTCGTCAAAATTACTACAGCTACCCCTGACACTTACCGCAAGATGATCAAACACATGCAGGAAAATCATATTATACATCACACGTACCAGATGAAGGAAGATCGCCCATATAGAGTAGTTCTAAAACACACACACTATACTACTCCAACAGATGATATTAAAAAAGCCCTTAAAGAAGCAGGACACATAATTAGAAATATTATAAATTTAAAAAATAAACTAACTAATGACCCATTACCAATCTTTTACATAGATCTTGAACCAGCCACTAATAAAAGGAAATCTACAACATAAAATCACTTCAAAATAAACATATATTATTCGAACCACCAAAAATAAACAAAGATATAGTGCAATGCACCCGCTGCCAGAACTACAGACACACAAAGGGATACTGTAATAGACCATTTGTCTACGTAAAATGTGCTGGAACGCATGATACAAAAAGCTACCAGAAAACAAAAGCAACCCCAGCAAAATGTATTCTTTGCGAGGGACAACACCCAGCAAACTATAAAGGATGCACAATTTATCAACAGCTGCAAAATAATTATCAACCTGATAAGCAACACACAAACGTAAGATCCTCAAACTTAACAACGTAACACTTTCCACCCCTAAGACAACAAGATAATCACGATACTATCTTCTTCTTCTGGTAGTGCCTATCCGTTTCGGATGTTGGCTATTAACATGGCTATCCTAGCTTTATTGGCTGCTGTACGGAAAAGTTGAGTTGTTGTTAAAGAGAACCATTTCCTTAGGTTCTGTAGCCATGATATTCTTCTACATCCTGGGCCTCGTTTTCCGTACACTTTCCCCTGCAAGATGAGTTGCAGTAGGCCATATCGCTGTTCGTTACGCATTATGTGCCCCAGGTATTCCATTTTACGTTTTTTGACAGTGATGATTATTTCACAGTCTTTCTGTATTCTACGCAGTACTTCTCTATTTGTAATCCGGTCGACCCATGAGATTTTCAGGATGCGTCTATCACACCACATTTCGAACGCCTCTAACTTCTTGGTAGTAACCTCGGTCAGCGTCCTGTGAATACGTAGCATCTCAGTAAACGAATTTTTATTGGTATTAAGAGGTCGTGGCTCTTGAATATTGTGTTCATTTTAATGAACGCTGCCCTGGCTTTTTCAATTCTTTGTTTTATTTCAGTTGAGTGATCCCATTGTTCGTTTAGACTTGTCCCTAGATATGTGTATTTCTCAACTCGTGTTATCTGTTGTTGGTTAACTATTAGACGTCCCGGTGGTATTGGATTCTTGCTGATGACCATGTATTTAGTTTTTTGTATGTTAAAGTTTAGACCATATTTTGGCTTGATTCTGCTACGCGTGTTATTAGGGCTTGTAGGCCTTCTAGGTTATCTGACAGTATAATTGTATCGTCTGCGTATCTTACGTTGTTCAGCCGTTCTCCGTTGATGAGTATTCCCTCGTCAATATCTTCTAAAGCTGTTTTCATGATGTGTTCGGAGTAGATGTTAAAGAGTAGCGGAGATAGCACACAGCCTTGTCTCACACCTCTTTCTATTTTGATCTCCTCAGTCATTTGGTTATCTATCTTGATAGTTGCTGATTGGTTATAGTAAATGTTGTTAATGATACGTAGATCTTTATCATCTAGACCAATTGTTTTTAAGATTGATATTAACTCGTCGTGTTTGACCCGATCGAAAGCCTTTTGATAATCTACAAAACACATATACACGTCACAGTTCACGTCTCTGCATCTTTGTATGAGGACTTGAATGGCGAAAAGAGCGTCTCTTGTACCTAATGAGTCTCGAAAGCCAAATTGTGTGCGAGTTAGTTGCGCTTCGCATTTTTTGTATGTCCTCCTATGTATTATTTTTAGCATTATTTTAAGAAGGTGGCTCATTAGACTAATAATTCTATAGTCTTCACATTTTTTCGCATTCGGTTTTTTCGGTAGGGTTATAAATGTGGATTTAAGCCATTCAAGTGGGATTACTCCTGTTTCGTATATGTTATTAAACATGGCCGTGAGCCATTTAATTTTATCGTTCTCCATGCTTTTTAGAATTTCTGCGTTGAAGTTGTCTGGCTCCGTCGCCTTTCCATCCTTTATTCCTTTTATTGCGGCTATCACTTCTTCTTGAGTAATTTCCGGTCCTGTGTTACCTATGGAGTCCCCTGTTTTTAGTGTATCGTTGTTTCTCTTATCTTCGAAGGTCTTCTCAACATAGTTTTTCCAAACTGTTTTTATTTCATTTACATCTAATATTGTATTGCCCTCATTATCTTGTAAGCATCTGGTTTTCTTTGGTCGTTGTAATCCTGCTGCTTCTTTCACTTTTTTGTGCAGATTGAAAGAGTCATGTTTACCATCTAGTGATTCAATCTCTTTGCACTTTTCCTCCATCCAAGCGTTTTTGGCGTCTCTAATCTTTTTCTTTATCTCTTTGTCGATTTGTGTGTATCTGGTATTGTCTTTGTTCTTATTTTTCCGTCTTTCCTCCAACATATTCAATATGTCGTCTGTCATCCACATCTTCCTTTTCGCTCTCATTGGGCGTAAATATATGTCAAGAATTTCTTGATTTGTCTCTTTAAGCTTCTGGATTTTCTTTTTTGTGTCGGCTGATATATCTATTTCTTTGATTTTTCTTTTAATATGTTGCTGTATTTCTTGTTTTATATCTTTATCCTTCAGTTTCCTCAAATCGTATTTCTTCGCTTGTTGTTGTTTAGCTTTCTTCAATTTGAGTGTTATCGTGCCGACAAGAGGGTTATGGTCAGATTTGGCATCCGCACTTGGATATGTCGTTTACTGCTGTTATTGCATTTCTGTATCTTTTATTGATCAAGATATAGTCGATCTGATTTCTGACGACGTGTTGTGGGTTATCTTGGGGGGACCTCCAAGTGTATAGGCGTCTTGGTGGTAACTTGAAGAACGTGTTGGTGATGACTAGTTGTTGTTCCGTTGAAAAATTCTTAATCGATTTCCTCGTTCATTACGTTCTCCCAGTCCAAACGGTCCTATGATTTCACAATAGCTTCCTTGGCCTATCTTGGCATTGAAGTCGCCCATTACTAATGTCAGTTCATTATTTTTTACTTTCTTCATGACGTTATTCAGATCATCATAAAATGTTTCAATTATATCGTCGGATTTGTCAGCCGTTGGTGCGTATATTTGGATTATATTGGTTTTGATGGGGAAGATGTTAATCTAAATTAGAAGTATTCTCTCAGAGATTGGGACAAGGTTTGTAACATATCTGCTAATTTTTTTGTTAAGGATAATGCCAACTCCATGTATATGTTCACCGTTAGTGTTTCCTGAGTAGTAAATATTGTGTTCGTTTATTAAGCATTGTCCTGATTCAGTCCATCGCATCTCACTGATCCCCAGAATATCTACGGATAGGCTTGTCATTTCCTTGATGGTATTATGTATTTTACCAGCTTCGTGCATGGTTTTCACATTCCATGTACCTATCTTAGTAGTTCGTCTGTAGGTATTCAAGACAGGTGTGTTTTTATTGAAAGTGTAGGGATTTCGCGTGCTGACGACCTGAGAGGCCCTACTTTTTGAAGGATGTCCTCTCCTGCCGGATCTTGGAGTCCGATCTCCATGATCAGTAACGAATCTATTATCTTGAGTCTGTGCCATGTTAGTTGTACTAGGGAAAACATAATGGGGTGGTTTCCCGTTGCCTTCCCCATCGCAGTCTTCTAGCCGATTAATCTGAATTGATTGTCGCCTAGAAGTCTCTGTTGTTGGGCCCTTAAGGAAGTCATTCTTCAGTGGTCACAACACAGTGATGTCGTAGCTGCTGCCCTACGTCATGCCAGTTTTGGTCCGCCCCGGATATTTTATTTCTCCGGTACCATCCATATCTGGAAGGCATTCCCCTATCCGCCACTTGGGGAGGCGCCCGATGGGGGATCTAGCAACCCCGCACGGGACGATACTATCAACCGACCAAATCCTTCACGTCCCACCTATTCGCAATTAGTACAAAACCAGCCAGCTGAAGATGTTAGTCTTAAACAATTCCTCGATGAATTTAAAAGCATGTTCAATCAACTACTATAGCAAAACGGCATGATACTAAACATGCTGACTACAGTGATCAATAAGCTAATCAACTAATGGCTAAATTTCTAAAAACTGCATTGTGGAATGCCAACGAATGCTGTTTCAAGGAAAGTTAGAAGTTGAAATTTTTATACATACCAATAGCATAGATATTTTGTTAATCCCAGAAACCCATTATACCACAAGATCACACTTAAAAATTTCTCATTTTACCATATATCATATAGAACACCCGGACGACGCAGCCCATGGTGGTTCTGCTATAATAATTCGCAATACTATCAAACATCATGAATTACCAAGCTTTCAAACAGACTACTTGCAAGGTACCATAGTACAAGTAGAAAAACTTCCGATAGTAATGCCAATAGTAATTTCCGTCGCCTATTGTCCGCCACGCCACAACATAACCAAATAAATGTTTCAACCCTATTTTGAGCAACTAGGACCTAGATTATTAGCAGGTTAGCTAAAAATACACACTGGGGCTCGCGTTTAACAACTACAAAAGGTAGATAACTACACAAACTTATGGTAGATAACAATTACAGATTCCTATCAACGGGCAGCCCAAAATATTGGCCAACTGACCCCAATAAAACACCAGATCTACTTGACTTTTTCATCACCCACGATGTGTCCTCAAACTACATTGTACATCTTTCCCAGTTACGACATTTCATCTGACTATATCCCTGTAGTAGTCTCAGTAAGTGCAACTATACTTCACAAAGAACCCACACCTACTTTCTGCAGTAAAAAAAAACCAACTGGGAAACTTTTGAGTCACATATAAATGAAAATCTTAACATGAACCTAGCATTAAAAACAAACGAAGACTTAGAATATGCAAGTAACCACCTACTAACAAAGAATATTTACATTACTGAACAAGAACCATCACTTCACGTATGTGGAGAATTACGTTTTCCTGTGCACAGGTTCGCCAGACATTTTCATATTTTATTAACCTCAAAAAGTTAGCATACGAACGTTAACATTTAGTAGTAAATATTCGTATTTATACATCAAGATTACACCTGATATTACTTATTATACATAGATATTGGGGCGGTTTTGTGTCGTGTTGAAATTTTTGTATATTATTTCATGTAACTGTAAGTGGTGTGTTGTAAGACATTCGTCATTAGACAAAATGAGCAAAACACCTAAATGCGGTTATAGCTGTGCAGTTAGGATGTTGTTCAACAAAAATGAATGCAAAAACGCCACATATCAGATAAAAATAATTAAAAATTAATATGTCAGCATTTATATGATTGAACATTTTATAAAACATGTGCTTCTCCAATGACGAGTGCAGTTGTGACACAAACCTCACAATATCTTAGTAATAATTTTGAAAGTCTGTCTAGGAAACAGAAAAAAATTGCTGATATTTTACATTTGTAATCCCTTCATTTGTAATTATATTATAATTTATCATGATGCTTGTTTTGTAATTTTTTTCTTAAATAAACATTTCGCTTTCCAAAATTTTTTTCTTAGTAAGCCAATGAAAATACATTGCAATTAAACTTTAAGCGCTAATGACATAAACTTTAATAACGTAAAAATAATTTTGAAATTGCCATGTTCTATACCCCAGGAAAATGGCGTTCATGTCTCAAGGTCCCTTAGCATGCACATCTGAAATATAATGGTATTAAGCAGGAGTGTCGCTTCTTGTTCAGTAATGTAAATATTCTTTGCTAATAACAACTATTCAGGAAGCCGGTTGGAAATCAACACCTCAGTCCTACAATCACAAAATCAACACACCTAACATCCCAACTAATATAATGGAAATAGTAAGGGAAAAAAGAAGAGCTTAGCAGCTTGGCAAGGTAGTCGCAACATTGCAGACAAAACTATATTTAACCAACTGAATAATAAACTAAGAAGAAGACTTCCACAAATTTGCAATGAAAGTTTCCAACTCTACACAACCACACTCTCTGTACAAGATCAGTCAATATGGAGGGCAACTAGAGGAATCCAACGTCCCAAAGAGCACATACCACCACTACAAGATGCAACAGGATTGTGGGCAAAAACTGATAAAGAAAAGGCTGAAGCTTTCGCGCTGGACCTTCAAACTACCTTTGAACCTAATTCTAATGAACCAGACTAGGAAGTTGAACATTATTTAGAAACTCCATTGCAATTATCACCCCAAATAAAGAGTTTCACTATCCACGAAATTGAAGCCCAAATAAAATTACTTCTTAACAAAAAATCTCCAGGACATGACCTTATAACAGGAATTATATTAAAGCATTTACCTGAGAAAGGACTTCGTTATCTCCAAATCCGGTTTAATAGAATACTGTGTCTGGCACACTAGCCATCATTACTCAAATTTGCCCAAATTATCCTAATCCTTAAACCGTGTAAACCTCCCACCCAAATAAAATCCTACCGACCTATTAGTTTACCTCCAATAATCTCTAAGCTGCTAGAAAAATTAATATTAAAACACATTAATGAAAGTGAACTTCAAAGTAAATGGCTACCAGATCACCAGTTTGAATTCCGACCCCAGCATTCAACAATTTAGCAATGCCATCGATTAACATACATAATAAACGGTGCATTTGAACACAAAACTTACTGTTGTGCAGTGTTCTTAGATGTGAGTTCTACATTTGACAAGGTTTGGCACAGAGGTTTATTGTACAAAATAAAAAAACTACTTTCATACCATTACTACCTGTTTTTGCGCTCCTACCTGGACAAACGATTCTTTCAAACCAAATTCGGTAACGACACCTCTCAGATATACAGAATTAATGCGGGTGTCCCTCAGGGTAGTGTGCTTGGGCCTCTATTGTATATGTTATATATAAGTGACCTTCCTATCACAAAGTAAACAAGTACAGGGACGTTTGCTGATGACACAGTAATCCTTTCGTGCACTGAAGACCCGAACACAGCAACCGAACTACTCCAAGAACATTTGAACCAGCTCGAAAAGTGGCTAAACAAGTGGAAAGTAAGGGTAAACGGGGATAAATCGGTCCAAGTCACGTTTACAACGAAACACTCGGTGTGTCCGCAAGCCTACCTAAACAATACACCGATCCCTCAGGCAGACGAAGTCAGATATCTAGGTCTGCATCTCGATAAACGCTTGACGGGGAGATCTCATATAAGAAAAAAACGAAAAGAAATGGATCTACGTCTAAAAAAATTGTATCGGTTCCTTTGGAGAAACTCAGCGCTTGCCATAGATAACAAACTGTTAATCTACAAAAGCATAATTCGTCCCATCTGGATCTACGGCTGTGAATTATGGGGATACGCCAACAAATCAACAATAAAAATAATACAGTGCTTCCAGTCCAAGACCCCGAGGATGATATCCAATGCTCCCTGGTTTGTGTCAAATGCAATAATCCACAACGATTTTAAAAGCCCATTAGTAGCCGATTTTATAAAAACAAAAGCCGAAAAACATCATTACACTGTTGAAAATCACCCGAATATAACAGTCAACGTCCTAATCCAGAAACCCGAAACCAGAAGATTAAGGAAAAAGTGGCCAATAGACTTAGTGAACTAAAGTAGGAGATTGACCAGTGGGTGCTTTCTTCTCATGATTTGTATTAAACATTTAATAACATAAAATTAGTTCATAGAATTACTGTATTTATTCTGATTGCTAATAAAATGAGTTTATAACAAAAAAAAATGGTTTAAAAAATACTTATATAACTTATGAAAAGCAGATGCATCCCTAACGAGTCCTTAACTCGCTATTTTTTCGCACAGCTTTCCATATTTACTAATCGGAAGAATCGCATATGGCTTCTGTTAAAGTATCAAAGTTGCTAACTATAAAGTCTGTTTAAATCTGGCCTTCAAATTGCGCCACCATTTATAAGCATGAAGTGGTAATCTAGTGCTCTTGCGTCACCTTAAAATTTTCAACTACGCCATGAGGCGCAGCTCAACCACAACGCGTTGCTGCACCGAAGAGTGCTACCAAAAAAGCTGCACGGAGAAGAAAACAGCCATCTTTCTGGGATCGGTAACCGTGGTCATCTTTGCTCTGCTGGGGTTTTCAATATACCTGGTGGCGAAACCACTCGTGTGCATACACGGATACGTCAACCGCTCGAGAAGCGCAACGTCGCATAGGCAGTACCACGAACGCCCTCCCACATGCGTGGAGACCTCCATATCACTGCATCCTCAAGTCGTTGCAATCGTAGAAGAGGAAACGGGCTCTCATATATGCAGCGCCACCGCAGTATCACATCAATGGATCGTCACTGCGGCCCATTGCCTGCTCTTCTGCCAGGAAAAGTGCAAGAACTTTAAGGTGCGCGGAGGCTGCAGCCACACGAACAGAGGGGGCACCCTTTACGACATCGCCCAATTTAAAATACACCCCAGTTTTAACGGAACAAGCTTGCAGAACGACGTAGGGCTTGTAAAAATAAGGGGGGTTCTTAATAGTGCTGCTAAGATAAGTTCCGCAGCCCATGGAGCAAGGGCAGTACGGTCAGTTGCTCGGATGGTCCCCTTTGAATAAAGTAAACGTTAACTACAGAGACAACGTGTTGAAGACGGCCAATTTAACCGCAGATTCGCTCGTGGTTTGTCGCTATCGCATGAAAGGCGGCTACGTTAAATTCAAGCTCACCAAGCATATGGTGTGCGGGACGTACCCGAGTAGAGGTGGCGGCTGTTACGTGGATGCTGGGGGACCGCTGATGGATGAAGATGTTCTTAGAGCAGTGGCGATGTTTGGGCAGATATGTTACAGCTGCGATTATCACATAAGTATTCTCACAGACATATTTTATTTCCAGAACTTCCTTCTAAGTTATACTAACATTACAAAAGAATATAATAACTAAAACAGTGTATGTATTCAATAAAAAAACGTTTTCTTTTCATTATTTCGCACAGATTTATTAGATTCATATATCGTGTCTACCGTATAGTCATAGTGAAACGCCATCTACCAGATTTACAACGAACTGCTAGAGATAGCTGTTCAATCAACTTAAAAATTTATATAAAAACGATGTCGTGCAACAAACAACATTTACAACATTGTCTGTTTTGACTGAAAAAAGTGCTGATGAAGCCCGGCTTTAGAGAAGAGTGATATTTCCCGTAGTATCTGAAAAAAGTGGAACGGTTTAAGAATCAAATTTTTGACTATATGCTGCTGAATGTTCTGGATAGCCGAAGAAAGCAAAAAATTAAAAACTGAAATAATTTTTGGGGAATCGCAGTTGCACGCAGTCGAAGCTCTCAAGAAAGCTTGTAATAACATATCAGACTATGTCTAAATATTTATACAAGCTAGAAAAAATAAACGAGAAAGGCCTTTGGATTTTTCACACACTCACCCCTGAGAACAAGAAGTAGACGTTACGATTCAAGGAGAAATATTTAATCACACCCAGCGTATTTGGCAGACTTTATTTCTTCAAATTGTTACCTCTACAGATTCCTGTAATATCAATTGTCTGATACTCGCTTCACTTTCATGTTTTAGGTAGAAAGTTTATAAAATCTGGTTGAGTGTACTAACTTCAAATCATCCATGTGTTTTGAATTCGACTTTTTGAAAGATGACGCAAATGCATACAAAGAGAGGAAAATCATTTCGAAGATTAGAGAAGTAGTCAACTTTTTCTAAATTAATATTATAATTTAGTGAAATTGCAGCATCGTTAAAAACGAATCATATTGCACTAGGACTTTTATATTAAATTAAGCAAACTAAATTAGACAACGATTAAAGTTTGAAAACCATGTGTTTGTCTGATATGAGGTTTGAGGGAAGTAGTGATGTCACGTGTGAAATGGCCATAAAATTGTTCTTAACCATTCAGATTAAGCACGTGTAACTTACCATACACGGTGTAGTAATGACACGTCGTCGATGAAGGATATGTTATCAACAAGTTAGCGAATTTGTAAGATAACGTATTGTTGGTCTACATAAAGGGGGTTGTTCGCGCCAATCTCCAATTACTTTATTTGGATTTTAAATTAGGACCGGCCGTCTTTTGGTTTCCTCCCGTATACACGCTTTAGTTTGGATTTGAGATAGCGGCGGCCAATTTTCCCGCTTGCGCGGTGTAATATATAAAGCGGCTTCGCTCTCTATTTTGCTCGCTTTTTTTTTAATTTTGAGTTGTGATGGTTTAGAAAGCGGGCGACCGGCTTTACATTTTCCGTGGCCGAGAGCGTTTTGACCGAGAGCTTGCCGACGTGTTTGATTGGCGGCAGAAGTTTCCATTTCCGCATGGCCGTTTTGTTGAAGGCTGATTTTGTGACGAAATTCAATATTTTTCCGACCAGATTAACCTCTTCTCGGAGGTCGTTTTGTTTCCCGATTGCATTTCGGGAGTTGAAATTTTTCGGGTGAAAAAACTTGGTCCTTTGTATCTGACCCGGCGAGGAATCAAGAACGAACCTTGTTGCACTAGGAAATGCACTTCCAATCGACTCTGCTGTGAAGATTGGGGTAACTTGTCTTATCTTTTCACCCACACCCTTATTTCCTCTTCCTGGATTTCCAAAAATTACAGCACAGGGAACCGATTTCTACAGGAGAGCGCCGTTTCCAAAGGTTAGTGTTTCAGCTTTGGCTTTTGTTTGAAGTTCCTTTGTTTAAATTTAAAATTACGATACAGTCCACTTTTGGCCGTAACAGGGGTGTTTATTTACTATAAGTAGGCCAAATAGATGGCCATATTAGCACTGTGGTGCGAACATGAAACAGTGGGTTGATGAAGGTACTCATTTGAAAGACCGCGATCTGAAACAGTACGCAAGACGACCAACCGAGAAGATCGTTATCTTCAGAGGCTTGTGATGACAACGTAACAATGGAGGACGGTGCCGATTGGCTACCTCTTCTATTTGACGTCGATTACTCGCAATGGGATTAACAGCATAGCGTCATTTTTTAAGACTACCACTGACATCTCTGCACCACTAACAAAGGTTATAATGGATACCTGAGAACACCAATAATATCCCGATTTTATTTAAGCAAAAACGATATTTGGATGTAAATACGCGAAGAAAGGGAGCAAGAAGTTTGCATTCGTACGAGGTAAACAGGTCAACTGTGCGTATTGTGGTATGGGGAGTTATCAGTTAAGACAAACAACAAGTCACAGCTAGTCAAATTTAAAGGCGATATTACTAGTCAGATCTACATTGACGTGGCCTTATAGCGCATTGTAATTTCTTTTCTTCAAAAGGCGCCCCAACAATTATAACAAATATTGGTGCGTAACACATTAAACTTTCTTCTACAAAACAAGTGGAAACTCTCCCATGGTTTGATTTCATCAAGACATCATTCATTTATCGTTTGACTGGATGCCAAGAAGAATGGAGACGATCACAAAAGCCCGTGATACAGCTATACATTATTGAACAAATGTAAATGTTTGTGGACAAATATTTTGTAAATTTAATCATTTATTTGTCTCACACTATTAAGTAAATCTGAAAAGTTTCGGTTTGTAATGTGCATTATTTTCTTGAAGCTGCAATTTTAATAAACAGTAGTTTAGAATTCAATCTAGATATTTCATCTGATCACACATCCATTATAAAAATTCTCAGTTTGAATAAAATTGTTACTTAAATTATGCACTAATAAAATTATCTGGGTGTTCTACTTCCAAATATCCCATTAAAGCAAAAAGTTGATTTAGACAGAGCTACACAATAATTTAGAAAATTCCATTTGCTTCACGTACCTCAAAGAATATTAAAAACATACCTCAATATATTCGTGAATTGGTAATAGGGAAACACAGAGCCAGGAAAAATAAAAAAACATTAAGAAATAAAACAAATGCAGCCAAATGCAACTTTACCATTTACTTCATCGAAGAATTAAAAAACTATACTTCATACTTATCTAAAGAATATTATCAGAGTTCAAATGACCAATCCATAGATTTACTGCCTACTCCATCCAAACTATTCGAAAAATTACTTTTTAATCGGTTAAAAAATTCAATCGACATAAATAACATTTCGGGTTTTGAGAAAAACATTCAACCATCCAGCAGTCGCAGAGAATAATCAATACAATTGCAAGAAGCCTAGAAGAGCGCAAATGCTTAGATGTCTTTTTAGAAGTGGTGCAGGCTTTAGATCCTGTCTGGCACTTAAGAGTGTTATACATGGTATGCCCGGAGAGTAATGAGACTGTTTTTCTTGGCTCAAGCAGAAATGTAAGGGGAGGAGTCTTTGGACTTGATGATTGGTGGAAAATGTCAGATAAACGGTCTGATTAAGCTATCTGTCTTTAAGCCCTTACGCAGTGGGAATCACTTACGAAATGGACAACTGTTTGAGTTTTGCATCACGAATCAAAAAACAGTGCACTGTCGATCAGTGATACGCGATAAAATATTGCGTTAAATTCGAAAAATCTGCAAGCAAGATGTATACTATGGTACAAAAAACCTACGGAAAAATGCTTTATCAAAAGCACGAGTGTTTAGGTAGCACAAACCGTTGAGATAAGGAAGAGAGGACGTTGAGGATAAACAACATGCAAGACGTAATGTGGCTAAGGTGAAAGTGGTTTTGGAATCTGGCCGATGACCCAGTGTTAAATTGACAACAGATAAGGTTTGTGTTAAATTGGTTATAAAGTTTTGACCGACAAACAAAAAAAAAATTCTGTGTCGATTTCTTGAAAACCATAAATCCAATTTAAAAGGATACTCTTTTTGGGCTGAAAGAGCATCTTGTTTAAGGTTTCTAGGCGAGTTACGACGCGTAGCAGAATCGCTGATAGCGGTGTACTGATATTCGAGAATGTTATTTTAAAGAATATTAAGTGTGTATAAACATATCTTCAATTAAACAAATTTTTTGGAATCAATTTTATTACCTTATAAAGCACGTCTCATACAAAATATTTTTTTAAAATAATTTTTCCAAATTAAACAATGATACTCATGCCAGCTTTTCAAAGAAGCGTGGTTGAGTCTTTTTTATATCTGCGGTATGCAGCTGACACTTCTGTCAATTTGTGGATGATGCAGCTTTAATATTAGCAAGTGAAGATCTCCATAAAGCATCAACAACATTTAAGTAGTTTAAATGAAAGGCTAACGAAATGAAGGATAATGGTAAGTAAAAACACATTTATACTTTTTTTTAATATAAAATATTGCACTACAAGCTGTCATAAAAGTCATTCTAAAGTTAGTTTAACAATTGCAAATTGATGAGAATATGAAGGTTAAGCATTCAATGAGTGCTCACCTATATTCAAATAAAATTAATTTAACAAATTCTGACTAATCTATGAGTTTTGCGACACTGCACTGCGTAGTTACTCACATATGTTTATGATATCTAAAGGTTTGAATCTTTTTAGGCGCGGTTGAACTTCGTCTTCAATTTTGATTAAGCACACTAATAACCACTAATACGGTTTCAGTAACGCACACTGAAGCGTTGTATTTCTTCATTAACTGAAGCCATTTCAAGATTGCGTCTTATGGTTTCATTTGGGGACATACCATGTGCGTTTACAATAATTCTGAGTACTTTGGATTAAAATGTTCTAAGAATTTCGATATTGGATGTCTTGGCAGTACCCCAGAGTTGTATTCCATATCTCCACATGGGCTTGATCATAGTTTTGTACAGGACCAACTTATTCTCCAAGAATAGCTGGGATTGTCGTCCTAACAGCTAGTGCATATTTTTTTGCAATTTTAGACTTATCTCTTTGCGTTTTGTCCATATATGCTCTCTCTAAGTCAGCTTTTTATCCAGGTGGATACCGAGATATTTGGCACTATCAGCTTGCGGGATCTGTTGGTAGTTTAGCGTCAATGGTAGGCAGGTGCCTCTCCTTAGCGTGAACGTTACATGGACTAATTTGCTTTCGTTTATGGAGACGCGCTACTTGGTGCACCAACTCTGTACTTTGTCTAGGTGGTCTTGCAACTGTTGGGATGCTATGTTGGGGTCGGTGTGCAAAAAGAGAATAGCCGTGGTTCTGGGTGTTGTGGGGAGATTCGCTGTAAATAGCAAGTAGAGAATTAGACCTAACACGCTACCCTAAGGTACGCCTGAGATATTGGAATATAGAGGTGTTAACTCGCTACCATATCTAACAAGAAAACGTCGAGTTGTTAAATATGACTTCAACAGTTTAAAACAATCCGAATGTAGGATTTTCTTGACTTCGCAAAGCAGACCTTTAAACTAAACCTTGTCAAAGGGCTGCGTGACATTTAGAAATATAGTTGTGCAGTATTTACGTTACTCTAAGTCTTTCATGGTTTTGTCTACAACCTTGTGAACTTGTTCAACTGTCGCATGATTTTTCCAGAAACCAAATTGATGATCAGGTAACAAATGATTTTCTAAGAGTATTGGATATAACCTCTGTAGGAGCAGTTCTTGTAATACTATTGATAGAGTCGGCAGCAAATTGATTGGCTGGAGGAGGCTGATTGATCTGTAGGCTTGCCTGGGTTTGGTTTAAAAATTATTAGTGTTGTTTTCCGTGATCCAGGAAAATGTCAAAGCCGTAAAACTCCATTAAAGAGATTAGTTTTAGACTGATATACTTTCTGATCGTGGCCAGGGGCTTTGTGTAAGTTTACTTGTGTGTGAATCATGTTTTCTACTTGATGAACCTAAAAATTTTTAAGCGGCAAACTCATTTGATATGGCATTTCTATTATAGTATGTTGCGGATCTCATTCCTAGATTAACCGGGAATAGTTTGAAAACGTTGACTAGATGATCAGCCTCTTCTTGCTCCATGGCCCAGTTGTTGTTGTATCTTGTGGCTCTTCATTGCTTCCAATGAAGAGGGATGTCTTAAGTAGTTTTGCACATTTTGATTTTTAATATTAGAAAGTAAGTTTTTGAGCTTAGTAATTGTATGATTTAAGGCTGTTCTTGTCATTTTGTCTGCCAGATTCTTTGTAATTTCTGCTTCTCCGCAATTTTGGTTTAATTATAACTGGGCTGATGTTTTGGATGTATTCTGGAGTGACCTGACGAGTCGCTTCCTGAATAACTTGATCGAAGTGCTATACTACTTCATCTAAATCCGTGGTTGTTTTTAAAGGGATATCTACTTGTGAAGATGCGCAAACCAGCCCCTGAAAGCATTCCTAGTTTGTACCTCTGTTTGTAAGTGAATGTGCTTTCTTCTTGAGTATTATAGTACCGCTCAAGGTTACTATAACTGGGGTGTGATCTGTAGAAAGATCAAAACAGGAATTGACATAAAAGAGGTTTATATTTATCCCTTTTATAAAGGACAGGTCAAGCAAGTCAGGCTGTTTTCTAGGGTCCGCCGGCCAGTATGTAGGTTCGCCAGTCGACAAAAGTAATAGTCCCAGGTTGGTTACAGTTTTTAGCATTTCTCTACCTTTGGTAGTGGTAAGCCTAGAACCTCAGTGGGTGTGCTTGGCGTTAAAATCACCATCCGAGATAAATCTATTACATAGTGTGCGGAAATATTCTTCGTATGTATCTTGTTTGTTATTATGACTTGGTGGGCAATAAACCGCTGGTATTGTGAGTGCACCTAATCAATCTTCGACTACTATTGATGTAGCTTGTAGTTGATAGAGACTGTATTGGGGAAGTACATAATGCTTAACTGAAATCTTGACGAGTATGGCAGTGCCGTACCGTCAGGATATTGCGTTGCATAAACTGTGAATTTTGGGATGTTAAGTTGTTAAGTTAAAATGATGTCGAGAAAGTGGTTTATGATAAAAACAGTAAGCTCATTTTTATGTTGCAACCCGTTGGCTATTTTAAGGTGGTTAAGAGGTTTAACATTATCCTCATCTGTTCCATCAGTTGTTTTAACATCTGGTTTAATTCAGTCATGTTGTTATGTTGAGGTGTTGGGCCAGTATTCTGTTGCTGTAAAGTTGTACTATTGAAGGGTTGGGTGTTGTTGATTAATGCTTGAGCGAATGGTAGTCCTGGTTGATAGGGCCTTGAACTTGGAAAAGTTTTTTGTTGTAGAGGTGGGAGTTCCTTGTAGAGAAGGCATCCTTTATAACTCGCAGGGTGATTTCCGTTACAACTGACACACATCACATTTTTATGTTTTTCTTTGTGTTCACATTGCGACGTAGAATGAATACACATCGAGGAGTTCTGTTGCAAAAGTTCTTGGTATGCCCATGTTTCTGACAACTGGAGCATTGAGGGATTGTTCGCTTGACGCGTGGAGGTTCAATTTTTTTCAAAACAGAATGCATAAGTGTGGCTATATTGTATATACCTTTATTATTAGTTTTTAATCTACAATAAAGAGGAGTAATACTTTTTTCGTGCTAGTCTGCTTAACGTTCCATACACAAATGTTTGTAGTTCCTCCTGGATTCCTTTAATGCTCGTGGATGGATGTGAATTCCTTAGAAAGACTCTAAAGTTGCGATTCTGCTTAATTTGATAAATGTAGGATTCTGTATTTTTTTCTGTTAGACCTTTGGCTATCATGTGTTTTCGGAAGTATTTTGATTTCATCGTTTGTAGAGCCTTTAATACGTACCCGTCTTTGGCTATAGCTTCTACAAAGTTGAGTAAAAAATCGATGCATTTCACACCCGAGACAAATATCGGTGGTTGTTTAGGATCACTTTTTTTATATAAAATCAAATCCTGTTCCTATAAATTTACATCGGTAAGCGCACTAAAACGGTTTTCAGGGTTTAGCCAGTAGCTTGTAGTTTTAAACTGTTTGTTTTGTATTGACATATTACACTTAACTAAATTTGAAAGCGGCGCCATTACATTGGCTCATTGAAAGGCATTCTACAAAAACTGTAACAAAATCACTTTGGATGTACACTGTTCAAGTTTGGATTTACGCAAAATCGTCGTACATAAAAGTGTTATAGGTGCGTAACCAACAAGCACTTATATATTTCATGAATAACAGAAGAAATATCTAAGTTAATCGACAAATACCATGAACAATTACCTACCATAAAACATCTTAATTTAAAAACTCTCCACCGAGCTGCAAGGAATCAGACGATTGAAAAGGACGCTGCCTAAAAAACTGATCCAACCAAGCGAAAACGAATGGTGTAAGATTAAACAGAAACACAAGTATCGTTACTGTTCAACACAGCCAAAAGCTTCCTTATTGTTCAAAATTGTGTGTAAATATGCAGTTGTGCACCCTCTGCCTCCAAAACTAGCAAAATAGCTTAAATAAACAAAACTAGTTAAAAATCTTGATAAATGTGTAAACGATTTGCACATTTGAGGAGTGTATCAAATGGTTTTTTTATGTTTGATACAAAACTGTTTTTTCATCGCCAAATGCAGCCTGGAAAACAGAAATTAGCAGTTAGTCAGATTAAATGAATACGGAGGATGCTAAAGTAAAACCAATTCACTTTTGGCCAAAAAATCAGTGACAAATGACAAACGATAAGAACATGTATTATTGTGCAATGGCCTGATTATCGATACTCAAGACGAATACAACACGTACGGCATACCAAACGCTTCAACACACTAAGATAATGCTCAGCAATAACCGTTGTTCCACTTAAAACGAATTTTTGGCGGATAATCCTCTTAAAAACGTAAAAGAAATGAGAATTTCTTTGATTTTTGATTTTTCTAAACATTTTTTTAGATTTCACCACTTCATTTCCAGATCTTAATAAAAATACCACCCCTCATTACCAGTTACAATCACTTTTAAGAATTTGTAATGCCTAATTCAGTAAAACCAAAAATTGTCATCCATCAATTTATGCAGAACAAACTTTGAATTTAGCTTCTGCAGATCTTGTTTTTCGGTTAAAATGCAATAATTTATTGTCCTGAGTATTCCAAGTTTCCTTTCCATAAATTTCACTGAAAATTTTTTAATTTCTACAAAATCACGTACGCTTTCTACTTTTTCTTCAGTCAACATTAATCACCATCAACATCTTCTCTTTTTTTCTGAATTGCTCATGTTACTCATTTTTTTTGTTTGTGATAAACAATTATCTACATAAGTGATTTTATGTATTTAAAGAGTTTCAGTAGCACTTTTTCCGTTTTTATCGCAAACTTAATGTCTATTCTTTTTTCTTTATTAAGTTTCGACAAATACATAGAAAATACTGTCACTGAATGTGTATCATGACTTGTAATGAACAAGAAGTTACGTATTTTTTACAGATTATTAAGGAGGTTGACACTTTATAAATTAATCTCTCACAAACCGATAACACCATTGATTTTGTTAAAACAAAATCATTCTGGTTATTTTAGAATAGAGCGGGTAAATATAAAAAATATATATTTAGCATCTGTACTTATTATAATTTCAAACTACATTAAAACAAAAACAACAACTGTGATATTTAAAGTAGGTATAGTTTTCTGTATTATTGGAATATTATGTTACAAAGGTTCTGCTAATAGGGACGCAGAAAGTAAATGTCAATTTGACACAGATGTCATTTTTTGCCAATCCATGTTATTTTTTTAGTTCTAGGTTTATTATTTTTTTCTTCTATAGAGTCATATTTAATTGAGACCGCGTTAAAATGGTTAAAGAACACTGCAAAAATTGTGAAAAAATAAAAAACACCTCTCAAACTTTCCGGAATTATTTTGGACGTCATAACCGTCCAAATGAGACCAATATCGGTCATTTGGTGTAAAAATTCGAAGCCACTGTTGGTGATATACCAAAGAGTGAACAACCCAAAATTGCTTGTACACTAGCAAATATCGCTGCGGTGAAAGAGAGTATGAAAGAGGATCCAAAGCTCTCAATAACTCGTTGACCGCAAGAATTGTGTATTTTGGAGACTAGTTTACGCTATATTCCAAGCAATACCGTGGCATAATGACTGTTTCTTCCAAAAATGTAATTAAACTGATATAAATGATGTTTATTTCCAACAAGATGGTGCAACATGCCACACAACACGTGCGAATATAGAGTTATTGCAGTCAAAGTTCGGTGAAGGTTTAATTTCGAGAAATGGAAATGTCAATTGGACTTTTTTGTGGGGATATCTAAAAAGCAAAGTCTACGCCAATAAACCAGCCATCATAGAAGACTTTAAGAACAACATAATTGTCGAGATAAATGACATTGCAGGGATTCTATGTGAAAATGTCATCGAAAATTTTGACCATCGTATCGACGTGTATAAAGCCAGTCGTGGTGAATATTTGAGTGATATCATTTTCATACATTACTGTAGTTTCAATAAGCCTTTACTTTCCTGCGCCTGAACTGGCGGACTCCATAGTTATTTTAGTAACATTAAATTTACATAATCACCATATAATTGTAATAAAACGTTTTTCTAGCCGAGGATTGTACGGAAGAAATATCGTGTGGGCAGACTACAGAAGAGCAAAGTAAAATAACTTACTCGGAAAGATAAGCGATATAGTACAGTTCTCTGAAATAGAAATTTTCTTATTTTAAGTCATTAGAAATAAAGCATACTCTACTGTTGCTAAAGTATAGTATACGGGTTTGTTTTAGAAGATAAATAAGCTACTGCTACACTAATACTCAAAACTTTTCAAACGCTATCTATCAAAAAGATTCAGAATAAAACAAGACGAGGGTTATTATAAATTTAAAAAAATTTAAAGAAATTAAGGCAGGATGTCCTAAGGGAATATAACAGGTTCAATACTATATCTGTCGTATGTCAGTGACATCTTTAATCTTGAGCAAAATGCATTAACAACGTTTGCTAGTGTCGCTGCAACATTTGCAATCGAAGGAAACCATGGAGTCAGTCAGAAAACTTCATCTATTGACCAGATTAAGACCTGGAGCAGAAGATGGCGCATCAAATTGAATGAGTGTAAGTCGACTTTCCTGATAATACAATCAATACTTACCTGATAGAATAAATGATGCTAACTCAGCAAAGATTTAGATATGCCTTTTGATTCTAGATTTTACTGAAAAGTCTATGTCAAAAGAAAACAGGAAGATTAAATAAAAAATGTGTTAACTACTTAGCCGAAACGTGTGGACATACGAAATTCCACTTTTGGAGTGTGCCAGTAAAAGCAATGTATGATTTATACAACCATTTCAAAATACAGTGATAAGAAACATCGTCGGTATAACCTGGTTCAAAACAGCGACATCAATTGAGATCTCTAAATAGATACTGTTGATAAGGACATTTTTAGATTTACCAGTAGCCATGTACAGAGAATACTTTACCATATAAATGCCAAGACTATCCAGCTTGGCAATACAGAGATGGTTAGAAGAGTCAAGAGAGTTAAGCCTTTTCAGTTGGTTCAGTTAATATGCGCTTGTGTGTATTTAGTGCACCTGGTCTTATTCTGTTTTGACATTTTTAAAATATAGTTTTATACTAAATTATCTTTTTCTAATTTAAAAGTCCGTTTTATAGGAAAAAGCAATATTTATATATTGTAAAAGAAGGAGCAGCAATCCCCGCATCCTGGCTACCCCTGTATTTTTTATTTTTGTTCTTGAATTGTTGTTTGTAAGTCGCATGTTACAAATTCTATCAGATTGGATCAAACAAAATGTTAGTGCGTTTATTATATTTAAATCGTTTTCAAAATTTTTGTCTTTATAGAAATGAAACAAAATATAAAACCATGAATAGTCTTGAATTCCTGAAGTCGTTGGATTTTTCAGGTGATTATATACATATTATTAATTTTTTTTAAATCAAAGTTGTGTAATGCTAATATTGCAAAATAAATATTTTATTATTAGCTTAAAGCTGAATACATGAGAGTTTGGTAACATAATCTGCTCTTTTG
Source organism: Sinelater perroti (assembly GCA_036346155.1). Taxonomy (NCBI): domain Eukaryota; kingdom Metazoa; phylum Arthropoda; class Insecta; order Coleoptera; family Elateridae; genus Sinelater; species Sinelater perroti. The sequence continues at coordinate 510,562 of JARFIY010000046.1, read as the reverse complement.
GAGTCGTTCAGCTTTACATGTTTCCTGGTGCGTCCTTGCCTATTAAAACCCGTTTGATAGGTATACAACACAGCATAGTTTTGATACTTCGATACTCATACTGTACTGGCACTTCTATATTTTAAAATTGCAATACTCCTCAAAACAAAATCTACGACCTTCGCCATTCTAAAACGTGCGCATGATGGAATACAACCGAATATTTGTTCAGTTGGAGAGCCATTCTGGCAAATGATATAAAAAACGTGTCAATAATAAAAATGTTGTGGCGCGTAATATTTTGTTATTGCATTTTGGTTACAAACACTGCAGATGAATGTAAGTACAAAACTATGATTAAAGCTGTTTGATGTTACATACAAAAGTGAAAAATATTTTGCATTTTGCTGTTTTAAGAATTCTTTTTAGCTATGTATAAAAAGTTTTTAAAATTGCATTAAAAATGTTGAAATATTATTAAGCATTTTTAATATTTATTAGCAGATTTGTTGCAACACGTAATGGTCTACCCTGAAATAAAAATACGTATTTGTCATTTTTGATCAACCGAGGGTCATCAAGGAATTTGAGAACTAAATTTAATTTGCGGATAATCATTTAAAAGGCTTAAAATTGTTTACCTTATTCAAATAAAAATATTGATATCGTGTTTTTTCCTCGGGGAGTAATTTTGACACATGCCGTGGACATAGTCCTAATGTACAAAGTACATCCCGAAAGTAAGAAGACCAATTCCAGAAAATTTGTTTAATTAAAGATATATTCATACACAATTAATATTCTGCAAAATACCATTCTTGAACTTCTATTTATCTCAATTCTATTTATTTCAATATTTTGCAGTAGATTGTTATATAAAATTCTGTCATTTCCATTTTACTGTTTTTTGCAATCAGATCTCATATATTACGAAATACAAGGTAGTTCACCGTAGTATGACCGGGACTAATTTTCTTACAAAAAAAAAAAATATTTCCAAACAATTACTTGGACACGTCAATCTTCAACATATTCTGCTCCGGAGTCAACACATTTTTTCCAACGTTCTGGATGCATCTTGATACCCCCTTCAATAAAGGATTTTAGTTGGCGGCGTATCCACTCTCAAACAGTCTCGATGACGGCATGGTTGTCCGCAAACCGCATGGCGTACAAGTCTGATTTGAAACTTCTGAACTTGGGGCAAATTGTGACGCTACGGCGGATGTGGCAAAAGATTCCATTGTTGTTTTGGCCGTATGGGGGCGTGCATTGTCTTGAAGAAAGGCTATCCTCTTTCCACCTACCTTCCGCTTGGCTAGGATATTTTTCTTCTGTTGCCAGGAGTTCTGAATAATAAGTTAAATTGACTGTTCTGGCATCGGTCAAAAGTCTCAGAAGAACCTTGACATTACTTTTTCTGGCGTTTTCTTGCGTTTGGGAGAACTGCTATGTCGCCACTAGCGTGATGACTGCTGGGACTCGGAAATAAAACTGTGCACCCACGTTTCATCGGTGGTTACTGCAGACTTTAAAAATGCATCACTTTTGTCTTCAAACTGGTGTAGAAGATGAGTGGCAACTTGAATGGGCACCATTTTGTTCACGCCCGTCAAAGTGCGTGGTACCCACCATGCGATGGTGCGGGTGTTTTTTTACGATGTCTTATACACTACCCATACAAATGGACAGCATTACTCCAAGTTTCTTGATAGTGCTGAGCCTATTCTCACAAATAAGCGCGTCTGCATAATCAGTGTTTGGCTCGGTGACGGATGTTCGCGGCCAACGATCATGCGGTTCATTGTCCACGCGTTCTCTGACCTATCTGAAGGACACTTACACCACTCAAACAAAAAATCCGTAAGAGACTCTTTCTCATACTGTTGTTGGAGTCTGTGATCGATTTCAACAGACGAGACGTTTTTTCCAACGAGGAATTTGATCACAATGCGTTGTTTAACGCTCCGCGGTACCTTCTGTTCGCCCATCACTCCAGCAAGTCCCAATCAACACTGAACAGAAGGGAGGGTAAAAGTTGTGTCTCTACTCTCTTAAGATCGCATAGATGTTGCGCAGTGCGGCTTACACACAAATGAGTCCCGGTCATATTTGAGCCACCTTGTATATATTGTTTATGGGATAACAGAATTTTTATTTTACTTTATCAAGCAATTGCAATAATTCTGCCGGTATGTTATTGTAGACTCAAATAATTTGATGCTTTCTCATATTCTATTTTTAATATTGGAAGACAGGCAGTCCCCCAGGGGCAATTTTATCTCCTTATATTTCTTATAATCTATTATATCTCTATATTGTTGTCATCTATTTGCTATTTTAACATTTTTATTACAATTTTTCTTTTTTAAGTTTACCGAAATTATTCTTAGTTTTATATTTCCTAAAAGCTTTCTAATGAGACTAAATGGTTGTTCGGTTTTTCTCTATTAAAATGTGTTTAAATCATTCTTTTTCCTAACTTCTTGGTTTTCGATTGTTTTAAATTTTTTCATTACATATTTGTGTGTGATTCGTCTATCCCTATTTTGTTCGAATTTTGTTTTACTGTTTATCAGATATCCCCTTTATTATTTTGTTTATTTGGCTTAGATAACGAAGTTTAATAGAATTTCTTTTTATATGATAAATTATATTTTATCATAAGAGTATTATAAATTAGTACTTGAGTACGTTCTATTTTGTTATATTAGGTTTTCATGCTTATTTTTAACTATTACCTAAACAAATTTGGTCCATTGGATGGTGTTTGTCATTGTGGGTTCCTTTTCTGTACAGAAGTCTACTAGTCTTTGACTTCATTTCTAATTCCTGGCTTATATTTCTTGATTGTTTATGGTACTTCAATCCTCCGTATGTCCACTAAATTTTTATTTGGTGTAACATTTTCTATTACTTCTTCTAGTTGCACATAGACTTTCCAACGAGTTAAAAAATAAAATTTCCTGGGGAAAAACTTTATGCCTTAGTATTTTTAAAACTCTGCGTGTTTTTATTAATAAATTATTGTCTCGTGGGCATTGCATGGATTTTATTAGAAGCCCCAATTCACCGCTTGCCAGTTTTCTATTTTCTCGAAAGTAAGGCGTAGTATTACAGTTTTTTAACCTTCAAAAGTTTCTCGGTAATTCTTCGTAAATTTAAAGCATGTACTCTAGTTACGTACCCACGTACGATAATCGATGATAATATCAAAGTTATCTCGGGAAGTCAACACTATACTTATCTCTCTGTAAAAAAAACATGAGAGTTTGGTGGCATAATCTTCTTTTATAATTGCTTCAGGCTACCTGCCCGTTCCTGAGAATTAAAACATGGTTTTTCCAAAACATAAAGCATGTTATAGTATTCTGTATGTAAATGTGTTGCTATCGAATTTGTATTCTTCAAGTTGTAGTACATTCCGTAATGAAATACGCGACCTTAACCTTTTACGCATCGCAGATAATCAAACATAGCTCGACCAGCATGCAACTAAAATAATTTACTCTGATTAGTAGCATTAAGAAACGGAACTAATATGAAGGTATTATTGTATGCGATACTTTACAGCGTTCTGAGTGGATGTGCTGTGAGTCAATGTAAGTATAAAATCAATTTACACTTGTTTCATTCCAATCTTACCAGTGAAAAACTTTGTTATATACAGAGATAGAACAAAATATGTGTATATTTGTTTATTGATATACAGAAGGTACAAAAAGTAGCGTAATTATCAATATTTTGTCTTTACAATAAAATATTTCGAATATATGTATTAGGTAGTTCTTTAAGCTTCAAAATTGAAATACATTTAAATATACAGGGTGATCCATTTTCCAGTTATTTTTTTAATGTCACTTAATACATATTTTTACATTTTGACACTCTTTTAACTTACTTAAATTGCGTTCTACTAAGCTTATCTGTTGCATAATTATAAGACAAATAAAAAGAAAATAATTTATTTTAATCATCCAACAACGTAGCGAATCGCCACATGCACTTGTTAATTTTAAAAATGACAATTAATTATTGTTTCTAAACTTTTCGTAAAGTAAAGAAAAATGCATGCTTACAAAAAAAGAAAAATAATACTTCTCCCTTAAATTTTCTATTGTTGTTTTTGTAATTTTATTTTGCTCAAATAGTTTGGGTTGGCTTTAATTTTTTTCCTAAAAATAGGACTACTATAACTTACTGTTTCCACTTTATAACTGAATCAGGACAACATACCTTTAGATAGTTATCAGGTCGTCGTATACCATACACTTTCTTCTTCCTTCTCATTGGTAGGTTAGTTGGCAGCTCTCCGCCATTCTTTTCAAAGCTGTGTAGTTGTCAATTTCTGCATTTCGTACGAATTGCTTTAATATTTGTAGTTGGGGTCGTGCTGTGGTCTTTTCTTAGTCGGTTTCACTTCAATATCGTTTTCATGGTTTGGTTGTTAAGTTCAACTAAATTTCCGCTTTGCTTTTTACCCGACTAAGTTATTTGTAGGTTTAAACTTGTGGTTATTACTGGTCTTTTAAGATTAGAAATATTTATCATTATTAAGTATCAAACCGGATTCTTCTAAATATTTATTACCTTTGATGAGTTTTTCTTGTAACTGATACCACGACTAATTTCAGGTTCTAATAATTAATATTCACTTGTGGTATTTCTACATTCTTGTAGTGTTTTGTTCATTACTATCATAAAGAGCAGAAGACTTAATACTCCACTGTCTTGCACCTTTCGTTGTTACAAATTCTTTGTAGAAAAAGTTACTAGTTCTTATGTAGTTCCAAGCGTGTCTATAGAAGCTTATAATTTCTAATTCAAAATTATTACCCACTTATTTTGTCCTAAGTAATTCCCAATAAAAATAATCGTTTTTTATAATATAATATCGTTTTTTCCATTATTTGTTTTAAAGCAGAAATACAATCTTATAATCCACGACCTGTTCTGAATCTACTTTGTGATTCATTCAACTGATTTTCAACAGCCATTCTTATTTTTGTTTCAACACTCTTTCGCAGACTTGCTGTACTGGAGAGAGAAATGCAGCTATCATTATTACAGTTGGCTTTGTCTCCTTTCTTATGCAACAGTAAAGCTATAGACGCCTTCTAATTACACGGTATTTATTTTTGTTTCCATTATAAAAAAAAAACTTTATAAAATAAGCTTATACTCGCTTCTTCGATTGATTTTAACATTTTAGCCATCAAGATCCAAAGCTTCAGTTTTGTTAATTTCGTTATGGTTATCACCAATTCTTCTACTATAATTTCTTCTTGGTCTTCTATAGATTGTTCGTTTGGTGTTTCCATCTAAAGATCTTGTTTATCATGCACGTTATTGCCCTCCCCTTTCCATCGTCTCTTTAAAATCATCTTCTTACCTAGCTATTGTTTGATCTTCTTTGGTCAATAAATCACTCCTCCTTTCAAAATCTTTAATAATGTTCTTTTCCTTCGGCTCTTGAAAAAACCTCATTATTTGTTTTTGTCCATCTTTTCCGCTAATACCATGTTTTGAATACATTAATAGTTTTTTCTTTAGTGTTTCCGATTGTCCACGTTTCTCAACCATATAGGGCAGTACTCCAAATACCAACTATCTATCGGCCTTTTTATTTCGAGACTATGAACAAATTAATTATTTTTTATTGTTAAAAATAACCTTGACTTTTCTTATTCTTTGTTTTGCCTCTAATTTCTTTTTTCATCTTTTGTAAATATTTTGCTTGGATATTTAAATATTGGTACTTGATTTAGAGCGTCGTTTTCTAATTTAGTACTAATGTTTTTAAGATGTTTAGAGTAGACTATAGTTTCTTCAATTTTTGATTTATTATATATATATATATATATATATATATATATATATATATATATAACATAGTTGCCTTGTTCCTTTTTATATTACGGTTTCTTTTTTACTGTCTTTCATTTCTATAATTGTGGTTTAATAGTGGTACGACTCTAACTCCCCGCGTGGGAGCACAGCCAGCGGACTGCTCTCATATGTTCGCTTTCTCTGCCTGGTCGTCGTGCACCATTTCTAGTGCGGGACGATGTAGCAAGCACCGCGCTTTAGACGACCGCCACTGTTACCTCTCGTTCGAGTGAACGCAGGTACTCAATTATTTTTAGTAATTGAGTAGGCCACCGCCAGGCATCAGAGAGGACCGGGGGATGAACCCGGGTCCGATAGCATTGCAGCCCGCCCCTCAACTACGGGACCACGCTGGCTTAATTGTGATTTAATACCTGCCTAATTTTTTAATGATTTTTCTATTCGTATGGTCTATTTCGATTTTATTTGGTACTTTTATTAGAATATTTCAATTTAGGTTATAAAAGGCATTTAGTAAATCTATAAAAGCAATGTATACTTTCTAGCCTACTCAGAAGCCCTTCTCTATTATTATTACGGTTTTTGGATACCTCTTTCTATATTGATCTTGTGCTAAATTTTCATTGATTTTCTTCTTGATTTCTCTTAGAATAACTTTATTATTTTTTTGTTGTTTATGTGAGAGCATTTAAGGGTCACTCATTCTTCGAATTTTAATGTTTTATCTCCTTTTAATTTTTAAGATGACTATTAAATTTTGTTTCAAATCGTCCAGTGTATTTTCTGTTATGTACAAGGTTGTTCAAATACAAAAAAAAACAAATTTCCATATACTTTCCTGCGCATGCCAGTGTTTAATGTACTCCCCTCCAAAACCAACGCAGTTTTCCAACGTTCTGAATGCATCCTGATGTCCTTTTCAAAAAAGGCTTTTTGTATAAATCACAGGTAAAATAACTTGGGGCCAAAATAGGACTATACAGCAAACGTGACAGAAGATTCCATTGCAATTTACTGAGGGTGTCCATTGTTGCTTTGGCCGTATGGGGACATGGACTGTCTAGAAGGAAGGCAACCCCTCTTTTCACTTGTTTTCCGCTTGGATTGGATCTTTTCCTTCACGTCTGTTGCCAGGAGGTCTGAGTAATAAGCTGCATTAATTGTTCTGGTGTCCTCCAGAACGTCTATATGGATAAACCTCTGCCAGTCCCAAAAGAACATTGCCATTATTTTTCCTGTCGAACGACTCCTCCGCTCTCTCTTGGGTTTGGGAGAACTGGTCACGCCACTTGCGTGATGACTGCTGGGATTCGGGAATGAAGTACTGCACCCACTTTTCATCGGTGGTCACTATAGACTTTAAAAATGTATCACTTTTGTCTTCAAACTGTTGTAGGGGACAACTCGCAGCTTGTATACGAATCATTTTGTTCACGCCCTTCAAAGTGCATGGTACCTACGGTCCATTCACCTTGCGATAGTGCAGGTGGTTTTTAACGATATCTTTTACACTACCAACACTGATGGACAACATTCTTCCAAGTTCTTTGATAGTGTTGCGCCTAGTTTTACTAATAAACGTGTCTAAACTATCAATGTTTGGCTCGGTGACGGATGCTTGCGGTCGACGATCACGCAGTTTATTCCCCAGACGCTCTCTGTCCTCTCTGAAGCACTTACACCTCTCAAACACACGAATCTATGAAAAACACTCTTCCGCATACTGTTGTTGGAGTCTGTGCTAAATTTAATAGGATGGAACGTTGTCTACAACGAGGAATTTGATCATAATAAATAAACCAAATAACCAGCTTTATAATAATAGACCTTTGAAGTAACGTAAATGATTGCAGGCGCAGGAATTTGTCTCGATGCCAGAAATTAGTATCATTATTTGTGATTATAGTGTCGATGATGTACTTTATGAAAGGTTTATACGGGCTGAAGAAATAAACATCTAAAGGTTGAACGATTTTCATATATTTTCCGATAATCAACTTCTTGAATAGAATTTTCCTTGGGGGACACAGTGCCATTGTCAACTGACCGTCTCTGTTCGGAGCCCATGAGTCCACCATAAGCCGTCAATGATTAGCGGCAATCGCAGATGCGGGTCACCTACACTACTCTCTATTTATTCATAGATTCAATGGCTGTCTATGATAATGTCACTAATCGACACGTTCTTTAATACTCTTTCTAACGATATGCCTCAAGACTGCGTGCGCAAATTTCTCTTTTGTGCCTTTTCATTGTAAGGCCAATTACTACGAATTCTGAAGAAATTGCTTCGTATTGCTTCTTGTAACAAACAACACAATACAAATATCCTCATTTTTTTCCAGTTAGCTGCAAGATGTGTCATATGAATAAGTTTTAACTGGAATTCATTGATTTTTTGGTAGTAAACTCTTGATGGTTTTTAAAAATCCTCGTTCATTTCGTGCTTCTTTTTATTAAACATTTTATGCAGGAGGTTCTTAATAATAATAGAATTATTACCACTTGCTCGAGTGAGCGCAGGTACTTAATTATTTTTAATGACTGACTAGGCCAGTTGCCAGGCATCAGAGAGCTCCAAAAATAAACCCGTGTCCGTTCGCATCGTAGCCATATATCTCAACCATGTGGTTACACTGGCGCTTGGCAGGAGGTTTTTAGTAGAGAAGTTTTAATTTGAGAGGCCACTATGACCCCATTTGTTGTTATTATGACGAACCAGATGCTTCGATATCTTATACTATCAATAATACTTAAAACCAGGTTAGAAGTTATACCATACTAAGAAAGAATAAAAAACAAGTAGCAAAAAAGAATTACACATTTACTTAAAAAAAATGTCCAAAGTGTCTTTCTTTTGCTTGTTATTATTTTCTGTCACTGAAAAATCATAGCAAGTTATCTTTCAATTTCTTTCTAAATTACAGTAACATTTGCTAGATTTCTGGAGTAACGATTTCTTTAAGATGATATCAAAGAAGAATTCGAACGGGATCGAATCCAGAAATAAAAAAATCTACACTGCATATTCCTTCAGCCCATCTGTCAATAAAAGTTGCAATAAGTAAATTCTAACATCTATATGATAATGAGAATTTCTATTTAAAGAACGTATATGTAACATATATTGAATGAGATTCTACACCACCAAATGGATTTCTGTTGTATTCCAATGCTTTTTGCCTTTTAATATATTTCTAATACAAAAGTCATTTAAACCTATCTCGAGTTAACCATTGGTGTTACTTGTGAGTTACGTTTCATCTAAAACAAAATTTGGTATTTTTTAATTTAGAATAAAATAATATGTATATATTTTCTGAACGTCTTGTATTTATTATCTGACATTTTTTTACTTTAGCAACTTCGTGCGTTACGCCAAACGGCGAAAATGCGAAATGCGTGAAGCTCCGACAATGCCTGCTTCTGGTGAACGCTATACTCAGCGGGGACGAATCTATGGACCTATTCATAGAGGCGTCTTCGTGCGGGATCGCCAAAACATGCTGTGGATCTTCGGCGAACTACACCCAAAAGCCCCCAGCACCTGAAGCCGTAGCTCCCACCAGCACCAGAGATATCGCTCTACAGAAGTACCTCCCCAATAAAAAGTACTGCGGAATGCAGCACTGGGACGATTACTTTCACGAGGAAACAGACACCGAACTTACTTCCATAGATGAGTTTCCATGGCTGCTCTCGCTGAACAATGACTTGCTGTGCAACGCCGTTCTAATTAGCCGCTGGTACGCTTTGACGACCACGTTCTGCTCTGATAGAGGGTAAGTTGATAATACTCAATTTGGAAAGCATCTTTTATTGTTTTTATTTTTGTTTCTTCCTCTAGAGACTTTAGTCTCTCAATGCTATTTAAATCCCCTTCCCACATTTAATTTGACAGTTTTTTAATGAGACATCATTCTGGTAATAGCGACTTTGTCAATTTTAGCATCTTTTCTATCACAATTGTCAATTTAATAGTTTAAACAATTAATACGCAAAGAATAATGTTTATAATGCATAAATTTAATCGATTTTTTCTGCTTTTGCAATATATTAGTCCATTGTTCAAACCAAAATTTGTTATTGCATCATATCCCTCTTATACCATCAAATAATTTTGAATGTTTTCCTTTTAGACAAATATACTGGAAATTTAATAGTAAGAATGTGGCAATCTTTGGACAACATAAGAGAGAAGAAAACGTAAGCTGCATTGAGACGGACTTTGGTATAAATGATTGTACTGAACCAAAACTAGAGATAGACGTGGAAAGTTACGTTGAGTCACATAAATTTGGTTTGGCTCTTATAAAACTGAAGGAGAAGGTGTCCTATTCTGGTAAGTTACTGTCGTTTTGTAAGTTGAAAGCCATCTCATAAATTACATCTTTCCTGCAAAGGAATGCTAAGCATTTAGATCTAAACTCTCGTTTACTTATTGTGCTTTATTAATACTTTTTAATTATATGTATATTACAAAACTGAGTTTTGTGTCAAAAAATTCTAACTTGATCTCAGATATGAACAGATTTTAAGTTTGTTTTCTTCGTTGATCATCTTAGAAAACTCAGACTATTCAATATTAGGATAATTATAAAGAAAAAATAAAATACGACTCAGTTCTTGCACATTTATTGTACTTTATCTATTTTTCAGAAATATATATGGTACATCAGCATGTACACCGGATGTACTTAGAAAACTGCAAAACAAAAACTGCTTAATTATTGGAAATACAAACTTCTAATGAAATTTTTCATGTTTACAGACTACGTCAGACCAATTTGCTTGCCGACCCAGCCAAACGAAATGGTGCAGATCAACCAAACCGTGTACAGTGCAAGCTGGGCCTACTGCCGACAACCGAATTGCTCTGCGCATTATAAAGCAGTCGAGTTCACTAAAACGAAATGGAAGTTCGAGGTAATAGAGATGAACGCTGAATGTGAGAACGAAACCCGAAAAGATGGTGGCTCCTACTTTCCGGACGACATACCCCTAGAAGACATCGTCTGCCTGCGCTTAACAACGAACACCAGCGTAATTCAAAGCGGCGGTGCTTTCGAGTACGGTCGTCCTGTGATGTACAAACACAAATTCAATTGGTTCGTTGGAGCCTTGATACCAATAATAGACGGTCCCCGCAGTGCCATAAAGATTAACCAGGACGTACTGAATTGGATTTTAGATAATATGCAACAGTAGATATTTTTCACTGACTGTAGGTTTGATATGTATTCACAAATTTATATAACAAAAACATAATTAAATTAATTATAAATAGATGCATAGAACAATGGAAGATAGAATATTAAAACAAAAGTTCCAAAAAATGACAGATTATAAAAACTTCAAATTCATCTTTGTTTCTTTCAAAAATGTATGTTATTTTAAAATTAGTCCAAAAATGTCGTAGGCTCTTTTTTTCTTGCAGTGAGTTTTCCAAAAGTAATTTACTAAATACTTGCATGTTATCTAAACGTTCTCGATATTACTATGTTTAAGATAAAAATAACACATGATCTTCTGTGGCTACTCATTCTTGTAGATAGCTTTCTTGGCCAATCTAAAGAGAATAATAAAATCCTTTTTCTTGGTCTTTGCTTTGTAGAAAGCTACACATCGTTTGCACTGAAGGTTGAAGAGATGCTTTGCAGAGCTAATTGGAAATTGCGAAAAAAAGCAACTATGTGCAACAATTCTTAAAATTTATGAACAACTTTTCTGTAGGGATAAAAATAATATAATACTGCCCTGAAACACAAACAACATTGTCCAGTCTAATATTGGTACAGTTATGAACTTTACTAACAAACTTAAACATTTTGCCGGCACTTGTACGGGCATTTTCCCTGATAACTCTCAAAGTCAGTGTTTTGTAAATTAAACTAACTTTGCCTCAATTTAGCGCCTTTTGCAAAGACTTTTATAGCGTCAGCTTGCTTTCTATCACAGTGAAGATAAAGGACAACGATCGAAGATTTGAAGTTAACGGTATATCAGCTATATCAAAAAGGTAATTACAAAAATAATCGTTTTTGAAGTAAGCGAAGCTCTCAGTGTCAAGATGTAGTGACGTTTTAAACGACTTTAGCATTCATGATGTTCTATTTTTTCTTTCCACTGAATGGCGCAAAAAAGTATGTTTCTGAACTAGGTAGTAGTTCCGAATATTAGCACACCCCGCCTGAAAACAGCTTAAAGAGTTCGGTTTTAGTAGCAGTTGAGCATTTTTTCATTATTACTGTTCAACATATTTTTTTGACAGTTCAATGTTGACATGATAGGGCAATCTCTAATCGTAACATAATACTTTGATGGGTTAAATCGTTTTGCCCAACTGTAACGAAAAAGTAGGATTCAAATTGTTCCAGTACATACGAGCTTAGATTCTTCTTGATAATAATTGCTGAACCGACATGCCCTCCAGCATCTCGATAGTTAATGTCATAAATCAAAAATTTGATATCTTATCAACGCTTGTCTATGTGGTATGGCTTTTTAATATTAATAGTATAGCTATTTTATTAGTTTTCAAAAAGACTTCATGAGCGTTTGCAGCAGTACTAAGAGAAATGACTGCGGAACTTTAAGGTGACGCCGCAGGAATGCGTCGCTCGTGCGGGCAAACATTTAGGCGATACATGGTAACCCTGTGTATGCTAGGTGCCATTTTTAATGGCATACGTACTCAAAACGTTTGCTATATGAACACTATTTGTTTTGTTTTCATTAAGTTGAAAATAGAATTAACTCGTGCGATAATTTTTTACGACCTTTGACTTGGATTATATCAACAACAGTGTGTCGATCAACTCAAATCAACTTTTGGTGGTCAAGTCTCACACAGAGCCACTATATATCGTTAGTTTAATAAATTTAATCGTGGTCGTAGTTCGCTGGAAAATTAATTTAAAGGTCGTCCCAAATCGGCTATGCATGCCGTACGCGAACGGATAAAGCAATATCATCATGTGACATCGTAAAATTCAGGCATCCTTAGGTATTAGTCTGACTAGCATACATTCGATATTGCATAAACATTTAACCGTAAAAAAGCTGTTGGATCTCGTATCGCTCAAAAACAGGGTCGTGCCGATTGGTCGAAAGAAACTCTCAAGAAATACGATCGCGGTGCTTCAAAAATCGTTTACAGCATCAACGAATCTTGAATTTATGCGAAATTAAACAGCAGTCGAGTGTATAGATCTTCTAGGACTAGGATCTTCGTGAGACACCAGAGTGGTTTTTGAAACTCCGATATAAATGTTCAATTGGCCCATATCGAGTCATTTAAAAACGCAACAAGGTACTTGAGTAGAAGAAGCAAGGTGTTTTTCAAATCTGGAAAAAACCACCGGACCAGTGAGTAATTTTGTTATAAATAAGATTGGTTGAAGTTACAAGATAGTAAGTAAGGCGGAAAGTAGCATGAAGCTAACAGATAAAAAAATAACAATGCATAAACTGAAATTACGCCAAAATTTTTAAGGATAGACAACACACTATACGTTGTAGTTTGCATAATGACCACCTTCCAGGGGTTAAAGATTAAACTGAAATACACAAAAAAGAGTCGGGTCCCTGAGATGTAGAACCGGAGTCAAAACTTATCGGTGTGTGGAGGGAAAGTAATCAATTTGGAGAATGTGGAGTTAGATACAGAGCAGGTTGGAGGAAATGGATGAGGAGCTGGAAAAATAGTTAATAATATCAGCGCAATAAAATTAGAAAATAAACAACTGAAAGAAAAAGTCGAAAAGCATTATAAAAGGATAAAAATCTTAAAAAAAGGTTAGAATGAAAAATCTAGTGATAATAGGGGCGGTGGCTGAAGAAGGATAAGATGAGAACGAGACATTGGAAAAAATCTCAATGGCGATAGGGGTGGAGATTGATAAAGATGAAGATCTAGAAGACTGCAGGAAATTAGGGAAATATAAGGAAACGGGAGCAAGTCCATTACTATCTAAACTTAGAAAATATAACAAGAAAATAGAAAGCCAAAAATTTGAAAGGCACCAAAATACGGATAAACGATGATTACCTTAAAGAAGTACAGGAAAACGGAAGAAACTAATTCCATTCATAAAGGAAGCGAGAGAAAAAGGGCAAAAAGTCAGTTAAAACATAAGCTAATAATTGACAACGAAATATATGGTATAGAGTGAATAAACCTGAAAAACAACAACAGTTGCAAAAGAAAAAGGCAAAGGGAACAAGCATTAATAAGAAAAGATTAGTCGGCAAAAATTAACTAGAGAAGACCCGATAGTAGCGCAATTAAGAAAAATAACAAAAACTACTAGAGGAAAAAACTAGCCAAGAAAGATACGGACGGAAACATAAATGAACAAGATAACGACAAAAACAATGGATAAAGAAATGATTTAAAAAAGGAAAAGTAAAAATAAACGGAAAAGCAGTGTAATAAAAATAAGAACATAAAATAATTAAGGAATAAATTAAGAGGGTAATATTAAACGACTAAGCAAAGAGTTAAAATAAAGAAATATAAATTTTTTAGCCATGCAGGAAATGAAACAAAAAGAGGATAGTATAATGGAAATAGGCGATTACATTTAATTTGCGGGTAGATGCAAGAGATCTATTTTTGGGATCGGTTTTAGGATTTACAAGAAATGAAAAATAAGATAACGAAATTTGAGGCGATTTGGAACACTGTTACATAGAAATAGAAACTAGCTATCTAAAAATCAATTTCGTAAATGATAATGCAGCTACAAAGGTTACAGATAGAGAAAAAAGCTGCATTTTACAAGGAATTATAAAACTTATTTTATAAAATCCCTACGTACGATTTAAAAATAGTTTTAAGAGATTGTAACTCAAAAATAGGAAGAAAACAAATCTACGAACTAACAATAGAGGCATTTAGCTACACTTGTAAAGTGATGAGAACTCAAGCTACGAATTATGGAGACCTTTTATGAGCATAAAGGTATACGTAAAGGCACCTGAAGATCACCAGATGGCAGAAATACTAATCAGATAGATCACTTTTTTACAGACGAGCAACACAAAATTAGAGTCATAGATGTAAGAGCCTTTAGAAAAGCAGATATTGATTTAGACCATTTTTTAGCAGTATTAAAAGTAAAAGAGAAGATGTTAATGCGAATGGAAAGAAAAAACAAAGGTACGAGGTATAATATGAACTTGTTTAAGAACTAGGAGAGACTGAAAATTTACCAAGGTCGAACAAAACAAAAACTGCCCAAGAAAAATCAAAGTAACAATTTAAATAAAAAATGGGAAACAGTAGGAGCCATTTTATTCGGTGCAAAAGAATTGGAAACAGAAAAGCAAGAAACACAAAAAATTGGTTTGATCCAGACTGGAAAAAAGTTCTAAAAAAAAGAACAGAATTAAAATTGAAAATGTTAAAAGATAACTCGGAAGAAAATACAAGGAAGTGCCAAATAATAAGAAGGGAGGCTAAGCAAACATGTAGACAAAAAAAGAGAACGTATGGAATTACAGTCTTAATTCCATACATTCTTTTTTTTTCGTCTACATGTTTGCTTAGCCTTCTTTCTTATTATTAAGTGGCGAAGCGAAGCCACTCCACCAATCGACAGGTGACCAAAAAGGCTTGTTTGCTAGTGATTTTGAAACTGATTGGTCAAAGGTCAACTAGAGGGTTCTCAAATTTGAGAGACTGCTTCGCCACTTCGCTATGCGTTGCAAGCTTTGCAGGTTTATTTTATTTATTTATTAGTGGAAATAATCTGAAAAATAAGAATGTTAGGAAATTCTATAAGAAAGTCGGGAACGATAAAAAAGGAAAGAAATATGGCAAAATTATTTTAAGAATATGTTTTAGGAAGAAGAAAAAAGCGAGGACTTTGAGATTGCACTCGGTGCGAAAGAAACTGCCATACAACAGCCAGAAGAAAATAAAGTTCTAAAAGTAATAACAATGCTAAAGAATAATAAATGTTAAAACACGGAGGAGAAAGGATGCAATAATGCATAATTCAAATAATAAGGGAAGTATGGAAAGAATAGCTATATAAATTAAGAAAAGCTTGGAGAAAAGTATGGAACATATAGTTGGGGATTATCAGGCGGGTTTTAGAAAGGACAAGTCAGTGGTAGACCAGATACATATAGTACAAATCCGGGAGACCAGTGAAGAGCACAGGATGACAATGACGGCTGTCTTTATAAATTTTAAGAAAGTCTATGACTTGATAAAAAGACAAACTTCTTCAAAATCTGTAGATTGGTAAAAATGAAAAAAAATTTAAGTAATACAAAATACAAGGTAAGAGGGACTTTTGAACTTACAAGAGGGTTAAGACAAAAAAACTCACTCTCGACAGGTTTATTTAATTTAGTCTTAGAAGCTGTTATAAGAAAAAATGCAAACAAAAAAATGATATACTTCAAAAGCCATTATTAATGTATGACGTATGCGGATGATGTGGTGATCCTTGCTAGAAGAGAGGAAGATTTGAAAAGTGTGATAAGAAAATTTGAAACAGAAACGAACAGTTTAGGGCTGCAAGTAAATTACAATAAGAAGCAATTTGTGGATTTAGTAATACAGAATGAAAAGAGGAGAAGAGAAAATCTAATCTTAGAAGAAGAACAGGGGTTGAAACAAGCTGAAATAAAAAGAGTAGAAAGTTTTAGCTGTTTTCCAAAAAAGGGGAAAATGAAGAAGAAATAAAACACACATTAAAAAATGCTCAACCAGTCATGGAGCTGTCAAAAACGATATTAAGGAGCACAAAACTTAAAATTTATAAAACAGTATCCGGCCAACAGTTACGTTTGCATGTGAAACGTGGGCATTTACTAAGAGCGTATTAGAACAAATAGATATATGGAAAAGAAGAATGTTGGGGAAAACATTTGGGGGAAAAAGTGCAAAAGGTAGGAGAGAAAAAATAATCAGGAGTTGTATGAGCTTTATAATGAACCAAAACTATCAAAAGTGGTGAAAGCCCAGAGAATTTGATGAATTGGACATATTTTAAGGACAAAATAAGGAAGAATGATTAAGAAAATTCTGAATACGCAAACCTTTAAGTCATACTTTGCTAACAGAAACCTGTAAGAACACGCTATGGGGCTGCAGAGCAACAAACCCGGAAGGCATTAAACTTGAGCAAATCTCCACAGAGATTGGATTTTTAATTATAACCCTACCTGACTATACCTATTACCCAAATCGTAGAGATCACCAGCCCGACATCCTAGATATGGTCTTCCTAAAAAACTTTTCAACTGAAATCCATCAAAGAGTCATCGACGAGCTCGATTCGGATCACCTTCCAGTACTCATAACACCCACAGCTGCTCCACACAAACACACAGGCTCCTCGCCTAATAAACGGAGCATTAAATTGGGAAAAATTTCAAAAAGCTCTAAATGATGATTTACTTTATTCACCTGAACTGAAAGCACCAGAAGGAATCGAGGTCGCAATATCAAACTTTACAACTTCCATTGTAAATAGTGTATTCAAGGCAACATCGAAGAAAAAATTGTATCATAAACCCAGACACTACTACCACTCAAACTACATAAACGAACTTATTAAAAGAAAGAGCTAAGCAAAACGTCAATGGCAACGAAGTCGACACCCATCTGATAAGCGATCGCTCAACTACCTAACACACCAGCTAAAAAAAGAGTTAGACGAAATAAGAATAACTGCGTACCAAAATACATCGAAGAGCTTGAACCGAACGATCCTGGGATGTGGAAAGCAACAAAGAGAATTCTAAAACAGCACAACGAAATTCCAACAATCACAGATGGCAACAGCAACTACTACACTGATGCAGAAAAAGTCGCGGCATTCGTCAACCATCTGGAAAGTTTTTTCACACCAAAAATCACATGCAGTCCAACAGAAACAGTATTTACAATTGACTACATCGAAAGAAACCTACCTGTCATCACCAAACATAGAACCAACTTCGCCTCACGAACTACAAGCTTGAATCGCCAGACTTCCCAAAAGAAAAAGCCCCGGTTATGACTTCATGCCAAATATCGTGTTAACACATTTAACTATTATCATCTCGGTAGTCGAAATATTCACACCCGACTGAAGCGTAAGCTACCGCAGGACCTACTAACCGGTGACTCTACTGACTGATCACAATACAATTCGAGATGTCAACATATCTCAAATGTCGATTTACTCATTTATTTGTACATAGTTCAACCCTACCATGTATAACACTTATGTTGTTGATCTGGTAATAAAGTAATTAAAAAAAAAACATTTAACTATGAAATTCACAGTTCACCTAACATCAATATTTAATGCTTGTCTGCTGATGGGCCACTGCCCAAAAGAATGGAAACACGCCATAATACTACTATTCCCTAAACCAGGAAAGGACAAAAAACACTTAGAAAACTACAGACCTATGTCTATTAACATCTCTGTTCAAACTGTTAGAAAAAGTTATCTACACCCGCCTCAATAAAGAAGTGACCTCACTTAACATACTCCATCCATATCAGTTCGGCCTCAGAAGAACCTACTCAACCACACACCAACTCCAGAGAATAGTTGAAATAATCGAAACTGGATACGAAAACAAACAGTACGCAACAGCCGTTTTCCTTGATGTAGCACAGGCCTTTGATAAGGTCTGGCTAGAGGGGCTGAAAAGAAAACTATTGAAACTAAGATTACCCAACTACCTAAAGGCAATACTATTTTCTTTTCTCGAGAACAGAAACTTTGCAGTGAAAATAAATGCCGAAGTCACAGATAAAAGTATACGAGCCGGAGTCCCTCAGGGTAGTAAACTGGGACCACTTTTATTTAACGTCAGACATGCCAAATATAGAAGCCACATTAGCAACATTTGCTGACGATACAGCCATAATTACACTAAGCAACGATCTAACAAAAGCAGCACAATTACTACAGGCCGCTATAAATAAATTATGCAAGTGGTTTAGTGACTGGAATATACAAATTAACTCGAGCAAATGCCAGGCAAAAATATTTACATACAGGAGACTTCGCAACCCACCTAACATTTATGTCAACAATCAAATGATCGAATGGAATACCTCTGATAAAACAATGAAATATCTAGGAGTACTTTTAGACACAAAACTCTCTTGGAACCAGCATATCAACCATAAACTCAATCAGAGTTATGTAAGACTAGCACAGCTATACCCATTATTAAATCGCAAATCAAAACTAAAAGCCAAATGTGCAATCATGATGTACACTTCCCTCATAAGACCATTAGCACTTTATGCAGTGCCAATCTGGGGTACCACATCAAAAACAAATATAATCAAACTACAAAGGCCACAGAATAAAGTTCTAAGAGTCGCAGTAGACGCGCTGTGGTTCATCAGAAATACTCAGTTACATTACGAACTTCCAACAATAGAAGAGTACATAAAAACAAGCACAAAAAAATTTCTTAACAACATCAAGGCATGCGATGGAGCAGCTCACTATAACCTTGGCCAGCGGAACATTCACTCCCGGCTAAAACAAAGACTCCTCCAAGACCAATTCTTATCAGACGAAGAGATGTCCGAGGAATCAAGATACCTCATCAGTTAGATTAGTAACTTGTAACCTATACTAACAATGCCATGTATAATACAAAAGTGTTGATCTGGCAAATAAACATTTTATAAAAAAAAATTAACAAAAACTTTCTTGCAAAATTTGGCAAATCTCAAAGATTTTTACATCTAATCAATGTAGAAGTCCCAAATAGCAGCGTTCTGGGTCCGATTTTGTATCTACGCTTAACGTCAGATCTTCCCATATTAGAAACGATATTCGTCGCTGCTTTTGTAGATGATACAGCCCTGCTATCTTCATATGCAGAACCAAACATAGTATCCGTACAGCTGCAAAATCACCTGGACCAATTTGAACAGTGGTGTAAGAAATGGCGCATCGAAGTGAACGAGACCAAGTCAACACATGTAACTTTTACAACCAAAAGGGAAACTTTCCCTTCAGTAAAGCTAAACAGCCAGCAGATACCTCAAACAGAAGACGTCAAATATCTAAGAATCCACCTGGATAGTCGCTTAACTTGGAGGAAACATCTGGATGAAAGGAAATCAGTTAGGTATCAAAATAAAAACATGGGGCCGGCGAAGAGATTGCTCTGTAAGCAATCCCAGAACGAACTTAAAAAGACCTTTCGATTTCGATTTCGAATTTTCCCGACATTTTTTATAAAGACAAAACATGGAGAGGACGATTGTTCGGCGTACATGGTGATAGAAATTCTGATGAGGGTTAAGGGCTAATCAATTTGATGGATATGCTATGTTTTTTAGGGGTTATTTTTTCTTCAACGATTCTGTCATTGAATATTTTTGGCAATTTCACTCTAGCTAATATGGATATTGATTTGTGGGTGCTGGGAACTGTTGTTTTTCTGACATTACAAAGTTGCAAGTATAAAACGTATTGTTCTTTCCTGTGCAGGGTTGGACTTTTTATTATACATGAAAACCAAATCAAAACATGGGGCCGGCGAAGAGATTGCTCTGTAAGCAATCCCAGGACGAACTTAAAAAAACCTTTCGATTTCGATTTCAAATTTCAGAAAAATTCGAAATCGAATATCCCGAAAATTATTCGACATAGAAATTTTTTAATTTCGAATTCGAAATCAGCGTAAAATTTCCTATAAGAATCCATTTTCAAATTTAAAAAAATCTCAAATTTTGTGACGGACCGACAAACCAACAGACAGACCGACCGACAGACAGACATAGAATTCAGTAACGAACTTTTTAAGTTCGTTGAAAATGTATTAGCCGCAAATCTCAGTTGTCACTTGCTAATAAAATATTATTATATAAAATCATCATTACTGAATGTTACAGATTGTAAAGTGCATTAATAAATTAAAAAAAAAAGAATGTTACATAGCTTACGCCAGCACGGTAAATCGTTAGATGGAAATGGGCAATAAACAAGTTTTTCCATAAGCGTAAATATTATAACGACTTAATCAGCATCAATGTTAGATTTAAAAACACAGGTTGCGGGGGAATTTTCAATGAGAGACGGCTATATAATTTTTATTGGAAATTTTCAAGCAGAAATTTAGAAAATTCAACAAAGCCCCTATTAATCGAAAAGCTAATCAAATCGCACCGTTTTATGTTAGAAATATCAACAATTCGGCTTGTAAATAGGGATTTTTACAACAAATAAATCTGTACTATTCTACAAAAAATACTTTTGAGTTTAATAAATTTCACACCTCTGTAGAACCAATTATTTATATATCTGCTGCCAACGAAATTATTATAAATATAATGTTACACTGTCGTTTTGGGAATTAAATTGTCACATCTTATAACATTAACTAACTATTTAATATAATATGTAGGCTATTTGGAAAATATGTGCTACAATGCTAATTAATATTTTTTATTTCCATCAACAGTAAATTAATATAAAGAAACAAGAACAAGCAATAAAAAAGTAAATTTTAAACACAATAAAATTACCGACCAATCATCATCCTCATTTTAAAATGTTACTAGTAACTGTTTATTGCAGCCTTCAAGTACCTCTAGATTAAATTAATAGTTTTGCTGCCAACTGCAATGTCCTTAAACTTTGTAAGATTTTTTGGCTATCTAAATGTTTGCATGTCACAACCTTACCTTTTCGCACAACTCCGTAATTTTATTGCCAATAACGCTTTAATTGCCGCTGCTGTAATAAAAATTGTTACTTACTGTTAATAATTCGCTGGTATTGTTATTACTATTAGCTATAAAAGTTTTTTACTGCTCCTTTTATATGGCTTAATAAAAATTTTATTTTATTGCAACAATGTTATTGCTGCTAAATTAGACAAATGAAAGCAACGTTTTAAGTTTATCAACGTTTATGTACACAATTTTCAAACAAATAAAAGTACGAAAGTAAAATTTACTACAACAAACATACACATGCAAGATAACAAAGTTTAAAACCCATAATTTTAATATTTTTTTATAACAATATTTCAAATTTGGGTTTTCTACTGTTTTCGTATTGTGTTTTTTAATATTACCAGACACCCAACTTGATAAATCAGTGTGGCAGTTGCCGAAATTAATAAAAACAAGGTTAATATCTGACATTCTACATGGTGTTAATTTTAGCCGTGAAATGATGTTTAAAGCTTGTCCATCGACTTACTTATTTCTAGATAACACTCAAGAATGTGTGTCAATGATAGAGTGACTGTTTTAGAAAAATTTGCAATCTCAAGAACAGCCAAATGAAAACCAAATACAAAGAAATTATCAAAAACAACTGTGGATTGAGGGCAAAAGAAGCTTACATAAGCCAAATTTAAAGTAGACATTGCGTTTCTGCACACCCTTCTTTTTTGTCAACTAATCCAGCAAATAGATAACTTTTAATGTTACTTTCTAAAAAAGGAGCGAATAGCGATGATGCTAGTTGCTCACAAATTAAACTCTTTGTTGGTTTCAAAACTACACCCTCCTAAGAAGTACCCAAAGTGCCCAAGCAGGTGACAGTTGTAGGGACTGAAGTCAGCACTGTAAGAAAAGTCATCACTGTCGTCTAATTATTTTTTTTTAGATTTCCTCATGAAAGGACAATTCTTCTGTTTGAAAAGTCGCACTTTTTGCATTATAAGTTGTTTGCATCTCAAGTATTAAATGAAAATAGTATTGATTATTGTGTTATATTCGTTTAAAGAATCAGCAAAACACTACACATTTTTCAATGCGTGGTTCTAAAGACCGAACAGGCAGTTTAGTATTGGTTGTGATAGATACACGTTAGTCTATTGTTTGCATGTATATTAATAAACCTAGGTCTTATAGATATGTTAGTGTATGTTACAAATGTTCGTCTCCTTCATCTTTGTAAAAAAGGAAAAGCCTCTAAAAGCTTTGAAGTGGTATGATCTTTTATTTAGCATTAAAAAAGCAGAAAAGACATCTTGGAGACACCTTCAAGGTTATGATACTTTTTTTATTATTGACCGGCTATTCGGGGTCTATTTCATCAATTGTTACTAACTTGCAAATCCTAATAGCATTCGTCTCGTTTTCTTTTTGTAGAAGTACAATATATTTTATTACACTTGAACACCTGGTTTCTCAATAGCGTGTATACGTTAGCAGCCTGAGAAACACATAGAAACAAGTACTTTTCCTGTCAAATTTAGTTTTATTTTTTGACATAGTCCCCTTTTAAGTCGATACACTTTTTTCAACGATGCTGTTACCTCTCTAATCTGTCCAAATAGTAGTTGATGTCTTGCTCTGCAAAATAGGCATCTACGGTTGCGACGACCTCCTCGTTTGATAAACATATCTGTCCTCTGAGTCAAAGTTTGAACTTAGAACAGCAAACAGTAGGTGGGGGCCATATCTGGTGAATACACTGAGTGACCAATCAGTTCAAACTGTAATTTGTAAATTGGATGGAAGGACACCTCCTTCCGTTTAAAATGGAGCCTTTTTTAGCAATTTCTGCCTTCAACTAGTCCAATAACAATGCTTAGTTATTATTTTTCCTTTTTTAAATAGTTGGCAAACAGAATTCCCTGATTATTCCCAAAAAAACGCCGCTATTATCATTCCGATCGATAAAACCCTTTTCGCCATTTTTGGAAAAGGTTCACCCTTACCAGTCCGTTGTTTTGACTATTTCTTTGTCTCAAGAGTGTAATGGTGGATCTAAGTTTCATAAACCGACGCAAACAGTCCGACTCGTTTCGCTAAAACCGCTTAAGTAGGGCCTTGCAAAATTTTCAATTGAATGAATTTTTGGTTCAAAATGAGCAAGCTCGGACCCCAACACGCGAACAGCTTTCTCATGCCCAATATATGACAAACGCAATCTTTCGATATGCTCACAGCTTCCGCTATCTCTCTAATCTTGATTCGACGACTGTCCAGTCTGGGAACTTTTTCAATGTTATCGATGGAGGTCGCAGCTCTTCATTAGTCAAGCTGGTACGGTCACGTTTAAATTTAACCGCCCATCTATTCACGGTAGCAAATGATGGGACAGAGTCCCCGTAAACGGCATCTAACTCGGCTTTAATTTTCTCATTTTTACAAAAGCACTAACATTGACTGATACAACTGCCAAACAACAACTAAGTGTCCAAAATGGCTAAAATTCAAAGCACGTATGATTGTAGTAGCAGAATGGTTTTGACGAGTAGGGTTATCTTCATGTTGAGCCTCAAAACTTTTCAGGCTGCCCACGTATATCAACTTGTTGACACATTCTGGACAGAATATCAGCTTCTTTAACACTGTTTCTTGTTAAATACTTTGCGCAATGACACTAAATATTATATGTATATATATATTTTAATCGAAAGGATACTTAAACACAAAATTTAATACCAAATATGGAAGTCGGAGGAATATAATGGCTTCAGAACTGAGCGTTCTTGTGTGGACAGAATATTCACAATTAGATACTTAATAAGCCACTGGGTAAACTATGGTATAGTATGAGTTTAGCTTATGTTGATGTATTTCTATATTGGGGTTGTACCAGCTCAGTGAAGATTGGAAACACGCCCTGGTATTTTCAAGTAGATAAAAAACTAACACAAGGCTGTTCACTTGTCTGTGTTGTATTACAACTCTACTTGGATCTAGAATTAAGACATTGGAAAGAAAAATGCAGCCAAATGGGTATAAAAATTCATATACATATCTATAAACTGCTATTTTCGGACGACCAAGTGTTGATAGCTGCTGACAGTGAAGATTTCAAATATCGGCTACGGAAACAGGCTAACAATAACAAATAAATAAAAGAAAGATCAATATATGGTAGTGGGTGATGACGTTAAGTCTGATCTAAACATAGAGAATTGTACAATAAAAAATTGTTTGCCGTTCGGATATGTTGAAGTAACTCTGTATTCCAATAGTAGAAATCAACAAGACGTTCTAAATAAAACTGAACAAAATAAAGGTGTTATTCGGCAACCCCATCCTTCAGAAACAAGATTTCAAGAAAAATCAAAACAGCTATCTACAACAGCAGCGTATAAATCTGGGAAATCTAAGAAGGGCAGAAAGCTACCGCTTGAAATGAACTACGGAAGGCGAACCGTAGAAATTTCAAGAATAGACCACATTCAAAATAAAGAAACAAGGAGAAAACGAACTATTAGGTGATATTTCAGAGACAATAGAAAGAAAACAACTAATATGATACCTGCAACGTAGGTCAGACAACTAATAGCCAAAGATATTATAGAATTGGTCACCACCAGGGAGGAGAAAGCACGGAATAATTTTAAGAGGCCCTAAAATTAAAAATATAAAATTTTGCTTTACTGCATTGATATAAAAAATGACTTAGAAGAATAGACCAATAAGACTAGTGAGGTGTTTAAGAAAAGGCTTTTCAACACATTAATATTTTAATATATAAATATAATTAGCATATAATTTATGTTAATGTAAACTACGTTAAATTCGAGTAATTTTAAATTAGTTTATGTAACTCCTATAAATAATAAAAGTCAATCAAATTTTAGTTTGTTTACAGGCACTAACAAATTTTATTACCTCAAGTGCGTAATTAGTTTGTTGCTAATATTTAAATAAACATAAATTTAGCAGATATACAATTAGATTTTAAAACTAAATCCTAAACAGCAATAGCAGTGATTCAGAATAATTAATATTAAAAACAAACAATAGAAAAGAAGACCAATAGTGGAGAAAGTTTTTATTTACTCTTCATTAAAGCGTCTGACAACATTTCAGTTGCAAAAATAGGGAAGACGTTAAATCGACAAATACAGTGTATAAATTAAAACCACCCCAGAACAATATGGGAACAGTACAATAAAAACTAAAATAGGCAATGACACAAAGTAGATTTTGTTAACACAATATGAAGGAGATTTATAAAAGAAATTCAGAAAATAAAAGATGAGTTTAAGACAGCAGGCCTAGCTATAATCTTAAGTCTTCTTCTACTTCTTTATAAGTTTAAAGCTTGTTTTATTCCAGCACATCTTTCATCTCTTCCTCGGTCTACCCGATGATCTTCTCCCTCTAGGCGATAGGTCTCTGACTTTCTTTATTATCCTGGTATCTTCCATTTTAGATATATGATTATTCCATTTTGATCCTCTTTTTTTCCTACTCGTCGATTTTTTGCACTTTGCAGTGAAGTGTCGTTATCTCCGTTGTTTCCAGTATATGTTTGGTTTTTCCGTATCTAACCTTGTCTCGATTGCGAAGGTTATAATCGGCTTTATGACGGATTTATGTATTCTAACTTTAGCCTCCCTTTTTAGATGGTTATTCCATATGGTATTATTTAGGCTTGCAGATATTTTTTATACTTTCTGGGCCTGATATTCAACCTCTCTTGTCAATATTCCGTTACTTTTAATTTTGATACCTAAATATTTCACTGACATCACTTGCTCCACTACAGATCCAGATTGTTTAAGTTTGCAACGTAGCGATTTTTCACTGATTGTTATTAATTTGATTTTCTTGTCCAACACTTTTGACACAAACGTCTCATATGCTTTACTGAATTCGAATAATATCCGCTGTAGGTTATATTATCCGCAATAAAAGTTGCGTCGTCCGCATAGCATACTAACCTAATTTCCTGATTTCTCTTTCTGCATCCCCTGAAATGTTGCTTTTATTATTTCGTTCATCATTAAATTAATAATAGTAGGATCAGCGAGTCTCTTTGTCTGATTTCTTTGGTTACGTGAATTTTCTCTGCTGTTAGCCTACTGTCATTCTTTATTTGAGTATAGTTGTCTTTTGATATATTCTGTATCTTTGCTTTACCCCTGGGATTACGTTATTTCCCGTACGGGCATTCAAGTCACCTAATGTTAATATGAAATAGTTTGGACATACCTCGTCTAGAGTTTCTTGAAATCTATTATAAAATTCTTATTTGTCGTTTTTCGGTTTACATTCATCAGGAGCATATATACTTATGATAGGTAACTTATTGTTGTCTAGCCTTCGTGTTGATGCAAGTATTTTTAATGATTTGAATTTATAGTCCACGATAGCGTCATTATTGTCTTTCTTAATGAGTATACCTACTCCTTCGTTGGCCCTTTCTAACTTCTGGACTCCACTGTAAATAAGTGTGTAGGTTTGATATGGAATAATGCTCTTCCCTTTTTTTGTCTTGGATATAGTGCACATGTCCATTTTAGCTCTTTCTAATTCCATTATTATTTCTCTGTGAAATCAGGATCTAATGTTCCATGTTTCGAACCTTATTTTTTCTTCCTCTATTCTCGTTTCTTTCTCTGTTGAGCGTTTTTGTTGAAACAAAATTACCACCCTCCCCCCATTATGCGTTGGGGCCCGATTATTTTGATTTTGATTTTTGGACATGTTATGACGTTATAATCTAATAGACACAACTGTAATGTTCAATTAGTGCTTTGCGCCAGAATATAGGCACCGGCGTCAGGGGTGTGGTGTATGTCTGAGAATTAAGCTCTGCTAAAATTTTCAAAACGCACACAGAAATCGACTGCCAAAGTATAATGAGTACCCATTCTATCTCTAACAGTGAGAGCTAGTAGGTGCGTGCACAAAAATTTTATGCTGGAAAAATCTTATGTTAAAGTGACCCCTTTGTTTACAATTGACCGCAGGTCGAAACCTGAAGAAGAGAGCTAGAGGTAAGTAACCTAAAGTTATATAAAGTCTTAGAAGAAGATAACGTCAAATTTACTACAAATTTGTCATCGTTCAAGTTTCAGAGTCACCATATCCGTTACTTTTAGACCTTCGGACCTTGGTCGTAAGTGAATTAACAGTCGTGAGTTTTGCAGTGCTACTAAAATTTTCCGCTTACTCTATTTTGGGAAATCGCCAAAGTGATAAAGGCACACGCGTGATTGTCATTTCACCTCTCCTCTACGCGTAATGAGTTGTTGCTTTCTTTCCTTGCGTTTATATTCCAGACTTTGCATGATATGTGCTCTTTGAATCACAACTTCTTAGCAAAAACTTGAAAATATTTGTAGTACTAAGTTTTTATTCACAGAAATATGCTGAATTGGTTATAATTTTAACAGTTCTTGTCAGATTTAGATCAAATGTTTTTTAGATGTCTTTGGTTTGAAAAAAATGGAGCTGTCGATTAAGGAGATATGCATATAAATATTTTTTATTCCTACGCTTGACTCATATTAACACCAAATCACTATATTTTGAAATTTACGTCTCTCTTAAAAACCTTCCTATGAAAATTTTCTTAATTGTTTTTGATAAAATGTATCTATAGATGTACTTAAAGATTTCAGTTTTATTTATTAAAGTGATTCTTAATAATAAATTGTGACTTCCAAAAGAAAAATAAGCCGGAAAGCTGATGTTAACCCAACTAAAAAAATTAAGTGTGGGTCTTGATTTGAAAAATCTGAAGAGTAGTTAGGAACATGATAAAAGAGTTGTTCTAAGTTTCTGGCATCGACGTCCTAGTTTGCAACTACCATTCTCAGAAGTCGATAATTCCGCAGAAGACCGTGGACTGCTACTTCTACCTGACTCAATACAACAAAAGTCAACATTTCAAGTGCCTCTATAACCCATACAAACGTTGGAAAATAATGATCCGGAACAAATCATTCATAAGGAGGGGGTAGTGTAACAAATTTCTAAACTCTCCCCGTAGCGCGCCTGTTGACGTTTGCATTGCGTCACGCTCGGCGCCCGACACTTCTAGGAATGCAGCTGGCGCGCACGTGTTTGCGAACATTCCACCAGTTTCTAGTGTGGCGCTCTCGAAGGTTCGCTGCTGTTCGGGTACATACAAGGAATAGAAATAAATATTGCGTGGCGAACTGCCGCGACAGACTCCGATTCTGGTTTTAAGTGGAGCAAGCGAGCAAGAGGGAAGATGCGTTTACATATATAATGTGCAGTTAGTTGTATGTAGTGCGTATACATAAAGTGTTATAAATTGGTATAATTATAAGTACAATAGATAAGTAGTTTAAAATAACGTTTTATTCGCCGCTGCCAAGAGCAGAAATGATACAATATGTTATTTTCAAATAATCATCGCAATGTTTGCTTATAGGACCATTAATTGAAAGTGAGCTTTTAGTAACCGCTAAATGCAGAATTGACTACACGCTATGAGCTCAAAAAAAAAGTGGCCTAGGATTGAGAACTTATTAATGAAGAATAAGTCACTTCTCTACCCCATAACAAAAGCTGCAGAGGGTATTAAACCCGAAACGACTTCAGCAATATTTTGTACATTTTTTTCAGATAAAAATATTCCACAGTGAAAAATTATTCGCTAAATCATATGTCAAAATAATATTGTTACATCTTTGTACATCTTGCGCCAGGACCTAATTAAGGTTTTTGATGCCTTACACTTCGCCCGCGTTTGGGGTGTTATCAAAGAAGTTTATTGATTAGACAAAACATGTATTTGGTTTTTCAATTTTCCTTGCATATATATATTTTCCTAGTTTTAGAATTAACAAATCTGGACTATGTTATCAGAAAAAAAAACTCTGTAGATACTAACTCCCAATAAATAAAAGTGCAATGTCCCTCATTTTTTCTTGTTTTTGATCTCAAAACTTTCTTAAAAATTGTAAATGGTTGTTCTCCACCATACTTAGAAGAATTCTTAGAATGATGGTAGTATTCGAAAAAATAAATTGGCGTGACTTCAATAATTTTAGGAGTTTTTGTGGTTCTAATTGGGTTTTTGGTTTAATATTCTTATCTTCTTTGTAAATACTTTGTTAATTCTCAAAAATGTTGCTAAATGCACGCATTTCTATGGAAATGTTTTATCTAAATTAAAAGCATATTCTGTCATGTTTTATTTGATTTCCCATAGAAAAATTCAAAATCCATATGTATTTCTGTGCAGATTGTTCTTTTTGTACTAAGTTGAGCTTTGGAAAATCATTTATAGCATCAGGAAAGGCTGTCGTTTAGAAAACTCGTAATGTCTGTTTTGTAGACGTCAGTTTCACAACATCAATTTTACTTTGTTTTCGAGTCTTCAAAATTAATCTTCGTTTTCGATGAGTGTTTATAAAAGCTTCTGAAGTACTGTATAGAGTAATGTACTTTGTGTCTGTATTTTCTCCTTAAACCGTCTATTTATCGAGACTTTACATGAACATTGGTCTAGAACTATAAAATGAATGCCATTTCTAGGCTGTTAAGTTTTTCCAATATCACATTTGCTTCAGACTATGCCTCCTTAATCTGATCACTATCATGAGTAACGTAGGTACGACTTATATAATGTCTGGGTGGCATTATCATGGGAATTCTATCGGGTTGTCAATAAATTTTGAAGATAAGTAGTCCTTTTTAAGGTGAGACTGCAAGATGTACCATATTTTGATTAAAAAATTAAAAAAGTTATATATTTGTTGTTCCAAAGAAAAAATTTAACAGAGTACTTGCTATTCTCCACTACCGAGCTAACTAGTTGTAAAAAGTGACTCGCGCAAAGGATGTATGTGGTCAGAAAATTTACTTTTTTGTTCTAGCCTGAAAACCTTTGTAACATCCAAATGTATTGTTGGCATTGTCGTAACTTTCTCTTTTACAATTATTTAAATTAAGACTGTAATGTACAAAACAGCGTTCGCAATCTCTTCACGGTTATGGTCACAGTTGGGAATAACCGTTACAAATCAATGAACAGGAGTTTCCATAGGTAGTACATAGTGTACCATAAAAGCACAAAGCTAGTTGCTTTGTGTGATATATCAATAATACTTGGCATTTACAAGCTGTACTGGATAAGTGCGAGGATACACTTCTTTCTTTATCTCCAAAGTTTGCTACACGACTCAATTTTCAAATCAATTCCACAGAGCCAAGAAATTTGCCATTTCTTATAAAACCTAAATTTTTATTATCCATAAATTGGTAGTCTACGGAAAGCTAAAAATTTTAAAACTTTAACAACCCTTAAAAGTTGTATTCTTCTGCTAGTTTACAATCCAATCTTTGTGAAATTCACCTTCTACTGATATATGTTGAAACGCGCTCTTTGCATTCAGAGTTATTATAATAGTTTATTACAGGGTAATTTATGCAGCGCACAAAATGCTCGCCGGCTGATTTTGAATGAATCAATCAATTTTTCTTGGTGCGTTCTATATTTATTAACTTTTTGTAAAACAACTAAATTAGTACATTTTTTTTATTCACATATTATTGTATGTAGATTTACTAATGTTAGTCTTCGTTTTGTTGAAAGCCATTTTATGCCACCAACTTATGAAGTCCACTATGCTAGTTCATCATAAAAAAATGTCTAGTTTTAGTATTTTTTTTTATCACAGGATCCTGTCTTTCAAGGGGGAGTGATGAGAGAGTTCTTTTCTGAATTCTGCTCCACTTAGTTTTTTTAACAAATGTCGAACATATTTTCCACTTATTGTCTAGCATTACTGATAAATGAAATGTGAATTAAACGACGATTTAATTCAAAACTTTACTCACAAGAACTGCACTGCGTCACTTTATAAATTATAATACTATTAACGCAACGGTCACTGGTTACTATAACAGCACTAATGTTATTCGGCATGTGACTTCTTCTTATTGTTCTGCGGCTTTTTTTATAAATTAAGCAAGAATTCGTCAAGATATGCCATGAGGTGTTACTGTTCAAAATAAAAACTGGTCTACCCCATACTTACTACACAATTTTACACTCATGCCTATCAAACAGATATTTTTTCGTAAAGATAAAAATACACGTCACTTTGTCCAGTCAGTTCAGGGGTGCCTCAAGGAAGCGTGTTAGGACCAACGCTGTACCTGCTGTATACTTCTAACCTCCCAACTACAAATCTGACAGAAACAGCCAAATTTTCTGATGATACAGCTATTATGATATTTTACAATAGCCCAGGCAAGTCACCACTTAAATCAAATCCAAGCCTGGCTCAGAAAGTGGCGCATCAGAGCAAATGAGACCAAATCGAGACATGTAACCTTCACCTTACGAAAAGAAACTTGTCCTGCGGTATACTTAAACAACCAACAGTTTCCACAAATAGAAGACGTGAAGTATCTAGGCATCCATCTAGACCGACGACTTACATGGAGAAAACATATATGGGCCAAAATAAAACAGCTAGATACTAAGTTTCGCAAGATTTACTGGCTAATGGGTCGCCGGTCACAATTATCCATACAATACAAAATACTACTATATAAACCAGTATCTTAAGCCAATGTGGACCTATGGACTGCAACTATGGGGTCTGCTAGTAAATCTAACTTAGCAGTAATGCAGCGTCTCCAATCAAAAGTACCACGGGCTATAATAGATGCTCCACGTATGCTATGTACCAAATGAACTCATCCATCGATATCTACAAAGAAAATTACTATATCCTAATAATGATGAAGAAACACGCAGACTCGAACGTTTTAAACCAATGGACCTGCCCAACAGATTTATTTAGGTTAGTTCTAGCTCTATATTACAATTGTAACTTCACTTTTCTTATGTTACTACAAACGGTTGCACCACTGAGTACTACTGTTTATGTTAAGCATTCATGTTATTGTTATTACTAATCGATATATAATTTAATGAATGTCTGGCTACATTAAGACAGACTGTAAATAATAAAAGGAGTTAAATAAAAAATATATTGATTGCAATCTTCTCGGCCAACCATGTGCGTTGGGTACAATGCTCCTAAAAAATTCCATGAGGTCAGAACCGGCCGCTCTAAATAAAAACGCGCACTCTTTCATAACAACTTAAGTCAATATGAATCGAGCGATACGGTCCAATTTGCGTAAAACGGCTGCATCAACGTTATTTAGCTATAATGTGTGTGCTCACCTCGACCCACTGGCGAAGCGAGGAAGCAGTGAGGTAATACCTTCAACCAGGCTTATTAGAGCCGCGACTTTGCACTGCAATTAAAAATGGGCGTAAGGCAATTAAGGAGCTAGTCGTTACTTCATAAAGTGATTATAAGGTTTCTACAGTTACTTCCTGGTAAATCATCGCACAATAAAGTTTTTTACGTCATATATAAATTAACATTAACAGAAAGTAAATTAGAACAAATTTTACTCATTATGCTAATATATAATAAGTTAATGACTATTTTCATTTATTTCAAATAAAAATAAATAAGTAGTTTTAATTTAACATAATTTTCTACAACGACTTCACTTTATCAGATCATATATTTAACATTCATATATTAAATATCAAAGTTTTCTATATTGTTACTCATCTCTTTATTCACCATTTAAAATTTTCCCCTAAACCTAAGCGATTATATGTGTTACGACCTTACAAATTTTATCAATCATTGTTGCATTATTGAATATTAATTATTAATTTTGACGATGCTTAATACCAGTCGTCAGATTACAAAAATGTTACTTAAGAATATTAAGCCGCCGCAACAGGAAATGTTGGTCAATCGGGGAGAACCGGTGGAGCTTACGCAAAATAAGGATTTCGGAAAGATAAGTGAGCACGTAATAAAGTCAGTCGCTAGATATTATTGACACGTAGAAAAGAGTTTGATTTGTTTGTTTTTATACTTGCCCCTCAGGAGTCATCAGTAAGCAGACATGTCTCCATTGTCGACCTTGACTTGTGCGCAATGACAGAAATGTTAGAAATGCTATTAAAAAGGGTACCCAAATTAAACGCCAAATTTAAATTTGAAATGGAACAACTTTGAATTGATTTTATGATTAGATCTTTATTGAGTATTGAAATACACAACCTCTAATTAAGTCTAATTTTGTCCCAAAAGTCCTGACTAGCTGCAAAATCCAATTTGTATGTTTTTTGTTTCTTCACGCTTATAGTATTGTAACAACTTTTATCTTTGTCTTCCCGATGAGTCTGCAAGAAAGTGAGCTTAGAGTTTTTATTTGCTATTGTTGGAAATAGGAACCGTCAACATGACCTTGCCGAAACGATCTTTACGCGGAACTGACGGAGGATTTTGGCCTTTTGTAACCCGCTTCTTTTGTCGATTGTGATTGATCAAAAAGACGCACTTCCCATGCAACATTACAATTCACTTCCAAAATCGATCGTTCAAAGTTGAGCAGTTGACGGCAAATCTCGACTCTTTTGGCGGCTTGTGCTTCGGTAAGTTCGGAGGGATTTTGGCGGGGTTTCTTGTGGACAAAATCAAATTGCTGAAGGTGCCCATGAATCGTTGACTTGCCTAGTTCAAATTCAGCGTGCAGATCTCAAGTGCTTGATGGAGGTGCGGCGTTCAAAGTAGTACCTTTAATGGCCTGCCGGAACGAGGCAAATCTTCAAAGTTGAGATCATTGGTCTCAAAACCTCTGTACCATCCTGAAACTTTTGACTGACTTACAGTTCTCTCACTTTCAGCATCGCAAATCTCTTTTACGGCATCTCTTATTTAAAGTTTCTGTTTCGAGCAATAACGGATCAAAACTTGAAGCTCGCTTTCTTTCGTATTTATCTGGAATATAAAGATGAAGGATGTTACAACACTATAAGCATAAAGAAACAAAAAAATTGCATAAAAATTGATTTTTTCCTAGCTAAATCAAGATTTTTGGGGCAGCAATATTGTTCCACAAACGGCCACTTCCACTTTGGTTACAAGTCTCAGTTCTTTTTACAAAATTTTCCATTACAATTCGTATATGTTCTGATCAATTTCATCGATAAAAAGTCAGATTTTGTTCTTAAAGGCCATTTACTATTTTATTTTTGGATTGCTGGCGTAGAGCTCGGATTTCAGGCAACCTCACAAAAAGAAGTGGCACGGTGTTAAATCGCAAGATTTTTCTGGCTAGCCAACGTCAGCAATTCGTGAAATTATCGGTGCATTAAATCGACGATATTGGCCGATTTACATTACAGGTCATATCGTTCTGCTGGAACCATATTTGTTTCAGATACATGTTGCTCAGTCAAAAAAACTGGGTTATCATGTAATAGTAACGATCGCTATTTATATTTACAGCGTTCCAGTCTACTACGTTATCTGCCTAAAATCCACACTAAACAGTAACTTGTTTGGGGGTGCATTGCTTTTCATGAGTTACGTGGGGATTTTCCGAGCCATATATCCGACAATTTTGTGTTTACGAACTCGTCAATTTGAAAATGCGTTTCAAAGCTAAAGTTAAGTTTTCTACTAAACTGAAAATCATGATTCTCTAAAAACCAATTGACGAAGTGTCGGCAGAGCAGTGAAAAAGCTTAGGCTCTTGGATAAGTTGAATTTTGTATGTATGAAGCTGGAGATCTTTAATGAATATTCACCGAAGGGAGCTTTCTAAAATGTCCAGTTGTTATGTATGTTTCGGGTTTATGGCGACACTTTAACTAACTATAACAATATTTTTACAGGACGTGACCTCTAGCTGATACTCTCAAGATCAATTTTGTCAACGTTTGTAATCAATCTTCGAGCAGTTGACTCATGCACTATTTCGACCAAAAATTCGACGGAATTTTCTTTAAAAAATCATGGCAAATTAACTGTTTTTATAAAATGGAATTTTCAGGAAACATTCACATTTTCCTCTTCTGGATTGGCACTAAGCAGAATTTGTAGATGTATCGAGATTTCTTGTGTGCAGCACAAACATGGCGCCTCCTATCATAGTTTTTTATCCCGTTTAGTTCCAACAATTTTCTCTAGCACATATTTACGCATGTCACCCGAAAGTCTCCTAGCGGGGTCCTCATGAGGCACACGACGGGTTTGGATTGATGAATTAAGTGTACTGTATGTGTCTGAATCTGTCTTCACCTTATCTGTAGCTGAGTTTCTTGCTACTTGCAGACAAAAATTCTATGTACCTTATTTTTGATGTAGGGTTTAGTTTCTGACGGATTTGAAAATATTTGAAAGGTGTGCAATTTATAAGCCAAAATGCAACTTTCTTTGGCCATTTCACCGTTTTTCTTAAAAGAGAATAATAAGACAAATACTGGTCTGCTCTATCAACATTTTTCATGAACATATTATACTGAAAAATACAAATACGTTTTTCTTTTTGTCGAAATCACGTTAACAACACGAGTATCCTTTCTCCTGAATACAGTTTCGCCACATTTCAGAGACTGTGACTTATTTTTATTTCTTGTTCACTCTAATTGTCCCAGATATTATAACTTGACTTAAAAGGAAAGTTTCAGCAATTTTCACAAGATTGTAATAATTATCTTGGTAAACCTAGTAATTTTGATAAAGTTTGGCGCGAAGTATTGATTTACAAACTTAATAAAATGCTCCCAGAGCAATTCGTAAAGATACTAACATCATACTTAACAGACAGGCTTTTCAGGATCAAGCAAGAGGACGAACACTTGGAACTAAAAGAGATAAATGCGGGAGTACCTCAGGATAGTATACTGGGGCCCATCCTTTATCTACTTTATACCTGTGATATACCAAATTTGGAGGGAACCACGGTGGCTATGTTTGTAGATGATACTGCACTAGTGGTAGTGGACTCAGATGAAGACTCAGCCACTGAAAGACTACAATAAGCCAGCAACAGAATGCTTGACTGGATTAAAAGATGGAAAATAAAGCTTAATGAGCTAAAATCTACTTATATCAACTTCACGAACAGAAGATTGAATGATCCACCGTCTTTAGATATAAGTGGTACCACCGTGCCATATAAGAATAATTCCAAGTACCTAGGCATGACGCTAGATACCAAACTTATTTGGAAAGTACATGTGAAGAAGAAAATAAGCGAACTAAGACTAAAATACGGACAACTCTATTGGCTTATTGGGAGAAAATCCAGGATGCCGATACATAGTAAGATCTTGATCTACAACCAGATATTAAAGCCAGTTTGGCTATATGGTATACAACTATGGGGTTGCACCAAAGATATCAAAACCATACAAACTTTCCAGAACAAGGTACTACGCAACATAGTAGATGCACCTTGGTATGTACGCAATGCTGACTTGCATCGAGACCTAGGCATCCCTACAGTTATTGAAGAGATTAAGAGATTCGCTGGGAAACATGAAGCCAGGCTACACCTTCACGAAAACGTAGAAGCCCTTCAGCTGCTGGATAGACAATATATAATCCGAAGACTGAAGAGAACCAAACCATTTGAGCTTGTGTAAAGTGACTGTATAAAAGCAGAGCACAGTGCGCGAGTGAGAGCGCGTATAGTAGACAGAAATATCTACAGTACATTGATGGATGGACTATAGTCGTTAAGTATTTAGTTTTTAAGATGTATCAGAAACAAATTAATGGTTGCTCTAAAAGATCAATTTTTAAAAAAATTTTTTTGGATCAAAATAAGATTATAAAAGTATGAAAATAATTTCCTTTATTTTGCTCCTTCTCCAGCATAATTTTTTTAATTTAAAAGATAACCTGAGGTGCTTTCAGTGACCATACGTCATACTTTATGAATAACATGTTTGCATACAAAGCCTACTTATCCAAAAAATAATTGTTTCATTCTAAAGAAAGTTAATGATTTGGCTTATAAATAGTTTGAAGTTTTCAAGGAAAAATTCGATAAGGTGTGAATTTAAAAAACCTGTTAGCTGATTGTTGCAGAAGTTCTTTGTTATTGAAATATAAACACCACTAAATTTGTTCAAAAGAAATTAAAAATGAATCCGTAAACCAATATTCATTTAGTTTACCTTTCCTAATTTTCTCTGTTAGAATAATTATTGAAAATATATATATATATATATATATATATATATATATATATATATATATATATATATATATATATATATATATATATATATATATGCTATAGTGATATCTAATCTTAAAAATAATAACATACTGTTCTTGTTTTTGTAAATGATATATGTATAGCAGATGGTCTTCTCACACAACATATCAAATAATCTGTCTCCAGAAAGAGTCCTCTTACTTGAGATACTTTCATTTAGAATTTGCTTCACCCTAGATTTCTGGTAAATTGTCCTAAATTCCGTGCTTTACTTGTTTTGTTACCGTCATCGTCACATTCCATTACGCTTTGTTCACTCTCACTTTAACTCGGTACACGATGAACAATTTTGTTTTGCCGATTTTCACAGAATAGAAGAGGCATTTTTACTGTCACTATTAGTATCGTCAGAAACGTCAGATAATGTATTTGCCAACAGTTTCGCTGAAATTTCGTCTTGTGTAAATATTTTTCCCGTAAGAACTACGTCTTTCCGTCATGGATGTATTTAAAATCTGAGTGCTACATAAAATGTATTGCAGAGCAACAGAGGAAGATACAGAGTTGATTGTTTTCTTTATTTATCACAAATTATAAACTCGAATTGAGGTCATATTTTTATAAACATTCGTTAGCAGGGCATTCTAAGAAGGACTCCATGTATTGCGTAGTTAAATGTGCAGTGCTTGGAAAAAAAGCGCATCCAATAATAAAGCTAACATTATATTTAGAGAGAGTGTTAATCACCGTGGATATATGCAAAGACAACCAAACAAAAAACTTTTTTAATTAAAAATACTATCTACGACATTTTGCCTTTTTTCAGAGGCATTCATAATTCTATTTATAAAAGGTATTCAATAAAGTGAGCCAAATTCAAATCGGGTGGCATTTTCTCCTTTTGAATTTGCCAGGCAGACCTCGTAGGACAAAAAATCACTGTTGAACAAGACGGCGAGTCTTGTAAAATCTATTTGTTGACGTTCGCAGCAGTTGGACATTCCGACAACTGCTACATCAAATTTTGTATAAAGATGTGCACATGTATAAGATTCACCTGACACAACGACTTAAGCTAATCATAAGAAACGGGGGCGATCTACTGAATGGGTTGTGGAAAGACTAACAGCAAACAAGAATTTCGTAAAAAAATAATTTTCAGTGACGAAGCCCACTTTCACTTAAGTGGGTTTATCAACCAACAGAACTGGTGGATTTGAGAAATAAAAACTCTTGAATAATCCAGGAGCGTAAAATGCACCCACTCAGAACGACTGTGCAGTGTGGTGTTTGAGTGGGTGGAGTAATACGGCCGTTTTTCTTTGAAGATGATGACGAGATTGTAATTATCGTCAATGGAGAACGTCATCGTGGCATAACACCCAATCGGTTGTGGTGTACCTTTAAAGACATGGATATTGACGATCTCTGGTTTCGGCAGGATGGAGCGACCTGCGTCACTCCACGAAAAGTTTATAGAACGAGTGATTTCTTTGCATGGCGACCACGATTGTTCGGAAAGGTTCTGCGATCTTACCTCATGTGATTTCTTGTTATGGGGGTTTGTAAAATCACAGGTGTACACTAACAAACAACGCATAATTCTGAAACTGAAGGCGAAATAGTTTTAAATAATTTTGAGAAACGCATTAATGTATGCAAACTGTTTCATACGTAAAAGAGGTATTTTACTAATTGCAAGTAACATATGTTAAATATAACCAATTTCGTTATAATTCGATTGATTTATTGAATTTGCAAATTCGGCGACCTTTATGAAACACCTTACACAAAATTTTTATGTTTATAGATTAGAAATTCCTCCCAGTTAATTCTGCAAATTTTTAGGGAGATAATTTTTTATAATTCGAGGTTTACGGGAATCGAAACAATGATAGTAAAAATAAAATAATGCCCCGGCCAAGTTGCTCTAACTTTGCTAAGTGTCAAAAATAAAATTTTTCTTGTCCCAATTCAAACACTTCTAGTCTATTAGCTGTCTTAATTTAATTTAATTTTCGGTAGTATGCCCAAATTAATTATTTTAAACTCCCACCAAATGCAAAGTGCAAAATGTTATCCTTTTAACTTATCACAGTCTACCTTTTCCATTTTATTTCGTTCTTACTATATTATTGTAAACAACCCGTTTTTATCGTTGGTAAAAAATTTCTCTTTAATTTGTTTTTACTTATTAAAGGATATTTACATAATCAAATGCGAGTAAATATTCCATATAAAGACGCCTTAAACGGTTTAAGGGCTTGATTCTAGATCGTGCCTTAATACTGAATGAGTTCAAGTCCCATTTTTGTCATAAAATCCCTATTGTAAATTTAAGTCAGAATTAAACTTGTAACTTAGTAGTCACAACAAGTCACGTCCACAATACTGGTAGTAAAACATCAACAAAAGACCTTAAGACCTTAAATTAAGTTACACAACACGAAATATTTTTTAGTAGACTAAAGCATGCGGTTTACATACAAGTAGTTAATGAGACTTTTAATTGCTTCAAACTCCTGCAGACATGATTGATTAAATAAATAAGGCAATGCTAATCTCATACGAGGCTAACTGCCCAGTAATTAAAAGGCAGTGTAACAGAAAAATGGTATAGTGGAATGAACACCTGACCACTCGTCCCCAGGCTCTAACCGAATACAATAAAGCTCTAAGGTAAGACAAGATAGACTTAAGAGGAATTTCTACAAGGATGTGAAAACACAACCCAAGCAGCTCGCCTACAGAAATTTTACTAATAGTGAAAGAAAAACGCTGGAAATGCTGTGAAAGTAATAAAATACAATAAAGTACTTTGAGCTGTTAAGTCGATTCAACCTTACTAACATCCTGGACCTAATAAAATATTTCCATCACTTTTAAAGCAGGGAATAGGTCTTCTTATTAAGATACTATTATTAAGAAACTATTTGCCACTGAAATGGAGACTTACTAAGGTAATCTTCATTTCCAAACCAGAACGACAATCATATAACCGACCAAACGCCTTCAGACCTATTAGCTTAATATCTTTCTGCTTGAAGACGATGGAAAAGCTGACAGACAAGTATATATGCGGTGGGATTATAAAAGACAGTCCCCTTTATTATAACAAACATTTCTACCAGTCATGTAAAACCGCACTACATAACCTTGTCAGTAGGGTAAATATGACATTAAAAAATCTGTTAGTTTTCCTTCAAATAGAAGAATAGACAATACCTCCCCTGAATTAATAACTGCTGCAACTCTGAAACATAGTGTTAATAACAACTTCAATAGTTGAATAAAAGAGTCGTCAAATACAAACCGATTTGGGGGTAGAATCTCTGAAGGTACGTCTGCTACCAGAAGGTGCCCACAGGAATGTGTTCTCTTCTC
Source organism: Sinelater perroti (assembly GCA_036346155.1). Lineage (NCBI taxonomy): Eukaryota > Metazoa > Arthropoda > Insecta > Coleoptera > Elateridae > Sinelater > Sinelater perroti. Next base: position 469,602 of record JARFIY010000046.1, on the reverse strand, counting down.
CCTTATGTGAAACTTGATGGTAAATAATGTATTAGTAAGACTTAATGATGAAAAGCACTATGAGCAAGGTTATGCAGATGACATACTTATACTAATCAGGCGTAGAGGCTCGAACATCATTGCAAAACTAATGGAAAGAACATTCGACACCACTAAAAGTTGTTGCGAAAGAATACCTTAAGGTAAACCCCAGCAAGACCTCACTAATGCCCTCCACTCTAAGAAGCAATGCAAAACTAAAATCAAACACTCACATGGACAACATTACAAATAATACAATAATAGCCTTTGTTGCGGTTAGGCAACAAGAACACATGAAGATTTGAAATGAAAATAGTTTTTTGGTACTACACCACGGTTGGGAAACCCATGGTAGCATACTGTATCTTAGTATGTTCACCACAATTAGGACAGAGGACACAAAGCTAACTAGGATACAAAGGCTAACATGCTTGTGCATTTGTGGAGCCATGAGAAATACTCCTAAAGCATTTATGAAAGCTTTTCTAAGACTAGTCCTAGATTGGTACCTATAGAATGAAATCCAGTGGAAACTGGCATATGCACAATGATAGTTGTAATCACAAACAAATACAAGAGGTAGCTATGGATAATTCCATACTAAGAATGGGTACTGAATATTTTTTGTCAAACCATTTACTGTAAGGTATAATCGCAACGATTGACCTCAAGGAACCTCATATTATCTAAAGAGCGGACTAATCCGGTATACAGACTATTCCCGCACAAATCACGGTACAGGGGCCGGTAAACATGATGTAAGATCAAAAGTAAACATAAGTTTATCATTAGGTACTAACACCTCAGTCTTTCAAGCTAAAATCTTTGCAATAGTGCAATGAATACAGAAGACTTTGAGATGCGTTTACACCCAATAACGCATCAATATAGACAAGCAGCCTTAAAAGCACTGAAATCACCTCATATAAACTCTAATATAACGTTTATCCCATCTGACAACCCTGTCTGAGAAGAACAAGGTTTAATTCATATGGGTTTTAGGCCACATTGGCGGTGGGTAATAAAACAGCAGATGACCTTGCTAAAAGTGGAGCGTCTACTTACCCACAGAACCTGTATTTGGTATACCTAAAAACAGCATCCGAGGTGATACACTTTATAGGCCATGAAATGAAGAAGAGCCTCGCACATAATCTTTGACTGTCCAGCAGAAGAAATTTCCCTAGAGGATTTAGAGGTGTTTAATGGGCGGTATGATAAAGCTCTCAACCAGTCCTCCAATTAATCTAAATTTAAGTTGATTTGCTTCTCTCTTTTCAAACTACTCGGGCATAGTTTTTACTTTATGGAAGGGTTCATTAACGCACATACTTAAAATAAAGTGGATCAATTTCGAATAATTAGCGTAGTGTGTTTGATTCTAAATTGTTTTTTACTGTATTTACAGAACCCGTCACATAAACAAGTGGACCAAGACCATATCACAAAAACAAGCCTCCATTATTTTATCTTCGAATTTATAAGACAATCATCAATTGGCAGATATTTGTCACATATGTTATATCTAGATGCATCTGCGCACTGTATACACTTCTTCACCCCTAAAGAAGTACAGAAAGAAATATCTTTCTTAATAAATAAAAAAGGTCCAGGATTAGATCAAGTTACTCCCAGGATGCTCAAAGAAATTCCCAAGAAAGGACTAGTTAGGTTAATATATATTTAATGCTGTACTCAGACTTTACTACTGGTCACAAGGACTGAAATTATCAGAGATAATTTTAATATCAAAACCCGGAAAAAACCCCAAATAATATAACTTCGTATAGACCGATAAGTTTGCTATCAACCATATCAAAACTATTAGAGCGACTACTACTACATCATATTACATCTCTGCAAGATGTAATCCCAGACCATCAATTTGAGTTTCCAGGAGAGCACTCTACTACACAACAGGGTCATCGGATAGCTAACACTATTCAAGAATCTCTGGACAACAAAAAATACTGTATAACAGCATTCCTCGATGTTAGCCAGGCCTTTGACAGGGCCAGGCATGCAGGTCTGTTATACAAAATCAAACGCATCCTACCGGAGCCTTACTATACATTGATAAAATCATACCTTGAAAACAGATAATTTAGAACAAGGGTAAATGGAGAAAGTTCTATCTTCCATCCAATTAAAGCAGGTGTTCCCCAAGGTAGTGTCTTTGGACCCTTCCTGTATCTGATATACACATTCGATCTTCCCACAACCACTAGCACAATCACAGGAACATTTGCTGACGACACAGTTATTATGGCTGCAAATGACAATCCCCTAATAGCATATGCACGCCTACAAGTCTACTTTAACCTACTTCAACAATGGCTAGATAAATGGAAGGTTAAAATTAACGAAACAAAGTCTCTACAACAATGTCCACGAGTCACCATCAACAATATACAACTCCCGGTATCAACAAGTGTAAAATATCTTCGAATTCACCTAGGTTCAAAACTTACATGGAAGGAAGACATACTAATTGTTACAATTATGTAGTAGAATCACTTTTGCTAATTATGATATTTTGTACTACGTACTTGGTACTAATACAAATGCATTTTATTCTGCATAATAATATTAAGCTCAAGGGGTGTAGTTTGATCACTTAATCCAATTGTATCTTCATTATAACCATTCGTAACGAAGCCTTACAGTTTCACATCACCACATGTTTGAGGTTTTGGAAGTCTCGTTCTACTGATGTATTTGTCTGGATCTGAGTTTAAATGCTATAACGTTACGTCCGAAGTTGTTGTGCATGTCAGCTTGATATTTGAGTTTTGTTATACAAGTGTAATATGCAAATAAATTCTACCTACTTTCCAGAAGGTATTCGGTGATTAATGATCAAATATAGTGTTACTGCGGACACAAATACTAAAAAAGGTTTTTCTGGAAGATGGAGTAAAACGCTCGTCCTCTTTTCCAGGCCATATAAACAGATAACAGAAATTCAAACTTTATTTTTACAGGATAAAACTACAAATCTGGAAGTTTTATTTTAATGTATCGTAAGGAAGATATCAACAAAGTGGTGTCCCTCGTTCGTACTCTAAGTTTTCCAATATGTGCTCAAGAATGCGTTAGATTTTTTCACGTATTGCATTTGATATTTGTAAACGCCAGTATTAAAATGTCACCATATAAAGAAGACACATAAAAAATATTTGATGAAAAAACTCGCTAAAATACGTCACTATATTGAGATATTAAGCGGCCGGGAAATATCTTACGCAACGCACAGAACGAAGCTCTTTCTGGATGTGCTGCGGCTCCATCTTGTTAGAACCAAATGTATTTCGGTTGAAATGTATCGAGATTCAGTGCGTAAAATTGTTGAATCATTTCTAGATATTTATTGGAAGTGGCAGTAACCCATTGACCTACTTCCTTAGAAAAGTAAGGGCTGATGACTTTAACCTCACTCATCGAACACCAAATAGTGACAGGTTCGCTGTAAAGATATACTTAATAGATATCTTGTGGGTTATTGTCTCTCCAAATGCAAAACAATTTAACTGGCATTTTTTTCAAAAGGATTCTACACATTTCCAGACCGTTTTGTGAAGGAAAATTTCTTGTATGATAATAGATAAAAACAAAGGTCTTAGTACAAAACTTGCCATATGACTAGATAAGTGAAGAGCAACGGCATGTTTGCACGCGATTTGCATTAGGGACTACAAAATGGAACGTCTTATTGCGAAATTTTCCAGTGCTTGCTCACACCGACGTCTCCATTTTGCTCTTCTCACTACAAAACCAGCACTTCTAAAGTTGCTGCTTACAATAAAATCTATTTTCGGTCGAAACGTAGGCTCGAAGCGCAAGATAAAAAAATGTAGGGCTACAACAGAGTTATTATTCCGAATATACATATTGATCGCAAAATTTTTCTATTTGTTCATTTTTATGTAGGCTACTTCTAGGCTACTTGGGTCTAATAAAACTACCTTCCCCAACCTTAGACCACTCATCATATCCTAACATTACTTTTAAATTAGGAAGGTGGTTACGTTACTGTATAATTCGTCAAATTTGAGATGTGGAGGAATAATTATATCCTTTTGTAAAAAAATGATGATTATATACGTATTATTGTATTAACTGTATTTGAGCATAGTCACATTGTTATCAAAGGAGACAAACGGTTCAAATAATTAGCAAAAATTGTTTTTAATCTGAAAAATGTTGCTATAAATTTTCTAGACTATACATTTTCCGTCTACCATTTGCATTTTTTGGTTTTATGACTAAAACTTAATTATTTACTTGAATAAGCATTCCTTTCAGTTCCTATAGATTTATCATTAACAAATTTGCTGCACTTATCTTATTTTAATTTTTTGTTTCTTCTCTTTTGTCATATTTCTACAAAGCTTAAGGACAGCTTCCGTACAACTAATAATGTCAACATAATTTGTGTTGCTATTTTTCTCATTGTTAAAAAATATGCTTGCCCAAGTCGCAACCTAATTACTTTTTTGTTTATTTATTACTAATTACACTGCTATGTACAGTTTATCGTAGAGCCTTTAGTGCGCTTTACTTCAAGCTTCAAACTAAGCGTGAACCGAATGGACGAATAACAACTAACTAATATCACAAAGTATAGTTGTTTATATAGCTTATAATTATCTGAAAACTAGATATGCGCAGGAAGCTCTTATATTAACGCGGAATATTCTCCGGAAATCAAAGCGTCCACAAATAGATAAACGCAATTATCATCTATTTATAATGATAGCGACAAAATATAAGATCGTAATTAATGTTCTCTTTGTAAAACATTCATAGACTTTTACACTAATTTTCTTTTTACAAAAACATACGTTTGAGTAAAACTGAATATTTTCGAATCCTATAAGTTTCTACTTCTAGATATGCCGTTGCATAAGATACAGGAAACATTGTACGTACCACTAATCTTTTTTCCACTATTCAAAGCATTCTACAAAGTCGAGCATTGGAATAGAAAATAGCTATCTCGTCGATCGGCTGGAATCTCTTCCCTTTCAAAACTTTTGTCATTGGTAGTACAAAACAAGTCATTAGCAACTGCAAAAAAAATTTAACTACGTCACGTGTCATGCCAAGATCGTCGGGCGATTGTAAATTGCTCCTTTCATCCAGATAAACAAATTTGTAGAAATGTAAATTCTTCCGCAAAAATTAAAATCTCATTATCTCTTAATCTCTCACCTATACCTTTTCCCGAAATAGGTATAAATACTTTCTTAGTAATCCCCCCCTAATTATTTAGGACAATATATATAAACTGCCCTTAAACATGAAATAATCAGATCTTTGCTGTAAAGATACGAGTGCAGTCGAAAGATGGCTAATTTTAATATAATTTTGAGTGAAAAAAATCGACCGATGTTATTAATAAACGACTACAATTTTTTTAATCATAGTTAGTTGACTACCGGGGAGGTGAAGTGGAGGTGTAGTAATAAAAAGTGTATAGCGAAGCTATACACAATTGAAGAAGATGAACAAAAAATAATTACTAAAAGCGAATTAACGCATAAGCACGAGGTATGTGTAATACTTTATTGTATTAAAGTGTCATTCGAATATTTAAATTTGCTAAGTTATTGATATTTTGGGCAGATTTGAGAAAAATACAACTACAAGTACTTAGTACTATATGCAAACGAAAAGCGGTCGAATACATTTGTGACAGACCATCTAAAGTTGTACAAAAAGTCCTTCTGTCAATGGATTCGTTCAGCTTATTGCAACCTGATGTGAATTATTGCAAAAGAAATATGTACAATGCGAGAAGATCTGTTTTGCCACCCTTGCCTCGATGTCTGGAGGATGTTCATAAAGTGATAGAAGAAATGACCTTAAAAACAAACAGAAATGAAAATTTCCTATTACTTAACAATTCAAATGAGAATATAATTGTTTTTTACTAATTTGAAGTGACTGTCCTTAGCGGACACTTTTTGTACGTAGATGGCACATTTTCATATTCGGTGAAATTTTTTAAACAACTGTTTACTATACATGCTTATCTAAAAGGAATTTACATACCTCTTATATACTGCCTACTTCCTAACAAGTCAACGCAGTCATACGAAACAGCTCTTCGAGCTATTGTACATGAATGCCATAAGTTAAATTTACATTCAAGCCTCGTGAAATCGTAATTGATTTCGAAAAAGCCATACACCTTGCAGTTTTAAATGTATGGCCTGAAATTAAGATCATTGGATGTCGGTTCCACATCACCCAAGCATGGTAACTTTCATAATTCATTACGCTGTTACAACATGCGGTTAATAATTTCATTTCTGGTCTATAGGTACCGGAAAATACAGCAGCTAAGTTTGAGTTGCGAATATAAAGACAAAACTTCCGAAATTGGAAAATGTCTGCACTATTTTTCGGTTTGATTTTTTTGGATCCTTCGGATGTTGGAGATTGCTTTGCAATGGATTTAGCAGCAATCCAGCCAGGTGAAGAAAGCATCACAAAATTTGCTGATTATCTGGTAGAGACCTATATTGCTGAAGATAGCTGTTTTCCGCCAACAATTTGGGCCGCAGCCTCAGCGTCTACTAATAGAACAACAAACAGCTGTAAATCTTTTCATTCACATTTTAATTTTGTTTTTAATTCAGCTCATCCATCTATATATCTGTTCACGGATGTCTTATTAAAACTTCAAACAGAAGTATACGTAAAAATACAAACAGTTGACAGCGGAAGAATATGGTGTTTTAAAAACGCTGTGACAAAAAATAACAATTGATTATTAAAAAAAAATGATGATTTTAAAACAGTAATCATCACTACTAGGTTTATAAAAATTGTTTCTTATTATTTTAGCAAATAAGGTGAATAACATGTAAGTAACAATAATTAAAAAATTCTTATAAGAATTTTGTAAACAATATTTTTACCTATCCTCCAAACTTTTCTAGTTAACAGGTAGTTTATAAGGTTAAAAGATTACAATCGGAGGAATATACCATTTCTTGCGGAGGTGAGAAAATAGCCCCGGAAGAATTTACATATTTTTCAGGTAGCTAGTTTGGGTTATTTTGGATTCAGGGCTTATAATCGGAGCAATTTACATGCAGCCCTTCCGTCAAAATTTCACACACTTTAAATTGTGAATCCCTCAGTTTATTTTTTAGTTCTCGAATTGCTAGTTGCGGATCCTTGATGGTTGTAGTACACTTTTAACCTTCTTCGGTGTTCTGCTTGTTGCTGGTCTTCCATAACGTGGATCTCTTTAAACAAATTTTTTACCATTTCTAAATGGCTTGTGCCATGTTTTATATGTGCTACGTTCTGGTTTGCATTATCTGAATATTTTCAACAAAGAAGTGTTTCAATTTCACACAAAATTCTTTACAGATTCGCTACTTTACGCACTCAGTCATAGCAAATGCGACGATCACACTCTACATGTGCTTTCTCTCCAGCATATAATTTCTACCTGACCCAATCAGTGAAAACGTCCTCATTCACACCTACGCATTACAGCAACTTTCATCTGCTACCAGGTTACATCGCTAGCGCACAGCTTTTATTATATTGCTTTAATATTTTCTGAACAACCCCTGTTTAGATTGTGCATAGTTTCCTCATTAATCAAGTTAACCGTAAAAGTAAAATAAAATTTAATTTTGTTATTAGAATAAAAAAATTATAACTGAGTGAGATCTAAAAAAAAATTTAACACTACGATACATTTTAAAATAAGCATGTCTGTTCCGGTACATTTAATTGTTTAATGATCTTTATCGTGCATCAATTACTAGCAACACCGGCGTAGTAAATTAAGCGCAAATAATTTAATAAATTGCTTACGTAATGTTGTGTATAAAACTAGTTACTACCGCAATAAAAAAATCATTAAACAAAGCTCTACAGTATTTACAATATATTATTTGCTTGTTCACCTTTGTCATCTGAACATAAAAAATAATAAAAAGATTATTGTTAAAATATCTTTAAAATGAAATATATTACAAAATTAATTTTAATGAAAATGGACACCAAACGCGATCTCAATTATAGTAGGTATTTGGTCACAAACTCTGCCCTGGTGAAATTAGTTTAGTTAGGATGTAAAACAAATCTCATCTATCGTATTTTTTATTTGCTTAGCTCTATACTAATCAATTTTTTACAAAAAAATTATCTGTATATATCTACAATACAAATAGAACAGTATATAATAAAATGAGCAGAAATAAGTCTCCGCCGTGTGACAAAAGATGGCCCCACCAGTAAGTTTATTTGAAGTTGTCGGATGTAAAAGGTCACATCGTAAGGTTAGACATCTGACAACACCATGATTTTAAAATATTATCGGTTTTGTGCAGCATCACATAATTTTTTTCGTGCGAAAGTGTCGAATTTTGAACCGCATAAGCGCCATTTGCGGGATCTTTTGATTTACTTCTTTAATTTGAAGAAATCTGCAGCTGAGGCGCATCGATTGCGTATAGATGCATTTGGTGAAGCTGCTTTAAGTGAGAGAAGTTGTCGGGAGTAGTTTTATAAGTTTAAGAACGGTGAGTTTGACGTCGAAGACAAAGAACGTAGCGGAAGGCCGAAAGTGTACCAAGAGGCGGAATTGAAAGCATTATTGGAGGAAGATTCTTGCCAAACGCAAGAAGAACTTGCATTTACATTAGGAGTGACTCAACAAGCAAAATTCACTTCGTTTAAAATCGTTGGGAATGATTCAAAAGCAAAGAAATTGGGTTTCATATGAACTGAAGCCGAGAAACGTTGAACACCTATTTTGCACATCTGAAATGCTGTTTGCCAAGCATAAACGAAAGGTTTTTTGCAACGTATAGTCACTGGTGATAAAAAATAGATCCACTACAATAACCCAAAGAAGAGAAAATTATGGAGACCACGTGGCCATGCTTCAACATCAACAGCCAAGCCGAATATCCTCTCTACCAAACACAATTCATGAGATTGAGCCGAACACTCAAGGAAAAACGCGCCTACTACTACTCCAGACACGACAAAATTATTCTCCTGCATGATAATGCTCGTCCACATGTTCCGGCGCCGGTCAAAACCTACTTGGAAATACTCAATTGAGAAGTCCTACTCCACTGGCTGTATTCACCAGACATTGTCCCTTCCGATTATCACTTGTTCCGATCGACGTCACATGGCCTGTCTGGGTAGCACTTCACACTATATGAAGATACCAAAAATTGTGGATAAAAAAATTCGTGGATAGCCTCAAAAGATGAAACATTCTTCCGACGCGGTATCCGTATGCTGCCAGAAATATTGGAAAATGTAGTGGCTAACGATGGACAGTACTTTGAATAAAACATAAAGTTCCGATCTTTTACAATAAGGGCCCAATTTTTGATAAAAAATTCGGAGACATTTATATTCCCTTTAAAATAGCCATTCTCTGTGGCAAAAATGCCAGAGTACCACAGAGAGTTTGTAGAAGCTGTCAAGAATAATGCTCTTCAGTCGTAAAGTGGGTAGCAGAGTTTTAGCAAGGACGCCAAGCAACCAGCGACCGACAACGGGCAGAACGACCTGTGAGTGTTCGGACCGATGTGGCACGTGCAGTAATCGATTACCTGATAAAGGTCAGTAAATGATGAACGCTGCTTGAGTTAGAGAGAGAAAGTGGCATCGAGAAATGCACTATCCACAGGATTTGCAATATCCATTCGTGTCCCAAACTACTACCATCACGCTGTGCTACTCGGGTCACATACATCTTTTAAGGCGGTTGCTTAACAACTGATTTAACATTGCTCTCTGAACAATTATAGAACATTACAAAGAGCCACCTTGTGTTGTGGACACACATTATGAATGCACGGCTTTCTTGAGACATACGACATTTTGAATTACCATCCCTTACTTTAAAAAAAGTAGTTGCCATGACTCATACCCTAATTCTTGTATATTAGTTAGATAATTATGACATAGATACACATATCACACTCTAAAAAATTAATGCTTTGAAAAAATTTAAAAAATAGTTTTATAATTTGAAATAAGTAAAAATATTAAAAAAAAGCTATACATCTAACAACTTTAACGGATACCTTAAAAATAAAACCAAAACTCTTATTACTAACTGAAACCTATTATCGGATAATAAAAAATTGCTCCCTGTAAAGGTTCTCTAGAAGGTCAAAATTATATGATCTTCCAAAAATGTATAAGAAAAACGTCCCTTCATGTCTGATAATTAGTGCAATTGATTCCTTCACACACAAGTTAGCTAAAATTCTTCAACTTCTTATAGAGCTAATTTCATCCTATATCCGCAACTTCTTTAATTTCTTAGGAATACTCAAAACTTTCCCTATATGCAAAGACGATACCATTGGTGTTATCTTCTTGTTTACCAATATTTCAATTTCTAAAGCCTTGCACTTATTTAAATCGACTTGCAATATAAATATATAATACTTTCTCTTTAATTAAACGTTGTCCAATACCTACTTTACTTTTAAAATTAGTATCACTGCCACTGTAGTTTTCCCATTTTCACCCGTCATAGCAAACCTTTTGGGACCAATTTTAAAACAAAGGTTCTTGCCTTTTTTCACTTTAAACCTACCTCTTAGTTACGATATGTCGATGATAACTTTGTTATTTGACCTTATGAACAAGATAGGCTTTTCAAATTCCTTTTTCCACACCAACATCAAATGAAAACAATTTCGTCCTCTTCTTAAATATTTCCATAACAAAAAACCCTTTAAACGTTAGCTTTTATTACACTGTCTATAGATAATCTACTTATACTAATCGCTACCTAAATACCAAATTCCATCATTACCCTGCTCAAATCCATTTATCAGACCCATCAGATAAACACTGATCTTCACGCCTATTAATAAAATATTTGACTTTATTCGTTTATTTAAGAACCACTGCCTTAATAAATCTAAAGTATTATAAGAAACACCTTGTCGAGACTACCAGAGAAGCTATATAAGTCAGATAAAGCCAATAAAAATCTAGACAAATATATAAGCACTCTGTTAATTGTTGCCAGGCACAATAAATATACAGGTCATAATATAAGCAGAAACTTTGCTCAAACCTTTTATTCTAAAAAAAAAAAAATTATTTGTAAAGCAATTTAAACAGAAAAGTGCCTTTAATGCTTCAATAGAAGAAACGATAACATCAAGAAAATTTATGGATTGAAGTTGAACAAGTGGAAAAAGTACAAAAATATAAATATTTAGGAACAAACACTAATGAAAATAATGAATACAGGGAAAATTAAGGCAAGAATTGGACAAGGCAGGACAAAATTTAATAAAATGAAGAATGTACAACTTAGAATCGGAAAGCCGTGATGTTATGTTTTTTAGTAGTATTTTATGGATTGGAGGCTTGGACGATGAAAAACATATCAGTGATAGATTGATGTGGACTTACCAAAGAATGCTGAAATAAGCTAGGTAGAAAGAGTAACAAACGATGAAGTGCTTAGAAAAATGAGGAACGTAAAAAAATACTAAAAACAATTAAAATAAAAAAATTGCAATATTTGAGTCATATAATGCGAAGAAGAAGACATGAAATTCTACGAAACATTATATAAAGGAAAACAGAAGGAAGAAGACGCGTCTCCTGGTTAAGTAACCTGAGAAAATGGTGTTAACTGTAGTTCCATTGAACTGCTCAGATCTGCAAGTCAAAAATACGAAAAGTCGTGATGACAACTAACCTTCTTAAAGGAAATGGTACCTAAAGAAGAATAAAATGGTACTCTTGCTTTGTATTCCTTGGCATAAGTCAAGCGTTTAATAAAATATGACTAAGGAGTTACAAAATTAAGAAAAACTTACCACATCCATTATATGAATTACTAAAATCATATTTAACGAAAAAACATTACTTAGTACAACAACAAGAAGTTCTCAACGATTTAGATACTAAAACATCTAGAACTTCTCAAGAAAGCATGCTGGGCCTGGGGTTAAACTTGATCTATACAGTAGATCTACCAAAATCAATATTAATCAAACGATCAGTTCTTCTATCTTTTCGCTCTAATCCTGCAACTACAACAAAATAAAATTCAAATGTATCTAAAGAAATAGAAAATAAAAATAAATGGATATAAATTAATGCACACTAAAAAAAGTAACTGCCTGCCAATAACATTAAACGAAAAAAATTGAAACACAAAGAATAAGCAAATGATCTAAGTATGCACCTAGACCTATAAATGACTTGGTAAAAGCATGTATTTACAAAAAGAAAACAAACATATTGGATGATAATGGACAGTCACAACCGACAACAAAAAATAAATTATTAATCTAAAAATTAATAACAAAACCCATCTGGAGCTATAGGATACACTTTTGGGGTACAGTAGTGCAATTATCTAACGGTTCCAAAACAAAATGTTACAAAAAATAGTGGTATGTTGTTAATTTATTGATATATAGTGATTTACGCACACCTTCAGCCCAAGCAGAAATAAAAAAAAACAAGTGTTAAGTACGGGACGTGCAGAAAAGTAATGCCTCCAAATTTTTTATTTTGCTCTCAATGTCGGTTGAGGTATTACATGTTATGCATATTACTCGGTCGAGTTTTCCGTTTCGCTGACGCAAGTTGCAACCCTCTGCTGCTAGAGGGCTCCGAATTGTACCGTGTAACATTGCGGTGTGTAACGTAACTATGTCGATGCGTGAGAAACAGCGTACTGTAATCGAGTTTCTAACTGCAGAAAACGTGCATCCAATTGAAATCCATAGGAGAATGAAAGCTGTGTAAGATGATGATTGTATCATCAGTAATGTGCGACGTTGGGTTGTTCGAGCTCGTAATGAAGAAAACGGTGGTGCTAACCTCAACGTCTGTGACAGAGCTCGGAGTGGACACACAACATTGTGATAAATGATAACAGCTGGGTTCACCATTTTGATCCGAGAACAAGAGAGCATCAATTGAGTTCCACCACAAAGGATCACCGACGACAGAAAAGTTCAAGACCATGCTATCAGCAGGCAAAGTCATGCTCACAGTATTCTGGAATGTTTAAGGTGTGGTGCATTTGGAATTCACCACCATAAACTCTGCAAGGCACTACGAAATCCTCAGGAAATTCAAATCACGAATTCGAAGAGCTTGTCACACATTCAGCATCCTCTTCTTTAGCATGACAATGCCAGACCACACACGAGCGCTGCGAGTTTTAGGAGTTTTTACTTACAAATTTTGGAGACATTACTTTTTAACACGTCCCCGTATAAGCACAGAGTGAAATTTTATGTGACTCATCCACTTGCTAAGATTATGAACATATCTGAGAAATTAATACTTTTAAAATGATTTAAACATGCAAGATTACCACCAAGATTTGTTTAATATAAAATAATGTTAAGCTTAGTAACACATAAAAGTACATTTGTATAATTGCCATTTAAGTAACACGTATCAATAATTATATATATAAAAAAAATTATGAGTGCTGCTGCTGCTGCTGCTGCTGTCACACAGGTCAGAGGTCATCTCTAACTGCGTATACGTAAATGCGTTGTCATGGCAACGGCGTACGCCAATTATGTCAAACAGAGCTTTTTAATCGTGTTTTTATTTTTAAAAACTACTATGCGAAGGGGCTCAAGCATGTCGGAGTTGGACAAGCTCTCCGGGGGGCCGCTGGCAGACCTCGTATAAGTTAAAAATAATAAGGGGAACGCTCAGTGGAGTCTTTCCCACAAATCAATTTGTATATACATCTTAACAAACTTTTTCCCCAAATTAAACAAATTATCCAAAAATTTAATTAGTAACTAAAAATAAAATAAGAAAGACAAGAAATATCTATTTAAAGAAACTTTTACGAGTTATATATACGGAAGTATCAGGAGATTAAATATAACGGAGGTAGTAACAAAACTATAATTAAAAAAATTAGCATCATAAAAAATAGCTTTGCCAACAAAGAATAAGAGGACAGAAAAAGAAAACACATTAAGAAAAATATAAAATTGCCTTGTGTGTACATAATCGGGCAAAGGCTAGCTCGCGCGCCGAACGCTTTCGCCGTTAACACGCTTATTTACAAAAATGTAAGACGCCGAGTTTTAATCGCACAACATTCTAACATAAGCAGAAACGCTTGGTCGTGAAAGTGTATTTCGCAAGCCCATTCTTATATGGTTATGTGCCACTTTGACTTTTACACGCAATTGTAAATTTATACCTTTATAACGCGAATGCACACACGTTTTGTGCAATTTTCGACTAAATTCCAGTTTTATGGTCGTGCCATCATAAACTTTTGTGAAATGATTTATAATAGGATATTTTTAGATAAGGTTAAACTATAATAAATAGCCATTAATCACTAATTTAAAAATTCCTTTATGTACAAAATTATGGCTAAAAGTAATCAAAGTGTTTGGAATAAAATTAAGCACAGAAGCACCAAAAGAGTTAAAAAATCTTGTTTCTTTCAGGTCACTACCAAATTAGCAAAAATAATAACATTAAATGATCCTTCAGGTATTCCTGTTTATAGTAAAAACTAATTCGACAGTTTTATATCAAATTACGCTTTAGAATTTTTTATATACAATATAGGGTCTCAAAGGAGTAGGATGCGAAACATACGGCTAGTTTCCAGCTATCGCCGACTTAGCCTCTCCTACTTAATCCTAACTCTCAGTTCCTCATTGGTGAGCCCTGGAAATTCGGGCAACCTTATGGATGTAAAAAAAAGAGTAACCAACCTCAGTGAGAAACAGAATCGGAAAAAAACGAGAATACTTGGGAAGGGTGGTCTCCTCTTTAGGGAATAAACTCACTTACACTACGACTTTGGCTAATGAAATGGACAACGATTTGGAATAATGGAAATATCTTTTGCTAATTGGAAAATTACAAATTACAAACAAAAATAATGGATACACTATAAAGAATAGCCTCGTATAGGACTATCTACACACAGGGACCTGGAATGAATCTGGATGAAAACTAAAAGGTACCCAAGACCTAAAAAAATACACGCTAATATACAGCGGAGTAAGACAAGACATGAGAGCCACAGCTGGTGTTTCAATTATGATAAATAAAAAATAGAAATAAAAAATAAAATTATACGAATTAATAAACGAAAGAATCACAAGCATAAGATACGGAATACATCGAGGGTACTTGAGCATTGTATGTGCATATGCCTCAGAAGAAGGAAAAAGAGAAGAAAGCGCACTATTTTTCGAAAAGTTACAATAATATCATAATCGATTGAACAAGAATGACTACATAATAATTGACGGAGACCTCACCGCTCGTATCGGTAGAAAGAAATTTGAAAATATCATTGAAACAAATGGCGAAAACCACATTAACCAAAATGGAAAAATCCTCAGAGATTTTGCCTGCTACAATAACATAAAAATTATGAATACCTTTTTTAAATATAAACCAGCACATACATACACCTGGGAAGCAAGAGACCAAAAATCGATAATCGACTGCTTCCTAGCAAATGAAAAAACTGCCACACTATTTAATGACACACGAGTATACAGAGGATTAAATGTACATACCACTTCTTAGAAGCTAAAGTAAGAATACAAGCAAAATGGGTAAAAAATAAAAAAACTAACATCATTAGAACAAAAATGAAAAGTAGAACTGCTCCAAGAAGGCTAACGGAACATAGTGGAATATTACCAGAATTTGAAAACGTAGAAGAAGAATGGACAAAAATAAAAAATATAATTAAAAAAGCAGCAACAGAAACCTTTGGAAAGCGGAACACAAAATACAAAGCGGTATCCAAAAGCAGTAAGAGTGATTTTTTTTTAATTTATTGGTACATCGACTTAATACTCTTCAAAATAGGCCCCTTGGGCATCCACACACTTCTGGTAGCGAGCCTTCCAGGTCGCGAAGGCCTTCTAGAAGTCGTCCGGGATGCTATTCAGCGCCCTCGTCGTTGCCGTTTGGACTGCTTCCACCGAGTCGAAACGATGGCCCTTGAGTTGTCTCTTGATTCGGGGGAACAGGAAAAAGTCCGGCGGTGCCACATCAGGGCTATGGGGGGGGGAGGTGTAAAATGCCGAATTTTGCCAGGAGATCCCTCACAATCCACGCGCCGTGGCACGGCACCATTTTCGCGCACACTTTTCTCATCGACAAATCCTCTGTGATGATGCGTTGGACTGTCCCGTACGAAAGATTCAGCTCATCACTAATTAATTTAATGCCCAACCGTCGGTCAGAGTTCAAAAGTTGCTTAACTTTCAGCACATTGTCGTCCATTCGCGAGGTTGACGGACGCCCGGCGCGTTGGTCGTCCTCGACGAGCTCCCTCCCCTCCCGAAACAACTTGTGCCACTCAAATATCGAGGAACGGCTCATGGTATCCTTCTTGTAGGCCTGCGTAAGCATGTCCTTGGTTTCGGTCGCTGATTTTCCAAGTTTGTAGCAAAACTTGATGGCGTACCGCTGCTCCAAATTTCGCTCCATCGCAACTGACGACGAGGCGTCACAACAGGAGGTCACTAAAACAGTGGTCCACACTCAACTAACGCACGCAGGCGACTGCCGCAGGTCGAAACCTGTTCCCAAGGCTCCCCTTCATAACATCTGGCCTTGCAGACCCCCCTCCATCGCTCCGCGCGCGCAGAAAAAACAGTCCTACTACTTCTGGATACAACCCTGTATAATAATAAAAAATCTGGTGTGAACATCACACGACTTTCCTTATCCTATTATTATATATTATACCGGGTCCATCGTCTCGACCCTGCGCTGCTCTCGTCTAAAATTTGTTAATTTAAAAAAGGAGAAGGCGCGAGTCCAACACTCGAAAGCTGATTAAAATAAACAGTACAAGACAATAATTGACTCGTACTTAAAATTTTGCTACGTCACTGACTTCCCCATTATCGCCTGCGTGCTCCCTCCTAGCAGCCAAGCGCTCCCCCCCCCCTCTCCCGTCCTCCCGCAGTCGGCCAGTAAGCTCTCCGAACGCGCTGTGATTGGTCCGTTTAATTAATTTTTAATCGGCTATAACTTATTTATTTGACCTCGAATGAAAAAATTTCATTGTAATTTTTTGTTCGTCTCGGTCTGATCTATCCGGCAATATAAATTTCCCGAAACATTTTATGAACACCCGGTATATTAAAAATCCTGAGCTTCAATTTTTTTTCGAGTTCTTATTTTACCAACTTTTATTTTAAATTCATATTTATCTCATGATAATAAATCATTTTTATTCTCATAAATTTTTTGTATCTTCAACCGTTTAGATTCGCGACCGCTTTGCGACTTGGCCGATTTTTACCAAAAGCTTCGCACTGCGTCCCCTACCTACAAGTAACTTGCATACCAAATTTCAAGTCTCTAGCTCTTACGGTTCTCGAGATATCCTGTTTACTGACAGACCGACAGACACACACACACACACGAACCAATGGCCCAAACCAACTTTTTTGTGTCCTGGGGCTATATTTCGCCCAGAAATGTGAAAAACTGGGTAGGTCAAATTTCCGCCGATTACATTACCCTAGTCATAAAAACAATAAAAGGCAATTGAAAATAAAAACAAGGCTTACCACCTATGGCTACAATATAGAACAGAAAGAAACAATACATAATATAACAAAATGACGCAAATTGTAAAAAACCTAAACCGCCAAGCACAGCAAAATAAATGGAATACCTTCATATCAAGAATAGAGAACGATATACATAAACGACAACAGATGGCGTATAAAATTATGAGACAGTTGAACAATGAAGAAAAAGACACAGGACAAATAAACATAATAATACCCACCAAATGGTTAAAGTATTATAAAAACCTGTGGGTCCTAGAAGAACTGACAGAAGAGGACCAAGAAGAAAAAACGAAAAGATAGAAGTAAATCCAATAGAATATAAAGAACTAAATGACGCGCTGCGATGCACTAAGAATAGAAAAGCCTGCGGACTGGATGGAATTAAGAGCGAACTAATTAAATATGCTTCGGAAGAATGCTGAACCAACTACACTATCCCTTATGAATGAAAAGTTGCGATGATCAAATCGATTTTTAAGAAAGCAGACCGATCAAATGAGATAATTACCAAGAATTAAGTGTATTAAACACTTCATATAAAAATATATAAAAGTATTAACCAAACGACTGCAAAAAAGATTCAGAAAAGGTAGATCCAGTAATGATAATATATTCACAACAAAACAAATAATAGAGAAGCATCGAAAATTTAACAAAGAAATACACATGATGTTCATAGACTACATCAAAGCTTTCTACAAAATCTACCGCAAAAACTTTGGGAAATAATGAATAGACAAGGCATACCCATACATCTAATTAAAATCATTAAAAACATATATGCGCATACAGAAATAATAATACATGAAGATAGAAGCAATTCCGAAAACACAAATCTTGGACTGAGACAGGGATGCAAATTATCCCCAATTCTATTCATCTCTATATTGACGATGCTGTGGAGATTGATAATATAGAAACTTATAGGCATAATTCAAATAAAACAAAATATGTTGCCACATTTCTATTCTCAGACGATCAGCTTGTAGTTGCAAATTCAGAAAATTCATTTCAACTAGCAGCTTATAAACTACGACAAATAATGGAAACATATAACTTAAAAATATCCACCAATAAAACGAAAGTAATGTCTTTTTTCAAATATAGCACTAGATAAAAAAATAATCGAACAGGTGAGCTGTTTCAAATTTCTCGGTTGTTCAATATCTTTCATGGGAGAAAACATTTAGAACGAATGGAAAACGACAGACTACCCAAAATATACCATAGATATAGAGCAAAAGGAAGACAAAGCTTGGGAAAATCGAAAAAGAGATGTGAGTATCAAGTATAAAAACACAAAATTGTGGTGTCGCAACGGATTATATACAAAACATGATAGGAAAAAAAAGACAATATAGGGTTTTCCAAAAGTAACCTTAAATAACTATAACTACCCAGTATTTGTTTTAGGTAAAATTTGATATAAACTAAGTCGAGTCATATACAAATCTAAGGATGGCCCCGCTTTCGCAAGAACAGAGTATCGAAATCATAAAAACTTATCATGGAAATGGCCAGTCGTGACTTTTCGGAGCTTTCAACCGTCCTTATAAACAATCAATTCGGAATTTACTCAAAAAAATTAAAGAAAATGGATCTGTTTATGACAAACCACATTGAGAGAGACCAAAAACTGCATGTTCTGCTGAAAACAGTGTCCTTGTTCAGAAAAGTATCGCAAATGACCCATCAACATCTCAAGAATTACACATCACTCAAACCAATTTATGGAGAATTTTATACAAGAACTTTTATTTACATGCATACAAAATTCAACTAAATCAAGATTTCATTGGCAACTCGGATGTTAGAACAAAGAGCAACAGATCCAAATTTTGCTCATAAAATCATCTCAGCGATTAAACTTATTTTACGTTAAACAGTACAGTTAATATTTGGGGAGTAGAACACCTTCGAATAATTCACGAACGACCACTTTATATGCAAAAATGTACGGTTTGGCGCGGCTTATGAGGACAATGCTGTTACGATGTATGCAGAGCGTTATAATGAGATGTTAACAGATTTTTTATGATCTCAACTAAATGGAATTGATTGATGATATTTACTTCGAACAACACAGTGCTACATGCCACATAACGCGAGAAAATATCGCGTTGTTACGCATGAGATTCCCTGGACGTGTTAGCTCACGGAATGGTGATGTGAATTAGCCACCAAGCTCTTGCGACCTGACACCTTTAAACTTTTGTCGATGAGGTTATTTGAAAAGTAAAATTGATGCTAATAAGTCGACAAACATTGTAGCCCTAAAAGATAACATCCAGGCCGCCATAAAGAAGATTGAAGCTCCCCTACTTGAAAATATTCTACGAAATTTTAATGCTCACATCGATGCCTGCCGATGTAACCATGATAGATATTTAAAGGGTATAATCTTTCGTGTTCAATTATAATGGATGCTACTTTAATTTAGAATTTAAAAAAAAATTATATATTCCGTACCGTTTGGTGTTTATACAAAAACAACATCCTAGTCATTTTTGGAATTCCATTACCTTAATTGTGCGTGCATAGGCAAGTATTGACTATTTACAGGTTTGACCAAAAATCTGCCTTAAAACTATCATATGATTCAAGATAAAGTAGTGTTCAGCAAAAAAGACAGCAACCCTAGACAACAGACAAAACGTTGGTAAATTTTCTAAATACTGCGGTCATGGCACTTAATATAAGTGAAATCAGTTCATAACAATAAAGGCTTGTACAGGACATGGGGCTTAAATCCGAACAAATTTAAATTTGAATATAGTAGCCATATAGTACCGCCAGGATGGGTCGATGTTGGTGTTTGTGAAACCCATATGCTCTTAGGAAACAGTCAATAGATGAACTGTTGCGAATAAGTGAGGAGTACAACCGAAGAGCTACGATTATCGAAAGTTTCTGCATTAGGCGTTCACAAAAGAGGTTTATGCACGTGTTCTAATTAATGTCGTAAAATCGTAGATAAAAATTGAAGCCTCAGGGAGGCGATATATATTTCAGCAAGATGGTGCACCAGCACATACAAACTTTTTAATCTAAAACTGCTGATCGGGCAATGTGGACATGTTCTGGTCTAAAGAATTCTGGCCTTCGGTAGCTCTAATTTGAACCCCCTTAACTAGTATATTTGGAGCGTAGTCGACAGGGTTACTAGCAGGTTCAGACATCCTAAGACGGTACCTTTATGTCAAATAATATTTTATTTAAAGAAATATTTAATTTGTCTGGTTTTAAGCACCGTACCCTGTATAGTAGCTGAAGTAGCGTAGCAAGGTACATTTCAGATGACGGTCTGCACAAAATCAAATAGCTGTCTTCCTGTGCTTGCTCTATTAATTTGGGATAGTGATAAAATCAAATTGTCAGAGTCTCAATTGCATCAACATAATTATTAATCAAAATTAAATATAAATAGAAAATTTTTTACTATTTTAATAAGATTCCTAACTTCGACTGTGTCACAGATTGAAATGCGCGCTCAGTATACATGTAAATATAGACTATAGTACTACGCAATCCCAATAAATGAAGTTGATGGGACGTATAGATGAAGAGGAGGTGCGCGAGAATATTTATGAATGAAAAGAAAAGAGTGACTATCTAGAACATTTATAATAAATTAGTAGTTGTGTGCGGAAACGCAGTGCCAAATGGCAGATCTGAATTTTTGAATTTAAAAGCGCCAAGGACTGTGCTAAAAAAAGCAAAGCAGCAACCATCTGACAAATGCGCACAAGCCATACATCATCCAACTTGTGTTTAAGTTGAATATAACAAATAAGCAAACCACATTTCATTTATTAGTGGATGCAAGAAGTTCGCTAAATTTTTCATGAGGACTTGAAGTTAATTAAGTTTGTGAAGGTGTGCTAACAGTTGCTGTACAACAGACAAATCATGGTTCTGGCGCTAAAAAAACAGTCTATGGAAACACATCGAAGCTCTTATTCTAGATTACGATTGTTTATAAAACAAATAACGCTTGTCTTTTTACACTACGAGTTGGATAGAAACGCTTTAGCATGACAATGCGCGACTGCATGTCTGTCGCCACATCATTACCACTTTACAGAAACTACCGGAGTGATGGCAAAAATCCATTGGAGACATGGAAAGAAACTACGTCTAATGTAATGTGTATTCACTTTTTCCAAATAAAATATTAGTAAAAAGAAAACAATTGTAACATCTCAACTAATTTATGTGCTGTAGATAACTAAGCTTAGATATCGAAATATTAAAAATTAAAGCACATTAGTATAAATCAAATATTGGCTTTGAGATCTTGACTCTCAATTGTGCAGATCAAACTTGCTTTTTAGTAGAGTGGACCTGTGGGCGGAGCTACGGCTGAGCTAATCTACGCGACCACAAATTTAGTTCCAACGAACAGTGTCGTAATATGTAAACCAGTAACGTATCAATTGGGTTCGAAATTATGAAAAAATTGATCAAATATAAAAACCTGTTGATTCTGCAGGTAGCTCGATGTCAATTTTTTGTTTTTTGTTGGCAACTTGCAGTTAACATTGCCAACTGAGTCTCCTTAGTTAAATACGCACAATAACATTATCTCATTTTGAGGTTACAAAATGCACATTAGTGACTCATTAAAACAATACAACAAAAAATATGCAACGTTGTCTTTAAAAGCCAAATTTTGCATTGGTTCATTTTTTTTGGTACCTTTAAAACTAAAATAAATAATCCCAAGTGTTGAGACACAATTTTTTCTTTTAGGCAAACAGACTCGTCCAAAATAATTCCCGACGTCGCGCATTACCGCATATTTCAAGCAGTGCTCGCGTGACAGGTCCGTTACAAATTACGACCACTTTAGTATAATTTTAGCTATAGGGTGATACAAATTCAACTTTATAATTTAAATTGTGTTCTATAAACGTTGAACGTTTGAATTTATACTGTTGCTATCTAAACACATGACAAAGTCCACCAATATTCATTTTTCTTTAAATGATTTTGTGTATAGTCAAAATTGTCGCATATGGGAATACATATCCACGTGCTAGTCACGAAAAACTAATGCATTTACAAAAATGCACTGTTTGGTGTGCATTATGGGCTACATTGGCTAGTATTTTATTTAAGGACGAAACTGGCAACGCTATTGCTGTCAATGGTATACGATGCCTGTAGTTTAAGGCGCGATGCTTGCCACATCGCCCCGCATCAGAGAGAACGAACATATGAGAGCATTAACCTCTTACTACAATTTCAATACTAAGAGAGAAAATCAGATGTGTAATTGCTGAAACAGAACAGCGTTTTTATGTAGAACATTTGGCTGACATCATATTCAATACGCTAGTCTGTACTTTACACTGACACAAATAAAATTCAGATTGTTTCAATAATTTCTGTTTTATTTAGAAAAACGTCCTGAAGTTCAAATTGGATCACCCTGATAGAAAAGTTAATAGGCATAATAAACTGCTTACAGCTGTAGAATCGACAACAATACAAGAAAACTGAAAAATGTATCTATAAAGTTGACTGTAAATAATATAACAAAAATAAAAAATATACAATTAAAAAAATCTGAAATAACAAAACTCATAGAAATTTTATGATTATTAAATAAAAAATAAATAAAGAATTAAAAGTTAATAAGTACTAAGACACCACAAAAAATAAGAATCATACAACAAAAGAAAAGAACAAATAACATATATTAATTGAATGCAAGTGCAAAAATGCGAAGTTTAAATGTTAAAAATAAATTGATTGGTGAAGTAAACGTTTGTAAGTAGCACACATTTTAAACTATAGTATACTGCTGTACTATATTACTTGCTCAAAGAACATCAATGACATGTTGAACCTTCAATCAAGATGTTTGTTCCAGTTTTACTCTGTTATATCTGTCGTAGTAACTACAATATTACGTCTTCGAAAATTAAAAGTACGATTATAATAAGAAGACTCTGTACTCCACTAAAGAGTACGGCTGCGAATTGGAAAGTTAAGGCTTTCATGTATTTATCTTCACTTCTACCTCTACTAAAAGTAAGTAGTCAATTATTTTTAGAGGCCTACTAGACCAACCAACTTTAAGGCAAATATCAAAACTGTATTCCTCTGTATTAAAGCTAATTGTTTTTAACCTCTTGACTACAAACTGCATTTTTAGTGATAAAATCGCAAATTTACAACCTACTCCGGTATTATAAGAGTACTAAGTAAATATGTTGCCTGTTGAGGCATGTAAGGGTCTTCATCCAGCGATGATTCCCTTGGGGTTTACTGAGATGACTTAAATTACATTACTCTTCAGTTCAGATCTATAGGCCGTTGTTTGCTCAGCCTTCTTATTGGTAGAAGGTCCATGAGTTGTAGGATGAGGTGGTTTTTATTTCCGGGTAGTTTTGCAAAGTAGTCTGAAGCTGACTTCTCTATTAGATATGTCATGAAGGATATGTTAAGGTCCTCGTGTAGGGTTCTCTTACTTACATACCAAGGTGCATTTACAAGGGCTCGAAGAATTTTGCTTTGTGCTCGTTGTATAATATTTATATTTGTTTTCTTGGCGCACTTCCAGAGTTGGATACCATATCTACAGATGGGCACAAGAATTGTTTTATATAGCAGGATTTTATTTTCAGTTATAAGCTTGGATTTAGATCCAAGCAGCCAGTACATTTGCTTGAATTTTTGATCAACCTGCTTTCTTTTTGTTCTAAGATGTGGAAACTAGGTTAGCTGTCTGTCTAGGTGGAGTCCAACATACTTGATCTCTGTTTTAACCGACAGGGAGATACCTTTAAATGTTATAGGAAGACATGCGATTTTTCTACTTGTAAATGTTATTTATAGAGATTTGTTTTCGTTTATCTTGATTCTCCAAAGGTGGGTCCAATCACTGGGTCGCTTTAAGTGTGTTTGTAGATGTAATATAGCTTCAGCTGCGTCTTGATATGTGGAAAGTATCGCGGTATCGTCAGCGTATGTAGCAATAGATGTATTTTCGGTTTCTTGGATATCAAATATGTAAAGAAGATACAGGAAGGGACTAAGGACGCTGCCCTGGGGTACATCTGCTTTTATTGGGTAATATGTAGATGATTGTTGCGTTTTGCGGTCGGTAAGGTATGAGTTGATCGAAAGATAGTGAGTACTCGGTAATCGTTACTTTAATTTATATAATAATCCGACATGCCACAGCTTGTCGAAAGTCTGTTTGACGTCCAGGAATGCTGTGGTGCCGAACTATATTGGATTTAGGTGCTTCCTGAATAAATTCAGTAAAGTAATAAACCGTCTTGTCTAAATCTTTAGGTTCTTTTATTCTCTATTTTAAGTTAATATTATTTTGAATATAGTTTTAGAATTTCTCCCAGTCTGTTAATCGAGAGTACGAAGTAGGATTTATTGGTTTGAGTATTACTTCTCTGCCAAGGGCTATAATGACAGAGATTCTGCAGCTATTAGAAAGTCTAGCAGGTCAGAGATTTTTTGCGTATCAGAAGGCCAGTATGTAGGTTTACCAGTTGAAAGATGTATGTAGTTGTAATCATTCATTACTCGAAATAGGTTTCGACCTTTGGTGGTGATTAATCTGGAACCCCAATGAGTATACTTTGCGTTCCAGTCACCCCCAACAATAAATTTTTGGCCTAGAGTTTGGAAAAAGGTTTTGAATTGATCAGTCGATATTGTATAGTGAGGGGGGCAATAGATGGCTATTGAAGTATAGCTCCCATATGAGGCATTAATTTTTACACTAGTAACTTGTATGTGTGCTGTTTGGTTCTTAGGAAGCTCGTGATGCGGGACGTTGTTGCGAACGAGGATTGCGGAGCCGCCATGCGAAGTACCATCAGAACGACAGGTGCTGTACATGGTATAGTTAGGAATCTGAATTTTAGTTCCGTCAGTAAAATGAGCCTCCGAAATAAACATGCTATCAATTTTTGGATTTGTAGAAATGTCATTAATTCAAGTTTATGGTTAACAAGACCATTTGCAATCCAAGTTGCAATTCTTATATGCTTAGCCATTGTTAATGTTTATTGACAAGATTTGTTAGAAAATTTAGCATCATAGAGTTCTACTGCATCATATGAGCGAATATGGTTTTGAATTCTCATAAAGAGGTCAATTGCTGAGTAATTATGGAGAATAAATCATTTCTTGTACCGACTCCTGATGTCTCAGAAGTTGCTTGCACATAAGACATATTCTGAGTGTTCATGTACTTGTTGTTTATGGTCTCAGGCGTATTAGAATGATGTTAGAATATGTGGCTTGATTTACTTCTTAAGTACAAGAGATCCTGATAGGCCTTACAACCTTTATAGTCGGCCAAATGGTCGCCGCCGCAGAGTACACATTTTGCTGCGGTATCTCTTCTCTTAATACATGTGGAAGTGTTGTGCGGCAGTTGAATGATTTAGTGCAATATGTCTTAGTATGTCCATAGTATTGGCATCTAGTACGCTGTATTATTCCACTTTTCTTCCCAGGAGGTTCGACGGTTATTATTGTACCACAGATGGCTTTCAGTTTAAAGATTTTATGATTGTTTTCTTTGAGTTCTAGATCGACATGGAACATCGAAAAAGATTATTTACTTATTCGGCGCCGTATATTTAAAATATTGCGGACTTTATGACCAGCCCCTTCCAGTTCTGCTTTTAAATAATCAGTTCGGATTGAATGGTAGATATTTCTTTTGACAATTCTGTAGGATCTCTCTTGCTTCAGTTGATAGGTGTGGTAAATTATCTTTTCATCTCTTGGTTGGGTGATTAGCTTTTTGTATGTATCAATGTTGAGGGCGTTGATTTTAACCGTATTATCTGCTAGGGCCTTGCTATAGTATGTTTCATCATCGGTAATTTTCGCGAGATTGTCTACCATACCTTTAAAATTAGTCACGCCGTATATAATTATTGGCGGTGGTTTTAGTTCGTTTGTTTGAATTTTAGTTGCGATAGTTGACTCGTTTTCCTATATATTAACGTCATTGTCGATAAATGCTGAAAATTTGTCGCGTGTATTTAAATAAGACTGATTTAAGTTGATCTGTAGATTTTAGTAAGATCGAGTTTTCCTTTTTTACTACTTCCTAGTCGTGGGTATTTTCCTGCGTTACTTTTTGATTTTCGTTAGAAGTTTGCTGTGCTGGGATTTTGAGCGGCGTAGCTACAGGTGCAGCATACTGATTAAAAGTTGGTATATTTGAGAAAGCAATCGATGATTGTAAGTTATTAGGGTTAAAGGTGGAAGAATTTTGCTGAAGTGGATAAGGAAGTTGATAATAATTGTGTCTACTGTTAAGAATTGGTGTCCGCTTAGGAGGGCATCCGAACGCTACATTCGTTGTGGGCTGCGTGAAATTCATTCCGCTCAATAATAAAAGTGGTTATCCACTTACCGGTAAAATCACCTAGGCCAGATGGGTCTAAAGTGATCTGCCGACCTCTCATTATCACTTATCTGTTGCAGCACTTGATCTTTTAACGAAGCGATGACATGCACATTGCTTTTGTGTATAAATTAAAAAAAATGCGGGATCTACCACGTATAGATATAAAACCAATTTGTGTTATAGTACCATTATAAGCTAATTACTTAAAAATTAACTAATTCTTTTGACTTACTGTATCCTATGGAAAGATGCTATAAGAGCTAATTAATAAATAATGAGGAGTCACTGATGTCAACATTTAAAATTATTAAGTTGCCTTCTGATTTTATTACTTTAATCTTTTGCTCTAAAAGAGATTATGCAATGAAACGACTTTTCAAGATATTCGTTCTTATAAAAGCGAGTAACTTAATTCAATCGATGATCATACATATTCAAATTAATATATTGTGCTCCCCATATAGTTATAGTAAAGGTCCATCTTTCAGTTTTAAAAGTAATAAAAACGTCGCGCTACAAATAACATTTGCAACACTGCCTCCGTTTCGCGTTTTAACCGGAAGAATGTGCCAGTAAAGCTTCAATTACAACTGTATTGGAGAATGCTATTCTCTACAACACCTGCAAAAAGTGATTTTAGCGGCTTAGCTTGGTAATTTTGACCAACATGAACAACTTTTATAAGAGAGTTGATGTTGCACGTAGAGTTTGCAAAGAAGCTCGGAATGAAACATCAAAAATATTACTTGCATCATATTGTCAAATGCAATTACAAACACTTTCTTTATGAGAATCCAAAAAGGCGAAAATCGTGGGTCTGTCTAGGTGAACCATCGATGAGTACCACATGACAGAATATCCACCCAGGAAGATATTGCTGCACGTTAACCTGCACACAGGTCCGTATAATTAAGAATGAATTATTTATCGACCATAAAATTAGCGCATTATCAATTACAAGCACATAAAATGGTTTGAAGCAAAATACACTATGTAAACAAACAATTTAAAATATGTATTGACAACATTGCCTTAATTAGATTGAATTAGCATGCTTATGTGACGGTTGTGTACACCAATACGGCTATTTCAATAATTTTATTAAAATGCTTATCATTATACACTGGTGTTAAATGAATAAGCAAGTAAATAAACAAATCAACGTTGAATATGTTGCAATTTATTTACTAGCAAGAATTATTTTTAATGGTCTTCTAGATGTTTTTCAAGTAATTTAAATCTAAATATGCAAAGATAAAAAGCAACGGAAAATTATCGTCCGTTCGTATTATTGTACGAAGCGGTTATCAAGAATAGTTTCGCTTACACTTCAAGATCCCTTGGTCCGCGGTTCTTTACTTTTTGAAGATCTGACTTTATTTTATAATAATGTAGTGTGATATTACATTCTCACTATGCAGCTCGACAAATTGGTGATGAATTTTACACCAGTTATAGTTTTTTTACCTCCAAAAATTGGACACCATAACTCATCTTAGTGTTAGACATCTAGACGACATGCCATACTCATAGAGTGTCCGCGGGTACCATCTATAACTGCGGGGAGACAATATTATTGACAGTCTTACTACTAAAAAATATCTTTTTTACCTATTTTTGAACAGACAATAAAGAAAAACTGGAATTACTTAGACATCACAAAAAAAAAAAAGAGAAAAAGTTTTACAAAACTAACAAGAAGTTACTAAATGTACTGGTCTGAAATAAAAAAAAAACAGAAAAAGAAAAGAAATTTTAGTAAACGAAAAAATATTATCAATTGAAATAAAACTTAATTCAAAGCAGATATATGCATTAATAGGTCAAATAAAGAAAAAGCAGATTTTTTAACGAGCTACAGAAAAATAGATTAAAAAAATAATATTATAACGATGGGAGACCTTAATGAAAAAGGAGGAAACATAAACACAAAGAGAGGAAGAATTATAGACACACAAGAAGAATAAACAAGAAACGGAAAGAACGGAAATATAATAATAGAGGATGCATAGAAAATTACTTAATAATAATAATAAACTCAAAGATCTAGCGCAAATATATCCGCAAATATACGAGAGAGAACATGGCAAACAAGGAAAGTCAATAATAGAGTATTTCATAAAAGTTGAAATGAAAGAGCAAACGCAAACTGGAAATCTACAGTACAGAAAATTAAAATAAAAATGAATCCTGAAAACAATAAGAGAAATGAGAAATGTAGTAAAACAGATTAAAAACTACAAGCTAAGAATAAAGGTAATAAGAGTATCTTAGAAGCAGCTAAAGAGTGTTAGAGGATAGCAAAAATAGAAATTGGCACTAAAAAGACAACAGCATAATGGATAATGGAAAAAAAGAAAAACACACAAAAAAATACTTGGACTGACACGCATACAAAATTGTAAGTCAAAAACATGATAAAAACCTCAAAATAAGTTTCATGGAGAAAATTTGCAGTCAAAATGAAAGGAAATACACAGAAAATCAAAAACTAATGTATAGCACTTTAAAAAGATTAAAATAAAAACAATTATACTACAAAATATAAAATATAAACGGAATAATTTACTAACTAAAAAGTACAGTCACGTCTTAAGTAGAATACAAAGAGCAACGGGAGAAAGGAGACAAGTCTAAATACCAATTAAGAGTGAGAAAATACAAAGTTCTAAATATTGGTGCATGCTAGGTTAAGATCAGCTGAGTTTAAAAATTCAAGGATCAAAACGCACACCGCGCCGATTTTTGGATAGGCAACTCAAATTACAGAATTACAGAAAGAAGTGCAGAGGGTTGCAGCCAACGCAGTAGCGAAACCTTTAAATATGGATTCAGACGAATATCTCACAGATGAAGGGAAGAGAAAGAAACACAATGTAGATGAACTATTCAAGAGAACAAGAAGAACAATTAAGACACCGACAAAAGGGGAAGGAAGCAAAGACCCAATGGAAAAGCAAATGGGGGAAATGATGTCCCTAATGAAAAATTTGGCGCAGGATATAAAAGAAATAAAAAAAGAACAGCAAAATAGCAACAAAGAAACAAAGAAGTTACAAGAGATCAGGGGCTTAAGAAACGAACAAAGGGAATTCAAAGTCGAAATAAAAGAGCTAAAGGGAAGAAATGAAAAAGCAATGAAACAGATTGAAGATTTGAAAAAGGAAGTCGAGAGAGCAAATGAGAGAATGGAGAAAATGGAGGGAGAAAACATAGTCATACAAGAGCTAAGTGGGACCTCATCTGACCCAAAAATGCTAATAGAGGAAATGGAAGGATTTATTGAGAATGCATTGGGTGTGTCCATAAAAGTAGAAACGGTTAGAAAATTGAGAGAGGACATGTGCTTGTTGAATTGAATAGTAAAAGCGATAAGAGTATGATAATTCAGTGCAAGAGCAAACTACGGAACCAAAGCAAGAAAGTGCATAAAGGGTGTCCCAGAATTAACGCAAGATTTAAATTTGCCGCTATTTATGCAGTAAAGTGTTGACAAACCTAAAACAAAAACAAATCGACAGCTGACAATTTAGGGTTAGTAAAAATGGAGCGTTACACGATAGAAAAACGTGTCTTCATTATTGAACAATATTTCAAAAATAATGAAAGCTTGGCGGCCGCTGTTCGAAAATTTCATACAAAACATGATTGGAAGTGTTTTAATTTCGTCAACTGTGAAGAGATTAATTGAAAAATTCCGAGAGACAGGATCCGTTGGAGACGCCAAACACACTGGTCGTCTAAAAACAAGCCGTTCAAATGTCAACATCGAAGCAGTGCGTGAGAGTGTCGGTAACAACCCAGGAACCTTAATTCGGCGTCGTGGACAAGAATTGCAAATTTCAAGAAGCTCTCTACAGCGTATACTCACTAAAGATCTGTGTATCATTGCTTACAAAATTCAATTAACACAATAACTGAAACCTAATGACCATGCACAGCGAAGAGAGTTTGTTGACTGGATTATTGAGCATCAACAAATGGATGCTGATTTTTCGAGCAAAATCATCCTAAGCGACGAAGCACATTTTTATCTTGATGGGTTTGTTAATCGCCAAAATTGCCGCTTTTGGGGTTCTGAGAACCCACATGTGATTGTCGAAAAACAAATGCATCCACAACATGTCGCTGTTTGGTGTGGATTTTGGGCTGGAGGCATAATTGGACCATACTTTTTTGAAAATGAGGCTGGTCAAGCAGTGACTATTACTGGTGCTCGATATCGCGACATGATAACACAGTTCTTTTTGCCGAATTTGAATGATATTGATGTGGCCAATATGTAGTTTCAACAAGAAACACTTCAATTACTGCATGAGACATTTCCAGCTCGTGTACTCTCTCATTTCGGTGATCAGAATTTGCCCCCTAGATCGTGTGATTTAACACCATTAGATTTCATTTTATGGGGTTATTTAAAATCACAGGTCTATGTCAACAAGCCCACAACCATGCGTGCATTAAAGGAGGAGATTCAACGTTGCATCAACGAAATTCAGCCACATTTATGCAGAATGGTCATGGAAAATTTCGACAAACGAGTGCGTATGTGTATGCAAAGCCGTGGAGGCCATTTGCCTGATGTGTTATTCCATAAATAACCCTATCCTATGTACTTTATGATTCAATAAAAAAATTACAATCAAAAGACTAAAAACTGTGTTTTCTATTTAATTCAAATCTTGCGTTAATTTTGGGACACCTTTTATAAACGACGACCTAACACAAAATGAAAGAAAGATACAGAATATAATCAGAAGACAAGCAAAGGAGGAAGCAGCAAAAGGGAAAACGGTCAAGGTAGGATACCAGAAAATGATAAGCAATCAGGAGTTATGAACCTGGAACGGGAAATCGGGCAAGCTGGAAAAATACAACAAGAAGGAAAATGAACAATACCAAACAAGAACAAAAAACTAATAAAGGAAATAAAAATAGGGCAAGAGAAAACAGCGACGACAAAGGCAATTGATACAAGAGCAAACGATTACTCATGGGATAGAATAGGTACATGGAATGTCAGAAGCCTAAATGGCAAAGAGAAAGAATTAATTCAAGAAATTAAGAGGTATAAAATTGAAATAGGGGCGGTCACAGAGACAAAGAAGAAAAGAGTAGGAGAATTAATAATACATGACTACGGGCTGATATACAGTGGAGTAGATGAACGAGAAACAGCAGCGGCAGGGGTAGGGTGCCTGATAAGCCCGAAATACCTGACGAAGTTAGTAGAGTGGAAAGCAGTGAACAATGAAAGCAACCTTTGCAAGATACAATCAGGAGAAATTGGATGTAATAGTGGCATATGGGCCGGGAGAAAGTGATGCGAAGAGAGAAAAGGAACAATTCTGGCAAGAACTTCAAATCCTATATGAAGAATCAGACAATTCAACGATAATAATGGGAGATTTCAATGTGAAGAATTGGAAATGAGATTACAGGGAGGCAAGGGGCAATGGGAAGACATGGAGAGACTACAAGCAATACGAATGGGGAGAATTTAATTGATTATTGTTTACAGAACGGGTTAATGATACAAAACTCCCTATATCGACACAACGACTGTCACAAATATACTAGAGAGGAACCAGAGAGGAAAGACAGATCAATCATAGACTATATATTAACGGACGCAACCAATAGAAGAAGGATAAAGGATGTGAGAGTGTACAGGGGAGTAGAAATATCGTCAGATAACCACCTGTTAGTAGCAAAAATGGGAAACAAGAAAGAAAATGAAGAAGCGATAATATCAGAAAATAGAAGAAAGAAAGAAATAAGAACGATAAAGACACACGGACTACAAGACCAACGAACAAGAGAAGTGTATGCAGAACAGATCAGGAAGGGATACAAGAAGTGGAACAAGAGATAATGGAATTGAATATCAAAGAAATGTAGGGAAAGTTCAAAGAAATTATAAATAAGGCAGGAGAAATAGCCCGCGGGCTAACGACAACTGGAGGCATAAAGAAGAGAACAAGTTGGTGGAGTGAAGAAATTAAAGATATCATAAAAACAAAAAAGATAGCATGGAAAAACTATTTACAAAGGAAGAGTGATGTAGCGTATGAGAAAGTATAAGAAAGCGAGGAAAATAGTAAAGGAAAAGGTAAAAATAGCTAAAGCTAAGGAATGGGCAGAATTTGGGACCAAAATGGAAAAGGATAAAGGGGCCAACCAAAAGCTATTCTACAAGACCCTAAAGAACATAAGAAATAAAGGAAGAAAAATCAGGTCTAAACAGGTTATGGACAAGGATGGAAGGATACTAATGGAGGATGAAAAAATTATGGAAAAATGGAAGCAATACTTTCAGGATATGCTAGAGGGGGAAGAGGTGACTGACGAGAAAGCGAAAGAAGGAACACAAAAAGAGGAGAAATTCGAAAAAGCGAGAAAAAAAAGACAAGTGGACGAAGCAAGTAACGGGATCAAGTGAGAAGAAATCGAGAAGGCAATACGAAAGCTAAGAAATTGCAAGACCCCAGGCATAAAAGCAGAATTATTGAAGGGAATGGGTGAAGAAGGAATGGAGTTACTACAAATAATTATAAATAAAGCGTGGATAATACAAACAAGGAATAGAAAACTGCGGTAATATTTCCCATTTTCAAGAAGGGTAATCAGAAAGATTGCGCAAGTTATAGAGGGATATCGCTGCTCTGTACATCATGCAAGGTATATGAGATGATTTTGGAGGCAAGGCTAAGGAAGGAAATGGAAGGAAAGTTTCATGAAGCGCAAAGTGGTTTCAGACCTGGATAATGCACACAAGACCACACATTCACACTGAAAATATAATACAAAAAATGCTACCGTACAACAAAGAAATATATATATATATATATATATATATATATATATATATATATATATATATATATATATGTTGTGTAGATATGGAAAAAGCATTCGACAAGGTGGTGAGAAACAATATATGGGACATATTGAAGAAAAATGGGACAGCAATGGAGTTGATAGAAGCTATAAAATCGCTATACAATAACAATATGGAAACCAAAAAATTTAGAACTAAAGAAGAAGTAAGGCAGGAAGGAAATTTGAGCCCACTGCTCTTTATCATTTTTATGAATGAGATAATCAAAAAAGTAATTGGTAAAAGCAAGAAACTGACGGTGGGATATTATAAAATGAAACCAGTGGAAATGAGTGAGTGCGTGTTCACGGACGACATAGCAATATTGGCAGATTCGGACACGAGGCTACAACATAATGTGGACCTATGGGTTAAAGAACTGGACAAACAAGGAATGAAAATAAACATAAATAAAACAAAGGTAGCAGTGATAACAAATAATAACGTGAGAAAAATAAGCATAAAGATTAACAATCAAAAAGTAGAACAAGTAAAAAGCTTAAAGTACTTGAGAATTACCATAGAGGAAGAAGGAAGACAAGAAGAAGAAATAAATAATAGAGTAACAACAACGGCAAAAATCTTCCATAGTATAAGAAAAGGGTTTATTAAAAAAGCAGAAATCAGTAACAAAACAAAAATGACAACTTACAAGACCATATACCTACCGACGCTGATTTACGGATGCGAAACTTGGGTTCTGACAGAGAGACAATACCAAAAGATACAGGTCCTAGAAATGCAGTACCTTAGGAAAGTGGCTAAGGTCACAATAATGAATAAAATAAAAAACGAAGAAATAAGGAAAAGATTGAATACAGAAAGATCATCGAGAGGACTCAGTTAAGATGGTGGGGGCACATGAGAAGACTGAGCGAAGAAAGACAAACCAGAAAAGTAAGGGAGGCAAAATCCATTGGGAAGAGAAAGAAAGGTAGACCAAGGAAGACGTGAGACGGAGAGGTGGCGAAGATATTGAAGGCAAGAGGAATCTCAAGAAAGCAGGCTGAAACATCAGCAAGGGACAGGCCCAGATGGAGACAAATAATAAAATTACGAAATAAGTTTGAGTGAAAGGTAGACTAGTGTAGACATAAACGGGAGGGAGATAGCTACATGCAATATGGAAAGAAGAGCTTTATTATTTATTTTAAGTTATGGTAATTGTGATATTTGGATTTAATTTAATTTAAGGAAAGCTGTATTCTCTACACCTAACGGTAGAAGAGGTATAGATTATATATATATATATATAAAAAAAACAGAACGTAATGAAAAACTAAAATCAACACAGAGTATAAACAGAACAATTTTGGAAAGACAGCAATAACAAAAAAAGAACTTAAAAACAAAAAAAAACAAATGTTGAAAGCTAGATGCAATTGAATTTCTCCCACATCTTACCCACTCGCCAGACTTAGCGCCTTCCAATTTACACTACTTCAGGTAAACTTCCCGAATCGTAGGCGGTTTTAAAACTTAAGGAGCGGTATATGAATAGTTAAGATTTGTGGTTTGGTAAAAATAATTGGTTTATACGTGGAAAACTACTAATAACTAATTAAATATGAACTATTGAAAGAGAAAGCAAAGAAACCAATTTGGCAATAAATGAGATTATTAGAACTATTAACCAAAATGTGTGCTAACTTACATAATTTGATCTGCATTAATGACTTCAAAACGATGGAAAGTGGTCGCTAATATAATTTCCATAGCTTTAGGAATAATTGTGGCGATAAAGTTTTGTTTTATTTTAACAATTTGTTTCGAGTCTTTTTATGTATATTGAAAAATATCACGTACCAGGGCGATTTGAAAATTAAATGGTTGCCCATTTTTGTTCAGTTGTACATAAATAAGAGTCGAATTAAATGGATTCTGTCATCAATACTTCCGTAAGTTGTTAAATGAGAGCAATTTGTTTCTTGTAGTAAGAAAAAGAGTACCGACATAATATATTAGGAGTTATAATGTTATTAATAATATAACGTAATGAATTGCAATATAAATTTTAGATATATCGCACTTTGTCATCCAAAATGAATGAATTCGCCAAGTTAGACCCTCATATGTTAATCATCATCATATCATGGATTTTGTCAGTGATTTATGGCGTGTCAACTATCTTCTGACCTTCAGATTTTACGTTTTATTGTTTTATTTTCCAAAACAAACATCACAAATTCTAATTTTATTGATTTTACACTGTCATTCGAAACGCTTGCCTTTAAGTCGAAATGATTTGAATCCATAGAATACTGATCTGTAAAATAAATTTATGGACACATATGCAGTTGTTATTGTCGTTTTCTCTGAGCATGCAAAATGAGTTACTCATGAGTAACTCGCGCTCTTTATTTTTTTTACACATAGATAACAGTCACAATCTTTTTTTAATTTTTCATTAATTTAATTGCTTCAGTAGCACATAAGTAGGCAAATAAAGTTTGTAGCGCGATATTCATTTGCTTGCCAAATTTCAACGTCTGGCCAAAGAACATCACGGTAAAAAACTGTAGCGTGTTACTTCTTGATCCTCCTCTGTATTAAATGCAATACTAAAATCGAGTTTCCTCTAGCAGGTATTTTACATGCATAAATATATCGTTAACACAGTTCTTCCACGTTTGTTACTTTAAATGTCAACCTTCAATGATGACCAACATTTGGTTTACTTTTTTTTCTGGGAAAGCTAAATGAAGTATTGTAAAGTCCTCTTGAAATTGAAAACCTGTTTTAAGCTGCGTTTCGCATGTGATTAAATAGTATTAATTTTTTCTTAAAATAAGAGGTTTTTTGTTATACGGAATATTAATTTTTTTATTATTCAGTAAGTTTTTAGAATGATGTTATACAAAAAGGGCATTAGCCTACTCTACAACTCTTTGATATTCTTTTTCATTTTCTGGCTTAGCCCTGTACCTCTGCAGTCCACATCTTCACCTCATTTCTCACCGAGCCGTCTTATTAACCGTTTCCTTTTGGTTTCTTCTGTTGCACCATTTTAATGCTTTTCATTATTGTACTCTGTATACGTGACGTAACCATGTCAGACTTTGGTTGTTAATTAAAACCCTAGTGTCCAGTTCGTTGTAGATTTTTTGTTTCTTATTTTTATTCTTTATTCTTCTTTATTTTTACATGCCTCTCCCGCCTGAGGCAAACATTACAATACCAATAGACCAACCGAAGAGTACCTTGCTACTCCGCTCTAATATATCAAGCTCCTCAAGAAAAATGCCAAAGCAGTAATCTACAACTCTGACAGCTACGTTACGTAAAGATGTACTTGAAAAAAAGAAAACAAGGACAGGTGTGAATAAAAGAAAGCTAAACGAGAAAAAATTTAAAAATAAATAAAAGCTGAAAACAAAAAGAAAGAAGGTTCTAAAAAATCTTTCACCTAAAACCTCCTTTTGAGATTCTGAAATTGAAAATATACAACTTAAATCTGAAGAAGAGGTAAATCTAATCTTGTCGATTTTGAAAACAAAAGCCGAAATTAAAGACATGTACTCTGTAACGAATTCGAAAAAGGAGAACTAGGTTTTGATGGGTTCTGTGCTGGCTGCGGTTTATGCAGCATGCAGCGCTGCCTATAAAGCATAAAATTTTATTCGGAACTTTTGTTTCCGATATTTTTATTTATCTAATACAGTTTTTAATTGTTATTTTTGGTACATATAAGTTCGTGCCCAATATCAAACTTTTTTATTTTTGGGGGTTATTTCCTGTTGGCAATTGTAATAAACATATTTTAATCACTTTTCAAGATGGCTGACACTGATTACAAGATTACAAACAATGAGCATTGGGTTTTGTTACGACGTTATTAGTAGAAACGTCTGACCACAAGAGATGGTGCTGAGATAATTTGCAAAGTTGAAGGCAAGAGACCAGTTGCTCAACTAAGAGTGGCCAAATGGTTGAAGTGCTCCAACAAAGATTTAATCTTAAAGACTCGTTCTGGTCGGTTATTAAAATTGAACAACAAGATTTTTTGACAATCAAGCGAACTGAAATTTAAAAAAGAAGTAGATTTCGTAAAATCAGTTCCGCGTCAAAGCTCTTTCGGCAAGATCTAAGTGTGATGGAAATTTAGAAGAATTTGAATTTTGTGCCGAATGGTAGCATCATCAACGCCAAACTCTGTTGCCAGCATTTGGTACACGATAAGCTAAAAGAAAAGTGTTTGACTCTGATCCGACGAAAGTGCGCTTCAGTAGAACAATGACAAACCGCGCACGGCCAAAAAGACTAGAAGGAGCTGGATAACGTCGAAGTTACTAGCAAAAGTGGGTAATTGAACAAATTGACATGTTTCGCAAATTTCTACAAAATCTGAATTTGTAACGATACAGGTTTAAGGCACTAGCAAATGAACAACAATTGACATAATG
This sequence comes from Sinelater perroti, assembly GCA_036346155.1. Lineage (NCBI taxonomy): Eukaryota > Metazoa > Arthropoda > Insecta > Coleoptera > Elateridae > Sinelater > Sinelater perroti. The sequence goes on along the minus strand of JARFIY010000046.1, from coordinate 431,295 downwards.
CATACTCAATGATAATTGTCCAAAAAATCTGGGTACCATCAAAGTTCAAAGTTTAGTGCGTATCCATTCCCCCTCTTTCCCCTACTATCGCTTTGTATATCTTTAACTTAATTGTTCTTGATAGTAGGCCTGATTTATAGAGATGAATATTTTGAAGTAAATAATTACATATATTTGCTGCTCATATTCTCGTCTATACATTGTAAAAGGGATGTCTGAAAGTGATTCCCCCGTAGGATACCCCGCACTATCGCTTCTTTAGTCAGTATCATAAGGTCAAGGTAAAATGTAGTCTTGTTCGTTGCGCACAGATTATTATCAAGTTTCAAATTTTAAGAAGCCTTTAGTCACAATATGAAAATTACACCCTCAAAAAAAATCAAGGGTATTCATGGCATAAAGAGTATTTGACAAGACGATAATCAATTAAAGATGAAGATCACTAACGTTTCCGTGTTTGCGTTGTCCACCACCTTATAAAGGCTGACAGCCGATTAGCGGTTATTGAAAATTTCACTGAGGTCGGAATAAGCTGCGCCAGTACTCATGAAATCCAAAACATTACTTTGCTTCACTGTACCTCCCTATAACTACTTGGTAAACAGAGAATTGGCGACGATGTTGCTGTTGAAATGTTCATACGCCATATATCTTAACCATCTTAATTTTAGGATAGCGAGATAAAATGTGTTTCGAAGCCAAGAGATTGTGTAAAAAATTAAATTTGAGTTTTCGTCTCCTTATGATGCTTCAATAAATTTTGATTTATATTCGATTAAGTCTATGGCAGCAAATTGGTTAGAAAATATAATCAAAAATTATAAAAGTATGCCATTGCCAAGTAACAGACCATTTACGGCCATGTTGACTTCGTACGTACGAACGAAGAAAAGTTCTAAAAATAGGCCTTTCACATTTCTCACAATTTTTTCGCCATCCTTACATTTTCAAACATTTTTCTCACATTGGGCATTAAAACAATTTAACTAGAAACACAATGTTTAGAAAATGTCAAAAAACTCATATTTGCTCTTCTAAAGTACAAAACAAAGCAAGTGAGCGATCATTGAAGTTGCGGCACGCTAAGGACGTAAACATGTGTAGCTGTTATCAATTCGTGTACCTAGCACCGATTAATTTGGTTAACGGAATGGTAATTTGTGCCGGTCATGATGACTCAATGATAACAAGTTCACCGGCTCCCAGTGATGGATCTCCAGCAGCAACACAGAGCTGCCGCTGCTGCTATTAATGTCAAGGTATAAAACACAACATCAAAACACCACAAAATGAACTGGCGTAAATTACTAGAACACTCAAAAAGTACGAAGTAAAAAAAATACTTAGATGATATGTTCAAACTTTGCAAACTGTCGTCCAGGAATTTGAAAGAAAGTCGGTATAACCTGAAGCAAACCACAATCGTCATCGGATTAGGTGCAATGTGAAACAGATGATGATGATCTGGTGAACGAAAAATATCTCGATGTTTCAAGTGAGAATGTGCAAATAAACAAAACTAAAGTAAGAGGAAAAATATAATTGACATAGCAATATCACCTTTGCAACCGAAAACAGCCTAAAAAATCAGCACTATCAAAATAAAACAATAAAATTCTGAAACTTCCACCAATTATTATCCTACAGAAAAATGGGATTACTTTTAAACTAAATAAAGAAACAAAAAAAAACGTACAAAATGTCTGATGCAAACAGGGGAGAATGATCGATTTACAGAAATTAAAAAGAAAACTAAAAAACTTTTTTAACTATATTCAGGATTGGTTTCGCTAGTGGAACACTAGCAAAGAAGATTTATAAAAGCAAGACCATTTAAAGAATAGTGCGCCCCTGAAAAAATTTTAATTGATCTTGTAGTATATCAACTGGTAGCAGTGGAATGATACTAGAAGATTTTGCCGGAACGCTCCTAGATGTGTCATATGCACAGAAAAAATCAAAGGAAGAAAGGCCAAAGCGTTATAACTGTAATAAGTCACACCTTGTATGAAGTAATCAAGAGCTAAAAAAACTGCATAACAAAGCTACCAGTAAGGTTTCAAAAATCTAGAAAGTACGACGAAAACCAGAAACAACGTGTTAGCTCTACCACCCGAACTGAACAGGGTTATGCAAGAAGAGTACATAACAAACCAGCTACAAAACTTAATGACCTCAGCATCGAGTAAAATTTCAGAAGATACTGAAAAAATGAAATAAAAAAAAGAAAAATAAATTCATCAAACATGGGATAGAAAACCTTAAAACCCCAAAATGACTAATCTAGTAGTAATGAAGTAGAATGCTAATGGGTTAAAAGACCACCTGGACGAGTTCCAGGTAGCCCTATTTATACAAAAAATTGATATATGTCTCACATCTAAGGCACAGTATATAAAAGAAGATTTTCTGAGCTACGAGACTAAGGGTGAAAGCGCTAACGTCATCAAGACAAATTTTAACTTAAAATTAGCTTTTTCTTTTCTTATATGACTGATTTTTACATATAAAAGTGCGCATTAAGGAACATAGTTTTTACATTATTAGGTGATTAATTTAAATTTCCTTAAGAACAGATGCACACCAGTACATACGTCAAACTATGAAGGCAAAATGGTGATCTGAGATCATTGAAGAGTTCTTAAAATGTATCGAGAATGGCGACGATATAAGGGCAACGGCTTGTAGCCTCAATATTTTGAAGTAACATTGAAAAACGGCTGGAAGATTTGACTTTTGGACCCTTCAAAGCATATTCTAAACGTATCTACCTAGAAGGAAAACAAACCTAAGCTTGTTAACTCTGCAGTCATAAAAGTTGCCAATGTGCAGCTTTTCGAAGACTGGGATCTATCCATTCCATCCTAATAATTTTGAAGACGCGTTCTGTGCTACTCCAACTTAGCCAACTGCTATCATACTCAATACAGCCAGAGATAGAAGTGCTGCTGTTACCAAGTAACCTCAAAAAAGAAATTTTATCAGCGAGTTGCAAGAAGCAGCCATAGAGCCAAAAAAAGCAAAAAGACTTACCGGCAATAACTATCCCTAACAAATTAGGAAACTAATAGCAAAAAAAGAAATGGCAAAACACTAGAAGTCCGGGTGGTAAGATGACCTTGAATAGGTTGCCAGCCATGATCAAAAATAAGTTCAAGAGTTTAAAGAGACCTCTATACGAAACTTGGCAACAGAATACTTTCTTTGAAAGACCACCAAAAAGATAAAAAATCCGATCATCTTGATGTCACCAATATGTAAAAGAAAAATTTGGATAAGAAGCAACCAGGAAAATCCAATATTTTTGTGAAACATTTAGAACACGTTCTAACTATACGAAAATCGACAAGTGGATTGGGAAGAACAACCTGCGATAGGACATGGAGAATATACTTAGCCAGAAGTAATGAAATAGATCAAAACCAAAATTTTCCTCCTAATACCGATTCGGTTTTCGAAAAACACATTCTGCAATCGATCAAATGCATTGAATTACGGGCATAATCGAACTTAAAGAAAAAAAAGTGCGCAACTGAGTTTGATGGTATGAGCATGATGGTATGTTCTTCAAGATTGGCACTCCCATCGGTGAGTACAATCAGCTACTCAGATCGTACCTATCCGAAAGATTGTTTTGCGTGAAACAATATTTCGCGTATTCTGAACTTACCGATTAAAGCGGAGTGCTACAAGGTAGTGTGTGAAGGCAGGTGTTTTACCTAATGCACACTAGAGACTTCTTCAAACCAAACGAAGTCTTAATAGCATATTTACAGACGATAGACGCAAATGTGAATGGTGCGACTAATAAACTACAAGAAGCTCTAAAGTGTGTGTATGCCTGGGCTAAAAATGGCAGATTAAACTTAATGAAACTAAGTCTAATCGTGTCCACAACCAGTACAGTTACAGTAGCAATTAGCAAGCCAGCGTTCCTCACTGCAACTCAACCGACTATCTAGGAATGATATCGAATGCAGGGCTCAGATGTAACGAGCACGTAAGTAAAAAACGGCCCGAATAAGAAATAAAACACAGGAAATTATACTGATTTATCGAAAGAAAATCTGTTCTTCCCACCTACAACTTGGTATTATTGTATAACCAAATTTTAAAATGTGGGGGGGTAATAAGTCAGAAAATTTAAGGGCAATTCAGAAATTGTGTATTCATCTAAGAAACTTGTTTATATAGAATATATTTCTTCTTCACCTCTATCTATGTAAAATATAATCAAAGGTCACGTGAAACATTTTTTTATTTATGTTGATTTATACTTTGCAGATCAACATCCACCTGGTGTGTCTTCCCCATGTGCATAAAAAAAGTTCTCAACATCTAACCAGTTTGTTGGATTTCTACCAACAGGTGGTACTGATGAGTACATTCATCGACTTCCCAGTCTAAGCCCACAGTGTACTGTGATGACAAGAGAAACAACTCATGAGGAGTATGACAAGACTTTTATTCGCCTAAGTTTATTTTATACTTTACAGAGGATATATTGAAATGAAGTCCAAATAAGAGTACACATCATGGGTCAGTTCTTTTGCAAAAAATAATTAGAACGTAGTTAAACGAAGCTTAAACAACTATTTTTGTACTGCGCCTTATAGTGTTTACAAACTTTCAAATGGTAGCTGAAACACTTTCTCCTTCAGTTAAGACTTGCTGTGAAGTAATTTGATTTAAATGTAACTGGCCACTTATAACTAATTCGTTCTAATTATACAACTATAACCTGCTAGGCATGCATAGACGATTATCACCACGCCTTGCTCAAAACAACTTCAATTATGCTAATTTATTCAAATCCATTATACAATTCTAAGCTAAACAACAGCTTGCATTTGCAAATCCCCAAAATTTATCGTTTTCTCGTTATTTAAACATTAAAAGTCGTTAATGACGTCGCATACCAGGATTTTGATAAGTTATCCCCATTGAAACATTGAGCAACATAAAAGTTGTTCCTAGTTGCCTTGTTTTTACAGCAGGTGATTGATTGCTGTATTTATTTCACAAATTAAAGATTTATTATCTGTAACACCTACAATGCTTTTAAGATAATGTTAACATAAAAATCTGCCATTAACAATTAAAAACGTAGTTGCAAAATTGTTTTAGTGTAGTTCTACATGAAATGCCTCTAAACTGAAGGTGAGTTTCTAAATTTAGAAATCAATAATGAATGTTTATATTAATGGCCATGGCAAAGCTATAATTAATAAACTCGATTAGGCTGCATTATTAACCATAAGAAGCAAATCCCCACGTCTGTAGAGGAATTTTTCGCCGCAGATTGGTGGTTTATATCAACAACAGTCCCACCGCCCCTCCATAAAGCGCCGCTCAAGACCGGCGGGATCGCAGCCTGATAGAGTATCTGCAGCTTACCATCAAACTGGTTTATGTACCCACAGACAAACCAAGGCCTATCCGCTGAAAGACCATTTATAAAGCCCCAAGCGGGAGCCGTGACTTACTTTGGCCAATTTCGCCCCGACGTCAATTGCTACCGGTGAGGTGCAGCATGATCGCGCACATCGCAGCCCTCGCGTCGCTCCTGGTGGTCGGGAGGTGCATGTTACGTGAGTACGATTTTAAATTTTTGTTTTGAAACCTGAAGTGAAATCGGCGTGCTGAACGGCCAGCCTCGAGGCCTGAAACTGGTTGCGATAATAGAGTTTGAGGCTAAACGCGCACGGCAAAAATGTCACTTGTTCAATCGATTGGGCTGGTTCGATACCCGACCGTGATCAAGTTGTAGGCGCCGCTTGCGAAACCGACTTCCTCATGCCTCTCTGCAGCGCACTCGAAATGGACCACCTGAAATTTCCGTTTCACTTTCAGCCAGCTACATCAAAGTGTGCTCCCGCAAGGACCCGGACCTGGCCGGGTGCATCAAGACCTCGGTGGAGCAGCTGCGCGCCAAGCTAGAGCATGGCATTCCGGAGCTGGACATACCCTCCATGGAGCCTTTCCGCCTAGACGCCGTCAGCTTCAACACCTCCTCGCAGGGCACTCACCTGGCCACCAACGTCACCAACCTCATGGTCTGGGGGGCGTCCAAATTCGACATCCTGAAAATCAGGTAATGGCACTCCTCGTTCTTCAGTGTATTTATATAAACGAACTGAAACATAAAAAGTTGTTAGCATTAACATTTAACAGAGAAGTAAAAAACACAACAGAGGCGTTACAAAACTACAGATAAATTCAACTTTAGAGAACGATAACCACCTTTCAAAAAACCCATGGAGTATTGGAAAAGGTCAGTTTTTCAGTCATTCTCAGATTGATGTCTAATCACTTGAGCCCGATCAAAAAAAAAACAAGGCCTCCTCAACTCTTACATGTGAATTAGAAAAGCAACTTTGGTTAAGAAATTTCAAATTAAAGAACTTAAATGTGAAATTTAGATAGTGCGCTATTTTAGGCCCACAATAAGTGAAAAGAAGCACAACTTCATCTTCGAGGTCAACATACCCCAGCTGTATATCCAAGGAAACTACGAGGTCGACTCCAGGATATTGCTGGTCGAGATCAAGGGCAATGGACCGTTCAACGCTAACATAAGTACGTTTCAAATTAACTCCTCGCAACAATCTCGCTATTTGTGACCTTTTAGCCGACTACCACTTCGAGTGCCTGATGAAAGGCCACAAGGTGAAGCGGAACGACAACAACCACCTGGAGTTCGAGAAGATGGACTGCAACCTGGTGATAGGCAAGACGTCCATTCACCTGGAGAACCTGTTCGAGGGCAACCCCGTGCTCGGCAGGGCAACCAACGAGGTCATCAATGAGAACAGCGACGTCTTCTTCGACGAGATCAAGCCGAACCTGCTGAGCTCGCTGCGGCAGAAGTTCACCGACATCGCGAACAAGATCACGCTGCACTTCAAGTACGAGGATTTGTTTCCGTAAACCGTCTCAGTTGAGTATGTAACAGGCGACTGTCAGAGGTTATTACAGATTCCTAGTAGTGTAAGGGCATTAGGGAAATGAGAATCGGCAGTATTTTTGTCTTAAACAAGTGTAAGGTAGTCTTAGATATCTTAAATTATTTTGTGTACGACAAATTTGTTTAATTATTGTAAATATAAATTTTAACCACTTAAAAGTAAAAAGTAGATATTAAATTGCAAATTAAAACAAAGGTTAAATAGGTTAAGACGGCGTAATCTAAATCGCCACAACATTACCCAGAAACAGTTCCACTCGGCCGCTGTTTCCGGTTCTTCATTATGGAAACTCGTTCCATAATTCTTCCTGTACGCAATCGAACACAACGAAAGTGTATTGCAACGAAACGTGCAACAGTGAAAGCATAAGCTGAAGAGCCTTGACCTTGAGCCACGCAACGAAGATCGAGTGCATCTAGGTCAGCTAGAGACTTCTGGCGCACTCAAGATCGATAGCAAGGACATACGAATATGAATATTAACTATTTTTTGATTTGGTTTTCATGTATAATAAAAAGTTTAACCATGCACAGGAAAGAACAATACGTTTTATACTTGCAACTTTGTAATGTCAGAAAAACAACAGTTCCCAGCACCCACAAATCAATATCCATACTAGCTAGAGTGAAATTGCCAAAAATATTCAATGACAGAATCGTTGAAGAAAAAATACCCCTAAAAAGCATAGCATATACATCAAATTGATTAGCCCTTGACCCTCATCAGAATTTCTATCACCATGTACGCCGAACAATCGTCCTCTCCATGTTTTGTCTTTATAAAAAGTGTTAGGAGTATAATAAAGTACTAGAAAGAGTCAAATATGAAAACCGAAATAGTTAAAACATTAACTAAAGTTTCCTAAAAATGCGTCTAAGATTATAAATAACATTTTTTTACCTAACAGACTAATAAAACACTTGAGAAAAAAAGCAATTGGCGGAGAAAAAAATTTAGGCGATATGGTTATCATAATTTAAGCTTAGAGTCGTTAAAAAAATTCAATATCCGGCGCAATTCTAACTTATTAATATGACCGACGTTGAAAAGCTCCAGAGGTCAGAAAGAAACAAGTAAATAAATGATAACAAAATCGGAATGTGTCCCTATATACTTAGAAATTAGTTTTAATTCCGAATTCCAAAATGTATCGTATCTCAATCACCACAATCCTTCCCCTCGATTAAGATCTTGATAAAAAATATTGCAAATTCTAAAGACTGAAATAAATAAATATAAATTTGGTTAATCCATCCCTCTTTTTGTTTTTAGAGTCTTCGAGACTCTTTATACAAACTAAACATTGTTTCCTGAGTTATACATTGACCTTAAAACCCATCGCTATTGATCACAGAGTTGGATTATAATTCAGACAAAAACAAATGAAAGCCATTCTGGGTACAATTCGTCATCTCTAGAACCATCATCTCAACTTCAATTTCTTGAACCTTCGATAGTCTTCCACGATGAAATGCAGCTGGAGGACGATATTTTTATTTGAACTAACTAAGGCCTATTGAATGCCAGTTGAACTATCATTTGATTTTTTAATCTACAACTTAGGTATCAGCAAATTGTTACTACTAAATAAAAGTATGACAAGAATCTATCACAAAGCACCATATCCTGGTTGCTTAAAAACTAACTTGCTGAGAAAGCACTTTAGATGGTCATATTGTACTCCTTAGCTCCCAGAGATTTTTTTAACTAACTACAAGAAATATCTAACTAAAATCCGTTCAACGAATACATATAGTAATATTTAAGAATTCGTTTATTACACGCTACTAACACAATTCTTTTCAATCCGTGTATGAGTTTTGCTCAAAAATTTTAAATAGTCATATACCAAAGCTAATAATGCAAAGCAGAAAGTAAGATATCATTCGCCTTATTGTATAACTAACATCAATATAAAGTTAAATTGTCAAAATTTTGTTCTAAGCTGAAGAGAGAACAAAAAGTCCTAAAAATAAAAATCACCTTTAAATAACAAAACTCTTTAGTAATTAAACGTTTCACTATAACTACTGTTCAAAAACTTTCCCTCTAACCTTCTGTATTATACTGAAGTTTGTCCATCCAAGTTTAAAAAATGTTGAAGCTAACCAGAAAATAAGTAAAAGATTTATAAGGTACTTTAGAACACACTATCAGTTTGAAGTAAAAAATGTTAAAAGTAGAGACCCTTTTTTGCGCACTTACGGGCACTGCAGCCTCTAGGGCTTATTGTGCCGACTAACATGCACTTATTCTAGGAACATTCACACACACCCATGGGTTGAGCGAGAATGAAACTCGCGCGCGCCGGCTAGAGGGCAGAGCCAACTGGTTGAACCATCTGAGCCATCGCGTCCCCAGTAGAGACACTTAAAACAAGTATAAAGGGAAAGAAAAATGTCGAAACATTAAGGAAAGCTGGATCTTGAGAGAGAATTAATGAAAAAGATATTGCAAGACTCAGTAGAAAAATAGACAGCTAAAAAGCCGAACAAAACCAAGCAGTGAAAACCATTTCTAAGGACATTAAAGCAGTTTTTAAAGAAGGTGCATCAATAGGAAGACAGAGAAAATATATACTTAAATATAGTTAAACATTTTGTTTCCATCTTTCTACTCCAGCCTCTGTTAAATCTTCTATTACTGCTTCCAGCCATTTCTTCGGTCTACCTCTCTTTATCTTCCCTCCTTGGGCTAGTAGTACTTTTTTTGGAATTCTATTTGGCTGCATTCTTTCCATATGTCCCAATCACCTGACTCTTTGGGCTTTTTGTGTTATTATTAGTTTTCCATAAATTTCTATTATTTTTTATTGGTTCGTTATCTCCAGTTCCCTTTGTTATCCCTGATTCCTCCATAAACACTCTTCAATATCTCTCTCTCCCAGGCTTCTAATTTCTTTGCCTCCTCTTTGTTCATTATCCACAATTCAGCACAGTACAGGACGTTGTGCATATTAATGTCCTCTATAACATTTTAATGAAGAGACTTTAGATTACTACATATGGTGGTATCCCTTTTCTATTCTGTATTTCTCATTTTTCCTTTATTATTACTTCCTCTAATTAAATTACTTGACTTCTTCGTAGACTCCTTCTTTAAAATCTCGATATCCTATGTTTGACTTTTATTATATTTTCATTATTTTTTTTGTGTGTTCTTGACCTCTCTTCGTTTGCTTTTCTTTCTAATTTTGAATACTTTTGAGTTCCTCCACTGATCTGCTTTAGCGCCACGTCATTCAAACATTGCGTTCTACTTGATATACAATCCCTTGTCTTTAATCTGACTTTTCTTTTATCTTGGTAAAATTTTAATTGATGGTTTTGTGATGTTCCTCACCTTGTGCAAGTCTTGTCTTCATTCCTTTATCTTCTATTCTTTTAATTTGCCTTTATGAATTATTTAGCGCCATACAAACTAGTCAGATTATTTTCTTTATATCTGTTTTTTCATTCCTACATACTTTTTGTTTATAATTCTGTCGCTTTTGAATTTAAAGTTTAATGTGGCTGTAAATCTTTGTACAATGTTTTTTCCTTTTCACAATTTGATCTGTTGTGGTTCTCCTTCTCAATCCTACTTTGTTCAACTTCTGTGTACTCTTCATTCTCTATAATCTAATTGTTTTATATTGTGTCGGTATGCAATTCTCTAAATTACTACATATGGTGGTATACTTTTATATAAGTGGTCGTGACTGTTCTCTCCACCAGTCTAGGCATTCTTTCGTTTTTTTATACTTTCTTTATTATATCTGTTAACCATAACAATAACAGTAGACTCCTTCTTTTCAAAAATGCTGATGGTACGCCATTTTCCCCGGAACTTTTATTTTTTACTAATTTAATGATTATTTCTTCTACTTTTTGTTTTGTTGGCTCTCTTACATTTTGTTCTTCTTCTTCTATTTTTACTTTCCTTAACCTATAATAAGGAAAGTAATGTAATCGGCGGAAATTTGACCTACCCAGTTTTTCACATTTCTGGACGAATTATAGCCTCAGGACACCAAAAAAGTTGGTTTTAGCCATTGGTCCGTGTGTGTGTGTGTGTGTGTGTGTCTGTCGGTCTGTCAGTAAACAGGATATCTCGAGAACCGTAAGAGCTAGAGACTTGAAATTTGGTATGCAAGTTACTTGTAGGTAGGGGGCGCAGTGCGAAGCTTTTGGTAAAAATCGGCAGAGCCGTTTCGTCGCAAGGTCGCAAAATCGGTCGCAAAGCGGCCGCGAATCTAAACGGTTGAAGATACAAAAAATTTATGAGAATAAAAATGATTTGTTATCATGCGATAAATATGAATTTAAAATAAAAGTTGGTAAAATAGGAACTCGAAAAAAAATTGAAGCTCAGGATTTTTAATATAACGGGTGTTCATAAAATGTTTCGCGAAATTTATATTACCGGATAGACCAGACCGAGACGAATAAAAAATTACAATGAAATTTTTTGATCCGAGGTCAAATAAATAAGTTATAGCCGATTAAAAATTAATTAAATGGAGCAATCACAGCGCGCTCGGAGAGCTACCGGGCCGACTGCGGGAGAACGGGGGGGAGCACGCAGGCGATAATGGCGAAGGCTGTGCGGCCGAGCTCGCACGGTTACCTTCAGTGACGTAGCAAAATTTTAAATACTAGTCAATTATTGTCTTGTACTGTTTATTTTAATCAGCTTTCGAGTGTTGGACTCGTGCCTCGTCCTTTTTTAAATTAATAAATTTTTAGACGAGAGCAGCGCAGGGCCGAGACGATGGACTCGCGCCTCGTCCTTTTTTAAAATAACAAGTTCCGGGACGAGAGCAGCGCAGGGCCGAGATGATGGACCCGGTATAACATATAATAATAGGATAAGGAAAGTCGTGTGATGTTCACACCAGATTTTTCTTTTATGTCCCCTACTAGCTCTCCTTGCTCGTTTCTACAGTATTCCAGCGACCCCACTTTCTTTTGTTTGCTTTTTTTAGCTGCTTGATAAAAATTTCTTATCTTGCAAATTCTTGTCTAGTGCTTCTTTCTTTCTTCTGCATATTCTTTTAGCTGCTGCCCTCTTTTCCTCGTAAATTATTTTATTTTTCTGTTACTTCCTTTAGATATCCTGGCTTTGTTTCTTTCCTCACAACTTTTTTTACAGTCGTTGTCATACCAATCTTCTCTATTTGTTCTTTAAGGTTGTTTTAGCAGCTGCTGTGCTGTCTTTGTCAAGGTTTTTTCCACTATTTCCCATTTTTTTTTGTACTGGTGGTTCTTCCTCCAACTTTTTTGTAACTTCTGCTTCAAATTTTTTCTTCATCTCCAAATCTCAAGTTGTTTTATATTGGTTCTGTTTATGCTGTTGATCTTCCTTTTAGGTTCACCTGGTAATTCTTGTCTTAACTTTATTAATACCAAAAGTGGTCCGTGTCTGCGTCTGCCCCACCATAGCTTCTGCTATCTGTGATGGACTTTGTGTGCTTAGATTCTATCAACACATAGTCTATTTGGTTCTTATTGTTAGTGTTTCCATTCGAAGATCGGCACGTAGCTTTATGGATATTTTTGTGCCGAAACTGTGTGCTCATAATCTTCATTTGGTTCTCCATTGCAAACTCTATTAGTTTTTTTACATTTTAATTTGTTTCTTCATGCAAAATATTAACTCTTATAGTATTTCTGTAGGACTTCTCTTTTCCCATCTTTGCATTATAATCTCCGATAACGATTGTCAGATTGTATTTAGGTATCTTGTTTTTAATCCTGATTAGCTCTTCATAAAATTTATCTTTTTCTTCTGTCTTTCTCCTCGCTTGGTGTTCATTTAGTAGAGTTATTTTAAGTTAGTCACCTCTTAACCTTAGTAAGCTCATTCTATTGGAGACCGGTTTAAAGTCGATGACTCTTTTTGCCCACATTTTGCTTACTATAAAACCTGTTCCAAAATATCTGTTTTCCTCTCCTCCACTATTAAAAAATGTGTATTCTCATAAATTAATTTCTATAACTTAATTTTGTTTTTTGTAATGCTAACATTTGTATACTGTATTTTTTCATAATTTTCACTAAATTTTGTTATTCTCACCGTAGCTTGCTCATACTAGCTTTTCACATTCTAAGTACCTCATGTGTTGTTTTTTCTGGTTTCTTTTCTCATAATCCTTTTCTTTCTCGTTGCCATTGTCGGCATATGTTCTTCCTGCTGCCTATTAACTGTTTTTGTTAGTTTTTTGGCTTGTGAGTACTACTTTCCATTACTTCCAGCTTTTCTGTATTCATGTTCTACTTCCATCAGCTATTATTCATAAAAAAAATTGGTACTTCACTACGGCTGTTCTTCCTTTTCCTCTTTTTGATTTTCTAAGTCCCTTAGTTAGATTCCTTTAGTTAGATCATTGTCTGCAAAATGTTATGTTCTTTTAGTTTTTCTTTCTTTTACATAATTACTTCTTTCTCTTCTATCTACTTTAACTATAGTCGTTTACAATTTCCCTCGTTTAACCTTTAATTTCTGCACCTCTTTTATTTTTACATTCACATCCAAATTTTCAGATAGAAATTTAGCAACTTCAGGTGCTCCATATTTGTCCTTAAATTCATATCCCTTGATTACTATGTTCTTTTTTTGTTGTCTTTCCATGTTTCCTATTTTGCTCTCTAGATCGTTTATTTTTTTCATCATTATATTCTTTTCTTTTAATTTAGTTATTTCCTCCTGGTATTCTTTTTGACCTTTTCTTATTGCCTTAATATCCTTCATCATCTTTTTCAGGATGCTCTCCTCTTTATCTTTCACTGGTGTTGTTCCTGTTTTTTGCTTTCCTTTGAAACATCGCTATCATCTTCCTCTTCATCCCATCTTTTCCTTTTGTTGTCTTCTGTGGATGACTTTTCGCTTTCACGCTTTTTGGCGTCCGTAGTAAAGGCATTTTGACCTTTTTGGTTTACATAAAGTGGGCTCTCGTTCTCCTTTAACTTTTCTTAATGTATTGTCACTATTTATTAATTCAGCATCCACCTTTAATGTGCTGCTTTACTTTAAAATAAATTTGCGCTTATGTTCTTTACCGCCCTATTCAATTAATTATTTAAATTCCTCGTATTTTGTAAGAGTTATGATTAATGATCAACTTTGATGTCTATGCTTCCCTACGTACAATAATTTCTTGCTTGGGTTGCCTATCCAAACGCCTTAAACAGCGTAAAGCATGACCACTCGTCGACCTTTCGGAAGTGATAAGCTTATCTGTAGGCGTTGCTATTTATCTCTTTATTTGGGTACTTTCAGTGTAGTATTTAGAACTTAATAATTAATTTAGCTTACTTATTGTATATTTTCCGGCTTTACCTCTTGTTTTTTATGTTGCCCGATCAAATATATCTCCTTGTAGTTGCTATCTTACGTGTTATTTTCGCTCGTAAATGCCCGAAATCGTGTTTATTTACGGAGTAGGTGACACGCACTCGTACTCGTACTCAATATCACAAATGCGGTACAATATGAAGAAATATATAGAATACAAAAAGAAAAAGTTACACAAACGATCACATATAAGATCTATAACATGAAATAATCGTGTACAAAAGACCTAACGGTTGGGAAAACCAAATAAAAATTCTGTGAAATAATTCAAAACAAGAAAGCATATAAAATCTCCTAAAATAATAAAATTAACGATAGAGGGTTGAGGAGAATACATAAAAAACATATTAAATGGTTTCACAAGTATATCAATGTATAGGATCAAGCTAACCAGAAAAATTAAAACTTTTGCATCCTAAAAAACTATAAAAAAAACTAATTGAATAATTCAGTTAACGAGAACTATCTGAAAACCTTCATAAGATAAGCAAGGATAATATTTGCAATACAAACAAAATTTGTTAAAATTGCCCTAAAATAGAAGAATATGAGCCAAAGAAACTAGAAGGTTGTGTATTGGGAAATATGTAGTAATTAAAGAAACTAAGAAAGACCACAAGATATAATTGCACCAAAAATATAACTAAAGCAATGCCCTTAATTAGGCGCTTGCTAGCAAACCGATCTTTAAAATTATTTTAACTCAACGTGTTTGCATTTTGAAAGCAAGTGTACAAATAGAAGAATCCGGGTATTTGAGAATACAAAATATGTTCAATTTTAAAAATCTCTCGCCTGGACTCTTAATAAAAAACCCTGTAGTCTCTAGAATATTTAGTTGTCATTCAGCACATAACCAAATAACTTAAACTTCTAATTCATTGATAAAAATTGTTTGCATTAAATTTAAAAGTGCCAATTGGCTAAACCACTTTAAAGAGAACTCTAAATAGATCAAAGTGAGGCTTGACTCATCAAAATTTATATCACTTAGAATGTATACCATGAGCAAATGTACTGTCCAAGTTGTACCTTTATAAAATTTGTTAATTATAACGAATTTTTAGCCGTCGCTAGATATTCGAGGTTTCAGTTTTCTTAGTTACGCCCCATCACGTCCAAGTGACCGCCATAATGACTTCCAAGAATCCAGTCGCGCTGGAACAATAGGAAATTGCCAGATGTTTACGAGAAACTTCGCGTGATTTTAAGTTACTTAAATATCACGCAACATAACAGCCTGGACAACTTATAGTGCCCGAAGCTGTGCACGTCCAACATAAATACTGTTACAGATAAATACAGTATAATTTTACGTTATTAATTGTATGTGTTGTGTAATTAAATTTTGATTGTCTGTAAATAAAATATATAAGTACTTTGAGTAAATTTGTACGTATTGTTTGCCACTGTGGAGCGCAGAAACGTTGCAATATAAAGTAACAGAAAAATATTATATATGCAAACGGAAATAGTTACAACAATAGTTAAAGTTTTTTTAATATGTTTAAGATTATAAATAACATTTTCTTTACCTTGGCAGACTGATACTAGTGTAAAAAAATGAACCTATCAGTGAATAAGAAAATGATTTGGATGAGTGCTAATTTATAGTCAATAAGGTGTGTCACAATTTCAGCTTAGAGAAGTTTTAAACAAACTAGAGTCTATCTTGCTCTCCATAATATATTCCAGAGTTGGAAAACTTAGGGAAATTAAAGCCTAAACAGGCTATACACTCCAAAATGACCAGCTGTTTTTAAAATGCACAGGAGAAATAGTCTGACGAATGAATTAACATAAATCAGCCAGCGAAACAAACTTTCAAAAAAATCTCATAAACAGATTCATGACGGTGTGATAAATAAATATCTTTTGTTTTGCCTTTAAAATCTTACTGATTGGTTATGCAACAAATAAACATTCTCATCTGAGTCACATATAAGCACGCAAGACTTATCGCTCTGGTCTGAACAGTAATTTGAACAAAACAAATGCACTTCTTTCTGGGTACAAATTTAGCGATTTTGTATCAATATATTTAAATCGCTATCTGTAGAACCATCATCTCAGCCCCATTAAGAATTTATTCAACCGTCGATAGTCTTCCACGATAAAATTGTTCCAATTGATGGAAAACTTATAAAATACCAATTACTATCAAACAGAGTCAAATCATATTTGATTTTTTAACCTACCACTTAAGTATTACCAAGCCGTTAGCATTAAATAAAAGTGGAACAAGTATTTATTATACAGCACCATACCTAATTTGCTTAAAAACTAATCTACTGAGTATGAGGTCATATATCGAAACCAATAATGCAAAACAGAAGTAAGACTGTCCGATATAATTCGCTTTATTGTGTCTAAAGTTGCATAGTTAATAGGAGAAAAGGGTAAGTATATATAATTATGACATGAAACAATATATTAATATAAAGTTAAATTATCAAAAACTTTTACTAAGTTGAAGAGAGAAAAAGTCTAAAAACCAAACATCAGTTTTCAATAACAAATTTCTTCTTCTTCTTTTTCTTTTCTCTTTTTGCCTAAACGACTCAGTGCCTCTATCCATTTCCTATAGTTGTTCCTGTCAATCTGTTTACTTCCCCCATCGTTTTTCCTTTTCTTCCTGGCATTTCTTGGATGTTGTCTGTCACATTTTCCTTGGCCTACAGCTTGGTCCTCTGCCTTCCGTTTTGATTTTAGAATTCATCTTGGGATTCGGTGTTCTGCCATTCTTTTTGTATTCCCATACCATTTTAACTGTTTATTTTCTATTATCTAGCGGCATTTGTTGCAGTTGGTCTCTAAACTTTGTATTTCTTATTCTATTTCTTCTCGTTTTCCCAGATACTTTCCTTAGGTACTTAATTTCCCCCATAGTTATTTGTGCTTATCTGGCATAGTCAGATTTCTGTCCCATAGGTCAAAATTTGGAGCATATACTGTTTTATATTTCTGTAGCTTATATGTTTCTGTCCTTATCTCTCTTTTCCTATTATACTTCTGTTTATAGCGTAGTACAATTGACTTGCTTTATTCACCCTATTTAATATTTTGCTTTCTATTTTTCCATCATTTGAAATTATTGTTCTTAGATACTCATATCTTTTTATTTATTCTATATCTATGTTGTCTATTTTAATTATTTGTGCTGAATTGGTGTTCTAGCTTCAATATGTGAATTGTTTTTGTTTTAAAGATGTCGATTTTTAGTCCAATTGGTTCTATTCTCTTTCCACACGTTTACTGCTGTCTGTAATTGTTCTCTACTTACTGCTAAGACCACAATATCATCTGCGTAGACCATGTTTTGGATTTCCACCGACTCCATGTTCCAAATACCTATTTTTAGCTTTCTGGTTCTCTGTTTACTATTTTTAATCACCATGTTCATAAATAGGATGAAATAGCAGTGAGCTGAAACTATCACTTGCTTAATCTCTTCCTCCATACTGAGTTATTCCGTCTGTTCTCCTCCTGGTCTCACTATTTCTTTTTTATATTATTTACTCTTAGTTGTTCTAGTACTTTCCATATCTGTTTTCTAGATACGGTGTAGAAAGCGGCTTTTAAGGTCAATGAAGGCCAGGTATAAATCCCTTCCTCTGTCTATCATCTTGTTCTGTGTCTGACGTCCCTCTCTATATGCTACTTGGTCTTCCTTTGAGCTTCTTCTCTCAGCCTTCTTTCCAAAATTCTTGAGTATATTTTTAAAGCGCAAGAAGATAGGCATATGGTCCTACAGTTGTCGCATTCAGTTGTTTTTTTCGTTATATGTACTATGTAGTTTCTTTGCCAGTCTTCCGATATCTTCTCAAACTCCCATGCTTGTCTGCTTACCTTGGTCATCAATTCTACCATACTAGCTGCTCTATATTTGATTAGCTTTGGTGGTATTTGGCCGTATCCGTCTGCTTTTACGTTTCACATCTCTTTGATCGTCGCGTTTACTTCTTCTTCTGTTATATTTCATGTTCGACTGTCTTCAAGTTTCTATTCTTTATCTTTTATGGGGATTCCTTCTCTTCTTCCTTTTAGAACTTTTTTCGAAATACTTTCTCCGTGTACCCATTATTTCGGCTGTTTCTGTTTTTAGGCTGTTATTTTTGTCTTTTATGCTCCTTATTTGTTTTCCTTTGTGCTTTCTTAGGTTTTTGACTGTGTGCCAGAAAAATGTTTGGTTGTCTTTATAGCTTTCTTCTATTTTGATTCCGAAATCTTTCAATGTCCTTGCTTTTGCCTGTTTTACTGCCTCCTTTGCTTCTTCTCTTCATAAATTGTATTCATTTCTGTTTATCATCGTTTTGTTTCTTATGTATTGTGTCCAGGCTTGTTTCTCCGTTTTACTTTTTCCTTCACACTATCATTCCACCATACTGTTCTTTTATACCCTGTGTTTATCTTCTTTGTTTTGCATACTTCCTCTGCCACCTATTGTGTTATTTCTCTTAAGTTTCTGCCACCTTTTGTTAACTTCCAATTCTTGTCCCTCCTGTTCCTCTTGTTGTTGATAGATTTCTAGGTATCTTTAAGTAGTTCTTCATAATTTTGTTTATCTTCTTCATTATTTAGTGACTATATCTTCAATCTTTCATACTTCTTCTGTTTTGACTTTCGGGGAAACTGAAACCTCATATCTACTATTAGGAGCTTGTGATCAGTGCTCATTTCAGCCCCTCTTATAACCTTTATTACATTGACTGCCCATCCCGTTTGTTTTATGTAAGTCAATATATAAGTCAATTATACTTTTAACGTTCCTCTCCTCTGCTTCATATGTATATCTGTAGATGTTCTTATGGTTAAAGTATATAAAGTATAGAAATTTATCGTGCGTTCACCATTATTATTTGTATCTATTAGTGGTTCTCCACATTGTTTTCCGAGCGTCCTCATGCCTCTATTTTTGTTGTTCCCTATTCGAGCGTTCCAATCTCTCATTATTACGGTATGTTTACTTCCTTCTCTCCCCATTTCTGGTACTCTCCGCAGTTCCTCGTAAAAAGCATCCTTTTCGTTTCCAGCGGCATTTGCTGTGGGAGCATATATTTGTATCAGTGTTATTGTTTCTTCCAGCCGAATGTCTATTACTATTATTCTTGGGCTGATTGCTTCCCAATTTGTTATATTTGTTACATACTGTTACTATTATCGCCACTCCTTCCTTTGCTCTAGCCATTGCAACCTCTTGGTGTCTTAAAACACAACTATTTTCCAAGTTTATTATTCCTTAACATTTCTTTTTGATTTTGCTAATTCCCAGTATGCGCATTTTGTATTTGTCCATTTCCTGTAAAAATTTCTTCAGCAACTAATCGTTTTCACTATAATTATAGGATCTTTCCTCTGGCCTTTTCTATTATACTGAATGTTGCTCAATTAATTTTCACCAGTCAAAACTTCATATTCTCTGATTCAGAATAATTAAAAAGATTAATAAACACAAAAATATATCTATCTTAAGGTATTCTGGAACAACCTATAAGTTCGAAATAAAAAATATTGCATGAAATGATCCTCAACAATCAAAAAATATATTGAAACACTAAGGAAAGATAGATCCTGAGAAGAATCGATAAAAAAGGTTGCTGTACTCTAGAAAAACAGAGTAAAAAATAATTGTGTGTAAAAGACTTAGCCGCGAAGGGAATCAAATAAAACAAGAATAACGAAAAGAGTCTGTGAAATTAAAAAAAAACAAACATTCAAAACAAGGAAATAAAAAAACATATAAATACTGCGAAAAACACTAAAGTGTGTCACAAAAAGAGAAATAGTCCTGAATGTAAAAGAACAAGCTAACCTGGAAAATCAACAATGTTGCACCCTAGCCAAAATTATGAAATTAAATAAAAACTCCAATGAACGAAAACTATCTGAGAATCCTCACAATATTCGCAAGAAGAACTTTAAAGTGTAAACAAAGTGTGTCAAAATTAGCCAAAAATAGAGGAATGTTAGGACAAAGAAAACTAGAAAGCTGTGAATTCTAAAATATCTTTAACATATCTTATGAGGGAACATCAATGCACCTAAATAATTACACATATTAATGTAGGCGATACGAAAATATAATACAAGTCATACCTACAAGAGAGTGAAGATAGATAAAAGTCGCCACTAGTGTCCCACAAGAATCGGCACTACGATCAGTACTGTCAAGCAGCATTTGCAACTCAGTACTCCAAAAAATGGCGTTTGTTGTGAAGAAAAAAATTGATACTAGAAACAATATATCACAAGCCGTAATTGTCCCAACAATAAAACTAAAGTAATGTCCTGAATTAGGCATAAGCAATGCTAAAAGTTCCATAAGAATCTTCATCAGAACCTTTTAGTAGTGAGTTTTGACTCTTTTTCACGTAGATGGAAAAAGCTAGCCAAACCATTATGCCACTCCAAACAGAAACGCCATTTTTGTTTACATAGATCTTGGTTTATCCAAAAACAGAGCATCAGTAAACAAAAAACCAAGTCAGCCACTGATGTCGCAATCGACCAGAAAACGTTATCTTTAGCAAGCTGCATGACGTCAGCAAATGCCTGAAAATAGTAGCTCATTAAAATATTTAAAATTACATGGACGACATGTCATAAATTTCCAAACTTCAAATACAACCGAAGATTTGTGATGTCGTATTTTATCTATGCTACCTTATAATCCAGTTCTGCAATCTTAAACTTCTGTAATACGTTTATATTTATAACGTCATCGCGTGACAACCTGGTCTGACCCTAAGATTCTTAACATCTCCTCACCTGTGATTATTTTTTTACGGCTTTGGTTAAAATCTCCAAGAGTGCCAGGGACTGAGAGCTTATTTCTATTTGAATCCATAAACGTTTTCACCTTTGCCATTCCACGTTGGCTTAGCGCAGGTTGGAAAGCTGAAAAAGACTAAAAGTCGACATTGGTAAGATCACGTTCCTGAAGCAAATCTACCTTCTATTGGGTGCATAGAAGGTGTCTAGCCGCTTACACTAGCACATTTTAAATCTCAGTAAGCAAAAACATCCTATTATAAAGTCCTTATATCCAAGTACTAGAAAAAGTACTTAGAAGAACAATCCAATGTAAAAGTTGGCAAAAAAAGTTCATTCTAGGAGTTATCGCTTTTAATACGATGACAATATCAAGTCCCATCTATCATAGGGGGCAAATTAAATAAAGTTCTGGGGTATCAAGGATCGACATATATGATTATGTTGTATTTCTAAATTGGTCTATAGGGCTCCTTTTGGTAGCATAAGAGAGACGCACAGAAAAGGTCCTTTGAATCATGCGTTCATAAATTTACTATAACCTAGTAGATGATTCGTGTATTGTAAAAGAGAATTAATCTGACTGTGGTGTAATTAAAGAACCTTTTAATAAAACTCATTGTAACTTCTAAATTCAAGTTAAATGTGGCAAACTTGAAACAGCAAAAGAGAGGTCTTTCAACCTTTTTTTTAGATTAAGGGCTATAAATGGGATTAGAGGTCCCTGAATTTAACTTCCAACTCTCTTTTTCTGCGGTGGTCTGGCAAGATGAAGGTTGACCGCATTCGTACCACCTAACGGAGGAATCAGAATCTTCAGGCGCTTACGGCGGGCGCATTCTATCCAGCTTATAAACATGTAATAGGATTGTCATAGCCTTTAACGCTAGAAGAGAATTGTTGAGCGCACTGGGAAACATGCTACTGGATGACTAGCATGTTGGCGACGCGGAGAACCAAAACTAGTCCCTAGAGCTCCATTCTGGATCAATTGCAGCTTATACACATTGTCTTGGAGCAGGTTTCCCAAAAGGGGACGTGTGTACAACATGGTCGGGCGGATTATGGTCTTGTATATATCATAGTTAGTTTATTGCTAAAATACAACCAGCTTCTAGAATACAAAAGAAAGCCAAGGACCTGACGAGCTGCCTTCATTCTTACAACCTTCCGATCCATAAGCTTTCAGCTGAGCTTCTTGTTCAAGGTCGCTCCGAGATAATGTGTGAATAGTGTGTATTGACCTAGTACATCTAAATGGGTTATGCGTACGGCACAGTCGACCGGCTAATAGAGGATTGAATTCATTTATTGCATAAAGCCTGACGGACTGCCTTTACCTTTGCAATAAGCTTTCGTCCAGCGTCGCTTCAAGGAAACGAGTCTCGCCATTCTATTCTTCTCCACGCGTTGCACCATTTTTCGAGCCTGGGCACGCTATGAGAGGTCATCACAAGCTTGATGCCATCACTGTGTCGTCTGTATACTCTCGTGGCGCCATAGGGATCTCTCAGGTGTAGATCTGTGTAGGTCAACACCGAGTCTTCCATCCGAAACCACCGGTGGGGAAGGAAGGACCGGATCAACCTAAAGCCATCTTGTAGATGAGACAATTATGCTAGAAGGCCTTGACCGCATCAAGAAAGTCTTCGGTGATGGAAGCCTTCCGAGATTTTTTCCAGTGGAGAAATTGATGGGTGGTGAAGTGGCCAGGACGGAATCCGACCTTTAGGACTACTTAAACTCATTTTGTACTATAAAAGCGAATAGCAAAACGCAGGTATTTGAGAATACCACAGAATATATTCAGTTTTAAAAATAATCTCTCTTAGAATCTTAGTTACAAATCCAGTGGGCTCTATAATATTTCATTGTCTTTCAACACATAATTCAAACTCCTAACTCGCTGAAAAAAATTGTTTACATTAAATTAAAGTTAATTGGCTAAACCATTTTAAACAGAACTTTATATACATCAAACTAGTTAATACATAACTCTCATCAAAACATCTATCACTTAGAAAGTATACCATAAACAATTGTATAAATTGTACCTTTATAAAATTTATTGCAACGAATTTGCGAACGCCCCTCGTAACCGCCGCCGCCCCAGCCACTAGTATAATCCCTTTCCAGAAATCCAGCCGCGCCGAAGCAAGAGGAAATTGCCAGATGTTTACAAGAAACTCCGCGTACATTCTGGAACCAATTGCAAGTTAATTTTAAAAAATCACAAAATCTTTCTAAAAAATGTACATTCTAAAGACTACATTTGATTGTCAAGAACACAATTTCAAAATTACCAGCCTTTTTAAATCACACAGGAGCGATGAATAAACACAAAATTAACAGACTTTCAAAATATTCTCATAAAAAGACTTCTGATGCATGACAGTGTGATAAATAAATACAGATTCGGTTAAAAATCCATCCGTTTTAGAGCCTTGAAGACCCTTTTGCAAAGTAAAGATTTTTATTTAAATGTGAATTATACAAATGCTCTTAAGACTCATCGCTAATAATTACAGTACTTTAGTCTGGATCATAATTTGGACAAAAACAAACGAAAGCTTCTCTGAGTACAGATCCAGCGGCCTGTGTCAAAAATTCCAAATCGTCATCTGTATAACCATTATCTCAAATTCATTCTCAATTTCTTGAACAATCGATAGTCTCCCACGATATAATTGTGCAGCTGGCCGACGCCATTTTTATTTGACTTAATAAAAATGCTAGTTACAATAAAATAGATGTCAGTTGTATTTTGGCCAAATATAGGTAAATTTAAAGCAAAAAAGTCTCATGGAGAAACATCATCAAGGCATTAAATAATTACAAATACCTACTACTGTAGAAAATACGAACATATGATGTAGTCATACCTACAAAGTAGCAACGATAATTAAAGGTTGTCCTACGAAACTAGATACTATGGTTAACACTGTGAATCATATGTGACTTAATGCTCTAAAGAAGACCAAAAATGGAAAAGACTAGGTAATTAAAGTTTACTTCTGTCTTTCTTTTGTAATGATTTTGTTATTATTATTATTAATACCAAACAATTTATTATTTAAAAACATCTTAAATTTCAACTTACTATTTTTAATGGCTGAACGTTTATCAGACATCATGAATAAAATATTCTTTCGGAAATCCAAGGATATTTCCTTTTTCTTTTTTATTTAAAAATAATTGAACTTTATTATGGTCAAACAAGAAAAAAAAGTTTACAATATCCATTCTCAACAAGTATATTGTTAATCAAACCTCGAATTAATATATAGACAACTACGGATTTCTGCATATACTTTACAAGCACCTTATATATAACAAATGTGAAATGTACATTGTGGAATTTTAAGTCAAAGTATAGTTTATGTTGCAGTAAAAGTAAACACGGTAATCATCTAATTAACAGTTACAATTAAATTGCTGAATTAAAAAGAAAATTAGTTCAATTTCTGGAAACTAATTGTGCGCACGACTTCGTTGAGTGTAGTCCTATCACCACGCCAAGCCGCGGGGGCGACAACTTCAGGCCAGTCAAATGTCAACAAAATGGCGGTGTCATTTGTTTATTACTTTTTGGCCGATTCTGCAAGCGCTTGCACCGTCGTACGGTGCGTAAGACATGCAGCCGAAATGGCATAGTGCTCTGTAAAACTGCGAGGAGGTGCCCGCGAAACGCTGGAAGTGCCGCATACGCCTGGGGACCGAGTGCAACGGACACTATCGATTACAAAACGTCGCCTCCCGCGAGCGAGGCGCCAAGCACGACGCAGCGAACGTGCGTTGTTGTGTGACTTACGCTACTTAGGTATAGAACTACATCTCACTGCAATAACAAACGAACTCTAGGTTTACCAAATGTAACATAGCTGTGTTGTGTTGTAATGCGTTGGGCCTGAACTTGTTTTGCTCTTCCCTATACAATTGTAACTGACAATTTTGTACATAAATAACGATAAGATTGTAAATATACACGTTTAACCACACGTATTGTTAATATCAGTAGTCTTAAAAGGTGCTGCTAGCAGTCAACCTTCTTACGTTCGGACGCCCTGCATTTGAAATTACAACTAGTTGTTGCGAGGATTTGCCCTAGATCAGAAGAGTAACTAGCTATACATTTCAGATTTGAACCTGCAATGGCGAACAGTGTCGTCAAGGTTACTGAGACACCAGTCAATGACAGCTTTATCTTTGTTATCGGAGAAGATGGAACCGTGACCCCCGACAAGGAGACGGCAGAAGCCTACCTGAGTAAGTATGTGTAGCTAGAAATTTGGTGCTGTGAACGAGCTGATTCAGATTCTAGATCTGGCGAGACTGAGCTGCAGATCGTGCACGTGCAGAAATCAGACGGCAAGAACATGGACGTTACAGTGGACACGGTCACGTATGTCGCCGACCGCAAAGAAGGTACGGCATGCTGCAATTTTGTTGGTTTGTTTTTCATTTGAGTGTTCTGTTCCTTATAGGTTAACTTGGCTGTAAAATTACTGCAAAGCTTTATCTAAGATGAGCTGTGATTTTGAATGTTGATTTGTAGAATTGTTTATTTTAGTTTAGTTTGTTGTGTTACAGTGTTTATTTGAATGTAAAACTACGTAAATTATAAATTGTTATCTTTAAAGAAATTCTATCTAACTGTTGTTGCATCTAGATGTTGGAAATTGAGGTTACTATAAGGCTGCGCAAATAGATTAAGGCAAAATTTGTAAAGTGTTAGCTGTATAGGTTAAATAATTTTAGATTCATTCGATTATGTTACGGCAAAATTTTAAGACAGATTGGTGATTCTTGTGCTAAAACCACTGAAGATGGGTGTTTACAATGTTAACACGTGAGTAATCAGGTGATCATGCCGTCTTCATTAGGAATCTGAAGCAAGATGAAAAACATTTAAAAACCTCAATTTTCTACTATTTTTTTTATGAAGTTTAGGGTGTTAAAATCAATTCAAAATAAAAACAATGCGGTTAACTTAACCTAATTTAATGTGGCCTAATTGTTAACTTTTTATCTAATAAAAAAATAACTGGTTATCTCGTTAAATTATTAAAGATATTTAGAATGGTTTTAACTTATTATTTTGAAGTGACAGCTGCTTACAAGTCTTGGCAATTTAATATTTCCAATAAAGAAGTTAAGTATTTTTAAAATTGTGTTCAGATATATAAATATATACAACATATTTTTTTTAAACATATGTATAAAATAATTTGAAAATTTTAAGTAGTTGAAAATATTACTATTAGACTATATAAAGCCCCTATTTGTAACTTCACTTTTGACTCCCAAAAATATTTGCCATGACTTTTAGGTAATGCAAGATAGCGTTATAACGGCCTGTTAATACATAATGTATTTCACTCCAGGTGTCCACAAAAGAACACCCGAAGAGCTGGAGCAGATCTCACGCAACCTGCACAGCTTCCTCATGGACCACGACTACACACCCTTCACATCGCCACGCAGGCCCAACCCGCCCGAGGAGCCACCAGAAGTCGACGAGCTGGCCCAGACACTAAGCATCTTGGAGGGCTCCAGTTCCAGCCAAACTCAAGTACCTGCACTGCCAAAGGAGTCCAAGCCTGTCACCAAGACGCTCAGAAGGATCATGCCAGTACACACATACCAAGCTAACAAAGCTAAAATCAAGCAAGTGCCTAGTGCCACGGTCTTCAAGCAGCCCACTAAAGCCGCCATCAAAGCTAGGGGCGCTAAGCAGAAACTACTTGAAGAGGAGGAGGAACTGGAGGAAGAGGAAGCCGAATATAGTGACGACGATTTTGCAATGGAATCGGAAGAGTCCGAAGATGATGCAGATGATTCTGATTTTGACATTGAGGAATTGACCAAGAACAGGTCTGTAAAGAAAGTTGTGCGTGGCCGCAGCAGAATGCACTCCGAATCTGCAACAGAATCACAGAGGCCGACAAAGGCCCTAAAAACTGTGAAGTCTGTTGCACTCAAGCCGATTGTCACACCTAAACCAGAACCCGAGCCAACAAAAGTGGAGAAACCTGTGGAAGCTGTTCCAGAACCGAAACCCGCGGAAAAGAAGCCAGTTCCAAAAAAAGAAAAGAAACCACCAAAGCCTATGCCGGACGATTTTGCCTTGTTTTCAACTCCAGACATCATTCGGAGAGTTGGAGGAAAACAAGACAGCGCAACCACTCCAACCACGCCCACCACACCGGAGTCTCCAAAGTCTGTGAAGCCTGCAAAAATATTCCCTTCAAATCCCATGAAGCCGAATGCGGAGCGTAACAGTCTAGACTCGAAAGAGAAACGCCTCAGTGTGGATTCAAAACATGTGCCACAACGTCTCAGTTTGAATTCAGAAAGCAAGAGTAAAGAGAAGCGGTTGAGCATCGATGCGAAAATAAGGAGGCAAAGTGTGGACATGAAAACAGACCCCAAGACAGTTGAAGCAAAAAGACCATCCAGTAAAACAGAAAACCATGTTACTGTTCAAAATGTTGAAGAATCCTCGGGTACGTATAAAGTTTTATAATTGATTTTTCCATCTTGATAAGATTTATATGTATGTTATAGGTGGAAATTCGAATGAATCCTTAGTGGAAAATCAACCACTTGAACCGATGCCAAGTGCTGAAGATATTCGTGCCATCATACAGAATGAAAACACAAAAACGTTTACTTCAAATCTTGTAATACCAGACCCAAGTTCACAGCCTGCTGAACAAAATGACCAGTCTCATATGCACTTGGAAACGGGTGCTTTAGATTTGGACCAATCGATTTTAGATAATATCAACTCTGATTTAATATCGGAAGACATTTTATATCAAGTTGCACAGTCCTTAGTTGGCAATGCGGAGTTGCAAAACGCAATAGATAAGTCTTTAGTTGATGGAAATTTGGTTCTTGACCCATTAATACAGCAAAATATCGGCCATGATCATGCTATGCCTGCACAACTGCCGCACGTTACCGGAAATCATCAGGTATGTTTTGCATATTGTAGTTTGTAAATAAGAAGTTTCTCAGTTGATCTTAACCTTAATGTTATTGTTATGCTTTGTATAGAGGTTATAAACAAGCTGTATGCTACTTTTTATATTTGTGTATTAAAGTGTTTTTGTTAAAGGAGTTGCAAGACTTCTCTAATTATCAGGTATTTAAATAAGCTAAATGTAAACATAAATTATACTTCATTTAGTTATTGAAACATGAAAACTTGTTCGTAAAACTTATCAATATGATCTCTGGAAGGATCACATTACAAAGATAATGGGTTATGTGAGTAGTGTTAATTGACTTCATTTTTGTTTATCATTGAAATATAAATTGCAATTGCTATAGTCTTTTAGACTGTGCAACAAGCATAAGGTTTTGTATGTGCAATAGTCGCTGCAATAAAATAGCTGCAGAACAAATTCTGTGGGGCTTGCATTCCACTTGAATCACAAGAGGTAATGTAACAAATTTTTATTGTTAACATCTAAAAATAAGACAGACGAATGATATTACATCAGGATCTGTAGAAGTGCATTTGAGTAAGCCAAATTTTTAGCAATTCATGCATAATTTTCTTATGTTTTCTGTATAATATTTTGGAAAAGTAATTCGTTCGTGTGTCACATTCTTAGCGAAATCTTATATTTGAAACACAATTTTTCTACTTTGATTTTTTAGTAATCTGTACATACATTTTTCTTAAAATTCTAAGGAAATAAACCTAGACTGTACTTATCAAACCAGAGAAAAATTTGTAGTTTTCTCAGTTTTATCAACTACACAAAATTGATCTTCGACGACGTTCAGGTGACTGTTGGGGAATTGAATTATTCAGCAAAGGCCTTCCCACTTTTACGGTTTTGTGCAGTCTATTTATTTTGGCCCACCGTGCTTCTCAATCTATTTGACTATTGTAATCCGGGTCAGCTCCATCCTTTTCTTCCATCTCGTAACTTCCAGAAAGTAGTTATGCAAATATAAAATAAAATGTTTATGAAGTACGTATACCTTTTTGTTCTACAAAGAGAAACAAGAACAAGAAGAGGATTACAAATAAGATCTGGTTTTTCAGGATAGGAGCGCTGTCAAAAAAGGCAAAGTGAAATAGCTTTTGCTTAATGTAGGTATGATTTAGCTGTAATTTGCAAAAAAAGCACAGTTGGCTATATTAAAGACAGTTTAACGATATTTTCCCAAACTATCTCAAGATGTAGATTTGGTCATTCAATTTACAAACTTATGCAGTTGCATCTGGATCAATAGTATCCATCAGAGAATAACCTTGAGATGGTTTAAAGTAATGAATGAATGAAAATAGTTTTTGGTGGGATAATTTTGATTACATTTTTTGATGATCGGCAGAGTTTCTTTGAAAAGATTTGGGTCATT
The DNA here is from genome assembly GCA_036346155.1 of Sinelater perroti. NCBI lineage: Eukaryota > Metazoa > Arthropoda > Insecta > Coleoptera > Elateridae > Sinelater > Sinelater perroti. The sequence continues at coordinate 401,839 of JARFIY010000046.1, read as the reverse complement.
CTGACTAGAGCATAGATGTTACAAACACTTTGTTTTTGTTTCCTGAAAAATTACGTCCAAATTCCTGCATATTTTTTTCATCAATATTCCACTAGTCAAATAGTGAATATTTAGGAAGATACGCATTCACGATTGGTTCAAATTCTCAAAATCTGATTAAAACTTACTTAGCCTAAGCCTTTCTACCTTTAGTAAGATTAATCTGGATAAAACTAATATTTAAAAAAAATGAAGGAACAACATGAATTGAAAACAGAATTTTCAGTTTCATAGTTATAACCACCAATTTCGTTTTAACAGCTGTCTGTATCTAAAAGTAGCAAATAGCTTCTATTGCAAATTTAGACTAAATTGTATCTATCAGGCAAAGTCATTGCGCTTTTTTCTTCGAGATAGTGCTTCTTCAATTTCGCATGAGTAAATTGGAAAGTTAGATCTCGTTAGAGACTTGCTAGAGAGTCATGTGCTGTGTCTGGTAACTCAGTAGAAAGATGACTTGGCTGAGCATTGAGTAAAGATAGTGGGTTCTAGTGTATACACCTCCACTGCATAGATCTAGCCAATTTTAACAGAAGCTTCCAGAAAAGTCAGAACCTTAAGTAGTCAAAGCCAAAAGTATTGAGAAAGCTTCAATTAGGCAATTATCCTTCTCATTTATATACCGTTAGTTTCATACCTTCATGTCACACAAAGTGAAATAATTTCTAGAGAGATTAACAGAAAAGACAACCTATGAGTAATTTACTGGATACTTTTCTAAGCTAGTTTAATTTTTGCCTTCTTTGTGAAGAATTTTGCATAAAATATGCCAAAATAAAAGTTTTGTTAGATTAGTTGGGTACCTAATACATCTAGAAATTATAATACAATTTGAATATATTGCCTATAAGTACTTTAAGTAACCCACTGACAAATATTACTTATTTTGATAATCCACTTATCCTGTTTGTTCATCAAAAACCATAATTTTTTGCATTAAGAATTTCCCTGTTCTTTGGCAGAAGATAATTGCTAACTTTCTGTTTATCTTTTAGGTAGTCTTCTCATGTTTTCTTCTATCAGGACGTTCTGTTTTATAATGTGAAATATTCAGTTGTCTGCAATTCTATTGCGTATTGACTCTAGCGCGAATTCTTTTTTTTTTTTTTTTTGACTTGACGTCTCTCATTGTGATATTTGTTTATCCATTAAAGACATTCGTTTTCTACCATTTGTATTTTTTATTTTGTCTTGTAAATTTTAATTCTACTCTCTACATGCTTATATCCATTTCTCCAGATGATTTATTTGAAACTTCCCATTGTTTTCATCATCTTAGTTGTCTGTTTTGCGTTTCATAATACAAATATATAATTATAATAAATACCATTCATTATCATTACCTAATTTATAATCTTCTTGTCCAATTCCAATTTATATGTTAATGGTTCTTTTATTACTATTATTTTATTTCATTAAAGCATTATAATTATTGTGTAGTTTCTACTGGTGTTTATATAGTATATATACATTTACTTCGTTCTGGTTGAGAATAATTTTCCAAACTTCTTATAAATATAATGCCATATCTTTTAAGAATGCAACATTTTTTTTAATCTTTCTCATTTTGAAACTAACGTTATTTCTAATTTTCACACACTTTTTACGTTCCTTGATAGTTGGAGAAGTTCTAATGTTAAGCAAGCTTTTCTTTTCTCGTTACACAGGTTTTTTTACTTCCACCATGTATGTTAGTTTTGCATTGCTTAAGTGTCATGTACAAATTGTAATATATGGAGTGACCCAAAAAAATGTATTCTTTAAATGATAACAAAAGCAATGTTTTATTGATTTAGGAAAAAAGGCAAATTTGTGAAAGATACAGCATTTTCATCCAAAATTATTTAAAACGCTGATACTATCTTTGAGTTAAATGGTTCAATTACTGGACAAATTTGCACCTACTGGGCTCTGTAAAATCCGCATGTTACCACGGCACACTATTTCAACTTACCGGGGTAACAATGTGGCGTGATATTAACCTCGGGCATTCTGTGGTGATTTTTTTACTAAACTGTCACTGGTGTTTATCTAAAAATACTGCAGGAATTCATCAGTTGTAGAATTGTTTGATGATGTAAGGGTCTGTTTCAATGCAACTTTTCCAATGAAAAGGATTAGGTGAAGAGGTGGTGTTGAATTCTCTGTGCGTTTTGCAATCTCACTGCAACAGACTTTTTTTATGGGGATATCTGAAGTTGAGGTTTACTACACAAAATTAACAATTCTTGCAGAGGGAATTGTCAGCTTGAATATTTGTAACATACATTTAATTTAAACCATTAAACTATTATTTCTAAGTCAACATTGCATTTACTATAATTTGAAGAGTGAGTACATTTTTTGTGGCACCTTATAATTGTCTTCAGTTTTTTCCAGTTTGTGTCAACTGTATTGAAATCTTCAATTAATTGTCTAATGCTTTGTTGTAGTTGAATTTGATATAGATGTACTATCCTTTTCTATGTTTTTGATGATTTTTCTCTTCATAATCTGGCAAAATATATTTTATTTTAAATAGTAATTTTAGTTTTCTTAGTATGAATCTATGATCCCTGTCTGTTTGCTGAATTGAATGTCTACATATGTAATACATTTAATAGGTGCATAGATCGATTGTTAAGAATATAAATAAAAAAAATTCCTGCATATTTTTTTCATCAATATTCTACTAGTCAAATAGTGAATATTTAGGGAGATACGCATTCACGATTGGTTCAAATTCTCAAAATCTGATTAAAACTTACTTAGCCTAAGCCTTTCTACCTTTAGTAAGATTAATCTGGATAAAACTAATATTTAAAAAAAATGAAGGAACAACATGAATTGAAAACAGAATTTTCAGTTTCATAGTTATAACCACCAATTTCGTTTTAACAGCTGTCTGTAACTAAAAGTAGCAAATAGCTTCTATTGCAAATTTAGACTAAATTGTATCTATCAGGCAAAGTCATTGCGCTTTCTTCTTCGAGATAGTGCTTCTTCAATTTCGCATGGGTAAATTGGAAAGTTAGATCTCGTTAGAGACTTGCTAGAGAGTCATGTGCTGTGTCTGGTAACTCAGTAAAAAGATGACTTGGCTGAGCATTGAGTAAAGATAGTGGGTTCTAGTGTATACACCTCCACTGCATAGATCTAGCCAATTTTAACAGAAGCTTCCAGAAAAGTCAGAACGTTAAGTAGTCAAAGCCAAAAGTATTGAAAAAGCTTCAATTAGGCAATTATCCTTCTCATTTATATACCGTTAGTTTCATACCTTCATGTCACACAGAGTGAAATAATTTCTAGAGAGATTAACAGAAAAGACAACCTATGAGTAATTTACTGGATACTTTTCTAAGCTAGTTTAATATTTTGCCTTCTTTGTGAAGAATTTTGCATAAAATATGCCAAAATAAAAGTTTTGTTAGATTAGTTGGGTAGTTATACATCTAGAAATTATAATACAATTTGAATATATTGCCTATAAGTACTTTAAGTAACCCACTGACAAATATTACTTATTTTGATAATCCACTTATCCTGTTTGTTCAACAAAAACCATAATTTTTTGCATTAAGAATTTCCCTGTTCTTTGGCAGAAGGTAATTGCTAACTTTCTGTTTATCTTTTAGGTAGTCTTCTCATGTTTTCTTCTATCAGGACGTTCTGTTTTATAATGTGAAATATTCAGTTGTCTGCAATTCTATTGCGTATTGACTCTAGTGCGAATGCTTTTTTTTTTTTTGACTTGACGTCTCTCATTGTGATATTTGTTTATCCATTAAAGACATTCGTTTTCTACCATTTGTATTTTTTATTTTGTCTTGTAAATTTTAATTCTACTCTCTACATGCTTATATCCATTTCTCCAGATGATTTATTTGAAACTTCCCATTATTTTCATCATCTTAGTTGTCTGTTTTGCGTTTCATAATACAAATATATAATTATAATAAATATCATTCATTATCATTACCTAATTTATAATCTTCTTGTCCAATTCCAATTTATATGTTAATGGTTCTTTTATTACTATTATTTTATTTCATTAAAGCATTATAATTATTGTGTAGTTTCTACTGTTGTTTATATAGTATATATACATTTACTTTGTTCTGGTTGAGAATAATTTTCCAAACTTCTTATAAATATAATGCCATATCTTTTAAGAATGCAACCTTTTTTTTAATCTTTCTCATTTTGAAACTAACGTTATTTCTAATTTTCACACACTTTTTACGTTCCTTGATAGTTGGAGAAGTTCTAATGTTAAGCAAGCTTTTCTTTTCTCGTTACACAGGTTTTTTTACTTCCACCATGTATGTTAGTTTTGCATTGCTTAAGTGTCATGTACAAATTGTAATATATGGAGTGACCCAAAAAAATGTATTCTTTAAATGATAACAAAAGCAATGTTTTATTGATTTAGGAAAAAAGGCAAATTTGTGAAAGATACAGCATTTTCATCCAAAATTATTTAAAACGCTGATACTATCTTTGAGTTAAATGGTTCAATTACTGGACAAATTTGCACCTACTGGGCTCTGTAAAATCCGCATGTTACCACGGCACACTATTTCAACTTACCCGGGTAACAATGTGGCGTGATATTAACCTGGGGCATTCTATGGTGATTTTTTTACTAAACTGTCACTGGTGTTTATCTAAAAATACTGCAGGAATTCATCAGTTGAAGAATTGTTTGATGATGTAAGGGTCTGTTTCAATGCAACTTTTCCAATGAAAAGGATTAGGTGAAGAGGTGGTGTTGAATTCTCTGTGCGTTTTGCAATCTCACTGCAACAGACTTTTTTTATGGGGATATCTGAAGTTGAGGTTTACTACACAAAATTAACAATTCTTGCAGAGGGAATTGTCAGCTTGAATATTTGTAACATACATTTAATTTAAACCATTAAACTATTATTTCTAAGTCAACATTGCATTTACTATAATTTGAAGAGTGAGTACATTTTTTGTGGCACCTTATAATTGTCTTCAGTTTTTTCCAGTTTGTGTCAACTGTATTGAAATCTTCAATTAATTGTCTAATGCTTTGTTGTAGTTGAATTTGATATAGATGTACTATCCTTTTCTATGTTTTTGATGATTTTTCTCTTCATAATCTGGCAAAATATATTTTATTTTAAATAGTAATTTTAGTTTTCTTAGTATGAATCTATGATCCCTGTCTGTTTGCTGAATTGAATGTCTACATATGTAATACATTTAATAGGTGCATAGATCGATTGTTAAGAATATAAATAATTGCTGATATAAAGCCTCTTAGATTAGTCCATGTTTCCTTAGGTTGGTCTGTGTACTGGAAGTAGGTATTATTTATTTATAGTTCGTTGAGAACATAAAATTTAACTAATTAGCTTACTTTCTTTTTTATTGTTACTTTTTTAATTGTTATTTTATTTCTTGCATTGAAATTGCCTGATATAAAGTTCTTGTCATAGATTTCTCGTTTGTCTTGTTTGGATTTTGATCCATTATGTTCATTCTATTGATTGGTAAGTTCTTGAAATGCAGCAATATTTCTCACGTATCTTATATACTAGAATGGCTATACAACTTTCCAATAGCCAGTTCATATCTACCAAGTTAATGCGCTTGGATGTGGTGCAGATTGATCCGGATTCAAATCTAAGCTCTAGATACCGAGCAAGTGATCTGCTAAGACACTCAAAATAAGCGACGAGGGTTTATAAATAGGCTTTAATTTTATACATTGTCTTTTTACTATTAAACTAATATTGTTCTCCATGCTATTAATTTTATTAACAACGCTTATTCTTTCTATAGGTGTATAAATAAGTTCTCAGCTTTAGATTTCACAGGATGCAAATCACAGTTTACATGTAACGTATTAGTCCGCCCTCTTGCGGTTTTAAAGCAATGACATTTGGTCTTTCGAGACATCATGCGATTTGGCGTTTGATGCACATAACCTGAATAATCAGCTGTGTTCACAATGGCAATCACAAAAGAGCATATTCGATTTTCTATCCACTTCGCGTTTCATCTTAAGAAAAACGCTGCTGAAGCCACTGAAATGATTTGTGGTGCATATGGTGAGAATGCTGTAAGTCATGCAACGTGCAAAAAGTGGTACCAAAGATTTCGTGGAGGAGAGTTTAGTCTTGAAGATCAACGACGCGCTGGACGCCCTCAAACATTTGACACGGATGAGCTGCAGACATTGCTGGATCAAAACAATGCGCAAACTGAAAAAGAGCTTGCAGAACAGCTTGGCGTCACTCAGCCAGCCATTTCCATACGTTTGCATGTAATGGGTAAGATACAAAAGGAAGGCAGATGGGATCTGCATAAACTGTCTGAAGACAACAAAAATCGACGGCGTGACACCGCACTCCATTTGCTTTCAAGGAACCGAAAAAAGGATTTTCTGCATAAAATTATTGCGGGCGATGAAAAATGGATCTTGTACGACAATCCCAAGCGCACAAAATCATGGGTAGACCCTGGCAAACCTTCAACATCGACTCCAAAGCCCAATATCCACTCCAAAAAGAATTTGCTCCGTATCTGGTGGGATTGGAAAGGTGTGCTGTACTATGAACTCTTGAAACCAGATGAAACAGTTACAGCGGATCGCTACCAACAGCAACTCATCAATTTGAGCGACGCAATCGAAGAAAAGAGGCCATTTACTGGACAAGGAAGTCGCAAACTCATCCTTCTCCATGATAATGTCCGACCACATGTTGCGAAGGCGACGCAAGAACACATCTTCGCGTTAGGCTGGGAACTTCTCCCACATGTGGCGTATGGCTCAGACATGGCCCCTTCCAATTATCATTTATTCCGGTCGTTTAAGCATCACTTGGCTGATACGCACTTCAAAACAGAAGAAGAAGTTCGAAAATGCATCGATAACTTTATCGTCTCGAAGCCGGTGAGCTTCTATCACCAGGGAATTCGCAAGCTACCTGAAAGATGGCAAAAGGTCATCGATGCCAACGGAAAATACTTTGATACTTAAGCTTTTTTGTTTGTTTTTAAATAAAACTTTAATTTGGCAGAAAAAAGCTGAGAATTTATTTATACACCTATATAAGATTTGGGAAGATACTAGTAACAGGCAATTTCAGCAAGCTGGTGTCTACACACTATCATTCACTGTCGATTACCAATTTAGACACTTGTGTTAACTTAGCTATATCCATTTTTATGAAACTATCATAATCTTTCAGCAAATAGTAAATAAGAAAAAGTCGTTGCATTATTATTTCTAAAGCTCTTACAAAATGTATGTCATAGATGTTAATCCCATGGTGGCAAATTTGTTACATGCCTTGCCAAATATAAATGGCCAATTTTGATATTTACTTAGATGTCTAAGGCCCCTCTTAGTTTTTTGCTAAATTTCATTTACATTCTTTTTTTCTGCCCAATTGATTAATTAATTAATCAACTTGTTTCATTTACTTTATCCTAGTAACAGCTTTTAAAATCTTATTTAAAAAGATTTTCTTATCATTATTTTAATTGGTGTCTTTCACTCTTATGTATTGAGCAAGCTCATTTGTACCTTACTTTCTATTTTTACATGACTTATTTCTTCCTAGAATAAAAAAAATAAAACAGAATATTTTCTTATTATTTACCAATGTGTTCATATGTTTTGAGCACTCCCTTGATCTCTTCTAGTTTATGCTGGATAGTGTTGCAATCATCCAATTTGATTTTTTCATTTGTGTAGAAAACTTGGTTGTCTTTGTTAGTTGGGTATACTTTTTTTCTTTATAATCACAAGGGCATTTTGTAACATTTCCAACTGGTATAGTGATAAGGAAGGCTGCTCTTCCTTGAGTTTCATTCCCACAGCAGATGCAACAACCACTAATTTTCTTTTCTGATACTGTTAAAACCTGTGAGTAATATAGTTGCTGAATATACAGTTTTAAGCCTCACTGACACATTTTTTTAGGTAAATTTCGTAGAATATTAGATTTTGGTTTCATGCTCCATAGGCTTCAGAGCTACCCGTTGTTCAAAACTATATACATGCATATATGGGATTGAACGCCACCTCACGGATGTAATTTTTATTAGGTTTAAATGAAATTCTATACACATATTTGTTGAGTTAATATCTTGTCAATGAGGGAAAACATATTTCAAATGTTTTTGAATTCGAATTTGACTACCATCCATTTCAAAATACTGTTATTAGCGTTCTTTTTTTTTGATCAAAAAATCTTTCTGAACTTGGGTCTCTTTCATTAAAGCGTAAAAACGATTTTGGATATTAGAAATGTCCTAGGCTCTAGATTTGATAAGGTTCTATACAAAAAAAAATTGGTGTAAGTGATATTTTTCCTGTTGAAATACATTTGTACAATTGAAAAATGCGGAGGTGCTCCATCTACGGTATAAAAAATTTGGTCGTGTCTGAGTTGTGTTTCCAGATACTGCTGTAATATGTCTTGGTAGTTCTCGCCATGAGTGAATGTGAATAGTTATTTTGCTTAAAAACTGTCACTTTATCGTTTCAGTTAGTTGCTTATCAGGGTATATACAATAATATGCTCACAAATGTGAAATGTTACTTTATCGCTGAGCAAATGTTTCTTACGAGATTTTCTGTGTTTACAGCGTTAATCGGCTCATAGCACATTATCTTATGAGTTGTACAATTTTCTGCTTTCAAATGATACAACACTGGAATAAGATAAGGTCATTTTTTTAATTTAAAATACAAAATTTCTAAGCTAGTGCTTTGTAATATGTTATTTCTATTAATTATTAGATGATAAGTTAATGAATTTGGACTGTATTTTGATGGTTTATGAAACACATTGTGTTCTAATACAGATAGTCTACCATAATATTCATTATGTTCAACAGGTTGTGTTCTTTAAATGTAGCCAAATATTTGCCCTAATAGATGCCGGTTTTCTGAATCTATGTTATCTATCTTATTTCTACATTTAATCTGCATAGAAGTGCGGTAATGATGGTCATTTTTTTTAGTAAGCATATTGTATTTTTTATTCACTTTACATAAATCATATACATAGAATAGTCAACTAAGATGGGAGAAACAGAATGAATAAACTTTACAGACTTGCATGATATCGTTTAATATTCAGAAGGTTGTGGGATGTTTATAGATAGCACATTGACCACGGCTATATTAAAATATGTTTTTTTAATTAAGGAGTCTGCAGAATCACAATCACCAACTTTGAAGGGAACGCAAGTTGTGCGTTCTGGGGGCAGAGTGGTGGTGATACCTCCAATTGAGAGACCTACTACACGTAGCAGAAATAAGCAGCAACAGGAGGTGGAAGCTGTCAAGCAAATGAAGTAAAACCAAAGTATTTATTTAAATATTCCACAATTTATCTGAATGTTTTGCAGGGCTGGCACTAGAATGTTAGATGACGAGCATGTGTCTGGTGCTGAACTAGACAGCTCCAGTGATGATGACAAGTCAGATGATGATCCTGACAAACTGTGGTGCATTTGCAACCAGCCACACAACAATCGGTTTATGATCTGTTGTGATACTTGTGAAGAATGGTATCATGGCAAATGCGTAAACGTGACGAAAGCTATGGGGCAAATGATGGAGCAGGAAGGAAAGGAGTGGATATGTCTGTATTGCAAAGTAGGTGTTTTTTTTATTATTTTTTTAAATTATTTAAGTAATATTGCATTATAAACAAATCTTAATTATATATTTTTTTTAATCCTGATCCCCAAGAGTAATAATTTATTTTATTATAATAAAGTTGTAGCTTCAAGAGCTAATGAAATTAGACAAATGATGTATTATTGCAGTATGTAGTTAGTGATATATATAGCATGTGTTACCTACATTTTTACAATTAATTACTATTTGTTGTGTGCCCATATTATTCATCTTCAAGTTATAAACATTTCTCAATTTGTAGGGTAAACAATTCTTGAATAATTTGGTGCTACAATGATCCTTTAAATTATTTAGTGTTTCTTGAGTATGCTTAGTACCTCACAAACAGAAACCTAAAAGTGTTAAGACTAACATACCTTTCAATTGGACATCATGGTTTCATTGATTAGGAAATGTATAATTTCAAAGTTTCACAAAATCGATGCACATTGTGCACCATTTTTTTTAAAGAAACATTTTGCATTTTTTTATCATGATACATTATCTATAAGCGCATTAAAAAGGTTTTTCAGCACATGGAAGTATGCTTCACTTGCTACTTTATTCTCAAAGAAGTAAGAAACAATCGACTGGTTTTTCTATATTCCAGTGCACATCATGTGTCTAGAATCATTTTGTACCTATCTTCCATCTGTTAAGAATCATTCTCTGACCAATAAGGATAATTGTGTCTTATGTGACCAACGAGATGGCTATGTCATACACTATGTTTATTTTCTTCAATATGGCCGAACTATCGATCCATAAGGGTGCGGTTCGAAAGAAAAGTTTGTTGAAAAGGGGGTGTAACTCATTTGTATATTTATACTCCCAATTATACTTCTAAATACTCCCAATAATAATCATTCTCTGACCAATAAGGATAATTGTGTCTTATGTGACCAATTAGGTAAAACATGACCACCAACGAAACATGTGGTGTACCAAAAAAAAAAAAAATCAAAATATTGTCAACGTTTTTTATTATCCCCATATAAAATCTATGCATGATGAACTTTACAAGGATGGAAGGAATGCTTATAAAGAATACGGAAAAGTAACTCCTGTCTCTTGACATAATTTTCTTGACAATTGTTTGGGGCTAACATTACTGTCGATGTTTCTTCAGTGTTTCACTTTAAGAGTAATTAACAACGCTTCTAGTTTCTTTAAAGCAATAAATTTTCTGCAATTGCATGAGCAATCTGTTTAGAGTACTTAACGTCCTGTACATTAATACTATGCTGACTCATATATTTTTTATTAATTTTTAATCCACGTTACTTTAATGTTGTTCTGTTTGTAAAAAGGAAATTTCTACGCGAAACAGGCAACAAATTCGCTAATAAAGTCTATAGTTGGAACGTAAAATAGATCCAATAATAATTGAGGTTAATAAATATGGAATGTGCAAGTTTTATTAAATTTAAATGTAGCTAGCTATTTGATATTCTAAATTTTCCCTTCAAAGAAACTCATTCACAAGTTCCATTATGTGAAAACGTTTACTTCAATTATGAATATGAATTTGAAAACTAAAACTTTCTTAACAAGGATTACAGGATTAGCACCATTCACTACCAGAATTTTCTTTTTTGGTGAGTTCATAGAATTACTGTGGATTCTTTATTCTCCAAATCATCATGTGATGGTAACAATCACTTTGTACATTAAATCTGGATTCTACTCATTTAAGGTTTAGTGTGATACTTTGGATTTAGTATAAACAGGCCATTGTGTATGAACCAATGAATTTGAATATAGAATATTTGAAGGAGTTTATGAACTGTTTTCAGTCTCTGATACATAATTTGTTTAGAAACTCATGCTCCTGGAGCATCTGTTTGATCAAAATTGTCTGACAGGTTTTTGTTTACTACACGCAGTATCTTAGTTTGTTTCTTCTGATTTTAACAATTTAATAATTCTGCAACAGAATGTTTTTTACAAAAAAAAAAAACAAATGCACATGTCACTCTTCAGCGTACTCCCCTCCGGGGTCAACATATTTTCTCCAACGTTCTGGAAGCATTCTGATGCCCTTTTCAAAAAAGACTTTTGGTTGGCGGCGTATTCACTCCCCAACAATTGGATGACGGCGTCGTTGACCGCAAACCACATGATTTGAGTCTTCCTAAGAGGTAGAAATCATTTGGGGCCAAATCAGGACTGTACGGCGGATGTGGCAGAAGGTTCCATTTCAATTTCTGGAGGGTTTTTCATGTTGTTTTGGGATCTTTTGCTTCACGTCTATTGCCAGGAGGTCTGAGTAATAAGCTGCATTGGCCGTTCTGGCATCCGTTAAAAAGTCTATATGCATAATTCCCTGCCAGTCCCAGAAGAACGTTGCTCCTCCGCGCTCTCTTGAGTATGGGAGAACTGGTACGCTGCCACTTGCATGATGATTCCTGGAGCTCGGGAATGAAGTAGTGCACGCACATTTCATCGTTGGTCGCTATAGACTCAAAAATACATCGCTTTTATCTTCAAACTACCATAGGAGACAAATGGGAGCTTACATGCGTACCACTTTGTTCACATCCGTCAAAGTACGTGGTCTCCACTGTGCATGAGATAATGCATGTATATATATATATATATATATATATGGCTAAAAGTTGGTGCAATTTTAAAGGATAAAGATTATAATTAAATATTAAATATGTCCCTGTTTTGATATTCTTTTGTGTTCTTTGAACAAAATTTTTAACCACATTTTTACAATGTTATTGTGATTCAATTTTGTTAATAACTCAATTTTCTGTTTTTAAAACAGTAATTGCTCTTTTTTGGCTTATGCTTTAGACTTTAGGAATCCCTGAAAAAAGTTCCAGGGAGTAAAATCGTAAAATATTTATGTCCTGTTTTGTTTTGTATGCTGTACAAGGTATTGTCTTGTTAAACCACATGATGGTTGCATTCATACCATCCAAATGAAACCACAAGAACTCTAATATTATCTTGCAGTAACATTTCAGCTTAATTTTTGAAGAAGTATGGTTCGATTACACCACCAGTTTAAATCGCTTATTAGGCATGCATAAATTGTTTTTGAATGACTGAGTGATTCTCAATGTCCCATATTATACGATAGTTTTGCTTGATGACGTACTCATCAACATGGAAATATGCTTCATCATTAGGGATAATTTTCTTAACGGTCACAGTCTATTTATTGATTCTCCAGTACTCAGTCAACAAACATACCCATGAGTGGTCTTTAATTCTTGAATCAAATTAAATTGAAAATTGGTAAAAATGTATTTTTAGTTTGTAATGGAATGTTTTTTCACATTTTTTAATCATTCTTTGTATAGTTGTTTTGTGTAGTGCATTTCTTCAATCGAAAATGCTATGTAATTTGCACACAATCTGAACGAAACATTTCCTGTACTTGTGATAAGTTTTAACAATCATTACGCACTTCTCAACGTATATTGCTCAATGTTACCTAACTACACTATGTGTCCTATAAGCATGACTTATAAATTACTACTGACCCAGTAAAACAATTTTTTTTCAGATAAAGTTTCAATTTTTTGTCGCTAAACTTCATTTATTTATACATCTTCACTTTTCTATTAAGCAAAATTTATATTTGCATAGAATGTATGTCAGTAAAAAGAGTGACTTTTTTACATATTCCATCACCTATAAATTTGAAATTTGGAAGACACTTCTTGTAACTAAATAAAGATGAGGAAAATTCCAAATTGCTAAAATTTAATATGACGGCTTAAGAAATGCTACTTATTTACTTTTGACCCCTTCCAAATATTTATAATATTGAGTTCGTGCTATAAGGAGTCTATAGGTTCAAAAATTGCCAAAGTGATATAAGAAAGTTAAATTATAGAAGAATAAAGGTCATTGTGGAAATATTTTGGAGAGCTTTTATTGGATTAGTATAACCTATGATTGAAAGCACGATAGCCGCAAGATAAAGGTCTCAATCTGTCACACTAGCGCGCGGCGGTCCTGGGTTCCACTCTTGATCAATAACAATGGCAAACATAAAATGATCTCCGGCCGTCATAGGGACGCCTTTGGCGGTCGTGAAGTACATTCTCCTTCTTCTAAATTAACGGGATACGTCCAACATGACTTATAATACCGCATGACTGTGCGGTTAGAAGTAGTAGCCTATATAAAAAGAAAAAGAGGAAGAAGGAAGAACCTAGGGTTTTTATTAATTGAAATTGACCTTTAAAATAAAAAATGGAAAAAGTAGTAGGAATGTTCTAGAGAGCCTTTACATGGTAAATTCTTGTTGAAATGGAGTCGTGCACTAATATATAATAAACCATATCTGATGTAATTACTAATAAAAATTGTTTTACCACTACTTCTCAACTAATCATAAAATTTCAAATTTACGATTTAATTAAAGATGGACAGTTAATAACGGTAAGGCTCTAACGCCCCGCGTGGGAGCACGACCTGCGAACTGAGAAGGGTGAGGCTGTCATATGTTCGCCCACTGTTAATCGTGCACCATCTCTGATGCAGGGCGATGTGTCAAACCTTAGACGACCACCATTATTACCCTTTGTTCGAAGTGAACGCAGGTATTCAATTATTTTTAGTGACTGTATAAGCCATCTGCCAGGCATCAGGGAGCTCCAGGAATTAACCTGGATCCGTCCACACTGCAGCTTGCGCTTCAACCACGCGACCACGCTGGCGATAAAGATGGACAGTTACGCAATAAAAAACTAATTTTTGTAGTTTCCTTTATAATATGTAATTAAATAAACCAAAGTTTAGTCATTCAAAATATGTTGAAAACTGTTCACATTTTTTACTTGTCTTACTAAAAATTTTGTGAAGGGGGTACTCATAGCTATAAGCCCTTTTAGTATTTTTGCAAATATTAACCTCTGAATTACAAGTTGATTGAAATAAAGCCTACTGTAACTATCATAAACATTTTCATTCATTAACAAGAAGTTTGGATGATGTATAACAAATATTCATAGAAACATCATGCTCACTACACGTAGTTGATGAAGAAGATTAAATATATGCATCTGAATTACAGTGTATCTTTGATTATCTGGATTGAATGGAGATAATTCATATTCTATTTTCAAATTTAAATTCTCACTACTTATGTATAATATGGTGCAAAACAAGTACTACTGAAAATGAAATAAAAGTTAGTCCATGCTGTGAAAAAGATGCTTAAAATCTGCACCATCACATCGTAATAGTTGCGCAGTTTATTTCATAGTCGTTTGGGTAGAAATACTATTAATTTACAAAACCCATTTTTTTTCTCATAATTTATAAATAGTTGGTAGATTTAACTGGAATAGACTCCTTCAACATGTCCCATCTATTGGGCATTCCTGGTTATGTTGTATAGCCTCGCTATTTTACTAAACTATATGGATCTTTTAAGAATTATTGAAGTAAATTAAAAGAAAATGGTATGACAGTATTGTTTCTGAAGAGATTAAGGCTAACAGTAAGTGAACATTTTATTTTTTTCAGTAAAATACATACCCAAGTCATAGTGCACTAAATGATCTCATTTTCTCTACAATAACTTTTGGCTATTCAAATATAAGGAAACACATAATCTCTTGATTGAGTAACTTGATATGGCCTTTCAGGTGAATGTGGTTTTTATCAAAAAAATCAGATGTTTTTTAATTTGTATGTAGTTGGTACAAGAATAAAGCAATACCTTTAACTAATCAACATACAGATATTTTACTTAAACAGTTTCAAGAATATTTTCCAGAAGCTTTTCATAAAAGATTGTAGTTTCTGGTTAAGTAAACGCCCATTAAGACACTGCTAAATGATTTGTGTTGTCTTTTTGTTGACACAGAATTTAGTAACCACTAGCCTGTTTCAAACGAACGAAATGATACATTGTAATAATTTTGTTCCATTACAAAAACATGGGGCCGGCGAAGAGATTGCTCTGTAAGCAATCCCAGAACGAACTTAAAAGACCTTTCGATTTCGATTTCGAATTTCGGGAAAATTCGAAATCGAATATCTGGAAAATTATTCGACATAGAATTTTTTCTTCATTTTCGAATTCAGCGTAAAATATCCTATAATAATCACATTTAAAATCGTAATGTCGAAAATTTTCCCGAAATTCGAAGTCGAATATCTCGAAAACTATTCGACATAGAATTTTTTCGATTTCGATTTTGAAATCAGCGTAAAATTTCCTATAAGAATCTATTTTAAAATTTTAAAAAATCCATAATTTTGTGACAGCGACAGACAGACCGACAGACATATAGAATTCAGTAACGAACTTTTTAAGTTCGTTGAATATTTGTCATACCATGTGCTGACAGTATATCAAATAAGTCAATAACATCACAAGAGTTACGTATCGCCCAAGTATGTGGTTTGTTTTGACGCATATTGTATTATTTTTAGTTTCTCTTGTAGCTACTGTTGACAATCTTAATCTGTATAACTGATTGACTAGATAGGCTAAAGCATAGTTCCTTTGTATTTTAATAATTTTTTTATAATTTCTTGTGCAGGTGTTTTAGCTGTATATGCTTTAAAGTATTTAGTCGAGATAATAGCCCTTTATGTAGTACCTCTTTTAAAATAGTAATAAAATACATTGATAGTTTGATGAGTAACTTGATTTATATAATAATAGAGGGCAACAGCGCTGAAAAACACCATATTGGATGACTCATGTATTTTCTGTTATGTCAAAAGTTCATGATTTTGGTGACCAAAAAATGACCAAGTTTACTTTATGGACCATAATAAATTATATTTAAGCAAGTTTTGCATAAGATAGGTGCCATGTCTGTCTGCTCACTCCATAGCAGCAGCGAATTCGTTTGTGAACATCAACCCATTGTTTGCAAGGGTCTAAGAAAAATCCAACTGATTTTTGCGGCATTTTATGATCATAGACAAATGTTGGATTCACACTATACAATGGGAAACGAAACAAAAAGGCAAAAAGTGTATCATCGAACGAAAAATAAATTGATAGCATTAGGGCGCAAATAGGAATTCTCTTGAAAAGAGGAAAACCTTTACTAGCGGATATGGCACTTTTTATGCAGTGTTCGCGAACAAAATACTTGAAAAGATCCAAAAAGAGTGTTGTTCCACTTTTAACAGACCAACATATTCAAACCATATTGCTGAGCAAAAATTGATTTAACTAAAGCTTGAAATTCTTTTGCCCGATCCTAACTACTTTAAATTACCATTTGTTTCTGAAAATTTGAATCAGACAAAAGGATGATAAAGAGCGAAAATAAAAATTTTGAAGACGTTGAAGAAACCCACAGCCACGAAGAACTCACGAACTTGGAAATAAGTTTGAGTGAGTGCCTTAAACTCTGAGGGGACTGCCTTGGTCTTTAATATCAAACCAAGTTACTCATCAAATTAGCTTCATACTGTGTTGAATTGTTGAAGATGAAATTTGAAATAAAAATTATTGTTTTTTTTCTTTTAAATGATATAAATAATATCTGTAAATTAAGTTTAAAAATCTATTCTCATTTAGGATCCTTCCTTGAAGAGGCCTGCTGCAGCTGCAAGGCGGGTTAGAAAAGCATCTCGTGCCTCTGGCTCAGATATCACAATAACAGACAAAAAGTCTGACTCGACACCAACGTCGCCCATGAGTTCTCCAACCCAAGTTCCTGGTTGCTTGGTTTGCAACAAACCATGCCGGAGCAACTCTATATACTGCAGCGACCCTTGCATCCTGAAGCATGCAAAGGTGGTGAAAGTTGAAAAGGTGAAATAGCTACGTTTATATGTTCAATTTACTGTAATTAAAATGTTTATATTAAATTAAAAATTCGGGAGTATACTTTCATCTCATCATATTATTCATCAAGTTTTAGCCTGTGCGTTTTTTTCTCAAAGTGAGGGAAATATGGGACTTACCGGAGATATCTTGTTCGTTGTACAAAAGCTAATTTGACTAGAAACGTTTGATTTCAAATTTTAGTCACATAATTTTGTATTGTTGAATAATGACTACCGCGTTTTCTATTGGTTTTCTTATAAAAGAAAGCAATACTTCAATATAAATTGAGTAAACAATGTTTGGATGTTTGTATGGTAATTGTTTAGATGGGATAATTTGAGATAAACTGCATAATTTACGCCTAGTAAGTCTCAGCAGTATAAATGAGTAGAGTGTTGCATAAATGGTGTTTTTGTAACTCATCTTTTTTCTTTATAAACGTTCACTTATATTTACATTTGTATAACCCAGAATCACTTTTGCAGGTTGTTGTATTTGATCGTTCATCAGGAAAAATACTATCAGGGAATAATGCGCCCACAGCTGCGAACTTGGACAAATGGCTGCAGCAGAATCCAGGTTTTGAAGTTGTAAGGTCTACAAACACAAATAAACCTATTATTACAAAGGTAGGCATTATTACTTTCTAATATTTTTTAGTAAAGTTTTATATCGAAAAAGAATTTCTTTTTAATATAAATGCACTCTTGTTCATAAATTAACAATTGGGAATTCAGGTTTATACAGCCGTTTAATATGAACAATGACGTCGTAAGTTTACTACTAATTGGTATAGTTGAATCACTTGCTCACTCACCATATTCTGTTTTTAAATCATATAACCTCTACTATTTCAAATTCGAGTTTGGTCCTTTTCAACGTGTATGCAAAATGTTGGTTGTCCACATTTACATACGAGGTGCGTACAAATTCTAAGGTCTCGAATTCTTTTTCTCAAAATACCCAAAAAAGTTAAAACTTCTGTTATTTCTCAACGTAATCACGTTTTTCACAACGTCGTCGCCATGATTCCATGTCTGCTGAGAACACTCGTGCAGCCTTGAGTTTGTCAGTCAGCATTCGCACCCTGAAAAAATTTTCGACGGTCTTCCATAACAACTTGTTCTACTCGCGCAGTCATGGTTTCGGTCCGGCTGGTTCGTGGCCGAAGCTGCTTTGGTTCATTGTCCCACAATTCTCGACCTTCTTTAAACTTTCTCACCCACAAACGCACATTTTTAATATCCATAACGCCTTTACCGCATGTCTTACTCAATTGGCGATTAATTTCGATGGGGTTTTTACCACGCAAGAGGAGAAAACGGATGATTACACGTTGATCTTGAACACTAAATGTCGCCATTTGAAATACACGAAACAACACTCACTGCAATGGCGGTAATCCTACCTGTATACAATGTATGGTGCTGCCATCCATATTACAAATTCTGAAATATTTCCAATGTCTTTTAAAATTAACCGTATCTTTCTACTTACTCTTGCTGCTGGAAAAAAAATTTAAAGACCTTAGAACTTGAACGTACCTCATAATTCTTGACCTTTTCAAAAAACAATTTTTCATAAAGTTTGTAGATAATCAGGAGCAGTGATATGGATCTATTAGATTTCACAGCCTTTCTGTATTTAGGTAGCATTATTAGTCCCACCACTTTCCAGATGTAGAGGACCTGATTCAGTGTAAATGCTGTATAGATGTAAATAAACATGTTTGTAGGTTTCCTGGGCAGTTGCTTCAAAATCTCCTCTATAATCAAATCGAATTCTGGAGCTTTTCATCGATTCAAATTCGTTTAATCTCTTTCATTACTTCTTTTGGAGTGACGGGAGTAATATTCTTTTAGAGATGATTTTCTAAATAGTGAAATGTAGTCTAATTTGCATTCAATTATGCTGAAACTTTTCTGCTAGATAATTAGCGAAAATCTTAGTTTTTTTTTTGTTTTTAGCTTAAACTCTTTTCTAATTGGAGAAATGGTGGTTATAGTTTTTTTAATTGTTTTTAGTTATCTTCCAAAGTGAGTAATCCCTTTCTTATCTGCTGTTAGATCTTGCTATAAATTCTTTAATCTTCTGTATTTCCCTTTTGAGTTTTGGTGCTTTATTATTCAGGATGGGTATGTCTGTTGGATCTCGAATGTCACTATCTTCTTCTAGCTCTTTTTTTCTGGACCAATTCCTAATTTCTACTGCATAATTAACTAACCCCTTGTTTATATAAGAAATTCCTCTAGTATTGTTAAATGCTGTGATTATGAATTAGGCTAGTATACTTGACTTATCAGTAGAATGAAAATTCAGTGACAGCTTTCCTTAATTTTCTTCCCTAGTCATGTTTATTATGAGTTCATAATCAATATGTTTAGCGTTCAAATTGCTACCTATGATGAACTTTTCATCAAGATGTTGCAGAAATATTTTATAATTTTCCTTTTTTTTGGTTATAAATGAGTAATTAGTAAATTTAATGCCAATCATGGAGAAAAAAGTGCTGATCTAACAAAAATATAAATTTGCCCAATTCTTGGTATGATTTGATACAAAAATTTAATGCTCTATAAAAAAATGATTATATAAAATGATATTCTTTACCGGAAATGCACAATTTACTGTACTGCAGATGAAAGTGTTTAGGAGTAGAAATCCTCTGCTGCAACTGTGCTATATACAATTTTTGAAAAGAGTGAGAAGATAGATACTATTCTGCACTGGATATTTTCCCCAAGGTCTTATCTATGTATTATCTTCCATAAACAGAAAAGATCTCATTACCCATAAAGAGATAAGTATTGTTAAATAATCAGATTCAAGTAACAGTGCCTCTTTCAAAGACAGATAAGTGAATGAGCGCCCAACGTAGTCTCAACCCATACCAGAATACGAGCATCTCTAAAATAATCTAATTCGCATATATTGTCGTAATTATATTAACTTCCATGTGTGCCAAATGCCTTTAAAAGGTTAAAAACCATAATACCTTGCAACAAACAAACTAGCCATTAACGTTAGCAATCGCAGCAGTTACCTACAGTAAGCTGGATGACATCAGCAGCTGGGTGGACAAAAAAATAAACCTACCCTTTTCGACCTCTTTTCTTGATATAAAAAAAATTAGTAGTGAAAGCTAAAATTTTCTGTTGCTTTTTGTTTTCAAGTTACTATTTTTGATTTTTGTTTAATAAATACATCTCACATGCATGCCCTCTACACTTCCACATAGATATAAATTCTGCCTTGCTATTGCTATCACACTACAAGAACACACTTGATGTCTAGAATCACTTTCAGGCAAATACCACGACATTTTCGTTAATAAATTCAACATTAAACACATTTGTGCCATAGCAGCAGAAATTGTTGTTTATTTAACATTTAGCCGCCCCCTTTCCATTCACTGTTCCCATAATTTTTTAGGGGTAACTTCTATTTATTCTTTTTATTAAGTGTTTACAATTGGTGCAAAGTTTGTCACTTTTTTGTTTGTAGCCATTAACGCAGTCTAAACTGAAAATTGTAAAGAATGTGGATAACCAGGGAGTTTCCTTGGCAGTTCAACGGAAAGGGGTAAATGTCAACATTTTAAGACATGCTCCAAAGCAGCCTCAACAGCAGCAGCAGCAGCAGCAGCAACAACAACAACAACAGCAACAGCCGCAGCAGCAACTGCAACAAGTGCAACAACTTGCTGGAGGCTCACAGAAAAACGTGGCTAAGGTATGTTTTTTATTGCTTGATATGTTCCTTGATTTTGTTTTTCTTATGTAGTTAATAGTTTGTTTTTTACTTTACAATAATGAAAGTTGCAGTTATTAAATAATATCAAGCATGGAAAACTCCTACTAAAATGTTGAATTTGTTAAAGACAAACAACTTTAAATAAAATTTGTTTTAACATAATTGTTTTGAAGATTTTGAATAATAAAGAAAACTGGTAAATAAGTGGAAAGCCTAAAATTGTAAATCTAGAAGCTATTTTTTATAAATTAATAGGGATGTTTTTATAACTAGCACCTTGGAAAATCATGTTGGTTATACTCAGACTGTTAGGCTGTTTGGAATTTGAATTATAAAATTAACCTGTTATTTCCTATGCATTAACTATGTAACTATAGAAATTTGTAATATAATAATAATTTTAATAGAAATAATGGCGTCTTGGTTGGCAACTACAGCTTGTTACCTGCAGCAAGCCGAATGATGTCAGCAGCAGTACCTTACCACAAACACGCGATTATAAAAAATAATGGGCATCAGCTAGTGGTTTATTTTAAAAGAATTCTCTTCTGAAGAAGTGAAAAGGTCAATAGCTAGATAACACCCATCTCCTTTTTTTGCTAATTTAACTCAAATAAAAACAAAATTGTTGTTCAAAAGTCATGAAATTTAATAAAAAATTTCCGAGTTGGAATTATTTACAACTTAAATCGCATATTTTAGAATGTTTTGATGAGATGGAGAAAATGTTTAATAGCAAAATATATTTCACCAAGATCTTTTAAAAAGCTTTGTTATCGACAAATGTATTGCAAGTTTATAAGCTCTGGGGATTGGTGAAAAAGTAATTATCGCCCTATGTAAATTCTTGAAATTCTCTCAGAATGCAACACTAGTTCAAAAAGCAAGTTGTGGCACTTAGTGCATAATCATACTTAAGTACTTGATGAATAATATTGCAATGCATGATAAAGCTAGATATATTTGTACGGTTCAAAGAAAAACCAACAATTAGCCCCTGGGTATTTTCAAATGGTGCAGTTCTAATAAAAGTCATATGTAAAGAAACTTGAACAAGAAAATGATAAATACTTTTTTAGTATTGATAAGCACATAGGTGGTTGATAATCATAATACTGTTGTTAATTCTGAATTTCGTGGTATGCTTGTGTCCATGCTGCTGTTAGTTTTTAGTCTTTAGAGTTGAAGTTTTTTTTAAACAAAAATATATTGTACATATACTAGTACAGACGGATCTGAGTTTATTCCTAGGGCTCAGATACTTGACGGGTGGCCTGCTTGGTCATTAAAAATAATAATGTGGTCGATGCGGTGCTCGCCACATCGCCCCATATCAGAGATGGTCAGTGCCATATCTTTATTTGTGGTTTATTCTGCTTTGCACAATATTTAATGTAGATTCACTCCTTCTTTTGCTCAATTATTGCAAGTGCAACACACTAAATGTGCTCATTTACTAGCTTCTAACTCTCAACTGACTTGCCCAATGAAGTTGTGTTTATTAACGCATGGGCATTACAATCTACTCATACCAACTTGCAGATTACATTGCAGCTCCACAAGCTCTTCTTGTTTTATATTAATATTGTCTAGATATTAATATGGGAGAGACTTCATAAGTCAATAGGAATAAAGAACAGATAATGCCAAATATTATGCTACCACAACACCAAATGACATACACAGTAAATGGGTTAAACAAAATTTTTAGTTGATATTTCAATAGCTTTGCAATATAAACTTAACTTTGTTACCATGAATTTTAATAATAGATTTGGATTATCTGTAAACATGGGGCCGGCGAAGAGATTGCTCTGTAAGCAATCCCAGAACGAACTTAAAAAAACCTTTCGATTTCGATTTCGAATTTTCCCGAAATTCGAAATCGAATATCTGGAAAATTATTTGACGTAGAATTTTTTCTTCATTTTCGAATTCAGCGTAAAATTTCCTATAAGAATTACATTTAAAATCGTAATGTCGAAAATTTTCCCGAAATTCGAAGTCGAATATCTCGAAAACTGTTCGACATAGAATTTTTTCGATTTCATTATTGAAATCAGCGTAAAATTTTCTTTAAGAATTACTCATAAAATCGCAATGTCGAAATTTTCCCGAAATTCGAAGTCGAATATCTCGAAAACTATTCGAGATAGAAACTTTTTGATTTCGATTTTGAAATCAGCGTAAAATTTCCTATAAGAATCCATTTTAAAATTTTAAAAAATCCATAATTTTGTGACAGCGACAGACAGACCGACAGACATATAGAATTCAGTAACGAACTTTTTAAGTTCGTTGAAAAACTTATTTTTATGCTGTACATATAAGAAGCTGTCAAAATTATTTCATTAGGATTTTATAAGAATGAAATAAACAAATTGTTGCATCTGTCTTATTAAGTTAAAACAAATTTTTTCAGGACTATTCTTGTGGATGCAAACTGCGAAAACTTTTAGGCTATTATTTATTGTGACTTCAAATTTAATTGAATAAAAAAAATTTTTAATACTGATTGATGATATTGCTACAAGTCTTAATACTGTGGAAATGTAGTACAGTGACCAGAATCACCAAAATACTATTTTCGGGATTATTCTGTGACATCAATTAAAATTATTCTTTATGAAAAACTAAAAATTAAGAAATTATGTTTCTAATGGCTACTGTAAAGTCTAATTGAGGCTCTAAAGGAAACGCGTGTTTTTTTAGAATGAGAAAATACTTTTGTACATAATTCTTTAGAATGCAAAACTAGCAAATATTTTTCCAGCATTGTTTTACTTACAAACCACAAATCTTATTCAGTCATCATTGTACGTAAATTTTAACATAACTTAAATTTATTCTTACTAATAAAAATTTTAATATGGGATAATATATTTCAGAATATAACTGGATTTAAAATAATAAGCAAGCAGGTAGCAGCGACCACGCCACGAGCAAAACTAATCCAGCCTGCTCCACTGGTGCGCAATCCGCCCCCGACTGCTTCACCGCCCAAGCCAAAGCCAGCACCGACCCCTCCAAAACCAGTCCCTTCTCAGCCACCCAAGGAAAAGCCTATGCCTCAGAAAACGCCAAAGTCCAGGCAGGCTGAAGAAACTGCACCTCAACCCAAGAAGGAAGAGAACATTCGTGACAACGTCCAAAAAACGTTGTTTGAGCAGCTTACAAACCGGCTAAAACTAGCGGACGATGTTAAGCTTACCAAAGAAGAAGTAGTTGATCATTACAGGATAATTTTTCTCGAATTTCTATTAAAACTATATTGTAGGTTACTAAGATTTCGACCGACATAGAACTGCAATTATACAAATGCTTTGGAGATACTGGGCAAAAATACAGAAATAAATACAGGAGCTTAATATTTAACATTAAAGACATCAAGAACCAGACGTTATGGCGAAGAATATGTGAAAAATGTATTAGTCCATATCAGCTTGTAAGTTGCTGAATGTTTATTTTTAGTGCAAGAATAATTTTATTGCATTTTCTTATTTCTGTAGGTAAGATTATCTCCTGATGACCTGGCAAGTCAGGAATTAGCTTTGTGGAGGGAACGAGAAAACAAACATCAACTTGATATGATAACAAAGTCAGAATTAGAACAGTTGGGGCGGAATCGCCAATATGTATTCAAGACACATAAAGGTAATTCGTTTAATTTTGTTCATAAAAATAATGACGATAATTTGTGTATAATTAGGAGAGCAAGAATTGGAAGAAAATCGCCCTACAGATGCACTTGAAAACACAGAAGTAATAATGACCCTTGGCGCAGACGGCAATGCGTCGCCTGAGTCATCTTCAGATACAAAGAAAGATGGAAAAGACAAAGATAAGAAAGGATCAAAACACAATCGGTCAGATCGGGGTAGAAATCATGATCGCAAGTCTAGCAAAGACAAAAGTGAAAGGTCTGCAATAGTCTCATTAATGTGGCTCTAAAATAAAGCTGTGATTTTTAGGAAGGATCGCAAGAGAGAGCATAGATCTTCCAGCCGAGAAAGGAGTCACAGAAAACGGTCTAGGAGTAAAGATTCTAGCCGCCACTCGGAAAAGAATCGTTCAAGAAGTAGAGACCGGTAAGCTTTTTTGTAGTTGATGAATTATATGAAATTATATATGTGCATTTTTGTTTGTTCAAAAGGGACCATCATAGACGATCTTCCCACAAAAGTTCAAGGCATAAAAGAGACTCTCATAGTTCAACGGAAAAGCTTGACAAGAAGTCCAAGGAAATCTTAGAGCAGTTGGTCGACAATAAAATTGTGCCTCCGCTAGAAGATCGTCTCTGGAAGCATGTCCAGCAGGAAGATATTACCACAGGTATAAGTTGTTTTATTATGTTTTTTGGGAAAGGGAATTTATTTTTTAACTAAAGTATTTTAAAATGTCGCCTTAAAAATAAGATAGAATCAAGCAAAGGTGTGAATTGAAATTGTATTTGACTAGTGCCTTCAAAATTATACAACTGACATAAACTTGCTTAAAATACAATTAAATACTAGTGCTTTGAAAATACATTAACTTTTAAAGTGCTCAAGATTGCTATGAACTTGGGCAACTCAAATTTAAACGAAACTTTTGTTGATACCCACTGTCCAGATGCATTTAATTTAGCAAATGGATAACTTGTGACGTAAGTTGGGTTCTATAGTCAAGGTTATAAAGAGGGTAGTTCACTGTCATCCATTGCGTTTTTTCCTATTTGGTTTGAATTGAGATGAACATTTTTTTAAGATGAAAATGTCACATCTTTTTACAGCTTGCACTTTTACTAGTAGATTGCAATAGTGTTGAGTTATTTGGTTAAGAAGTTATTGAAAACTACGCCTTTATGATTGCAAAGCATGTACATAAGAACCTTCTCTACAAACAGATTTGTTCTGGCCTTAGCAGATGTATACCCAACTCTTTACCACTCCATACTGCTTTGTTTCGGCTCGAAACGTAGTGAAATGTAGTGGTGGACCCAAGGCTCACTCCACACATCAGTATCCAGTGCAGAAAATCGTCTCTCAGGTCTTTACAATGAGCAAGAAGCCCCTGAGAGATCTCAAGTTCCATAGCTTCATGTTGCATCTAAAAAAATTTACGAAAACAAAAAAGTTCTTCAGCTGCGTTAATTTACAATGGATGTTGTAGTTGATTTTTTTCTTTGTCGAATTAATTTTCACGAATGTTTTGTAGACAGCTAAATACAGTTCAATACACAATGGATTATTATACAGAAGGCATCTATTAATAGATTTCTGTTGGTCATAAAACCAATGGAGTGATTTTGAAACTATTTTCTTATACCTGCCCACACTCATGTAACGTTATATTTGTCATCTCCCAACTTCTACCACACTTTAGAAATGCTTTATAACCCATCAGTATAGTTTTATTATTTTTTTATAGTTTATATTATTATAGTCCATTATTCTAATTTGTGTGTGTTCTTTTAAGGGCATGTATGTATCTTGATATTGTTATGTTGCAAGATAGACAAAGTGGCGATTTCAGAGTTGTTAGGCCGATTGGCGATTGACTATGATCATTTGTTAGCAGATGTATGGACTGTTCTTTGACCAGACCCTTGACGATTTTGATGTGGCAGATTATCCACAAAAAATAAAAACATGAATTTTTAAATAATAAGTATCAGGAAATTTCAATCTTTGACGCCATTTTTTGACCATCGCCTACTAATATTTTCAAATGGACTGACTACTAGTTTATTATGTAAGTAAGTATGGGAATGATTTTGAGAAAACTTGGTTGAGTGACCAAAGGTCAAAAATCTAAGCATCGATTCCTACTGAATGGACCATGTTGATTATGAATAGGAAATAACAAAATCAATGTCTCACGGAGTAAACAATTTCTTGATTTTCAATTAAGTCAACAAACATGACTATTTCATCATCTAAATTTTCAATACATTTATTGTTAAGCGTATTTTGATTTGTTGTCTCCGCAGAAGTATGAAATCCAGTTTTGCAAAGACCCATATGTTAATTGTTTCGGATGAGACTTCAGTCGTGTCACATCTTGAATAAATAATATAACATTTATGTGGAATATGTAACATTAATATTGCAAATGTAATTCTGGAACCAGGGTCATTGTAATGTGCTCTTATATATGTGCAATTATTTGGATTTTGTCTGTTATCAAGATTACAAATGTCATCAATTCAGCATTTCAAATGTATATACATGTAGTGATATTCAGACTTATTGATGACCAAAGCTGCAGCCCATACATGTTATACACAAGTTTGCAGACTGGGCATAGCAAGGGTGTAGACAACACAAATCCAAGCGTGAGAAACCTGTGTTGAATGTGGGTGAGCACTATTGTTGAAAAATAGTTTGTCCCATATGAGGCCACAGAATTTCTTGAATGTATTATTATGCCTTTGACATTTCTTTGTACATTACCCTAAAAAAATAATAGAAAATCATTATTGTCTACACCATGATACTACCAGTTTTTATCCGTATGTCGCTCAAAAATGAACTCAGAGTTTGTATGCTGTGCAATTCCTCTTTATATTTTAGTATGATACTGATGTATGTCCAGAAAAAACTTACATTGGTCACTAAAAATATTATAATTGACGATAAAATTGCAAATCCAGTCACTAATATTGGAGTGTTAATAGAAACTTTTAAAGTTTACACCTAGGTATTGCAATTTAATAAAATTTTTAAAAAATCAGCTTAATAATGTGAAAAGGCATCTTTGAAGTCTTTTGTATTATTATTGTCATAATTATCAAAATAGCAATTTAGTATGCTTTTCTTTATAATGATAGAATTTATTTTTGGGTAGCATTTATTTGCTACACTAAAGTATTGAAATTAAATAAAAATAATAAGACATTCTCAATAATTTTTTTTCAACATTTTTGTGAGGAATATTCTTAGTATTTTTAAAATCTTTATTTGTTTGCTTGTTGTTACTTGTGCTTATTCTTTTGAATGGCTGTAAGTAACAAAGTGGAAGATATTATTTTAGCGTGTATCAGAAAGTTCCATTGTATAAGAGACACAGAATATCGTATACATCCTGACATCTTCATCTTCATTTGATTGTCATAATGTAATTTGGGTACAAATATAGATACCTTCAACTCTTTTGTTGTAATACAATTTGACGCTTGACTCCAATAAATCTCCAGATGTTTCTTCCAACAATCTACAAAAGTAAATGTACTTGTTTCGCATTATGAATTCAATTTAACTTGCCTTTATCTAGAAATATGAATTACTTTTTATTCAATTTCTCTTTTTATTTTGATTTTTTACTACAAAATAATAAATTGTTTTGTATTACAATAAAGTATTTAAAATTGTTCTTGATAATTAAAATAATCATACGTAATAGTTTGGACAATTTTAAAACATTATTAACAGCTTGTTTCTTGGCATCATTTTAGTAATGTGACATTTAATAACCAATTTATTGTAGAGCCATATTAATGTACAATCTATTTTGGAATTTTATAGTTACTAATAACACATACCTAATTTTAAAGGTTACATATAGATAACTGAATTTATGGAATGTTTCTCAAAACACTACACAGAGAGATTGCAAATTTTGTAACAGATCTTAATTTTTGTCTATAAACGTGTTTATAATCCGGGTAGAATAACAATCGTGCATACTTGGTTTTATTTGTATGATATAGTGCTTCATAGTAAGATTGTAAGTTATCTTCCAATAGTGTAGTGACACTTGTTTTTATTTTTTAATTAATTCTTTCTTCTGTTAATTATTCTAAATCGCTCAGAGCCTTTCTAGTGTATATGTGTTCCTTCGTGTTCCCACTGTTCTCAATATACAATTTAGTTACAATAGTTAAGGTAATGTCATACTAAATGACTGCCTTATCTGCCCTAGTCTAACGATGTGCCCTTTCTCAGACTGCCAGTTTATACTGATTTATTACTGCTTTATACGGGTGTTATATTTCCAACACTCACTAAGTACTAGCTACAAATTGCTGATTATGTTTGACACAGTTACGTTGTACAGCATTTATATGATCAAGATTGCAGGGCTTCCTATTGACAGTTTTATTCAAACCAAGCTAACATTGATTATGATATCCATCCATAATAAGCCATAAATCAATTTGTCTTGTTTTTGAATAATACTAATTATTATGGCAATAAGTTTATATTAGTACTAGTAAAAAGGCCTATCCCAAGGGTGGGCAACTTAAGCTACATATTTGGTTCAGAGCTTCGTCGACAATTGAAGAAAAAATGAGCCAATAATCATTTTATCAGCTATATCTAAACATAATGACATTCGTTTGACTATATTCGGCTTCACATAAATCAAAGTTGTGTCCCGTGCGTCTACTAACGGCAAGAATTGGCCACGTAGTGCATGAAACACCGATAGGTGGCGCAAACTGTCTAATTACTTCATGATAATTTATGTTTTGATCTATAATATAAACCTAAAACCTTTATGTGAGGTTTGGCAACAAACCGGTTCGATTGAGGCATTGACCATTGAAATTGTTTCATAATTGTAGGAGTTGCAGGGTTAGTTACAAACAAACGTACAGTTATATTTTTACAGTTTTTAAGAATAGATAAAGAGATTGGTCAGACGTTTTACAAGAGACAGCTATGTGTATTTTATTTAATAACTCAAGCAAACACTTCATACATACCACAATACAATCTGTTGATGAGTTTAAGGTTTAAAAATAATTTATATCAAAATAGATGTTTCCCTAGATTCTCCTGGAACTACCCTTTCAAAGTAACCGTTTTAAGCTTTATATGTCTAGAAAATGGCGTTCCTGAACGTTTTCTTATTGTAACTTCAAACAGGTGATAATTTTTAGAAAGAGTACATCAGGCGTGTCAGTACCTTAAACCCCAACTTAGTAAATACACATATCGATTCTTTGTTAGCTCATATGAAGTACAATTTTTACATATTTCCTTGGTTGTTTATTCTGAATAGCATATTAATGAGACGTTGGTTAATGTTTTTAGCATTTTAAAGAATAATTCCTTTTGTGTCCCAACAGTTTTGAATCTCTGTAATAAGAACGTGCTCTTGTAAGTATAATAAGTCCATGAGGTTGCAGTATTATCAAAGACTCTTGTAATCTCACTGCATTGAATATATCCTAGTTTTTCAATATCTTGATAATAGAACCATATTTTATCGCCAATAATGATCTTGGCTGCAGAGATTGTTACATTTATATGTAATATAAGAGATCATTAAAACCTTTTTTGTGCTGTAAAAATGGTGTTCCTACACAGTTTTATTTCTAACAAATCTCATTTTTATTCACAAATACAATATGCGTTTTTCCACATGACCTCCATCAGATTAATGATAGTTGTTATGTTATTAGTCATTTTCTACTTTTCCCCCAATGACAAAGTTTTCTATGATAGTATTACAGTTTTTTTCTGTAGTTATGCCTTTTAAGAATCAAGTAAAGTGATTTACCATTTCATTGTGTCACAGTTACATTGGCAATGACTGGAGCAGTTGAACTTAAGTAGCGCTGTTGGTACTTATTAAAAGTTCATCGTTATTTTGTGCCTACTATAGGTAAGGCTTTGATCTCTTTATGAATGTAAATATGTCCAAAAAATCTTCCAATTTATTAAAGTGACACAGTCACAGCATAAAGTTCAAAGCATTTTTATGTACTTCCTTCGGGCAAATCTAAATAAGAAAGACAACCATCATCAGAAAAATGAATGTTTATGGGATTGGAACCACGTGATGCATCTGACCAAAAATTTTAAATTTTGATTTCAGAAACTCAATTTCTGATTTTTTGTGCATGGCTTTTCAATATTATACCATCGGGTGGGGATTGAAAGTTCGAATTTTCAGATCCTCAAATTATCTTCAAAACAGTGATGTCTTTTGCATTAATATTACCTCACATTATGATACAATGCGAGTTCAACAAATTGATTTTTTCAACACTTTTACTGGACTTACTACTTTGGATACATCAGATAATTCCCAATATTTTATCTATAGCACTATCTACTTCACATAGTCGTTTGCTTTTGAAATCCAAGAGTTGAGATTGAGTGTATGAAAGCATATTACTATGAACTGATAGAACTGATTGCAGGGGACTTCAATTTTATCACAATAACTTTGAACAAACCAACAAAATTTAAATGATTTCTTTTGTTCAGAATTTCCATCCAACTTGACGCACAGTTATTAAAATTAAATGCAGTATTTTCCACGTTTTCGTTTTTAACAAGACCCGTTTTTAATAGCGCCCACAGCTGAAAGTGACAGCGACCATGAACCGACATCCACAGTCACAATTCCCACACCTCCTCGAACTGGCGATATAGAAGAGCTTCATTCGACACCACTATTGTCGAATGATGTTACTGAAGATCAAAATGGTAGTTTTATAAAGGAAAGATGAATTAATATCTATTTTTATTGAATTCTATTTATTAGATGAACTGGTTAATGGCAAGGGCAGTGTTATGAAAGTGTCTCCAGAAACCTCGTACATGGACGATGATGGAAGCAGATCTCCGCCGCCCAAAATAGCAGCTGATTTCATCTGGAAGGGGACCATAAACATGGTTGATGTAGCTCAAATTTCAATTACTGCACATGAAGTCTCAGGTAAATTTTTCCATCTGTATGTTACCGGCTTGCTTTCATTAATTATTGACATACATAGGAGATTGTATGGGGCTTGGCAGTGAGTTACCACCATGCTTGGACGTGGTTGGTCGCATCTCTCCTGAAACTGTCTGGGATTACATAGGTAAAATGAAGTGTTCCAATAGCAAAACGATTTCTCTTCTGAGGCTCAATGCCACCAATATGGAGGAGAAAATGCCGTACATTGCCTTGTACAGTTATTTATCTAGTCGAAATAGGCTGGGAGTAGTAAAAAGCAACAACAAAGCTGTTAAGGATTTCTACATTCTGCCATTGGCGAGTCAGAAACCAATCCCACAAGCTTTACTGCCATTAAATGGACCAGGTAGAATTCAGAGTTTTTATTATAATTTTTAGTGAATTAGCTAAGATTAACTTTTAAAGGCTTTGAGGAGTCACGACCTGCATTGCTCTTGGGTATCATAGTGAGGGACAAGCGCAAGCGCCCATTATTTGTTTCCACACCTCCCTCAACGAATAAAAGAGCCAAAGTAGAAATTCCTCCTCTTCCTCCAGTAGCCAGTACACCATTAGTTATAGCAGGTCGTTCGTACACACCGCCTCCTAACTCAGACCCTCGGTTGAAATCAGTTGCTGCAATAGATAAGCCGGTGCCAAGAGAGAGTCCGAAAGAACAACCTGATGAGGATATGGGTAAGTATTTGTAATTTCAGTTAATTTTTTTATTTTGACCTACAATAGAAGTTGCAGTTTTTTTCTATATTTGAAGGTGTTTTCAGATGAATAAATTTCAAGTTTGTAAATACACAAATAACTAAAACGAACTATTAATGGTTGGTCTCATTTCATCTTCATCATCATTGTACTAGTACATGCTAGTGTTTGTCACTTTCAAAGGGTGTTTCAACTGTCTTAGTTTGTCAGCTCTATTCTACTTTTTAATGAAGCACCTAACTATAAAGTAAATTCCTATCACTGCACCTGCTATGAACTTATAATTTAATGGACATTGGGTTTTCTATATGTTTTATTACATATAGCTTTGTATACATTTTGGCAGACATAAAGTCAACAAAAAAAGTATTATTGCTCTTAACTTAAGTAAATATCAGCCTTAACTTTACAAATTGTATGTACATTAAGAGTAAACACTAGTTATGCCTTAAAACCATAACCAGTATATAATTTCTAAAGCTATAAACTTGGCCTATATGCACAGTGATTACTAACCAAAATTTTATGCCACTAGCTTTAAGCAGAGAGAGATGTGCTCTCTCATTTCAATCAGGACATATGTTAAGTGTGATGCTTCGTATATTATATAGTATGAACTCGCTCAACAATGGCATGCCAAATTACATTTTTTAAGCAGCCACATACAATCTAATAATGCATTGATAAAGTGAAACATAATACTGTTCTCCATTTTTGATGCTTAACCAACAAATAAGTGCCAGTGGATTAGCTTGAAGAGTATAATTATCGAAATATTAGCTACTGTTATCTATGACCTTTACTATCTTATCTATAAAGCAATTTGTAAATTATATTTGACTAATTTGGACCATGAATTCATCTATTATTATCTATTAACATGGATCCAGTAGTAATGTTCTCAGAAGTGACATATTGATCAACAGAATGGTTATATATTTTTTGGTCTCCTTGTTGCAAGTTTTATCAAACATACAGTTGAATTTTATTAGGTATAAGGAAGGAAATCTTCAACTTATAATTAATGAGTAGATCTTTTCAAAAGGTATTTCTCAAGAATTGTTGCAAGACTGGAGGTGTCTAAAATATATGAAAACCAACAGATGTGGTGTTCGTCATGTTTGCCAATATTAGCCATAGCCATAGGCATAGATTTGGTTAAAGCTGTGGTTTCACCTGTTTTAGCAATGAAGAAAATTATTCATAAAACAACAATTTGTTAATTGCCCTTTCCTTAAACTTTTTTCAAATTGAAACTTTCCAGTATACCTTATAACCATGAGAATTTTCCGCTACATAATAATGAACCATATGCAGACTGCATGTTGATTTTCAAAACAGATAAATGGTTCATGATGATTTGGTAGTTAAAACTAGGTTGGTCAAATAACAGATTAAAGAAAAATTACAAGTAAACATGACAGTTATTAATGAGGTATAAATAAGGTGGTACAAAAATGAAGAGAATACTTCAGTGAAGTTACGGAAAGTGAAAAGCTGAATATCTAAATATTCAGAAGTTGAGAAAGCACACAAGAACATAGCAACCCTAGAAAAAATACAAAGACTTATTGGAAAATTAAAAAACAATAAAAATATTGGTAGTGGTATGATCCAAGCAGCATTATTAAAGAATGGGGCAAGTACATTTAAAAAAGAATCTACGAACTGATCTCTCATTTTAGTGTGTATATATACACTTAGGGTGATGGGCCTGAACTGTTCCAAAGCCAGAATACCAGCGATGAAAGCTTCTAAATTTTGTATTAAAACCTCATGAGAAATATTCTTTAATTTTGTTATGTAGATAAAAAAAACTACACCTCTCTTTTAGCAAGTAAGTCTTCATGATCCACCCCATAATGTACCACAAAGTGATCTCCACTAAACCTGGACTAGTGTTTGTGGTAACCGAAATCTTAGTTTGCAGTTGCCTAAATTATACATATAATTCAAGACCACTGGAACTGAGAGGAAGGACCAAAGCACAGTAAAAATATGCTTAGAACTCTATCTAAGGAAATAACAGATGATATACTATACTAAACATGCAGCAAATTTAAGCAAGTGACTCAGTTGATTTCTGGTCACTACTGTAACTTACGTATATGCGCACAAGAAATTTGTAATGGAGAGAACGAAACAGCCTCATTCTTCATCTCTTCTCATCTTTCACTTTTCCCCCTAAAACAACATTCAGCCTGTGTATATACATATATATATGCGCGCGGGTTTGTTTATTTCTGGGGGTGTGGAAACGCTCACGCTTACGTGTGTGAATGTGTGGCTATATCGGTGGGTGGTTGTGTATGTGTACATTATGTGGAAAGAATACTATCCTGCTAGATTAAATTCTTAATGCAAAATGAGCTGTTACGCAACAGTAAATAGAACTGTTGGTAACTGTTTTTAAGTTATGGTCATTTCCATCAGTAATTTTTCACAATTTGTTGGTTTGTATAAAGCGTATGTATAATATTTAATAAAATGAAGAAAAAATGTAATAAATAATTCTGAATATTTTCAACATTAGAGTTCCATATATTGAAACCTGAGTTTTGTAGCACACAAACAGTGTTAATTAAAGAACATTCTAATTTTGGGTAAACACACGAAATGATTTCCAAACTTTTGTGTACCAGAATATGAATATTGTTAAATGTGGTATGTTTTAACAACTTTCAAAAAATATAAGGCCAGAGTTAATTGCTTTCCGGATTGATTGATGCCACTTTTCGAGAGTAATGTCCCATAAACCTTGAACAGACCAATAACCGATAATCGCCTCACTCTCTCAATCGAAAGAACTAGAAAAAATATACCCAAACTTGAGAACAAGCAAAAATCTGTGATAACTTGTGATAAACTTTGAAATTTGCATAACTCACATATAGTAGTGTTAATAGCCACATATAATTATATAAATTGTTTGCAACTAATTTCACTTTAAATAGTAAGTTGTTATAGCAAAATAAGGAGAATGAATTTTTTTGTTATATCTCAAAAACTATTTGAGATATATCTTAATTAAATATAATCCCTATTCTTATCATCGATTTGGTGTCGATTCGTGGGGCAAGTATCAATAAACTCTGAAGTAACACTCATATAGCTGTTTTGATTCAATATTTGAATTTGATTCAGTCGCCATAAAGAACTTCCCAAAGAGCAATTCCATAAAAATTTATGACTACTAACAGCATTCTCTTTTCACCATGTCGATTACATGTTTTTTGATGCAAAATGCACTTCATCCGGTTTCAACCAAGACATAAGACCAGCTCGAATTTTATTACTTGCCAGCATTCTTTCAGCTATTCTTTAGTCTTTTTGTATATAATACTCCACTGACCTAGTTAACCCAGTTAATATGGTTGCCGCTGCTCTGTTACTTCAGCGTTGAAATCTAAAAACATACAAAACTTATTGGAAAGTGCATTGATTTTCCTCACTTATTAAATTGATCAACTGTTTGGCATTCATCTTTGAGTACATATAAACAACTCATCTGCAAAACGCTCAAGGCTTTGCTCTTTCTAAACTAGATGGTGCTTTTACTTGGACATCTATTTTAAGTAAAGTTTATTAAGGTGATAACCTAGGCCAACATAAAAAACAAACTAAAAAATCAATATAAGTATTTGACTTATCCATAATCAAAGAATTTGACTTGGGGTGCTGTTCAATGTAAGATTTATCAAAAAGAAACCATTAATATTATCTACCCTAAAACTGAAAAACACCTCCAATCATTAGTAACCTGTGGAAATAACACATATGACATCTGCATTTGATCTCAAATTTCATAGATGAATGAATAAAAAATTCTTGAAAGCTATTTCAATAGTTCAAAAGTGACTAACATGCTAAAAAACATATAGGTATTTTATCTAAGTATGAGCTTAAACACTTAGAGCTTCAAGTATTCATCTAATGATGATGTAGAAAGATAATGTAATTAGCGACAAAACTTCTTGATGATATATTTAATAATATTCTGCTACTCCTTTTCTAAAAGAGTAAATTTCTATTTAGTTACAATTTTAACTTTCTTCTATTTTTGTCTGATGATACAGAAGCTAATAATTATTAATTTCAGATGAGCCATACACTCCGGAAGATTCAGATCCGGATACAGCATCCACTATTCCTGACTCGAAATCTTCTTCGCACCTCAATTCCAATGATTTATCAAATATCCTCACAGGTTCAGTCAAGTCCAGCTCGTTTCTGGAGACGGGGCTCACTGCACAGACGTTTGAGCCCTTCAGCAATAAGTTTGATTCTATCCCAGGTGTGTAACAGCACCAAGAAGCATTTCATAGAAAAATTAATTGAATTTGTTTCCAGGTTTGGATGAGAGTACGGCGCTACCTGCAAGCAGCCAAGAGCTGCAAAGGAAAATGGAGGAGCTGGACCAGTGCATTGCCATACACAAGGCTGAAATCGACAACATGTCGCAGAACATCAGCACCACAACGGGTATAGGCACTTCTGCTCTAGCGAACATTGCGCTGCCCAGCAATCTGCAGCAGATCCTGGACAGCATCAAGGGCATTAATCCTCCTGCTACGCCACCAGAAGCAGATGTAAGTCGTGTGTAATTAATTAATATTTACCTTAAATATATTGAATTATATTTTCCTTTTATTTTGCTTTATAATAAGAAATTTATTTCATAGTATATAACTTACCAATTTTACCATTCTAAAAATTTCAATTTTTATGCTAATTATAATTAAAAATTGTTACAAAGTTGTTACAAATCTAACATATATTTATTGCCTTCTCCACGTTTGTAGATTGTCTAGTAGAATATTTTTTCTATATGGCAATGATCTGAGTTTGACATAGAACTGTTTGCGCTAAACCATGTCAACTCCTTTTAAGTGTTGAGGCTTAAAACAGATACTTCTCGACAATCTCTTATTTAAATTCAACTACAAACTACAACTTGATCTTACTCAGATGATAAACGAACATTTAATAAAACAACAAATTTTTTACTTATCGTTAGAAATGAAAATTATTTGTTACATGCCGCGTAGGGAGTCTTTGGCGCCCTTCCGCGGCTTGATCAGCAGAGTTGCCCGTCCCCCTGTAAATCGTCTTGAATCAACTATAAGAATGGTAAATTGTGTTACAGTTTTAGTGTTTTAACATATACAGAAGATATCGTCCGCCTTTTTGTTTTCTAAAATCGGACATGGTTTAAAAAAATATATCTTTCAAAAGTGTCTCTGCCAAGGTACAGTATGCCATTTTTCGTTTGTCTGATTTTTAAAAATTAAAAAGAAACATTTTGATTTTGTATTTTGTGCAGCTGCCATTTTATTTTACTATGACAGTCAAAGTCGAGAATAATTCTTCTAGGGTCTTTATGAGTAGAGAAACAAAGTGGCGTTTTCCATTTTTAAAACTGGCATCAGTTGCTAATTGTCAGTGATTTAGTAGCATATAATATATCTATGTGTGCCTATTGATATTCACATGTTTTATAGCCTATTACCACCAAGCAACAATTATTTAGCAGTATTTAAAGTTTTGACCATTGATTTGAGTATGCTTAGTCTAAATTCAAATTTATTTGTTATGATTTAGAAGATTAAAGACAGTAAGCGATTTCTAAGTAAAGTTAATTTGACTATTTTGACTATAATCACCAATTTCTGAACCATCAATTGAACTATAGGGTAATGACTTCTTATATATACTAACAAAAAATAAAAAACGCTTTTAAGGAAATGACTGAGAAAATATATGTATTTGCATGCAGGGCCCTTATATGCAGATTGATTAAAAACCAGCACTGTGGAAGAATCAAATTGATTATTCTTCGATAAATATCTGACCCATATTAATAATTTCAGTATCATATTGTGCTATGAAGTTGCTATACTATTTGTATAATTTAACAATTTAAGTAAACCTTACTCTATAAGGTCACAGTTTTTACTTAAGAATGTCACAACCATATTAGGTATATCTATACCAATAGTGGTATAGAGTTGGCAACTCTATAACCACAAAGGCGAAAAAGTCAAATGCTGATACCAAAATTAATGGCTCAAATTAATGCCATTGCCTGCTCCCTTACACAGGTCACTGTTACCATCAAGGGACCATGAGGTGACAGAATGAAGGGACCACCCTCGCCTCTGCCCGAAAATACCTGACACCATCCTTTACGAACTCGAAAAACCTGCCCTTGTTAGATTTTTGTTGAACTCTAGCCAAATTTCGTTATTAATAAGTAATCAATTTTCCCCTTTCTTCCTTCTTTAATTAGACCTCCACTTTTCCTCGCATACGTGGCATATGTGTGTATTTTAAAGTAGATCCTGGGCAACACAGTGTAAGAAAGCATGACTTATATGAGTTGAATAAGCCTATAATAAGCAAGACAATCTATGACTTGTTGATTGGGAGAGATATCTGGAAGTCATCATGTACTGAACAAGAATTTTTTTAAACCTTTGAATTACCATTTGCTGGTTCTTTGAAATAAAGTAAATGGACTAATAAAAACATTAATATATTTTTGTCTTTACAAAAAACAATGTATTTCTTTGAGTTGATTGGTTGAGGGGGGGGACATAATATAAATTAAGGCTTGATTCAAAAAATTCTTATTTAGAATATTTAGAATTAAGAATGGTATCTTTAGTAGGAACATATTTTGAGTATGTATGGACTATGATGGAATTCTTTTGGCTATTTGACTCAAAGTAATCCACTTGGATTCTTTCCTAGTATGCTAAAAGTTTAAGCTATAGATGCCTTGGATGTTTTTGGATTTCTCCCAAATCTTACAATGATTAATTACTTTATAAGTATAGTCATTTGTTTTGAGCCACTAATCGCAAGAACATACAAAGAGACGGATTTTGACTATAATTTATGTAAAAGAACTTAGGTACTCTTTCTCTCTCTCTCTCTTCTGCAACTGCAATTCTTTTGTTAAACAACAAACAACCCTTCTCTGCCAACAAAAATTTCTATTTTAAAGTAGAAAAGGACATAGCCTTAATAACGACTGGCGTTATTGGATCTTTAAGTGATACATATATTATATTTATTGGTATACAATTTTGAATGATATTTAAATTACAACTAAATTACAACTAAATTTTTTTTATGTAATTGACAGTGAAGTCAATGTGACTGACCCAATATGTTTAAAATTACACCTATACCTTATTCTGATGCATCGACTTTAAAATTGGTGTTTGAAAGGGACAAATAGACTGGGAGGAGGCTTCTCAGGCAACAAAGGGGTAATACCATAGCTTTCA
The DNA here is from genome assembly GCA_036346155.1 of Sinelater perroti. Taxonomy (NCBI): domain Eukaryota; kingdom Metazoa; phylum Arthropoda; class Insecta; order Coleoptera; family Elateridae; genus Sinelater; species Sinelater perroti. Next base: position 361,956 of record JARFIY010000046.1, on the reverse strand, counting down.
ATTGTTGCAGCACAGCCTCTTGAGTGTTTTCTGTAAAAACTAGTTCTTTGTTTAACTCATGAATCTCTAATTGTAACCATACTTCAGTTAAATTGAGTGTACAGAATATTTTATAGCCAACAAGATATCATCTTGGAATAGAATGCTAGTCAACCCTTAAATGGAAATTGTTGTGAAACCCATGACTAATGTGCATATTCAAACTTAGAAATTAATCCAGCTTTTACTAATCAATTGATCTCTTGCAAAATCCAATTTCATAAGCATGGGGAACTTCACACACTTAAAAGGCTATACGTCCCTTTTCATATTTATGTTAACTGTACAACTCAATCATTATTCTTTTGACCAAAGACATAAGAAAACATTTTTTCCAACTTTGTGAAACTATACGAACGCAGAAAAATATAAAGAGTTAATTTTTAGTTAGAAAGCTTGGCTGCACATCATTACCATATCAAGCACAAATCTCCAACACTCCCCCAAAAGAATTGTCTCTGCTCAATTAAATTGATAATCCTATTTTTTGAAGTTCATAACTGAGCTGGATCCTTTTTTACCATAGCCAGCACTGCTATTGCCGTGTTCGGCAAACAGTTTTACTGTGCCTCATTTAACGTGACATCCATATCTTCAATCCAATATTGGATTACACCATAACTTGATTATTGAGCCGTGATAACAATTTAATACCTCCTTTATGACTAATAGGCAACGGGGAGCAGTTACAGGTCTGCTGCTTTTAATGGAAAGAGCCCACATTCTGTACACCCTTACCTGATGTTTGCAAAGGACTCTTCAAATATTAATTTTATCTTTGAATTAACACCTTGTAAGATTTTGTAGCCTACAAAGATACTTATCTCTTGAAAGACTCATTTAGATGACAGCTTCCAGATTGCCATAAAGAAGAATCATCGATTAGACATTTTGACCACCATAATGCTTTTTCACAATATGCATTCTTCATACAATGCTTGGTCTGATGAGAACCTTTAACAACAGAAAATTCTCCTCCAAGAATTACTGCCAAATACTTTATTTTCCATGATTTCTAAATAAGACTTATTTCTCCACAAATATCAAGAATTGTTGGATTTCGAAACTAGTATTAGTTTGTATCCACATTCTTTATAACTAGACCAATTGACTTAGTAAATTATGAAGCTGCTGACGTCTGGATTAAATTGATACCAAGCCACATGTAATGTGTTGAGTTCATCTAATTCAGCATGGTTGACATCACTACACTACACAAACGCTCCCAAACCATACAGGATCTAAATTTTGCCACACTCTACCTTGACTCTTATCTCGTTATTGCTCTCATGTGTTGTATTAACACAATGATAACCAAATTGGCTTAAATGGATAACCGTTACATAGAGATAAATTCTTAGGCATCCATGCTCTCTCTTGATTAACTAGCAGAGTGAGTGTTGTCATACGTTACCTTGGAAGCTATATACACATTAGTATGGTCTAGTGCAAACAATTATGTGTGAATAAAATGTCCATTTTTTGGAACAAGAACTTCATGATATTCACTTATTTCTGATCTTCTTGTAATATTGATCTTATCCACTTTCATTTTCACATTTTGTTTCCACGCGCTTTAAGCACCCATGCACTCTCTTTGTTGTATATCCATTTTATATTTGAAGGCTGTCAATTTTTTAAGAAAATGGAAATTAAAAACGCCATCTTTAGATTATTGAAAGCTTTTTTTGAGCAACACAGGCATTTATATCATAGCAGCTACATCTACATTAATAAATACACATACAATGACTGTCGCATTGGCATTCTAAAATGATTTTGTTTCTTGCCATAAAAGGATCTCCATCATCATCTTTTGGCTAATCAAAATGATGTATAGTAATTCTCAACTTCCTAAAGCTAACAATTAATCCATCTATTAACAATGGTCACATTTTATTGGTTTTACAATGAAACGAGGGCGGGTCGTTGTAAACCTTATTATGTAACTGACCCTGAAGGTCAGTTAAATTACTGTTTCATAGTTTGCTAGGAAAAATGCCATCAAGCTTTCATTCAAATGTTTCCTTATACATAAATCTGAAGGGCTTTCACAGATGCATCATGATGTTCATTCTCGAGCCGTTAAATTAAAAAAAAAATGTGGACGTCAAAAGTTCCCAAACTCTGATCACAGCCTAAGAGTCCATTAATAAATAACATGATATTTCCTTATATCTCTGTTTGGCCCCAAACCATGAATATCTTAATAGGCAATTGTAATTTCTTCTGTCAGTTTTAAGACCACTCTTGAAACTCAATGAACATGAGATCATTAGAGATGACCATCTTTAGCACCTTTACTATTGATAAAATAGCTAATTGCAGACACAAAAATAATTACAGGATCAATCATTGACAATAATCAAGATCTGAAAGTGATCACAATAATAATTATACAGATGCAAATCTGGTCAGGCTTTTTTTTCATATGCGGTTATAATTTAACCTTCGAGTTTCTGATAGCACAAAATCCACGAACATGTTGCCAAATCGTTGTTTTCCTTTAAAAACTACCTACACCTGTAGTCACATTTTGTTTACTGAGTTGACATTTAATTGTAATAAAAAAATGCATCAACAATATGCAAGACATGAAAATAGACACACTTCTGATTAGTTAAAAAATTAATATTGAGATACTCTATATGCATTTATTTGGTCTAAAATTATTGGGTGATAAATGTCTATATGAAATTGTACATACTTATACATCTAAGCAACGTTTACATTTCAGATAAGCAGTAAACCCAAGGAGTCATCATCTGCGCCTCCTGACAGCGACTTAACAATACCTCTAATGCTACCCAAGATAAGCGCTCGAAGCCATACGGCGCCAACGGCGCCTGCCATTGCGTCCCCGACGATTCCTCTCAACCTACCAAAGTATAAGAGCAAATTCTCCGCCAGCAATTCACCAACACAAACTGCCATCACCCCTAACAAGCCTTTAGCCCTCCCGCACTCCGGAGAAAGCGACAAAGCCAACAGCGTCTTAAGTTCCTTGTCCGAGGAGGACCTGATAAGGAAAGCTGCAGAAATGCTGGGAGAGGCTGAGGACTCTTCCAGTTCAAAGTCGAAGGAGTCCGGCTTTCTGCCTGCTCCTGCGTTTAAGGCAGCAGCGACCCTTCCGACTTCTTTTAGCAGCGGCCCAGTCATGTACACTCCACCTCCCAACCTCGTGCCTCCTTCGCTGTCGGTGCTCACCTCCAGGAGTTCGAAGCTGGATGCCAGCCAGCCGCCGATTCCGGGCTTAGAGGATTAGTTTTAGCAGAGACGCTTTGACGCGCGAAATCTAACTAGAACTAGTTGTTAGTGAATTGATAACAGTAAGTTTTAAAGTTTTTTCATGAAACAGTGGAAGGTAATTTTTTTGAAGCCAAATGCACAAATTGCAATATGCATTTATGAAATCAAAGGTTATGATTATTGTTTCATCGATGTTTCAGCATATTGTGCGACTTCAAGATGAAAGCAATCGATTGTCTGATTTTTATTATTATTTTTTTTTATAGAAATATAATTTTGGTGTTCGTTAGTAGAGAAAGTTTTTTTTTTGTAATATAATTTATGTTTGTCATATAAATTATATTTTACATTAAACATGCGGCTAAATGAACAGCTTCCATCTCGAAGTCACGATTATTGTTAGTCCTATGTTTAATGCTGCTGTTAACGAGGAGTGCGCCTTAGATTGAGTAGATCACTGTATTTGCAATATGTTTTTGTACAAAGTTTTTCTTTATTAACCAATAATCAAATGTTGCAGATGTAGTACATATGTATGACTAGAGTAGAGAGTAACTTAAATTTTAGTTTGTACATACTTGGCACATCGTCGATTGGCTCTATGTGAATTACTTTTGTATTAATTTTTTAAAGCTTTTAAAATTAAATCTTTGGTGTTCACTATACATTTTACATAAAATATTGTATACATCATAGATCGACTTGTTATGAAATGGAACTTGTTATTAATATCAATTGAATAAATTGCAGTCATTGAAGTTGCTGATTAATTATCTCTCTTCAAGGCAGGTCATAAGATATTCACAATAATTGTTTTTTAATTTATACATATACTTACTAATGTTCTTATCACTCTCCGAGCTTCAAGACAAGGCCACAGGATGTTTAAAAAATCTGCAGCATCTGATAGATATTATGACATGTAACTTGGACATAACGTGAATTACAAAATATTTATAGTCTTTAATATAGCCAAGATCTGACGCCCACTAAAAGGACAGAAGGATTAAGAAGGAAGAAAGAAAGAATATAGCCAAAATCAGACAGCCTTGGTGATTGAAGTCCCTTAAAGATGACATGATTTGAAAAAAGGAAATAATTCAGCCATACAACAATGGAGTAAGTGGTGTTATCCTGATGAAAATTGTCACTACAATTTTTCACCATCCAACTAATGCACAACCGCTGTGTAGACTGCGATATTCATCTATGTAGAAGATAGAGCCAATAATGCAGCACTATAGGAAATACACTGATCTATCTCATGTAATGTTTGTAAAAACTCTAATCTTCTTTATAAGAATTAATAATTTGTTGTTCACTGCTTTTTGGCAGTTTTAGATGTTCTTCCTTATAGAAATTCTATGATTTTCGAACCAAACATTTTCAAATATGTATGAGTTGTTTCATTACATACTGCTTCACATTATTGTATTTCTTATAATGGCACAATCAACTACTAAGAATAGTAGATAACTTTATTTTGCATAGGAGCTGATCAGACAATATTTCTTAACAATACTTCTGATAATTAAGATGTAGGTGGACGTACAATCGCAGGCCCATAGAAAAATAGGGGAGAGGGGATAGAATTTCTCGAATTCGTGTTTTTAGGGGCCAACAAAACTTTTAATTTTTTTAAATATCCTAGGAACGTGCAGTTTGATTCTGTGCAATTTCAAAAAACTGATTAATACCAATACACAGTTGTATTCTTTTTCCTAGCACTTGTTCAGAAAAAAAAACCGTCTAAAATTATATTCTAGGCGAAATATGTGGTCTATTCCGAAAGTATTGACATATAATACAAAAAATTACAATTATAATAACAAAAAACTCTAATTTAATAAAAATGACACAAGATATAAGAACATTGCCTCAGTCATCTAAAGTAAGCACTTTAGAATCTAACATACTTTTTTGGACGTGGTAAACCAGAAGTATTTTATTGGGCGACTGAGCTGTCCAACTTGTAGGTATAGATCCAAGTTTCATCTCTGATTATGGTCTGTTTGAGAAATTGCTTTAGTGGTAGCAGTCTGAAGCAAACCATTAGCAATTGCAGTACTTGGTTTTGATAGCAACTGTGGAACAAATTTTACTGCAATATGCCAAAAAAATATATATATATAAATCGCTATACAATAACACAGAAAATCTAGTTAGAAAGGAGTAAGGCAGGACGGAAATTTGAGCCCACTGCTCTTTATCATTTTTATGAATGAGATAATCAAAAAAGTAAGTGGTAAAAGCAAGAAACTGACGGTGGGATATTATAAAATGAAACCAGTGGAAGTGAGTGAGTGCGTGTTCGCGGACGACATAGCAATATTGGCAGATTCGGACACGAGGCTACAAGATAATATGGACCTGTGGCTCAAAGAACTGGACAAACAAGGAATGAAAATAAACATAAACAAAACAAAGGTAGCAGTGATAACAAATAATAACGTGATAAAAATAAACATAAAGATTAACAATCAAAAAGTAGAACAAGTAAAAAGCTTAAAGTACTTGGGAGTTACCATAGAGTAAGAAGGAAGACAAGAAGAAGAAATAAATAATAGAGTAACAACAATGGCAAAAATCTTCCATAGTATAAGAAAAGGGTTTATTAACAAAGCAGAAACCAGTAATAAAACAAAAATGACAATTTACAAGACCATATACCTACCGACGCTGATTTAGATGCAAACTTGGGTTCTGACAGAGACAATACAAAAGATACAGGTCTAGAAATGAAAAAATGGCTAGTCACAATAATGGATAAAATAAAAAACGAAGAAATAAGGAAAAGATTGGATACCGAAAGTGCCAGAAAGATCATCGAGAGGACTCGGTTAAGATGGTGGGGTCACATAAGAAGACTGAGCGAAGAAAGACAAACCAGAAAAGTATGGGAGGCAAAACCCATTGAGAAGAGAAAGAAAGGCAGACCAAGGAAGACGTGGGGCGGAGAGGTGGCGAAGATATTGAAGGCAAGAGGAATCTCAAGGAAGCAGGCTGAAACGTCAGCAAGGGACAGGGCCAGATGGAGACAAATAATAAAATAACGAAATAAGTTTGATTGAAAGGTAGACTAGTGTAGACATAAACGGGAGAGTGATATGGAAAGAAGAACTTTATTATTTATTTTAAGTTATGGTAATTGTGATATTTGGACTTAATTTAATTTAAGGAAAGGTGTATTCGATCCTCTACACCTAACGGCAAATATATATATATATATATATATATATATATATATATATGCCAAATTCCTTCTTTAGAATTTTACACGCTTTAGATTTTGGAATTCTCAGTTCATCTTTTAGTTCTTAGACAATTAGTTGCTGATTGAAACCAGTTCACATTCAACATTTTCGATGATCTTATTACTGATCTTTTAAAAGGTCAATCATATAACGCTCATTTCTTAATCGTTTATAGTACCATGCCTTTATTCGCACTGCACCAATTGCATCGTTTTGTAAATAAATGTTTCAGATTCACTAATTCAAGTTACATTCACGGATGTGCATTACAGTCCACTCTCATCTGCTACCAGGTTACATCAGGATTCCAAAAACTATTTTCATTATATTAACATTGACTTGCTATTTTCGGCTCAAACCTGTTCACATGTTCATTACCTGTGTATTTGTATGCAGAATAGTTGAAGACGAACAATTTAAATTGATTTATTATGTGAATTGTAACATTTGGAAAACGTGACATCAATTTTTGATATAATATTTAACAATTGTTTTAATATTAGTAACATGTAAAGATAGTAAACAAGTACAGACGTGGAACTCAGGTTCTACAGATGTCCGGAGCTTCTATGCATAAACAAAAATTTGCGGCCACTTCCGGTCAAACCGGTCTCGAGATTTTCCGATTCAGCTGATTTGTGGCGTCTGGACTTGACTTATGGTTCTTAGTTGAATACTGAAAACGTTATTTCTCTATCACAGATCAAAAATTATAAATCTTAGCAGATGCCAGAAATGACAAAAATAGAAACTTGTCTCCAGCTTGGAAGCTGCCTTGATCAACAGTTGAAAAATAAAAGCGAGGGACAGACGGACAGACAGACGACATTGCTCTCTGCATAAGGCTTCTCATTTGAATGTATAGAAACCTAAAAAGCAGATTTATGAATATCTTGTTCTGGAAACTGATCTATGAAGGAGAACAAAATATTTGAAATTTAGCAATTGAAGTTTGTGGTTCACTGAAGAAATATTGGCTCAACTAGCAACAAATTTCTACTTGTGCTAATCCTTACCAAATGCAAAGTTCATTCAACACATTCTAGCCATACTCAATAACGAAAGGCAGTCGCTATATCGTTTTGCATGGTATTGTGATTTCAATTCATGTATCGTCCTTTTGTAAGGAAATACCTCTTTTACAAAACAATGTAAATAGTGCCCTGCTGACCATCTCCTCTGCGTAAACTGAAAATTTCTTGTTTATGTCCGTCAACTACTCTTGAGAAAGGGGACAGCTAAGCTGTGTTTTGATGAATTCTTACACCACCACCTTTTTAACATCGGCAAGCAGAATTGTAATTTTTGGTTATAGAGATTTTCAGAGCAATTCTTAACGGCCGTTCTTAAAAAATTCTTGCCAATATTACTGTAGAAGATTTGCAGTATCTTGATTGCTCCGATTTGTTAGACATTCAGCAATTGCAAATTAATACCTATAAAATGTGTCTACATTGAACAATGTAAATACTATGGCGACATGTGATAGACAAACTCAACATAGCTTGGACCAATGACTAACTCCCTTGTACTTGTGTGTTGTGGTAAAATCCTTCCTAATGCACATATTTATAAGTGTTTTATTGATTATCTTATCTGCAACTTATTGCAACAGACATTTAACAAAATATGTAGCTTCAAAGGGCAGTAGCAAGGGTTTTAAACGAACTACAGGGCGTGGGGGATGGGATGCCTTCCCAAATGATAAACATTTTTGTAATATAAAAAGTGCGACAAGGAGCTAAATAATTATTAGATTCTAGAGGAAAATTTTAGTCAAAAAAATGTTCATAATTCTATAATCAATCAGTAAGTTCCCAAATTTAACACTCAACTCTGATGCGAGTATTATCAGTACTTCAATATGCTATTCCATAACCAGATTTAGTGATTTTAATAATAAAATTGTAACCTTCTGGATCTTATTCTTTGGAACCTTCATGAAAAAAATTAAATGCGCACAACTTTCCCTTCGTCTGATTGGTCTTGGGTAGGACCACAGTCTTCATAAACTGTACTGATGACGTCTATAATGAGAGAAATAGAAAATTGCTACACTAAGAGTTCTTTACTAAATTAAAAGATTTAATGATGGAGGGGGGGTTACTCAAAAGTCTGCCCTCTCAATTTCTGTATCTAATGCTACACTATATGGCCAGAAGTATCTGAACACCCCAGAGAAGACTTTCCACTAGCTTTTGATATATGCCCATAGGAATTGGCTACCATTCTTTCCTGAGAGCTGCAGAAAACCGTCATTAAAGATGAGAGAGTTAACCTAACTCGTAATCTGTCTTTTCATTCTTTCCAGAGGTGTTCAATGGGATTTGTCAAAACCCAATTTTTCAACGCCCATCTATTCAAATCACGGTAGTGAACAGAACAGCTGCCTTGGTGCTACATGAAAGAACCTTCACCAAACTGTTGCCAGAGAGAAGTTGTCAAGAGTATCAAGATACATCTCAACCTTCACCCTTTTGGCTTCAGGAACTAAGCCTACTACCAAATTTGACTGTTGGCACAAATACAAAAGCGTTGTCCTGGCAACCGTTACACTCAGATGCCTCCATTGGATTCCCAGATTCATAACCTGTTTCCAAAACACTTTGAAAATCACAAGTGATCATTTGCCACTGAGGATATTCGATTTGTCATCACTACTCCCTTCAGTGTGTAACTGGTATTATCATTAAGTTTATATGGCCTACCACTTCATCTCACATTCCAGGCGTTTCCATATTAACACCATTTGCAGTCGATTTCAGCACCTGTAGGAAGACCAATATTTCACAATCCAATTTGTTGTAACAATAACACTCAATGATTGTGTCATGTTTATTACGCATTTTTGCAGACTGTCAACATACATATGCTGCTATATGGACTTTTATCTCTTTCTATGACCTTTTAATATGCATAATAGCTAGATCCACTTGATGAGGTATCTGAACTTTTGACCATGTAATGCTACAGCAACAATCCAAGTGATTAAGTTACTAAACAAATGAGAAAGATCAATTTAAATTTTGTCCCATCTATAGGTGATAAGGGTTAGGCAGAGCATTAACGACTCTTATCTGGAGAAAATATATCATTACAAAAATGGAACAGGATTAAAAATAGTCGAATTAAAAAGCAAATGTATGTCTTTGCTAATTACGAACCAGACTGCAGCAAACCAAACTGTAGATAGAAGTTATAAATAAAAGTGGCCTGAACGAAAAATTGTCAATACAGAACTGGATTTATGATCACTAAAAAGAGATTTGTATTTTGAGCCAACATACATCTGATAGAAGATGTAAAATCAAGCTAAAAACAAAACTCTAAAAAGAAACTACTAAAAGAAAATTGAACTGGCTAAATGGATAAGAAAAATCTATTATTTTTGGTAACTTTTGGTAACATTATATATGTATATATATATATATATATATATATATATATATATATATATATATATATATATATATAATGTTACCAAAAGTTACCAATAATAATTTCTTATCCATAACCAGTTCAATCTTTAATAATTTTCTATTCAAAATACTCTTGTGAATATTACAGTGGCATCTTCTAGGTTCTTAACATAAGAAACATTGTTTTTAGACGAATTATTTTATGGAGGACCAGAATCAATAAAACTATGGAAAACCCTGTCAGCTTAAGTGTTTATTTGCACTGTGGAAAAACCATTTAATTTTGTCAGATGTTTATCAAATTTGAAAAAGTTTTCTTTAATCTGTTTTAAAGCTTGTTGTTCTTTTATTTCTCCTAAATCTGCACTGATACTTTCTAATCGCCTCTTCCACATATATCTATACTTTTTTTAAAATTGTTCTAAAAAGCAGCTTATAGGCAAACTGTTTCATTAGTTTATTTTTTAAATGAGGCTTGTTACAGCCTAAGGCCCCACATTTGGTATATAGTTCACCAGCAGTCTCATTCTTTGGAGCTTGGTAGTTCCATAGCCTTTGAGTTACTAATCAAATTTTCCAGTGTGCAATGGTTCTGGTTTTGTATTTTCTAATTCTTTATATGTAGTTCGACAGTTCAATAAGATGTTTTGTTCATCTCAGGATCTTACTTCTCTTCAGTTTAGATTTAAAACCTGTTTTTGTTGCCCTGTATTCTTCTACTTTCTTTTTTGTTTTTTCCTTTATTTTATTCGTAGATTTGCTTAGTTTTCTTTCCTCATGGTTTTAATGTAATTTCTTTTGCATATCGTATTGTCGCCTTTCTTTGTTTATTATATTAATCTTCTCATTTGGTGCTTCCTGTGTGTCTGCATTTTCTCCAAACTTCATTTAACTTTTCATAGAGTTCTATATTTAAACTGCTTTTACCATTTTATCTTTTTTCCAATATTGGGGTTTCACATGTTATTTCTCAAATTTTGTGCATTTGATCACATAGTGGCCAAAGTTCTATTTTGATGGTTTTATTGTTTTGTTTGAAAGCAACTATATATTATACAAGGTATCATATTTGGTGTGCGCCAATAGTATGATAAACGTTCATGACACGTCATGTGTGTTACTGTGTCCGCTGCATTATGGCTTATAACATCGATATCAATGATATTTTATAAGGTTGGACCATCAGTCAACTTAAACTTTGTGTCACCTGATGTTAAGGGATTGAAAGTTTTATCTAAGATTAGAGTGATAACGCATAAACTGCATAAGACTGACACTGAGAATTCAGTACCACAAGAGGACTGTGCAGTAAAACAAGAGCCTTCAGAGATACATGTTGCAATAGCTACCATGAATGAGAGAATATGGTCTATATGCTCGTAAGTCTGTAAGATTTATTTAATTGACTCTTTAAGTCATAAAAAAGGTATTTTCCTTATGGACAAATCTGGGTTTTCTTTGCATAGTGACTTACATCTGGCGAACATGTGGAAAGTTGATATAACTGTAACTGTTGTTTGGGCTGGTATTATGTTGGACTCAAATCATACTCTGTCACTGGCCAGATTACCAGAATTTAATTATTCAACAATACGTCTATCTCTTCAAGAGTACAATGAACAATAATGCACGTCCCTGTTGGGTAGATATTGTAAATGGCTTCTTGGAAATAAGACATACAATGGATAAATATGTGTAGAAGGCCTTTTGCAGGTTGGTATTCACTTTGCTTCCTTCATACATTATTGTAAAAGTGAATCTTTATCAATAGCAACAACTTGGTATTTGAATTTGTAGTGCGCGACAGTATATAGATATAGTATATAAATGCGCCTTTTTCTATGTCTGCATTTTCTTTTCGGTTGTTATTTTGTTTCATTTTCGGTTCTTACATTAAAAAACTGTGGCTCGTAATTGTCCTGATCCTTAATTTATAGACATGAACATACTATCGAAGACCTGTAGACAGAAGAAACGGCAATTCGAGATGGAGCAAATAAATACTTTGGAAGAGAATTATGTTATACCAAGCAAGAAATTAGAAAATTCTATAAGGCAGCACCAGGAATAAAGAGAGGATATGAAGCACGAATCGCAATATATAAGGATAAAGAAGGCAAACTAATGAGTGAAGAAAACAAATAAATACTATAAAGATGGGTGGAGTATTATAAGTAAAATCTAAGCACTGAACACACGGGACATGATAATGGAAATACAGAATAAGAAATAAGACCATCTACAAAATAAGAAGTTAAGGAGATTATACAAAACATGCAAAATAACAAAAGCCCCGGAATAGACACAATCCCTATAGAAGGACTAAAATATGGAGGAGATAAGCTAAAAGAAAGAATTTACTTGTTAATAGGGAAAATCTGGAAAGAAGAAAAGATGTCGGATGATTGGGAAGAATCTGTAATATGCCATATACACAAAAAAGGAGATCAAACCAGTTGTGAGAACTACAGGCCTATATCCTTATTAAACATAATATATAAAGTTTTAGCCCAACTGATAAATAGAAGATCGAGAGATTAGTCGGAAGGTATGCTGGGAGAATACCAGAGCTGATTTAGAATGAACAGATCAACAGTGGATCAAATATTTACCCTGAAAATGATTTAAGAGAAATGTCTAAGAAGAGAATTCGACGTCCATGGGCTATTTATGGACTTCCAACAGGCATATGATAAGATTATGAGAAGGAAGGTCTTCTGAACGATGCACGAATTGCAAGCTCCATCAAAGCTAATAAAACCAACCATAATGACGCTTAAGAGAACAATAAATCAATAAAAAAATAAACGGGCAACTGAGTAATAAATTTATAACTAACAGCTGGGTTAAAACAAGGGGATCCACTCTCCACCACATTGTTTAATATAGTTCTGGAACAAGTTATTAGAAAAGAAACGACATTAATAGGGAAGGAACGATATTACAAAATACACACCAAATAATGACATTGCAGACAATATAGTACTACTGACATGAACACAAAAAGAATAGAAAGTATTACAAAAAGACTGAAAGAGGAGGCTGGAAAAGTCAGCTTAATCTTTAATGAAACAAAAACAAAATACATCATTATGGGAAGAGCATATCGATTCCCAGATACGTTATGACATAAGAACAAAGGAAGGGAAAAGATATAGTTTTAAAAAAGAAGACGCCATCACATACTTAGGGTGTGAATTTAATAGTCAAGGAGACCAGTCAAGTGAGATAGAAGAATAGTATCAGCAAACAAAAGTACTAATGCATTTAGAAGGATTTTCACTGAAAGACTATCATGGGCGGTGAAAGTGCGGCTGTATAAAATTGTAGTGAGACCAGTGCTTTATTATGGAAATGAAGCATGGATATTAAAAGAAACTGATATCAAGAAGTTAGAAGTATGCGAACGAAAAATACTAAGAGGAATTGGTGGGGTAAAGGAAAACGAAAGATGGAGGAGAAGAAAGAATACTGAACTGCAAGAACTATATAAGGGGCCAGGAATCATAAGTATAGTAAAACGAAATAGATTAAGATGGCCGGGACATCTGGAACAAATGGGAGAAGAGTGCCAAGGAAAGTTTTTAAAGGTGAAGCAGAAGGACGAAACTATAGAGGGCGACCAAAGAAAAGCTGGTGGGAATGTGTAAGAGGGACTTGGAAGAGCTCAATTTAACGAATTGGAAAAATATTGCAGGGTATAGAAAATAATGGAAAGAAATGACCAATAAAGCTATGGGCCTTTAAGGCCTGAAGTGCTGAATTGTATATATACTCTTTTAGATTGTGCTCAAGAATAAGAGTTTTGTTTTTAGCTTGATTTTACATCTTCTATCAGATGTATGTTGGCTCAAAATACAAATCTCTTTTTAGTGATCATAAATCCAGTTCTGTATTGACAATTTTTCGTTCAGGCCACTTTTATTTATAACTTCTATCTACAGTTTGGTTTGCTGCAGTCTGGTTCGTAATTAGCAAAGACATACATTTGCTTTTTAATTCGACTATTTTTAATCCTGTTCCATTTTTGTAATGATATATTTTCTCCAGATAAGAGTCGTTAATGCTCTGCCTAAACCTTATCACCTATAGATGGGACAAAATTTAGATTGATCTTTCTCATTTGTTTAGTAACTTAATCACTTGGATTGTTGCTGTAGCATTACATGGTCAAAAGTTCAGATACCTCATTGGAAAGTGGATCTAGCTGTTATGCATATTAAAAGGTCATAGAAAGAGATAAAAATCCATATAGCAGCATATGTATGTTGACAGTCTGCAAAAATGCGTAATAAACATGACAATCATCGAGTGTTATTGTTACAACAAATTGGATTGTGAAATATTGGTCTTCCTACAGGTGCTGAAATCGACTGCAAATGGTGTTAATATGGAAACGTCTGGAATGTGAGATGAAGTGGTAGGCCATATAAACTTAATGATAATACCAGTTACACACTGAAGGGGGTAGTGATGACAAATCGAATATCCTCAGTGGCAAATGATCACTTGTGATTTTCAAAGTGTTTTGGAAACAAGTTATGAATCTGGCAATCCAATGGAGACATCTGAGTGTAACGGTTGCCAGGACAACGCTTTTGTATTTGTGCCAACCGTCAAATTTGGTAGTAAGCTTAGTTCCTGAAGCCAAAAGGGTGAAGGTTGAGATGTATCTTGATACTCTTGACAACTCTGTACTTCTCTCTGGCAACAGTTTGGTGAAGGTTCTTCCATGTAGCACCAAGGCAGCTGTTCTGTTCACTACCGTGATTTGAAGAGATGGGTGTTGAAAAACTGGGTTTGGACAAATCCCATTGAACACCTCTGGGAAGAATGAAAAGGCAGATTACGCGTTAGGTCAACTCTCTCATCTTCAATGACGGTTTTCTGCAGCTCTCAGGAAAGAATAGTAGGTAATTCCTATGGGCATATATCAAAAACTAGTGGAAAGTCTTCTCTGGGGTGTTCAGATACTTCTGGCCATATAGTGTAGCATTAGATACAGAAATTGAGAGGGCAGACTTTTGAGTAACCCCCCCTCCATCATTAAATCTTTTAATTTAGTAAAGAACTCTTAGTGTAGCAATTTTCTATTTCTCTAATTATAGACGTCATCAGTACAGCTTATGAAGACTGTGGTCCTACCCAAGACCAATCAGACGAAGGGAAATTTGTGCGCATTTAATTTTTTTCATGAAGGTTCCAAAGAATAAGATCCAGAAGGTTACAATTTTATTATTAAAATCACTAAATCTGGTTATGGAATAGCATATTGAAGTACTGATAATACTCGCATCAGAGTTGAGTGTTAAATTTGGGAACTTACTGATTGATTATAGAATTATGAACATTTTTTTGACTAAAATTTTCCTCTAGAATCTAATAATTATTTAGCTCCTTGTCGCACTTTTTATATTACAAAAATGTTTATCATTTGGGGAAGGCATCCCAGGCTAAATGGATAAGAAAAATCTATTATTTTGGTAACTTTTGGTAACATTATATATATATATATATATATATATATATATATATATATATATATATATATATATACATATATATATTTTCGCTTGTTTGTCTGCCTGGTCTGTATGCAGTTTGTTCTTCCTCCAGCTTGTGTTCTACGTATCTCCTTAGCCTGTTCTCGAGTACTCTTGTGTAAACCTTGTGTGTTGTTTGGGCCAGACAAATGGCTCTGTAATTATCGCATCTTGTAGTTTCTCCCTTGTGTATTTGTACGATCAAGTTGTATTCCCATCCTTTCGGGATTTTTTCCTGTGTCCAAGCTTCCTTGAAGATCTCCCATAGCCACTCCTTCCCTTCCTCTCCCATGTACTTAAGCATTTCCGGAGCTATCTCATCTTCCCCGCTTGCTTTCCCAATTTTTAGCCGCTGTAATGCTTCTAGTGTTTCTTCTTTAGTTATTTCCTGGAGGTCTCTTCTATTATCATTTTCTCTCGTAGTTTCCTTCTTTGTTTCCCCGAATTTGTAATACTCCCTCCATGGCCCCAATATTTCCTTTAGTTCTGTTTGTAGTTCATCATTGTTGTTGTATATTGCTTTTATTTCTTTCCGGTTTGTTCCTCTTAATCTTTTCTTCTTTCTGTATAGGTTGCTCAGTCTTCTCTTGCTTTTGTTCGGATATACTTCTTCCAAGCTCTTTTCTTCTCCTTAACTAGCCTTTTTATCTCTTCCGTCCACCACTTAGTTCTCTTTAAGTTTTTGTTAAAATGTCTTCGTCCGCATATCTCTTCCGCTACCTTTAAAATCGTTTCTTTGAAAATTTTCCACATCATCTCTTCTGTTTTGTGTCTCTTCTTTGCGTATGTTGAAAATCATGTTTGTTTTTACTTGAAATTTCTTCCGATTCTCTGCAATTTTTAGTTTGTTCGTTGCTATCCTGCTATATTCTATTTCCTTAGCTTTCTTGATTGTGCTTATGTATTGGGCCATCACTAATCTGTGGTGGGTACCTAATTCTGCCTCCTTCTTCGTTGCTATGTTTTGTATTGTCTCATTAAGGTTTCTCTTATAAACTATGTAGTCTATTAAGCTTTTGGCGTTTCTCTCCTCTCCCACAAAAGTGTAAATATCTTCTTCTTCTTCTTGCCTACAGAAGGTGTTGCCTATTATCATGTCATTGCTTTGGCAGAAATCTAACATTTTTGTTCCATTCCTGTTGAGCGTCCGCTCTCCCCATTTTTCGATACATCCCACCCCTCTATTTGTGTCTCTTCCTACCCTTGCATTCCAGTCCCCCAAAATCATTGTTGCTTTCCTCCTCTATTTCTATATCTAGTGTGCCTTCTACTGGTGCGTAAATCTGTATTAAGTTAACCATCTGATCTAGTATTATCATTAGTACCAATATTCTTGGGTTTACTGCTTTATATTTTATGACGCGCCTGTTCATGTCTTCATCCATTACTATTCCGACTCCTTTTGCTCTGTTTTCCTTCTTTACTCCTGAATAATACATTGTGTGTTTATTTGTGATCTTTACTGTTCCTTTTCCTTTTTTCTTAGTTTCACTAATGCCCAAGATGCGTAGACCGTTGTTTTCCATCTCTTCTATTAACTCCATCTCCTTACTAGCTAAAGTGTTTGTATTCCAGATCACTATTGAGATTATGCTGTCTTTTTCTTGGTTGGTCTGCTTTTGTGTTTCATCCTCCTGTATTCGTCTGCTATTAGTTTTCTTGTGTTCCTTTTCATTGCGTTTTGTCATCGTTATTTCCGTCCGGTTTTGTAATCGTGTTAGTTTTTTGAAATGGTTTGTTTTCGAGTTGTTCTCGTGATTTCTGTGAGCATCTTGTTCAGATCCTCTTCTCTCGTTCCTATCTGTTCTTAAAGGAGTTAGAATAGTTTGCTCCCAGTTTTTCCGTTTTGGTACTGCCCCTCTTGGAGAGCTTGTTCCCTCTTCGTCTGTTGATCTTCCCCGCTTATTTCTTTCTTCCGTTACTTTTTCTTTTGTTATCTCTTCCAGCTCTTCTAAGTTCCATTCTTCTCCGTTTATGATTAGCTTTCCTCTTCTTATGGTTGCTTTTATTCCTTTTTTCTTGGCCTCTCTCATGTGTGGGAGTAATTGCTTTTTTGTGTCTCTTGTTTTCTTATCTAAGTCCTCGCTCACACCTATTTTTGTGCCTTCTAGTCTGTAGGTGTTTCGTAGTATTTCTTGCTTTTTCCATAATGTTGTGAGTCCAACTTTTATCGGTCTGTTTGCTTCTCCCCCTTTCGCTCCCAATCTGAAGATGAGGTCTATCTTGTAGTCCATTATTGATATCCCTTCTCGTCTTATGATTTCATTTAAAAACTTCTCTTTCAAGGTTGTTGGGTTCCCCTGATTTCCTCCGTGATGTCAAAAATGATCAAATTTCTTTTCCTTAATTCATTCTCCAATCTTTCAATTTTTTGGGCCTGCTCATTTATTATTTCCTCTAGTTTCTCTATTTGTTTTGTTTGTTGGTTTAGGTTTTTGTTCGTCTCATCTATTTTCCTTTCCATCCCTATCAATTTATTCATAATGTCTTTTAGAGTTGGTTCTTCACCCTCCGCCATTTTAGATTCGATCCAATTCAATTTCAAATTTCGAATTCAAACTCCAAATTCAAATTACCGATTCAGATTCCAGATTCAAATCCCAAATTCCAACTTCAGACTCAACTCCAAATTCAAATTTCGCGCGTTGACTTCTCGTTCCTTAATACGTGCCTGTACGGTGTTTACTTCGCACCGCGCAAAGCAGGTTCCACTGGTCTACCCGTCGAAGGTCGTCTGCTTATCAGTGCATTCGCTTTATTAATATCTATCCTTACTTAATCCTACTCCTGCCTTTGTTTTTAATGCTTCTTTCTTTCTTTATCTCCCTCCTTTCGTTTCGTAAATTAAACTTTACTATTTTACTCACTAAAAGCTTTTACATTCCACTCCCAATTTATATATAGACCTGAAACTTTGTTAACAAAGTATAGGTCGCTCGTGATTGAGCTCTTCTGATCCGGATTGTGCAGAGGATCGGTCCGCATATTCTGTTTACATCTTTCTTCTATTACAGTTTGTTATGTGTCCGTGCCATCTTTGTCACTTTCTTCCATTATTTCCTATCTTTTATTATTTCATTCCAGTTCACTATCTCCATATCTCGTATGTCCTTCATCACTTGGTCCTGCCATCTGATTTTTGGTCTTCCTCCCATTGGTTTCCAGTTTAGTATTTTCTTTGTTGATGTTTCGGGTTCTCTTCTTTGGATATGTCCAAACCATCTGAGTCTTTGGGCTTTTATAACTCTAACTATGTCTTCTCCACCTAATGAGTCCCTCACTTCGAAGTTCATGAGTTGTCTATATTCTCCTTCTGGTGTCTTCACCGATCCAACTATTCTTCTTATAATCTTTCTTTCTAATATCCTCAGTCTTTCTTCATCTTTATTGTTTAAACACATTGTTTCTGCGGCGTACATTATGACTGGTCTGATGGCCGTTTTGTATATTTTTAGCTTTGTTGCTTTGCTAAGGTTTCTGTCTTTTAGGAACTTTTGGTAGCTCCAGTACGCTTTATTTCCCCGCCTTTATTCTTTCTATTATTTCTGGACTTCTCTCGTTCTTTCCTTCTACTGTTACTCCCAGATACTTAAAATGTTCTACTCTTTGGAAGTAGTATCTTCCTACTTTTATTCCTCTTAAGTTATCTAGTCTTCTTCTTGTGCTCACCATGTATTTTGTTTTTTCTTCATTTATTTTCAAGCCTCTGACCTCGGCTTCTTTCGTAAGTTCCATTATTACTTGTTCCAGGCTTCTTTTATCTCTTGCTATGAGAACTAAATCATCAGCGTATCCAATTATTTGTGTAGAGTTGCGTGTTATCATTTTATTTCTCCATTCACCTATGACTCCATCTAGTGCTATATTGAACAGCGTGGTTGAGAGTCCATCCCCTTGTCTCACTCCCACTTCTATATTGATCTTGCTTGAATTACCTTCGGCTGTGAATATTTGCGCAGTAGAGTTCATCATTGTCATGTTAGTCAATCTTATTAGCTTTCTTGGTATTTGCATGCTTTTCATTTCTTTGAGTAATTGCTGTCTATTTATGGAGTCGAACGCCTGTTGGAAGTCTAAAGAGTAGGTGTATTTCGATATCGTACTCGTAGTATTTCTCTATTATCTGTGTTAATGTGTGTATCGCATCTACCGTCGATCTTCCTTGTCTGAATCCTTGTTGATATTGTCCCAGTTTTTGTTCTGTGTATTTGGTTAATCGTCTTCTTATTATGGAAGTTAATATTTTGTAGGTTGTATTTAGTAGTAAAATTGCCCTATAGTTGCCACATTTCATCGGGTCCCCTTTTTTGTAGAGTGGGGTGATTTATCCATTTCTCCAGTCTTGTGGCATGTTTTCCTTGGTCCATATCTTTAACATTAGGTGGTAAATTCTTGCTAGCAACTCTTCTCCTCCATTAGTTATCAGTTCGTTGCTTATTTCATCTGGTCCTGCAGTTTTGTTCCGTTTTAATTGTTTGACTACTTCCATAAACGCTTCCCATGTGGGTGGGTCCACTTCGTTATCTCTCTCATCTCGTATTTCTTCTTCTATTTTTCTTGTGTTGTCTTTATATAAGTCAGTGAGATATGTCTCCCAGGCCTTTTTGCTTATTTTTGCTGTTGCTGTCTTTTTTGTATTGACCGCCTTATGTAGTCGAATAGTTTTCTACTATCTTTATTGTTTTCTTCCAGTATTTGCATTTCGTTGGTGATCCAAGCAGCTTTTTTCTTTTTGTATAGTATTGTTGCTTCTTGTTTAATTTTCTTGTACTCGAGTAGTTCTTGGTCCTTTCCTGCTTCTATCCATTTCTGTCTTGCTTCTCTTTTCTTGTCACTCTTCGTGGAACCATTCTTTTGGTGTTTTGTTGGTTCTCTGTCCTATTATTTGTTCTGATGCCATAATACTTGTTTTGATATTAGTCCATTCATTTTCAATATTATCTACTTGTTTAGCTAGTGCCTTTTCTAATCTTTCACAGTAGTTTCTTTTTGTTTCCTCGTTTAATTTTTGTGTGTACCAGTTCCTTCGTTTTTTCATTATCTTCTTATTTCTTGTTATTTTCATCTTGAATTTCATTATTACTAGCACATGGTCCGTGTCGGCATTTGCGCCTCTGTAGGATCTTACGTCGTGTATTAATTTTGTCCACTTTTTCGAGATTAATGGTCTATTTGGTTGCCATCTGTTCTGCCAGGAATCATCCACGTAATTTTGTGTTTAAATTTAGTGCTAGTTACAAATGAATTTGTTGTTGAGGCCAAATTACACAACCTGGTGCCATTATCATTTGTAATGTCGTGTATCGTTTGTTTTCCTGCTATTTCTTTATTAAAGTCTTCTTTACCTATCTTCGCATTGAAGTCTCCGAGTATAATAAGTATGTCGTTTTTGGGTACAGTCTTACACAATTTTTCTAATTCCTCGTAGAATTCTGTTTTTTCCTCTTCGTCTGCTTCCTCAGTTGGGGCGCAGATGTTTATCATAGATATCTTGGTTTGTTTATTCTCTAATCTTAGGTAGCATATCCTGCCATTGACTGCCCTGAATTGTATTATTTTCTGCCTCGTTTTCTCATTGACCATAAATGCTGTTCCGTTTCTTCCTTGCTTTTTCTCTCCCGAGTAGTATAAAGTAAAATATTTCTTCTCAATCTTTCCCTCACTACCCCATCTTGTTTCTTGGAGCGCTAGGATGCTTAATTGGTATTTCTTCATTTCTTTTGCTATTTCCTGCATTTTCCCTACTGCTAACATGGTTTTCACATTCCACGTTCCAATCTTCACTATGTTTTCCTTTTCTCTCTTACTTCGTTTTTTTTTGTGTTTTTTGGTTTGTGTTTTTCGTTTTCCTTTTCCGTTGCCTTTGTCGTTTCCTGTGTCGCTCTGCCCTTGGTTTTTATTAGTTTTTTAAATGTCGTCTTGTTTTAGTAATCTTTAATAATCTGTCTCGTACGTCTGCCTCCCCACTATTTTCTAGTGACCTCTGGCTTAATGTTCTTCCTTTCTTGCCTTGTTTATATTCCTGATCTTGTGTTTTCCCGATGTCCAGTATTTTTCCATTTTCTATTTCCCCTTCGTTTTCATCTTTGTTTCCATTTCCTTTATTGCTTTCCTTCTCTTTTATTCCTGGTATTTCTATTTCTATAGATTGGAGCTGTTGAAGTGTGTAGGGCGCCCCATTTACTATCAATTTGTTATATCTGATTATTGCATGGTTTCCCTTTTCTCCGATTATTTTCATAAATTTTATTAGCTCTTACCTTTGTTTTTGTACCTCCTTTGTGAATTCTTCTTCTATGTATATATCTGTTCCTTTTAAATTTTTTGTCGCCTTAAGTATTTCTATTTTCTTCTGCCAGTTGTGTAGTTCTACCATAATGGGTCTTGATTTTCCATTACGATATTTGCCAATTCTCCTGATATCTGTTACTTCTTGCTCCATGTCCATCTGTTTTCCCATTTCTTGTAGAATAGTCCTCGTTATCTCCTTTAATTGCAGGTCTTCTTCCTTTGCTTGTTCATCTGCGCCGTGAATAATCAGTCTTCTTTTCTTTATCTCTCTTTCCATTTCCTCCAGCCTCTTATCTTGCACTTCTAGTTTTAAATTCATTTGTATGTTCTCATTTTTTAGTTGTTCGTTTTCCTTTTTAATTTTGTTTATTTCGCTTTGGAACTTTTCTATTTTCTTTTCAAGCCTTGCATTACTTTCTTCTATTATGTCCAGTTTATCTAGTTTACCTAGTTTTGTTTTTATTTCTGCTAGGATTTCCTCCATTTTATTAACTTTGAACAAATTTAGTTGGAGTGGTTTTTAAAAACCTACTGAATCCCTCTCTGTGTTTTGTTTACGTTGTTTATCTTGTCGCTCGTGCGTTCGCGCGGGCACTATCCTTTATTCCGTTATCTCTTTTGTAGTGTTACGATTTTAACCTATTTCCACTAATAAATTAGTTTTCCACTTATTATTTAACTATTTTATGAACTCCCACTTTTTATTTGTCTTTCTAATACGACTTCCGGTATTTAAAATCACTATATTTAACGAATTTGGAAATTTTTAGGCTCACTTTAAGACACCTGCACTACCGTTCGCGCCAGGCCCGGACCTCCCACTCCCAATTTAGTTAATTTATTATCACTATGACCAGGACCGTTTTCACAAATTATTATAATTGCACCTCTTTAACTTATGGTGTGGTGGTCATTCTCATATTCTTTCAAAATCTACAAAGGACTCTGATTATCACCTGAAAAAAATTACAAAACTATTAAATCAACTATTTCCAAATCATGTTTAAATTTTACAAAATTTCTTAAATTTTCACCAGGTATTACAATAACAAAGAACAAATCTGTGGATTTGTGCCATATATATATATTAAAGAAACAATTCTTGTAGTCGAGATTTGCAGTGCTTTAGACTTAAAATATTAAAATGTTGATAGCCGCAGTGAACAGTTCGCACTATTTTACAATTGATTTAACTACAATACACGCCGTACATTACAAAATGCAACTTAATAAATTACAATTAAAACACTTAACAGTCCACATGCGTAAAGCAACTCAGGACAGAGGTAGTTCATACAGGTATCCGTATTTCATGTAGCATAATGTAATACTTCAGCGCCGCAATAGCTCAAGCCCACCGCCTCAGAAATTTCGGTACTCCGCCGGGTACTTCAGCGGCAGTGCAGCAGCCAGGTGCCGCACAATATGGTCCCAGCCCAGAATGTCGCACGCCTCGATGCACTTCTCTTCGATTTCGCGCAGGTTCTTGTCCTCATGGAGCTTCATGAGCAGCTTCAGCAGCCTGCCATAGTGCTTGTGCACTGTAGCATGCCACATTGCGAAATACAAGACATTCGCAGAAGCGACCTAAAGCAGAAGCGATGGATTTAAAGTTGTAATTTACAACTGTTTTTAAATACCTTATCGGTTAAGTCTGTAAATTTTAACACAGTTCTCCACACATCAGTGATTTCTTCCAGCGACACTCGAGCCTGTTCCCCAGAGGTTACTTCTTCAGCTACAAGTTGAGCATGTTGATATGAGCGACACAAGGTTATTCCTTTGTAGCTCAGACTTTCTACTAGTACACTTCTTTGGCGTTCCATTGTACTAAAATGATCAAATTACGATATTAAATTATTTTCTTTAAAAGCTGACAATAATTTAGTACGAAGGTGATTAGATGGTTGCCTTTAATAATCATAAATATGATATTAATATTTAAAGAACTTTGACAACATATTAAATGTACTAAAGCAATTGCATCAACATCTAACCTCTAACCAATGACTATTGACGTCCACTGATTATAATAATTTGAAGGCACAGAATTGAATAATTTTAAATGGCCAGGTTGAAAATAACCTTAACTTTCTTGAACATCTTCCAAATAAATTTAAGTATTGAATGGAAGTCAGAGAAAATCATTCACAAAACACCATAATTAATACTGTCTGGATGAGAAAGAAAGAGTAGCCTTAAATTGCTTAACAGTATACAGAGATAAGCAACCAATTACATCGAAACCATTAGCAGATAAAATTCCATTCTTCCAAAAAGTTCCGCTATTGGAGAAATTAAAAAATATTACTTCTTTCATTTTGTAATTGTTTATTCCTTTTACTCGTGTTATTTTTTTTCTCTTCTCTAACTCTAACTTTTGTCTCCGCTATAAAGTATTGAATTTTTTCTTATCTGGTGCGAGTATGGTAGGGATGGTGTTGGGGGGGTGTGGTTGACGTCACCGGGATGGTAGATGACGTGAACGGGCTAGCTGCTGACGTCAATCGAGACGTTGCAGGTAATATTATATTATATATTATATATTATATTACAGTTGTATACGAAACGTCAAGAGTTTCTGAACTCCGACCACAGCCTTATAACCCGAGAACCAACCACACGATGCACCATACAGAGACATGTTCAGTTTCTTCAAGCCTTCTAAAGACTCCATTTCTAAGATGCCCAGAGTTGAGTTTTTTAAATGCTGATTATTTACTGTTATATTCACCAGGATTTTGTTTGTAGGCAATTTGATTATTTTCTCATATGGCACAACCATTGTGCAAGTCATTAGTTTATCTAACTAAAATTAAAATACTAATGCGTTTTTATTATTCTAGTGTAGAAACAACAACCACCAACCAATTGTCCAACAGGCCATTATCATATATCCATCCCTATGAGGACACTTGATGTACACAGTACATGTAGTTCATTATGTACTATTACCTTATATGTGGGGATTATTATAGTTTGGCGGGTTTTAATATTTTTTACTCCTCTTCTACAGTCTGAAAATTTTTCTATGCCATTGCTATTCAAAGATGAGTTTTGCTAGAAGAATCTTGCTTTAGTCTAGCCTTTAGTTTCTTCCCTGATCATAATTGAAGCATTGCTTAAAAAGAATTTAAGTTTCTCCCTTTATCTGTATATATTTTTTAATTTCTTTAGTTGTGGAGCTTTTTGGAAGCACGAAATTTTATCTGCTAATGGTTTCCATGTAAGATTTATGAGAAACCTTTTATTCAATTAGTGTAATGACTATACTACTTCTGTTTTATAATATTTGTTTATTTAAATGTATTTTGGAGCAATATTAAACACTCATTTATATGATTAAACCAGAGCTTGACCCTATTGCCATAATAGAAGAATAATCCTAAGTCTGCTCACAGAACACTACAGACTTTAGTTATAAAAAGAATTCTTTGTACAGATTTTGTTGGAGAAAAACTAAAACCAAACTGCAACCTTTAAGATACTCTAGAGATCCATCACAGTACATATCCTTATCTCTCGTGAACAGATTAACAGCAATTTCATCATCATCTTCTTCTTCTTCAGCCATTTATGTAATCCACTTCTGGATATAGGCCTCCCTTTTAATTTTCCATTTGTCTTTTTGTTTTGCTAATCTCTGCCAGCCACTTCCACTATATCGTCCGCCCATCTTTTTAGAGGTCTTCCTACACTTCGTTTTGTAGTCCTGGGTCTCCAGTTAATCATAATGTCATGTGATTGTCTGGCAACGTGCCCCGCCCAATTCCATTTGTTGTCACTAATTATCTTTATTACATCTCCGACCCCAGTTCTCCTTATTTCTTTATTCCTAATTTTATCTCCGAGGCTCACCTTCAATATTGCGTGCTCCATGCTTCGTTGTGTTACCCTCAATTTATTTTTTGTTAATGACATGGTTTCTAATCCATAAGTTAATACCGGTGTGATCATTTGTTATATACTTCACGTTTTAGACCATTTGGGATATCTGACTTGAGTATGTATGAAAGTCGTTCGAAAGTTGCCCATCCTAGTTTTATTGTTCTGTTTATCTCTTCATCTTCCTTTCCAAGTTTAATTGTGTGTCCTAGGTATATATACTCCGCAACCTTTTCTATCTGTTTTCCGTTTATTAGTATTTATTCTTGATCTGGGTTCATAACCTTTGTGTTCGACGCGTTTACTCTTAGTCCGACTTCCTCCGACTGTACCACCATTTCCTCTATCATATTTTGTAGTTCTTCTATATTATTTGCAATGAGAACTACATCGTCCGCGTATCTTAGATGGGTGAGTCTTTTGCTGTCTATATTAATTCCCCGATTATCCCATTGTAGACTTTTAAAAACATCTTCTGTTGCGAGGTTAAACAGCTTGGGTGAGATCGTATCTCCCTGCCTTACTTCTTTTGTCATTTTAATTTTATCTGTGAAGATATCTTCACTTATTTTGATTGTCATGGTAGCGTTGTTGTAAATATTTTTAATTGAATTGGTGTAACGGGAATCTATTCTGGCGTTGTTCATTGCGTTTATTACTGCTGTTATTTCTATAGAATCAAACGTCTTCTTGTAGTCAATGAAGGCTAAGTGTAATGGGACATTATATTCTGTACACTTTTCGATGAGATTACGAATAATTTGAATATGATCCGTGGTGCTAAACCCTTTTCTGAAGCCTGCTTGTTCTGGTGATTGGTACAGTTCAAATTTGTTTGTAAGGTGGTTGGCTATTATTTTGGTAAGTAACTTATACAGATGTGGAAGCAAGCTTATGGGGCGATAGTTTTCAAGTTTAGTATTATCCCCTTTTTTATATATTAGTACAATTTGTACGTTGTGCCATATTTCAGGTATCTTCTCTTCCATAAGGCACAGGTTTAAAAGCTTTTTTATATTTTTTAAAAGTTGAGGTCCTTTTTTGATCAGGTCTGCAGTTATACTGGCTTCTCATGGGGTTCGTTTATTTTTCATTTTTACAGTGCCACTTCTATTTCGTCACTTTCTATTTGGGGGAATGTCTTCTGAATTATCCTTTGTAATTTAGGAATATCTTCGAGTACTCTGTCATCTTCGGTTTTGTACAGGGCTTTATAGAATTCCTCTGTTCTTTTTTTGTCTTCTCTTCAAGTAAGTAGTTCGTCATTCTTGTTTCTTAGTTGGTATATTTTGGTCTTGCCTTTCGATCTTTTTGTTCTTAGCACCTTCATGTTCATATTGTCTTCTATTGTCTGTTGTATTAACTCTATGTTATATTTTTGTATGCCTTTTCTAATCTCTTTTTTGACTCTTTTGTTTAATTCGTTATATTTTACTATACCTCTTAACAAATTTCTCCTTTTTGTTATTAGTTTTTCAGTTTCTTTGTTTATTTTTTTAAGTTTTACTGGGGATTTTTGCTGCATAGAAACTATTTTAAAGATGTTTTTATTGCTTCTGTTACCTTTTTTGCTTGTGGATCTACACTTAGATGTTCTTGGTCATCCAGGTGTTTTAATTTCTTAGCTATTTCTAGTTGGTATCTTCTTTTATTTATTTTCATCTTACTGCATCAAATAATACCTTGCATCATTCTGCCACAAGCAATAGCTCAAGCACATCTTATGAAGTCAAAGTAGTGTTATAAGTGGCATAAAAAAGACCATAGACAAAGCTTATATAAAAACTAGCAAAAAAACTCTGCTGCAATCAAACCAAACATAGAGGAACCCAAATGGATGATGACCACAGTTATAACTTAAAACCTAATACATCCAATATTTGAAGTATCTCAAGACTAAATACAAAATCTACATTATTTTTTGAATGTTAAATTCCTATAAAAATTTGCAGCTATATTAAATAACAAAAAAATTGCTAATGCTACCATAGAACACGTGGATTGCTGCTTTACTTTAAGTAAAAGTTGTAAAAGCAGCAAGTCGCAAATGTCTATTATTGAGATATAATAATAAGACAAGGACGATAAAACTGTGTGAACTATCCTTTATAATAAATTATATCAAAATTCAAACATTACCGTTTTTTTTTTTGAAGACAGGATACAAAAAAGCTCACAATAACCCACACACCTCTTAATTTTTGCCGCATCTGGGCGTTGATCATTCTTCAAGGCAAAGTAAGCCAGTAGCGACTCCTGGTTGACGTTCTCTATAACTTTATTACAGGTGCTAATTATTTTATCTAAATCAGCCTTGGTTTGGGGTTGGGTTTCCTTTGCACTAAGAAGTGGAAGTTGCTTTTTGGTATCGCTTGGCCATATACTCTGCATATACGAGATGTGCACGGGCAGGTGGTCCGGAAACTCAGCACACAGCTCTTCATACAACTTCTCAGCTGCTGCACTTACATCTAAAAGAATACAAATATCACATGTTTTCAGCTCAATTACATAACTTACCCATCTTGGCTAGCCATGATGTTTTTAGATCCCGCAAGGCCTCTTTATACTCATCCAGCTTCGATTTGTCCTTGTCACTAGATTTAACTGCTTTCTTAGACGATTCATTAATAAAGTACTTAATAGGATAAGTGTCTACCCGCTTGCCCAATTCATCCTTGGCATAAGTTATGGTTCCACTCAAAAAATGAGCAAGGTTATTTATTTTAGCAGAAAATCTAAAATTGATTCTTTAGAACTGATAAAGTTTATTACAGAACAGCATAAACTTACTTATCAGGAGATAACGGAGCAATATATAGGGGCAGTGTACAAGACGATAAAGCGTGTCCGAATGAGGCTTTTTTGTCACCTACAATAGCTTGGGAGTAACTACCATAAACATCCAATGTTATAGCGGTAGGGAGTTTCTGATTTAACAATATAGATGTATCAAGCAATTTCTCTAAGTATTCCTTCTTATCATGCCGAATTTGTAATTTTATGGTATAATCTCCCTTTTCTAACTTAACCGAATACTACAGAACAAAAAAATGTATTTTAAAGTAATAACATTACCAGTTGACTTACTTTAGATGGATAAGAATCGCCACAACCTAGAAGCTGTTTGTTGCTATCAAATAGCAACCACAGTTGAGATTCAAACTCAGATTCATATAATACATCACTTAGCAAGGCATAATTAGGAGAAATTTCAGTTGCCTTATTCAAATGGAAATTATATGTCAACAGTAGTTCATATATTTGTCTACCTTTAGGTATAACATCCCTGGCTGTTAAGGGGTTTATTTTACACTCAACTGGCCTGTAAATAATTAATATCAAAAGCTATTTACAGGCAAAAAATAAAATTATATTACCTCAAAATCTGGACGGAGTTTTTCAATGTAATACATGGTAAAACTTCTTCACCTTGCAAACTGGTAACATGCAGAGCGTGTATTCCTTCTGAACCATGGATTGAAATATTAGGTTCGCTTGGTTTGATGCCATAGAAAGACACGGAATAATTAACAGTAGTATCTCCTAAATTCGCCCAGTATTTAGCTACAACGACTTCTAACACCACACCACCTCGCACTTGGAAACTCTGAACGGCCTCCACATTAGAGATTATAGTTAAATTCTTATTTATTTCTAGACTTTTGCAGCTTTGTTTAGGCAATAGTTGCATGCAGTGCAAAACAAACCGACCAGTTTGTTCCTCGTCCACACAACGCATTCTTATAACAGCCCAAGTGGCAAATTCTGGCACCACAAAGAAGTGCCGCTTAATGGTATTTGGTCTAAACGTTACTTCATCAAAACGAACAGTGTAATTAGATGAAGCTGGTACAGGTGTAGTTCGAACAATTGTAATAGGAATTCTAAATACAGGTCCTTTTGGTATACATCCTACTTCAAAAGCCTCAATGGTTGTATGATGCACTCCTGGGAGTAAGCTGGCAGTGTCAAGTTTCACAGAGAAGGTTCTAGCCATGTTGGCCATGTCTAAATGCGTTGGGCAATTCACATAAGTTGCCTTACACACCAGAACCAATTTCATGTTGAACGATAGTTTACAGTCAACTTTAATGCTTTCACAATCCTTAAAACAAGGCTCCACATTAATAGAGTACTCATGGCTGTTGCGTTCCCCTTTGCTGCGGATATAAATGCCTTTCGTGTTACCAGCCCCGCAAGTTACATGGAAGCGCACATTGCACTCTTGCGCTTCACAGTAATTAAGCAAAAACTCAAAGGTCTTGTCTACCTGCAGAAGTCCACTACCTTGTGCAAATGATTCTACATTTTCCAGAAGATTGGCGCAATTTTCCAAAGACCTTTTGATGCTATATGGCGAGTATGGTAACTTACGCTGCAGCAGTCCAGATAGTAGCAGCCCAACCGCCCCGGCAACGTGCGGCGACGCCATAGAGGTACCGTTCATCAGTTGCGAGTTGCGCAGAGTGAAATTCGGGACAGATGTAATAGCTCCACCGGGCGCGCACACGCTTACCCCAAAGCCACCGTCAATGGTTGGTCCGCGAGATGACCAGGTGTATGGCATCCCTGTAATGCATCAGAAAATATAAAATAATTACTATGGTATCTGCCTTTTTTAATAACTATTCCAAAAAAAGTAAACTATTACTTTAAATAATTGTTACATTCGACATTTTAAGTGTATCAAAATCCATAAGTTAATGAAATTGGTATTCGAAATGGTGTCATGCAATTTTCATGAAATTTATGGTCTTGATGCCAAACATTAATATTACAAGATTTATAAACAATTCTAAGAAAATGACATGATGCAATTGCAAAGCATCGACATCATGTGCTGAATTGCATTAACATATCAATTTTATTGATGATACTGCTCTTAGTATTCTTATGATCACTTGCTGTTTCTTATTAAAAGTGCTTAAGGCTATTAATTAAAAAATTCAAAAGTTATATTTAAAACATTATCTTAATTATGTATATAAATATATATGCATATTCTGTGCAGACAAACAACAGAAAAACATTTTTCTAGCAAAAACTTCTTGTTTATTAAATGCTCAGAGAAGACTAAAGTGCAGCTGTAAAAGATCAAACTAAACTAACCTATTGTATATACCTACTATCACCCTTTATATCAATCATGTTCTACATGCACCTTATTAAAATGTTACTGCAGCTCTTCTATAGTATGCAGCTGTCTATTTTACATTTTGATATTTATAAAAGAACAGTACATTGTAATAAATTTATGACTAAATTTTTATATGCAAATCTGCAACAGACGACCACTAATGTTTTTTTTGTCCAAAAATACTTCTGACTGACCATACCTGCCTTATATGTACATATAAACTAAACTGGTAACCTTCCCACGACCTTGACACCTGTTTCCCCCTTTGCCTCAAGATCTGCTTTCATATATAATAGTAATCAAAAAGTGCGTAGTAACCACTGCATTAATGCATGAACATCAAATTACTGGGACATCAATAAACAAGAACGGTGTAATACCGTAAAAGAATCTTCTACAGTGATGCGATGAAATTAGGATAAAAACTTTTAAAAGGAATTAAGATGTTGATTAATGTCTCCATAATGATCAGCATCAAAAATGCTGTCGAATAATATGCTGCATGACATATGTGAGTATAATGAATTTTCAAAATCGTAATGGTCACTTCCAGTTGCCGTTAACCGATTTGACTGAAAATCAATCACATGAAAGGTACTGACCTAAGATGTGTGTATGCCAAGTTTGAAGTGAATCCGTTGAATAGAACGGAAGTCATAGTCTCCAGACACACAGACAGACAGATAGGATGATAATCTTATTAATTTTCTATAAGATCCGCTGTAGAAAGTTAATAAATATATTATAGACAACTGCTACAGAAGACGTTGCAAATTAATGCGACTCATTCTGAAAGGATGGGAAGATTGGGCCCCAAATCGAAAATTTGTTTATGTCAATCGAAAGCCCTAAGTGTCCTGAGCAATATTGTCCAAGGAATCAACCCGGTACGACCTCTCTAAACAAAGATATAGGCCTTAGAACTAAGAAAAAATAAGTCATAGCACCGGTACGGAGAGTCATACAAAAATGATCTTGGGAACAGTCTGCTCTAATAGGATTTATCACGATCACAACCTAAAACTGAATCTGGCCTTAGAACTTGACCTGATATAGTGGGACTACAAAGTGCCGCACGATGACAAATGAGGATTTAAAGAAGAGCCTAGAACCTCGGGACACTAAATTCGGTGAGTTTCAAAGGGTACAAAGAAATCGATCTGAGATATAAGCTTTAGGACCTTTAGAAAAAAAAGGGCCATAGCGCCGGCTAAAAAAGACGTACAAAGATGATTTTGGTGTCTAATGATAAAGGATAATCAGCTCTAATAAGATTTATTGCAATCAGAACTTAAAATTGATTCTGGCCTGACCTACTAGCCTTTAGAACATGTCCTAGATAGAACCTTTAGTCTCGTCTTATATTCCAGTTAGAACTTTTTACAGTTTTTAGGCTTCTATGCCCATGACCAAGTAAGTACTGAATAGAGCCCACATCAGAACTTTTAACACGAACATCCTGCATATTACAATAATGACATGCATCAGACAGTGATTGATTGATCATATTTTTAGTTCTAGCGCCTTTCCAATAACCATTAAATATTATTTTGAGCAAAAGACAGCAGGGTATGTAGTACAGAAATAAATTCGCCCATCAATATTAGTCAGTGAAGCAGTT
Source organism: Sinelater perroti (assembly GCA_036346155.1). Classification (NCBI taxonomy): domain Eukaryota; kingdom Metazoa; phylum Arthropoda; class Insecta; order Coleoptera; family Elateridae; genus Sinelater; species Sinelater perroti. Next base: position 329,515 of record JARFIY010000046.1, on the reverse strand, counting down.
AGTGGCATAATTAGCAGTAGTGATAGACGAGCCACATACATCTGTCAAACCATGAAATAAAAAACGAGCATCTCGATCAACTTACATGAATCAACCTATTCTAACCAAAAATTAGTATATAAAGCTGAACACCAACTTCAATGTGTTAGAAACAATTATGGCTACCTGCATTGGTGGAAATTGTTTATAAACGTGGCATGCAGGCTTTTGTTCATAAGTAGCAAAAACGCATAATCAAGAGTAATTATATAAATAAAAATATATTCTATCAAATAGTCTTATTGTGGTCCATATATCTTTTGCATATTTCATGAAAACAAAAATAAAGCATTAGTTTTCATATAAAAACATCTAAGTAAGCCTTGATTACATAATGACAATGAAAAATTATGCTCCCTATAAACTGTATGTACAAAACTCTTTGGACGTCAATTTTATAGTGGAAATATTCACAACAGTGAATTTCATACATTTCACTGTAACCATCTATGAGCAAATAATATAAGGGCTGATAAACAATTGAAATGAACAAAGCATTTACATATCACCTTCATCAACAAAGTGCCAAGCCGTACTACCATGTACACCGAATTAAAAAAGATGAACAATTATTCCCAAACTACCTGCACTTAAACCAACATATGCAAACTCCTTAAACAAGGAATTCAATAAAGAAGTGAGTAGCCAAACGACATCTACATTGATTAATGTCATGTCAATGGAATGAAAAACTTCCACAGGAGTATTATCATATAATACTAACCACAACCTCAGTGAATTATCTTAAGGTGAAAAGAGGCTATCATTAACCAATATAAAAAGGACTAACTACTAAATGGTTTTCCCTATGTCCTGGAAACGATTTTGGGCAATACTATTACTACTACTAAATGGTCAGTAATGAATGCATTTGTGACTATTGGAGAAGATAAATAGTGACTATTAACAACTAAACAAGCACAGAAACGAGTACTAATAAAGAAAATGGTAATAATAGAAAACATTGGTAACTTAAGAGTTACACTGATCAAAAGTATATCGACATATTTCTAATTCGTAAAATGACGTCTACAGATCACTACAACCTAACCAGTATGTAGAAAAAGCACACAGATCTATGTCTTGTTTACTCCTAATTAGTAAAAGTAGAATGACAAAATCACGTTTGTGGCAGCCTTATGAGAGAGAGTTTGGATGTCGTAAATACCTGAAGAACAGCATTTGCTAGTACAGAGAGCATTTGAGGTGTGAATATTTTTCATAATATGGAATAGACATCTTAATATGGGATATATGATAATTTGGCAATAATGGGTGTCTGTATGATAACTTTATCAGTCATAAAATCTATGACAAAATGGTTAGTGGATAACATTGCAGAAATGAATTAGTCTGTCTACAGCCTCGACTTGAATTCTAAACATCTTTAGGATAAACTAGAATGCTGGCTTCTCTGCAAACCTAAATAATGCAGATGAAATGTTCTAATAACAGCTTTTCAGGAATCTTCCCCCCACAGAATTAGAGCTGTTACTAAATAAACCCACTCTGTATTTATGTTAATTACTGGAACCTGAAGTAAGTGAGGTTTTGTAAAGATAACTTTTAATCAGATAGTGTATATGTTATTCAGTAAAGCGTACAATGATCATATGCAAAAATATCACTTTTAATGAGTGTTTACATTTTATAGCACAAGAACAATCACTTACCTGTCAATTTTTGCCGCATGGAGTACTCTGCCACCATCATTTCAGGTGAAACATATGCACCCACACCAATTATCGTTTCTTGACTTATGTCAGGAGGAGTGCCAACTGTGCTTAAAGCGGGGCCATGATTTCCTGCTGATGCAACCCAGACCACACCATATTTATTGACTATTTCGTTCATCAACTCTCCAATCCGCCTTTAAATTTATACTAATTAATTAAACTCACTGCAACAGGCTGAAATATTAATTACCCCGCATTGGACCAATGCGCATGTTCTCCGTAACTCATATTTATGACGTGAATTGGAGTAGTCTTCTGCATTTCCATTACCTTTATCATTGCTCTAACTAATGCTGTCCCAGTTTCCATAGAGCCCAAACGTCCATCTCCTGTTGTATAGTACATATTAGCAATGTTAATAAACTGTAAAGTAAAGCGCCCAAACCTATAGTTAGTGACACAATTTGCGCCCCAGGAGCTACACCATTCTTCTCTGGCAGGTCAGGAAAATAGGCAGACGCTATTGAAGCTACATGTGTCCCGTGACTTGCTGAAATATCGTTACATTAAAATAATTTCATTTTGTTATTTAAACTACTTTACAGCACAATCCTACAAGCTCTAACACATTCCCATCATCATGCACATTAATGCTGAAATTCAGTTGATCTGATGGGGTCAGTGGCGCAAACTCATGTGTGACGCTATATTCTCCCAATAAAGGACACTTTTCCAGGTCACCCTTCTCGGACGTGTCCACACACGCTACCCATTTCGAGCCGTCGTGGAAAAGGACGCAGTCGTAAACGGGACCGAGATCGGTATACTTCTTTTCAATGTTGGACAGCACCTCCAGCTTGGCTTCCAAGTCATCTTTTTCCAGTTTCTCGTCTTCGGACAAGCTTGGTTTACCTGTTGGTGATCAGCTTTGTAATAAAGAGGCGGCTGGTAAAATGCGTTCAATGTCACCTGCATGTTGCGTCTCAAACTTGGACAGCAGACGCGTAGCTTCTGCGATGGCAGTTTTGTGCTGGTTTTCCCACAGCTTCTCCTTGCGCTCCTCCTGGATGCGCTCTTTCAGCCTTTTGGGGTACAGATCGAAAGCGCTTTTGACGCCCAGCCGGTACTTGTTGGTAGGGTTGGACCAACTGTCCGGAACCTTAAAAACGATAGAATTATTATTGATTTAGACTACATTATCAAATTATTTTTAATGTGTTTACAGTGACTAAAATTTCGTCATTGCAGTTCACTTGCAATTGTATAAGGATGGTTCAAGGTTGATCAAAATGCTTGAGCATAAAAAAATCGATAGCTAACTATAGAACAATAAAATTAATGTTGAATATTCCGTGTCTAAGTTTTTTTTTATATAAATGTACATGAGATGTTTGACTAATAAATTCATTAGTCTACTCCAAAAGGTCGACAGTAACAACTGTAAATGTGATCATTAAATTTCCTTCTTAGAAATGAATATTCTGTGATTACAAATTATTCTGAAAATAATTTACATTACATACAACAGTTATTTAAATACAAGCGTTTAGAGAGATGAAAAATTGATAAAACGAAATTGGTGATATTCATTTGCAACAAAGGAAGTTTGAAAGAATTTTGCTCACATTGTGTGATACATGTCTTTCCTATAAAATCGTTCTGTTTTGAGAATTAAAGCGCACCACGTCTTAGAAATTAAAAAACAGATGATACTCTAAAAGTTATTGACAAAGTTTCATATAATTTTAGGCGACACTTTATTTTGACTTTATTGACGCGATTAAGGTCTCTAGGTCAATGAACTTAGGATCTGGCGCTTATGGCTGTCGCCTCTATCAACGTCGTAATTGTACAGGTTATTGTAATGGGTGGATTCCCGTGGTTGTCGTATAACTGTTCAGCGTTCTGGTCGATAAATTCCTAGATAGTTGGTAGAGCTGTATTCTGATACAAGGTTTCTCACGGGCATACGAAACAGTGTCAAATATGGTCTTCAGTGTCCGATTCTGGACTACTTGGGAGTTTCTGCACGTGGGTTTTAGCGGTGCATTCCTACACCGGCGCCACGTCATTATGGGCCACAAGATTGTCGAACTGCCTTCGCTTTGCTTATGGCTCCCACCATGTGGGGCTTCCAGGTAAGTTTGGAGTCTAAGATCACTCAAAAGTACTTTGTCTTTAATAAGCCCCCCCCCCCCCAGTATCTCTAAGTTAAAGATCCTGAGTGGTATTAGGTCGTTACGCCAACGAAGTTTCATCTTGATGGAGAATAGTATCGCTCTGCTATACCACCACATGAGGACAGAAAGGACCAAATCAATTGCACCATCGGCAGGGGGGTGGCCGCGGAAGCCATCTTGAAGATGAGTGCCACAACTTGTCGAATTTTTGGTCGGCAGACGAATGAAAGTTCATGGGTTAGCAAAAGGCACGGGTATCTCAAATAAGCAAGTATATGAAAAATATTGTGCAAGGTGGGTGACGCATCTATTCATTCCAGAACAAAAACTGATTGGTGGGCAAAAATCAGTCACCAGTTTGGAAATGTTGAAAAAGAAACCAACGGATTTGTGTAGACACAGACGATTGGTTGGATTTACTAATATACACCAGAAATAAAACAGTAATTTAAATAATGAACTATACAAGGTGAACCAAAGGAAAAACGTACCATCTGTTGAAATGGTAACGTCAGTTTTTTTGGGACACGAAAAAGATTTTCCTGATTAATTGCTTCGCGAGTGGGAAAACGAATATTAGCAAATACCACGTGACACTTATGAAGATATTGAAGTCAGTGATCAGAGAAAAACTAAGATGAACAAAAATAATGTTCCACTCCGATAACGCACTGGCGCATTTGGTTTGCGTCGTCGAGCAAAAATTGATTGAACTAAAATTTAAAACTCTTCAGCACTAATCCATCAGCTCGATCTACCTTCCTCGGATTATTATTCGTATTAAAATTCATAACTGGCTAGTCGGGTAAAACGAAGAGGATAAGGAATATTTTAAAATCCATTTCACAAATAAATCATGAACCTAAAGAAACGTTGGGACAAGTGCAATGAACTTCCGAGTAGACTATCTCAAAAAGTGAAGCATCTTATAAAACCCAATTTTTTTTAATATCGAACCACCCCAGTACTGCATTTGCAGTTGTCTCGGTGATCATTGTGTCTATAATAGCGGTGTATAATCAATTTTTTTGTGAATAATAGCGTTAAACCAACCGAGATTTTGAAAACATTGCAAACATAAATTGAAAAACAAACACTACCACTAATAACAATATATGAATGGTATCAACGGTATGTAGTAAGTTAAGTAAGCCACTATTGAAAACTGACAAGTAACATAGCAATTGAAATATTATCTCAATGGAGCACAAACCGCCTAATTATATTAAGGTGATCTTTTACTTCTTTCAGTATTTATATTTTGACTCTAAGTAAATTGTTGAAACAGTTGAACTATTTGATGGGTTTCTTAAGATACAGCGCTACTGATCTGCGAGTTTGTAGGTCAAAATGCAATTCCAGATCAGCTAAAATTAGTTAAAGAAATTCAAAAAAGCAGTGACACCAGTCTTCAAATGCTACCTCGATACTCCTGTAGTGAAAGGAGAAGCTTTACTTCAAACTGCCAAAACATCCCAGCTATAAGCATCAGACAATTGGCACAGGAGTTTGAATCATTCCGATGGGCAATAATCTGTCACTTACATAAGTTAGACAAAGTCAACAGACGATACAAAGAAGTGTCTCGCGCTTATTTCAAAAGCTAGTTAAGTGCCGGGTTAATGTGTACAGATAAGTCTCAAAATTTTCGATTCTTTCACCGAATTGTTAACAGTGCTAAAATCTTCGTCATTTAAACAGATAAAACCAATGGTTAAGTAGAGGCCAATCGCAGAACCTGTTGTAAAACATAAGTTTTGAAGTCAAAGTTATTCTTTACGTCTGGTGGAATTAGAAAGGTGTGATTTACTTTGAGTTGACAGAATGTATACTATCTTGGAACAACACCTTAAGGTGGCCAATTAAAAACGGGTATTGCTGTGGATAACGTCAGATGACAGCAAAAAAACTGTAAGAAATTATGGGAACTCGAGGGAATCGAATTGTTACACCATCCCCTGATTTGACACCATCGGATTATCATCTGTTCTAATCAGTGGCTTACTTTAGGGCGGACGCCACTGCCAATTTTCAATGAGTAGAAAATTGGTATCGCCAGTTCTTTGATTCCAAACTACAAGAATGATACCAACAAAGTACAAAAAACTTGCCTCTTAGGGATAGCTAATATACAACACAACGTATTTAGAAGCTGACACAACACTCAATATAATACCAAAAAACTATATGTCCAACAAAGTGTTATTTCTAGATTCTGACAGCGGAATGGATAAAAGAATGACCTGATATTCCAAAGATGTTCGTAAACTATAATAATATACAAATCAGTGATTACCAAACAAGAAACCATGCCAAAGACCTTTTAACTGCCAAATGTAGATTTCATATACTATGCTATAGAAGATAATACTGCAGTTAGACCGCAATTTTGTTTTTTGACGATTGAGATTAAACCTCTACATTGATTCGTACAATACCTTTATTCTTCTGTAATATAATTTTGATAAAGATAATGTTGAATCTATAAATACAATAATCTTTTTTGCGAGACTGAAAACTTTACAGATTATTGTGCAAAAATTTCATAGGGTCTGAGTCCTGTTTTTGAGTGACAAGTTACGTCTACATTAAACTTAATGATAATATCGCCGGCTTACAGGGAATCTTCCATTATGAATAGATAAGATACACTAGAAAGGCGTCTTTCAGAACATCAACTTCTAGAATTCTGTTGGGTCTTAAAAATAGAATATTGATGAGATCAAGACATCATTACCATAAAAAAGTCTTAAACTAAGTATAACCAAACACTATATCATGTGTCCTTGCGGCAAAACAATATGTTCTAGACATAATCGTGCCATAGGATTTGTTAAACGCATTCAAGTAGCTTAATTAATTAATTAATTAATTAATACATATATATATACTTGTAACAATGATTGACATGTAGTGATATGTGAACGAGAATCATATCACTGTGCATTAAAAAAAAGGGTAGTTAAAATTTTATTAATTTCTAAAACATTTATAAATCTTGATATTTGTAATAAATCAATCAATGTTATATTAAAGTCTAAAACTCGGGTTAGAGAAAAATGTAGATGGTCAAGAACTCTAAATGTCAAATTTCCTTCATAAACGCATTCACAAATATCCCTGCTAGACACAAGACACATGCTATATGTTTAATGAGAATTATATTTGTTTATATAACCCACTGAGTCACGGGTTATAAACTTTTTTTAATATAAGAGTTGTATAGATTTTATAATAACGCGTGATAAATTGAGATACAAATATTCAATTTATATAAAAACATTTTATACTTCTACAAACAACAAAATAACAAAACAATCCTCTTCTAAAGAACCAAGAACAAAGGCTCAAAAACAAGACAGATGTGGATTGATTACAAAGCAATATTCTAGCTGTTTATTGTTATTAGTCTACCATCTGTTCCAAAAATATCGAGCCAATGTTAATGTTAATGTAATGAACAGTTTGCGCGGCCGCGATGTAACCTGAAGTAGACTGTAGTGCAAATGCGTGAATGAAAACAACTTCACTAAGCGGGTCAGTTGGGAATTAGACACTAATGAATGAGCACATATAGTGTGTGATACATCAAATTTTGTGCAAAGCTAAAACATTCGCCCGTAATAGCTATTAATGATTCTAACACAGAACTTCGTAGAATATTTTGAACGACGCTGAGAGAAGTGTGTGAGATTCCAAAATGCTACTATGAAGAGGACCGAAGCTATGTTTAATGTTTTGTTCTACCTTGCATCATTTTTTTCTAAATAGATTTCTTGTATTATATACGAGGCGCATTCATAAAGTAAGGGCCGTTTGCATGTATATAAATAGTGGCGCTTCGAAGCACAGTTTTTACCACTGCAGCGCCATCTACTGACTCATTGCGAAGCTACAGCGTCATTTGTTTTGATTCTGAAATTGTATTGTTGTCAGTGAATGCAAAGAACAATGGCCGCGAAAATCGTTGATCCCGCCAAGTGTGAAGTGCGTTCTGTGATTCGTTTCTTATGTGCAAAAGGATCGTCGGCTGCTGAAATTCATCGGGAGTTATGCCTGGTTTACGGACCTACAGTTATGAGTGAAGGAAAGGTTAGACAATGGTGCCGTTATTTTACAAATGGCCGAACAAATGTCCATGACGAAGAGCGGAGTGGCAGGCCCAGTATCCAGACTGATGAAATCGTTTCACAAGTGGACCAAGCACTGCGATCTGATCGTCGATTGACGATTAGTGGCCTGGCTGACAAATTTCCTCAACTTGGACGCACTACTGTTTACAATATTGTCACAGAAAATCTCGCATACAGCAAATTGTGTGCAAGGTGGGTACCAAAATGCTCACCGACCACCACAAAGAGCAAAGAATGTCTAGTGGACGAAAGTTTTGGCCCGTTATCAACAAAATGGAGATGATTTGTTTTCTCACATTGTTACTGGGGACGAGACGTGGGTATCCTACGCCAACCCAGAAACAAAACTGCAATCGATGCAGTGGCGACACTCATCCTCACCAAAACCGAAAAAGTTTAAACAAACTCAGTACACAAGTCGAAAATTGATGGCTACAGTTTTTGGGACAAAGACGGTGTTCTTTGGTTGATTTCATGGAACGTGGGACAACAATTACAGCTGACGTGTACTGCGAAACGCTCAAACACTTGAGACGTGCGATCAAAAACAAACGCCGCGGAAACTGTCATCTGGCATAATCCTCCTCCACGATAACGCGCGTCCTCACACTGCTGCCAAAACCATTGAGAAAATTCAAGATTTTCGTTGGGAACTTTGACCACCCACCGTACAGTCCGACCTTGCACCTAGCGACTACTTCCTCTTCTTGCATTTTAAACGGTGGCTGGGTGGACAACGTTTTGAAACCGAAGACGGACTCAAAAACGCCGTTGTCAACTGGTTCAACTCTCAGGCGGCAAGCTTCTATGCAGAGGGGTTCAAGAAGCTGGTGCAGCGGTACGAAAAATGCTTAGAAGTGAACGGCGATTATGTAGAGAAGTAAAGTAAGATTGTACCTAACTAAATATGACAATAAAATTTGTTTCTTATGAGTACATTTTTTTCTGTGACCAAACGGCCCTTACTTTATGAATGCGCCTCGTATATGCCGCAATACTTTTTGGATAGATTAGGTACATAAAAACTTAATTACCATTTGTAATCACATTTTGTTCTTAAGACGGGGAACTGGTTGCCTAACAATTTCGTGCAACTGCTACAAATATTTGCGTTGTACGTAACGTTACTTCACTTTATCGAAACCGGGAATTTCAATAACTTCTAGAAATCTCTGCAGTTCACAGATAAGATGGGATACCCCAAAAGAACTTCACATTATGGAATCGTTTGGTTTAAATTTCATTTTACAGTACAGTATTTTCCTTCCTTCTTCTGACATTAAGATTTAACCCACAATTTTAATAAAAAAAAGTGTGTTACCAGAAGAACGCCAAATTAAAAGGTCTACTTGTGTAGACAAACCACAAAAACAAACGCACGCACCATTAGGGTTATTAAATTAGTGAATTATAAACTTTATTTAATAACGAAAATTGATCGTCGTCGTGCCCTATAAGCGAGAGCGCAAGTTTATATTACGGTTTTTTTACTAACAAATCAATTGTCAACTGTGTTAAAATTAACCGGATGGGACATATAATCTAATCACAACTATTAATATAAATTCACCGACACAGAATTTCTTTGGAGAACAGAAAAAATATTACCAATATATAATGTTTGCTCTCTTATCGCCTAACCAAACACGCTGCAACATAACAGCTATTAAATCTCAAAATACATTTAACGCTTTCAACTAAAGTTAACTCTACAACCATAAAGTAAAACAATAACTGCATCATATGATTAATTTACTCGCCAGTACAATTTACAATTTACAGTTATAATTACAGTCGTTGATTAAACTGCTATTCAAGAAAGCGTTTGTATTGGGTTGTCCAGAAAGTTTATACCGATTTTCACTAGATGGCATTGAAAATGTCTGAATACATCGCAGTTTTAGAAAACGCACGATTAGAGTATATATTCTTAAAAGTGATATTTGGAGCATCTTTAGAAAAAAGTTCCTTACAATAAATTGATTTGTGACGTTTATGTATCCTTTTGAAGAGAGGAGAAAATTAAAATTCATTTTTTTTTATTACCGCAAATGCAAAAATGTCACAAAATCAACAAAAAAATATGTACTGTTTACAGAGAAAGTTTTTTGGCTGAAAGAACTGTTCGAAGGTGGTCCACTAAGTTTAGAGTTGGTGATTTCGATCTTAAAACTAACAACACTAGAGTAGACGCTTCACCACTGACGATAAGCAAATCAAGATACTGATTGAAAATAACCCGCGATACATAACATGGGATTTAGCAGAGTACTAAATTTAGCAGAAAACTGTCGTCTACGAGCATTTAATTAAAAGTTGGGTTACGTAAATCGCTACGATGTTTAGGTTCCGCACAATTTAACAGAAACATTTAATGGGCGCATTTCCATATCTGACACATTGTACAAACACAACTCTTTAAAGCAATTGGTGACAGGCGATTAAAAATGGATCGTTTACAACAATTTTGAGCGAAAAAGGTAATAAACCACCAGCTATCCCGAAGCTGATCTCCATTCGAACGAAGTCATACTTTGTAACTGGTGAGATTGGAAAGAAATCCTGAATTATGAACTCCTATCAAAAGACCAATCGATAAACTCAAACAAGTGCTGTTCGTAACTGGACAAATTAAAAGAAGGCGCCGTGTTCCATCAGGCTAATTCTAAACCTTATATCTCTTTGACTACCTGACAACAATTGTTGGATGTTGGATGGGATGTGCTGTCCTACCAGCCATATTCACCAGACATTGCACCTTCAGACCATTTATTTAGGTCTTGGAAAATTCTCTTAACGGCAAGAACTGCAACTCTCTGAAAGCCATAAAAATGACCCCAAAAATTTTTTCGCACAAAAACTTGGAAGTTCTGGAAAGATGGAATCTTCCAGTTTCTGGAATTACTACCGGGGAGTTAATTTTCTCTACATATTTTTATGTGATGGGTTGGAAATTTTCATATAAATTGACTGTTCGAATTAAACGATTTTGTGCATTTACAAAATTCAGATAGCCATATTTTTTCTTAATTGGAAAAAAGAATAGTAATGGAAACTAAATTCAAATTAGGTGATGTTCTCGAAAATTTATCATATGTTTTTCACGCTAGAGGTTTAGGAAAGAAGAAACAATTTGTGAAAATGGATAAGACGTGGATTCGCCATTATACATCATATACTAAAATGCAATCAAAGCAGTGGATTCGATGCAGTGAATTGATTCTGAAGAAATCAGCTGAAATCAGTATTTTAGATTATCAAAAATTAATTATCGATTATCTGGTTCCCCCAAATTTCCACTTGCACCCAAAGCTCAAATTATTTCTGCTTGGAAAAAGATTCCGATGAAATGAAGAGGTGATTGTGGCTGTAAATGGATAATTTGACGCTCTTGACGAAAGTCATATCCTGAAAGACGCACTTATTTTGTTTTCGTTACCATTCCAGAAACTACTCATTTATTTTTGTAAATTATGTATACCGGCAAGTTTTCTCAACTGTAAATCAGATGATGCAGGTAATTACATCAGTCATCAGTTTGCGCAGCCGTCATGTAACTACAATGCGCTTGCGTGAATGAAAACTGACTTCAATTGGGTCAATTGGTAGTGGTGGTGAGTGAACATATGTAGTGTAATCGTTACAATTACAACGACTAATCTAATAGAACAGCGTATAAAATTTTGATTCAGAAGACTTTCAAAAACAATGTAATAAATGCATACAGCACAAAAAAGACTTGGCACAAACGATTAAAAAATGCTTAGAAATCTGTTAAAAGCGATCCTTATTTTAGAAAAATCTTGGCATGAAACGTGTCGCAATAAAATTCGTTCCTTGGGTACTAGGGTAGAAGCTATATTCTGATGCAACGACTTGCTTCAGATTCCTAACAATAAACCAGATTTTCTCAAAAAGGTTATAATTTGAGGTGAAACGTAAGTCTACCTACGATGTTGCAATGCTTTCAGAACAAGCCACGTATTTATTTTTGTTCTTTCTACATAATGGAGCTGAACTAAACCAAACTTCAACTATCACGGTTTAGAATTAAAAAACAGATCACCCAATATGGTGCCAACAAATCTTAACACAGTTTAATTTAGTCAAATTTATAAGTATGTCCCAAAAGTAATAAGAAGTTATGCTTATATACATTTAATGTTAGTCAAAATAACATCCTTGAGCCATAATACACCATTGCCAGCGGTTCTGCCTCGCGTCTTAACTCCTCTGGAAGTCTTCAATTGAAAACATTTTTAAAAGTCCCAAAATGGTGCCTCTACAAGGTTAATTTGAGCTGGGGCAAAGAAGTCGAGAGAAACCACATGCAGACTGTAGAGAGGTTGGAGCAACGTTGCCATAGTTTGTTTCGCCAGGAACTCTTTCACTATCATTGTCATGGTGAAGGACGTAAATATTGGTGACCTCTACCCATTTAAGCACTTTCACGTAAAATGCAGCGTTGATCGTCTGTCTGGGATGCTACAAATTTTTTATGGTCAGTCAATACTTTTAGAGTCAAAAAAGACAATAGGCAGCGCTTTCATCTTTGATTTTTTTTATTTGAGCCTTCTTTGTTGGAGGAACCACCGTGCCGTGCCTTTCAGAGTTCCCATGTTTAATCATCGATTATCACTTTCTCTTAAAAAATCACGCTCTTCTCACGCGGTCCAAAAGCTCACGAAAAATTATCAAACGGCTTTTCTCGTGTTCTTCGGTCAAAACTTTGAAAATCAATTTATTAGAAAGCTTTCCACATCTACAATTTCGTCATGATGATTTAATGCACAATAGACTATCTGCTATCAATTTAACACCCAAACGTTGGCCATAGATCAAAACCACTTACATCTTAGCCACATTGTCCGAAGTGTGAGATGTTAATAGGTGCCTGCGCATTACTCATCCTTGATATCCTTTCTCCCTTTTTTGAACTCTTTGGGCCATCTAAATATTTATGTTTTCTGTATCATAACAATCGTCTAGGTTGCATATCTTCGAGTTGAACGCAAAATCTTATCGCGTATCGCTGCATTTTGACCCGTGGCATGACGGCATCAATTTCGCAAATGATCCGTACTCGGTAAAGTCTCAAGGATAAATGAGCTTGGTTGGACCGTTTTAACTGACAATAATCTCTCCAGTAACCATTAGACTCAAAAACTTCGCCTCTAGACCATTCTTCTTAGACTAAGAAAATCAGTCTTATTTTTTTAATAATAATTTCTTTGTCAATTAAAAGCACATTAGAATATGCGGATAGAGAGACCAACTACAAGAAGTGATGCTTTATAGGAAAAACAATAAAAATTTCGTAGAAACATATGTCCAAAAATGCACGAATTCCATAACGGATGACAATACTGTTTTTCGTAACGTTGGAATCATCTTTTCAATCACGTTTCGTTTCATTTACAGGTCTACTCCTATGTGGATGTGTGTTATGTACTGCTGTTTAAATGATCCGTTATTCATATCAGTTACAAACAGAGCTGACTACACGTATGAACAAGTAAATGGAAATTGTCGGGAGGTTGTACGGATTTACCAGAAAATATCCTCTCATAGACAGCAACTAAATCACAAAACTTTGGTACCAGTCGTCACCAGAGTTGAAAGAATGCATTCTACAACATTGAGGATAACCTCCCAGTATAAACTCCAGGTAAGACTTGCCAACATTTTTGAGTATCATACACGAAAACTGCTACTATCCCTGTCACTTGCGACAGCAGACCGTTACCGTTATCACAGTCGTCTATGAGTTATTATATTAAGGTTATGCAGAATTTGCATAGTTAAAGTTCATCATTGGCAACGGTTTACCACCAACGTTTAGACTAGGATTATTGGTGACCATCTACTTGGAACAGTCATTCTTTCACAACGAATCAATGGTCCAATCAACTGTAATTCCTGAGGGACATTCTGCAACATTATTGCTTGAAGATGTGCTATTAGTTGTGCGACAGGTCATGTGGCTGATGCACGATGAATGATAACGTTTGCCAATTACACCTTTCCCGACAAATGGATTGGGGAAGACTTATCGTTAGTCACCGGATTTAAACATGTTTGAATTGAATAACGTACCGGCGAATCACGTGACACTATTTCAATATAGGCCGGAGTTCACAAGAGTGAATACTATTTATTTACCCTTGTATTGAAGCCCAAGGAAAAATTTGGAACATCATCTAAAATTGTCATAAATAAATATCATACTGTTGTGCAATGTAATATAATGTAACAATATAATATTGTGAACTCACTATACATTTCCGGATATATGTTTATGAGATTTATTGTTCTTTTTCCTATTAATCCTATCGCATCATGGGTTTGTCCCTATAGTTAACATACGTTTTGTATAAGCTAGTCGTTAGACTAGGCACTAACAAATTTCTTCCTTGATTTTGTTAACCTCCTGCAACAATTTCTACAGTTAGTTTGAATTCCAACTTCTTTAGAAAATTTATTAGGATATGAACTATGCCCATAGATGTCTGTGATGATAAAACAAAACCTTTAAGCTTTATTAATGCATTTACCACAAAGTAGCACTGCTATATTCGCCGCAGCAAGAGTAACCGAATTGTTTGTTTAAACTATCAACATTGGAACGATTGCAAACTCGTGCGTTAGTGCTTTTGGAAACCGCATTTATTTTAGAAGCTATGTGAAATTTTTGTGTAAATTTTGTGAAAATTCAATAATCCACTTAAAATATAGATAAAAATATTTGTAACCAGCGCCATATGGGATCACCAAAACTTCTTCAAATTGGCTAAACTATGGAAGAAGGTTGCAAGAGAACGTAGAACCAGTAAGTTTGATTTGAAATAACATTTATTCACTCGTTAAACAACGTTATAATAGTCCATATTTCAATAACTTCAGCAAGACCTGCATTGTTCCTTCTTGACGTAGAAACTCCAGAAAGTATGTTCTCGTTATCCAAAATGTTCATTCTATCCCCTTTAACCATAATTACATTGCACAAAATACAAACAGCACTTATCATCAAGTCTGCTGTTTTAACTCATCTTCATGGATTGCATAGTATTCAGCATTACAAAGACACACTCATTAATTTTTCTAGTTCAAAAAAGGCTGAAGAACTTGTCCTTGGGGCGACCAAGATTTCTTTCAATATAAAGCTTAGAAATGGCTGAAGATTCTGATACTAACAAATTAACAACTCGCCAGTACCCCACATCTGATATTTCACCATCCATTCTACAGCCATACATATGCTTAATCATATCATCTTCTTTGTCAGCAGTTCACGCTATAGTAAAAGGACACGATCTGCAAATTAGATGAAAAACCAGCTGATACAAGTCGAAAAATAAAAATTCGGAAGGAGCAAAGAAAAAAGCTGACAATTAGCGAATAACTACGGTGGAAGTGTAGCTTTCTTTACATCTGTTCTTCCTCACATAAAACGCATGACTCCTTTAAAGAAAATGACGTTTAGAATTGAGGTTTAAAAACTAATTATGGAACGAGTGTGTGGTGTGAACATAATCAACTCATAATAATAACTTAATTGTTGAGCAATACTTTTCAATACGTCAGCATAGTAAAAAAAGCAAAAAGAACGTTACTACTGAAAAGAAAGTGGGCATACTGAGAATCCAAATTTATCAATTCCACGACTTAGGCTTATTTGTGGTCAATTCTAGATAAACGCTTAAGTGTTCATGCTTATAAAACTCAATTGACCCTGCTGGCCATCGTTAATTTGCTAACAGCCCTAAACAAAAAAAAATCATCTTCATCCATAACATTCAAAATTTTGGATTGATGGTTTTGTTAATGAACAAAATTACCGAAGTCAAAATAACATTAATCCAAAGTTAGCACTCACACAATATTTTTTTATTAATTGAATAGATAGATGGCTCTAATTGACTTTCAAAATATAAAAAGGTAGAACTGTGACTATTATTGCTGAGAGCCATCGTTTGATGATTTCATCTTTTCTTTGGTGCGAATTGTATATATTTGATATATTGGAGGTTTGGCTTCAACGATATGGCGCTATATGCTACATTTCTGCTCGCAGTATGCTTTTTGAGATCAAAGTCCAATTATCATTTATAGTGCATCTAGTAATTAGTCGTCGAGATCTTGCGTCTAAAAGCCATTAGACTTTTTCTTATGAGATCAAGCAAATGTTATAAATGTTACTGGTGAAGTAGCACTTACAGTATGGTCTAAAAGTCTTTTGGTTTTTACATTTACGTTCATAACTCGCTTCAACGACAAGCTTGGTCCATGATTTTTGGATGTATTTTGCAGGGTGGCAAGGTCTCGTGCAAGCTGGGTGCATAAATTGATAAGGGCTTCTGAGAGCATAGTTGGAATTTTTCTGTTTCTACAACCATGTCTAAAGAACCGACTTCAAAGCTCTATAACTTTTTTCGAGGCATAGGAAAAATCCGCAAAAAATATATTTTAGAGGCACTGGTCAAGCTTCATTGTAACCAGAACACACAAAACCATTTCACCAAAGAAAAAATTCCCTAAAGGGCACTTTTTCGAAATAGAGAGAAGAAAAAGCAAAATATTGTATCGATTGTCCAAATACGCCAAGGTCAAGGTTTTTTTTGTTGCACTCCGTCACGCTCGGTGGCCGACACAATACCTTCTAGAAATTCAGCTGCCGTACATGTGCTTCTGTGCCGGAGGTTCGAGGCGTTTTCGAGTGCCATCTGGAATGGCGCCGGATAGGCATAAATATTGCATAGCGGGACATTCGAAATGAGTATAGCAAAGTGAAGGGAATACAAGAGCGAAAGCCGTGCGCGTTGACTTAAATAGTGTGTAATGTTACGTTATTTATTGTATATGCTGAGTATATAAATCGTGTTATGATTCTAATTGCCTGTAAGTAAAATAAATCAGTAGTTTTAGTAAAATTGTACGTCTTATTTGCCACTGTAAAAAGCAGAAAGTTAAAATATTACCATTTTCTCGGTACACTCGAAAGAAGCGTGGTCTACGCGCTTCGAAGCGTATATGGAGTTACGAAAATGTCTGTAACTCAGCGGAAACTGATTTTTATTTAATTTAAGCTTTTGAAATCATCTAATTAATTCAACATAAAACAAGGTAGAGAAAAATTCCTTCTCTGAGCAAGACTCTCCCAAGTCGAGGGTATTCCAAAAGTAGAACCAAAACAATGGGTAAAGCGAGCCTCTAGCCGACTACTGGGAAATGTTTGGTGCTATCCCAACACACCTACATATCACACAGACGAAACAGCGTAAACAGAGGTCACAAAAACTCGGTTTTTCGAAAGTGCTCTTTATTCAGGAAATTCTCTCGGCGTTTACTCATGTTCGTGACTCTTTCATCCCCTTTTTAGGGATTTTTCGTATGCTTCGAAAAAAGTTTTGAGTTGGATCTTTACACATGATCATAGAAGATACATTCCAGCTCAGCTCTCAGAAGCCGTGTCCATGTATGCACTCAGCTTACACGAAACCTTGCCACCCTCCAACACATATTCAAAAATCATGGCGCAAGCTTGTCATTGAATAAGTTATGAACGCAAATGTAAAAATCAAAAAAACTTTTGGACAATTCTGTAATAATCAAAAATTGGGTTTGTCATACTATCACCAAACTCAACCGTAATTTTAGTTCTAAAGCTGTTACTAGAAAACCTTTGCGTAATTTAAAGAATTCCTATCATGCAATGAAAGACATTTGGATGATATTATCCTCAAAATATTTTAAACTGCGTATACTCTTAATTTTAATAAAAGTTCTACAATTTTTTTAAACTCTTTATAACTGTAATACATGGTATTAACCCCCACTGAACCAGTGTTATAATAGCAGCATCAGTCTTAATGTTACATCAAATCCAATCTTTAACTAGATTTTTGCAATAGCAAAAGAATAAAAGAAAGCTATATTAATAAAAAAAAATACGTAAAATTAATTATCTTAGGGAATGTGTCGATACTTTAGAAAATGTCAAATAAACCATCAATAAAACCTTTGGCTTCAAGAAGCAAAAACAAGTCACGTGTTACCGCCAAAAAGCCCCGTTCACCACTTCTTGTCATCGGCGGACAACGTGAGCTTTATCCGTATAACGCACTACTGAGCTGACGCACTGTCAAGTTGATGTACTGTCGAATTGACGCAATATCGAGCTGACGCACTGACCTTACAATAGATGACAACTCTGCACATAAAAAAATTGTGATGGAATACAAAAATTGCCTCGGCCACTAATTTAATTTATTGTCGCAAAAGTGAAACAACGCGATAAAATGTCTCGCTTGACATTTCTTACTGTCATCCACGAATAGCGCACGCCGTTATGGTGACAAGTCCAATTCACATATAAGTTGCTTCAGATTTAATTCGTTTCTCCGTTATTCGACGAGCAAAGAATTTGAACTTTTGTCCGCAAAACGAAATTTTAGTTTGTCGTTTTTCATGTTATTAATTATTACATAAGTGTTCTTGTGAACGGGACAATTATTTGCAGAAAACCCGCGACTTGCGTGTAACGTGGTTCCGCACGGAAGTGTTACGTGTGTACTAAAACCCTTCTTGTGTTTGGCTCTTTCAGTGTAACAGACATTTAACTTATAAGCATGGTCTGAGCAAATATGAACGCAACAATGCTCGGCTAGCCTCCACAAAGCCTCGCTGTAGATCTCATTGATCACATACGAAGTGAACTGGAACATCTGACCCAGAAATTCATTGTACGGCTATAGTTACAACGGTTCAATATCTCATAAATATATGCAACGTGTATTATATAGAACTGCCACAATCACCGTGTCTGAAGCAATTTCATGCGCCGTTTGCATTTGTTCCTCCAACTACAACCTAATTTTAAAAATCGACAAGAGTAGCATTATTTATTAGTATGAGAATGATAAGCGAAGGCTCACTTATGCAACATGGCTACAAACTTGCAAAACATGATAACACCTACTTCTATGAGAAATGTATTGGATATATTACTGGAAAACGACTACGTTAGTATAAAATTAAAAATATTCCTCGAAATTTACAAATTAAAACAGTATGGTAAGAAAACCGAAAATAGTAGATTGTATAATAATTTATGTAACCACACCGATTAATTCAGTTATGCACACGTAGTGACCGAGTAAAATGGCTCCTGTCCTGTATCATCTCTTATGCCGGCTGATCTCAACAGTGTAATGTATTGATAATTCTGTTGTATGTACAATGTTACAGTCAGTTAAGTAAGAGCGTATTTGGCATAATTAGCAGTTGATAAAAGATATCACCCTAATTCTTTCGCCACTCGATAGAGGGAACCTTTGTCGTCCTCGATACTTTGTCACGAAAGATTCAGTTGGCATTGAATTCTTGCTAGAGAAACGCGTAAAGCACCATGAGTGCCGCGTACGCGTCGCGCTACGGACTGTATTCCTCTGTACCTACTCGAAAGGTCCGAAAATGTCTTATGCAACGACTGCTAGTACATGAACAAGTCGAAAACATTCGCCAGCAAGTGACTGCAATGACATAACACAAAAACAATCGATGACTTGCCGGAACGTGGCTCGATAGACAAAGTATCCCCCAAAGTCGAAAAACAGATCGTGAACTTGTTTTTGCGGAACCCGGGCTTAAAATTGAGCAGCAAAATTGAAACAGAAAGGTGTAGATAATCGTACGTGGGTATCCAAACTATCTCCTTGCACATGATATCAAATTCCGTTGTTCAGTGAAGACACCTTTGTTAGGTGAAAATCATATGACGAAACGATTCACTTAGGCAAAGGACAATATTGACCGAATTTGGAGCAACGTAATTTTTATGGGCGAAGCTTTTGTTTGAGATGTTATTGCCCCACGAGCTTGGCCAATCTCAACTAACAGGTTGCTACAGCGGACCGTTAAACACCGAGTAAAAGTGCATCCTTGGGGCTGCTTCTCAAAACTGGGTTTCGAAACCTTGCGTCTGTTTACGTACAACCTAAATGCTCCAAAAATGCTCGAGATTTATAAAAATATTTGTTACCGACGATGAACGTTGGTTCATCAATAAAAACAAGGAGTGAATCCTGCAGGAGAACAACGACCCCAAACACCGCAGCTCTGGATCGAGTAGAAAGAGCAGTCTGGCATCGTTACACTTGATCGGCCATCGCAGTCGCCCAATGCAAATCCAATTGAAAATGTGTGAACATATATCAAGCACAAGGTTCGTGGAAAAAAACGTGTTGACTTTGAAGCAGTTTAATATGAGAAATTCGTTGCAATTGGAGGTCCTTGTCGGATGAATACGCCATCAATTTGGTCGAACGCATGCCTCGAAAATGCTAGGCAATTATCGATGCCGGTAACTGGACACATTATTGATACAGTAGCATCTTTGTTCTGATGGAGTACAATGTACCCATGTATTTGAAAATGTTTTAAAATATTTTTTTCTTGATATGGATCCGAACACGCTCTTATATGTATAAAATATTGGTGCAAAAGTCAACAGCAAATACACAGACGCTCACAACATTATGAACAACAAACTCAAAAAATTTCTTTTGCGATTTTAAACATCACGAATATTTTCTCAATTTTCAATTGTGAAATTAGGCAGAACCGGAATTTCAAAGTCTAATTGGATAAATAATTTTGCTGCTACCTCTAATCAATCAATTAATTTCGTATTAAGAATACTGCTTCAAAATTTTGTGTTCTAAGAACATTTCGTCTGTAACCTGCATTCTCTATGAAACAACTATTTATTAAGATTTCTTTCTCAACAGTGCTTTTTACTTCAGCTACCGATTCTTTACGCTCCTCTTTGTTTGTCATCATAAAATCCTCTCTTGAGACCAGAAGATCTCTTTCTTTTCCAAAACGGAAAATTGAGGGTTAGGATGACCACATACTTGAGGCTCTGCTAACGGTGATACTATGCGACGGTCTTTTTTTGTACAATGATAAGAACCTACACGTTGTACGGCAGGTGAAATACTTTTCTCCAGAAATATGACTGTTATTCTGCGCACTTTGCGCACAACAATTACTAATATTCCTAAGAATGTTATGCGTAATCACCAAAAGTCATCAGTACTTATACCATTGTTCGAAGTAACTTCTTCCAAGGTAATGAATAGATATGATAAACTAATGTTACGTTATTTCCATCAATCGCATGATCCTTCAGAAATCGGCAACCGTAGAGAGATAGGCACTCATGAAATGTATAAAATGTTTTGCCGAGATCTAATATCCCAGCTCTGTTACTTTTATAATTGCAAAGCGCTTGTACAGAAACACCTCTAAAGTTGGCGGTAATCTTATTTTCCCCTTTTAAAGAATAGTCCAAACTAGAAGAAGCTTTGCTATATTTGCTGATATTTCTTTACATGCTGGAGTAGTCCATCTCAACGTCGCTACTTCTCAAGGAATTCAAGTATTCTGAGGAAAAATTTTGAGCACAATAAAAGCGTTGTTTTTGAGTAATAAAAACGATTAAGTGTCTTCTAAATGGCATGGTGATGTCAACTAATTTGCAACTACAATTTGCGGATGTATTTATTAGTGTTTTTAATAAAAAAATTGTACATATTCTACGGACATAATTTGGTGGCACGTATGATTATTTTTACAAATTACATACAAGATAGTAAAGTCTAGTGCCATTAATAGCAAAATTAGAAAACAAAATGAATAACTACCGTGCTGTCTCGCTACAATGATGCGATATCTTTCGTACTACCAAAACCTAGTGAACTTAATCAACCTAGGCATTTTTTCACAGAAATGCCATCTTATCATCCTACTGCTACTAAAAAAAAGAAAAATTACCTAAGATAATATTTTTAGGGGATTTAGAAAACAAATAAGTATAACATTATTCAAGACACGTTTTTTATGAGATTGAGAGCTTTAACAAAATAAGTACCAACACGATCTATATTTTTCGACATATCCAAGATCTGCATTCCTCTTGTACTGGCGCAGTTTGTTGGACACTTTTTATAAAAAAAGGAACTTTTGCGTTAAGCAGAGAAACAAATGACAATAGGAATTTTCTAGTTCTTCTCAATATTCTCAAGTTATAATCAAAAACACAAGGTGACAAGCTTACTCGTAAATATGTTGTAGAAAGCGATGTCATTAGGACGTATTTTACACTGGGAAGCTTAGTACACTATGCAAACTCTATCTATCTTTTTACAACTGTTTTAAATTAAGGTTGTGCCGGTATTTGGTAATTACAAATTTTAATCATAGTGAATGAAAAATAATTGACTCACATTTGCAAAATATAAAGAATAAATTTAAAATTGATATTCTTTCCGCATTGACAAGAAACCAATTTCTTACTAAAATCGTGAATGAGGACAATAAGTCAAAAAATCGATTCGGAAGTGCAAGCGAGAATGATGAATTTCAAGAAATGATGCCATGGTACAAGTGCATAATTTATTTAATATAAAAACGTATAAGTTTTGTATGCAATAAAATTTCTCATAATAAAGAAGTATGGTCTTCAGCAACAATATAAGCAGAACCCATTTTTCTATATCTAGAATATTTATACTAATCTATCCACATACGTTCGACTTAAAAATAAGTTATTAGAAGGATTATCCTTCAATTAACTTGTTAATCCCCACCCCACCCCCCGTATTGTAAAATTAGCCATATAAACAAAGTTGAAAGTCTGCCATGGCAAATCAATGAATGAAATGATCCGATGCTATTCAGAAACAGTAAAACGGAATACTCAAAAGATACGATGTAGTTCATATGTACTGTTTTTTTGTTTTGGTGAAAAAACAAGGTATTGATGTCCAATTATGTCTCAGAAAATTACTTTTTATCAAGATTACAATTTTTGTGAGTTTAACATGAGTCTGAATATTAATCTACATCTTCCCGTCACTTTGCTGCAAATTCACATTATCAACAACGTTATGAGTGAATAATTTCTAAATAATATATAATCAATAAGTAAAATATTCGTAACCTCTGATTTATTACAAAAACTATTTGCTCTCAGTTGTTGTATATGTTTATTAAGCATAAAAATGCGGGATAAAATATGACGTCCATCCCATTCCAAGAAACACTACACAGCCGCTATTACAATACATTCTCCATTACTATTTATTCTCTCTATAGACACACATTTTGTAGAAATGCTACCTATTGAAGAAGCTGGCTTGTGCCTACAGAACCTCAAAACCACCCGTTTAAAACTTTATTTATATAACGGAACTCTATGGACATATACTACGTAAAGTGTGTTCGGATAATTTCGATATTGGACAAAATCGGCCAAAAGATGGGGGAAAACAACCTTCAAAATTTTGAATTGTTGTAACTTACACATTTCTCACCAAATTTCGACTAAATTTAAACACATATTTTTAGACATGTGCCTAGGTATGGTTCAAGAATGGAGGAAAATCGGATAACGGAAAGGAAAAATATAGTTACAAATATATATTAAATTTTCGTTTCATTTAGACAAAATATATTTGGTTCTAGTTAGCTTTGCCAAAGGGGATTTTTTCTTCAGTTCTTCAACTTATATAATCTCACACGCCTTCCTCCATCGTCTATCAATATTTTATATTATTCTCTGTGTTATTATCGCCTTCTAGATTTATTATCTATACTCAAATAAAAAAATAACTAGAGTGTGATGTAACAATGTTCCTGCATAAATTAAGTTCAAATAAACCCATACTGGGTAGTTTAAAAATATAAAATGTGATTTACTAACAACAAAAGAAATCTAGGAAAATAGAAACATACAGGACTAGAAAATTAACAAGATCACTGTGAGTGAATTTAGTTATAAAATAATTTTTAAAATATAATTTAATAGTAAGGCTGAAATTTGTACGCAATGTAATTGATAAGAGATATTAAACCACTGCACAGATCGCTAAATTACTAGCCGTAAGTTAAGCAACTTTATATATACAAGAGCAGCGAACCAATAGAAGATAGGATTAATAAAATATTATTTGATTAAACAAATACATGTGTAATTAGTAAAGAAAATACATCAGAAAAGTTGACCTGTGAAACGACCAAAAATAATAAATAATATAAAAAGTTAAGTACAATGAATAATTTAAAAGACATGTGGAACACGAAAGCAATCCGACGCCTGAAAGGGCATGAAGGAACGAGAAAGAAGAAGAAGAAGGAACACGAAAGCGATGGATAGTTATGACTATCTGACAGTACAAGGATAAATATTTTCAAATAAAACGGAGGGCTGCTGTTTCGAGAGAAGTAAAAAAAACATAATAATTCCAACAACACCAAAAGGAAAAGAGAATAGTAATTCTAAATATAACGAGAAGTATGACTGACGACTAGAAGAATATAAAAAATGAAGACGAACGGATAAGAGAGGGGCAAATAGTGTTTAACGAACAAATATTAAAGCCGCAGAAAGAACATGAATACATAAAGAAATAAAATCAACAAGATAAAAACAAAATAGGCAAACGGAAGAAAAATTTCTGAGACGATTTAGAAAACGCAAGTAAGAAAAACAATATTTTTATAAGATTAGACGCAGCCATAAATTAAAAGCAACAAAATTTATTATTAAAGAGTACGTAAAAGCGAAGTGGAAATAAGAACCAGCAACAGAATTAAAGGAAGCAGTATGGTTAATTAAATTAGGAAATGTAAATAAAACAAGATTATGTAAAATAAGGAAAGAAACGCTTAAAAAATATAAAATTGAGTAAAGTGGAAAAACAAAAACAAAAGAAGAAAAAGAAATAGGTAAAACTACAAAGATATGATGTAACCAAATAACATATATGGCCCTGAATAGAGATCGAATAAAACTAGCGAAAAAACTGAAAAATACATAATGGAACGCTAGTTGGAATATTTTGAGGAATTGCTGAACTTGAAACAAAGGAACATAAATGTGGTGCAAGATGACGAAAGTGAAAACATAAAATAAGAATTTAGTGAACCAGGCGAAATAAAATTGCAAGAATTAAAAGAAGTCGTTAAGATGCTAAAAAAAGTAGCGGGGTGTGATAGTATTACGTCCAAAATGAGAAATAAAATAAGGAATAATAGTGTAAAATTGTAATAATTCGATATAATAAAGGATGAAGGGAAGAAACAATACCCAAGCACACGCATTTACAAAAAAGCGGATGATAGAAATTGTACAAAATTATAGAGAGATTACCTTCTTACGCATGATAGCAAAATTAGAAAGAAAAAAACATTAAGTGAAATCCAGTTAGAAGAGACGCAAAGTGCATTTAGAAAGAAGAGAGTAATCCAGAACAACATACAACAAACCTACTGATATATAATAATATTAATAGCATTAACATTATCATTCATTGACATTGAAAAGACTTGGATAGAACACTCGAAAGACTAGAAGTTCAAAAGGAAAAAAAGTAAGTAGAAGATTGATAAATAACATAATTAGCCTATATAAGAAAAAATCAGAACGAAAAACCTACAGTCGAATATTAAGCCTGACTGTTAATTCGATATTGCATCCGATGACATAATAAAAGAGATTAAAGTTAAATTAAAGAAGCTACAAGAAGATTTTGTGATTTGTGCAAGAAACGAACAGAATCTGTAACATAACAAAAATATGGATGCCTTGAATGAGAAAAATTTAAACATAAAACAAAAGTTATGGTAAGAGAGAAAAATAGATATCAATAAAACTTGAGCATAAATATACACAAAACAGTAAAATGGGGACGAATTAATAGACAGATTAGAAAAAGCAACGAAAATATAATATGCACGAGCAATTCTTTCCTGGAAAATAAACAAACAAAGAGAACAAAATGACAATATAAAACACCATTTTAAAGTACGAAAGAGAAAGCTGGTTCTAAAATAAGCTGAAAGAAGAATAGAGGATATAAAATGGAATATTTGATACTAAAGATGTTACAATTAAAAATAGAATTGATACTGAAATATATAGAAAGACAACTAAAATTATTTGGACAGCTAATAAGAACGGAGAAAATATATCAGGAAAAGACAATTTGGAGCGATGTGATGAAGAAAGCTCTAAAAAGACGATTAACGTGGAACAAAGGAAAAAAATGGCGAGAATACAAAATAAACATTTAAGTTTGCAGATATTTTAGATATCTTCTACCGTCCAAGGTAATTCTGCAGATCTTCTAAAACTCCGTCGAGCATCTCCGTTCTTTTCGCTTCCCCATCTTCTAGCAAAAAATTGGTTTCTTTAAGAACAAACTTGGTGTTCAAAAAGGTGAATGACCAAGCAAGCATAACGATATTGCGATGGTGCTTCCCAAACGATGCATGTAAAATCCAACTGCTTCTCCACACCTGCGATCGTGTCTATACAAATCCACGCAACCACATCAAGATTTCAAGGTAAAACTTATTAATTCTGTTTCTCTTGCACTCAAACTATGCGAAGGTAAGAAAACGTATATATTTGAATGCGCATCTTCTCGTGCTGCGAGATGGCATTGAGCGCTATCTCCCGGTAACAAGTTAAACATATCCCATAAGCATTCTCGGGTTTCAATCTGTAGAATTAATTTCGAAAAGTATTATGCTTTGGACTAACAACTTTATTCTTAAAAAATACCTGCGAGAGGTCTTGCACTGCGCATTACATTGTAAGAAAAATGTAACACTCGAACAATTTATGATTCACGTAAACTAAAAATAAAACGATTATGTATTAGTTATGTATTTGTATCTAATCAACATTAATGTTATTCATTAAAAAACATTGGTATGAATTTAATCATAACTTTACATGTAATTTATTTATTTTCAGAACCGTCGTTACCATAGTACTTATTGATGCAAATAGGCAATTAACAGTTTGCATGTTAATCGTGTAAATTTGCAGAGCCAACACAACTGATTTGTAAACGTAGTAACAGCTGTCCGCATTCTACAGGTTTATCCAGGAGTTCAAGATGAAGTTGGAAATGTCGAAATTGCATATTTAAAGCAACTCTTATAAGAGATATGGAGAAATATCTTCCTGATTTATCTGTTAAAATCACTCGGTCAAAACCGACCCATTTTCGATCAAATATTAGCTAGCGATTAAATAAGCCACAAGAACTCACATCACCCATCACCTTTAGAGGCCCTTTCCATAAACGCCAAAGCATACGAGGATTGGAACATAATTCATAACAACTATTTTTTTCAAATATAAAAGATATCACAAAATGTCGTATGTCTCAAGAAAGCTGTGCATTCATAATGTGTCCACAACACAAGATGGCCCTGTGATTGTATAGAGAGCAATGTTAAATTAGTTGTCAGTCAACCGCCATGCAGGATGCATGTGACCCGAGTAGAACAGCGTTTTATATATCCAAATAGCCGCTCTCTGTGACAAAAATGCCACAAGTCACAAATAGTTGGTAGAAACTATCGGAAATAATGCTCTTCTATACCGAACAGTCGCGAGGAGGGTAGCAAAGTTTCAGCAAAGACACGAAGCAACCAGCGACCGGCAATGGGCAGGACGATTCTGTAACATAAAACCTGTAACGTTATGTCAACTGGCATGTTGTTAAATGCCCGTATTCCTGCACGGTGATTGACTGATAACTGATTTAATGTTGCTCTCTATGCAATTACAGAACGTCGCATAACCATCTTATATTGTGGATACATACTATGAATGCAGGGCTTCCTTAAGAGATATGACATTTTATGCTATCACCCTTTACCAGCACACAGCACAAGTTCAAGGTCAATTGCTAAAAAACAGCCAATACTTGCAAACCCAAATGCAATAGATTGCAACATAAACCATTATGATTTGCAGTACCATGTAATCTAGCTCACAATAGCATAGAACTGACATCACTGTTGTTTTTACTAATATTTAAACATCTCCCATTTCTTTGCATATTATTATTTTATACAAATGAGCGTTTCCCTAATTAACAAAAATACTTTTCAACCAATTATAGTTACAGATAAACAACAATGTAACAAGGTCACTTTCAACATACAAACGATAAGTTATCATATTATCATAACATATTACGTACAAAAATTCACAAAAAATAATAATCATACATTTTCAATCCAATTTTTCTCCAAAAAACAATTGAAATCAACTTCACAAATTCAACAAATTGTCGAAGCGCCGAAATCCACGTGCGCGCAAACATAATATATATTAGAAGGAAAACAGGAAACAACTGAGAATATAAGTTAACAAGGTCTGACATAAATAAAGCTTTAAACTTTTGAACTAAGCGCCATTGTAGCTAGAAGGTCAGTGTCGTTAATTTAGTTAAAATGATAAAAGGTTTATCCAGTGGTATTAGCCATTTAGATTGCGAAACAGCTAATTACATCACAAATGGGGGAAAATGCCTTGAGCCAATACAGAGTGGAAAAACTTGATGAAAACATACAGGACGCGTAGTAAAATTCTAAATGTCTACACAAATCAAACTAAAAAGATAAATCTACGATAAAATAATCAATTAAATACAAGCAGCCTAACTTTTCCAGTTCCACACCAGAGCACTCACCAAATGTTTGTTTCTTGTGATATTTATACAATTAGAGGTTCAAAAAATCGATTTTTTGCTTAAAAAGATAGTAAATTTTCCATAGAATACGACGGTGAAACCCTGGAATTGAAATTCGAAGTCCTATCATTTTTCAACGTTTTTCGAAGACGCCTTTCGGGACGCGCAGCAGGTATATTCGAACGGT
Organism: Sinelater perroti; assembly: GCA_036346155.1. NCBI lineage: Eukaryota > Metazoa > Arthropoda > Insecta > Coleoptera > Elateridae > Sinelater > Sinelater perroti. The sequence continues at coordinate 300,739 of JARFIY010000046.1, read as the reverse complement.
CGACATGGGGACCCTTTTTCTATTATATCTTATTTTGGGATACTTATGAAAAGAATTTATATACCTAGGAGGGTTGTATACATGATTTACTGGCTAAAGAGAATCACTTTTTCGAAATGACTGAAGGTCTTTTGTACGGTCCTGAAATCGCCGATTGGAACGTAAACATCATTTTCCGGTAATCAAAACTTTAAACGCGTTTTTCTCAAAACAGCATTTTTGAGATTTGTGGGAAAAATATCTCAAAAAGTTCTCAACCGATTTTCATGAAACTTGGATGGTTTCTTCTCTGTATGTGAACCAAAAGTTTTTGCAATATATAAATATAATAGCTAAAGTCGCACATTTTTTTACCTCTTTCGAAAAACAAAAAATACTTTTTTATTCCTTAGATACGTAGTAAACATCATGCCAAATTTGGTTGAAATTTAATAAAAACTTCTTAGTAAAAAAAATATTTGAAAAATTTTTGGCCTTCTAATTGTATCTCCCCCCTTAAATAAGCCCACAGATCTATAGTCTATTTGTATTCTTCAAACTTCGATTTAAGTATAAATTATTAATAGTGATGATAATTTTATCATTTTTCGCGGCGAAAGGGAGGGGAGGTTAAAACTGCATGTTTGTATAGCCCGTCGGCAATATTCCATCGTTAATTGTAAATAATAAGCTTATCATCCCAAAGCAACTCTAGGTGCTTTATGTAACCGATACACCATACAGCACCTTTACAGTTGCCCAACCAATCCCCAAAAAATTGTTTTACCTCAAAAAAAAACTTTCCTTTCGTACTCGCTTACAGTAATTGGGCTTTCTATTGAATCCTAGGAGTAAATCTCCCACCATGTAATACACTACTTAAACTTTAAAAATCGACATAAGGAATGGTTTCGTTTGAAAGCATTTGTTGTACTTATAAATCGCGTCAGAATAATGCTATGCTTGAACAGCCCTCAATTTTTCACAGAAATGGTTGTGTCTTTTTACTTGTCGTATAGTTAGTATTTTGCTATTATTACTATAGTACCTCAAAAAAGAGTACAACAAAGAATTGCTTCGTTAACTTTGCCTTACAGAACCCTAAAATTGCTTCCCTCTATATCAACTTTCCAAATATTTATAGTAGTTGTAACAACGAAAAACTATACGATTACAGCAAACGTAGATCTGATTAATGTTAGGTATAAGTGGAAACACAAGTTATCCTTTTTGACTCCTAATTTTAATTCCATAAATTAAAAAAAAAATCTTGTAAAGAACGATCATAACAATAGTTAAACATATGATTTTTATTCGATCCACATTTTACAATTACAAAATTCGTAACTGGTTTCCGAATTCCACCATCAAAAATCGTTCGCCATCACTCGAGTACGTCATCTCCAAATAACAAGAAAAATTAAATAAGGATTTTTGATAGCATTTTTCATTTGTCCATTTTTTGACAAAGTAGCCAACTGACAGGCGAGGTTAAAGATTCTAAAATTCTTACTTTATAAATAGTGGCTGGATTAATATTACTGTAATTTAAAAAAATGACTATTTGGTTATCAAACTTTAACTAATAATAAATGGCGAAGAGGAAGAGACTTTTCAGTGATAATTCCTCTATGTATCTAATATCAACAAATCGTAACTTAACACTCACCATCATCATTTCAGCTACAATCTAATATTAATTAAATGAACAACGTGGGAAGAATATGAATGCAATAGACATGCATGTTTAAAGAAATTCAACTTCATTAACTATGTTCATTTTCTTCCAATCAAAAATAGCCGTAGTTTACCCCCAATTGGCACAAGCAACGAAAATCCGAGGCCCAAGATCGGAAAATTGTTCCAAAAAGTAAACACCTGCTTTATCACCATCATCAACATTATCTTTAAACTTCGATACTTACTGAGTACATGGGAAAAGACACACACAATCATTCTTCTTAATTGATCTTGGTTTATATTGTAATAATTCAGTCTTCTTAAGATGTAGATCAATATGAAAATCACTGTGTTCTGGACACATTCTCAATCAGTTGTTGACTTTAAAAACCAGATATTCTCTTAAACTTAGCGAATAGGATGATTCTATTATCCCACTCATTAATACCATGTTTTGTATTTTGTCCAATCGCCTATATATTTAGCAAGAAAATTAAACTCGTAATTTGTAGTCATTGGTGTGAAATAATAGAACTGTATCAAAAGTTATTGTCACATATAACACGCATTGTTCCGAATAAAACGCAGTAGTCTATTATTAAAATATACCCCATAGGACTCCAGTCTTGAGGTACGAAAAAATTGTTTATTATATGCTAGTGATAAACACTTAAATTGTTAAACCAATTTTCATAAACTTTTATACTTTTCTTTAGAAGCTTATAACTGATTACACTGCACAACAGCATTTCTGATGATTGGGTTATGTTACATGATATTAGTCCAATTTTTGATGACGATTTCAATTCCGTGATTGAAATTTCTGTATCAGCTCTAGTTAAAAAAATATGACACGGGTTTTTTTATTATAAAACACTATAAATTTAGAGATAATTCTAATTTATTTAATACTTAAGATGAAAAAAAAAAATTCTTCTATATGATTTTCTTGCTGAAGCCGAAGGCAGAGAGCTATTCTGAATGCTCCAACAATAGTCAGCCATCATGTGTGCGTTCCAGTAGCCTTGATAGCGTTCCCCATGGTACGGAGGTCCTGGTGGATTCGCTCGCTCTGTTCTTCACTCAGGTCCCCAAGATTGGCGGGAAAATAGTCCAGGTGGTTGTAAAGAAATTATAACTTGATGCTCATGTTACATCCAAGCCTTTGAAAGTGATTCATCAGTTGTTCGACGTGTTGAGAAAATTCAGGACTTTTCTTATTTCCCAAGAAATTTTGAACAAGCCAAACAAACGCATTCCATGCCGTTTTCTCAATCTCTGTCATAGTGTGCGTAAAATTTCAGTCTTTTATTAATGATCTTATTTGTGGCCCATCAAAAATTCCCGCTTTTATCTTTTCTGCACTCAGTTTTGGAAACTTTTTTGTTAGGAAAAGGAAACAATTTCCATTTTTGTCAAGACCTTTTACAAATTGTTTTATAAGTCCTTGTTTTATGTGTAACGGAGGCAAAATTTTACGATTCCTTGATACTAAAGGTGGGTTTATCACGTTCTGTTGTCCTGGAACTAGCGCTTCCCGAGGAGGACAATATTTTTTAATCCAATGTTGATTTTTAGCTCTACTGCCCCACAAGCAAAAGGGATATTTTGTATAACCACCTTTGTTGGCCTAAAACAAAGTTGACCATTTTTAAATCAATACATATGAGCCAATTGTGTTCCACATATTTAATTTTGTCTAAAACCAGAGCAATAGTTGTATATTCTTCTTTTACTTTTGTGGAATGTGCAATAGGCAACGACCCTAATTTATTCCCATTGTGTAAGAGAACACATTTTAGACTACGTTTTGATGAGTCTATGAATAAACGCCACTCACTAGAAACGTAATTTTGAAGTCCCATTGCAGCCATTAAACCAGGTACATCTTTACAAAATACGAAATCATTTTCTTCAGCAAAATATTTGAGGAGATTTTGTTCTCTTGTGCGGTAATAAGAAATTTTCGTTTCTTTTGTTACTAAGTTTCTTTCTTTTAGCCTAGAAGCCAAAATTTCTGAAGCAGCCTTTGACAGTCCCAGATCTCTGACAAGGTCGTTTAAATCATCTTGGTTGAATAGTTTTGGCGCTTTCAGGTCACATTCAAAGTCACTATCACTACTGTTAGTTTTCGCCTCAAAATGCATAGGATCCTCCTGTGAAGCACCAGCTTGAGGTTCAAGTGATATTTTAGGACTCAAAACATGTCTATGTGCCGACCGTATGGAAGGATATTCCCATTTGGATCGATTTTTTCGGTTAATGCCAGTTATGTTCACCAAAAAAAAAATAACAGTCGTCGTGGTGGTTCAAGGGTTCAGTCCAGATCATAGCGGTTTCGTACCTAAAGCTATTCCTTTTCTTATTTGTCCACAAACGTAGAAACTGAACGCACCTTTCGTGGAATCCAAGGCTTGTCTTTCATTTCCAGCGTGTGACCAAAGTAATTTTTGTAAGCCTCAATTACGAACGCTGTCACATTCAAACGGTATTCTTTAAACATATACTCTCCGCAAATGAAACAAAAATGATTCGGATCATTGACATAAACTCTTCTTGACGATGCCATATCAAATTATATTAAAAAACCTTAATATTTTCTTAATTACAAGCAAATTAACACACTAACACAGAGCTGTTACAAAAAAACTGAGGTTATATTTGAAATTAGCGACGTCAAATTAGTAAACATCACGTGATAAAAGTCAATCATCAGACAAAAGTTGCAATTTTGTTGTGCAGTGTTATCGTACAAATTGTCAGCTGTTATTAAATAAGTATCAACAACTAAAACCAAGCATATAATTTAAAAACGACATGTGTCCGGAAAATAGTTTGTAGGATATGGAATAGGATCTAAAATCATACAAAAGTATAGCGATAGCTTTTTGTATAAAATTGAACGAAATAGATCTGAAGGATATCCAATCATGAAGAAACATGGAATCTTTTGGTAACAATTTCCAAATCTACTATTCAGAAATTTTCCAATGTCAATGATGTACTAAGGTACTTATAATAGTAAGGCTCTACGCCCCGCGTGGGAGCACGGCCTACGAACTGAGAGGTTAAGACTCTCTCTGCCCGGTCGTCGCGCACCATCTCTGATGCGGGGCGATGTGGCAAGCACCGCGCCTAAGACGACCGCCATTATTACCCCTTGTTCGAATGAACGCAGGTACTCAATTATTTTTAGTGACTGAGTAGGGCACCCGCCAGGCATCAGAGAGCACCGGAATTGAACCCGGGTCCGTCAGCATCGCAGCCCGTCCCTCAACCACAGGACCACGCTAGCTCGCACTAAGGTACTTAGTGACGCAAAAAGAAAGTAAGTCTTTGAAATAGGTAGTAGTTGGGGAAGGAGAGGTTGGCGACCACCGCACACCGCACACCGCCTGTGAATAGTTCAAAAGGTTCAGTTTTGAGTAACTATGACAAAGATTTTTTTTTAGAAATAACGATTCCGTTATTACTGTTCAGAGTTTCTTCCATCCTTAGAGTAATAGTAATTAACTAACACAGTACAAGTAAGGGTTTGCACAATTACGTTCGAACAGTGTTGGTGTAAATTAAATTACAAATTCGTTTTACATGCATCCAATACAAGAAGTTATCAAATTGTACAGTACATTGTTAATTTAACATCTGAATTAACTATAATCCGTGAAATTATAAACCACGCGTGGATTTAACATCATCAAACTTTAATTTATGTGCATTTAAGTGGATGAATAATTACTTTTAAAAGAGCTGTCGTAAAACCAATTTTAAATTTCCTGTTCTTCATTAGGTTCTTGGCAGTCGGCTCTGAGATAATGTTAGTTGGTTTTTCATACTATGAATAATTTATTTTTCAGCAAAATCCAATGCTCTTCTATAGGAATATAAAATACACATTTGAAGAAAACTGACAAATAGATTATTGCACTAGAGACTATATTTTAAGAAATTAAAAAAAAGAATTTCAGATGCAACAGATGTAGAGAATTGTGGCCCAGAAAACAAAATTATGTTTTAAAATAAATTACGTCATCTAAACGCAAATTATTTTTTCTCGCACAGGCAGTAGTATTTGTCTCTCTCTCTATTTAGTGTTTTCATCCATCTACGCCTGTTCTATATCTTTCCATTTATTCCGGTCTTGGGTGTTGTTATCCATGCTATTCCTGTTGCTTTTCCAATGTCATACCACCTTCATCCATGGTTTCCATTTCATAGTTTTTCTTTTCTATCCTTGTGTAATATATCCTACCATTTTCTACTGATGTTTTCATGTAGCATTAGGTGATTTGTATAGTTTTCTCATGGTATTCTTAGTTAAGGCTCATACTTCTACTCCATGTATAAGAACCAGCATTAAGCATTGTTTTAGTATTTTTACTTTCACGTAAACTTTATATGATTTACTATTACTAAGTGATATGTGTTTCAACCTTGCTCTGTCTCTTCCGATGTTGTGCCCTAAATACACATACCGTTCTACTTCTATTTTTGTTCCGTCTAAAATAAACAGTTGGTTGTTATTTTAGATGGATGTTTATATTATTTTCTTCTTATTCGTATTGATTATCAGACCTATCTCTTCAGATTTCTTTTTAAGTTTTTGCCTATTTCTCCACGACCTTTTGAATCTTCAGATATTACTACATATATTTCATATCTAAACTTCTTTAGTTTCATAATTCAATGTTCATGCCGCGTTTTCCTCATTATTTTTACTTCTTGCTTCTTTTCAATTGAAGCAATTAGCACAATCCAGGAAGGAATAGGAAAAATGGGTGAAAGGAACTAAAGAAAACTAACCCGACTCCGACGCCCGAGAGGGTAATATGGAAAGGGAGAAAGAAGAAGCTTTTTTCAATAAAATGTTAAGTTTTAAATTCCTTTCTGTACTTTATCTTTGTGGTTTGGCTGTAATATTATATTTGTTACTTTTTTATTGCTAAATTACAGTTTCTTCTTTTAAAACTTTCTGCTCAACGACTTTTCTGTCTTTCTCTGTTAATTTTGTATATTATTATTTCTGTTCCTATCATTCAATGATCACCGGTTTATTACCGACACATAATTACTATAATGCTATAGAAAAATCTATTGTTGGTAAAAGCTTTCCATCTCAAGTTTCTACTTTATTTTTTCATAAAGAATCTGTTCGTTATATATAAATTTCGACTTTCAGCATAGTCTGTCACTTTGTTACCCCGTTTATTTCTTTGATGTATTCCAAAATATCAACTGACTTTCCGTTGATTCCTAATTTAGCATTTAGATCTTCTGTAGTACATAGTGGTGTGTTTTATTTGGTATTATAGCTATTGACATATCTCCATACGATTATTCAGCCGCTTTATGATGTTGGTGCATACATTTCTATTATTTATATTTATTATAAGTTATAGTACTCATTCGAAATGTGAGTCTTCCGGCGAATATTAAAAATCTCATGGACAGGGCCATGTACCAATAAGAAGGTCTTAAATAAGATACGAAGAGATATAGAACTTTTACACATAGTGAAAAGAAGAAAAGTCGAATATCTGGGACACGTAAGGCATGATAGATACGACCTACCACAGAAAATAATGATGGGAAAGATAAAAGGTAGAAGAGGAGTGGGAAGAAGGAAGATGTCATGGCTCAGAAACATAAAAGAATGGACGGATTCACGAAAGTCCCTTTTTAACATAGCAAGAAACAGAGAAAATTTTCAGAAATGACAGCCAACCTTCACTAGTTGGAGCGGCACCTACAAAAGAATAATAGTACTCTTGGTAATAAAGTCCTTTTATAGGATATTCTTGGGGAGTGATAACACGTAATTTTGTGCATCATCTTCTCTTCTATTATTTCCCACTTTTTAGCTTTTATTTTATTTTCTAATTATGTTACACATTCATTCGTTCTAAGTGTTTGTATTTTGTCTGTTGCTTTCATCGTTTTCTATTAACAGTCTATACGTGACCGGCGATTATTAGTACCCCCTAATTATTTCGATTATTTACTGCTACTATAATGTTCATGCTTCCAATTTACCGGGAACTAAAGACTGTTAGTTTCCTATCCTATTCATGTTTGGAGAGTTTTAGCCTTTTTCGTCACGTTGGATTAAATATAGTATTAAAGTTGAAACATAACTCGTAACCGGTATTAGGAGCTGGAGAAGAATCTAAGCGTTTTGCGTGGACAGAGACGAAGAGTAGTGCCCGTTTTTAAATTAGAAATAACCAATACATTTTTGAACTATTCTTTTTCCACATAGTCGCTCAGGGTGTGTTTTTGTGCTACCTCGTCATATACCACCGCATTAATCTGTTCATAAAAGCAATAACCACAAACTTTGCTTTTCGCCACTTGTAAAGCGTTTCCTTCTTAAAAATCCTTCACTGCAATGAAAAGGTCGTCTAGAGGAAGATCACATACCTGAATTATTGCACTCATAATTTCTTCAACGTTGCGCAGTATACGTAAGAGTTTAACATTACTTCTTAAGAATTTTGCAATATTCAAAAACTGTTATAAGTTTCTGGAATGGGAAGACTAGTATCTATCTAATATTCATTGATTTGCTTGGTGGATAAGGATAATACAATTCCATTAACTCACGTTTGTTCTCAAGCATCCCTTTTGCTGTGTCTAAAATTAATTTTATTAGTTTTCAAAGAGGAAAATACAAAGCCCGTACGACTTCTTTCGTGTGTAATGCTAAATGTAAAAAGCCACTTCTCATAAAATTCTTTGCAGGCAGTAACAATTTCGCGAATTGCGATGCAAGAAACTTGTATATAAATTAGGATGGCTTCGGTCATGCTTAAGCTAGTCGTTAGTTAAATGTATTTATTGGTACAACACAACAAATTATCTGTATAGACAAACGAACGTCAAATTAATTCTTCCTCATGAACGTTTGTCCATATTTAATTTTCTCTATTACTTAAACTGTGAATTCATTAATAACTTAATTACGCTTTCGTAACTTGATTATCTCGTATGACTCCATATTTTTTGGATTAAAAATCAAATCACAGATCACGCTTCATGGGCGATACTTTCTATTTATTCATTTTAAACACACACATAAACTACAATATCTCGTGTAACTAACAAAAGCTCAAATGAAGTATGACAAATATATAACTAACCAATGCATTGGTTTTAATCATTGACGAGATATATAAATAATTACTAATTTCTGAATAAATCCCGTAGCGCTGTTTTCAAAAATAAGTTCATTATTTTTTGTCTTCAAACCAACGACAGAATTTGGTTATGGATCTTGTTCAAGAAATTTTAATGAATCTTCCGCAAATTTCAAAATCTTTAAATATAATTTTAACCTTAGATAGATATCCATCTATGTACTCAATATTTTTCAAAAAAATAATTCTCAAGCAAACTTTATATTGAGACTCGGTACCGAGTTTTGGAAAACCCATAATACATTTTTTGAAGATTGTTATCTAGAATGATTTTACTATATTGTTCCAAATGCCCTTTTAGTACAATTTGACCCGAATCTTGTTTTTTAGCCAAGCCATACAACAGGCAAGGTTAAGGTATTTTATAATGTAATCCAGAACCAGTGTACAAAACAAAAGATAAAAATGTCGTAAAATACGTTCAAATTTAGTATGGCCCAAAGTTGTATAGTGGCCATACTACCGCTTCCAATTTTGGCCATAAGTAACAACGTGGAAGCCAATTCCATTTGAGAACATTTTAGTAGAACATACAAAAGTTAGTTCAGAACGTTTATCATTCTTTCATTCACATGTTATAAAAACAAAGTGGAAACGTGGAACAATGTTCTATGGTTATCATGGTGTCAGGATGGCCGAGTGATGGACTGCGTTCAGGTCGCAGTCCACTCTGAGGGCGTGGATTCGAATCCCACTGACAATTATTTTTTAATTTAACTGAATTTAGCTGAAAAAAGCGACGGACAGACCGTACCCAATAGACTTTAGTTTTACATGTATAAACGCCTCATACACCTTTGTTACACCTGTTTAGTAATGGCACGCTTTTCCCCTCACTGGTGGTTTTGGAGAACAATAAGAAACTGACTTTCTTCTGTTTAGAAGTATACAATTTGAGATTTTGGTAAATCATAATTATTAACGATTTCCTTGATATCTTCATATCAAAAACCTAAAGTTTCTGCTTGCGGAATTATATCATATCCACACTCTTGCGATGATGAGGGATTGTGTTCAAACCAACAATGAAAAGTCGTCCGTGCCTTGCTATCTCTAAAGAAGAATTCATTGAATTTCTCTATTTCCACTCGTGAGAACATCTTTCCTACCCCATTTGTTTACATTTTTACCGATTTTACTTTTTTATTTACTTTAAAAACCACATTGCAGCTGTTTCGCAACAATTTAATAAAACTCAATTATTTTTTTATAAAATCGTAAAAATGAATAAATTACATAGACTGAAAAATTGCAAAAATTTAAGAAAACAATGTTGTGGTATAATGGAGCGAAGGGTGAGGTGAATGAAAGTGTGGAACGAAATTATATCCTACGTAGAGTTAATCAAGATAAGACAAAAAGAATCAGAACATTGTTTGAAATAAAATAAATAAAGCCGCTGGTAGTTTTATGAATCTTTTAATAATTTATTTCAACAATAAAATATTTTCTTCGTTTACTCTCGAAATCATTCGCGAATGTATAATTCATCTTAGAGATATCCTCTTCCACTAAATCTGCACAAGTTCTCAAATAATTAAAGAAAAAAATCTGCATTATAAGAAGATGTCAAGTAATGCTGTGACTTTAAACACCAAACCTATGAATATTATACACAGCATGCCTAAAACTTTCGAGACTAAGGTTTGTAACAAATCAAAGACAGAGGGGTCAAATAACAGAAACATGTAGTTTACTCAACACACCTCCCGTTGGCAGACATCGATACACCTTTAAGGCATGTATTGATTGTTAGAGATCTCGTGGAATTACTAATATAATTCTGAGGGCGGCCACTGGAATGGCTGGAATGTCTGTAGCGAGTCCCTTTCACCGAGATGTTCAATTTTAGAACACAAATAAGGAGCAAAAGGCAAACAAATATGTCTTTTTCCCGATGGATCAGATTCCTTCTTGAATAACAAATTACGATATGTAAAATTCCTCCGCCAACACCCACATTAACGTTAAAATCTAACTTTTGCCAGTCCTTTTCCGCAAGATCGTTTGTTGATGCAGTTTTTAAGCGTCCTGACATTCATCCTTCTCCAAATTTTCCCTATTATCTTTAAACCTTGATAATATTCAAGTTCCCCAGCTACCATACATTTGTCTTAATATTATACGCATTTCTGGCCCAATTTTCTTTCGTTCACGACAATATTTGATATGTTTGTTGACATAACTACATGGACAAACATTACTTGGACGTTATAACTCGACGTTATTGGTTTTGGAAAGATAAAATTGAGATTCCACTATCAGATAATAGGTAACGCTTACACAAATAACAAAAAACAACCAATCTTGGAAATTTTTAGGCGTAACACCACCAAAGCCAAAATAGTCATAAAAAAATAAATCTAAACAACGAAATGTGAAATTATCGTCGGTTTACATGATGTGACAATTGAAAGCTCGTTTGTAATACAGTATACAACCAAGGACAGCTATTGACTGCAGAGTCAAGCGCTTACCAATCAGACAAGGGGGAAGGGGCAAACTCGCTGAAGAACAAAATCGTTAAGTGGGAAATGAACAAGACGACGCTTTCCAGCTCTACGAGGGAGGTGGAGTTTGAACGAACAAGTTTTCTCCAATAAAATGTACAGTTTTCGTAAAAACTCTCTTTTGTCTATCATTTTGCTTTTAAGTCCACCAACCAATCAGCAGCCTAGAATTTATCAAAAGCACAAAAAAAAGAGACTCGAAATATAAATAATATTAATACTATATTAGATAAGTTGTCTTGCTATTTTTTTAATTTAAAAACCGTCACTCCAACAAAACAAGTACTACCTTTTATTAATTTTACGTAAAGAGACTATTGAACCATTTATTACATCTACTGCAATCACGCACGCTTCACTAATTACTCTGTAATTCAAACTCATTATACTTTAAAAAAATAGTAAAGTAAAAAAGTAAGTAAATAAGGTTAAAAGTACAAAAAAAAAACGCTGTAATTGCTAGTACATGTTTAATAAAATCTAGAGACAAAAGTTTCCCTGGCAGAAACGTAGAATATTATTCTAAGAAAAACAAGTACGGACGTAGAACTGCGGTTCCACAGATGTCCGCGGCTTCTATACATAAACAAAAATTTGCGGCCACTTCCGGTTTCAAACCGGTCTCGAGATTTTCCGATCAGGCTGATTTTTGACGTCTAAACTCGGTCCTTAGTTGAATACTGAAAACGTTATTTTTCTATCTATCACAGATCAAAAATTATAAAGCTTGACAGATGTCAGATATGACAGAAATTAAAACTTGTCTCCAACTTAGAAGCTGCCTTCATCAAAAGTTAAAAATAAAAGGACAGACAGACGACATTACTCTCTGCATAAAGCTTCTCATTTTAATGTACAGAAGCCTAAAAATGACCATTTTAACACAAAATGTCACAGTTAACTAATTCTAATATAAGGAGGTCTTTTAACATCTCCCATTCTTATATCTACGCTACAGCCAAATAAATGATAGTATTGCACTTTCAATCAAGTAATTTAAACTTACATACAATAAGGTGTCAATAAAAAAAAAATGTAAACAATAAATTTGATTAATATAATAATAGTTCCTCGTAATAGGCTACAAAGGCCCTTTGGGGTCGTAACAGGATAGGTTACAATCTAGAGCCTACGGTATACAAGGGTAGTAACATGGCTAGCGCTACGTACCGATCGTCTGTTATTACCCCAGTTTGACCTCCACGTACTCATTTATTGCAGCCTGAGTCGAGCAGGGCCGTAAAAATGCCAGTGATCAAATTGGTGAGAGCGAGATTCGAACCCGCATCTCTAGGATTCTAGCGACTAGACTACTACGACTACTTTTATATATTTTTTATTATTATTACTTATTATATAATATATATTATTATTAATACAATATTTGCTTAAATATTCAACTAAAACGTATAATTAATACTTAATTAAACCCCATTTACTATATAATCAACTTTGGCAATAGACTGTCATGGATATTTTGGTCATGTTTTATTGGATAATGTGCCATAAGATTTTCAATTGGGTTCATGTCCGGAGACTGTCCCAGTCATGACAAAAATTAAATTTATTGTTCCTCTTTTCATGCGGTAGCCGTACATGCTCAATGACAAAGGGCATTATCCTTAATAAAAACATTTTTCTTAACGAACATATTATTATTGAAGACATATAATTCCATTACTCAAAATTTCTATACATTTGGTGGCATATATGGTGCCATCACACTAAATTAAACGTAATCTGGCATCGTATCAAATAGCACCCCACACCATTATACTGTCTCTCCCATATTTTACAATCTAGTGAAGGAGATTATCATCTACTTGATTGTACGAACACCCTCAGACCCAAGTTCAAGCATTACCACTATATCAACTTTCGCAAGAAAAAATTATGGTCCACTAAGTCATCAGATCGAAAACGCATCGTTGTTATCCAATTCTGTATTCTTGGAAGGGCGTCAGAAAGGGCTTCTTCGTGACAAGTTTGTTCATTCTCACACTATGCATATACCGTTGAATGGTAATTTTGACATCATCTGAGCCAATTCGGACCGTTTTTTCAGGTCCTTAGCGGTTTCTCCTACCACTGCTCGTTTTGTTTGTTCTAAGGGTCCTGGGAGATTGCTAATCGTTGTTAATAATCCAATTCACTGTTCGACTACCCTTACCAACAGTGAATTTATAAAACTGGCCCAGATAGTACATCAAGTTTTCCATGTATCTTGTCTTTAATTACTTAAATAAAAATTTCTAATGGTAAAACTGATATTAAGTGATATTCCTGGATTTTAACACCCCAGTCACATTTCATTATTGAATTAAATAACTGGTAAATTAGAACCCAATTTGGTTTCCTCTGACTAATAAGTCATCGTTTCAGAACAAGAGAAAGTGTCTTGAAAGCATTATTTGACGTTACGTCAGAACCACTCTGAGGTCGTCAAGATGGCCGACAAAACTCAAACCACCAACTAGTATACTTGCCTAGTACCACTCTTCTACTCTTTCACTTAAACCTATATATTTGAGTATACAATAGAAACGTGAGCCCCATTAAATATGTTAAATCGTTAATAATTCATCCTGGACGTATGCATATGCGCGTGCATGCGTGTGTATTCTTTTGGGTGATCTGAAGATATAACCTATAACATATCACTATGTTTTTGACTTGCATTAATAAACAAGTAAACAGTTAACAACCATTCATTTTGAAGAGGAAACTTTCAAAAGAAACCTTATGTAAAATATCCTCTTACGTCAAATTTTACAGAATTTATATCTATTCCCCCCCCCCCCCCAGTTGTTTTTATTTTTCAGGTCCTGTTTTCCTATTTAGTAAGTTCATGCAAGGTTTGATTTATTACCATTATTGTAGAAGTTTTTGTTGTTCATTTCTTCTATCGCTTTTTTCTTTCTTAACTTATCTCCCTGACTGTCAATATGTAATTTGGACGACCTATGCAATCTGCTTCTGATTTTTCCTTTTGAAACTTTTTGGGCACTTTGATCTAATATCCGGAGCAAATGTATTTCAAAACTGCTTCATTGTTGTCACGTACTTTCCTATATATAAGTATACCTATAACGCCTAGTGATATTTTACACTCTATTCTGCATCTTGTCAACCCTATCTTTATAATTAGCTTCTAGCAGTATTCTTGAATTTTCCTGAACATCTATTATTGACACCTTGACTTCCTTTGAAGTTGTTCTTTCAGTGTGTTCATCTTTATCTCTTCAATTTATATTTATAATATTACCTTAACAGCTTTTTTTCTATTGTAATTATAATAGAACTCATTGCTACGTTTATCTATCCTTCTTTCCTTTTTTGAAACAATCCTATCGAACCACTATTTTCTTCCCTGAATAATGCCTGCTCTTTTCTTGGCGTTTTTTCTTCGATATTTTCAAAATTGATGTGGCTACTTCTTCTCTTTTACAATTTTAGTTGACATTATAGAGAATCTTTGTCTTGGTTTCAAAATACCATATCAATTATTTTACTCGGCACGATCTTATAAGTTATTGCCAGCATAATTCGGTTTGTTTTCTATTAACAACGCTTCCAACGTAGTAGTACTGACTTAATTTTTATTAATTATTTAACCTCTGTTACTCCAGGAAGGTAAGTCAACCACTTCTTCATTTTTATTTTTATTCTCCTTCTGAATTTCGTGCATTATTGGCCTCTAACTCACGCGTTCCTTTTTCAGTATATTTTATGTTTTGAACTACTTTGTTCTAGGCTTCTTTGTGATAAAGTTTTCTCCTTTAACCATTTATATCCAATGGAAAGTTATCCAACAACCTAATAATAGTAATGAAGACGATGATGACGACTTCTTATGGGGTTACATTACCTCTTTATCCGAAGTGCATTACTCGTTTTCGTACTCTATGTTTTCTTCCATATTCCCTCCATAGATCCCTATTTTTCATTTTTTCTTTAAATTTCTTGCCTTAATCCTATGATCAACAGAAATAATTTATCCGTTCTTAAAAAAAAAGTTGTCTGCAAAAAATCAACACACAAAAACCCAAAATTATTTTTCTAGTGTAAATACGTCTTTAAGTTTGGTACCTGGTACCGTTCATGTTAGAAAATTCGAATGTTATAAAATCAATATTAAATTATTTTTCGAAAATTTCCACGACGTCATAGTTCAATCCAGGCTTCTTTGGTGATAAAACAGAGATGAAAGTTTGTTGTGCAACCCTACTCTCTGCGCTTCTTACCAGGCGTGGCTAGTAATTTCAAGGTCGAAACCGTGAACTTCGAGCGGCGTAGCTCGCTACGTGTAGCCCTATTATTCTGATACGAGGGTCAATCGACATAGAATCTCGAAGATAAGATAAAATACTCAAAATACCATGTTTTAGGAAATTATAGGGCTGCATGAAAAAATCGAGCAGAATTTCGATACCTTCCGTAGCACATGGATAAAGTGCAATCAAAAACTGAAGAGAAAACGCGATAGATCAAACCATGAGGAATCCAGAAAGGTGTCATCCAGCCTAGCTAAGATTAGGCTACATTTATATTATTCAGTCAGACAGGATTGCATACTTTTTCAAGTATTTGTGTTGTATTTTTTATAAAAAAGATATGTATGTAACCTATTGGATGAAGATGAGAAAAGGTCCGTTAACTATTTTCAGATAATCGTTCTATATTTTTTATTATTGCTATATAATTTATCTCGTCGATCATAAAGACAAATACATTAACTTATTCATTCTGTTAACTTTTTAAGATACATAAAAAAAATTATTTGTAATCCAATGTTACTTAAATCAACGCAGATGTATGTCTGAGCTTGAGGTTATTTCCTAATACATGTGGATAGGATTCAACTGCACCAGCTGTATCAGACAAAAGATTCTTTCTGATAAAAATGTCTGATAAGTGACACGTTTAAAAAAAACGGATCCCCGTGTTTGATAGGGTAATATAAACCCAGCAGCGTACTTTCGACCAGCCGAGTACCAGTGCAGACGTATTTGCGTTAAACTCAAACTATGAAACACCAACAGTGTTCCGAAAGTAAGTACCACTTTAAAATGATGGACTTTCCAAAAATATCCGCTATGCAATCCCGACTTTAAGATGGTATGGACCCAAAGCAATCTACTTCGACAACATGCTTCTCAAGAATGACTCAAGAAAGAAATTAAATGTAGATTGCACTAATTTTAGTCTATAACTCTGGATAATAAATACATTTGCTATAAACTTTTCTATACACTCTACAATTTTTATTGAACTTCTTATACTAGACTTTTACTCGATAGATCGCTAACACATAATGCACAATGTCATTTATTTAGCTCAATTGTAATGTGATACAACCTACCCCAGAAAATAGAAGCAGATAAACGAAGAAAGACTTTCCACGATAAAAATATTAATTTGACAAATACCACCAAAGTTATCTTATGTATAAACATGGGGCCGGCGAAGAGATTGCTCTGTAAGCAATCCCAGAACAAACTTAAAAAAACCTTTCGATTTCGATTTCGAATTTAGGGAAAATTCGAAATCGAATATCTGGAAAATTATTCGACATAGAAGTTTTTCTTCGTTTTCGAATTCAGCGTAAAATTTCCTATAAGAATCACATTTAAAATCGTGATGTCGAAAATGTTCCCGAAATTGGAAGTCGAATATCTCGAAAACTATTCGATATAGAATTTTTTCTATTTCATTATTGAAATCAGCGTAAAATTTTCTTTAAGAATTACTCATAAAATCGCAATGTCGAAATTTTCCAGAAATTCGAAGTCGAATATCTCGAAAGCTATTCGAGATAGAAACTTTTTGATTTCGATTTTGAAATCAGCGTAAAATTTCCTATAAGGATCCATTTTAAAATTTTAAAAAATCCATAATTTTGTGACAGCGACAGACAGACAGACAGACCGACAGACATATAGAATTCAGTAACGAACTCTTTAAGTTCGTTGAAAAAGACTCAAATTTATCCTAACTTGATCTCCACTTCTAAGTTTTAGCACTAACATAATTTCCTGCCTTCCATTCAGCTTAGTGCCTCTTAAAAATTAATGAATATCAATTCTTCATTGCACCCTACATAAATTGGTAGAAGGGTTCTTGATTAAATAAAATAATAATTCTTCATTGCATTTTACATTTTAGTATGACACCTACTGAGAATCTGTCTTGAGTAAAACCACACTGATACTCGACCATTACAGCTTTGTGTCAATTAACCGTCGTCTTCGAATTATTACGGACAATATATGCTATACTCTGTCACAAGTTTGCTGATCCCCTGTGTTATAAAGTGTTATGAATTTCTCTTTGTCTGACTCTTCAGCCATTCTTCCCTCCATATTTTCCAAGCGTAAATGCTCTTCTAATTTGACACCTCTATATTTTATCAGCTCTTCATTTATACCATTGCCTCGTTTTTTTTCAATTACAACTCTCGCCTGTAATTGTCTTTAGTTCTCCTACTGGTTCCTTTTATTGTTTTTCAACTGTTGCTTCTACATTATAAAATGTTCCATCAATATTTTTTTATATTGATTTTTAACATCATATTTATTTTTATACCATTTTTTTTGTATTTGTGTTACTCTTTTTTGTTCATTTATTGTTTTTCTTTAAGAAACCTTTTTATCCTGAGTTTGTTTGTTTTTACACATATTGTACATTTTCTTTTATATGCATATATGAAAATTTTGGTCTCGCAGCAATATTACCATATATTCCTTTGATATTCTTTCTACTTTCTATTCTATTTTTTCAATTGATGACTGTATATTTAAAAAGGATACATTCAAAGGTTTGGCTTCTCCTTTATTTTCCGTTTATTGGTGTAAATTCCAATACCTTGCTCTTCAAGTTGCTTACGACTACTATATCGCCATATTTAGCTCTTTTCAATTGTTTACCTGTGTCGTTGCAATACCTATTTTATAGCTTCTTAAATCTGCCACTGTTTACAGTATTTTCCCAGTAATCTAATTTTCTTACTTCCTTTGTTCTTTCTATTTCTTGCTCACTTCTTGTATTTTACCTCATATACTTCAATTTTTACGATCTGGTAATTAATTTTTTATTCAAATAATTATTTTTAATTGCCCTCTATTCTTCTAGCGATAACAAGAGCTGCAAACAAACCCGTTTCCAACTGCCTCAATCACCTTTGGTTAGCGCTCAGCACCTGGCTCTAACAATTTTTCTTATATTAACTGTCAAATTTGCAGTTCTAACATGTAATATATAACTATAGTTTTTGCTGCAACCTGTATATGATAAATTTGCAAACATTCTATGTCTCTAGTATTGCATATTAAAAACTGTCAAATCTTGCTCAGCACAAAACTTCCTAGTTATATATAGGATGTCTGAAAAGTAAGCAAAACGGCTTAAATTATTTCTTTTTCTATATTTGAATTGCACTACCAAACTTGCTACAAATTGGTATACGTACATCTTGTCAAGAGGTATAGACTACAAGGAAATAAGTACTAATATATATTACATAGGGCGCTGTACCTAGTTCACTTGCAATACATGTTATGCTGAATAAATATCCAAAGTTGACTAATTTCGTTGTTTTTCCCTTCTATCTTATCAGTTACCAAATTTGTGATACAAAAACTAACCGTAAGAGGACAAAAATAGCTTGTATTATATATGGTTATCACTTAATATCAATCTAATCTGAATGTAACATTTCTCCTCCTAAGCGAGACATGCGATATTAACTAAACTGGACTTAACAGTGTTCATTACAGGGAAAATTTAGTCAAACTAAATTAATAATCAGACATAGGGCAAGTAAACCAACAAAAAAATATAAACGTTTAATTAATTTTCGATAAGAATAAATGGTTATCAGCTGCTAATTTATGTGATCTACATAAAAATACTGTGCTAAGTCACGAAAAAACCCAACCTGTTCTGAGAATCGAGCAAAGTTAATTATGCAAAACACAATTTAAAAAATTGAGCCACGCCATTACTAATAGTTTAATCTGCAACCAACTTTATGTGCTAATTAACCAGTTGAAAATAATTATTTAATAATATTAAAATTCAAATATTTGATGGTCAATTTATAACTCATCAGCAATAAATTATAATTTGTAAATACGAAGCAGGAAATAAATTTCATTACACAATGGAGCCGGCCGAGTGAATATTCAGGTTCAATTCAGACCGCACTTACCGCCCTGTATGCTTCATTTTATCATTTAATGGATGAAGCCTTATCAGCTCCTGCATACAAACACAACCAATTCATCAGCGGAGCCATCTGCGACACTTCAGAGCTAGGTGTGCAGAAGCGCCGCCCCACATCCAAAGTATTTGGAACAAGTCTTACTTTTAACTTACGTCCTGTGATTCCTGTCAGGTACCCGTCTTTCGGCTGGGCAACGGTGGTGGTCACCACGTCCCCGCAGCCGCTGCAGTCGAAGCGCTCGATGACTTTGGTCTTGCCGTCCGAGGTTTCCTGCGAATGCAAACATAAGTCAACGTGCCGCAGCGGCCGGGGCACTCACCTGCAAGCCTGGGGCGCCGGGGTCCACGCCTGAGTCGAAGATCGCGATTATCACGCCTCTCCCATCGTACTCAGGGTACTTGCTCAGGAACGTGGTGACGGCCGTCTCCTTCTTCGGCAGCAGACCCCACACGGGAAACTCGCTTTCTAAGCCACTGTCTGCCATGACGTACGCGATCCTAGGTTACGAGAATAAATACTTCAATGTCATCTACGAACTCAACTCTGCACTGTCATACGCGCACAAAGATAATTTATTTTATATCTACGGCTGGCCTAGTGGAGAACACAACCCCGAAGATTCGAAAGTGTCATCTGTTGCTAAATATAGTTACTAAGACAAATTTCCTCTCAGTAATTAAAATCTGTTAATCGATTGATTACTGGAAGTTACAGACAAAAAATAAGAGTGTGCCAGTTAGCCAGGTTTTTAATTTTTGTGAGTAATATTTTGAATTTCTCCTAACAATCACATTTAATTCAAAAATTTTAAGGTAGATTGTACAGGCTGTTGTCATGACAACGTAACATACCAAATGTAACAAATTATTTGCATACAAGTTACTTTAAAAGTAAGGATCACAAACGATCAATTGTGATTTTGCATTACAAAATCTTATATTATTATAAAGTGGTATAAGCTATAAAGTCTATGTATAAAATATCACTAAAATACTCACTAATCAAGTCCTTTTTTAAAATTACAAATAAAGGCAAAGAAAAATATTGGAATCAAGTTTTAAATTATAATTTTCTATTAAAAAGGTTGCAATATTCAGCAAAAGTCTCAGGCTTATTCTGTTGTTCAAAGAAAGGTCTTCTGCTCTATCTCTAAACAGAGCATGTGCTTAAGATATTGTATTTTATGTAGGTAGATATGTTTTCAGAACATATTTACATGTGTGATCGTTAGAAGATCAATCGCAGTTTTATAATCATGAAGATCTACAAATTGCAATATTCTCTTTAATGTTAACAATTAGAAAATGGTTTGTATTAATCCAAGCTATTACAAAATATCTATTTTTTAACTTACGATACATAGATCACCTGCGTGTCTTTTTCACCAAAAATATTTTTGTTTGGTATTACTAATAGTACAACTCGATTTAGAATCTTAATGAATTAAATGACATCTGCATTAACTGTCTCTAAAGATTAACAAAAACTACTTAACAGAGAACTTGTTGGCCCCTAGCAGTTTTCGAACTTTATCAGATATTTTTCTGTTTCAACAGATTTTCTTCATCATCCTCCTTTTTTTCCCTATCTTACCATGTTCTCTTAACCTTCCATTTATAAATTTAATTACTGTATGCCCTTAGGTGGTTGTTATGTTCGGATAACTGTACATTTCTCTCAATTTTCTTTTTACTCCCTTATCTAATACATTCGTTATGCCTTCTCATCGCAAAACTAGCGCGTAAGAATGAATAACCGTGTATGAACAAAAACAATTGCACTAGTGTTTGAAAGTAGTGTTTCTGTTAGATCCGTAACTGCTCAGCAAGTACGTGGCCCATCGAAGCAAACAAGTAGTAATCGGAAGGAGCCAAGTCTGGTGAGTAAGCCGCATAGGGTAGCACTTCCCAGTTTAGTGTTTCCAATGTGTCACGAACCGGTTTTTCCGTATGTGATAGAGAATTGTCATGGAGGAAAATGATCTTGTGTTGCCGTTTTCGATATTCTGGTCGTTTTGCGAGTAGCGAATGGTGCAAATCGATCAATTGTTGTTGGTAGCGTTTGGTGTTAATCGTTTCACCGGGCTTTAACAGCTCATAATAGACCACACCTTTCTGGTCCCACCAAGCACAGCATTGTTTTCCTGCCAAAGCAATTCGGTCTTGCGGTCGATGTGGATGGCGTGCCATGATTTACCTATGATTTTTTGCGCCTGGGATTCTCAAAATATACCCACTTTTCATTTCCAGTAACAATACGATACAAAAACGACTTTTCTTTTGTATCGTTCAAACAAAATTTTAGATGTGTTTTTGCGCCTTTCCATCTGTCTCTCGTTCAGCTCATGTGGTAACCATCTGCCGACCTCCTGAATCTTTTCCATCTCTCGTGGGCGATTGGAAGCAGCTTGTTGACTAACGTTCAATTGCTCTGTGAGTTCAATGCTTGCGATTCCACATCTTTGTACTTTTTTGGCGGTTTTCCGTGTTCCTTATCTGGAACATCGAAATCACCACTTTTGAAACGCCGAAACCATCGTTCACATGTATCTTGAGATACAGCAAGTTCACCATAAGCTTCTCAGAGTAATCAGTATGATTCAGCAGCAGTTTTCTTCAAATGAAAACAAAAAATTAATACTGTCGGCGAATGCTCTTTATTTGGCACAAATTTCAATATAGTGAATACAGCAAAACGATACTATGCAAACACTTTTTCAACTTATCACTTTTGCGAGTTGACTCTTGTTGGTGGCACAACAAATGGCATATACGTCAAATTTTTATACTCCACACTACATTGGCGCACCATCTGTTGTCTCAAATCCGCACTTCATACTTATACACCTGGTAAATCACCTAGGATATTAAAGAGTTTATGTAACACTTGATAAGACAGTTAACAAAGGTACAAAACACAATATAGTGAAAACGGAGTGTCTGTCACCATCTGAAAGAAAGAGACTTTAAGAGTAGTTGATTCTAGTTGAAATTTTGGAAACTCATAATTTTTTAGAGATAAATACATCTATAGTCAAGACATTAAATTATGGAATACTGAAAATCCGTGTGAACTTAAGTGGTATGTACAGAAAGTTAATATTACTAATATAAACGTTATTTGGTCGACTTTTTCAATAACATTATCTTACCCAAATCACCCAATGTATCATATTTGAAATTCACGATAGATGGCGTAACTGTTCACACAGTCGTATTTCGGTAAACTTTTTTAAAAATCATATATCTTTGCTAAATTTGATATCGCCTGACCCCAAAGAGCTAGATACAAAGGAATCATTCCCATACCCGCCAGAATCTATAAACTGCAACAACACCCAACAACAAATTCATTTTTGGTAGAAGCAATTGTAAATCAATGTCAAATTGTTTTAGAGGAATCATGTATGTGTATATGGTAAAATAAAACACGATATCTAGCAAATAAATCATTAATTTTTCAGGAACATTCTTCTGTTATCCACTTAGTGTTTGCATAACGAAAAAAATGTTGCACTTAGCGTAATAGTTTCTCCTCGGTTTACCAGGAAAAGCAATTTTCAACTTCCACTTAAATTTAGAGAGCTCTAAAAAGGTTGGAAATAATCTGTTTAGTGCATTTAGAGTTTACAAGCATTCTCGATTATTGTCTCCTACCCTGATTAGCAATTTTTAGATACATTACAACCTCCCCTTCACCGTAGTAGAGAGTAAAAATGGCAACATTTTGTTATAAACGTCTTTAAATAAAACTTGATATATCTGCAAAGCCAAATAGACGGAAGTAAGTGACTTGAAGGAAACTTGCCATGTAGATCAAACTTCAAAGCATATCAGACCAATAAAACATTAATCGAAATTTGAATAGAAATCGACCACTAATGGAGGCTTTAACCATATTTTTTAGAAACTTAAAACTTACAGGAGAATATTCTTGGTATGTTCAACATAGTTATTAACAATACTTAGTTGTGACCATGAGGTAAATACAGCACGATTTGGTAGATACGTCTTAATATACGTTAAATTGCATACGTGAAGATACTAGATGAGGAACTCAGTTTTCGAGCTTTTTCGATAAATGAAAAATGGAAAATTTCAAGAACAGTACAAAAAATAGTTTATTCAAAGTATCGTCCCTTGCTAGCTACACTTTTTGCCATCTCTGTGGCAGTACATGAATACCGCGACGATAAAAACACGCGTCTTTGGACCGAAACCATTCATCCAACCAGTTCTGCACTCTTCGAAATCGGAACGGGCCAGTCTGGCGAATACGGCGGGAGCGGTAGCAGATCCTATTTCAGTGTCCTGGACGATAGAAGTGCGATGGCACGGAGCATTGTCGTGCTGCAATATCACTCGTTCGTGTCTCGTGTCCCATTATGGCCGTTTTCGAGCAATGCATGGTTTAAATTTATCCATTGTTGTCGGTGGCGATGCCCATTGACAATTTCGCCCGGTTTCAGCAGCTCATAGTAGTAGATTCCTTTCTGGTCCCACGAAACGCAGAGCATTGTCTTCTTTCCGAAGCGATTTGGCCGTGCCGTCGATGTTGATGCTTCGTCAGGTGAAAGCTACGATTTTTTGCGTTTGGGATTCTCGAAATATATCCACTTTTCATCGCCAGTAACAATTAGATGCAGAAAACTCTTTTTTTCATGGCCCAAAAGCAAAATTTTGGAAGTAGCTCTTCAATTTTCCATCTGTCTCTTAGTTAACTCAAGCAGCACCCATTTTCCTTCCTTTTGAATTTTGGCCATGGCATGTAAACGTTTGGAAATACCTTGGCGAGTCACATTTAATGCCTCCGCAAGTTGATCTTGTGTTTGCGTATCATATTCATCCGGTAACGCTTGCAGATCGGCGTCCTCAATTGTTTTTCGTCTTCCGAAGGGTTCCTTGTCTGCAGTGTTAAAATCAGCACTTCTGAAGCGTTGAAACCAATCTTCACAGGTAGTTTTCGATGGTGTATGTTCACCGTACGGCTCCTCAAGCAAACGACGTGCTTCAGCTGTATGTGTTGTCAAGTTAAAACAGAAAAGCAAAGATTCCCGCAAATACTGTTTATTTGGCACAAAACTCGACATCTTCGTTGTTAGAAAAAATATTTTTGCGTTGTGATATGTTGGTATTGGAACTGAAAAATTGTTAACAAATGTTCAAGCTATAAGAAAACACAATTTTAGACATGTATGTCAACTACATGTGACATTAGCACCATCCATGTGTGAATCACGGATACTTAGTTGCACATCTAGTAATATCACCAGATATGCTGTTCTTCCAAATAAGTAGCTAAAGATTTAAACTTTTTAGAACATAGATCTGGAAAGTACCAAAAAAGACACACGGACTGGGATTATTGTAGATAAAAACATAACCATTTTACAAAGTAAACTTCTCCTGATGTTTAGTAAAATTTTTGATTTCAAACTGCTCACTTTCCGTTGTTTTCTATAATAAACAAAAACACAATAATGTCTTCAATGGGAGCAAATCCTTTATTCGATCATTACAATTGGCTGTAAACGCATTTAGACAAGGCGTACCCCTTTAAGCACAAATCATTCTCAGAGAAGTCCAGACATGATTTAGCTACTTCTTCCGGTATTCTCACGATTTCCGTCATATTCTTCAGCGAAATGTTACCCTCCGCATCCATAGCTTGTAGATTGATTACCACACATTTCGTAAAGCACGCTAGCGGCATGTTTTCTGGAAATTCGTAGCGGAAGAGATATCCGTCGATGAGCTGGCTATCTACGTTCGATTCAGCGACACATTTTTCTCGAAATGGTGATATTCGCTGGGTCCATAATTTACCTAGTTCTTCCATAGGAAGCTAAAAATTTAGTAAATATTAGTGGATTAAGTATTGTAAGTAAAAAATTATAGAAATCGTACCAAAGCATGTATAATTTATAATATCGTATTGAATGTGACTAGAAACGTTATTAATGGCAAATTAAGATAATGGTTTTGTTCAATAAAATTTTTTACTATATGATATATATCAATTGGACCAAAACATAAAAACATACAGATAATTTTTTGTTTATTGGGGAAGCAAAGTTAGACAACTCAGAGCATATGTTTTCATAGTCAGCAATGGCGTCTGCTAAGACAACTTACACCGTCAAAAAAACAAATAAAAATAACTGAATTAAACTAGGCTAATAAACAAAACTTATGAGTAACTTATATGGCGTTTCGCTCAGGCATCCAAAGACTAAACAAGCATAAAGGTGGCATCATTCGATAGTTGTCCAAATTCGGACACAAAAACTCCACAAAATGGTTTCGGCCGATCGTAAATTGAAGGTGCGTGAGATAGCTGACACCTTAAACATATCAGAAGGCAGTATATTCACCATTTTGCATGAACATTTGTCCATGAGAAATCTCTGTTCGAAGTGGGTACCGCATTTGCTCACAGTCCATCAAAAACAACAACGTGTCGACGATTTAGAGCGCTGTTTGGAGGTGTTTCAGCGCAATAAAAAAGATTTTTTTATGCGGTATGTGACAATGGATAAAGCATGAATTCATCACCACACTCCAGAGTCTAATCGGCAGTGAGCTGAGTGGACAGCAAAGGGCGAAAGGCGCCCAAAGCGATCAAAAACGCAAATGTCAGCTGGTAAGGCCTCCGTATTTTGAGATGCGCGGGATATTTTGTTCATCGATTACCTTGAGAAAGGAGGAACCATCCATAGCAAATATTATATGGCGTTATTGGTGCGTTTGAAGGAAGAAATTATAAAAAATAACCCCAACCATGTCACAAGTCGATCGCAACAATGGCAAAATTGCACGAATCACACGAATCGCACTTTGAATTGCTTCTCCATTCACCGTATTCTCCGAATCTGGCTCCCAGCAACTACTACCTGTTTACAAACCTAAAAATAATGCTACAGGGGAAAAAGGTTTGTCTCCAATGAAGAAGTGATTGCCGAAACTAAAGCCCATTTTGAGGCCAAAGATAAATCGTTCTACAAAAAAGGCATCGATAGGTTAAAGAAACGTTGGAATGAATGTATCACTCTTGAAGGAGACCATCTTAATGAATAAAGTCGAATTTTGCCTAACAATTGTTTTATTAGTCATCTTACAAACTTACTGAGTGTTACAGGAGTAAAATGTACGATTAAGGGCTGAGTTTACAAACTTACACTCAAGCAAACTTTAATGCCTTCAAAAGTAGTTTCGCAACTATCATTGCATTGGATGCTGCAAGTTAAAGAGTGGAGGTGACCTAAATTCTCAGGATTTCAATGAATAATTTAAGAGAGCTCTACAAAAAGATTAACATATAAAAATTCTAGAGCAACTCATGAAAAGGTTGGGTCTGTAGCTTAATATTCAATAAAAATTGCTTTTAAACTTACTTTTCCCTGGCACGACTCTTTTACAATTACACATAAAAGCAGAATCAAGCAGAACTTCATTTCGAAAAACTGGTTACCGCAAGCTGGCGAGAGCTTCAGTCATTGGATTGGTAGATTTTGTAGCACGTTCTTATAAAGCGATCGCGCAGTGTGAAAAAAGATAATTTATACTTATTAGACTTATTTATTATGACAAGGTTAGTAATTAAATCTGTTTTTGTCGTATGCAAAATAAATACACGTCTGCTTATCTTGAAAGTGCAGTAAGTTTTTTTTTTAATTTTCAAACTGCAACAAAAACTTGTGCTTCAAATTAGTTGTCACGTTATAGCTTTCCAGACATAATAGCAGAATGACATTCAAATACTTCCTAGTAACTGACATAATGAGATACCTTGTAATTAAATGTAATTTTCTTATGTTTAATAACGTTCAATTATAGAAAGTTGCGAAACAGGCTCACAAGATGTAAATTGCTATTAATCTCTGTATTGAAAGAAAAGAATAAGACAAGTTTGCATTTACTTAAAATTTCAATTAAAGAGGCACTCAAGCATCAAAGTGATTTATGGCCTCTTGTCGAACACCACACGCGCTGGAAGCAAAACAAAACACTAAACTATAAATAAAAATTTGTTATCGATTAAAACCACTACCGTGTCCCTTCGATAGACTTCGATAGATTTTGGTTCAAGCCCTAACAAACATCAAGAAATCCAGACCATAACCTATTAAGATGGTTGTCGATTGAGGCCATTCTCATATTTTTATTACGGATATGCTAAGGACTTGATCGGTCAAAAACATAAGAAGAAGATTTTAGTAGTGCCCTTCACAACTAGAGTTTGATATGTTGGGATGTATCACTTTCGGAAAAGTATTAGATTCCATTAAGGGGGACGTCTGGTTTTTTTTGGCCAAAAAATCGATATTGAGATTTTTATTTTTTCAGAAAACTGAAAACCTAGGATTATAATGATTTTCTAATTTTTTCTATATCTCAATTTACCGCAAAGATATACATGTATATATACCTATATATTTCCACGCTCACCAAGCCATTTTTCCGCCCTGCAAGTTGTGACTTGTTTCTTCGGAAAAAACGTCGTGTTTTTTTGGATAAATAAATTAATTTCAGCTTTTTATATTTTCGGAAGGCTGACGACCACAGAATCGCAATGTTTTTATTAATTTCGTCGTATCTTTGTACCTTTACATGCATGCTCGCCGCACCAGTTTTTCCGCGGTGCAAGTTTCAACGAGTTTTCTCGCCAGTTACGTCGTGACCTTTGAACGAGCGTTGAATTTGATATCATTATGTCTAAATGTTCGCAAAACAAGGATCTCGTAAAGATCCAAATAAAACAAAATGTGGTTGGAATAAAAAAGAAAGTTTCGTGTGCTGATAAAAAAATCTCAGCAATCTTCAAAAGATGCGAGAATCAAGAGAAAGAAGGAGCTTCATTAGCAAGAAGAACTTTTTCAAGAAGCCCAAGGATTACTTAATGGCGCAGGAATCGCAGACTGATGATTGGTAAGCATTTTGTTTATTATATTGAATGCGAAATAGAAAAAAACTCTAAATGCGTTTTTCTCAAAATGAGGGTTTTTCGCACGGTGGACACGATTTCTCGGAAACCATTAATCCGATCGACCTAAATTTTTTTTATGTGTTTATTGAAACAATAGCTTGTCTGTATTCTACAACCAATTATCCAAATTGAACCTAAAATATTTTATTTTACTTTAGAAGAGGGTAAAAGGATGTTTTTAAGACTGGTATTTTTTTTCTACTGATTTTAACAACTTGGTTGTAGAATGCAGACAAGATATATATCTCTACTTTCAGATACCGTTTGATTTTTTTCTTTCAGCAATACTGGTGCGAAGATATCCTGTCCACCGCACAACGCACGGTTTTTCAGGAGACGACTTCGGCGCCCTCTGGTGGAGTTAAGATAAATAATATAATTCCAAAAAAAATCGTTTTTGATGCCTCTCAATATATCTTTTCAAATGCATGAAATCCCATACCTCTAAATAAAATAGATTTCTATAAAAAAAATTATGAAAATTGACCAATTTTCACCACAAAAAAACAGACGTCCCCCTTAAAAAGTTCATTTCATCTGTACCATTGTGATTGAAAATAGCGTAGCAGCCGGCTCCAAGAAATCAGACTACCCTGAAATGTTCGCGAATCAACGGCTGTCCCAGACTATTAACGGATTCAGAAGTAATATTTCAGACACAGTTGGGTGGACCTTAGTTTTTCAAATTCTGTTACTATTTCTTATATGGACTTAAATAGGACCTTTTGGTGTTGAATCGGTTTAATTTTGCTATTTTAAATAGAATGCTACACGAGAAGTGCATTGAGGTTTGATTGTCATAAGATTAGAAGTTCAAAAACCCACACCCGTTCTTAGAGACTCGTGAAGCTTAAGCATCGAAGTGAAAGAAAGTCATTTCCATGTGTAAAAATTTAAAACGATATAATGGGTATTTGCACAAAATAGCAAATGCAAATTATAATATTGCAATGTAAATGCTAAATGTACAAACGTAATTCATTACAGCAGTATAAATACGAGTCAGATTAAAAATATTTAAAGAGTGTGATGGATGAACAGAGAAGAAAAACTTTGGAGCTTGAAAATTAATATAAAAATTTGTTCAAAATCCTTTCTAATTACTTAATGTATGGGTTTGTTGCATAAGTAATTTTAGATTTCGGAAATGGATAGCTCTAGTCATCTTTTTCAAAAAAATTCTGTCGATGATATGAGTTGCTCCTTTTAGTATTTGTTAGCTATCACTTTAACCTTTTTTATAAGCAAAATGTACGTAATTTTATTTACAGCTTTTAACTTGGTGTGGATTTTAACATGGAGTACGAAGCGAACATTTTCATCATATTTTGCTTTCTTATTTCCACCAATCAGACATACATGCCGAAGATTGGGTTCCTCACCATCAATTTGGATTTAGACCACTCCACTGAATGACGCAGCAAGCTCGCCGCACAACTCAAGTAATCAGGCATTTGAACAAAAAGAATATTGCACTACAGTCTTCCTAGATGTTAGCCAGGCCTTCGACAAGGTTGCTGGGTTGCTCTACAAAATCAAGGAGTTCCTTCCATCCAAGTACTTCAACCTGCTAAAATCCTACCTCGGTTATAAAGAATTTAGAACCAAAGTAAATTACCCAATAAAATCAGGAGTCCCACAAGGGAGCGTGTTAGATCCGATCATGTACGTACTTTATACTGCCGACATCCCTACTAGCAGAGATACTGTCACTGGAACCTTTGCGGACGATACTGTTATTCTTGCCACACACAAAGATCCAATTAGAGCCTCTCAAACATTACAAAACCACCTAGATCAGCTGCAAAACTGGCTCCACCAGTGGAAGATTAAAATCAATGAAAAAAATCTCACGTCACCTTTACATTATGCCCACTGATATACATAAACAACACAGAAGTACCAAGAGCTTCCTGTGCAAAATATCTAGGATTTCACTTGGATATGTCATATAATTAAGAAGAGAAAGCAAATAGACCTCAAAACTAAAGAATTATATTGGCTGCTGGGCAAACACTCCAAATTGTCCATGGAAAATAAACTTCTTGTGTATAGGACTATCATTGCACCAATATGGAGATATGGCATAGAACTGAGGGGCTGTGCTAGCAAATCCAGTGTAGATATAATTCAACGATGTCAGTCCAAAATACTTCGAATGTTGGTCAATGCACCTTGATACGTGACAAACCAAACGACACATGAAGATCTACGAATACCACATGTCAAGGACGTTGTCCTAGCTAGCAGTATGGAACAGAATCGCAAATCGCACGAATCCTTTACCCCAACCACTACTTGACATACCTGTGGGAAGAAGATTAAAGAACTGGTCAGCAGACCTACTAGATGACTGAAGATCCTCTTTCTGGAGTGGGGTCTGAAAACGCCATTTTTAGAGACAACACATTAGCCTATAAAATTTATTGTAATTCTGATTGCTAATAACAGGGGGAAACATTTCCACCAAGGCAAAAAAGCTGACCATGCTCACAAAGATATACTTAAAGTTTGTGATGATATCTAAACAGAACGCAATTGTCAAATTGGTTTTCCGGCTTTCCGGCTGATCAGCTGAAGTTGACGATAATTCAATCAGAATCATAATCGAATCTTCATATTTCCACACGCGAGATATATAAAAGACATTGACATTTGCAAAAGTTTAAATTCGTTAAAAAGTTCGATATTTGGGTTCAACATGCAAGAAATTTACTCAACATCTCAAACATAATGATGATAATGGCAATGAAAATAGATTGCATGTAATAACATCAATTGAAAAAAAACGCAGAACAAACGTAATAATCCACCACAAACCACATTAAAAGCTAAATTGCGTTAAAAAAGATTGTGCTGTCAATTCGGTGGTATTACAAAGTTGTTGTATATCTTGAGCTACATCTAAGGAATCAAACAGTTAATTTAAGCATGTATTCTCAATAACCAGAGAAATTAAATGGCGTAAAGAAAACGCCCAGAATTGGCAAATCCTAAAGGAATCATAATTTACTTGATAACGCTAGATCACATAATTATAGCGACTCTCAAAAATTATTGGAGCTTGATTGGCAAGTGATGGTACACCCACCATATGACCTTGACCTTACACCATCAAATTACTATTTATTCCAATTTTGGCAAAACTCCTTGTATGGTAAAACTTTCATTGATGATGATGCTGCGAAATCGCATTTGGTTCAGCTTTTTCCGATAAGGATCAGAAGTTCTATGAGCGTAGAATAATGAATTTGCCATAAAGATAGCAAAATAGAAAATATATTATCGATTAAAGTTTATTCATTGTATAAAAAATGTGTTTTATTTTATACAAAAAAAATAACTTTTACAATAAACTGATATAAGGCGTTTAACTTTTTATAACTCTAACCACATCTGACCTTGTGGTCTGAAAAATATTATATTCTTATTTTGATCTAAAAAATCTAACAAAAAACTGAAAAACTTGTTTTGGAGGTGTCATGCTGATAGTCGAACAGAAAAATAATCATATTAAAAACAATCAATCTTGTTTTAAATTAATATGTGACACAGTGGTATAATCATAATCCTTGCATTTAGCAAATTCTAGGTTCGAATATACGAAAAAACTTATCTATAAAAAAGTAACAAACGTGAATTACACACACCTATGAGTAAGTGAAATGATAAATGAGAATAAGCGGTAAGGTCTCATGATGTAGGAATACCACCTTCAAAGACATCAACAAATAGAAAAAAATAAATTACGTAATAATTTTACGAAATTGATATCAAAATGTCTAGTCTGTTTTAAAAAACTAAAATACTGTGATATGTTGTAAATTTTTTGTTAGAAACAAAAGCAAACAGAAATAGGCGACAAAACATACATTAGGATCTATAAAATGTACGAAGCCAGGTTTGTGTTGGATTTAAAAATCCGAAACCGTTAAAAACAAATGCTCGTCGTTTGTGTAGTAACAACTTAGATAGGTGCAAACAATTTATAATCTGTCTGAAGAATGATAAGATTACAAATCAACTAAGCTCCTGTCGTTTCTTTAAAACAAACACAGACATAGCAGCAAATATTCCTATCAATTAAATTTAAACAAGGCGGTGCAGTTTTGAATATAATCTCTCTCTCTCTCTCTTTTTCAGCCCATTTGTATACTCCATTGTTGGATATAGGCCTCTCCCAATGTTTTCCAATTTTCTCTGTCATATGTTTGTTGTATCCAGTTTCTGCCCGCTACTTTTACAATGTCGTCCTTCCATCTAGTTTTGGGTCTTCCAACACTCCTGCGTCCTGTGCGGGGTCTCCATTCTATTAACTTCTTGGTTCATCGGTTGTCTTGCCTTCGCATTACATGTCCCGCCCATTGCCACTTTAGTTTTAGGATCTTATGCATAACATCTTGTATTTTCGTTCGGCTTCTTATATAATCGTTTCTCTTTCTATCTTTGAGAGTTATACCTAACATTGCCCTTTCCATGGACCTTTGGGTTACTTGCAGCTTGTGAAGTAGTGCTTTTGTTAGTGACCACGTTTCTGAAGCATATGTCATTACGGGCAAAACACATTCATTGTATACTTTAGTTTTAGTATTTGGGGTATTTTGATTTAAATACTTCTTTTAGTTTACCAAATGCCGCCCAACTCAATCTGATTCGTCTATTCACCTCCTCGTCCTGTCCATCTTTATTAGGTGTTATTCGCTGGCCTAAATATATATATTCCTGAACGTTTTCTACTGTAGAGTTTTCTATCATTATTGTTCTATTTCCTAAATTAAAGTTTGCCATGACTTTGGTTTTGTTTATGTTTATTTTTAGTCCGACTGTTTTTGATACTTCATTTAGTTCTCTGATCATGTTTTGTAGTTCATCCAGGTCGTTGGCAAACACTACTATATCGTTTGCGTATCGGAGGTGCGAAAGCTTCTCTCCGTCGATGTTCAAGCCCTTTTGGTCCCATATTAATGTTTTGAAGATATCTTCGAGTGCTGCTGTAAAAAGCTTGGGTCAGAGAGTATCTCCCTGTCTGGCTCCTCTCTTTATTTCAATCGGATCCGTACATTCGTGGAGCTGTACTTTGAAGCTGCTTGATTTGTACAGGTCTTCAATTAAAGCTATGTAACGTTGATCTATCCTTACTCTTCGTAGAGCGTCTATTACGGCCCAGTGTTCAATACTGTCGAACGCCTTCTCATAGTCCACGAAAGCCATAACTACGTCAATGTTATATTCTCTAGTTTTTTGTACAATTTCTCTGACCGATTGGATGTGGTCTACGGTCCCGAATCCTTTCCTAAATCCGCTTGTTCCGGGGTTGGGCTTCGTCCAATTTATTTTCAATTCGATTTGTTAATATAGTAAAGAACAGTTTGTGGGTATGAGAGAGTAGTGATATGGGTCTATAGTTCTGGAGCTCTGAACGATCGCCCTTTTGTAAATTATAACTACTTTTGCTATTTTCCATGCTTGGGGATTATACCTTCGATTAAACACTTATTGAACAATTTTGAAGCATTGTTAAGGTTTCTCTTCCGCTATTCTTTAGTAGTTCAATTACTACTCCGTCCTCGCCTGGTGATTTATTGTTCTTCATTTTCCTAAAGCTAACTTTATTTCGTATTTACTAATATCAGGAGATCTTCAGTAAGATGTTTAGATAGTCTCGCGCGTGGGTCTTGATTAACTATTGGTTTTTGCTTCATTGAATTATATAGTTCCTGGTAAAATTCTTTCACTATTGTTAACAACGAATTTCTATCATTTATTACTTGTCCGTTCGCGTCTTTAATTTTATTTATTTGGCTAGTAGCGTTGGATATTTTTGGCCTGAACACTTTGCTACCTCTATTCTGATTAATGGTCTCTTCTATTATATATAATTGAATATAATAATGCTACCCAATGCCTTTCTGCCTTAACAAATGCATAAAATCAAGTAACTTTGGAAATCAATTTATGACACACAAGTTGTTTAACTGTAACACCATTTTGTTAAATCTAGACGCACTTTTTACCATATAAAATTGTTCCTTGTTAAATAAATAGATCTCTATGACAGCTACCCAAAAAAAATTATATAACCAAGTAGTTCATATATCACGCATGAATTTTGAAAACTTTAAATACATCAGTTTTGATTGTTAACCACCTTTAAGATGAAAGTAAACTTCTTAGTTTCTTTTGTTGAATTTTTGAGTAAACTGAATTTTTAAGTGTTGTCTTGTCAAATGGGTTAGGAAAAAAATAATTGAAAGGCGTGTTCACTTTAAAGAATAAAGTCTTATAGTCATAAGACCCATTTTTGGCGAATATAAAAAATAGTTTCTTTCATTCATTTGTATTCCTTAGTTATACTTAAGCATTGTTTATTACCACAAGCATCGATTAAGGAAAGATTTGTCTTTTTTAACTATATTTCCCAAATTATGTATTTACATTAGACGAAACAGAGTTGCAGTTATCTGTTAAATTATCAGAGTTCTATCATTCATACAACAGATGCAGTCATCTCAACAACTGCAAAAAAGTGAGACCATGCTGCACAAAACTACTCACTAATCACAATATTCAGTTATTATGAAGTGATCTATGTCTGAGAATTCCATAGCGGTTAGTTTAGCAAGAAGCCGCACATTAAGAATACAAATCACATATTGTAACCTGGTGTGATTAAACTAAGGTCTTTTGGTTAGAAGTGAACAGAAAAGCACTTAGTGTTATGAAATACATTTTTTTGCTAAGAAAAACGCTATAAAGAAAATTAATTCTCATAAACTGATTGCAGCAGTTTCCCAACCAAAATATCAGACTGCCGCAGAGAAATTTGTAACTATTAAAAACCAGTTGTAGAAAGAATAAGGAATTTCCTATTTAGGTACTAAATTGGACTATTAATTTGATTACGCTGTTTTCTTCTAAGCTGCAGTGGTACCAAATTTACTGCTTTTCTCCAAAGTAACTCGATTTTTAACAAGAAAACATTGTAAATCAGCAAAATATACCTTCTTAAAAAATATAATGCACTATAGGGGAGTGAAAAACACCTAAGCATAAAAAATTAGCCATAAAACATACCACTGGAGTCACAATGAACAATACCTACACAGATTTTCATATTTGACACCATGAATGTAGATCACTACATTCAGATGCTTGAAGCCTATGGTACCTGACTGGAATAAAATTGGATCTTACTGTATATGCATGGTTAGATCGGGGACGGCAAAGACTTGATAAATGGCCTCGAAGAAGTCCAGATCTCACTCCATGTGATTTTTACCTGTAGAGCTACACAAAGATGTAAAAGACTAGAGGACTTGAAGACCATGG
Organism: Sinelater perroti; assembly: GCA_036346155.1. NCBI lineage: Eukaryota > Metazoa > Arthropoda > Insecta > Coleoptera > Elateridae > Sinelater > Sinelater perroti. Next base: position 264,836 of record JARFIY010000046.1, on the reverse strand, counting down.
ACTCAGGAGGTTCTTAGCAATATTCAAAACTCCCTTCAGAAGATTACATTCAATCCCCAGCCATTTAAAGAAATTGATTAACATAGGTGCACATGTTGAAATTTAAAGATTTCTAGTCATTTTTCTGTGTAATAAAATACATGTTCAATTTGTTTCAATAAATTTATATTACCATTTTCAAATTATTTTAAATGAAAAACAAAAATCTAGTGACTGAATTTATTATGCTTATACACTATTTGAATAACAATATGAATGTTTATTCCGCAGCTTTTACTAGTGCTTCCGCTACTTCCACAGCAATGGCAGCTTCGGCACGGGCCTGAAACATCACCATTAATGCATTGTGAACTGGCCACTTTGAGCACTCCCAAAGAATTCAAATCACTAACCTGATCTGATGTCGCTGAACTTAAATCGCTATTAGCTTTGCTTAAAACCTCCCTGGCAGCGGATGAGTCAATTTGGTCTAGTGTGGCAGCTTCTTCAGCTATTATCTGTGTGATAATCAAACATATAACAGCTATTAAAAAGCAGTACACATTTCAATTACCTGAACACTGGAATCATCGTTGATCGTTACAGTTCCACTCGACACAAAAACCTTCTTAACATTACCATCGTTTTCAAAGACTGAGACCACTCCTGGCTTCAAAACGGCCAATGTTGGCACATGATTAGGCAGGATGCCGAACGCCCCAGAAAAAGAGGGGACGTCTACTTGCCTCACAGCTGCTGAATCATAAAATACCTACAAATCAACCTATTACTGGATGCTTGCATAAACTGCTGCAGCCTTACTTGGTTGCCAGCAGCAAAGGTGAACTTCATTTCGTCCGCATAGCCACGGCTTATTATCCCGTTAAGGGAGCGCTGGGCAAGCAAACGAGAGAAGTGACGTACAGCAGCCATTGTACTGCGAAAAAGCTGTTATATCAAAATGTAATTGAATGCATCGTTAACACCAAAATTTGTATTTAGACATAACCTATATTATTACATAATCAAAACTAATATATCACTTCTGCATTAAAATACCCCCAATTAAACAAACATTTAATTACTTTATTGCAGGCCCAATGTGTTAAACCTAATGTACACAGAGATTAAAATAAATATACCTTTAAAATTAAATTTTCTCTGCTGCGTTTGACGGCTGCTGTCAAAAATTTCAGGAGAGCACTGTATGTTATTTGAAGTTAGCCATAGAGCAAGTTATATTTATACTTTTATGATCTTAAAACCATGAAAGTAATAATATAAAATTTGAATATTTGTATTATTTAATAAAGATAATGACTGATTGTATTTACAATAAAAATTCAGTTTGAGTAACGTTGCTATAGGTGAAAAAATGTTTTAGGGGCACGATACATGATATCCCAGTACAATCCAATGATGAACCTATTCATGACCTTCTTGAGCTCATTGTGAAGTTTGCACAATTTCATGCATCAAAAGTTACCTTTATTAACAAATGATCACAGATTCACTACATTGAAAGATGTAAAAACAAACTACTTTTGAAATATACCGTTTTTTTAACCCTAAATTACTTCCATGTATCTTGTGCTCTTTGATATGATGGAAGGTAAAATTGATTTGCAACAAAAACAACCAACAGCGAGAAAAGTTTAAGCTTTTATATAAACTCTCAAGTTTTTATACCAAAAATAAGAAAAACGTCATTGTAGCAAACAAGATATTGTAGAATAAAAATGATTTTTTTTACTCCTGTAGCTCAGAAGGTGTAATGTAATAGAAATGACAAAACCAGTAACCACAACTTAAAATCTGTTGTATATCTGCATGATGAAAAATTTTGGCAATGAGGCTTGAAAAATAATCATTATAACAATTACAAAAAAAAATCTATTCGATATGATTCAGTAGCCTTTAAAGCTAAAGTTGTTAATATTTTTTACAATTACATTAACATAAAAACCCTTTCTCTGAGCTTTAGAATAAACTAATTCTATCGATTATAAAGGGTATTCATTTATTTTTTATAGAATACAGTTATAGATGGACGATTTACTACTCCAACTAAGTGTTGATTCCGCTTTACTTGTACTAGTTAATGTTGAAAAGATCTTTAATCCTCACTTCGTGTATGACAATTAAACAACTATCAAAAATCAATTTTTGACCCGGCCCAACGATCAACAATGACGCCAAAACAAAATATTTATAAAAAAGAAAATATCTATCTTTTATTGTTATTAGTCAAACGATCATTAGCAACTTCTATCAATATAATTAATTTTAACCATGTATTAAAGTTTAAATGTCTAGAATACACTAAAAGGCATGATAAAGTGGTCGTTTAAAAGAAACAAAACACGTTGGAAGCGTTTGGTTGAAATGTCTTTCATACCTTTCCTCGCCAGGCATGGGCCCTTTTGACTGTCACTTGTTTACACACGCGTTTGCAGAGCAACACTTCTGCTCATAAAAAACTGTCCAAAATTAGGTCGCTCTCAACGGATCATCTCAAAATACAAGTCGTTATATCAAAACAGAATCCGTAAATTGACAGAAAGATACGAAAGTCACAACTAACAAAGGCCAATATTTTAATTGGTGTGTTTTTATTTTACTTAAAGTGTTATTTTTTTATAAATGAGGCTGAAAACTTTTGAATACTACCATTAGGTGAGTAAATAGTATTTTTTTTAACTTTATTTATATTTACAATCTGCTCTGATGAGCAATAAGTAAATCAGGTGAATTTACAGAAAGAGTACATGTTGGATGCCGTCCCAGTGGAAGGCTCCTCCATAGAATTACTTATGAACTATTATATACAGGATAATATTTAACACACAAAACAATTAGTGTAGATCTGGAAGATCCAGGGGAGTGAGTCTTTTTAGTCTATAAACTGAATTCCTGTTATCCAGCAAATTCACAGCAAGATAGTTTGTGTGATTTTCTAGTCGTAAAATATACTTTGCACTCACGCACTTCACTTCGTCTTTCACTAGTTTCACTCGGAGGTCCCGATGAATGACTTCATTTCTAACGTACCACGGTGCATCTGCTACTACCCTTAGGGTTTTAGATTGGAATCTCTGCAAGATCTCCAAATTGGAGTTGCTTGTAGTTCCCCGTAGTTGCAGCCCGTATGTCCAAATTGGTTTTAGTATACATTTATAGAGTAGTACCTTGTTGTATAAAGTTAACTTGGATTTTCTACCTAATAACCAGTATAACTTGGAGAGCTTTAGGCCCAGTTGTTTTCGTTTAGTAAGTATATGTTTTTTCCAAGTTAGTCTGCGATCAAGGTGCATACCAAGGTATCGGACGTCTTCGGCTTGCTGAAGTGGTGTATTATTAAGGGTAACTTGTGGACATGTTTTCCTCCTGAGTGTAAAGGTGACTTGGGTGGACTTGTTTTCGTTTGCTCTTACACGCCAAAGCCGAAGCCAATTTTGCACTTGCTTAAGAGAGGTTTGCAGGTTTCTAGATGCTATAATAGGATCTTCGTGAGTTGCAAGAATTGCAGTATAATCTGCAAATGTAGCCGTGGTCGTAAGATTGGTAGTAGGTATATCTGCCGTGTATAGTAGGTAAAGCACAGGTCCTAGTACGCTTCCCTGCGGTACACCGGAGTTAACAGGATGTAGTTTTGTTAGTTCATCCTGAAACTTTACCTGGAAGTACCTATTGCTCAGATAGGATTTGGTCAGTTGAAAATACGTGTGTGGCAAGTTTTTCTTGATCTTATACAAAACTCCCGTATGCCAGACCTTATCGAACGCTTGAGTTATATCGAGAAAAGCGGTGGAGAAATATTTTTTCTTTTCGAATGCCTGGTTGATTTTGTTTACTACCCTGTGAATTTGCTCAATAGTGGCGTGGTCTTTCCTAAAACCGAATTGGTGTACTGGTACTAGGTCGTGATTTTCTAGGATTGGTTCGAGTCTTCTGAGTAACAGTTTTTCAAAGATTTTAGATATTACAGGTAGCAAACTGATCGGACGATGAGATGACAGTTCTACAGGAGGCTTTCCTGGCTTAGGTATAAGTATTATTTGGGCCACCTTCCATTGGGCTGGGAAATAACTTAATCTTAGAATAGCATTATAAATGGCTGTTATTTGTCTGTATCCTTTCTCCGGAAATTGTTTTAGGACTTCTTCTGTAATCAGGTCATACCCTGCTGATTTCTTAGGGTTTAGATCGCATGTAATTAACGACCTTACTTCTGTTACCGTAATCTTTTTTATTGACAGACTTAGTTGATCTGGTGTCTCCAAATATTGTTGTATTTCGGCTTCGTCTTCTGGAGTTAGTGCAGAAGGAAAGGGCTGAAAAACATGTGTTAGATGTAAAAGTATCGGCTTTTTCTTGCTCACTCCTAGCCCAACTTCCATCAGGTTTCCGAATTGGAGGGATTGCTTGCTGTGGTTGTTTTAGTTTCTTCGTGGCGTTCCATAAGGAATAATCTGTTGTTTCGGTAGCAGAAAGGGTTGATAGATAATACTGTAGAACCTGATTTTTGATCTTGACCTGATCTTGAAGCAGTACCTTCAAATTTCGTGTAGCATTGTTGAGCCTGTTTTTATCATTCGGTGACCTAGTGTTCTACCAAATTCTGCGAAGCCTTCTTTTCTCGGCTCTTGCTCTTTTTATTACCATAGGTAGAGTATTGCGGGCATCGCTCACTTCCGAAAAGGGTGTTGAATCCCATGTCGCACCCTGTATAATACGGTTCAGGTGCTCTACTGCATCATCAGTCTCATCGGTGGTCTTGAGGGGTGTGCCTAGATCTATTTTTTCGTTGACTATCATTCTAAAGAAATCCCAGTCGGTATTCTTGTTGGTGAGTCTAATTGGTCTAGGCCTGTGAAGTATTTGGGTACTTAATGTGATTATGATTGGGGAATGATCTGATGTCATATCAAGGCATGATTTGATTGTTAGGTAATTTTGTGCTATGTTTTTGGTAACACAAAAGTCAAGTAGATCCGGGATTTTAGCCCTGTCCGTAGGCGGCCAGTATGTGGGTTGCCTTGTGGTGAGATAGTTGAAATTATTGTTGACTAGCGATTTTAGCAATTCCCTGCCTTTAGTGGTGGTTATTCTAACACCCCATTCCTGATGTTTAGCATTGTAGTCACCGCCGGCAATGAAGCGTGGACCAAGTGTGTTAAAGAATTGGGTGTAATGCTCTGTTTTTGTTATGTCTCGGGGGACTACACAAAGCGGTAATTGTAATTGGTCCTGTCCAATCTTCTACGTCACGCTGGTAGCTTGAATGTGCTCATGAATGTACTTATCTGTTTGGTAATGCTTGATGGAACTTTTTATTAACTAGTGGTTATTGTATATCGTTAAACTTCTGGTGCATACATCGTAGAGACCTCAGACTAGTGTCATTCGATTCAGATTGACGAGTAGAATCCGAAAAACTAAGTGTCATCCTCGGGCGCTCAAAGGTTAAAAATTATAACGTTTTCACCAGTGATTCTGACAAGAAAACTTTTGAAGTGTAAATGTTTGTCTGACATTGTAGATGTCATTTTAATATTTAGCTAGCAACCGTATATAATTATGTATTAAAAAAATATGAGTTACCAACCACACAAAATTATAGTCAAAAGTCGCCAAGTAAAAATTTAATTTATTATAACGAGGTCTGGCAGCGGCCCCCCGGAGAGCTTGTCCAACTCCGACATGCTTGAGCCCCTTCGCATAGTAGTTTTTAAAAATAAATAAAAACACGATTAAAAAGCTCTGTTTGACATAATTGACGTACGCCGTTGCCATGACAACGCATTTACGTATACCCAGTTAGAGTTGACCTTTGACCTGTGTGACAGCACTCATAATTTTTTTTATGTATAAGTGCTTTATTACCCGCTCTCAAACGAAAATTTTCCAACACTTGCGGTTCCGGAAATATATTACCTCGGTCGCGCCTGCCGCCGGGCCGAAATTTGTCCTTCGGAGGCGCTCGGGTCGGCACGGAAAGGCACGAACGATTTGACCTTTGACCTGTGTGACAGCAGCAGTAGCACTCATAATTTTTTTTATATATATAATTTTCTCTCTTTATTTCCGAAACAACTTATTATATATATTTACAAAGTTAAATTCGTTTTAATCGGTGAAGGCAAGATGCATTTACAAAACGTTAATTGCTTCCCCGCGGACTTCGGCAGGCGGCCGCCGCGGCAGGGCCCGCAGTGTCCCGGGCCAGGCGGAATTTGACTCACGAATACTGACGGAACGAATAATCGTAGGAACGTGATTTTTGGCACACGAGTGCTTTATTACCCGCTCTCAAACGAAAATTTTCTATCGCTTGCGGTTCCGGAAATATAATACTCGGCTGCGCCTACGGGCCGGAATTTGTCCTTCGGAAGCGCTTGGGTCGGCACGGAAAAGCACTAACGATTTTTGCTATATATTTGTGATGTCAACATAACGTTAACGCATATTTCATCAATGTGTCAGAGCGAGACGGAATTAGGAGACGCGTAAACAAAATTTTCGCAGCCACCGTCGAAATTTCTCTTCTATCTGCTGGGACGGCGGTTTTGGCAGGAAGGCCGAAATTAACTCGCGAATACTGACCGAAGGAATAACCGTAGAATTGTGATTTTCAATATACATATGCTTTAAGACCGGTTTTCAATTTTCGAGCAGGCAAAAAATTTGTATCGCTTCCGGTCCCGGAAATGCCAAATATGGGTCCCCCGTACAACCTGCATGAAAAAGTCTTATACAGAAAAATGCCCAATTTTAGGCTCCACAACTTGATAAAGGAGCTGTCTTTGTATCTCTTGCCGTTTCGGAGATATAAGCGAAAAAGTGAATTTTTCCAAATTTGTGACCGTTTTTGGGCAGGAAGGGGGAAAATAAGGACACGGGTTATTAAGCGTTTTTTGAAGCCACTTTATAGTTCTACAACTTGGTCCTTACGGCAAGTCGATACCTGCAAAAAAAAGGTTTTTCTTTCCCCCATAAAGCCCTTAAAAAAACCTCATCAGTACGTAAAATCAATGCGGGAGTACCGCACGGATCCGCAGTGAGTCCCTTGTTATTCAATATTTTCATGCACGATGCTCCTACAACACCAAACTCTAACATCGCAATGTATGCCGACGATACAGCAATCATAACTCAAGCCTACGACATTAACCTAGCCGCAAACAATCTGCAACAAAGTCTGAATCATCTTAATTCATGGTTTAACAAATGGTTTATACGAATTAATCCCAGCAAATGTGATGCCAAAATCTTTACCTTGCGTCACCCACAAGACCCACTTAACATCGTTATCAATAATGTACCTATCCCTTGGAATCCGAAAGATAGCGCGATGAAATATCTAGGGGTCTTTCTCGACCGTAGATTAACTTGGAGTTTCCACACCAATAAAAAATTGACTGAATCATACGCAAGACTGGCCATGCTCTATCCCATCATCAACAAGAAGTCAACATTGAAAATAAAATGTGGGGTTCTCATCTACACGACCATCATTCGACCAATTTATACATACGGGTGCAGTGTCTGGTGCGCGACATCAAAAACTAATCTTAGCAAACTCCAAGTGTTACAAAATAAAATTATCCGTATAATAACAAATGCACAGTGGTGCGCAAGAAACTCTCAGCTCCACCGAGAAACAGGAATCCTGACAGTGGAAGAATTCATAAAGAAAACAGCCCAAAAATTTTATGATAACATAAATCAATGCAGTGCTGCGGTTCACACAACTTGGCCACTGAAAACTTACACACCAGACTTAAAAGGAAGTTACCTATTGATGTCCTAAATAGTGAGAATAACTACTTTAATTGTCAAAATCACAATGAACTATCTATTTTAGTGATATAAATGTTAAAAATCTTTTAACCTTGCCATGTAATAGCAAATGTAGTAGTTTGGCGTCACCTTCCAACCAAGATGGACGCGTCGAATTCTGACGAAAGTGTTGGTGCAACTCTCGGATGTAATATGAAGTTCGACAAAAAGCATCTACAGAACCGAGGACATCGATCATCTTTGGACAATTTAATGTACTGTTCAGCGTGTATGCGTCAGAATTCGAAACGACGTAAGCGAGAAGAGCAAAACGCAATCGACGAAATGATGCAAACGACATTCGAAGAACAAGAGGCGCCAAATGTTGAAATTGAATTCCGTTTAAAAGAAACGAGCGGTCACATTTCGTGTGCACTAGGATGCCCAAAGCCTATTCAATTAGTTCGTGCCTTATCACACGCAATCAAGCGTTAGTAGAACATTCGATCGTTCTTGTTGGCGGAATTTATTTATCGAATAACGAATTCATCAACATTAAGGACGCTAACTTCACTATTGCATCAGAAAAGGCTTTGTTGTCATCGGTGGCTGTTGGTGGTCTAATCAACGATTTGCGAAAAGGAATAATCGAATCAAAGAAGATTAAGTTCAAGGGACGCCAATTCGCTGAAATGGACGATGACGGAATTCGAATCTACTCTGATTTAAATAATCACAAGTTTCAAATGCTTCAAGGCTTTATGTATTCCCCTGATATAAAGAAATCGAAAATACCTCAAATTCTTGGTACTTACTTAATGAGAATGCTATTGGAGATTCGATTTCGAAGATTGGAACTTTCATCGGCAATCAGAACGCAGCGCTTCGCATTATTTGGATACAACTCGTAGTCAGTTAACAAAGTCATTTGTACCAAATCTGTACGGAATGAATCGAATTGACAGAGATTTCATCATTTCAAATACAAGTGACTTAGCATTCGAACTTTTTGGAACTCCGAGTAATCCTAAACCGCTAATCACAGTTTGGGATGAAACGTATATTTACATTTCCAAAAGTAACAACTATGAATTCCAATGTAATTCATTTAGTTTGCACAAGAAACTGTCTCGTTAAGCCATTCCTCCGATTCAAAACTAATGCTGAAGATAATGCAACTTCCTGAATTCAAAAACTTGTTCAAACCTGGTGATGTTTTCGTTTTGGACAGACGATTTCAGTACTGCGTGAAAGATTTAGAAGAACTGGGATTCGTTGTGAGCATTCCTTATTGTTTACAACATAATTTACAACAAAAGTACGTCTTTTTTTTTATTATTGAATATTTTGCTAACAGTTATGCATATTCCAGGTTTACGAACTGTTGGTTGCTGCGCTCACGTTATGACAGTCATTTGGTACTTGTCGTATGGGCAATATTTCCGGGAAAACCATGCGCCAGCTAGTTATCTAAACACTGTAATGGCTGACCATAGTCTACACCCTGAATCTGAAAGTGATATGGACGAGAGCGAGTGATAAAATCTGTATTAATAGCACAGAGTTTTGAATAAACGTTCAATATTTGCAAATATCGCACCTTATTTTTGAGGACCAATTTCAGGAAATGCCATAGGTTTTGTGCCTAGTGTTATATATCACTGAACTCGTCTTTTAATTCTCTACAAAATGAGACCAAAAAATACCGCTCCCACAACTAAGCCAAAAAAGCGATTTTCGCCGGTACTCCTTTCAACAGTCCAAAAGGCCAAATTTTTTTTCACAGTTATATTCTTTCCTTCTAAAATACAAAATCATATGGCTTCTGTTCAACCATGTAGTGCTCAAAACTTTTGCAACATTTTTTTGTTGATATTGTATTTAAGAAAAATTACAATTTATCTTCATATCACTAAACATTTCTTCTACTTCTATTCTTATATGTTAGGCTATTAGCATGTTTCTAACCAGTCATTTCCGTACGGTGTTGTGAACCATGTTAATGTAGAAGAAGGAGAATGTACTTCACAACCGCTAAAGGTGTTTGTGCCCGGAAGTGTAGTAGGCTGAGCCCTTTATTTCACGAGCATTGTGATAAACTATTAAAAGTATTAAAATAAATCTTCATCTGCGGTCCAAAGTTCAGCGGTTACAGTCAAGCGAAGGACACAATGTCTTCCAGAAATGCAGTCGCGCATGCAAGGACTCGAACAATACGCAAATTTCTAGATCTTTACTAGAAGGTTCCGTAGGCCCTGGAAGCGGTTCTGAGTTGCTTAAATATCACAAAGCGAAACAGCCAGGGAAGTCAAGTTCGGAAGAAACATTCTGTATGAGTGCAACATAAATAATTACAGAAAATACAGTGTAACTTTACGTTATTAATTTATTGTGTATAAATAGTATGAAGTAATCAAAAGTTTTTAGAAAATTGATCTATTTAGAAGTATAAGAACTCATTATCATAAGAAGAAAGATATTCAAACTTGATTTGAACTTAATTTGCATGACTTCCATATATCACTCTTTGTGAAGTAAGCTTTGAGGTTAAAATTTACAATTTTACATCGCCATAGTCTTACAAATAGCGTTTCTTGCAGATAATTTGCTATAGATGGTTGGACATCAATGAGGACAAGTTTGGCACTGAAGATGTCGGAATGATAAAAAATACTTTATTTGATTATTCTTACTTCTTTCTTAAAAAAAAATCTAGGAGTCACAGATACAGTGATATAGCACAGCTATAATAAACCATAAAAACAACTACATATGCTTCTTTGCAGTTTCTAACAAGTTACACAAATACATTAAAGGAATTCATTTCTTTGTTATATTTATTTTATTGTTTTATTGTTTTAGATATTCAAATGTCATGCAGAATCAACAAATTAAGAGAGCAGAATAAAAATTTTCTTGCCATTTGATATGTCAACAGAGATTGCTTATTAACTAGTAGTTATTGTATATCGTTAAACTTCTGGTGCATACATCATAGATACCTCAGACTAGTGTCATTCGACTCAGATTGAAGAGTAGAATCCGAAAATTAAGTGTCATCCTCGGCGCTCAAACGTTTTCACCAGTGGTTCTGACAAGAAAACTTTTGTTTGTCTAACATGTAGATGTGATTTTAATATTTAGCTACCAACCGTATATAATTATGCATTAAAAATATTGATACCAACCACACAAAAATTATAGACTGAAAAGTCGTCGAGTAAAATTTAATTTATTATAATTTTCTCTTATTTCGAAACAACCTATTATATATATTTACAAAGTTAAATTCGTTTTAATCGGTAAGGCAAGATGCATTTACAAACGTTAATTGCTTCCCGCGACTTCGGCAGGCAGCCGCGGCAGGGACCGGTGCCCGGATCAGGCGGAATTTGACTCACGAATACTGACGGAACGAATAATCGTAGAAACATGATTTTGGCACGAGTGCTTTATTACCCGCTCTTATTCTATCGCTTGCGGTTCCGGAAAAATCTCGGCTGCGCCTGCCGCCGCGAATTGTCCTTCAAGCGCTTGGGTCGGCACGGAAAGCACGAACTATTTTGCTATATATTTGTGATGTCAACATAACGTCAACGCATATTTCATCAATGTGTTAGAGAGACGGAATTAGGACGCGTAAACAAAATTTTCGCGGGCACCGTCGAAATTTGTCTTCTGTCTGCTAGGACGGCGGTTTTGGCAGGAAGGCCGAAATTAACTCGAATACTGACCGAAGGAATAATCGTAGAATTGTGATTTTCAATATACATATGCTTTAAGACCGGTTTCAATTTAGAGCCGGTTCCGAAATGCCAAATATGGGTCTACAACCTGCATGAAAAAGTCTTATACAGAAAATGCCCAATTTAGGCTACAACTCGATAAAGGAGCTGTCTTTGTATCTTTTGCCGTTTCGAGATATAAGCGAAAGTGAATTTTTCCAAATTTGGGACCGTTTTGGGCAGGAAGGGGAAATAAGGACACGGTTATTAAGCGTTTTGAAGCACTTTATAGTTCTACAACTTGGTCCTTACAAGTCGATACCTGCAAAAAGGTTTCTTTCAACCCCATAAACAGTAAACGTTCGTCAGGTTTTATAAATTTGCAGAGATAAACTCACAAAAGGTCTGTAGATCCAGGAAGACTCCCAGAGGTATCCTCATCTGTAAGCGGCTCACCAGAGGAAATAATTTCAGGTGTTTTTGAAACGCGTTTTGGTTGGTATCATTGTGCGCTCGCACCAATGTCGTCTTAGCAGAATCGAATCTAACTAAGAATTTCGAAACCGCGTCCCGCTATCTTGCGGTTTTCGAGATCTGGAAAAAATTTTAAAACAAATTAATTTAAGAAACTTAATCTAAACATCAGTTTGAACTAATATACTTCATGTATATATACATGCCACATAATTTATTAATCAAATATTCATGTGACTAGATTATATTATAAATTCTTTATCAATAAAATATACATTTTTAGCTTTTGTAACTGCAATTTCAACTAGTACATAATATGTTATATATTGTGACCATAAGACATTCCACAGTAGTTTCCTTGATTTTGTTAAAGTCTTTGTGTGCAAATTATTTATGAACGTAGTGATTACAATTGAGAATGATCCGAAGACATGTCAAGACATTGTTTAGTATTTAGATCATTTGTGTAGCTTCTGGTCGTAAAATGGGTTTCAGAGATTTGAACTACATCCAACTCATGATTGGTAATAAAGGTTTATAGTTCTTGAATGCTTGAAAGCAATTAACGTTCCGTTCTGTAATATTGAGTATTTGTCTTATTATTTTAGTTGATCGACGATGATTGTGAGGAAGTTAAACATTGTTTGATATTCACTAGTTTATCAAATATTTTAACTTCCGTTGTTTGCGGTGTATCTTCTTGGGGTGGGGTGTGTCGCCGTTTGATACAATTGTGTGTCTTCTTTCGTTGTCGATTAGCAGTTTGCTTGGTAAAACTTATGGTGTGGGTGCTTGGACGTCTGGTGGAAGTTTTCCTCTTTAACTCGACACCTTTTATAGTTTGAAGAAACGTGAACGCTACATAAAACCCACTTAGGTTGAGTTTCTTTGTTTTAATGCACGTTTTGTTGAGCGATTGCATTTCCACCTGGCTTGATGCGTAAAGATCCTCTTCGTGTGCCCATACCTTGAAAATTGCATTGTTGGATTTCTTTGGTGTGGTGGCAAAAGATAAAATTTTTGTTTGTTTCATAGTGAACTGGATCAGAAAATGAAATTTCACATTTTCAGTTAAAGTAGAAAAACGAAGTTGAGACGTTCACACCTAGTTATGAATGTTTACAACTTGCATCACAATTATTCGTGTATTTCCTAAGACTTTCCAAATGCTATCAAACAAATTTTCTCCATAATAGAGTGTTTGTGAAATGGTGGTAGATAGATATAGACTGATATTATACTGTATATAATAGCACGTCTCATAAATTAGTTTATATAAATTCAAATACAGGTGCACCAATAAATTTAATGTCTTTCTAGTGGCTACGAACGTAGTCTTGAGACATTTATTCGATAGTACACTCAATTAAATCAATAATCTGAATATGATATACAAGGTGTTTACAATACCATCAAGTTTCAAATCACGCTAAATAAGAGTGCCTTCACACGATACAGCGTAAACGCTTATAACACGCATAATACGTTAGTTTGTTAAAATACGTATCAGTTATTATATACAGAACAATACTTTATAAAAATATCATCCTACTGTCGATAATAAAAATGAAAAGGAGATCTAATAAATTAAAGTATTTTGTTAACTTCGTATGGGATGGGCGTGTAATATAAATAAATATAAAAGCATTGGAAACTTTAACTGGCGACGCCAAATTCAGACTGCAATGGAACCTTGTGTAATTTATACCTAATCTACAAAATAAATATACTTAAATAAAATTTTAAAAATTATGAAAATATTAATGTCGGATTGGTTTAAACCTTACAGCTATTGTGCTTTTTTGTCTTAAGCCTAATGCACTTTGGAAATAAGACCAATCGATCGGTTCTTTAAGCCTTCAACCAACACTCTTATACCTAACCCTTAGAACATCGACCTCCTTTGAAGGGATTACAAATGTTCATGGTACACTCCAGTGGTACCTGTGGGCAACGGTCGAATAACCAATCAAAGTCTAAATGGTGGATTACGAATCGGAGTTCAGTTAAGTGGTTATCACAATTATATATATATGTGTATGTGTATGATTTGAATCTAACTCTGTGTTCAAAATTTAATTACGGAGAATAGATTTCAAGACCGATCTAATGCCTAGAACTATTTCACCCGTTTATTTTAATAAGACCGAAATAAATCTTTGAAAAATTATAAACGTGGGACAAGACTACAATATTTCCAGCAGGCTTGACTCATTTTCACCGTGATTCAGAAGAAATTGAAACAGCTTTTAAAAAAGATTGCACGTTATAGATAAAAATCGGGTTTGGGGACTGATGGGAAAGGAAGATTATTACATAGAAAGAAACAGGACTGAACATTTCCTTATACTAACCCAACTAACTTTAACCTTCTTTGGGGAGAATTAATAACTTTAAGAACTAATTCTTCCACGCCAGGGTATTATGGGAGTTCACACAATTAGATCCGATGGGAAACATTCGAATTAAAATGCAATGAATTATTCCTAGTAGAATTGGATTAGATGAAGTTAATTGATTAGAATTTGAGCTGAACGCTCCTAGCCCGTAGAAAGATAACAGGACCAATCAGCCGGTTCTTTAACCAAGAACCGTACTACTGCACTTCTTATACTAACCCAGCGAACGTCGACCTCTTTTGTAGAGAGGGATTACGAACGTTCAGGGTTGATACACTCCCACCTAAGTGGTACCGGTCGTGCAGACGGTCGCCCGACTGACAAAGGTCCAGATGGGATTGCAAAACTTGCAAAATTCAAAAGCGTTTAGATAACGCAGTGATTTATATGTAGAACTGGATTGTAGCAATAAATCGGGCAGTTCGGGACCGATTAGTTTGAATTTGGAGTTAGCATTTCCATTACACAGAAAATGATAACGGAACCGATTTGTTGGTTCTTTTACAGTCATTGGAAAACACTTTTGCACCTAATCTTTAACCAACGTTGATCTTTCTTTGCAGAAAGAAATTAAAGTTTAAAATGATTGCTTCCACGCGAGTGGTACCTGTCATGGAGGAATAGTCGACCAACTCAGACGTCCAGATGGAATACGAGAAATATTCAAAATTATTTGGGTAGTAGAATTGAGTTATACATTTTAGATGGCCAGTTCAGGCAGATTATTTCAATTTGGAGCTGAACGTCTAGCCACGTAGAAAAGATAACAGGACCAATCAGCCGGTTCTTTAACGTCCACTAGGAGACCGTACTACTGCACTGCTTATACCTAACCTTAGCGAACGTCGACCCTTTGTAGAGAGGATTACGAACGTTCAGGGTTGATACATCCCACCAAGTGGTACCGGTCGTAGAGACGGTCGCCCGACTGACAAAGGTCCAGATGGGGATGGCAAAACTTGCAAAATTCAGAAAGCGTTTAGATAACGCAGTGATTTATATGTAGAACTGGATTGTAGATAATCGATTGGGCATTGGGCCGATTAGTTTAATTTGGAGTTAGATATTCCCATTACACAGAAATGATAACGGAACCGATTTGTTGGTTCTTTACAGTCATTGGAAAAACATTTCCGCAGTGATTACACCTAACCTTTAACTAACTTTGACCTCTTTGCAGGGAGGGTTTAGGTTGATAAACCCATAAGAGTGAAGAGGGTCGACCATTAATAGAGGTCCAGATGGAAAATATAAAACTATTTTGAATCCAAAAGCGTTTCATTGATGCAGTAAATTGGCACGTAATGAAAATTTTGCAGATAAGAAGTTCATTTTGGACCGACTAATTCGAATATGGACTGAAAGCTACTTCTACTACATAAAAAAGATATGGAACCGATTGATGGATCTTTTACAGATACTATGGGGGCATTTCTGCTTTGCCTATACCTAATCCTCAGCATTGATTTATTTTGTAGAAAGGGCTTGCAAACGGCGTTAAATACTACCACGAAAAAATTCGATAATACAATGAATTGTAATCAGTAAAATTCGGTTGCAAATAACAAACAACTAGTCGAGCTATTGGGGTATGGATTATAACCGCCTCACAAAGTGCTAAATTACTATTCCAATTAAAACAACATAAAGACTGTTGTATTTTCTTTAACTATCCACATTTTTGATGTCATATTTGATACCTGCAATTGTAAAACCCATGCGTACCATCAATTATGTAGCGCTACACAACTGCATATCTTTATTGCAAATCATTCCCAACAACCGACCATTTGAATATCCACGTTGATGAAATTTTTAAAACTATTCTTTTGAAAGTGTGGGAGTAATTGAGCGACATATTCAGCCTTATTCCTTTACCATGCATCCCATTATTAGTAGAAAATAAAAACGACTTACCAATTGTTGAGTTGAGGGCTCTGCATTCACCTAACCCACAGCAAATGTTAAATTTTCTATTAGGTCGGGGAAAGGGTTCGCACCATTTCCAAGACCGGGCGCGCCTGAACTCACTGGTCCGCTGGTGGTGAGAAGATTTCTTCCAAGATGGCCATACAAGGAACGTCTCGGGCGAAAGACCAAAACCGTTGTTCAAAGTTCATCGCGTGCTCGCGCGCGCTGTTAACAACTGACCGAATATCTGCTAGATTAACTTGAAGTAAAAAGTTTGCTTTTTTGCAAACCGAACGAAGGATGTCATGACATAAGAACCACACCGTTGTTATCGAGTAGGTAATGATTGAATAACAGTTTTGTTTTTGATAACATTATGTATGGTATTGATAAAAGTAGATTGAACTTAATGCAAACATAAGCCTTTAATTACACTTTATCTCTATATGCTATTTACAAAATATTAATATTTAATAAAGGCTTCCGGTCATATACAGGAGTAGTCCAGCCAAAATATTTTCTAGTAATTTTCATCAAACGCGAGGAATGGAGAAAAAATTTCTGAAGAGCAAACATATTGTGGATACTTTTGAAACAATGATTCTGGTGTGGGCACACAAATGCTTTTTGGACACCTTTTCAACCTGCGCTTTGAACCTTCATCCCGACCGAAAATCAATTTTGTTGTTACTGCCACTTCACCTGGAAAACGTTTAGCTCCTACAGTTTGGTGCCACAGTTCACAATGAGATATTTCTTGGGTATATAATCGCACTCACTAAATACTTTTTGGTGTAACTTTTTTCTATGAGTATATCTCAATGCTGAAGTTTACAAATATACTCCTGGGGTCCTCCAAACCCTACAAAATGCAATACAACAAGAAATCAAGCTTATTCCTTAACACGTTGGAAGAAGTAATGTCTTCATATTCTTACAATAGAATACGACTTCAACCGTGCGTCGAAAATGGGGGACACCACTTCGCCGATATGTTATTTAAACGATATCGAAATAAAATTTCCAGTTCTGTATTTTTACATTCTAAAATTTCATTTGAGTACATTTTGTCTTTATTCAACCTGAACAAGCTGGAGGGAGTTTCGCTTCATCTTATACAAGCTATTGCAAATTGGTCATATACAAGATGCCTATAAGATAAATTAAGAAATTTTATAATAAAATCGAACTGCAAATATCTGCTAGACGCCCTTTTCCCTAGTAATAAAATATAGTTAGACTTATTTTAACCAATTTATTTTGATTAAGACCATTTGAAAGCAGGGTGGGACGTTAAATAGACGAACCCTCTATTCCTATTCCTTCTTGGCCAAAGAAGCTCTAAAAATTGACAACAGTAAAGATGCCCTTTTCGGTGTTAAGTAACGTAAAATATGCGGCGTTATTGATTAACGAGCAGAAAATAAACGGTGCGCAAAAATAGATTAGAAAATTACTAGAAAATATTTTAGCATGACTACTCCTGTAGATGACCGGAAGCCTTTATTAATTATTAATATTTTGTAAATAGCATATAGAAATAAAGTGTAATTAAACGCTTATGTTTGCATTAAGTTCAATCTACTTTATCAATACCATACATAATGTTATCAAAACAAAACTGTTATTCAATCATTACCTACTGATAACAACGGTGTGGTTCTTATGTCATGGCATCCTTCGTTCGGTTTGCAAAAGCAAACTTTTACTTCAAGTTAGCTGCATAGCAGATATTCGGTCAGTTGTTAATAGCAGCGAGCGCGTGCGGACGCGAGTTTTCCATTAAAATTTTTGAACAACGGTTTTGGTGTTTCGCAGACGTTCCTTGTATGCCGTTCCCATCTTGGAAGAAATCTTCACCACCAGCGGACCGAGTGAGTTCAGGCGCCCCGGTCTTGGAAATGGCAAACACCTTCCCCGACCTAATAGAAAATTTAACATTTGCTGTGGGTTAGGTGAATGCAGAGCCCTCAACTCAACAATTGGTAAGTCGTTTTTATTTTTCTACTAATAATGGGATGCATGGTAAAGAAATAAGGCTGAATATGTCGCAAATTACCCACACTTTCAAAAGAATAGTTTTTAAAAATTTCATCAACGTGGATATTCAAATGGTCGGTTGTTGGGAATGATTTGCAATAAAGATATGCAGTTGTGTAGCGCTACACATAATTGATGGTACGCATGGGTTACTTACAATTGCAGGTATCAAATATGACATCAAAAATGTGGATAGTTAAAGAAGAAATACCACAGTCTTTATGTTGTTTTAATTGGAATAGTAATTTAGCACTTACAGTGAGGCGGTTATAATCCATACCCCAATAGCTCGACTAGTTGTTTCGTTATTTGCAACCGAATTTTACTGATTCACAATTCATTGTATTATCGAATTTTTTTCGTGGTAGTATATTAACGCTAACGTTTGCAAGCCCTTTCTACAAAATAAATCAATGCTGAGGATTAGGTATAGGCAAAGCAGAAATGGCCCCCCATAGTATCTGTAAAAGAATCCATCAATCGGTTCAAATATCTTTTTTTTTATGTAAGTAGAAGTAGCTTTCAGTTCCATATTCGAATTAGTCGGTCCAAAATGAACTTTCTATTACCTGCAAATTATTTTCATTACGTGCACAATTTACTGCATCAATGAAACGCTTTTTGGATTCCAAAAATAGTTTTATATTTTTCCATCTGGACCTCTATTAAATGGTCGACCGTCTCTTCACTCTTATGGGTATTTATCAACCCTAAACCCTCCCTGCAAAGGAGGTCAAAGTTAGTTAAAGGTTAGGTGTAATCACTGAGGAAATGTTTTTCCAATGACTGTAAAAGAACCAACAAATCGGTTCCGTTATCATTTTCTGTGTAATGGGAATATGCTAACTCCAAAATTAAACTAATCGGTTCGAAGTGCCCAATCGATTATCTACAATCCAGTTCTGCACAGATAAATCACTGCGTTATCTAAACGCTTTGAATTTTGCAAGTTTTTTGCACATCCCATCTGGACCTTTGTCAGTCGGGCGACCGTCTCTGCACGACCGGTACCACTTAGGTGGGAGTTATCAACCCTGAACGTTCGTAATCCCTCTCTACAAAAGAGGTCGACGTTCGCTAAGGGTTAGGTATAAGCAGTGGTAGTACGGTCTCCCTAGTGACGTTAAAGAACCGGCTGATTGGTCCTGTTATCTTTTCTACGTGGCTAGGAGGCCAGCCCAAATTCGAAATAATCTGCCTGAACTGGCCAGTCTAAAATGTATAACTCAATTCTACTACCCAAATAATTTTGAATATTTTCTCGTATCCTCCATCTGGACGTCCGAGTTGGTCGACCTATTCTCCATGACAGGTACCACTGCGTGGAAGCGAATCAATTCTTAAACATTATTAATTTCTTTCTGCAAAGAAAGATCAACGTTGGTTAAAGATTAGGTGCAAAAGTGTTTTTCCAATGACTGTAAAAGAACCAACAAATCGGTTCCGTTATCATTTTCTGTGTAATGGAATAAACTCCAAATTCAAACTAATCGTCCCGAACTGCCCGATTTATTAGCTACAATCCAGTTCTACACATATAAATCACTGCGTTATCTAAACGCTTTCTGAATTTTGCAAGTTTTTTTGCACATCCCCTATCTGGACCTTTGTCAGTCGGGCGACCGTCTCTGCACGACCGGTACCACTTAGGTGGGAGTGTATCAACCCTGAACGTTCGTAATCCCTCTCTACAAAAGAGGTCGACGTTCGCTAAGGGTTAGGTATAAGCAGTGCAGTAGTACGGTCTCCTAGTGGACGTTAAAGAACCGGCTGATTGGTCCTGTTATCTTTTTCTACGTGGCTAGGAGCGTTCAGCTCCAAATTCTAATCAATCTTTTTAAACTGGTCCATCTAATATATACAACCCAATTCTACTATGCGAATAATTCATTGCATTTGCAAAACACTTTTTAAATTCGAATGTTTCCTCGCATCTGGATCTCTATGAATTGGTAGACCATCTCTCCACAATAGGTATCACTGGCGTGGAAGCAAATTAGTTCTTAAACGTTATTAATTACTCCCTACAAAGAAGGTTAAAGTTAGTTAAGGGTTAGTATAAGCAGTGCAGAAATGTTCAGTCCTGTTTTCTTTTTCTATGTAATAAGTAGCTTCCATCTTCGTTCGGATCAGTCGGCCCAAACTGGCCGATTTTCTATTATAACGTAGAGTGCAAAACTTTTTGATTCCAAAGCTGTTTCATATTTCCCCTTCTGAATCTGTATCGGTGAAAATGAGTCAATCCTAGCTAAGGATTATATATGTAGTCGAGAAATTGTCCCTAAACGTTTATAATTTGTGTCTACAAAGAAAGTTTATATTTCGGTCATTATTAAAATAAACAGGGTAGAAATAGTCTCATAGGCATTAGATCGGTCTTGTAAATCTATTCTCCGTAATTAAGAGTTTTGAACACAGAGTTAGATTCAAATCATACACATACATACACATATATATTATAATTGCTTGATAACCACCCTACTACCTGAACTCCGATTCCCGTAATCCACCCCAATTTAGACTTTGATTGGTTAGTCGACCGTTGCCTCACGACAGGTACCACTTAGGTGGGAGTGTACCAGCCCTGAACATTTGTAATCCCTCTCTACAAAGGAGGTCGATGTTCTCAAGGGGTTAGGTATAAGCAGTGTTGAAACGGTTGCCTAATGGCTATAAAGAACCGATCGATTGGTCTTATTTCCTTTCCAAAGTGCATTAGGCCTCCTGGGGATAGCACTTAAAAAAAAACGCACAAAATAGCTGTACCTCCAGGGTTGTGTGGAAATCGGCTAATCCCGACATTAATATTTTCAATAATTTTTTAAAATTTTATTTAAGTATATTTATTTTTTGTAGATTAGGTATAAATTACACTAAGGTTCCATTGCAGTCTGAATTTGGCATGTCGTGCCTAGTGTAAAAAGTTTCCTAATGCTTTTATATTTTAATTATTATATTACGCACGCCATCCGCATAGGCGATAAGTTAAACAAAATACTTTTTTAATTTATTAGATCTCCTTTTCATTTTTTTTTATTATACGCGACAGTAGGATGATATTTTTATAAAGTATTGTTCTGTATATAATAACTGATACGTATTTTAACAAACTAACGTATTATGCGTGTTATAAGCGTTATACGCTGTATCGTGGTGAAGGCCACATCTTTTTATTTAGCGTGATTTGAAACTTGATGGTATTGTTAAACACCTTGTGTATATCATATTCAGATTATTGATTTAATTGAGTAAGTACTATCGAATAAATGTCTCAAGACTACGTTCGTAGCCACTAGAAAGACATTAAATTTATTGGTGCACCCTGTATTTGAATTTATATAAACTAATTTATGAGACGTGCTTTATTAGATACAGTATACAATATCAGTCTTATATATCTATCTACCACCATTTCACAAACACTCTGTGTATTATGGAGAAAATTTGTTTGATAGCATTTGGAAAGTCTTAGGAAATACACGAATAATTGTGATGCAAGTTGTAACACATTCATAACTAAGGTGTGAACGCTCTCAACTTCGTTTTTTCTACATTTAACTGGCGAAAAATTGTGAAATTTCATTTTTTCTGATCCAGTTGCCACTATGAAACAAACAAAAAATTTTATCTTTTGCCACCACACCAAAAGAGGAAATCCAACAATGCGCAATTTTCCAAGGTATGGGCACACGAAGAGGATCTTTACGCATCAAGCCAGGTGTGGGAAATGCGGAGCAAATCGCTCAACAAAAACATGCATTAAAACAAAAGAAACTCAACCTAAGTAGTTTTATGTAGCGGTTCACGTTTCTTCAAACTATAAAAGGTGTCGAGTTAAAGAGGAGAAAACTTCCACCAGCACGTCCGAAAGCACCCACACCATAACCAAGTTTTACCCAAGCACAACTGCTAATCGACAACGAAAGAAGACACACAATTGTATCAAACGGGCAGCGACCCCCCCCCCACCCACCAAGAAGATACACCGCAAACAACGGGAAGTTAAAAAATATTATGATAAAACTAGCTGGGAATATCAAAACAATGTTTAACTTCCTCACAATCATCGTCGATCAACTAAAATAATAAGACAAATACTCAATATTACAGAACGGAACGTTAATTGCTTTCAATTGCATTCAAGAACTATAAACCTTTATTACCAATCATGAGTTGGATATAGTTCAAATCTCTGAAACCCATTTTACGACCAGAAGCTACACAAAATGATCTAAATACTAAACAATGTCTTGACATGTCTTCGGATCATTCTCCAATTGTAATCACTCTACGTTCATAAATAATTTGCACACAAAGACTTTAACAAAATCAAGGAAACTACTGTGGAATGTCTTATGGTCACAATATATAACATATTATGTACTAGTTGAAATTGCAGTTACAAAAGCTAAAAAATGTATATTTTATTGATAAAGAATTTATAATATAATCCTTAGTCACATGAATATTTGATTAATAAATTATGTGGCATGTATATGTATACATGAAGTATATTAGCTTCAAACTGATGTTTAGATTAAGTTTCTTAAATTAATTTATTGTTTTAAAATTTTTTTTCCAGATCTCGAAAACCGCAAGAGATAGCGGGACGCGGTTTTCGAAATTCTTTAGTTAGATTCGATTCTGCTAAGACGACATTGGTGCGAGCGCACAATGATACCGGGTGCACCAAAAACGCGTTTCAAAAACACCCTGAAATTATTTCCTCTGGTGAGCCGCTTACAGATGAGGATACCTCTGGGAGTCTTCCTGGATCTACAGACCCTTTTGTGAAGTTTATCTCTGCAAAATTTATAAAACCTTGACGAACGTTTACTGGCTTTATGGGGGTTGAAAGAAAAACCTTTTTTTGCAGGTATCGACTTGCCGTAAGGACCAAGTTGTAGAACTATAAAGTGGCTTCAAAAAACGCTTAATAACCCGTGTCCTTATTTTCCCCCTTCCTGCCCAAAAACGGTCCCAAATTTGGAAAAATTCACTTTTTCGCTTATATCTCCGAAACGGCAAAAGATACAAAGACAGCTCCTTTATCGAGTTGTGGAGCCTAGAATTGGGCATTTTTCTGTATAAGACTTTTTCATGCAGGTTGTACGGGGGACCCATATTTGGCATTTCCGGAACCGGCTCTAAAATTGAAAACCGGTCTTAAAGCATATGTATATTGAAAATCACAATTCTACGGTTATTCCTTCGGTCAGTATTCGCGAGTTAATTTCGGCCTTCCTGCCAAAACCGCCGTCCTAGCAGACAGAAGACAAATTTCGACGGTGCCCGCGAAAATTTTGTTTACGCGTCTCCTAATTCCGTCTCGCTCTAACACATTGATGAAATATGCGTTGACGTTATGTTGACATCACAAATATATAGCAAAAATAGTTCGTGCTTTTCCGTGCCGACCCAAGCGCTTCCGAAGGACGAATTCCGGCCCGGCGGCAGGCGCAGCCGAGTATTTTTTTTCCGGAACCGCAAGCGATAGAATAAGAGCGGGTAATAAAGCACTCGTGTGCCAAAAATCATGTTTCTACGATTATTCGTTCCGTCAGTATTCGTGAGTCAAATTCCGCCTGATCCGGGGCACTGCGGTCCCTGCCGCGGCGGCTGCCTGCCGAAGTCCGCGGGGAAGCAATTAACGTTTTGTAAATGCATCTTGCCTTCACCGATTAAAACGAATTTAACTTTGTAAATATATATAATAGGTTGTTTCGAAAATAAAGAGAGAAAATTATAATAAATTAAATTTTTACTCGACGACTTTTCAGTCTATAATTTTTTGTGTGGTTGTTGGTATCTAATATTTTTTTAATGCATAATTATATACGGTTGGTAGCTAAATATTAAAATCACATCTACAATGTTAGACAAACAAAAAAGTTTTCTTGTCAGAACCACTGGTGAAAACGTTTGAGCGCCCGAGGATGACACTTAATTTTTCGGATTCTACTCTTCAATCTGAGTCGAATGACACTAGTCTGAGGTATCTATGATGTATGCACCAGAAGTTTAACGATATACAATAACTACTAGTTAATAAGCAATCTCTGTTGACATATCAAAATGGCAAGAAAATTTTTATTCTGCTCTCCTTAATTTGTTGATTCTGCATGACATTTGAATATCTAAAACAATAAAACAATAAAATAAATATAACAAAGAAATGAATTCCTTTAATGTATTTGTGTAACTTGTTAGAAACTGCAAAGAAGCATATGTAGTTGTTTTTTATGGTTTATTATAGCTTGTGCTATATCACTGTATCTGTGACTCCCTAGATTTTTTTATTTAAGAAAGAAGGTAAGAATAATCAAATAAAGTATTTTTTTATCATACATCCCGACATCTTCAGTGCCAAAACTTGTCCTCATTGATGTCCAACCATCTATAGCAAATTATCTGCAAGAAACGCTATTTGTAAGACTATGGCCCGCGATGTAAAATTGTAAATTTTAACCTCAAAGCTTACTTCACAAAGAGTGATATATGGAAGTCATGCAAATTAAGTTCAAATCAAGTTTGAATATCTTTTCTTCTTATGATAATGAGTTCTTATACTTCTAAATAGATCAATTTTCTAAAAAAACTTTTTAGGATTACTTCATACTATTTATGTACACAACAATAAATTAATAACGTAAAGTTACACTGTATTTTTCTGTAATACTATTTATGTTGCACTCATACAGAATGTTTCGCTTCCGGAACTTGACTTCCCCTGGCTGTTTCGCTTTGTGATATTTAAGCAACTCAGAACCGCTTCCAGGGCCTACGGGAACCTTCTAGTAAAGATCTAGAAATTTGCGTATTGTTCGAGTCCTTGCACGTGCGCGACTGCATTTCTGGAAGACATTGTGTCCTTCGCTTGACTGTAACCGCTGAACTTTGGACCGCAGATGAAGATTTATTTTAATACTTTTAATAGTTTATCACAATGCTCGTGAAATAAAGGGCTCAGCCTACTACACTTCCGGGCACAAACACCTTTAGCGGTTGTGAAGTACATTCTCCTTCTTCTACATTAACATGGTTCACAACACCGTACGGAAATGACTGGTTAGAAACATGCTAATAGCCTTACATATAAGAATAGAAGAAGAAGAAATGTTTAGTGATATGAAGATAAATTGTAATTTTTCTTAAATAAAATATCAACAAAAAAATGTTGCAAAAGTTTTCAGTACTACATAGTTGAACAGAAGCCATATGATTTTGTATTTTAGAACGGAAGAATATAACTGTTCTCTGTACTGATCCCAACATTAGAAAAAAAATTTTGGCCTTTCGGACTGTTGAAAGGAGTACCGGCGAAAATCGCTTTTTTGGCCTAGTTGTGGGAGCGGGATTTTTGGTCTCATTTTGTAGAGAATTAAAAGACGAGTTCAGTGATATATAACGCTAGGCACAAAACCTATGGCATTTCCTGAAAATGATCCTCAAAGATAAGGTGCGACATTTGCAAATATTGAATGTTTATTCAAAACTCTGTGCTATTAATACAGATTTTATCACTCGCTCTCGTCGATATCACTTTCAGATTCAGGGTGTAGACTATGGTCAGCAATTACAGTATTCAGATAACTAGCTGGCGCATGGTTTTCGCGGAAACATTGCCCATACGACAAGTACCAAATGACTGTCATAACGTGAGCGCAGCAACCAACAGTTCGTATACCTGGAATATGCATAACTGTTAGCAAAATATTCAATAATAAAAAAAAAATGTACCTTTATTGTAAATCATGAATCATTTGCTTGCTTCGTTGTCATTTGTTTCGCATTTTTAGGTAAACAATAAGGAATGCTCACAACGAATCCCAGTTCTTCTAAATCTTTCACGCAGTACTGAAATTCTCTGTAAAAAACGATAACGTCACCAGGTTTGAACAAGTTTTTGAATTCAGGAAGTTGCATTATCTTCAGCATTAGTTTTGAATCGGAGAAATTTCCAGCAAAAAGCGATCCAGCTGTAATAATTGTTCGGATTGTAGTGACACCCATGAATGGCTTAACGAGACATAGTTTCTTGTGCAGACTAAATGAATTACATTGGAATTCATAGTTGTTACTTTTGGGAATGTAAATATACGTTCCATCCCAAACTGTTATTAGCGGTTTAGGATTACTCCGAGTTCCAAAAATTTCGAATGCTAAGTCACTTGTATTTGAAATGATGAAATCTCTGTCAATTCGATTCATTCCGTACAGATTTGGTACAAATGGCTTTGTTAACTGACTACGAGTTGTGTCCAAATAAGGCGAAACGCTGCGTTCTGATTAGCCGATGAAAGTTCCAATCTTCGAAATCGAATCTCCAGTAGCATTCTCATTAAGTAAGTACCAAGAATTTGAGGTATTTTCGATTTCTTTATATCAGGAGAATGCATAAAGCCTTGAAGCATTTGAAACTTGTGATTATTTAAATCAGAGTAGATTCGAATTCCGTCATCGTCCATTTCAGCGAATTGGCGTCCCTTGAACTTAATCTTCTTTGATTCGATTATTCCTTTTCGCAAATCGTTGATTAGATCACCAACAGCCACCGATGACAACAAAGCCTTTTCTGATGCAATAGTGAAGTTAGCGTCCTTAATGTTGATGAATTCGTTATTCGATAAATAAATTCCGCCAACAAGAACGATCGAATGTTCTACTAACGCTTGATTGCGTGCTTGATAAGGCACCCGAACTAATTGAATAGGCTTTGGGCATCCTAGTGCACACGAAATGTGACCGCTCGTTTCTTTTTAAACGGAATTCGAATTTCAACATTTGGCGTCCCTTGTTCTTCGAATGTCGTTTGCATCATTTCGTCGATTGCGTTTTGCTCTTCTCGCTTACGTCGTTTCGAATTCTGACGCATACACGCTGAACAGTACATTAAATTGTCCAAAGATGATCGATGTCCTCGGTTCTGTAGATGCTTTTTGTCGAACTTCATATTACATCCGAGAGTTGCACAAACACTTTCGTCAGAATTCGACGCGTCCGTCTTGGTTGGAAGGTGACGCCAAACTGACCTTCCATTCCACAATGTGCGAAAAGTTCGTTTCAAAGGCGCCAGTTTTTAATTGCGCGCTGATACTTTGAGCACCATTTTCAGGAAATGCCATAGGTTTTTTGCCTAGTATTATATATCACTGAACTCGTCTTTTAATTCTCTACAAAATGAGACCAAAAAATCCCGCTCCCACAACTAGGCCAAAAAAGCGATTTTCGCCGGTACTCCTTTTACTTAATATAAGTTTTTAATTTATATTGTTATACTTATTCAATAATTAACCAATCTTGAGCCCCTTCGCTAGTAGTTTTAAAATAAATAAAACACGATTAAAAGCTCTGTTTGACGTACGCCGTTGCCATGACAACGCATTTACGTATACCCAGTTAGAGTTGAACTTTGACCTTTGACCTTGACCTGTGTGACAGCACTCATAATTTTTTATATATATAACGAGGTCTGGCAGTGAAGAGCTTGTCCAACTCCGACATGCTTGAGCTTCGCATAGTAGTTTTAAAATAATAAAACACGATTAAAAAGCTCTGTTTGACATAATTGACGTACGCCGTTGCCATGACAACGCATTTACGTAAACCCAGTTAGAGTTGAACTTTGACCTTTGACCTTTGACCTTTGACCTGTGTGACAGCACTCATAATTTTTTTTATATATAAGCGCTTTATTACCCGCTCTCAAACGAAAATTTTCCATCGCTTGCGGTTCCGGAAATATATTACCTCGGTCACGCCTGTCGCCGGGCGAAATTTGTCCTTCGGAGGCGCTCGGGTCGGCACGGAAGGCACGAAATTTGACCTTTGACCTGTGTGACAGCAGCAGCATCATAATTTTTTTTATATATATATAATTCAATAATTAAAATATTTTGCTTACTACTCTACTGTGAGTTTATTTAACGTGCAAACTCACAACTTAGCGAAAGTCAAACCAAGATATTCAGTACAAACTTCCTCTATGGAAGTGAAACATAAATATTATATTAAGAATAACGTGGATGCGTTGCACTATTAGCTTCTCAAGTAATTTTAAGATAAAGTACAATAAACATTGGCATGCATGAGAAAATATTGGTTAACTGCTCTTAAGGCTTTGGCACGAGTATTATTTCAGATATCTTGGGACACTTGGGCTAATATTGGAGTTGTCATAACGGTTAAGGATTGTGATATATTCTGATACGTTGTTGTCCCTCATTTCTTCAAATTTTATTTTTATTGTATCAGTTGGAATATAAGTATAATGGGCGCCACTTCGCTTTTGCTCTCATTTTCTTTGTTATATGTTTCTTCACTTGAACTAACTGAAATGTAAAATTTTTGTTCATAAACTTCTAGGTGGGATATAGCTTGTTGACAGTTTCTTGATTATTTTTGATAATTGTGTTTTTGCGTCTTCTACTTAGAAACTTTGAGATTAATATTAAATTTTAAATTATTATTAATTTTATTTCTGAATATTTCGTATTTGTTTTTGAACTGCGCGGTTTAGATACCTCCTTAAAATTTATCACAGATGTGCTAATAGTTGCAATTATTGGTCATATTTGAAAACTATATGTGTATCAAAAAGAAATCTAATAGATCCGGAAGTTTGTTCGGTTTCGTTTGTCCAATAAGTAGAGTACCTGTTGATAAGAACAACTATTTCCTTTCTTGTAGAAGTTGTAACAATTCTGGACCCCTATAGTGTATGGTTACTGTTATAATCGCAACCTCTTATAAATTTTGATCCAAGTGTTTGAAAATAATCATACTTTAGTAATTCGTAATGTTTGATCGTTGATTTTATTAATGTAGCTGTTCCAGCGCGAGCAACACTATCTGGATTGTTGATATGATAGAGTTTCACCAATTAATAAAATATTGTAACGTTTTTGTTCTCGACAGTGGTGAATAACATGCATAAATTTACTTAAATTACTACTTTATTAATAATATTTATATAACTGTATTTATCCATAACAGTATTTATGTTGCACTAGAACGGTCACTGGCTTCCAACGGTCGACTTCTTCCAGCTGCTTCTCTGCGTGATATTTAAGCAAGCGAGACCCACGGAAACCGCTTGGAAAACATCTGGAAATTTCCGCATTGTTCGAGTTCCACAACAGCCGCATTGAAGGCGTTATGTCGCCGCTCGACCGTGACAGCTCGACAGCCGCTACGAGGAGTGTTCGGAAATTTGCTACAATATCAGATTTTTATAGGCAAATAGTTACCGTAAACCGGGATGGCTTTGTCTCTTAGGTGGTGACTTTGTCCCACCTGTCGGGAAAAGTTTAACTTCAAAAAACTTGAAAGTTTCTATGCAAAATAAAGAGGAATATGTTTTTTCTACCTAATGAATTCTAGGTTGAATATATAGCAAGTTGGTTATCTCTGTTTTACTAGTTAGGTTGATACCATTGGATGTCAAAGTTTGTTTAGTTTTGCATGAATATCATGTGGTTGGAACTTTGTCCTAGAAAAGTTCGATAGAAAGAACTGGTAAGTGAAAATTTGTAAACCTTAAAGATCCACATTAATAACTGAGCATTGAATAAACAAATAAAAAATCACGGTTTACGAGATATAAATTTTTTCTTTAAGAATGTCACAAATAACGTAAAAATAATTTCGTGGAATATTCATGAGTTTATTTCCTCTTATTTATGTTCCAGATATTGTTGTGAACATGCCACGCAAATGCGAAAGAGCAGTTGGCAGCCGTCACGTATGGAGTCAAAGAAGAGCATCTGAGAAATATGAAATCCCCATCAGTACAATAAAAACTAAGGGTCGACATACCAATACAGTTGGCGGGCAAAACATTTTCAATGGAGATGAAGAACAGTCATTCGTTGACCATCTGGTGAAGATGTCGGAATTTGGCTTTCCCATCGACAAAACAGACTTCAGAATGATCGTCAAGTATTACCTGCAATCCAAGGGTATCACAATTGGCAAATTCAAAGATAATCTACCAGGAGTTGACTGGGTCAAAATATTTCTGTGAGATCATCCAGGATTGTCAGTTAAACGTCTTTCCAATAAATCAATGAACTCTAGCTTTGTTGGACGAGTGTTTATAGAGTCATTCACTGCAAAGATAAAAGAGATTATTAGTGAAGAGCAGCCAAAGTAAATAGAACGAAGGTATCAGTTCCTCCTGGTCAGAGTATTACTGCTACGGATGTAAGTATTATACTAGGTGCGCCGTCAACCTCGAAAAAAAGACGACTAAGCAGAAGCAAATAAGAAAGATCAATGTCACACTTGAACATTCATTAGGTAGTGACGATGTCGGTATTGTATTCTGATACTATGTCTGAATAACTCTCAGAGTTTTAAGACTCTGATAACGACACCCCAGAAGATATGGAGATTACATATTTCGTTAATGATTATGTTATTGTGCTGTACGATGATGCGACGTATTCTGGTTTGATTGCTGAAATCAATGGTTGACTGCATGGAGAGGGGAAACAAGCAGTGGAGATGGTCGGCAAAAGGACAAGATTCAGTACACTTGGGATTGTGTTCTGAAAAAAATTAATGCTTCAAGACCTATTTCGTCCAAGAGGAGCACCTACTTCACAGTTCCACAATTGGATGAATATTTCATGTAATAAGTTTAGTGTATTTTGTTATAAAAAGTATATTCGCGTCTATTGCTAGGTACTATTTCTGTATATTGTATCATTTTTTTAAATTTTCATTTGAATAAAGTATTCGTAACATTTTCTTTTGCTTTCTTTCTTTATAACCGACACTAAACACTTTTTTACACATTGTTTTAATTTTAATTAGTTTCTTTTATTGAATGGGCTGATAGGCTGATTATCCCATATTTATTTTAGGCATTAAAACACCGCTTTTTCGAACGTGGGTCAAAGTCACCCTATTCCCAGTTGACATTGTTTCACTTTTTATTTTTTTGCATGTTGAAAAAATTAAAAAAAATGCGGACATGCATTTTGAACGTTTTAGAATATTCTAAAGAGTGTGATTAGATCTATATTAAATTTCTAGATGTCAATTTTAGAGTGTTGAAAATAAAAAAAGAAAAACTCAGACAAAGTAACCCCGGTCTAAGGTAGATACAATTTTGTAAACATTGCGTGTTTGCTTTAATTCTATTATTTTTATAAGTTGTGGTAATACTCACATCCTTTGTAGAACCTCTATACAATACACATGTTGCCCGTGTTTTTTTGCTTTTCTTGCACGATTTGATATGTGATTTTTCACATTTCACACATATAAGATCGGTTACAGTAAGATTTTGTATGTTCATACATTTGGCATGGCATGCACTGAGCAATATTATTGTCTTTTATAGGTGACTCAATCTTTACAATTCCGTTCTGAAAACCTTTTATTACTTTCTCATTGTTGTTCACTTGCTCTAGGTCCGCGAAGAACATATTTAAAGGTTCTTTGGTTTTTGTATGCTTTACGTTTATTATATTACTGACTTAATGCCCCCTATTTTGTAATTCTTCTTTGATGTCTTTTATGTCTATAGTATGATGTAAGTATCTAATGACTGCTTTATAGATTATTTCTTTCTTGAGCTGATAGGTATGGCATATAAAAATTTTTCTCTTGTATATTTTGCAAAAACTTTATAAGCCGCTGGAGTAATGCTCTTTATTCTTATATTGTTTGCCAAAGTTTTGGTAACATAGTGCTGTGTTTGTAGTACTTTACTTATTTTGGCAATTGTGTTGTTTTTTCATCACTTTTGTCTTTGTCAACTGACGATTCTTGTTTGAGATTTGACGACGTATTGCACTTTTTGATTATGGTTTTTTTCTTAATATTTTTCACTATTTATTGGTGTCTTCGAGCTCATCATCACTATTAGATATTCTCACAATTGGTTGAGGGTTCTGCTGTTAATGCATTTGCTTACCCTGTTTCTGTCTTGGCAAAAGTTCTGTTTAATTATAAAAAAGTTGGCTGTCTATTTTTGAGGCACCCTGTGTAATATTGACTTGATGAATCGGTTGCCCCTTCTTATCAAAACCGATAAAATTCCATGAGGGGAACTCATTTATTTTGATGTATCACTTATTAGTTCGCATTTACTTTGCGAAGCGAAAATAAAAACGATTAATTATTGAAAGCCCTAGGGATGGCTTTAAATATTTAAGTTTATAATTGTTGAGATAATAATGAGAATAGCACTCTCACCACTAAAAGTCTATAAGCTAATGAAACGCCCTAATACGACGCCCTTTGGTCTAATTGAGGAGCTATATGTTATATGATGATGCTTATATCGCGCTGTACTTGATATCTTATCAGAACACAAAAAGCACGTTCTTAATCTTCAAAACTGGATCTAAAATTTCTAAATAGAGTATAATTAATTCGATGTCCAGTGGTATATAATTTTACTATATCCATCCCAAATTTAAGAAAAAAATGTTTGGTTTTCTAAAATCTTGAGTCAAGAACTTTTCTGCTAGCTTGAAGCTTTACTGCTACGGTATTGGCCTTTGATCTCCCTCCATTTACATCAAATAATAAGCAGCCAATTAAAGTGTGGTATTAAACAAATCAACCAATTACGTGTGTGATAGGCGGTCTAAACGATTGAATATTACATTAATTTGAGTGCGTAATTACAAATTAATAAAAAAAAATTTAAACATAGATCTTACGTAAATCTACTATTTTCATAACTCCCCTATAGTTTACGTACAGCTAGCAGGAATCTAGATCACTTGGTTCATATCCAAATTTATGAGCCGCTCAATGGCTATTTCCAAAATGAACATTTCCGTGTTTAGCAAAATTCCCAACTTGTTACAGGAGCTGAGAAGCGTCTCGCCCAATTTGAATTTTGTAGAAATATCAGCAGGTTAGTGATTTTTGAATAATTAATGTTTCGTCTATTTAGGTTAAATAATAGGAAGTGGCTACTCATACAGCTCAGGGACTTAAACACCAAAATGTGTAAAATATGAAAAGAGAATATTAAAAAAATATATAACAACTCTTATGACCACTTTCTTTACTTATTTAAGTGTCGTTTGTTTGTCTGAGTCCACAAAATATCTTTCCCTCATGGTCTTCAAATGTTATAAATTCTTCTGTTTCTTTATTTAATATTCTAGAACATCCAGAACGCCTTCAAGAATCAGAAATCATCATTGGGGATTTCAACCTGTTGGCACTGCACATCTACAACCTCCCCAAAGCGAAGTGGGTGCAAGGCACTTGGGCAGGCCTGGACACATTGATGCCACACATAGACAAGCCGTTACCATTCCTCCTGACCAGATTCTCTGGCCACCACTTTGGGCAAATGATGTCCGAGTATGTCATAGCAAACATTGTTAACCATGAGAGAGACTTGTACTTGGTGAACGACAACCAAAAGACGCGGACTTGGAGTGGAGATGGTAAAGTTTACGACCATAGAACCATTTCTGAGCTTAACATAGGGATTATGGGAATTGGCCAAATAGGCAGTTGGGGTGCGAATCAAACGTTTTGTTAGAGTAGTTAAATTGTTCAGTGATGTTTCAGTTGCTAGATGTCTCAACATGTTAGGAGCCTATATAATAGGGTTTGCAAGAAGACCTGCTTTAGAAAAGTCAGAGAAAAATAAGTACATTGCAGAATACTATTCAAAGTCGAACTTGGCAGCATTTCTAAGCAAGAGTGATTATGTTATCAATGTATTACCATCTACAGTACAAACAAAAGGCCTTCTCAATGGTGGTGTATTGGAGTATTGTAAAGGTATCATTATCGATCCAGTAATATTTTGATCTATGTTGGTGTTTACAGAAAGGAAATCTGTGTTTATTAATGTGGGTAGAGGAACCATAATTGATGAAAAAGATTTAATTCATGCTTTGGATAGTGGATGGTTGTCAGCTGCTATAGTAGATGTTTTTGCCGAGGAACCTTTACCGAAAGACAGTCCTTTGTGGAGTATGAAACAGGTATATTGAATTTGCATTTGTGAAAACGGTACTTATAGTTAATTTCTTGGTTTTGTTTTTGCTATATTCAATTGATTTAACATAGACTGGTTACATTTTTATCAGAAAAGATAGATATATTGGAATTTGTTGTGGTTTGTAGGTTCTTATAAAAAGTTTCAGATCTTAGCAATAGTGGGGACGCACTCTTTTATATAATAATACTTTGTGGTATTGAACATTTAATCTTTAAATAAGTCTTTTACAGCTAGAAGCTATATTCTGAGCTCCTAATACATTTTTACATTTAAAACTACAAGAAGAAATATGGATTATACACTTAATTATTTTCTTAATAACAAATGATTTTCTAAAATAAAAATTATTTTGAATATTAGCCATATGGACTGAAGGATATTTGTGGTAAAAAGTGAAAGGAAGCAAATCCTAAATTTTTCAAGTGCTGAGTCCATACTCCTTCAAAGTAATATAAGACATGTTGGTATTATGTAATTGTACTAGAAGAAGGTATAGCCACTCCTGCATGTACTGAGATGAATTTGGTGACTTTGTTGACTATTACCACTTGTGTTAGTTTATGCAAAGTCATATAAAAGAGAGAATCATTCGGCTAAGACAGAGTTATCAGCTCAAGATCATCGGTACTTGGTTTTCTTCTTGATGTTTTACCAATTTCCGTACCTTGTACTACTAAGGAAATAGTTATCTTTCAAAATTCTTAACGACACATAAATCATAACAGACAAGTTATTCAAGAAAACATCTGAAAGCAATAGACATTTGTTGAAACTTAATTGTTGTTCAGTTTTGAACATTGAAAATATTGAGTTTCCTGTAAAATCCATAAAAAAAATAAAATTATTACAGGTAGCAAATGTATCTTGTCATTAATATATAAATGAAAAGCCAAGAAGCCACAGTGTATTGGAGAAAAGTTCTCTGCTTTGTTTAACATTTTGAATTACCTTGTATCTACTTAAAATAACAACATTAGCTACTTCTGAAGATGCAACGAGTAGTAACACATAATATGGTTGGGAAAAATGAGGTTAAACAAAAATATGTAGGATATGTTTGAAGAATTGGTGAATGTAGGTGTAATAATCTAATCACAGAATGATTTCAGATGATATATATCTACTGTTCTATAAGTATTGTCTGCTAAATGGAAGTTCTGATTATGCTTTAAGCAATTATTTATCTTTGTTGTCTCTCACATTCAGACAAGAGATGTATGAATCAACAATTTGTTTTATTTTTGTTTCCATTATAGTTCATCGTAGAAGACGTATGCTGATTCTTTATTCAATTTTTTTTGGTTACTCGATTTTTTATTTGTAGGTGAAGTGATATAGTAGTATACTAAAATATCGAAGCTTTCCCTCTCTATCCTTTCTAAAACATCACTTTTAATGTTTACTGTAGCGTTTTGGATTTCATAATGTTGAAAACTCTAATTAATGACTTGTAAGCTAGTTGATCTTAGATTAATTTAGAACACCTCAAGGCGACTCCAATATTTTATTTAATACTAGTAAAACATTCAAGAACACACCTTGACTCTTGATGATTGCTTCAATCCACTCAAGGTAGGTTGGGTCGTTTGCATTAGTTATAATCATAAGTTTGGTGGAGTTCTCGATTTTTTCGCTGGTTGTACGTTTCTTAATCTTCCATCAAGGTTCGTAACAGAATCAAAATCTGCTGACTGTGCTGGTCATAACATCTGAATCTTTCAATAGTTGATGACTCTTTGATAATGATTGGTTTGTGTGTTTAAGTGTGTGCATGTGCAACGTTCAACATCGACTGTAATGCTGTAAAGCAAAAGATTGCTGGATAAGATACAGTGCTATATATCTTTTTATTGAACTAGATGACTTTGGACTGCTGCATTGAGCTCCAGTTCTGATCTTTCTTTTGTCACTGTAATTATACTTCCTTTTAGTTATAGCTTTTACAAATCTGTTCTTTATTATAACAAAACTAAAGTCAGAGGTTGTTAATTCTACTAGCAGAAGCTGAGAATTGAAGCCTAGTACACAAGTAATAAAAAAAAGTAAATGTTATCTACAAAGCAAGGAATTTTAAGTTGAACCGAGTGATTTGAACAATATTTTAATAATCAGATGACCAGCAGCACTGCTGCTTAATGATCTATTATTACTAGCCAGCTGTTGCTTGAAATTTATATAAGTCATTGGTAATTACCGTTGAAAAAAGGTTTACAAAAATGAACAGAAGACCAAAGAATACGTACCTAATAGGCTGTGAAAGTTGTGTACATTCAGTCAGGCACCAAAAGCTACCTTCATTTTACTTGCTAAATAAGCAATGTTTTCTGCTAATTATATTTATTAATATGACCCTAAACTGTGCATATTTTTTAGAACGAAATTTAAAGGTTGAAGAAATGGGCCTGAGGTTTGAAATTTGTTATCAGAAATCATGGAAATGTTTTAACGATTTTGTGGCGGTGGTCCCTTTTTTGACGCCTTAAGTGTTTTGACCAGGATGGAACCATGTGCCAATGGAAGGCCTATTCTTAACATGAACGTTGATGATAATCAGCTCCACAGATTTTTAGAAATATGGGTTTCACCATGCTTTAAAAACATAAAGTACAATGGTTTTAATAATATAAAGCAAAATCCTGCCTTAAACTGTTGGATTGATGATGTAGTGATAGAGTTTATAGTAACAATTGATGTTCTGTGACTCATCAGATTTTTAAACACAAGTAAAACATTTTATTTGGATTCTCAATTCAAATATAGGTTTTTGACATCATGGAATCCAAAAATCAATATAACGAAGTGCTATACTAATTGAAGGGCTGGGGAGTTGTCCAATATGTTTTAACCTTACTGTGTGCTGCTCAACCGAATTTTTTGGCATCGTAGATCAGTTGAAATTTCGTGGTTTCTCTAATCAACTGATTAGCACTCTTAAGTATTTATTTTAGTTGGAGTCTATATTCTTTTCAAATAGTACATTTTGCAACAGAAGTATCCCATAGAAACTTTTTCAGTTACGACCCCACCGATTGAAGGTCATGATTTTCTCACGAGCTGAATCAAAAAGAGACTCAATTGGGCTACAATACATGGCTCTTATGGAGCACTCATTGCAGCACCTCTGCTACTTTAAAAAGTAACAATTTGATTTATTTTTATGATAGAAAGGTAAAATTTAAGTGGAGGATAATGAGAACATAAATGGCCCAATCTAAGTATCTATTGGGTTGCCACCAATTTTGTCTTAATTGCTTCTAGTACAATTATTAGTCACTCTACAAGTTATCCTAATGCAACTTTTTCTTTTTTGTTTAAGGTGAGGATTACACCTCATTCTTCTGCTGTAAGCAAACCAAAACACATCGCAGAGCAATTTCAATTAAATTACGAACTGTATGTGAACAACAAGCACATTCCCACGACTGTAGATGTAACTGCACAATATTAATCGTATTTTTTTATAAAAAATAAAAAACAATAATTAGTGTTATAGCTATTATTAAAAAAATGTACATAATATACATACAGTTAACAATTGTAATAATGATGTAATAGCGAACCGACTTACAAAAATAAATAAATTACAATAAAAACAATAGGGCCCTATCCTACACAATCCACATGCATTAGTTGTGGTTAACAATCTAAAACTGGAATAATTAAAACTTAGCCTACGCTTCATTCGTGCACAAAGGAACATACACAAAACGTATCCTAAAATCACAAGACTGTCGTTACTGAAAGCTGAGGCCGTACTTTTGGGTGACCTGGGGCGAGTGCGTCGAGGCCACAGCCATGAGCAGCGGGATGTCATTAACTTCCAACTGCAGGACCGAAGTGAGCAGGTCCATGCTGCAAAACTCTGTGGCTAGTAGTAGTTCTGACAGAGATTTGGAGAGGATGCAAAACTCTTGCAGTCTTTGTTCGATGTGCATGATACACTAAAATAAAAAATCTTGTAGTTTGAGCAGATGTAGGAGTCAAAGTCAATTACATATTCAGGTGGAGTGTGGAGCTTCCACATGTGGAGCAGAGATTCGAGCATGTTAGCCACAAGTTGTGACATGCCCACTCTAATTCCAGAAGAGCCCCTGTCTACCACATATGTGTGACTAGACAGCAATTGAACTTCCCTGGAATGATCCAATTAAACAAAAGCAACAGCAACATTATTTCTATGTTTACCATGTATCTGTATTAGCAACGATTGCTACTGCTTCATCAATTGGTTGATCTAGAAGAGGATGCCGAGTTGCTAAAGATAGGTCTCTTCTTAATGAAGATTCCCACTCAGATTTGGGAGCCGATGTTCCTTGTAATACCATATCAGATATATAGCGGTCTCCGATTCCTCTCATTAGAGAGCTAGTGTAATTAATAGGAGTGATTTCTAATGGATGTGGTTGTGATCTAAGGAAATATTAAAATTCAAACTTTAGAATCAAATCATTGATAGTATACATACTTAGGCACTGGAAGCTCAATTATCTGCATTTTATTAGGCTGCGGTTGTCCATCAGCATCAAAACAGTCTTCTTCAGAACTGTTATTTTCTTCCTGTTCAAACATAGCATTGTTTGATTTATCATTTATCTTTAGGGGATGTTCAATTACACAAGTCTTTTTCAATGAATTTTCTGCACTAGGCTCCTTCACAACTGTGTTTGGTAGGTGGGCCCTGAAGAAAGTTTTTGGTTTCCTTTCTATTTTCTCTTTGGCATGTTGAATTTCATAACTTTCCACAGCCAAATCGCTGGTGAACTCCAGTTCAGAAGCATTGGAAGG
Organism: Sinelater perroti; assembly: GCA_036346155.1. Lineage (NCBI taxonomy): Eukaryota > Metazoa > Arthropoda > Insecta > Coleoptera > Elateridae > Sinelater > Sinelater perroti. The sequence continues at coordinate 225,750 of JARFIY010000046.1, read as the reverse complement.
CGTTTGAAGGATTTCGACTTCCTCCAAATGGGTGTCGCACTTCAAAAAGTCAAAGCTTCTATAATCATCTAGGGAAGTCAGCTTAAAATTCTTTTCTGCAAATGGAAGTTGCGACAGCTCCAAGTTCTTGCTTCGCATGTAGTTTGTGACGATCTGGGGATACTGCTGGAAGTTGAATTTAACCCCAGAATAGCGATACTTGGATTTCACCTTTTCGGTAGGGGAACTTGCATTTTTTTGTGGCTTTTCTGGCGGAACGCTCTGTGATCGAGAAAACTCTTTTTTGATGTTATCTTCTATGTTTTTACAATTCGAGCTACCACTGCATTCTAATTCTAATGATGTCCAGGACGTGCTTGGCTTTACATTCCCGTCTTCACATTTCGAAAAGTCACAATCTTTAAAAACAGAATTTTTAAAGAAAAGATCTGGTTTATCAGGCGTGTCAGGAGAACTATTTGAAGAAATATCAAATAAATTCCTATTTTCACACCTTAATTCAGTTTTGAAACACGTTGGTCGAGGTATCACTACCCTACTTTCGTCCTTGTGACACGTATTATCAGTAACATTGGTGATTTTTTCTAAATTGTTGTTAGTTAACTTTTTTAGGCCAACAAGTTCTTCATCATCTCCTAAAACGAACACAACATTGTTGCACTTTGCGCCTGAATCACATTCATCAAAACTGTTGGAAGACTTCGATTTAATAGGAGCTTTTGTTTTTGGTACTTCATTTGATTGAAATGAGAAGTCTGCAGATTTGGTCTGTTTTTCCATATTAACCTTCTTTGGAGCAAAAATCTTCATAATTTCTTTGCTCGCTTCTTTAATATCAATCAGCTGCTGCTCTTCTGTTGGTTCTGTGTGATAAAACACAGCACTAGGTGGAACGCGGCACAATTTCCTAACTTTTTCATTAATGATGGAATTTGTGAATTCACATTCCTTTGGGTTTTCTACTGGTAATGGATGAACCGCTTGAATTCCTAAATTCTTCACTTTATCCACCAACGTGAACGAATCCTTTCCATTCTCTACACCATTATCTAAAACTACATTTTCATCTCTGCAAATACTTTCTAAATTGGGGTACAACCGTTTTGTTGTTGTAGATTCCTCTGATATTTTATTTAAATCAGTCAAACAGGTGCGAGCTTTGCTTAAGCCCAAAGTTGGTCCATTATGTTTCAACACGTTTAAATTACTTGTTTCAATAGCCGCAGATTCATGCTTTTCCACTTTTTTCTGGAGCAAATTTGACATTTCTATAGCTTCAGGTTTGGCACTACTACTTTTAAATCTATTAAAAATCTTATTTTCCTGCTTCTCCAGATGTTCACCATTGGATATGTCCATCTCTCGGAGGTGGTCCTCATATTTTTTGTAGTTCTCCTTTGGAATGCACGATTTCTGCTGGCAGATGCAGTCAACCTTCCTGTTCTCATCCTTCATGTCTAACCATGTCACACATTTCCGTTCCAAGTCACTGCACCTGATGAAGTAGGTGAGAGAGTTCAAAATTTTGGAAATTAGGTCTGCCTTGTTGGTTCCTGTTACTATCGTGTGTGCCATCTTCGTCGGGTGTCCTAGGGCGCCATAAAGGTCGGTGAGCTGACCCCACAACGGGTTGCAGGGGTTGTGCAGCTTCGAGACCTTCTCCTTGTCACTAGAGGATGGCGGCAGGACTGTCGCGACCCAGCCCAGGTGATGGGTTAGCACTGCTGTCAATAGGGTGCTGACAAAGCTGGAAAATGAATTTGATTTTACTGACATTCATCTCTATCAACACATGAGTAGACATAATTGGGAAAACAACGATAATTTTTATATTTTTATAATATCTATAGTTATGCAGTTTGGCCTGACATCTTTTTGCTTGAACCAAAATTTGACTTTTGAATTTTCCAAAACTCTTTAATTTTAAAATTGTTTATTGTAAAATTAGTAAAAAAGGTGAATATGAAAAATTTTCGAATTCCAATAACTAAAGTAATTGTTATGGAAAGTAGATGAAATTTTGGGAAAAGGTAGCCCTTGGGGTGTCTAAACAGGATGCGCAATTCCAATTTTGTATTTTAAAATGGTGGCCTATTGCAAATTTTCAAAGTTGAAAATTTGAAGTGCTGCCGTTTCAACAAAAAAGACGAATCAATATGAAACCATTGAAGTCGATTTAGTTTCATAATATCTTCAAATTTTCCAAAATTCAGATTTTTTAAATAATAGATAATTTTTTTATTTACAAAAAACGGTAAAATTCTCGTTGCTAGGGATTTCTCTGCGAATTTTGTGTCTAGAGTTATGCAACCAAGCATACTGAATTGTGTTTAAGGAAACACAAATTTTAAAAAAATATTTTTCTCTACAACCCATAGCAGCGAAGATACACTACTTTTACGTTTTCATCGATAGCAAGCCTTCTAATCAATATTTTTACTTGAAACTTAGCATGATGCAACTAGAATGCTTTATTTATACGTATAATTTTTTTCGATTTATTTTGATCAATTCTATCTATCAGAATCTACCCTTGAAGAAAAATCATGTTCTTCAATAATTTAATTCTTCACAAATTGTTTATAAACTGCAAATATTGGGGTTTTCATTAATTTTATCCAATAATATTGTAGAGGTTGATTATAATGAGTTAGAGTGTATTATTCTTACAATATCAAAGGTTGGGTGTGGCACTGAAAACGAATGAAGACACTCATAATGTGTATTATCTATATAAAGAAGTGTCTTAGGGTAGTAAAGCATTTTTTCAATAGAGAAGAAGCACAAGATATTTCAACCCTGCTTTAATTATCCCTAGGAACATTTTGCATCATGAGATTAATGTGAAATGGAAATCTATCCCATATTCTCTTTGAAGATCCGAAATAATTTTGGGTAATGGTCTACCGAGGTAAATTACAATTAAAGTGAACGTGTATCATAAACTTTTTGAGATGTTAATTGGCCAATTATGATCTGAAACGTGTACGTCAAATATGAGGTTGTATAACCTAGAAATAATCATTGAGTCGGTAAAGACCCTTGATGAGTGGTAACAATCGAGAAAGAGAGAGAGAGGAGAGGGAGAAAAAGAGAGAGAGGAGTGGGAGAAGGAGAGCGAGAAAGAGAGAGACAGGGGCGGGAGGGGTAGGGGGTAGAGAGAGAGAGAAAGAGAAAACCTAGAAATATAAGGTTATGAAACTATGAACTTCAATTGAAGGTTTTTATGACTCCTTATCTTCAAAACTACTAGATTATATTTGGCATAAACACGTCTTATATTTGGCCCAGAAACTACTTATACAGTAATCCTAACTCAATTTGATTTGATACAACCACATAAGGAATCTACTGACATATTCTCATATAACCAAATGTGGCTCACTCAACTCTACTTTGGAATGAAGAAAATGAGAAACTTTAACACAATCCAAAGGTGACTCTCAGAAGCAGAAAAAAATGTTTAATTCAGTACAGTGATACAATACTGCAAAATTGTTGTTTTGGGGAGGATTCTTGGTTGAATAGAAGATTGTTGATTCTCATATATAGACACTTCATTGGAGACAACTTGTATAACGGCATATTAAATATAATATCTAGGATTCCAATTTGATCACTTTTCTAATGTGCAATTTTACAATTGATGTCAAAAAGTCAATATGGGTATCAAGAATGTCATCAGAAAAGCTTTGCTGAAGGGGGTCTTAGGGGGTTCATAAGTTGTGTGAGCACTGAGAAATCGTCATTTTGTGTCACGGTGACCCTTATTAATTAAAATACTTACAAATTAGTGTGCTTGACATCGACACACTCCAACAATTCACAAAGCTCTGCCACACACTTCTCCGCTACAACGTTTTTGTCACTGCAGCTGTAACTGCTCTTCGAATTGATAGTTGCCCACTCAGTCCGCAAAAACTTGGTCAGGTTGAGGAAGGTGAAGTCGCTGCTTTTGTCCAGCGTGTCCGACGAGTCAAACGAGTTGGTGCAATCACTGTGGAAGGAGTTGTTGAGAGAAAGGCTGGTGCTGCTGTTCGTAAAGACTATCGTAGTACCACTAGCGCCCTTGCTGTCTAGGTTACTGAGAGACATCGTCCGGTTGGTGTCACTTTGGTTGCCACTGTGAGAGTAACTGTGCTCGCCTGAGTCTTTTAGAATATCACTTTCACTAATACTGTTAAATTTATCACAGATGGGGGCGATTGAGATCCACATGTGCGTGGGCAGCTGTGGGCCAGACAGCAGGTCCACTAGCCACTGCACAGTGTTGGTCACTACTTCGAACATGAGCGACACAAAGTTGTTGTGGCGTATGTACGCAATTTCGGCGCCCTGTCGCGTCCTCCACACCATTGACTCTATTAGGGCGACATGCTCCATCAGGAATTGTTCCAATGCCCTAATATAAAAATAATTGTGATCACTCTAATCAATTTGATTTTCAATTGAAGTTTCATAATTTATGAAGAAATCACCTAATACTTACTTTTCCTGTCCAAAAGGTAGTTCTATAACAACAGCAAGCCCCAGTTTGCTACCTCGAGAGTGTGATTTCAGGAGGCATTCATCGGCAGAAGCAGACCCAGTCAACGAACTTAGCGAGTGGTCTAAGGAGGTGCTTGCGCTGCGTAACCAACGCTTGTATAAGCTGCCACAAGAAAACACTTGTTCACCTGAAACAATTACCACGTAAATAATGTTTAATCACAAAAAGGTAATAATTGTACGATACCTTCGTTAGGAAAGCACACAGGCAGCGACTGTGGGCCGCTACTATGCTATTATATGACTGTTCACCACTAAAGCCTGAATCACCAACTATGCTAGGGGTAAAATTGTTGTTACTTAGTGTTATACCCAAGTTGGTTGCAGGAACGTCTAATGGTACACTACGAGACCCTCTACATACTACAAGTTATAGTTGTAAAAATGATCAAGCCGATACAATGTAAAGATTACCTAGCAAGGTATCAGAACCAGTGCTGTGAACCGATAAATGATCACTAATAGAATTCGCACTGCTCGCGCCAGAATCATCTAATTTAATGGAGTGTTCTAAACTTTGACATGATGTAATGGAACTGCGAGTGTAGCTTTGACTAGGTGCCGAACTGCATCCCCTGGTGGGATGTCGTGGACTTGGAAAAACCTGCAGTTGAATGAATAATTAAATCACAACTTATAAAAACTCTGCAATATCACACCTGTGAACACATCAAACGAGGCGGCGTCGTCAGGCTGTGGATCTTGAGGAATGTTCCTCTGTAGCTCATTGCTACCGACCCAAACACCATTTCGCCCACTTGGGCAATATCACAGCAAGGCTTGGTGTACTGCAAAAATTATGCGTGAACATTTAAAAAAAGTGCTCGCGCTTGTCATACTTGGTAACCATATCCGTTCGAAACCTCCACAAACTTTTCCTGATTGTTACTTGGTGGCGATGCATGTTTCTGTGATGCTCTGTACGCCCCTACTGTCTCATCGAGAGCAACTTTTTCGACGGACTTTGAGTCGAACAACACCTTTCGGTCTTTAAAGTCACACTCCCTAAATAGAACCACGCGCGCTTGATCTTTGGTAAATACGAACACTCTCTCACTGAAAATAAATCGAAGTTAATACCAATGCGGTCGTTTAAAAAGTCGTTTTAGTATTTTTGCGCGCATAGACATTTGTGACGCATTCACACGTATGAATGTTGGTTATTCACCTCCCGGTTAAAAAACCCATTTATAATTCTTTAGGTGGTTTATTTTGTTGTACACGTGAATTAGGAAGATAAAATGAAAACTATCACGTAGGACAGCATTAAAACGTTTTCCTTAAGGTTATGAGGCCTTTTAAGTGTATAACTAGGCTAGATGATTAATGCAGAAAGAACGTCCTAGTTTCGCGAGTCTCCGTTCATCAGAATTCATTGCGTTATTCATTTCCTTCCGTTTAGTAATCGAGACCCTTTGATGATAAATGGTTACGTGACTTAAATCGCATTGTTCTTTAACGCATAAATTAACTGCGAGGAAGTAGACAATATATTTTTCATGTTCTTTAAAATATGAGCTCATTGAAAAACGAGGTTTTAATAGTGTAATATAAAAACGGACAGTCTTGTTATTCGACGTAGCTGAGCAGAAAACCCGAGTTTAAATTCTGTAAAATTTGTTTTGAAGTTTACAAGGCGGCCGAATCAGATTATATACTTAGTCGTGAAATATTACTAAAAAATATTGTAGTATAGTGTTTTATAATTTTACATAGATGCGGGGGTTTGCAAATTCAAAAATTTCAACTATATGGTTGATAATGGGGTATTTTAAAAGATATATTGGTTGCAAATAGAGGTGTGAGTTATTGAGGTTTAAATGTGGTATTCTGAAAGTTTGGTCAGGTCTTGGCGGCGTGTTCTCTACTCCTATTTAAGTATTACTTCACAATTACTCTCCCCCACCCCCAATCCAATTTGAGCAGGCATCACTCGTTATTATTTTATTGTTAGTTAATAAACCTTCCATTTTCATTAACTAGTTAGCTCCTCCTATTATCCAACAAGCATCGCCTACTCAACCACCAAACTTAACCTCATCTCGTGAACAGAAACACAACAACCAAAATAAGAGATTTTATTTGTTAAAGAAATGCACTAATGCAGAAGATAGTTTCATTAGATTACTATTAAATATATTTTTTGTACAATTTCTTTATTAGGCCTTTGTCAGTAATAAGATTAATGTCCATATGTTTTGTTAAAAGAGTATCAGTTTAGGCATGTTTCCCCTTAAAGCACAATTCAGCCTGAATTTTTTGTGAACATATGTTTAAACGTTCCTAAATTCAATTCATCCTTCAATTGCTTGGAAATTTTAAAGGATTATACACAATCTATGAGTGCAAGCTTTAGATTCTTCAGAAATTTGCCCTTTAATTGTGATCCAGAGAGTTTAATTTCGCCGAACTCAATTTTTACACCAATAATGAATACTGAAAAAGTATGAGATACGAGTGGAACGAGAGGAAGGAGGCGCAAACCTTTAACGCTAATCATACATTAGATACACTTGGTTCTATTATTAGAATCCACATCTTTCCCCGAATTTCTGTAAAAATCTCTTAAATGGCAAGTGAGATTTTTTGGTCTCACAAAAAAAAAGTTTTATTACCGAACAAATTTTGGGTATAGACTTCTAAATGTTCAAAAATCCAAAAATTAGCTTAGTCACTGGCAGTCCCGATCAGAGATGCTAAAAAGGGATTCAAGATTAACAGCGATGTTTTTTTGGTGTAGCTTGATTGTATTTATATTGCTAAATTACCGCGCAAAAAAAAATCGTCTACCACCCTTATTTAAATGTCGTGTGGTCGAATCCATCGCCAACAAAAAACTGACTCTACTCTCTTATGCATTCTGTGGAGACCCCCACGGACTTTTAAGTCAACAGCTTGTTGAAAACCTGGCAAGTGGGCAAACAGACTACAAAGATTTGGAAGAATTGGTAGCTAATGGCAAAGGGTGGATTGCCTGTGAATTCGACCATCTATCAAGCAAATGGGTAGGTAATTGAAGTTGATGGCGATCACATTCCAGAACAATTTCAATTAAAATTATGTTTAAAAAACTTTAAATGGTGATGCATCAACTAAATATAGGCGTTTTTTTTTGGATGGGGGGGTCTTTCGAACAACAATAATGTTTGCATTCCACGGTTCATCGATTATACACATGACTTTTGAGACAGAACATTTTTTGTATTTTTGTGTAACTGAGTAAAAGGAATGAACGAATGAGAGATATCGAATGTTACAATTTTGTATAAAAGAGTAATTGGTCGGTACTAATGCTTTTGTATAACTACAAAAGAAGTATATATGCATAAAAAGCGCCGGATAATAATAAATAGAATAAATAGAAATATTAATTACATCTTTCTTAATGAGATTCCGGACATGAAAACATACCCGGGAACAAATACTGACAATGACCGCAATCCTGTAGTAATGAATAATATTTAGAGTGCATTAAATATTAAAGTGGGATTTTATACGCCCCGAAGTGAAAGGAGAGGCACGGCTTTTGAACCTTGAGATCACCTGTTGTACACTTCGTACTATCGTTTCTTTAGTCAGGATCACAAGAAGTAACTTCGTCCGAAATTTTGAGAAAACCGGGTGGACTCGTGGAATAAATGGTTCTTAATAGGAAAGAAGTTGAAAATGAAAGTCACCGACGTTTTCGAGGACTACTGTAACTGAGAATAATATTCGCGTTGTTCGCCGCCTTCTCAAGAAAGACCGGCAACAGGTGATGAAATTTAGGTCGGAATAAGCATAAGAGATCTTAGACAACGTTATCCTGCCCAAATTCAACAAGATATTATGTTTTGAACCACATTGGAACACCCTCTCTTGTTTGAACCTTTGAAGAAGCACTTGAAAGATAGAGACTTGAAGACAACATTGTTATCGTGCGCGATTAGTTGCGATAGTAATATGTAAAAACTACTTATCGGCTAGGAGAAATGCGTTTCCATCTCGGGAGATTATGCAGAACAATAATTTTGTGTTTATATTTCTAAGATGACAATTCCATAAATGCAAGAAAATCATGTAGCAAATTTAGATGAAGAAATCTAATTACAACTGAAGAGGAAACATTTGGAAAGCAAAAAATAAGAGATAAATAACAGAGATTTTAATACTAACTGAAGATACAGAACATAATTAGACACAAAATAACACTAACAAAAAATGGATAACTACAAGATATAGTAAATCGAGAAATTGGAACAAAAAAGTATGGTAACCTCAATATACATAAAATTATAAAAGAAGTGGGGGGTGTTTCAAAAAAAGTAAAACTAGCATATTGAAATGAATTATGATAACACTACGTGGTTCAGTTACTTTATGACTAGAGTAGATAAAAACAATATTGTTGAATCAGAGGAAGTACCAAAAATACGAGGTGTGTCCCGAAAGTACTGAGCTAATTTTAATATATATAATGAAAATAATTTAGGCAGCCGCAATGTAACCTGGCAATCGGTGACAATTTATAATACGCATGAGTGAATGAGGACGATTTCACTGGCCAAGTCAGTTGGAAGTTTTAGTATTCAATCTTTGTTATTATAGGCCAGTTTATAATACACACATAAAACAGAAATTGGCTTCTTTCATTTTTGGCCCAATCCTAAAGGTGATGATCAGGGACTCATAAGTCATATATACTAGAATGCACAGCGAAAGTGAAGTATCACAAAGACATTTTGGATTTTGCAACGGGATGAAAAAGCCATGTTTGCTTCCACCATTCTAAGCCATCAAGATTTATACACGTGCTTTAGAGACCACATCCAATCGTTTAATGGATGTAAAACATGGGAAGCTTCTAGATATGTTGCAGAAACAACAATACGGATAATATATAAACTATCAACTGTTAGAGTAAAATATGAGAAACATCTCAACGAAAGAAGTCAACATCCAGAAAAGAGTTAGGCAAGGATATGTCCTCTTTTTAATGCTGTTTAACATACATTCAAAGTAGAATAGAAGAGCCAGCGGGAATAATAATCAAGGGCAGACATATCCACATCACATACGTTGACGATACTCTGATTGCAAGCAGTTTAGAAGATCTTAAAATATTAATTGACAAATTAGCACTGACGAATAAAGAGTATGGGCTAAAAATAAATATCAATAAAACAAAAATGTTAGTAATATCAAAAAAAAAGAAAAAATTGGATGTCCGACCAGAAAGATTATGAAATTAAGAGCGCGACTAACAACCCAGAACTTTTCATTAACTTTAAGAGTAAGAATCGTCAGGTGCTACGTATTTCTAGTATTGCTATATATTCTCATGGGCATCAAATACCGAAACTTCAAAGACATTGAAATTCTTTGAAAAATGTGTGTATCGATATCCTGGATAGACTGGGTAAAAAAACTGGAAATCCTATTCGCCATAAAAAGAAAATTGTAATCCCTCGGACATGTCTTGCGTAATCAAAATAGGAAATGTTGCAGCTCATCACGCAAGGAATACTAGGACGAAGGAACATCGGTCTTGGTTGCATAACCTACGTGATTAGTTTGGCCTTTCATCACTTTAATTATTTCAGACAGTTAGAATAACCATACTAATCAGCAACAGCTAGACCAAGAAGAAGAAGACTGCCCCGATGATGAAATCCAGGAAGAATTAAGAAAACTAAAAAATGATAAAGCACCAGGGAAAGACAGGATCGAAGCAGAACTACTAAAATATGGGGGACAACAAATACAAATGCAAATATGCCACCTAATAAAACAAATATGGAGACAAAACAAGATGCTAAAGGATTGGAACAATAGCATAATAATCCCAATATATAAAAAAGGGGGAACAGATAACTGTAAAAATTACAGATCAATAGCGCTCTTAAACACCACCTATGAAATTCTAGCAAACCTAGTGAACAAAAGACTAAAGACGCACGCCGAAAATATATTTGGGGATTACTAGAATGGATTTAGACCGGGCCGATCGACCATAAACGCCATACATATCCTAGAACAAATAACCCAAAACAATGGGAACATAATAAAGTAACGCATATTATTTTTATAGACTTCAAAATGGTCTTCGATTCAGTGACCAGGAAAGAACTAATAAGAGAACTAGGACATCTAGGAATACCTGGGAAACTACTAGCACTGTTAGAAATGACCCTTACAAATACAAATATACAAGTACGATTCCAAGGAACAGTAACAGAATCTTTTGAAACAAACAGAGGAGTGAAACAGGGGGACTCCCTATCCCCAACTATATTTAATCTAACTCTAGAAAGCATCGTACGAAAAACTAATCTGCATAGGAAAAACATCATGACCAATCAAATATAAATAATAGCTATGCGGATGACATAGCAATCATAGGAAATAGGAAAGAATTGCAAGAGCCGTAGATCAACTAGACGAAGAAGCATGGAAATTTGGCATAGAAATAAACGAAAGAAAAACAAAATACATGAAGATAGGAAAAGAACACGAGCACGCACAAGACTGGTTAAAAACACAAGAGCACATGTTTGACAGAGTTAACTGCTTTAACTATCTGGGAGTTGCGATAGGACAAAACGGGGGGAACAAAATGAAAGAAAGAGTGCTGAAAGGAAACCAGGCATATAGAAGAAACAAAACATTAAGTAAAACAACCAAAATAAAAATTTATAAGACCCTCATTCGACCCACCATAACTTACGCGATGGAAACAACAACAGCAACTAAAAAAGAAGAAGAAGACCTAAAAATCATGGAACGAAAAATTATAAGGACAATATTAGGACCTAGCATAACAAGGGATGGAGAAAGAAGGTTGAAAAAGAATAAAGAAATAGAAGAAGAACTAGGAGGAGAAACATAGTCAGACACATAAAAACACAACGCTTAAGATGGACGGGGCATATCTGGAGAAAACCAGAGGAAATGATACGGAAGGTGACGCAGTGGACACCTTTGGACCCAGGAAACGAGGAAGACCAAGAAAGAGATGGAGAGGCTCTGGAAGGGGACATAAAGATAATGGGAATAGAAGATTGGAGGTCGAAATGCAGAGATAGAAAGGAATGGAAGAAGTTAATAGAGACCGCCAGAACTAACAACAACTGTGAAAGAATGTAAGAACAAGGGGACTGACCCTCCCCAATAAATGGATTGAAAACGCCTTGTACGGCTCAATGAATGAATGAATGAATCAGCAACACCTCAAAGAGATGCCTAAATCAAAAAGATTATCAGTATGTATGTGTGTATCATCGTGGATTTTTTAAGACATTTATTAGAAGATACATACTCAAATTAGGAAATACATTGTAAGAGATGGGAAAAACTATAACAGAAATTAACCCCCACTATAAAATAATCGCGAGTTCAAAAACATATTAAATAAAGAGTATAAATATTTAACAATGTTTTAACACAGCTGTTAAGGTTTCCTATCACTTTTCGTGTTGTCTGACTAGCATGTTGACTCTAAGAACGAAATTCGTTTAATTTCTTTTACGGAAATGTTTATTTCATTTGTAATCTTTCTAATTGTAACCCTGCTGTTGGCACTCGCCTCGTATTCTCAATAGTGTTTATAGTTGAAGGATACCCAACTTTCTTCTTCGAACATTTATTGCATTTTTACCATATACCTCTACAATTTACCGATAAATTTTACTTCTATAATCGTTTTTACCCATACAAATCAAACGTCTCTATATGACGAGCCATACTCATGATGACTAATTAAGGTTTCTTTTTTTATGTGGAGAAATGTGATTGAAGTGTATTTTTGATGTATACTACTGAAACAAGGAAAAGTCGAAAAAAATATTATTTAAATAAATCTAAATTTACATCTTAACGGGTTATATATTGCAAACTGGAAAATAAAGATATCACTTCTAAGAGCGACGGAGAATGAATAGTATAATCAATGATAATTGATTAATATCGCTGTTGTACACAAAGCAATTTTTAATACCACTTGATGATAAGGGCAATTCTAGCAACGTTATCAGGAATTAAAACAATTACAAACGCATTTTTATGTGCCGAACAATATGTGCTTTGTTGTAGATTTCAATCTGTTGCAATGTGTATGGGCGAAACTATGTTAGCCAAAGCGTCCAAAACATGGGTTTCCAGGAGATGAGGCACAAAAGTTGGACATCAATTTGCGATAAAAGCGCACAATAAAGTATCGGTACAATTTTTCAAGTTTCTTTTAAGGGAAAGAATTTTGCTTATATAAAATGACTTATGTACTATGAAACTGTTTGATTATGAATAGAAGAGTTTAGGCGCGGTGGAATAAGCATAGCTGTCATACCAGAAATCATCGACAAAGTCTATGATATGGTTTTAACCGTCAGATGAATGAAAGAGCGCGAGTTTTCAGAGGCCACGCACATCTCATTATAAAACAAAAACAAATTTGTATACGAACATATCGATTAGTTGCAAGAATCCAAACGATTCTTTCGGCGTTTTACAACCTCGGACGAATGACAAAATCACTTCTATGCATCGGAAATAAAACAATCCAAACTGTATACTATGGTTCTAACACAGAAAAAAACCCACAATCCCCTAAAAAAATAATGGCCACGATTGTTTGGGGAAGGGGAGGGGGTTTCTACACGCACGAAAGGAGTTCTCCTGATTCATATCTTGAGAAGGGAAAAATCATTACTACTGAATACTACGCGACACTTTTAGAGAGGAAAAATGTCCTGGAATGGATAAGAACAACTGTAGCTCCACTGTGACAATGCACCATCGTTGAGTAAGAAGTGATTTAAATAAGGTTTTAAATTATTCTGAAATTTAAAACACAGAGTTAACAAGTATTTTGAGAACTTGGAAGAAACCCACTTCTGAGAAGAACACGGAGAAGCTTGGGGCAAGTGCATTGAACTTCGATGAGGCTAAATAAGTACTTTATGAAACTCAAGTTGTCTTTAACTTCAAAACAAGTTCATCAAAATACCCTTGTATATTTTATATCCAATTATAAACAGACTCACGAATTTAACTTAAACTTTTATAGTGAGTTTAATTAGAATAGAAAAAATTGAAGTAATTAAACATATAGACATGAAAAAAACGAAGATTTTATTCTAAATTATTCGGAATATTATATATGTATACAGGGTGACCGACGTGAGCCGGTCGTTTTTAAAACAGGTAGTATACGGTAATTGGTGATGGGAGGGGGATGAGTGTGCCAGCTTTCCTCCTCCACTGGAATGACGATTCAGTCACAATGGAGCAGTGAACGTTATAACATCGCTTGTTTGTTTATGACAGCTGTGTTTGAAGTGCCGAGTCTTTCACGACAATGCAGTGACTATTTCGTCGATAATTCAATGTTGGTTAATACGGGATCGCTTCCAGTCGCAACAGGATCATCTGGTGCGATAAACATTTCGGAACAACAAGAAATGAGAATGAAAATTCTTGATGATCTCCAAGTCTCCTGACTTGTCATTATGTGATTTATTCTTATGGGACTATTTGAACAGTCATTTACTCGAGATTTCAAGCGAAGGATTGAGTTCAAAATCTACACAGTACTGTTTTTTATTTCAAAACAGACCGACTTCCGTCGGTCACCCTGTATGTAAAGAGAAATAATACAGATATATGTTTACATACTGAGTTACAATCAGAAAACTAAACGAATTACTTTGATTAGATCCAAAAGCGTTATTGTTGCTATAACAAGAGAAATTTATTTTACGCAAAATCAGAAACTTTTCACATTCCCAAAAAACAATTTGATAAAGAACATGAACGATATGGGTACCTGAATAAAAAATCATTTTGTAGAACGCTTTTCTATACATTAGTACTATTCTGAACAATCTTTTCGCAGTTGAGATTTATTAATTCCAACTCTTTGTAGTTTCATCTTTTTTCGAGTTTTTAATTTTCCAATATCTATTGTTTATTAAATTATTAACGATATTGCTATTAGTTTATACATGCGATTTGCGGTCTATGACCCAAATAAATCTTTTAGTGATCGCATTTCCATCTTTCCAGCTATTGAAGTTTAGGTCGTTTGGCTTATTCTATGGAGGAGTGAGGAAACTGAAGTGCGACTTCCTTATTAACTTATAAGGAACTGGATATTACAGTCAGACAGTATTACAATTTTTAATATCTTCTTCAACACCTTTAGTGATGGCGACTAGAAGATGAGCATTTTAATTTACGAAATTCAACAAGTTAAGCTTATATTTATTCCTTGGTGCGTAACAGTCCATTTAGAACTCTACCCTCTGTTACTAGTTTCTCGCGTTTGATCTTAGATATTATTCGATTTTTTTCTAATGCGATTTCTCTTCTTTACCGTTTATTGCCACCGCTTATTATATAAAATCACACCTTTTTGACAAATTTTAGTTTTTGTGTTATTGTGCTCATTGATTTTTTTCTTCACCTTTTTGGTAGGCTACTAGGCTGTTTCTAACCGCACTTACGGTATTATGAGCCATGTTGGGGGTACCACGGGCAGGTGGCTAGCCTAACCCGTTAATTTAGAAGAAGAGACTGTACATCATGACCGCCTAAGGCGGTTGTATGATGGCGGAGAGTACCTGATGTCTGCCATTCTCATTGGTCTTAATATCATTAATTAAATAATGCACACTGTGTCTTTGTTTTGGTTGTACTCGGTTCTTCATTCAAGGCCTGCTAGAATTATTATTGTAACGGTCGACCTACGGAAACCGAATCTTTGGAAAGGCTAAGGGCAAGTGCGACTAAGTAGGAACTGCTGAAGGTTTGCGACAGTCTTCGAAATTCGGCGCATCGCAAATGATGATTCCAGTCAACTCGGCGCGCTGTCGAGAATTTTGGAGAATTTTGGTATAAGGTGCGCGAGTATTCGAGTGTGTATAAAGAATGACCACAAAAGCACGAAAGCAGCTGCAATTAGACACAATTCACAATAATTAGTGGGTTAATTAATTAGCTGCTAACCCTATGCAGAAATAAATAGTGCCTATATAATTGTTAAGCGAAAAAATTGAGTTTGCTACAAAGAGTGTCAGAAGTGCGATTCATTGTAATTCGAATATCTAAAGGAATTATTATTCCGAAGCAAGTCAAATTACACGAACTAAAGTGTTGGGAGCTAATAAACGAATTAGAAGAGCGAGATTTGGGTGTATCTAAGGATATAGATCCGTTACAATCAGTAAGGAAAAATATTATGAAAACTTGAGAGTGAATTATAAAAACAGACCAAAAGCTTAAAGGAAAATTTTGAGAACTTTCCAGAACTTTCAGCAAAGGGTTAAAGACGAGCGTCTAAAGGTAAGTACCTTATAAATTTGGAAGGGAAAATGAAAAAGGAGAAAAAATTACAAAGAAAAGCAAATATAAAAATTAATTTTGGATACCTCGGAGAATTACAGAAAAATTCAGAAGAATATTCCATAAGTTTGATAGGGGAATGGATTATTCTACTCAAAGAGTAGATTTTAAAAAACAATAAATTCGTATTTTGCTTTTTTCTAAAAGAATTGCTTAAAAAAAATAAAAAACAAAAACCGGTTTCCCACCTAACAGTATTAAGAGCTATACGTTCCATAAATGGAAAAACACAAGTAATAATAATACAAAAGTAGACAAATTGCTACAACTAATAATACGCCCTGTGATCCTATTACGTTACACTCGCAACATTTTAATTATAAACTTGAATTACATAAACAATTATGATTTTTCCTGTTTAATTTACTCAAATTTATTATTTACTTGGCATTTACTTGGACATTTCTAAAAATTTGTTTCGAGAAATATTTTATTTTGATTGTGAAATTTGAAGTTACAAAAAGCAAAAATTGACGTAGAGTAATCTAGAAGTTCCAACAGAACTTTTAAAGAAGCATAATCAGAAATAAAGGTAAATTTGGAAGCACAGAATTCAAAGAACACGTTGGTGGTTTTAAAAAGAGGTGAAGGTGAATATGGAAGAGTATTTGGGAAGGTTTAAAGAGAAATTTTGCTGATAAAGTCGCACTTACAGTAGTGAACTGTGTTTGACTTAAGCAAAAGCAGAAACACGATTTGAATTTAAGAATGATGCTGGAATGGACACGGAGCGAGAGTAGAATATAAACAAATCAGCGCATTGAATCCAGTATAAATAGTTTTTGTGCACAATAGAATTCCTTGAAGTTAGAAGATGGCTTCCTGAAGAGAATTTTGGAGAACGTCGATGGCGCTGAATCAAGGTCGCGGTTATTAGGGAGAAGAGGTGGGCGTGTCAGAAGAACACTTCAGAATTAAGAAGACGTTGCAGTGTGCGAGGGACGTGAAGGAATAGTGTCGAAATGTGGGTGTCGGGAAACAGGCCCTTTGGAAATAAAAAGTTGGCGATGAGGCAACCTAAGTTAAAAAGCCTAAAGAAAAAGGGAAACCTACATTTCGGACCTATTCCCAGAGACGGACAACGATAACAAGGACACCCTCTGGATTATTTTATGAAAATATTTTAAGTGGCGTACGTTATCACTATTCTATGACAAAACGGGGTTCAAAAAAGGGTGAGCTACAATGCCAGAGCAAACGTAAACATTCAAAGAGTTCCAGGCGCGTCTCGAAGGAAGATTCCAGTAGTCTTCTCGCACAGCCTCGTTAATTATATAGACCGTGTCTATTGAGAAGATCAAGAAGAAAATTGAAGACAGACAGTTGCGATTAGACACAGTCAGAGTGGTATTCGAATTGCGAGAAGCAGAACGGCCTTTAGAAATAAACAGTTAGTAGTAGCATTAGTGCGTTAATTAATTAGATGTTAACCTACTGTAGAGATAAATAATGACCGTATTAGGTATGTTAAGTGGAAATAACAGAATCTATAAACCAAGTTCGTTACATTCTTAAAATATATCATGTGCACTCAAGAATAAATCATTGCATAATTAGGTATAACAGAAAAGAAATGTGCATAACTTGCATTTCTGAAATGCGATAGTAATTTTTTTCTATAAATTTACTATAATAATAAACATGTTCAGAAGTAAACATTTTTTAAATTAGAAATTGTTTTTCTTGATGAATTAAAAAATGTAATTCCTTTAAAATATCAAAATGTAATGCATAAACGATTACGCAGATCTTCTTTCGAAAATTATGAAGTATATGATTGAGGCGCGAATGTAAGTCTCGGTCGTTCACACTACACGGGTGGTTGCAAACAAAATTTCCAAAAATCCGTGTCCATAGCTGTCCTTGCATTTAAAGGTATTTCAAAAAAATTACGAAAATTGAAATGACGTACGCAGGAAGTCTCCCCCCTTTCTCTCCTTCTCTCTCTCTCTCTCACTCTCCCCCTCTCTCTGTTTTAATTTAAACATTACAGTAATATCTAGTTAAACCAAATGTTCTAGGCTCTCTCAGGGATTTGGACGCATTTCTCATATTATGTCTTTAGAAGATTTTTGTTATAGATTTTGTTACTTATTACAATGTGGTTGACATGGCAAATTTAGTGAACAGTGCCATCTATTTCTTGGTTAAGACATGGGATGTCCAAAGGGAACATACTTTTTTCACTTAGAGATGATTTTGCAGAATGGTGTGAATTGCCTATGTAACAATGTCCAAATGACGATAGGTCACAAGCCTGTTGGAGAGTAGCCATATTCTAGTCAGTGACAGAAAGATGAACGTTCTAATCTTGGAGCGTCTTTCACATTAAAATTTTCTCATTGGAACTCTCGATAGACCTAGAATGAGGGCAATTATCTCCTAGTATAGGAGCCATTTTCTCCAAACATCGATCTTTTCACTGCCACATTTTAGAAGCATATATATATATATATATATATATATATATATATATATATATATATATATATATATATATATATATATATATATATATATATATATATATATATATATACTATATCATACACAATATACCTATATACACATAATTTGAAGGCAGAAGAATTTAAATTAAATAGTTGGTGGGTATTTAAGAAAAAACATATTCATCAAGTAACAAAGATACGAAATATAAGTTTGAGTCCTAAAAGGAATCAAATCATTGAGAATTTTGATTTGCTCCCTCTACAAGAGCTAAATCTTTTTTCCATGAAAATTAGTAATGGTAATGGTAAGGATCTAACACCTCGCGTAGGAGCACGGCCTGCGAACTGAGAGATTAAGGCTCTCATATGTTCGCCCACTGTGTCTGATTGTCGCGTACCATTTCTGATGCATGGCGATATGGTAAGCACCGTACCTCAGACGACCGCCATTATTACCCCTTGCTCGAGCGAGCGTAGGTACTCAATTATTTTTAGTGATTGACTAGGTCACCCGCTAGGTATCAGAGAGCCCCGGGAATGGAATCCGGGTCCGTCCGCACCGCAGTCCGCGCCTTATCCACTGGACTACGCTGGCGTTAGGAAAATTAGCACTGGGGATAAAGTAATTGCCTGCTGTGATGTTTAAAAGAAGACACAGGGATACATCTAGGTTTTTAAAGTCAAACTGAGACTAGACAAAGCCCATATCTTTGAGGTCAATAGGTCAAAATAAACGAA
The DNA here is from genome assembly GCA_036346155.1 of Sinelater perroti. Classification (NCBI taxonomy): domain Eukaryota; kingdom Metazoa; phylum Arthropoda; class Insecta; order Coleoptera; family Elateridae; genus Sinelater; species Sinelater perroti. The sequence continues at coordinate 206,635 of JARFIY010000046.1, read as the reverse complement.
GACCACTGTTCACAATGGAAGCAGCTGAATAAAGGAAAAGCCAAAATCGGTCGAGACGATCAAGTTGATTCAGTTAAGGATCAAAGGTGGTTCAAAGGTCTAACCTCGCTTTTCATATTTTTCTGATATGACATGCCATCGTTATATCCAGTCATATCTTATTTATAAAAAGTTTACTTATGTAGATGGCAATAAGAAACATCTCAATTAATTTCTTGAATTCAAAAACGGATTACAGTTTCGGGTGGAATCAAAAGTTAGTTAAGTTCTTAAAATAGTATTATTTAATCATTGAGCATTTACGGCCTATAAAATGGGTTTCTCATATTTTGTGTTCCTCAAAAATCAGTATTTATTATTGAATATGCTGGAGAAAGAAGAAATTATTAGATTTAATCTAGACCGGTAGTTTCCAAAGTATGGATGATTAAAAGAGGGAGGTGGGGATGGGGTGCAAAAGAATTTCAAAATAAAATAAAAATGCCACAACTTCATTACAAAAAAACGTACATCATAAATTCAGGAACATAAACATGACTATTGCTCCATCTTTGGGGATCATAAAAAGGTATTAGAAAATAAAAAAATATTAATGCAGTGCATGCACCTATTTTTCTGAAACGTCTCTTCAGAACCACCGAATTTCATATACACAATAATATCATTTTCAAGTTTGAAGCAATTTCTCTAATTTGTTTTGATGGCAGTCATAGAAAAGGAACTTAACCTGCATAAATGTGATATTGCAAATAGAACCAAACATATGACAGGTTCGTTCACTAGTTCGGGCTGTTTTGTATTCTTTTGATCCAAAACTAATCTGCATTCTAGGAAAAAGTCAAGTTTGAACATTTCATCACTTGATTTTTCAATAAGTTTTTCTTTCAGTTTTGTTGGAAGCTCATCATGTTGGAAATAATTGCCGAAAAACAGATCCAGTATCTATCTGTAACCGCCATAACTGTTTTGAATATTTCTAAGGAAACCCAGCTTAACAAGCAAAAAGGATTGAAAAATAAGTTTTTCTAATCTGAGTTATCACCTTGTGTTAGTACAAGTTGGTTCAAATATGACCGGAACTCATTTGTGTGTAAGCAAGCCGCACTACGCAGTAGCTGTGCGATCTTGAGAGAGTACAGCCACAACCTCCACCACTCTCCCTCGTACTCGGGTTAGAACTTGTTCAGTTCTATTCAGGAGTTGACAGAGTGATCAGCGAACAGAAGGTACCGCGGAGCGTAAAATGTTGGAAAAACTGAACTCTATGATCGTCGGCCGCGAGCCAAACATTGATCGTGAGAGCACTTTGACTGACGAGAACAAAATGACGCGCAATCAAGCTATCAGTCTAGTATAGTGACCACTGATGAAACATGGGTGCACTACTTCATTTCCAAGTCTCAGTAGTCATCACGCGAGTGGCGGCATACAAGTTCTCCCAAACCCAAGAGAGCGCAAAGGAAAAGTGATGGCAACGTTACTGTAGACTTTCTCACGGATGCCAGAATAGTCAATGTAGCTTATTACTCAGATCTTCTGGCAACAGACGTGAAGGAAAAGATCTGATCCAAGCCATATGGTCAAAACAACAATGAAAACCCCCCGGAAATTGAAATGACATAGATTGGGCCTCAAGTGGTTTTTACCCGTTGAGAAGGTTCAAATCAGATTTGGAAGGCATGCGATTTTCGAACAACGACGCCGTCATCCAGACTGTTTGGGAGTAGATTTGCCGCTAACCAAAAGCCTTTTTTGAAAAGGACATTAGGATGCTTCCAGAATGTCGGAAAAAATGTGGTACGGAGGGGAATACGCTGAAGACTGACATGTGCAAGTAATTTTTTTTTGTAAAAAAAATCAGCGCCGGTAATATTTTAAAAGTTCTATTTCTAACTGCAAAAGTCGAAAACTACCTTCCGTGTGATAAAGATTTATATATAAAGAACCCACGCCTTCACAAAGTTTTTTAAAAATTCGAGTTTGTAAATCCCTTTCTTTGATGGAATTTACAACTTTAATGACACTTCACACCACAATCCATTTTGGAAATAAAGATTTTAACGCAGCAGCTTTTGGGTTTAAAACAGTGTAATCATGTGACATTTGGCATTATTTCTTGTAATTTGAGAATAAGGCCTGATCGGTACCCCGTTGCAGCCTTGGTGTCATCAGTGCATAAGGGAAAGCATTTCGTCCATTCAATATCATACTTAATACTTTGAAAAAATCTTCTGTAATACCATCTTTGTGTCGTGTTTTATTAATGGTACTGGGGACAGTTAGAAATATATGTGGATTCGTTCATTTTTAGTGAGAACTACGTGTATGACTTGATATTTTCAATTATTTGTGTTGGAATATCTTCTCCCCTCTCACTCATTCTCCTTTGGATATTATTATTAAAGAGAGGTATTATTTTTATCTTTGTAGTCTTTTTTTCACAAATAATTCCAACAGTTGTTGGTAAGGTCATACTTCAACAATTGCATGTAATTACTGTTTTGCAATGCGAAATGTAACTCGATAACTCGATAGTAAATCTTTTTTTTAGTAGTGGTTGCTGATGTGAAAAGGGCTTGTTCCTTGTAGAAGGTAGTTTATAATTCCATGCTATTCAAATGTAGAAATAGATTTAGCGGCTTTATATTTTCTTTTCACAACATTTCCCAACAAACAACACACTGGGGTTTATTGGAAACAATCATACATACAACCATATTTAATATATTGTAACGAATATTCGAATGTAGATACAAAGGCATTGTCACTATTACAGAGAACGGCATCGTTGTCACGGCGTGTTGTCAGAGTTGAGCAGTGAACGTACTGTCGCCTGAAATGTGCGAGCTGCTGCCATTGAGACCCCCGGAGTTCTCGTAAACATGTGAGGATTAGAACAAGGCGGAATATTCCAGAGAGTACGTGAACGGCCCCAGCGCTACGGCAATGCTGGATGTTTAAATAGTATGCAGAGGAAGAGCAACGAGAAGTAAAGTTACCGAAAGCGAAGTGAACTGTTCTAGTGCAAAATAAATCTAATTGAAAATAAATAGAATTATAAAGAGTGATTTTATAGTAGTCAACACGTCCGTCAGTGTATATAAATATTATTAAATTCAATTGTTGTAAAGTAAGTACTTTAAATAACTTTATTTAACAAAATAATACGTATAACTCATAACTTATCGTTAAATACAGATATTACACTCAGTAGTCAACAGCAAAGCGAAAAATTTTTGAAATAATTGCTCCTCGTTGCACTAAAATATTTAGAAGTCTCTTGAATATAGTGAATGGTTACGAAAACAAAGAAAAAAATTGCACTATTTGATGCAAATAGCAAAGAAATAAATTTCACTATTTGGTGATGGATGATATCAGCAATAAATAAATTGAACTACTTGATAACAGGTGTTTCCAGTCATTTAGCCGTGCAGTTGATGTTTTATTGTGAATGAGAGGAAGGGAGGGGGTAGAGTTCTACTTTAGAAAAGCTTAAGAACTATCTTTGAGTTATGCCAAAAAATGTTATAAATGTAATAAAACAATTGAATGACGTATTGCGATTCACAAGAATGCAGCTTCGAATTCTGCTTCTAACATTTTCTTCAATTTGTATTAATAAAAATAGAACAGTGTAAAATTAATTTTTGACTTAAAAAATTATTTCTAAACCTACTGCAAATTTAATTAATAATAAACAATCAAAAGTAATTTACTATAATTCCACTGAAAAACCGCACGTTTACTGCAGCGATTGCGTTTTTCGCATCACTGTTTACGTCCGGCGCGCAGGGCTGACGTATTCCACAAACCAAGGGATCAATGCTTATCGTGAGTGGGTGTCGCATGACCGTCTCATGCACATGACCCGTCGCACGTTGCACAAGAATGCACGCGTCGATCGGCTCGGAATTGGTGCCGATCGATCGCGCCGGTTGGGGACCGCTGGGTCGCTAAGAGCGGTCGTACGACTACGCCAGTCTAAAAATACGCAGCACGTGATAGTGATAGCGCACACCGCGCCCCGCGCGCACACCGCCATTCACATGATTCGGGATGTTGCAGTGCGTCTCTTGCTAAACGACGGTTACGGCGAGAAAACGGGACGCGCCCTTGGGCGCGGGGAGATAGCGATCGCCGATTACTGCAATACCTCGCTTGACCTTTCTCACGTAGTGAAAGCGTTCCGAGGACGGAACGCGCACAAAATCCACTTAATTGGAATTTGAGGAAGTTCATGTTAAAGTCATATTAGGGTAATGGGGAATTTTATTTTCAGACAATTATCTGAATTTTCCAAGGAAAATTATACGTTGCGTCATCATTTATACGCACATGACAATTATAATCACTACCAAAGTCCACAAAGCAACTATATCAAAGCTCATAAATGGTTCATTGGCGCAACATTTTAAAAGTGGATGATAATAGAAAGGAGAGAAAATATCAAAAATAGTTGATGACATATCCATACTATGTGCAATACAAATGATCGATTCTTAAGAATTCAGGATTTAGTTATGATTTTTTATAGAAAACCGATTATTCGGATAAACTGAGGATAACATCAATTCAGATTAAACATAAACCTGTCAAGAAATTCTCAGCATATGATTTTTTGTATTTTTAAGTATGCAAAATTAATCCCCGTATTTCGCACAAATCATATTACATTTAATGAAAAACAATATTAATATTAATTAAATAAAAATAATATTAATGTTAACATAACTGTCGTTGTGACCATGATTATAATTCAATATTTAAGTTAAGCGACAATTTTTTCCTTCCGGTTTTCTACGAGAGCAATATATTCGATATTCGGCAACAATGTGGGTCATGGTTTGTCCATAAATGTCGAGGTAAGTTACAGCCAGGGGGATTTTCCGACACTCTCGCCATTGCTCTTTTCATGCTTCTTGAACATTTTTCACAGGATACGGTAAAGGGGTCTGCTTGATCTTGACCTTGCTGCGGGGATATGTCTCAAATCTTAGTTTATTGGGAGGGTGGTATTCGTTTTTAGCTTCTCCTTTAGCTTTTGCAAAGCTTGAGCACGTTGTAGTTGTATCGGTAACCATTTTCTAGGACTAGAATTGTATTATTAAATTGTACAGCTACCTTATTTACATGAGAGCTGTTTATTCAGATTGGACAGTGCAAGTCCGGTTGTTTGCAGTGAATTAACAGAAGCATTCCTCGTGGTGCCAGCAAGCGTCTGTAAGATGTTATTCCATGTTCTAATCTTGGCATCAGTTCCTTCTAAAAGTTGTTTAACGATTAATGATCTGTCCAGAGTTCAACCTAACTATAGGTTTAGCTGTGTTCCGTTAAATGTAAAGAAAGTTCAGTTTTTACTTCTCTATTGTTTAAGAGAAAAGTTACTTCTTCTTCGGATGGATGTGGACATAATCTTCACTTTTTAAAGTGGACAGGCTTTAAAAGTGCGATTTTGTATGGTCAATACAATATCATTGGTATGATAATGTAGAACGGGTTCTTGGTGATTAATAGATTAAGTACAAGAACCGAGCCCCGTGATAAAGCATTATTCTAGTGATGTATTTTACTGAAATGACCATTTAGGCAAATTCTGAACAGTCTAGCCTGCAGCATTTTATGTATTACGTTATAGATTTTCATACAAGATACTATGTTGGTTAGTTTGTATGGCATTTCTTTCCTCCATACTATTGTATGTTGCTGTGAGATTCAGAAAGATCTTCGGTTTGATTGAAAGCACAATTTTATTTATGGTTTTTAAGATTCTATTGTACATCAATAACTATAAGTTTATAAGCATCACTAAGGAGTGATATGGGGCTCTAAGTGGTGGTGTCTGTGTTTGGTTTGATAGACCTTGGTATAGTTATGATTCTAGCTCTTTCCAGTTTTAAAAATGTTAGAGTAAAAATGCGTCAGCTACTCTTCAGTATTAGATCCGTTGTTCTTGAGAAATCCAGGAAAGATATTGTTTCCTCCTGTAGCTTTCTCGTTTTCAATTTGACGATTGCTTGTTGCATTTCGTTTATGTAGAAAGGTTTCGAACATTTTTCGTCTCAGTATGTTCTTTATCAGGTGGAACTTTAGAAAGAGCCATTATTTAATTAGTTATTTTATTACGGAATAATTCCCAATATACGTAGAAGATTACCTTTCTGAAGTCGTTTTCTTCCATTTGTCTGCACGGACCACATATAGGTTTCTTCACCTAGGGTTCTTGCATGGTTTGATACTCGTAAAGAGTGCTGCTTTCTTTAGTTCACGTCAGTGCACCTTGATGTGTTCAAAATTTAACTGACGCAAAGACTTAAGGTTGTTGACCAATTTAGCGAAATTTGAATATTTTGTTGAAAATTAAAATTTCGATATAACTGAAAACACTAAGTTTATCATGATTAATATTGAGATCAATATTTTATTACTGTTCTCGACAATCTAATATTAAGAGGTATAGTAATTTGGCGTTTGTAAGGTCAATATGTGTATTCACTGAGGGTTCTTATCTCTTTAAGACAAAATGTCTTGTTTTTCTTATACGTAGGTTAATACTTTGAGAGTATTTAGGAACATGAGCAATTTGTGATCTTAATTTAATGTGTTGAATGAAAATTGGTTTAAGGTTGGATATTAGAAGTGATATTTTTGCAAAGAACATAAAAAAACGGTTCATAAACTATGGTAGATTCTTCGAAGAATATTTTGTGTTTGAATTTTGAGTATAAACATGAACATTAATACAGAAAAGATAACGATGATGGCTATAGCAGCAGAAGAAAGAAGGCACTACATTAAAAGGGAAAGAAATAGAGCAATTAAACAAATTCAAATATCTAGGGACGTATATTAGCAACAGGAAAGATAGATGATGAAATAAATGAGCGTGCAGCCGTCCTAGTTTACGGCGGTGAATCATGGGCGATCTTAGATAAGGAACAAATGAGACTGACGAGTACACTAATGAGATTCTGGAGAAAAATAGAAGGAAAACCAAGAGAAGACGGGATTAGGAACACAACGTACAAGAGCAGATAGATAAGACAATGAGGATGGCTAGGATATGTGTATAGAATGGGTGAAGACCGACTGGTGAAACAGACATTCGAAGGAAGACCAGGAGGAAATAACAGAGTGGGAAGATTGAAGAGGACGTGGATAGAAGAAGTGAGAAAGGCGGCGCAACAGAGAGGTTAGAATGGAATATAACGAGACAAAAATCCCACGACAGAAAATAATGGGTTGTTTAAATTTCGCCCTCTCTTTCCTCGGTAGAATAGTATTGTAGAAAACTACTAAAAATCGGATTTTAAGATTCTTAGATATAAAATAAGGAGACAAACAGATTATTATCATAGATGCTTCGATCATTAGTAATATGTACAAGATTTATCAGAAAATTAATAAGACTGGCAGCACTCCCTCACGTGGCAGTTAAAATGATCTCTGCCGTTGACTCAGTGCAAGTTTGAACTTGTTGCAGTCTGTGAGATGCCTTACGAAACTTGACCGACAAAAGTTTGAGCAACATTGCGTATATTGAACTTCCATTGACGTTGATAATGATCATTTGCGAGTTAAATTTGAACCGATTTACCATCCATTAGATTTTAATACAGAAAAAACATCTTGTGGTTTCCCGCCTCCTTATTCGTCGAAGTTTTTTTTAATCTCTTGGCTGGAAATCATTTGTAAGAACGCTATTTTCAAACTTTGAATATCAAGAAGAGCGCAATTGACGAATTGAAAAGCATTTCAGCAGAAACCTTCCAAGATTGCTACAAACGATAACTTTCAAGATTATTTTTCTGACAATTTTTGCATAATTAATATATTTCATAGTGTATATTAGAAAAACTGAAAAGATAAATTCGTCTTTAAAGATTAGATAGACTTTGGTGATCTATATTGACACACTTTAATCTAATAATATTTTTTAGAATCAATCTTTTATATGCCTTAATGTACCTGTTGGTAATATTCTCATTCACTTTCTTTAACATTAATGTTATTTCAAATTTTATTGTGTAGATTACGTTATAACTCCTTTAAAAACTTGGAATGTTTGGTGTTCTCAAGCACTCCACATCAACATGTTTGCTCTTCTTTCCATTTGTTCTTTATAGTATCTAAGGATATTAAAATATTTAATTCCTTGTTTTTAATGTTATTTTGAGATGAAATTCAATCCAAGAGAGTCAAATAAAAATTTTAAATGTTTGCATTTTCTTGAATTATTTATTTTTCTTTACCGAGTTTACAATGCATGTTAAGTCACTTGATTCTTGATGTACTCCTTTTCTAGTCAATTTGAATTTTAGAAATAACCAGAAACCACATGATGTTAAATAAGGAGAATACAGTGGATGATCAAGCATCCCAATGCTTTTTGACCACCAATTTATGTACAATTTTGGTATCCTGAACAAAGTGCGTGCACACATTTCTCTTGTTAGTTCCTTAATGCGTCTTGCAGATACAAAGTGATTGGTTTGAATAATATTGGCAAATTTGCTTCGCGTTCAGTTTTTTTAACGAGCCTGGGCGATGATCGTTTCCCATGCTCTACATCACGAAAACTTCCAAACTATTTGAACAAGTTTTTACGATTCCATAGCCATAAATCCAGCAGCGATTGTAGCCAATTTCAAAATATCGTGCTCTCCTTGGGCATTAACGATACTGTCACATTTCATGTTATAATGTACTTCAATTTTCGATATAGCACAATTCAACTATGCCACTAAGTAATATATGCGTGAATTCACAGAAAGAATTACAATATGCTATTTTATTTTCACTTCAATGTTTAAAAAGGGAACAGCAAAACTATCGAGTTGATCGATTCGACCTGTTAGTTAAAGAACTTATTATTTTCACTTATATATTTATTAGAATGACAAACGTATTGCAACTTTCGTCATATGTTTACTATCCAAAAATTTATTTGCCTTTTCAGTATATTGGTGACACTACAGGATGATTTCAACAATAGAACATGGTTAAATGAGTTTATAACTAAAGATGTAATATTCGATACGACATGCTTACACACGATCACAACGGTGTTCAATTGATAGTCTCAATCTAATAGGTAGAACATCTAGATGATGATTGTCATACAATAGTAACATTTGTGTAATGTATTTGATATTATTCTAAAGGAAATGTAATGGCGTAGGATTTCGATACGACAGCTCGACACACATCACAACGGTGTTCAATTTTAGTCTACAATCTAATAGAAACGTCTAATGATGATGTCATACGATGCGTATATTTTGTGTAATGTTTTTGATATTATTCTAAAGGAAAAAATGTAATGGCGTAGGATTTGAACTTCATGGAGGTTACGAGGAGGCAACTAAAGTTTTTGTTCTCTGGAAATGTTCGGACCATTAGCAGATATTGCTTGCATGCGAAGGATCCTTAGGGTTCTCATGTAGAAATTGTCCTTGAACTTGAACGACAGATTTGTGTTCCACCAAACACGAGACGCACGTATCTTTCTCGTGTGTTATTCCACAAGTGCCTGGTGTCTGACAATGTACTACAGCCTCGTCGTTTGATTCATTAGTTATACGGTCGTGGTGTTATCCGCGTACCAAAATGGTTGCTCTACATAATATAATCATTTCACTGCACACCGTATTATTCAAAATAATTTTGCCAAACCCACCATTCCTTGGCGGAAAACCTGTACTGCCATCTTATAGGAATATGACCTGGTGTTTCATATATTTATTTCAAGATTTTTACTCGACCGTTAACAAGATTTATAAAAAAAATAATTAAAGATTTACAGACATTGAAGGAGGGTAATGTAATATCCTGGTATTAAATTAAGTCGCATTTTACGTAATTTGAGGAATTTATTATGCATGTAAGTATAAAGGAAATTTTTTTGTGAAGTCATAACTCAAATATTCAAAATCGTATTGGCAAATTATTTATGATTATCGTTGAATGCACATGGCTGCATACTTCATTTCACGCTTCGGTTGTGATTTAAATGATGAGACTGAAAAAATGAACAATTTAGTTGAGCAACCTGGTCGATTGGTTAACGTGATAGTACTTGGGGGTGTTCAGAAATGATTGGAACTAGAATGTGCTCTCTTCACTAATCTTTTATTAGGAAAATGTGGGTTCACAGTTTATTAGATGTATTCCTCAAACAATTCATTAGGCATGGTACACCATCATTTGTAGATAGCCAATTGAAGCTCATCCTTGAAGGAGAACTTAGTACCGTGCATTGCTTTTTTTGCGCCAAACAGAGCGTAGTCGTTCGGCATAAGATCAAGCGAATACGGGTGTGAAGCAGCATAGTGTGGCGATTGTTATGTTAAAGTAACGCGCCGCGTTTCCACATATCGTGGCTATGTTGTTAAATACGTAACGTTGCTTGTTAGTAATGCTCCCACGAGGGGCAGTCAATTCATGAACAGGCAAAATGCCCTCTTGATTATAAAAAATATTATTTGTTTTGGAACAAACAATCCCGGTCATGACTTCTTGGAACAAAGATTTGATTAATATTTCTTGTCAGACGTCTCGTGACTAGAATCATAATTCGTCTGTTACGATAGACACTCAAAGAACGTCTCCAGATCTATGTTATAGCAAATGTTGGTATACCTCCACGCGCTTTTGTTCCTGTTGTATGGCGGGAGTATCGAGAACCCATTGTGCAGACTTTTATTTTCAAGTGTTCATGGATGATAGTATAAAAAGTTCTGGGAGATAAACCTATTGCACCTGCCAGTGTATCGAATGTGATTTGTCTGTTTGCCATTTTTAAATCAGACATGCTGCTGGATAATGTCTGATGCATCATGCTTTTATATTTCTCACACTCAGTACATTGCTTGTCGCTTTTCAACTCTAAATCAAGCGAATCGCAATTCTGCGACTTGGTACTGTGTTATCACTAATATACCGCGTAATATACTTCGTACGAAACAGTCACTCCCTCCCTCCAAAAAATCTTTCATAGTTTTCCGCTTTATCTACAATTGCATCTTCTGTGCTTTACAGCAACGTCATCTTCAAGCACGCACTAGGCGCACATTTTAGTTGGATTAATTGTGATTCAATGCATCAACAATTTCAATAATCAATGTGGAAATGAACAAATCGATCTCAAAACTTGTGTGTTGTAATATTCGGAGTGTAATCTTATGAATATAATCCAAAAGTCGAGGTTTAATCGTGACAGTAAATTTCTAGGGTCCATAGAGTACCTAAAAACACCATGATAATCAAGAGACAATCTAATAGCCACATAACGATATCGTTCAGTACAATTCGATATTTTGGTCCAACTTCTCAGATTCGTCGAACTCTATTTTTTCTAGTCTACATTCTTCAAGTTCAAATTATCCTAATAATAATGATAAGGCTATAACGTGGGAACACAGCCTGCGAACTGAGAGTTTAAGGTTCTCGTATGTTCGCCACTATACCCGGTCGTCGTGCACAATATCTGATGCGAGACGATGTGGGAATCAGCGCGCCTTAGACGACCGCCATTATTACCCCTTGCTCGAAGTGAATGTAGGTACTCAATTGTTTTTGGCACCTGTCAGGCATTAGAGAGCTCCGGAAATGAGCTCGTCCGCACCGCAGCCCGCCCCTCAACCGCGGGACCACGCTGGTTTTTTTCGATGGTAAAGTTTTGTTTATTTACAATTTATGGTACCCCATATTAAAGATGTAAAAATAGAAGATAACGAATAATGAAAAAACGAATGATGTTAGCTTTTGTTGGAGAAAAAGTGAAAACACCAAACAAAATAATAAGTTGAGGTAATAATGAAGAATATTTGAATTAAAAGAACTCAAATTTGTGAATAAAGAAGAAATTTAGAACACGTTTGGGTTAATAACCCAGAGCAGGGCTATCAAAATCATATTTTTATCAAAACTATGATAAAGTAGGAATTAGTTAGGTAAATACTTCTGCGGAGACAGAGTAATTTTGTGGATAAACGATGACCTTAATTTCTCTGAGCACAAGATTATCTAGTAATGAGGTATCGCTTCAGAGTTCCCAAGAACATACGCAAACGACCTTGTACAATAAGACGGCAGTAAATATTTATAAAATTGTTTGTGCGACATTGTCTAGATACACTTGCTTCCTGTCCGTTATCTTTAGCAAGACTGTAAACAAAGTGCATGTCGGTTTTTTCCATAGTTACAAAATCGGAATTATAAGCGTTACTTACGTCAAAAGACATGCCATGGAAGGATTTATTTCATCGGAGTCTGAAAAAGCTTTGAATAGTACAAGAAATATCTTTAAAACATACATCAATAAACAATTGCAATTCAAGTAAGTTAAATTTTATATTCTATCAATATGGTCCTGCCACAAAATTTCTCAAAAAAATATGTTTCAATAAAAAAAAAATAATCTAGATGTACGATTCCTCCTTAATTCTTTGTAAAATTTTTGTTTTTGATTTTAATCCAAACCGAAAGTTCATCGAAAGTGGTCAAAATAATTAATTTCAACAGTATCTTTTCTTAGACTGAAATAAAAGTCTATATAAAATTGCGAACTGTGATTAAAATTATGTGAAACAAAGGTTACATTAAATCAGAGGGAAAGGTTTTCAGAATTCATAGATAATTGGAGTCGGAGCTATGAGGGGTCAAATGCCATCTATATTAGATACTGATGGATTTCAGATATTTACGGGACTAAGAAAACAGTCCATATTTTCAGATCGCAAGGTTGGTTAGAGTACGAAGGGTCGAAGATCATATACATTCATATGTGAATAAAAAATGTTGATATCCTTAGATCTTGCTTTCAATAGTTATTCACCTTCGTGGTGTTTAAACCTGACAATATTATCATGTTTATTTTTGCTGAATTAATTTCTTTGTGTACATCGAGTTAACCAGTCCAGCTGCATACCAATTACCATTTGAATTTGTTTTTCATTTTGCGTTGTCTTTCCGGCATCTGGATTAATTTTTTACGTTATTTCTATCAATTTATTTCCCATAACTATGCACTATAGCTTTTTGCTATTTATGTTAATATTTATCTTACAAATATACGCTTAACAGTGAGAGCCCAAACTAAAAGTGGAAAGTTTCATAGTTTTATTCACTTTTTGTAGGTAATAAATTTTGGAAGGAAAATTAGAAGCGCTCATGAACCTTAAATTCTGCCCCAAGTAAAATTCAAAAGGCGAGTCGTTCTTTGAAAGTGGAATTCGTAAATTGCTAGAGAGATGGAAGAAAGACATAGTTAAGTTTAAATAGCGCATCTTAGTTAACCTTTAAAAAGCTATTATCTCTTTTTTTATTGTCGTCCGATAATATTGTTGTATATCATCTAGCTGATCAACCTTTTTCAGTATTCTAGAATTGATATTCTAATTCTTGCCTAGTCTATCAACGATTTTAATAGACACGGAATATTTTGTTACCTTTATATCGATATTGAAGATCTTCCTATTGAAGGACCGTACTTTTGATGTTCAAAGTTACTCTTTCAAGTTAGGTAGATTCCCAAGAATAATTCTATCTAATGAATTTTGAAAATTCATACAGAATGGGGCAAATCTTCCTTCAAGGAAGCGAAAAGTGACCCGAAGGTTGGAGAAGTGATTTCATTAGATGGAGGCAGTAGGAAAGTTATGCTTATAGGGGCCTTTAGTAATCAAAATGTTGTCAACTAACGACGTTTTTGCTATTGAAGCGTAGAACGCGCTTTTTGAACGCGTTTACCACTTATGCATTTGTGCCTTCGTTCCCTATTTAAAATTGACTTTTTGAAGAATTGATTCTATAGTGCAAAGCGAGTGCGCTAACACCAAAAAGATTGACGTTAATTTTCCAGTCTCCGAAAATATCTCGTTATTCTTCACTTGGTCTAATCGTACTATACAGAAAAGTTTGCACCAAGATCTTCGTTTTGATCTACACAAAATGGTTGTTGTACAGGAACTGTCCGAACGTGATTGCTAGCAAACATTGCCTGGAAATATGTTGTAACATCTTACGCGTTAGAAAACAAAACTTTCGTTGATGAAGTGACAAAAATCCATAAAACAGCCATAGAAAACCTATCATAAGCAAACATATCACTGTTTTGTGTGTGGTGAGTAAGGTTTAGGTTAATGACATCTTACGTTTTTGAAGAGAGAGGCCAATGTACTTCCAATTAATATATGCAAGTGATTCGAAATTTTCTCATGATGAATCTCGATACATTAATTGAAAAACGTTTGGAGCTATACCCCATACAACTAGAGCTGCGCTCCAAGTACTACGTCAGATATTTCCTGGACATTTAATCTCTCTATGGTGTGACGTTGCTTAGCCAGTTCGCTCATCATATATCGCCCTGCGCGACTTTTTCCTATGGAGGTATGAGGTTGAGGCTTACAAACATCGCATTAAGACTCTTCAAATTCTACGAAATGTAATACGCCAAGAAATTAGACGTATTCTTCAACACATTTTGGAAAGAGCAATGAAGAACTTAAGATATAATAATATAATACCACACTTCCATTGAACGACACCATATGATCGATATCCTCTTTAAAACACATTGAAATAAAATTAAATTTTGCATATCTCCTACCGGTTTTTCTTTATTCAACTTGAAAAAAAGGGGAGTTTTGTCCCAACCTGTATTTTAAGTAGCAATATAACCCAAATTAGTTTTCTAAATGTGTAGAAAATGATCTAATTAATTCGTGAAATAAACGTGCAATCGTGGAATTTTTGTTTTCTGTATGCTCCTTGAAGATCTATGCCCCATTGTAGAGAAGTTATTGAGATCTTTGGGACAATTGTAGGAGACATTACTCTAATAGTGAAGCATGCACAAAGCTAAATAAAGAAATAAAATAATGATTTCTAATACCCTACCTTTTAAGTGTTAAATGCAAGAATTTCGAGTCAGAATTCTTTAAACTTCGTTATTATATATTACCATTAACTTAACGCTCGTTTGATTAACACTGAACAGAAAAAATAAGCGACAACATCAAATTAAATTGATAAAAATCTAAAAATCTGCAAATTGATGTGTTAATTGCTAAAAATATCGCTACTTGTTAAATATATTGCACTATAAGAATAAAAAAAGGTTTGTATTTCTTACAAATCAAATTAAAAAATATATATCAGTGCGATAACAGCTTAACGTCTATCCTTAACACCTACCTCATGCCAATAATCTATTGCAAAGACCGTGGCGAAGTGCGACAACTATTGCAAAGCGAGTTTCCGTTCATAAAGCAACAATGCGCCGCGCGGAATGGGCTCCCAACTACATTTCTTCGAAACAAGGAATCACGCGCGATTTGCGAACTTTGTTATTTTCTAAGATGAATCACCGCTGCGTGCTGCACAAATTGGCACCACCAGCGTGTTTATTTCAAAATAATGGATTAGAATTAGAAGAGCGCTTTGCTCCATTTCGTTGCGCAATGCCGCAAAACGCTGACCGGCCTTTTTCTACCGTGCGTTATCAGTTGGGACAGTTGGGAAGACAAACTGTCTAGGTCTTCAAGTAACATACCATAGGATGTACCCAAGGTAATTGCGAGATGCTTGGCCGTCAAAAATATAAAGTGTTTTGGTGAAATCTGTGATTTACGCTAATGATGCATCATCGCGGCCAAATAAAAGATTTGTGAGATTTATTTGCCTGCGCTGGTAATTTATTGTGTGGATTTTAAGCGGACCAGTGGATTTTAAGCGTTGCCCAAGTAGATGTAATATTTTAAGTTAACTGTTTACCCTAGCTTGTTAAGACTATTCGTATTAATAATGAGGCTATTACTTAGAATAAATGGTTACAATATTTTTTAGTAAATAAAAAATGTGCCGATCTACAATTGGAAAATGAAATCGAAGAATCATTTTGAATATTTTTACTTTTTTGAATACATTCAAATTAAGTCAAAAGTAAATTAAAAAATTATTTAAGATTTTTCCAAGAAAGCTCTAGAAGGTTCTTCTTGGAGTACGGAAGTGCCAACAAATTTAAATAAAAATTTATTTTATAATTTGTCTTTGATAATAAAGGGCTTTCCAATAAGTACAATATCCCTTATGTTTGATATTGAATCATTTGTGTTTATTGTTGATCAATTGGAAGAATATTTCGTGCTCTTTGTTTGATTCATGGTCAACAGTCTCCAGAACTCGTCGTGTAGTACGCAAATGTTAATCATACGTGTCCTCAGTTTGCTAATTGGGTTTTAGAGTAGATTGTAACTGAGCCTGGTTTTACAAATAAACGATTTTCAGCATTAAAATTGGCTTTTGAACGAATGGTTTTGTGAAGCAAAATCGACGAATTTGAAGAAATGAGAATCCGTAGTCAATAAAAACAAGGGTGCAAAAATTTCTGTAAATTTGAAAATCCAAGAACGATTACTTGACAAGTTTTAAACTGACCACTCAATAGCCGAAGCTGATCGAAATCTTAATTAAGCATTAAGACAAAATGTTCTACATAACATAACGTACAGCCCAATGATTTAAAACATTTCATAATAACGGGTCCACCGCCCATAATGGACGTTTTGGAAGATTCCCAATGGAGGATTTTGAAGTTGTAGAGGCTAATCCTGCCACTAGTACCTGCAAGCCTATAAGGGAGATTAAAACTTTTACATCTAACGCGCATGTTTACTTGAAGAAAATGAAGGAGAACTTCAGGAAAGGTTCCAATTGTTCCACACGATTTGTCATTTCAGCTATGAAGAAACCGAGTACAGATTTATAAAATTTTTCTTAGCCACCATGTGAATTAAATACTTTATTACAGACGACGGGAGAGGCAAAGATCGTTCCGAAACAACTCCATCTGAAGCAACAGATTTTGCATGTTCGGTGAAGCGTACAGAGTGTATCATCTGCTGGGCGCTGTTGCCATGTGAACATACCAGTATTATTGAGGTCTACAGAAGGTTTATAGGATCGGCTCCAGAGTCCGCCCTTTATGAAGTTCTGAAAGAAAATCTTCTAACAAAATGAAATAAAAGTTCTCGTCTATAGAACACATTCTCCAGACTTTGCTCCCAGCAACTTTACTTGTTTAGCCACCCTAAACATTATTTGTGGAGGTATAGTTTCAACGAAGAGGATGGCCTGAAATTGGCATTGCAGTTTTTTTTAATGGTAATCTAGCCAAATCATATAGAAGAGGAATTAAAAAAGTACCTAATTTATGGCAACAATGTATCACATCGAATGAAGAGTATTTTGTTAATTGTATGTAATCGTTTGTTTATGGAAAATAAAAATAAAAATCCACAAGAACTTTTTGGACAATCTAAGAATATAAATTTAATTTGTTTGAGGTATGGCCTCAATAAGATGATATCATACACCGCAGTTTTATTGAAACTATCAAGATAAATATTCAACGATATATTTAACTTATGAAATTCAGCTAAGTGGCCATCAAAATCTTGCAACTTAATGCCATTAGATTTTTTCATATATTTCCGTTAGGGTGTTAGAGTAAAATAAACACTAAATGGAAGTGGTAATGTAAATTCTGCGAAAAGGATAACTATGCAGCTAAATAACATCCTTAAACATATATGGCCAATTTTCTGTCGTGTGATCCATGACATGCCTACTTAGATACAAAGATACAGATGATTTTAGCCGTGCGCGTATTATAGGCCAGGCTGGTCGTGGTGCTTCGCGACGAGAAATAAATGCCTGTTTAAAAATACCTTTGTCAACAGTGCATCGGGCTGTTGTTCCATTTGAAAAAAGCGTTAAACGATCGCTACTCTAACAATAAGATCCGGTCTCCTAACATCCTCGGAACGATCGAAACGAGTAATGAAAAGAGAAACTGTTAAAAACAAAAAACAATGGTCGAACTGACTCAGGTGTTACAGAAAAGTGTGAGCACCGTTCAACGTTATATGTATAATGTGAAGTTGTATAAACGCGTCGCTACAAAGATCTTTGCTGACATCTATCCAGCAAAGCGTCGAGAAAATTAGCCAGTAGAGATGTGTTTCCGAGCGGATAACTTTTGGCGATCCGTCATTTCTTCCGATGAAAACCGATACTGCTAATTTAGTAACTGTGGTGGATCTTAGGCATGGATGCGTTCATTTAATCAATTTAATGGTAAATTCCTTTAGTAGACTCTAAAATCCGAGGGTCCATTTGGTATGGTGTAATGAAACTGTAAATATCGCTAAATATATTGAAATTTTGAATGACGAACATCTACTTATCTCCGATTCTCATTTATAGAGGATGGCGCCCCTTGTCATAGAGCTATCGTGTAAAAAGAGGAACAACACATTCCATTTTTGGCATGATCCAATGAAATCTCCAGATATTAATCTGATTGAAAACATGTGGTATATTATCCAAGAAACCAAGAAACCACGAAAGACAACAATATCAGAAAATATCCTAGAAAACGACAGTCAATTTAATCGATACCATGCATTGTATGACAATAAAAGAGGTTAATCTAAGTATTAATTGTTGGTTTTAGTTAAATACTTGAATAAGTGTTGTATTAATAACATTTTTGCTTACATTTTGTATTTGTCCATTTTATTTCCACATCCTTGTCTATTTGAAAAATCATAAACTACAGAAAGCCTCAAAGATAAAATCTGAGGCAGCTTTCATTTCACTTCAGTTCGTAGTACCATTGGTTTTATTGAAAAACCTGTTACAACTTGATAAATCAAACAATAAAATTTTAAATATTAAGAATTTTCCTAAAAAAAAAGATAAACCAAAACCAAAATGTACAAATTTGGAAAACAATAATAATTGAAACGGAAAATACAAAAAAATTTACCTACAGATTTAGTTGAATATCAACCGTTTAAAAAAATCAAAAGTTGAATATCATCGCAGTGTATGTCTATTTTAATCATGTTATAGATAATAGAATTATAGATGTTAAAGTAGTAAATAGTAAATAAAGAAGAGAATTAATATATCGAAATCACTCTCACACCTTCAGCAAAGGGCGTGCCCGACTGAATGAATATAAGTTACATTTGCGAATGTCGAAACTAAAACTTATGAAGTTGTTATCACAGTATTATATGGCCCACCAAGACATGTTATAAAGAAAGAAAATATATAGTGGAAGATTACTTTAATGCAAAGTACACACACTGAACTGATAACAACTAAAGGCAAAGAACTGTTAGTAGCACGTAATCAACTGAAGTGTGACATATTATCAACTGGCAACCCAGTATATATCTACACATACGAACAAAATCCCTGACCGTAGATTTCTTTGTAGTCGGAAACATCTCATCGAATTACTTGCACATTTAAGAACCACGGAATATGGATTCGGATCGTTCGCCCATACCCCTGACTTTAAATGACAGTGTCATTTAAACATAAATGCCTAGGAGACTTGTCAATGAACAGACTGATTGGCAAAGCTTCAAAATCAATATTAAAAACTCTCGTAAAAAACCACGGCTCATTAGATAATGAAGTAGAACTGTTTGATAAAAACATTCAGTAAGCAACGTGGAAAAGTAGTCCGGCGATCGAATCTAGAACAAAGGACAATAATTAACCAAAAGAGATTAGAGAACTAATTACGGAAAAAAGAAGATATGAAGAAAATGGCATCCGACCAACCAAGGATAAGACAGCTTTAAATAATGCTGCTAGGCAATTCAAACGTGAAATTCAACGTATTAAAAATGAGTCGACTGATGAATACCAAAGTTAATTTATTGACGAGTACAAAACTAATTATTTTTTATGAATAACCACCAAAAGATTAAAAACTTCAGAATCCAACAATCAGAAACTTACAAAAAGCACCCAGATTTGCAGAGCATTTGGATATAATAACTTTTTCAACGAGTGATGGAGATGATCCCCAGGACGAGAACCAAGGCAAGACTTACCTAACCAAAGGACGTTTATAAATAAATTCTGAAACAACTACCAAAGAAAGCTGTTATAAAGCTACCCGATCTTATCAACGGATCCTTCAGTACGTGCCTAATATGTTGAAAGTTTCAAAGATCATGATGATCGCCAATTCAGGAAAACCTCCGAATGGTTAAAACCAATAATAGAAAAGAAAATTTTGACTTTTTCACACCAGTCTGGTTTCAGAGAAAGCCGCTCGACTATTAATCAAGTCCATAGGATTACAAACGTCATTGAGAAGTAATTAGAAGAAAGAAGTCTGATTTACGATCTTTCTTGATGTAGCGCAGGCTTTTGACAAAGTATAACACAAAGAATTGTTCTACGAGCTAAATGAGCTACTACCACGCCAGTACCCAGTACTTTGAAATCCTATCTATCAGAACTATTCTGAACTGAAAGAAATTAAGGCAGACATATTACAAAAGAGCTTATTAGGCCCAGTACTGTATCTATCGTACACTAATTACATCCCTCAGTAACGTTTATTGGTGGCATTGCACGACTCATAGTTGGAAGAAACCATGAACAGATTAACACCTGGACCAGAAGATGACGCATCAAGTAGAATGGGGGGGATTAAGTCGGTGGATATCAAACTTAACTAAATAAGCATATGCAATACTTATTTGTTAGTCTAAATGATGTTCAGATTCCCTATACTAACTCAGCAAAGTATCTAAGTACATATTATCCTTAATGCTGGATTTCGCTGGAAAGTCAATATGAAAAGAAAACGTAAAGAACTTGATATTAGATTAAAAAAAATGTATTGGTTACTTGGGCGAAACTCCAAGCTATCGACATATAACAAACTATACAAGCAGATGCTAAAATCCATGTGGACATACGGCATTCAACTTCGGGGATGTCCCAGTAAAAACAAAGTACAAGGTGTACAACAATTCCAAACTGAAGTATTAAGGAACATTGTCGATGTACCCTGATTCTGCCGAAACAACGACATCCATCGAGACCTCTAAATGGACACTACAAGACCATTTCCAGATATGCCAGTAGCTATGAACAGATGATACCCTACCACTTAAATGCCGAGGTTATCCAGTTTCTTGACAATACAGAAAACTTAGGAGGACCAAGTCTTTTCAGTTGGTTCGGTGAATGTACTTGTGTGCGTTTGTGTTCGTGTACTTAGTTTAACAAAAATATAAGGTTTCTATTAAGTAAGATCCTAATTTTAAGTTTCAAAAGTAGTAAATTCAGGTAAAAAGAAATTACTTATTAATCACAAATTTTATTTTGATCATATATGAATTTCAACATTCTTATGACAGTCATTTTTAGTTTCTATATATATCAAGATTTATATACATATGTTTGTCTGACTTATTCAGCAAATTTCAATTCGTCTTTATTTTGTTTGACAAACTTTCATCCATATACACATTACAAGGATAAATAAAAGGTTCCAAGCCGACAAGGCAAACAAAACAACTCTGACTTCAACTGCATTTTCAACATAATTTTCAGTTTTTTCGATCTTCTATGCAAGATTTTTGAGATCCCAAACAATTATTTAGATTCCATTGCTTTTTCACTTGACTAAATTCTTTCTCTAGTCAAGAATGTTTTAAGTTTTAAAAGTTACAACTCGCAAAAAGAATCTAGAACTTTAATTCGACCAATTTTTGCCATAAACAGATTCTTCGTCTATTTTCGTATGTTTTTGTTTTAATTATCGCATTCACATCGACTAAAAGTATCGTGTACCGTCAGCTAGTAATATTTCTTCCTTTTTTAGATGTTTCCATCGATTTTTTTATTAGGTAGTTTTCGCCTTCTATAAGTGCGATTCACCATGTTTGAATGTATTGGTAAAGTCCACGTTTAATCTCCGGGTACAAACCGTCATTTAAATTCAATTTAAAATCCGAAAACTATCCTAAGATTTCGGATTTCATTTTTCAACATTTCACTTTGGGTTGGGGATACATGACACTTAGCTCATAGTTGATAAGAAATGCTGATAGCCTCTTTAATCTTTTGCACTTTACTTTGGCGGTTTGTGAAAACCGCATCAAAGATTTTATCAATGATTTATATCATAAAACCATATTTGGATATCCCAAACCTGACTTATCACTTATGAGTGTGTGACCACGCCTGATTTCTGAAAAGGTCTACTTCTTATCAAGTTTATCTTTCAAAGAATTAAGACATACATTGATATCTATCATGCAATACTGAAAAATTTTAAAATTGCAGAAAATATTTGCTTTCTAGGAGCGCGAACGTCTTCCAAGTGACCGCTAAAGAGCAAAACAAACCCTTCACAATTTAAACTGGAAAATTTTGGACTAACTCAATCTGATCCACGTTGACCTTCCATTCAACGTAGACGTTTTAGACAAGTAACTTTTTAAAAATGGAATCAACATGTGCACGACAAGGGAATCCAAAAAAGGACATTGTACAACAGGCACCTAAATATCCACATTGTGGATGTAAAATTGAACAGGTTTATTTAAAAATTTACAAGCCCTGCACGTAGGTTAAAATGCAAAATTACTAAATATTTAACATCCTCGCTCTTATCTTGCTGTTGTATGTGCATAATCTACAAGTAAACATAATTATTTACATTGTAAATATTTTTGAATTATGATGACGTTCGTTAATGTTTACAAAACATCACGTTTTCGATAAAGCTGAAATCCAAATGAACGAATTTTCTAAAATAAATGCTACCTTAAATGTACGCCGCAAATAAAAATAAATATTAGAATGGCATCCATATTTACAAACACTTGGATTTAGAGAGAATTATTACTCTATAACTTAAGATTTTCAAAATTATTTTACGTGGTGCAGTGATTTATCGGAGACGGCAGTTTAAAAATGTGAGAGGCAAAAGTTTTATTTCATTGTTTTTTAGATATCCGATGGTATTTATATTTAAATAAAAAAATATTTATGAAATTTAAGTATTAGGAAAAAAGTAGTAATGGACGCTGTTTAAAATTTTTTTGTAATTTGATTTAATTACAGTAGAAAACATCTGAAAAATACAATAAACGTTTGATCCTTTGAGGCGGAACTTTATCTACATTAAAGCAACCAAATGATAAATGCTAAAAGTTTCTATTTCAGATACAACCACTTAGCTAACGAAAACGAGAATAAATCAAATATAAACAGGATTTTTTTTAAAGAAACGTGAGGTGAATAGGGGGGTGGGGGTGGGTTCTGGGCGTTATAGATAGGGATGCCTGAAGAAGCCTCTCGTCGTAGGTTCCTTTGCACTACCGCTTTAATTAGTATCACGATGACAGGGCAAGAGGTAACTTCGTCCGTTGTCCAAATAAGTATTATCAAGTTTTACATGACATAGGGCATTGAACAGTTCGAAATTTTGAGTAGACTTGCGGAACGAAAAGCAGTTGAAAATAAAGGTAATCAACGTTGTTCGAGGATTAGTTTGATTGAGGAACATATTCGCATTGTTAAACATGCCTTTTTAAGATAACTGCCAACTAACGGTTGCTAAAATTGTTTTTGATGTTGGAATAAGGTACAACAGTGTTCAAACAATCTGCAACATTCGGCTTCACTATAACGCCCGACCTCGTACAGCTGCCCAAACTCAACAAAATATTGAGCATATTCTGGACTATAATAGAAAACTGTCCCTCCAGTCCACACTTATCGTCCTGCGTTGTTCATTAATTTGGATCACTAAAAGAAGCGTTTGTAAAACGGAGATTTGACGACGATGTTGCCGTCCAAGAGTTCATGTGTGATCACAACCACCTTAATTTTACGATAACACTTATGCCTGTGTTTCTAGATAAGGAGATTATTTAGAAAAATTAACTTTGTATGTTTGCATTTTTATGACGCTTCAATAAATTAAAAAAGATTATTCTGATTTATATTTGATTCGCCCACGTATTCTAGGGTTTTATTATAATAGAATTAATATTAATTTTATGTCGTAACCTAAAATCTTGTAAAAGTATTCGCCGAATCAAATTACCTGTTACCTTAACATAATCAAACTACAAAACTCAGCAAAGCGCTCATGCAAACTTGCATTTTATTCCAGTTTTAAAGTTTTTTAACTTAATATAAAGGCTACATTTGCTTTGTAACTATAACTTTAAGTAATCAGTACAACAGTAATGGTAACTTCATATTCGCTTTCACTTTTCGGTGTCGAGGTTCCTTTCACCCATAATTTTGAGAGCCAGTGATGGTTATCAGTTTATTTGTTCTCTCACTTACAAGTAATTTTCATGTTGAGTCTTCTTACTCAGCTAGATTGATATTTCGAGTAAAACACGTTACATTCAGCTCAACCACACTTGAGACCAAAACAATCGATTCAGCAACATGCTCGAGTTTTGAGAGAATGAGTATCCACTCCGATAGCGTTCCAAGTAAAATTCAGTGTACTGTTTGAAAGCTTAAAAGCTGTGCTTTTAAATGATACCACTTCGATTGAAATCGGACCTGTTCTAACAAAGTTATTAGCCTAAGAATATGTGTAACACAAAGAAGTTGAAGGGGAAAATGTGATTATGAAAGGAAAAAAATGAAATACCCGATTAATTTAATGATTTTTTCAATACATGGTGTTGCCACCTCTACTCCTAATTGCACTTTCCAAGCGATGATCGAATGACTTTTTCTATGCTGTCTTAAGAGATTGCTTCTCACTCTTCAATCAACGGCGCTCTCAGTTCCATCACGCCCCATGGTGTAAGATTTCTGACCCGGACTCTTCGCTTAAGCTCATCCCAAACCTGCTGAATTGGATTCAAGTCCATTTTAGGTATATCGACGTCAGTCAGGTAGGTAATGGTCACTCGAGCGAGGTAGAATCGCGCATTAGCATGAAATCCTCACCGACAAATCCTGTAAACGAAACAACATTTTCCTTCAAAATGTCCCTAATGTACCGGTCCTTTATTAAACCTCCTCCGCGTCCCCCATTAGGCACGAAAATCAACTCAGTTTTTCCGTGCATGAAAATACCCGCCCAGAACATGCAAGACCCACCTCTATATGTAACAGTTTTTTGAATATAGCAATGAGCAAATTGATCTCCTGGTCTTCTATAGACCCCATATCTCCTGTCGTTGCCATTTAAGTACATCCTGGACTTGTTAGTGAATAATATCTAAGGTCCTAATCAAGATGTTAGCGAGCAAATTATAGTCGCCTTTGCTTTTAGAGTGCACTCAGCTTGGGAGCCGGAGCTGCGTTTTTTGGGGTCAGGTTAGCTGCCTTCAGTCTTCTTTTCACTATCAAAGCGCTGGCGACCGCACTCAGCTCTTCCTCGAGGTCCACGCCGTCATATGTCGATTTCTAATGGATAATGAGACGACAAATCGATCATCTCTCTTCGTTCTTATGCACCTACAGCCGTTTATTTGCTGGTGGACGTAGCCACCGGTTTCCCGGTACTGACACCACACTCTCGACATAGCTGGTTGACCCATATTTAGTCGATATGCCACGGTGTTCTGACTGAGGCCTTTTCTCAACAATGCAACTGCCTGGGCTAATTCGGCAGTTGTGGTATTTTCTTGAAAATCACTCGAGCACTTACGTCACCTATTTACGTCAACTTCGGATAAGTGACTGAGATGAATTACCGGATTGCAAGCGTATTGTAAACCAATCACAGTCGTCGCGCACGTGCGTTCTAATTAGCAAGATTCGTAAAACCCAGTGCGTGATGCACATTTTTTTTGAATTGAAAGCTCAATAATAAAGATACTCCTTGCACATTAATGTTTTTATTTTCATTTGAAAATGGACACGCAGCTAGTGAACCGATTGTTTTGCTCTTAAGTGTATAAACGGTTGCATCATGTTCGGTAGAATTGCGGAAAAATTTTCGACATTACATAGATTTGAACCAAAGAATGTTAAGTGCAAGCCAGACAATCTTACTACTTGTCGACCATCTTGACTATATTAACGAAAAATCTAATTTTAGTTTTGTAAAAATAGATGGTACATTCTATCTTAGATAAAACAACAAAAATGTTATATTCTATGATGAAAGTAAAGATATAAATAATAAAAGTGGATCTTTAATGATATTTTTATTAAATAGTCAAAGAACAGCTTCTAGAATGAAATTATTCTTTTAGAAAGTGTTCGTAAGATAACCCTATATTTGTGTCTCTCCAATTTCATAAGTGTAGTCAATGAGAAACAAATTCTGCGACATGTACTAAAGCATACTTTGATTGTTTAGTAATTTGACGTTTTTGAATTATTTATTTCATAGAAAATGTGCATTATCATTCAGGGAACGCATTCCACCGCACCGCGTCTAGCTCATTTGCTTCTTCTGCATCCCTTGTTAAAACTCTTTGAAGTTCGACATTTTTGAATAGGTCAAACTGGTCAAAAGCGTGGAAGCAGTACTACTTTAGTCTCTATTTAAGATGGCCCAATACTGGCAGTGGTATATGTTGACATAAATAGCTGTGGCTATCTAACTTTAAATTCAAACAATTCAATTTATCAACTCCCTTGTATATTCTCATGGCAATTTGCAACGTGTCCAATAAATGTAATGACATTACTGAGCTTCAAAATTTTTCTTCTCGGCTTTAATACAAGGTGCCAAATAACGTGGAAAATACACTGTTAATTTAACTCACTTTGCTAAAAGAACGTTTTCAAATTTCCATAGGGGTTTGCACAGGTTTGGGTCTTCGGACACTTTTTGCTACTACCAAAATAGGATCATCAAGTAAAGATCCTACTTTGTTATTAGGCGGACACTTTCTTGATTATTGCTAATTCTTTTTGCAATTTTTCCTACGAAAACTAAATTTGTTCCAAATGGTGCTACAAATCTTTTTTCCTGGGAGCTTTTGAAACCGACGCGTAGTCTTCAAAAGTGTTTGGCGAGGAGTGCGAGATTGCGAACGTCAAACTGTCTCTTTTAACTTTGGAAGGTTCTATAATGGCATTATCAGCAATCTACGGTTTTTAATTGCAGAAAAGTAATAACAATTATAAGATGATAATATAGCGAATGTGAAAAGGCAAATAAGATCTGATAAAACATTATCCCATCGAGATAACGATGTTAGTAACTGGTATGGTCTTCGTAATTTATTGTCATGCTGTATAGCGTGTATTTTAAAGATTCATATCTTGTAAAAATAATAAATAGTTGCGTTAAGCACAGTTATACAGATAAAATCATTGTGGTACGACCAGAATTATTTTTAACTGTCTTACCTTTCAAATTTTTTAAGAATTTGTCCTTCCACAAAAGTATGCATTCACTGCGTGCAGATGTCGCAGCAAGACACGCATCTGCATAGGCGCCAATCCGTCTAGATTATAGTACTATGCTACAGTAAAGGTTTACAAATACTGGATGTGCAACTAGCCGGTCTAGACAGTTTGGCGCTTATGCAGTCTGGTATAACGTTCAAGTACTTTTGTGAATGATATACTTGAGGTCCAAGAGATTTAAAAGCCGGAATTTGGGTTTTAAATTTAACATCACAACTAATCTTATCAAATTAACTTATTTGATTAACATTTCATTTTATCCTATCTCAAAATCTTCTAAAAATTCTGGAAATCTATTTTTGGACATACAAAATTTTCATTTAGCGTTACTAGTTAACCCGTTAGTATTTGGTTAGATTGAGCATGTTTCTGCGATGTTATAACTTAAAAAAAATGTTGCCAGGATCTTGGAAATGGGTGGGTTTCACGCAAAAGAAATATTGCTATGCAATATTTTATGATCTAGTTTTGAGATAAATATCTACTCACACCTAAATTTTAACTAGAACAAATACGACAAAGCTTTTTTCATATTTTTTCCGTAGTTCGTTCTTTTATTTTTCATATTTGATGCACTATTTTCTATTTTTCTTTTGTAGTTATGATTTTTGTTTCTACTAAACTTCCCCAGCATTTTCAGGAGAATTTATATCAATTCTGATCTAATATCTCTAATCCAGAACAAAACTCCCTCCCTAATGTTACAGGAAGGTTATGGAAGCGAAGGGAGATCTGAAGGTAGAAAAAGTGATTTCATTAGACACAAGTAGCCGGGAAGTTCTACCCGCAGACTCTTAGTAGCCAACGTGCACCCCAATTGGAAAATTTTCAGTTTCAACAAGATAGAGCTACAACCCACACAGCAAGAGCTTCACTCTAAATCTAATCCCTCAACAGAATGATGTCTCTTAGCCCGTCTCTTACTAAATGTCGCCTCGTATAACTTTGTTACTATGGAGATATCTCTCAAGGCTCAAGGCTCAAGGCTCAAAATTTACAAACTACTCTTAAAGACCTCCCAAGTCCTACAAAACGTAGTACGTCACGAAATCAAGCACATTTCTCAACACATGATGAAAAGAATAATGAAGATTGTATAGAAAATGAAAGTCACCACTTGGTCGATATCCTCTTTAAAATGTAAAAATATATTTTGTATACCCCCTACCGGGTTTTCTTTATTCAATCTTAAAAAGACAGGGAGTTTTAACTCACCCTGTATGAGCTTTTACTTAATATTTTTGTAATAATTGTAATTTTAATTTATTTACCTTCGGTTATCCAAAACGCTCTTACAATTTTATTGTTGGAAATTTCAGTTCACACTTGTGTGAAAAAATTTTAGCGAAAAAATATTTTTTTCTCTTTGAATCATATTAACTAATCACATTATTATAGTCATAATGCTCAAGAATATAGTGTTTGCATTTTATAATTTGGCCTTTATTAACTTCGTTTAGCTACTTTAAAAATTACCGATAAAAAATTGCAGTAACTGCCAAATTGGTTTAGCGAGGCGAGCGATTTGTTTGCCAATGAATTAGTGTAATGTTCATATCAAACTCTGAGAAAATATTTACTTGACTAATATAAGACTCTTCGCACCTTATACAGTTTAATAGAGGTTTTAATTAGCGACGTAGAATCTAACGTAACGCTCCAATTATTTTTGTTTATCTCTGTTGAGCATAATTGCTAGAAAATAACATGTTAACATTCAACGAACGACATTCCTCCTAGCTTGAACGCGTTACAACTTCAGTGAGAAGTATTTTTATGTGCGAGATCTAACGTAAAGAATCTTGGTAATTTACAATTATTACCGATGCACATGGTAATTATTAAACGGGATTCTTTATTGTTTTTTTCTTTTTCATTTTCATTTTGATCGATTATATTTTAAATCTATTGTTTATTTTCTGGTTTCTTGATTTTATCTACTCGTTTTAAAACTGTTATCCTTTTTAGATGATTGGAGAGACCTTTACCGCAGACAGCTTTTATGTTTTGCTTTGGTGGATGCATGTTTCTCCTTTGTTAACTGTCTCATAATTATTCTCGATTATTTACTGGGAAATAATATAGCTAGTATCTATTTCATCAAATATCCATTGTAATGTATCCAAATGTAAGTAGTGTTTAGAAAATTATTTAAATTTAAATTATGATTAAAAAAAGAATATTCAATTAAATACTTGGAAGAACAGACCCATTAAAAATTATGTTTGTAGATAAAAAATACTGCCGTAATTATCAAGATGTTTAATAATAAGCATAGTTTATTAATGCTAATTAAAGAATGACTACAATTACTATTGGTTATATATAAGTCACACTTTAGAAGATTGATTACGTGCTGGGGAACGGAAAAGGGAAGTGATATCACAACTAACAAAAGTGCTTAATAACAAAGTCCAAGTATTCTATATCCCTATCTTTAATACTTCTACCCAGAAAGTGGTCTGAACCATTATCCAGGTCGCTTCTGTGGTATCGAAGATCAAGTCGCAAGTGTGTTAATGCATCATTTGACACTCCTTTGGTCAGGAGATGAGACAACTGGTCCTTCGTCGCAGTGTATTGGACCGAGGTGACTCCTTTTGCTTCCACTTCTCTGAGGAAATGGCACTGAATATTGGTATGTTTGGTCCAGAACCAATTCTGCAGCGCATTGGTTGTCAATGCAACTGTCACAAGTGTCCATATTTTTAATTAAAACTATATCGCTTCCTTCGATGTCTAACATGCGGCCACATATCCGCTTATGTAGCGATAGAAAAACGAAACGCTGGCGCGTTAAAGTTCAGATTATGATACTGCTTACAAGCAGAAATACAAAACCACTGGTTAACCATTGCGTGTCTATACACCTTGCATAGTTTGCATTACAATAGCTTGTCAATACTTCGGATAATGAAGTGACAGATCTTCAGTTCACTTCAAATATTTCAATCTATGCCAATGCGTCAGCTCTGGGTTTTTAAAGAATTGAGGACTTCGATACTAGATATGTCCGCTAAAATGTTCATATAGCTTGTCTATATGATATATTTTTCATCTCTTCTTTCTCTTCTCCTTCACCGAGAGGGGGGGATCTTCTTTAGACATAATTCTAATTTCATCTGTTGGTGTCCACACTGAGATACAAGCATCGATTCTAAAATGGTGCAACAAATTTTCAATATAATAACTTTAAGCTATTCTTAGTTCATTCGTTAGCTTATATAACAGTTCGTCCATTTCGTACTTCCAAGTCTTGTCCAATTCTTCTGAAGTGAAAGTTTGCAGGTGATGCTCCGGTCATCAATCTGTCGTCTACATATAAACACAACAGTATGTTTTCATCATTAACCGTCCAGCGATACACACATGGATCAGCATCCGCTTGCGTAAATTTACGCGACATCAGATATACATGGAACTTTTGATTCCATTGTCTTGACGTTTGCTTCAGGCTTCTTTAATTTGCAAATACGCACGTCATTACGAAATCCTTCAGGTCTACCAGGTCCATCTGTGTCACAAGCGCAAACAGTGTTTGAACTGGGTCATATTTCACCACTGATAAAATGTTTTTTCATAATCGATGCCCAATTAATTTATCTTTAAATCTTCCAATCGATCCGTTTATCTTTGTTTTCAGTTTGAACAAACATTTGCATGACATTGATCCTTAAAAGTATAGGTTGTATAGTTGATAGTTCAAAGCTACTTAGAAAGACCTCGCGCATATATCAAGTTTCTCATTATCTCTAGCAGTATTCTGTTTTCACACTCTGTTCTGTTATGGAACGAAAGCAACACTTGCTTGATGTAGAGATGCGCGCATCATTGAGAACTTTACTCAGATTTCTATTCACATATTTGAGATCAT
Source organism: Sinelater perroti (assembly GCA_036346155.1). NCBI lineage: Eukaryota > Metazoa > Arthropoda > Insecta > Coleoptera > Elateridae > Sinelater > Sinelater perroti. Next base: position 175,515 of record JARFIY010000046.1, on the reverse strand, counting down.
CGTCAGTTCTAAGCACCCAAATCTTTTGATCTGTTTCAATTTCTAATTTAACCATATAATCTTTACCGCGAGCGATAACATCTTCATTGGTCCGCAAGAGTCTGAGTTACAAGTTTTCTTTTAGTTGCCTTGTATTCGATCGACTCAAATTTGTTCCGCGCGCGTTTCAATAGACAATTTTCACAATTAATATCATCGATTAGTTTTTTGGGCAAACCATTGACCAGGAAATTCGTTTTATTCATCAAAATATGACCTAATTACATTGTTATCGCGTACAACGTTTGCAGAACCTTCGTTTTTATTTGGATATAATATAGGTTTATGTTCTTTATCGCATGCATCTACAGTTGGCCATCGCGTTTCAGGTCAATTGTTTTGTTCATTGTGGTGGCTTGTGGTTCATTGTGGTACACAGAGGACATCCTTCATACTCAATTTTGTAACACCCGTCCGTAGTCTAGACTCTATTTGTATCGATCTTTAGCCGCATGCGTCCAATGTTCTTCTATTACCGAACCTAATTGAGTGCGTGCCTGCAGTGACCGCTGTGAAAGTTTTGCAGAAATCACATTTGTCTGTTATAAAGCGTGCTGATGTCGGTGTCGACTAACCACTGATCAAATGTTAACTTGGTAGCCATGCATGCGTCATTTTCTGATTCTCTTCCAGCTCTGTCGAATTTCTTCTTTATCTTCTTCGGTTTTCGACACTTATACTGTTTGTGTTCGATTTCACCGCAATTAAAACATTTGAATTCATCGTTGAACTTCCTGTTTTTTCTTCTTCATCTTCAGAGTTGTCAAGGCACACGACGGGCTATTCACACCAGCATCTAATCTGATTGAGCTCATGCTTGCTAAGTTTCGGCATGGTATCTTCTTCTTCTGCCTTTTCATCACACGCCATTAACAGTGTCGCAAACTCAGATAGCAAACAGCTCGTCACTTTGGTTACTACTTCCACTTCTTCTCAACTCCGGTGGAGTTCATTTGTGCGACCAGTTCTTTTACTCTGGCCATGACCTATATTGTGCTCGATGCATACTCTAGGCCATAAAACAAACCAATAAGACAGGTGGGGTCTTCAGTAGATATTATTGACAGCAACAATGCGAATGCCTTTTTACACTTCTTTTGGTCTATAATTTTGTAGGACTCTTCGACCACCTGAGCCCATATCCCAACATAAAGAAATTTCACGTTGGAAATTCTCCTGCGTAACCATTAAATCGAGGGACATTTTCGACTTCTTTCGAGTCCATTATCGCATTTCTCGATTGCTGGCGCTCTTCACTTTTTATTTGGATTTCTCGTGCGACTTCTTCAGAAACCAAGCTCTACTACAATGTAATTGTGGATCAAACGCTGGTAATTATGAAGCTTTTTGTTAATAAGCACAGTTTAACATTTACAATTAAGGAATTATTACGATTACCATTGGTAGTGGAGCAGTCAAACTGCACGTTTCTTGGAAGTTTGAATGGTGGGTGGGTGGGTGTGAGAGGGGAAGTAGGCAGTGACTTTCACATTTCACTTAGTTGGAAGTTTAGTAACCATGCAGCTTTGGACCGACTAACGAAGTTTCGCTGTTACAACATATTTAGAAAATGGTCGAAGTTACGTATGAGCAAAAAGCGGGTCCCGCCTACATTTTAATCTTCCGCTTCGTGCCCCTGTTCCAAGTAGAAAAGTCAATTCTGTTTGGGCTAACAACTTATGTACGACGGGTCAAACAATAAGAAGTAGTAGTGATTACAAGAAGCCCTCAAAAATCTGCTAGGCACCACAGCGTTGGTCTCGGACTTTCGACTCGAACAGTAAAGAGAATTTTGCATGATGACTTACACCTACACTCGCATAAAATGTAAATAGTTCATGCTTTTGTGAGCACATGTTACAGATGCTTGAAGATGACCTACAGCTCGTTGATAATCTATGGATGAGCGATGAAGCTCATTTCCATCTCGGTAGATATGTCAATAAACACAATTTTCGCTATTGGGCTGTTGCCAACCCTCAACATCATGAACGGCCTCTCCATTCGGCCAAAGTTACTGTTTGGTGTGCAATCTCTTCAAATGGAATAATTGGACCATATTTTTTCGAAGATGATGATAGCGCGCTGTGTTCAAATTCTGGAAACCTTCCTTATTCCAGAACTTTAACGATTTCCTGTGAATGAAAACACTCATTAGCAATAAGATGGAGCAACTAGTCACACAGCCAGAGTGTCAATGAATTTTCTGAGAGATCTTTTTCCGAACCGCCTCTACTGTAGGAATGGGGATGTTCAGTGGCTACCAAAATCACTAGGCCTGAGCTACACTCCTGTTGCAATGCTTTATAAGTTTTAAAAGGCTGTCATATGTTTCTTCGGACTTTAATTGTACTTTGTTGGTCTCTGTGCATTGCCTTTATTGTATTTATATAGTATTTATTGATACCAACTCTTTCTATTATTTCGAACATTCATTGCAAAGGGACAGTATCGTATTCTTTTTCGAGGTCTATGAATATTAAATGAGCTTCTAAATAATTTTTTCCCTCTTTCCATTAATTGTCTTATTGTAAATACATTATCTATACATGATATTCCTGCTCAAAATCTACTTTTGTCCTCTCTGATATTTATTTCTCTTTCTAATCACTTTCTAATTACACCTCCGTACAGCCTACCACTTGACGTTAGTACACTTATTCCTCTGCAGTTTTCACAACTTTTCTTCGATCCTTTTTTGTGGATTGACCTTAAAAATCCTAACTTTCAGCCATTTAGGTCTTCCATATCATTTAGACATTTATTAACGATATACATCATTTTTTCGTATATGTCTTCTGGTGCATGTTTTAACAATTCAATTGGTATGCCTGGGACCGCAGTTTTATCGATTTCTATTTCTTTTACTGTTTCCCTGATTTATTTTGCTGTTATCCAATCCACATGTTTTCCATTTGTTTGTATATCTGCTTTTTACGTTTCTTTGTATTATACTCTATCATCTTGTAGCATGTCTGAGTAATATTGTTGCCATTCCATTATTGATATCATACTGAAATTCTTAAATTTACCTTCTTTCCTTAAACTTTTTATCGTCTCCCATGCTTCTTTTGTTCTTGTCCCTCCTATGTACTGTTCTACTCTAGAGCCTTTTAACCCTAAGCTTCGTTCTTTGCCTTTATAACTTTCCTCTTCACTTCTCTGTTTATTTCTCTATATCTTGCTGTCGCTTCCGGATCTCGTTTTGTTAGTCAAAAATAATACACATTTTTCTTTTCTTCTATTATTTCTTCTACTCCTTCGTTCCACCAGATTTCCTTGGTCTTTTTGTTTTCGCTTTTATCGTATCCATAGTTTCACACGCTATTTCGTATAAAACTTTTTTATTTTTTCATATTTCTGTTGTGATGTACCTTCCGTTCGTTCTTATAATTTTGCGGTTATTCATAGTTTGTATAAGACATCTATGGATTCGCCATTTAGTAATTCTAGATTACATTTATGTATAATTAAATGTGTAAATTTTATTATACGATAACGTAGTAATGTTTATTTGACCAGTTCTTAAAAATCAAATGCTCGTAAATTTGTCTTAAAGAATTTACAAATCATATTGGAATAACTGTTAATATTTCTCGTAAGCAATCGAGGCACATCAGTTTTTGTGCCTACATATGCTCGTCGTGTAATGCTCATGGGTTTATCAAAGACGTGCATCTGGATGAGTCAAGATGTATACTAAGTTTATCAAAACTTATTAATAAGATTCGTCGGTGCCAACGATGTTGGCAAAATTTCATTCTGGAAATTGCAGTATAGAAGGTCAACGACGTCCTTAAAAAGCTCCAGGGGCACTTAATTAAAAATTATCTGCGACACGGAATTCAAATCGCTGCTTCGTTCGCGAGGACCTAAAAGATACCGAAATGTTCAAATAGAAAATTAACTAACAGAAATTTTATTGTTGCTTTATTTCTCAAAATGTGAAGACAATATTTATTTATCACCGTCAAGGATGTAGACTTTTACAGTTCGATATTTTTAAAATTCAAATTACAATAAAAGTCATAAATATAAACAAACGGTTACAAGGCAAACTGAATAAATTTCATTTAGAAAGCGGCTTACGTTGAGTCTTAGAAGATTCATGCGTAAAAATTCCTTACAACCGAGAATATCGCCTTGGAAATTCTAAAGAGCGATTCGTTAGTTGTTCACATTCAGTGTAGGCCAACCCTTATCTGAAATATCCTTAATGCAAATAAAGAAAATTGCGTTGTTATGTACAATTAGCAATCTCGCTAAACATCTATTCATTGCCGATTTCCTTTAATCGTGCACTAGTAATCACTGAATAAAACTGGCCCTGACATCATTACTTCGGTCAGCTGTAAAGTCCACGGTATGATTCGTTTTTTGAAAGCAGAAATGCAGAAATCATATCGTAGATATAATGATAACATTATCAATGCTGTGAATACGAAATACTGACAAAAAATCTACAATAATGCACAGAGCCTTTGTTTCTAATTGTCAAAAGAAAATTCAATTACCACAATTGACGGACATTCACAAATTGGTTCAAATTTAATGTTTCTTCTTCAGTACTACCCAAGAGCGAAAGCTTTCCAATCGAGATGTTTTTATCACAATTAATAAAAATAAGTAAAACTAACAATGGGAGCCTGTGTATTGGGTTGTCCGAAAAGTTCTATCAATTATTACGCAAAATTCAAAGCAAAATTTTTGTGTATCGATGTTTACTCAATTATGTATTCACCATTTTATTCAACAATTTTTCTTAAATTTCTCAGGTTTCTGGGTGAAAAATTTCTCAATGTTTTTTATGGTTTCCAATGAGTTGAAGTACTTGCTGTTAAGAAATTTTGCAGACTTAAATAAATGAAAATCTGAAGGTGCAATGTCTGATAACAGGTGGATGGGGCAATACATACCAGCCAATCTCCAATAATTTTTGGCCGGTAGTCAAAGAGACACTGTCCTGATGGAACACAATGCCCTTCTGATTAGCTAATTCTGGATGTTTTTCCTGAATTTATATCTATAATTCATCCAGTTCACAACAGCAGCTATTTGAATTTATCGACTGGTCGTTTTGTAGGAGCTCATAATACAGGATTCCTTTCCAATCCCACCAGATATGAAGCATGACTTTCTCCAGATAGAGACCAGCTTCGGGGGTAGTTAATAGAGGTTCAATTTACTTACTCCAAGACATTTTTCGTTAATTGCTTCAAAACGGTACGTTTTTGTTGCGTTTATACAGCGTGTCACAGATAAAATGCGACGCATTAAATGTTTTGAACGCTAGTTTTCGATATTTTTATTGTCGCGGATTATTCTTGATTAGTCTTTTGCTCATCGTCAGTGGTGGAGGGTCTGTCTACCAGAGCGTTTTGGTCTTTAAGGTCGAAATCACCAGCTTGAAACTTAGCGAACCACTTTGGAACGGCTCTTTCAGATAAAGATCTTTTTTTCCTAAATGGCTTGTGTGGCATTTTTGACTTTCCGGTAATAGAAAAACATTAAGTGTCTAAAATGCATTTTATTTTTTCTCATCCTTAAAAAAGTACATAAACGTTACAAATCAATTTAATGCAAGGAACTTTTTTTCGAAATATACTTTGAAATGTCGCCTTTACGAATATGTACACAAACCAAGCAATTTATCATTGTGACGTATCTAAACATCTTCTAATGCCATCTGATGGAAGTCGAGACAAATTTCCGGACAATTCTAGGTCAGATTTAATGAAAATATAAGAGCTTATGACTTTAGGTGACTAAGACGGTGAGGATAATCCTTTCTAAAAAGTATTTTCAACCGTCTACTAGCCATTTTCCACCAAGATAATTTTTTCCTGTTGATTCTTAGTTTACCATTTTTCTTTTTTATGGTATATTATTAACTCATTTTAAATTGTCCTACCTCTGCTACGCTGCCTGACTAGACATTTTTAGATCATCCCACTCTGTTGCTTGTGTTTTCTTCGCTGTAACTTTAATTTATTAGAACTGTTGAACTTCTTCGAATCTGTACCAACCTTATTCTGCTTTAATTAATTCTACGCTGCTAAGTCTATGCGGCACTACTGTTGGCTTTCGTGCAGTTGTTTCTTAAGGCTGCAAACTCGATATAATCTTACAATGACCAACATTTTTGTCATCAGAGCAAAATAATTTTAATTTTGTTCTTTTGTGCTTTCTATGAAGACTGAGTATGCTGTTTTTAAAATAGTTTTACATCATGTTGATCTTCAGATCAATATGGATGAATGGCTACTTTTGCATAGCCAGCGTTGCTGTTTTATCCCCCGTTCATTTGGAAAATAACACTTGAAGTAAACAAAATCACGTTATGATATATTTGCAAAATGTGGTTGAATTTGCGCCGCAGTTATTTTAAATAAGACAGCAATAGTGCTGGGCAGTGCCAAGCATCTGGGAATTCATAATTGAGGGCATAGCAATGGCCAGCTTGTCTGCAGAAACATGCAATAAAGTAGTTTCCATGCTTTTATACGATGGGATATTAGGAATTCCACGGCATGCCATACGTGCTAATATCTAAAAGGTTCAGTCTGAAAGACGAACTAGTAGTAGAAGTGACCTAATTAGGTTAGTATAATTTGCTTCCATTTTGGATTTTTATTGCGATATTTTAACATCTTAATATGATGTTATCCCTCGGCGAAGCTTGTAACCCTTTGAGGACGCGCCCCTGGTGGCGTATAGGAGAAACCCTGACCCGGTATGCCAACCCTTCTGGCCAGCATGGCGAGTTATAACCAAATACTTTTCCTAAATCGTAAAAATATGAAAAACTTCTCCAGAGTATGGTAGCAGCCAGATTAGGGCTTGAAGAAAGAATGTGAAAAGTAATCCCCGGGCACATTAGCACCAAAACTATTTAAGCTAACACTAAAAAATATAATCAAAGAGTTGGACTGGTCTCAATTGGGCATTAATGTTGACGGTAAAGATTCCACACAGTTAAGATATGCAGATGATATAGTTACAATCGGCAAGTCAGAACAAGACTACAGACTATGATGGAACAATTGCCACAGAAATCCGCTGAAGTAGGCTTAATTATGAACAAAAAGAAGATAAAAGTAACGACAAATTTAGAGCAACCATTAAACATCAGACTAAATAACGAACAAATAGAGCAAGTGAATTCATATATTATATTTCCAATATATATATCCAATATTTTACAAGTTTTAAAATACGGAACTACAACATTCAGCCTCAAGGTTATATAGAAATTACAACCAACACAAAGATCAATGGAAAGAATAATATTAGGAGTAATACTGCAAGGCAGAAAAAGAAACGAACGATTTAGGGAAAGAACAAAGGTCAAAGAAGGTAAAGAAAGATTCACAATAGAAGTGAAACTGGGAAGGGCATTTAGTAAGAATAAAAGGGAGATGGATGAATAGACTCCTAAACTGGCAGCTTAGACTAGAGAACAGAAATGTAGGTAGACAAATGAAACTTTGGGAATACAACATAAAAACTGTAACAGGAAAACGATGGAGAAGGCTAACAAAAGACTGATTGGGAAGAAGAAAAATACGATGTTACATGACGCTCAAAACGTTGCACAATTTTCGAAAAGATCGCCATTTATCTTAATACACGACAGACGATTGAGATTTGCTATAAATTAATAAACAAATAGATCGGGTTTATTCATTTTAAGAAACTAAGATGATGCCGATTCTGCTGATCTTTGTTCAATAATTCTATGACAGTCTTCTGATACGGTATTTTTTTGTTTTCTGCCAATGTAAAACTTGCCGTCATAATGCATTCTCACCCCCAGCAAAATACCATGATTAATACAGGACAATGAGGAAATTGTTTAAACAATAAAAGACTTTTTTGTAGACTTTAAATTTCCAGCATATGTTTTTTTTTATATCTGGTGGATGGTAAAATTCTTTTTTTAAACTTTTAGTAATTATACGTGAGGAAGTAATCTTTACAATAGCTTTCACTTCTAGGACATTTAGCACCTCTTGAGTGCGACTCTGTTGGTGTCTTTTTAAGATCGCGAGTTATTTTATAGTAATGATTTCGTATAAATGTGTGTAATGCTCCTTATTTTGCTTATAATATTCGTCTGTCACTATTCTACTTCATTGTAGTCTTTTGGAGTCATCAACTTCACAGCTTATTCTGATAAGATGTTCGCAGCGTGGCTACCCCAATGCGCGCCTGACAGATTATCGTCTGTCATAAGACGCAGCTTTAAAAAGGTGTAAAATGGGGTTTAGAGGGTTTTAAACATAGAAATTATTTCCTTAAAACAACTCCCGAACTTTGATAGGGATTGAATATGTCGAAATTTAAGATGTTGTTAACGAGCTACGGAGGATGAAATACGTTCTCTAAGTAAGAACAAACATTATCATCGTACAGTAATTCCTATAAATAATTGTTAAAAAAGTACCAAAAAATCTTTTTGTCTGATTTCTGGGTATTAATAATTCCTCCTGTAGAATTTAATGAAATACTCTGTCTATTTTTATTCCTTCAGTGTTCTACTAGTTTAAGTGATTGTATATGTTTCTTCCTTTGTGTTTTTGTTTTGTCATTTCATACATTCAAGTCTTGTTTTCTTGGTACATTTCCTGATTTTTTTATTAGTTTTTTTGGTCTTAATTATTGATTCACTGTGTTAATCTGAATTTTGCCTTTTTTATGTTATCCATGGTTTTACGCGTATTTATTATCCGCGGTTAGAAAACCATACCATTACGCACGTTAGTGAAAGAGAACAAATATTAAACCCACTCTAACAAAAACCTTGATATCACAAAAATCGTTGAAGCGAATTATCCCAAATTGCGATAATTGAGTACAGTTATCAAGGAACAGATTTATGCAGAAATTGGGAATTGGTCGTGATCTTCAGAATTTCACGATAGTGATAGGTACTTTAAGAAACGCGCTTGCCTAATTCAATCTAAAAGACATAATAAAATATTCGCAATTTTTGGACTAAACCAAAATTTCGGGTAGTTATTTGACTGCATTAAAATCATACACTCAGTCAAATTTAGCAGCCGGAGAAAGATATGCTACAGTTTGTATTAACGAGCGACTTCCATTTGGCGGTGGATTGGTCACGATTTGGGCGGCAATCTCTTCACAAGTATGCACAGAGTAAAAAACGACTCACAGGTACATTGCGGAGGTTCTACAAGATTATATTATGGCTTTCACTATGAGCAAGAATTGAATTTCCATGCAAGGTAATGCTAGACTTCACGTAGGCAGAGTTGTCAGAGAGCATCTTGATATATGGAAATTAGGGGATTCAGTGACCGGCCTCCGTCCAAAGATAAATCTCATTGAACATGTCTGGGATTAGCTGAGACGACGTATCCGAAGGCATACACCAGCCCCAAGAACTGCCCAGGAGCTGAAAGAGTTACTATTGCAGGAGTAACGTCGACCAAAATGTGATTCTCAACTTAATTGAAAGTCGTTAACGCAAGAGGAAGGAATGCACGTTATTAGTGATAAGTTTTTCATTGTTTTACTTTCATAATGGTCTTAATAACAAAAAGTCAACCTTCATTTAAAATGTAAATTTGTTGCGTTTTCAAATTAAATTGTAAAAACAAAAAATGTTTTCTGATTCGGTATTGAATATTAAACTTAGCCTACAAAATACGGCACAATAATTTACAAATTACAAACATAAGTGTTTAACTGTAAAATCTAAAAATATATCACAATTTCAATGTGACCTCAATTTTTTGCTCGCCGCTGTATTTATAGCCCTCAAAATAACAATGCATACTGTACGATTCCACAAAGTTACCGAGATCTCAACAGCCCAAAGAAGTGCGTAGGAAAGGAAAGATACGTTATGCTGTCACTAAATTCTCCATCAAAGAAATAAAATCATTAGAGTATATGAGAAGACAACTTTGAAGACAGTGATTTAAGATTTAGGCAATCCTCCTATAGTCAGGACTAAAAGTTTTATTAAAATGCAGACCCAACTCACAAAACAAACAAATCAGTAGTACCCTAAGATAAACTTTCCTGACCTCAAACTATAAACTTTAATCTGTACTTTGGGACATGGTCTGAAGTTTTCTTGAGAAGTTGCGGCTTTTACACTAAAATCCCTGTCTTATGTAACATTGAATGGTTATAGAGGCTTAAAGTTGTATGTAGACCAAGGAAAAACATTTTTGGCTATGACCTTAGGATTTCCTTCTAAACAACATCAAAATCACACAAAAAATAATGCATTTTGTTTAGACACGAACCGATTTAACATATGCATAAATTATGAAATTCCGCAACATGCATTTTACATTATTTATAACATTGAACTTAGTAACAGATATTTTGACCAGGAATAGAAAACCGCGACGTCATTAGTCATATGTAGTCGTTTTTAACCCTTAATAACTTTAGTTTACACAAATTCGACATTTTTGCATTTTTCAGCAAGAAATTTGATTGCATTTCGTGTACACAAGTTTCTTTTTTCTTACTTTGCATGGATAATTGTGACTATTTCAAAGACACCATCTTATATATAGTTGAAACTCTAAATAAATGAAGTAATATGAGTAATTATTACATCAGCTACTTTGCAGTCAGCTTGAAAACATTTGAGTTGCTGTACGGCAACGCTAGGCACATCTATTGCTTCCACTATAACCATTTTCAATTTAATTTCAGCGACATGGGTATTGGATTTGCAAATGGATTTACTGCCAAAGAAGCATTGTGAGTGTTATTTGGAGATACTAAAGATGAAAATGATGTCGTTATTCCAATAGAAACACCTGATGCCGAGATCCTTACCGTTGAGGAATCAACAGATGAAGTAGAAATTAACAATTTGAATAGAAATAATTATTAGCAGATATTGCGATTATGAGTTATCTTCGACGAAGAAAAACAATATATGGGAAAAAATGTTAACAAAACTTTTTGATATCAAAAATTTTCTATACTTCGTAGGCAAATATGTTGCTACCATATCGGCTGTCCCAATTATTTTGCCCAATTTATAAACTATCCTAATTGTGCAATTGCAGCAGAAGAAATAAAAACTTTTGTAGCCATGTTGATTATTAGTGTGTACAATCAATATGTTACCGGGAAGCGGTTTTATTGGGATACCGATACCTACATGATAAAATGCGGAAGTTAAAGGCTCTAATAAATAAAATAAAAACAAATTGCTACAAGAATTTTATACCGGAACATTTGATGCAAACAATTTATCCGCGAAAACCCATTAGATTTGGATATAAGGTATAGTGTTTGACTTCTGTATCCGGATATCTTGTAGATTTTAACATCCATCAAGGGAAAAGCATCACTAAAAATGAAATGTATGAAAAGCCACTGCTCCGTTACTTCCAATGATGTTCAATAATAGGTGCCGAAAAGTATTGTATTAAGAAATAATAAGAGAAGGTAGATCAACGCCATATATCACACACAAGTTAGTTAATTGAAGTTTTGTAGCAAACCATTGATCAAGTGATTATCTAATAGTAAAAAATAGAACCCTTAACCTTCGAATAAATAGTATTTATTGTACTGTTACGGTCCGACAGGCTTTCAAGGAGTCTCCCTTAGGCAAAAAAACAAACATTTTGAACAGACAATAAGCAGGTGAGAGAGAGTCAGTAAAATTTCGAAGTAAAAACGTATAACAATCTGTGAAAACTTTTCTCGCTACTTTTAGGCTGATTCGAGATTTGAGACAACTGGCAGTCTCTGGGACGCCCGACCCGCAAACCTGGCCGGCTATCTACCGCTGTGACGTCACAAAATGTTGAAAAGATTGGAGATCTTTTCAAAGATCAACCCGGTCGTCTATTCGGCGAGCAGCGCAACAAGCGGGAATCAGCTATGGAAGCGTCCAAACTATCCTGACAGTATTTGAAAATGTTCCCGTACAAGATTCTAGTCCGTCAGCCGCTAAAGCCGCACAATATCGAGAGAAGATTCCAATTTGGGCAACTGATGATTGAGAAAGTGGAAGACGGTTTGATTGATGTTTCGAAAATTTGGTTTAGCGATGAAGCTCATTTTTATTTGCAAGGCTTTGTTAACGAACAAAACATGCGCCAATGGGGTACCGACATTGCAATTTAAAGCCTCTCCATTCAGCAAAAGTGACCGACTGGTGTGCAATTTCAGAGAAGAAAATTCTCGGATCATATTTCTCTGACGGCAATGTGAACTCCCAAAATTACCACCGAATGCTCGAAGAGGAGTTTCTATGGGGAGCAAAGAGAGCCAAAATGCTCAACGGTTACGTGGTTTATGCAGAAAGGTGCGAGGTCTCATTACACTCAGGAAATTTTTCCACGCTTCTGGATAATTTTGGAATAGGTGTCCTAAGCCTAGACTTCGATTATTTTGCTGGCGGTGGAATTAATTGGCTATAATATTATCCTTGTGGGGATACTTAAAGGATCGGGGTCGACAAAGGGTTTCCAAGGACACTCGAAGATCTCAAAATAGCCATAAAAAATGATGTTCGACCATTGGAAGAGACACCCTTCAAGCAGTAAATGGGGCTTTTGAAAGTAGACTGCGTCATCTTGTTGCTACCGAAGATTCACATTTTGAAAACTTGTTAAACTAAACTTCAGACTATGCTAAATAAAACATTTTTAGAATTTTGAAAATCAGTCGGCTACGTGAGAATTTATAAACAAACTAATAAATAGGGCCAATAATCGTTTTATCAACCACATCTAAGCATGATGACATTCGTTCGGCTTTATTCGGTTCCACATAAATCAAAGTTGTGCCGCATCTGTCTACTAACGGCAAGAATTGGCCACGTAGGGATAGGTGGGGCAAACGTTATAATTACTTCATGTTAATTTGTGTTTTGACCTACAACAGGCCAGCCGTGACCTAAATCGAAAATCTATAACATTTATGCGATGTTGGCAACAAGCCGGTTCGAATGAAGTATTGATCTTTGAAATCGGTTCATAACTCTAGGAGGAGTTGCAATGTTAGTTACATTTTTGCAGTTTTATAGAGTAAATACTTTCCGGTACCTATTATTGATCACCCTGAAGATTCTTTACCCGAGGAAAAGCACCTGTTACCATGCTATCTTCATTTCGTCAATTTATTCAACAGCGTACATTTGTTGCGCTTCGTGAGAGAGCAGGGATACTATGCTAAAGGAAGCATACGAGAAAACAGAATTTACTATCTTTCAAAAAGACTTTAGTACGTCTGGAAGAGGGTCATATGAAGCTATAACTTGTAAAGATTTTCCACCGTAAAAAGATACCACAGAAAAGATTAAAGAAATATTCAAGTGCCAAGGCCATAGATAGGGACTGGGAGGCTACGTTTTTCAAGAAGTTCCTCATCTGGTAGAATTTTGGATGAAGTAAGATAAGATGATATTAATCCACTTCTATAATTAGAACAATGTGGAAGAAATGTAAAATAGAATACCATAACAGAACATAACATTTCCTTTGGATGTACGTCATATCTTTTTTATAATAAATTGTAATTATTATTTATGTTATTTAATTTCCTACCATGGATTAACAAAAGTAAATGCAAAGCAGTTGAAACGCTTAAAATTGCTATATGGAAGAACACCTGAAATTTGAGGGATGAAAAATAGTTTTTGTTGACATAAACTTTATTAATCTTTATAATATGCTTGCATTGCAATTGCATGAAATATGAATAAAAAATTAGAAAAAACCAGGTTAATGAGGGTTAAAATACATTTTTTGGTTACATATTGCTTGTTACAAATATTGCCAACATATTTGAGCAATCGGGCATAAAACATGACGAATTCCAATTTTCGCGGAAAATTTGTTTGTATGACTGATGACGTCACGCCCAAATTACACGCCAAGTCTTCAATTTTATTTTTGCGTGGTAATTTTTCTTTGAAACACAAACACCTTGTGGAAATAAATTATGCACTTTGTTACTTATTACATTACATTGCTACATCCCCTAAATTGTCATGAATGCGTATATAGAACACATGCGTCAGATATGCCCATCAATAAATTGCGTTTTGCAATAACAACTCTAAAACAGCCGTCTCATCAGCAAATATGTGGTAAATAAGCTAAATTTTGATTTAGTGAACGACCCACTTGCGATTAAGTCAATTCTAAATTGAAGTTTTTCCGGATATTCGTTGTGAGTTAACCCGGCGCGCTATCAGTAGCGATATGATTCCAGAAGAAGCCCGAAAATGCCGCAAATCGGCCGCATTTTCGAAAAATGCGGATATAAATACGGACCTATTTTTAGGTTATGTCAGCGAGTCGGGCGGCCGTCGGCGCTAGCCGCGACGGGCGCCCTTAGGGTGAACATACCACGCAGCGTCCGGGCCCTTGCAGCTCTTGCGGGAGGAGAACAGTTTGTTAAATAAGGCCATAACACTCACAACATTGCCCGACACTTGCAGCGCCAGCGCTCCGACGTTGCCAGGAAATCTCACTGTAAATATAAAATCACGTGCGCCGAGTCATATGATGCACAGGTCAGTCGTTTCGTCGCCGCCAGCGGCTCGCAAACTGTTGGCGCGCGGGGCCGCAGGCGCCGCGAGCTCATTTCCGGTTGGACTCTGCAACTTTCGCTTTCGGCCTCTTTAAGCGCACCTATGGTTTAGTGCGGTTAAAAAGTTCCTGGAAAGTCGCGGCGCGAGGGTTGCTCCAGTTTTCCACTGTTAGGGTCGACTGGAGGAAGATAATCGGGAGATCGGCGCAAAAATAGATGTTTTCTTGTAAAAATTGCTCGTCGCCGCTGCGGCAGGCCAGAGGGATTCCCAGAAGATAAAGATGAGCCAGATTATCTGTGAATTTCCAAGGAAACGTTAATTCTACAAATAGCAAATGCAATTCGAAGAAATTCGCTTTGTTGAGTTAGGAAATATTTCATGGGTCTTTAAAACTTCTGAAGAGGCACGTGAATGTTGACTAATAAAACACGGGATCGATACTCGAGGTCATGGAGATCATAATGATAAAATTCAGGTCAAATCGAAATAAACCTAATTTACAGGGTGTTTCAATATAATTGCCTGACGTATTCCTTACTGTTTGTGGCATCTCCATATTAGTAAGACAATTGACAAACAATGTACCTAAACAGAAATGGATGTGGTACACAATGTTTGTTATCAATCAGGTAATAAATTCCACCCCTAGAAGCTCGATTACAACCTTTGCACTCCTTGTTACAACCCTTTGAAGTATGACGTTTTTGAATGTCTTTAGCAAGCGTGTGCATTATTTTATAGGAATAATTTCGGGATGAGCTTGCCCTACTTACTCTGATATTCTATGCGCCCCGCTTACAAAGCGATTAAAAGCCTTCTAATCTTCTTTTTACATCCTTTGGAGTTGCATCATCATAATCAGCAATCAGCCTTTTGAGTGCGCTGTTGGGGTCTTTCCCATTTTTACCCATTCTTCTCTACTTTGGGCTGTCTGATTACAATTGCCGACCATTCTTCTGATATCATCAGCCCATTGTGTGGGCGATCTTCCTCTGCTCCTTTTGTTGGTTCTCCGCCTCCACTCATGCAGCCTCTTCGTCCAACTCGTCGAGGACTACCAACACGCCGGGCGTCCGTCTACCTCGCGAACGGACGACAATGTGCTGAAGGTTAAGCAACTTTTGAACTCTGACCGACGGTTGGGCATTAAATTAATTAGTGATGAGCTGAATCTTTCGTACGGGACAGTCCAACGCATCATCACAGAGGATTTGAGATGAGAAAAGTGTGCGTGAAAATGGTGCCGAAAGTGTTGAGTGACGAGCAAAAAGAACTGCGTGTTGAGATTTCCCAAGAAATACTGTTCGGAAGAAGATGAATATTTTCTCGATAATGTCATCACCGGAGATGAAACCTGGGTCTTCCAATACAACCCGGAAACAAAACGTCAGAGCAAAGAGTGGCACACCGCACAATCACCCCGTAAATAGAAGGCCAGAATGTCGAAATCGAAAGTGAAATCGATGTTGATTGCATTTTTTGACCGTCGTGGCATTGTTCATAAGGAGTTTGTACCTCTTGGACAGACTGTAAATGCAAGATTTTACGTGGAAGTGGTCACACGGCTGCGAAATCGGATCACACGCGTGCGACCAGACCTGGTGGGGAAGTGGAAGCTCCACCATGACAACGTGCAGTGCCACGGTGCGTGAATTGTGAGGGATCTCCTGGCCAAATTCGACGTTTCCACGACGACGTTGCCTCACCCCCCTATAGCCCTGATGTGGCACCGCCGGACTTATTCCTGTTCCCCCGGATCAAGAGGCAGCTCAATGGGCATCATTTCGACTCGGTGGAAGCAGTCCAAGCGGCAACGACGAGGGCGCTGAACAGCATCCCGGAGGACGACTTCCAGAAGGCCTTCGCAAACTGGAAGGCTAGCTACCAGAAGTATGTGGATGCCCAAGGGGTCTATTTTGAAGAGTATTAAGTCGATGTACCAAAATGTTCAATACATTTTTTTTTAAAAAATCAGTCCTACTACTTTTGGATACCACCCTGTATATATATATATATATTATATATATATATATATATATATATATTATATATATATATATATATATATATATATATATATATATATATATATATATATATATATATATATATATATATATATATATATGTATATATATGTATGTGTATATATATATATATATATATATATTTATGTTCCAAGCATTTTATTAATGTCTCGCTGAAATTTTTCAGCATCTGGTGGGCTCATCCATGGTCTATTATTGATCTTTTTGTTTATCATTTTATATCGTTATTTGCTGATATTAATTAATATTTTCGCTTTCACCATCCTGTGGTCTCATCCAATACCGAACCTATTTACTACCGACACGTCTTTGATTATGTGTTTCTTGTCAGTTAGTATAAAATCAATCTCGTTTTTTGTGCGGCCGCCTGGACTTGCCCATGTCTATCTTCTATTTTTTATAGAAGAAGCTGTTCATCTAAAACATATTATTCTGAAATAAGAAGCCTAACATTGTCGCTCCGTAATCATTTCTGCCTTCCAGACCGTAGCCTCCCAGTGAGGTTTCCGTAGCATCGGAGTTAATACCTTTTTGGCATTAAAATCTATGCACAGAATAGTGTAATGCGTTTTCTTTTCTGCGATAGCCCCTGCTACTTCGCCATAGAACGTATCCACTTGCTCGTTAGTATGGTTTTGGCCGGTTTGTAAAGCTGTATAATTTTAATGGAGTATCTCTTCATAGCCTTTAGACGATTTATATTACCGTAGTTAAGATTTTCTTTACATATTTATATATTATAATTCCTTCTATGGAACTATTCATTTCCGCCCGCATAATAGAAGCAATTACTAGTTTTTAAATTTATTAGTTGTTCTCATGGTCTTTTCACCTCAGTGAGGCCAATCACATCCTATTTCACATTTTGTAATTCGTTTTCAAGTTTCGTTAGGCGTTCTTATCCTAGTAATAATCTTGTGTTGTAGGTTGCGATACGGCATTTGACAAAATTAAGAGGGTCTCATCGAATGTTTGCCTTCCTCAGATTTTTTGAAGCAGCCTTTCTTGAAGGGGGGATTTGTGTTTACCCATCTGGGGACCAGATCTTTTTGTTTTAAAACTCGCCATATTGAGGAGGGGTGGTGGCCATGATCTTCCACGCTGGCCAAGCGGGTTGGAAGATACGCTAGGTTATAGGTAATTAAAGTGGAGTAGGATAGATCAGGGTTAAGAAGGACATGGTTTGTTTCAGTGATAGAAGGTGAGAGAAAAAGCCAAAGCCCACCGCTACCCTTTGGAGTTGCATACTTTGAATAAAAATTTGTTGTGGTGAAACTGGAAATAAAGGATAAGTAGGGTGTTAATCGACGCCAGTTTCAATGCTGAGTTCGAAAACATAGGTCCTAACTTGTGGAAAGGGCCCGTCCAAAGGTGATAGTTTGAAATATGCTTTGATACAGTATTACTAATTCTAACGTTTTTTCCCTGTGTTTTGGATCTGAGGAATGATGATTCCACACTTCACTACCGACCAACATATTTGCTTCAATTGTCAATAGTATTGTGAACCCACAATGTGCTCTACTCATTAAACCTCACTTCCCGTTAACTTAAAACGCTGCCCTGGAACTGCTAACTGATATTACTTTAGGACTGTTTTCTTTTATTATTTATATTTCTTCTGTTGCTTTTTTTTAATATCTATCTAGTCATATTCTCTATGGTATTCCAATGTTCTCCTGTTTTTAGTATTATATGTATTATGTTGTTCTTGTTTAACGTTGTTTCTAATTTTGGTATCTTGTCTAATTTCGTTACATTTAGGGCTTCCAAAGAATGTATGTTCTGGGTCATCTTTATTTTTTTTTTTTACAATAAATACACGCGTTTTCAGTTTTTTGCTATTTTCTGATAAGTTCTAAAATTCTAATATCTGCTTAGAATTTTCTATTATACCAATTACTTCACTTTGCTATTAGTAATTTGTCTATTTTCCTAATATTTCTTTTCGCTTTTTATTTTTTGTAATTTTTGATTTTTTTTTGTATTCATAGGTAGGTCTATTGGAAGTATGTTCACGGTTACAAAAACTGCTTCATTTGATTCAGTTTTACATATATAGCTATTTTTTTTTTATTTCCTTAAGAGAATATTTTTAATATTTAGTTTCAAATCCCTTTTCCCATATTATACTTTGATTTAGTACTGTGCGAATGTGTTGTATATTTGGCTTTTAAATTGTTTAGCTTCTTTGGTTTTTGACATTAATTTCATTAAGGCTGTCATGTTTTTCTCACTTTATATTCAATGTACTGGGTCAGATACTAAGCGCAATGTTTAAAAAATTAATTATAAAAAAAACTATTAAACAGTTTCAAAGGTCATTATAGCTTTATGCTGAACATGGTCTGTGATACCTTGGATTTTACATGCGATCCGATTTTTGAGTGTGTCGATGTTATTGATGGAGAAATCCTGTCTTCAAATACAGCGGAAATTAATTTGAAATTGTTTGCACTGCAATAAGGGGTACAATCATTCTCTGGGAAGATTTCTTTAAACATTTTTACGATAAATAGTTTCATTTACTTATATTAAGAGAAAGAATGGCTTGATGATGTTTTTGTAGGTGATTGAGCACCACACACTAACTTTTCTTGGGTGAAATCTAACTTTAGCCAGATGAGGATTTTCTTCATTCCAATAACGATACTTCTGCTTATAGACGTATCTATCCAATTGGAAATAACACTCATCACTGAAATGAATTCATTTCAAATCGATTGCTTCCTCTTGGAATCTCCATTAGCAAAAGTCAATCTTTGATTGAAATTGACCTGTGTGATTGGGTGTTGCAGTTGGATTTTCTTTCAAGATCTTCCTGACTGACCAATCGTTCATTTATTTTTAGACGAGCTGTTCCTGTTTTGGAGGAAGTAGTGAGCTGATTTTCATAGAGTTTGTTGAGTCAGGCAATTATTTGATTTGGGTGAAGTCGTTTGGTTTTAATTTTAATACTTTTCGGAAATATATGGAATACTAAAGAATTTTGAATTTAATGTACTTAATTTTAAAAGTAAATATTCTGGAGGTAGATGAAAAACAAAGTACAATTAAATTTCATTTAAGTGTAAAAGGAAAAGAATGTTATTTATTTTGTTGTGACTGTGTGTGCAAAATAATTTGATAAGCGGGAGAAATGTGTCTGTGTTTATACCATGTTTACTGCGAGACCGAATCCCACGAGAAAGAGAGGTGAGATTTTTGGCCGAAAAGTAGCGATATCCCAGCGTAAAGTCGTGAGAAGGGAATCTAGTTCAACCAACCGTCAAAAGCAGACTTTTTACTTTTGATCGTCTATTATCGCCAGATGACATGGGTGCTACCGCTTTGTACGCTCCGCCGTTAAGCATCGCTCGCGTCCTTCTGGATGCACAGGGTAAGCTTCCGCCACTAACCTGCTGGTGCTTTCCGACTCTGATTTCGACTACAGTACCGACTTGTTTTAAGCGCTCCAATGTTTTTAACGAACAATTTGAAGACATTTAATGAATATAAATTTGTAATCACCAATTTAATGCCCTTTGCCTTTTTAATTACACACGAAACTTATAAAATTGGAAACTTAAATAAATTTTCTCAATTGCTGAATTAAATTCTTTTTGCTTAAAGTTTAGTTTTTAATTAATTGAATTCAATTGCTTGATCTTGAACCCCTTTTCTCCTACAATAATATACAGGTGTTCTGTGACAACTCTTTTGGCTAAGATCTTCCGGCGAAGCTGGAGAGAAAGGATGTATCGGCAACTATATTACGGGCGCCTTGTCCTCAATAGCGCTTTTAATCATCAGCCACTGCCTCAATATTTCTTCAAATGTTCTGATCAAATTGATTATTTTGTATTTTATTTT
Organism: Sinelater perroti; assembly: GCA_036346155.1. NCBI lineage: Eukaryota > Metazoa > Arthropoda > Insecta > Coleoptera > Elateridae > Sinelater > Sinelater perroti. The sequence goes on along the minus strand of JARFIY010000046.1, from coordinate 155,022 downwards.
AAAAAAATCGTGTATTGTTGTCCCATTCAAAGTGCTCTTCTTATCAAATTTGGTTTTATGGTGTAGGATATCTTAAAGGACGCCATTTTGATTTCTGGAAAAGGAAATATCCCACACTAGTTAATCAAAGCATATAAATTTAATAACATTTTACAGATGGCACCAAAATTAAATTTCCCGTTTATTTTCTCCTATCCTGTATATTATAGCTCCTTAACTTTGTAATTTTGACCGAAGATTATTCCTAAATATTTTAGTTGATGTTTTGATTTTATTAGGTGCGTGTTCTAATTTTAATTTTAGATTTTTTAGTTTGCGCATATATGTAATATGATAGTGTTATCAGCATAACATAGTATTTTTATATTTTCTGGTAGTTTTAATGTATAAACGTTCTTGTAGTATATGTTCCATAATGCCGGTCCTAATACAGAACCTTGTGAAACTCCATATGTAATTTTATATTTTTTCCCTGATTTTTAGTTATAGACTTATCATGTAAATTAACTTTCTACAGCGGAGCTTATAGTAGAAAGTTAATGAGATTATCATCCTGTCTGTGTATCTGGAGATCAGATAACTTCCGTTCTATCCAACGGATTCACTTCAAACTTGGTATACACACATCTTAGGTCAGTACCTTTCATCGGATTGATATTAAGCCAAATCGGTTAACGCCAACCGGAAGTGACCGTTACGATTTCCAAAATTCATGTCTTTTTGTGTGTCTGGAGACACTATAACTTCCGTTCTATGCAACGGATGCACTTCAAACTTGGCATACACACATCTTAGGTCAGTACCTTTCATGGGATTGATTTTCACCCAAATCGGTTAACGGCAACCGGAAGTGACCGTTATGATTTCGCATCGCTGTAGAAAGTTTTCTTTACGGTATTACACCGTTTATGTTATATTTATTAAATGACTTCTGACACTTAATTTTATTAATTATTCTATTATGATCCATATGGCACTGTTAAAAGCGTTTTGTGTTTTAATAAGGGGATGCCCACAAAAAGGTGTTTTTTGTGTCATAGGCTGACAATTTTTCACCCGCCTTGCCTTAAATTTTTGCAAGGTGGGAACGTATAAATTTTCAATTGGGTCGGCTTTTTCGCTGAATCAGGAATGTGGAACAATTTGACTTACAACCGAAGTTTTGCTCGATGGAAACAAACCAAATGGCCGTGGCAGAAGCGTTTTTTTTGCGTTCGGCAATGCAGCGGCCCTATAACCGTGGCCACCCGGCCATTCGGAAAGGAGCGAGGGCGGCCCCGGTGTGCGTGCACGCACCACAGACTTCCTCGAGTAAATTAAGCGCTCAGAGCGCGCTACGCCAAATTTTATATCAGCCGTCTTTGTTTACTTTTCGTTCAAATGTATAAATAGATGGTATATAATATTCAAGAATTTCTGTTTTTGTGCTTTTGTTTGTATTTCTATTGTTTTATTTTTTTACATAAAGGGTGTCCCAAAATCAACGTAGGATTTAATTTAGAAGAAAGTTTATTTATTTATTAATTGACAAAGTTAAACAATGCTATTAAATGTGGAAAAGCATATTCGACTCTTAAATTCTTCCGACAAAAGTCTCGATCACTTTTTCGCAAATCTGTGGCTCAATTTCATCGATAACTGTTGGAGTTTTTGGTCTTTACGATTCACCAGAGGAAGAAATCGCACGATGTGAGTTCGCAAGACCTTGGTGAGCAGTGCACTTCGTTGTTTTAGGAGATAAGTCGCCCTAGTTTCAAATAATCATCTGGTTTTAGTTCCTGGAATAGCAGAATCTTGAATGAGTGTAGAAACGATCTTTTGTGTGCAAGGTCGTTTTGAAATTTTCAGTTATAGTTATAGTTCCTCTATTAAACATAAATTAGCAATTTTCCACATATCCAGAATTTTTTCTTTTTCTGTATTACTATTTTTGATATTTAGCATTATTTTATCATTTCCTGCAAAATTGGCTATTCAAAATAACAAAGATAGCTAACTTCTGCAGACAGTTGCCCAGAGGCAAACTGTGACTTGTAGGAGGAATATTAATAGGACACTAAAATGAAAAAGCATATGTATGTAGTAGCATGAGCGCTACCCCTCTGACGCACATCCTCAAGTTCATTCAAAGGTTGACTTCACTGATGGGCGTATGGGAGAGGCGGCGGAGAAGGTAGTACAATGAGCCCAATTGAGGTCTAAGTGCGCGTGACTTTGTTACCTTCCACTTTATATCCATAATCCAGAATCCATTATTTCCTGTATAAACTATATCGTCCTTTTTTTGTTTCACATTTGTTAATATTGTATGTAATTCTTTTTATTTTTTTTTATAGGGAAAAGCTTGTTTATTATATTTTCTGTATGATTTTTCGGTTAGTGTAATTTTTTATTTTTACTAAATAGTTTTTCGGTAACAACTTTGTATCTTTTTTTTCATATTTTCTAGTAGGTTTTTCCACATTTTTCTATTAGTCAGAATTTTTTATACAATTTAACTAGTAAAACACTACACCGAATAGAAGCTGCATACGTAACTGTATATAGTACTATTCCAATCAATATGACCCTTTTATCTCGAGATTAGGCCGCTACTTGTTCCATGGCCTTTGCAGCCATCACATGTTTGTTAAAAATTAACTTATCATCCAAGCACACTATCAAATATTTTAGATATTTAATAGGTTTAACGTTTTCAAGTAGTGAACTAAATAGTAACATCAATGGTAATTATTGTTTCTCATATTTTTCTACGGTTTGTTGCTTTATTCAAAGTTCATTTTACCGTATTAATTGTTGAACTACTTTTTTTGAATCAGAGAGGCCTTTTGTTCTTTTAACTTCCTAATATTTTGATTTTATTATACATTTGTAGAATTTGTCTCTTGAATCTAGGAGGATAATTGTTCTATACTAAGGTGCCACTGACTTTTCGCTGTTTCCTTCTAGTATCAAAATTATCTTTGCTTTCTTCCAGTGTTTTAAAAAACTTTGGACGCTTAATAGCCCATTAAATAATCGTAACAGCTCCATGGAAATTATTTTAGTAGTCAATAGTATCGCATTGGATGTGATACCATCATGTTTTGGTGTCTTATATGGTCTTGGCTTCGTCTTTGCCCCTTGAAGTTCTTTATATAAAAATTGCCGACCAGAAACCACCCTTTAGGGGCGATTGTGAGAGTCTACGATTCTTAGAAAAAGATTAGTTGCTATTTTGATTCTTTCTAAAGAGTCCAAATTGTAGAACTTTGACTGCTTTAATTCTTACACCTTTACCTCCAAATATCGTTTTCTAAATTATTGCATAGTGATTTCAGTGGTGCTTTTTAAAATCATTTATGAACTTCTGCATTATCTTTTTATTTATTCTATATTTCTTTAATCACCAGCGTGGTCCCATGGTTGAAAAGCGTGCTGTAGTACGGACAGACCCGGGTTCCATGGCCGGAGTAATAATGGCGGTCGTCTAAGGTACTGTCCTTTCCTTACAGTTAGAATTAATATCTTTCACTTGCAAAACGCGTTCCAAGGTAGTTGTTTTAATTTTCATTGGACCTCTTAGTACAACAGAAGTTCGATCACTCTTACTTTTAGTTATAAGAACAATGTGTTCGTGGAAGCTTAGGAATTCTTCTAGTACCATCTCTCATTCTGTTATAAAATTAGTAATTTTTGTAGTAGGTATTCCTTTAATAAAAGTAAATGTGTTTCTAGAACTGTGTGCTACAATAATTTCAGGACTCTGCTATTCTGCTAAATAGCTGTCTCTACTGTCTGAAAATCTAGATACTCATAAAGGAGATTTAGTATTTCTATCTTTCAGAATTATGGTTTCCATCTTTCACTACGCACATTGCATATTGCATAATTTCATCCACATAAATTTTGAAATTTTCTAAACACAATTGGCGAAATATGACAATTGTATAAAACCTATCTTTTAAAATATAGTTTTGTAAAGTCCATTATCTTTTTGTTTTTTTTTTGTTAATAGAACATACAGCAGCCTCTAAATTAATATCACAGATAAGTTTCGCACTATTTTTTACAAGGCTAATAGGTTTCTGCAACAAGAGGAGATAGCAGTTCTTCACCCATATTTAACTCTTGTTACCAGGTCGGGCTCGGGCGGTGATAAATCGGGCGTCGGGACGCTACGACCGGCAACGCGTGGAGCACGGAAGGCTAAAAAACGAAGCGTCGGCTCCAACTTACGAATTAGAATTATATTTACAATATTACAAACTTAACCTACCTTACGCTAACAACCTACGACTTAATGTACGCGCTGCAATGAGCGGCGGGCTAGCGTAGCGAAGCCGGGCCGCGAGCTAGGTGCAGCAGCTGGGCCGGTGGGGGAACCAGGCAGCGTGCAGCAGGGCCGAGCAGCGGGGCCGATGGCGGAGCCGGACAACGAGCAGCCGGCCCGGAAAGCGAGCAGCAGGTCCGGAAAGCGAGCAGCAGGTCCGGAAAGCGAGCAGCAGGTCCGGAGAGCGAGCAGCAAAAGAAGCCAAAAGGGACTCACCTAATGACACTTGATGGTTTCTTCTTAAGGGGCTGACGACTGAGCGCGAATTCTTTGGTGGCTCAGGTTTTAAGGGCTCAGCCGTGCCCCACTCTGCTGGTGGGGTGCAGAGTTCAGGGTGGAAGCACGCTGAGCCCGCTGGGGAATGCGAAGTTTGTCCAGAATTGGTGGACGCCGGGAGCGCCTTTGCGCTGATTGAAAAATGTGCCGGCGCCCTTACCCTAGTTGGTAAATGCCGTGGCGGCTATGGTCGGTGGAGTTCGGGGCGACTCGGAACCGCTTGGCACGACGCGGCGCGGTAGGTCAGGAATCCCGGTGTTGCACACGGCGCCACAAAGTCGGCCTCAGGTAACATTCCTCTGGGATTATAAATTCCAAAGAATGTCCTTTGTGTTGCGCACGGGCCGAAAAATTCCGAGCCAGGTAACATCAGCCCCGGCAAAATCGGGGCCAGGTAACACTCTAGTATTCTACTACATGTAGGTATTTCGAGAGCACCTTGGTGTCCCCGCTTTTATAGTTCTAGGAAGACGCATTTTTCATTAAATTGTTTCTGACTTTCTCTTGCCTTGGATAACCCATTTTGAGTGTTTTGTCATAGTCTTTTTCAAAACCCAATCTAACCTGACCAAACTTAACCTAACTTCTACACGGAACATTTCCGCAAGTTTGATTTTTTAGGGTCAGCATCGAAAATCGCGTTTATTGACACCCCATCCTGCCTGCCTCTTATTTTCGGTTATATCAAACCAAGTTTTAGTGGTATTTTGCGGCGTACTTTAAGAGACGGCAATCCACTATTGAAAACTGCAGATATATTTTAGAAGTTATGTCTGAACGTTAACAGGAGTTTTATTCAGAGGATCGTGAAGTTCAAGATATAGTGAAACGGAACAAGAACACCAAATTGATTAAGCGCGTTACAGGACGACCGGAGTGAAATCCAAAATTTAATAAAATAAAAAATCCATGGTCTGATGTAAGAAACGGGAGTAGGCCAGAGTACAAAAATATAAAAAGTTTATTCCCCGGCATGCAAAATCAATTTTTCCCCCCAAAAAAATATTTGATATATTTTTTTTTTTAAATAGCACTTTTGTGCCTGCAATTAAAACTAGTCTATGAGACCAACCATTAATTTTGTTCTGATAAATCTTAAACTAGGTACTTATCTACTAGAGTCCATCCAATGATGTCTTCTAATCTTTTTCTGATTTATACACTTTACTTCACTCGCGCACTGTGCTCTGCTTTTACACAACAACAACACTACACAAGATCAGCGGGTTTTTTCCTCCTTAGTCTTCGGACATGATGTTGGTTGTCCAGTAGTTGTAATGCTTCTGGATTTACATGAAGATGGAGCCTATCTTCATGCTTTCCAGCAAACCTTTTTATCTCTTTCTTCACAGTTGGGATCTGAAGGTCTCTGTGGATGTCTGAGTTGCGTACATACCACGGGGCGTCCACTATGTTACGCAGCACTTTGTTTTGGAATATATTTGATATATGAGAATCAGAAATGATGTTTTTTTCAAACCCCAACGTCAGTATACAATGTTTATTAGTATAAATAAGATTCTCAAGTCTACTGTTGCTTATAGTTTTGTTATTGAGTGATGGTTTAAATGGCTTCATGTCGAATGCATAAAATTATCTCATGGACTGGCTAAGAGGATTAAACAGCTGAAGTCAATCACTTATAAAATTAACAAATACGTCCTGAAACCGGCTTCATGCAAACTTGCACATTACCATGTCAGAACCATATAAAACGTCCTTTTTGACCCGAAGACTTAAAACATAAACGCGGTGGCTGAGTAAAGGGAGTGCGTGACGTCACGACGCACCGCCGTTGCGGCGCGTGCAAAATTGATTGTGCGACTTAAAAAGCAGTTACAATCTTTGTTTTTTTTTATATTGCATATTTTTTTGCTCTTTCTAATGGAGTGATTAGAATTATGAAAAAATAATTGCTACTTTGAGTAAATTCCAATTTTGTTTTTTTTTTGGTCTTTTTTCGTAGTTTCCCATGTTTTCGGTACCTCGATAAACTAAAGTAGTACTTTTAATTATGTGCTAGGCTTTTGCAACATAATATTTCTTATTAATTTCAAATAGTTTAAAAAATGTTAAAAGCCTAGCACGTAATTAATAGTAATAATGAGCAATTATCTACAGATTGCTTTTTTAATGGTGCCGATAGGCCCACCCAGACGGAAACTATGCGCGATAAAAGTTTTCGACTTTACAATTTTGCAATAGGCCACCATTTTGAATCTGAGAGTCGGGTTTAAAAATTTATTTTAAGCATTTTAAGCCTTTTTATATAAACTTGAATATTTTTGCCTATTATTTGTTTAAATGCTCATTTTGCAACTTAAAATAATTTTTGTGAATTTCGGCAATAGCCTATCCTTGTAGCAAATTATCTGAGCTATAAATTCGATCAGTATACCTCGAGTCGATTCGAGGCTCCTGTAACGAAGTATTCCAAGAAAACCGAAAAAAAGCATGTTCGATTTCGGTTTTTTGCAATAAACAATATGTACCGGGCCAGCTCCATGGTCCACAATTTAGGGTCGTATTGTGTGGATTTTTTGCCAATTTTTAACCCTATTATTTTCTCGTTGTAAGAGTTTTCTAATTCAAATCCTAATTCGCCCCGACTATTGTAGTGCTCCAGAGTATGACTGATTGGTTCTTATACCCTGCTGTATATTCCCTCTAAGATGTGGGGCGGTTTAGAGTTTGATGGTTTATTTTTGTAGGCTTGCCTCTTGGCTTTTGCAAGTCACTGTAGACTGCGCACTCTTTATATATGATGACTGCCTTCACAGAGTGTGCATTTAGCTGGCGCATCTCTAGATTTCTGGCATAATGTAGAATTATGGTTTTATCCGCATTTGACACATTTGTAGGGTTTTATACAGTACGATTTTGAATGGTCGTACATTTGGCATCTTGTATATTGTACGATGCTTTTCTTTTTATGTGGCGGGTCTACTTGGATTCGCATGTTATTTAGAAATTTAAGATCGTACATATCTTTGTTATTTGGTTGTGGTTCGAGGTCAACGTAGAATAACATTAAAGGTAATTTGCTGACTCGGTGTGTTATGTTTATAATATGTCGGACTTTATGAACTTTTGTTTTCAGTTTTTCTTTGATTTCTTATATAGGAATCGAGTAATGAAGATTACGAATTACAATTCTGTAAGCTCTATCATTTTTTATTTGGTAGGTATGATGAACGATTTTTTCATCATTTAAGTGTGTTATGTTTATTGTGTGTATCTGGAGTGTTAGCATTAAGTTTAATAGTATCGTTAGCTGGAGCTATACTTTGATAAGTTTTTCTGGTGTGACTTTGGGTAGGCTTTCAGTCATTTTTTTTTAAATCTACCACTCCATAGACGAATATTGGTGGGGATTTTGATATTTCCGGAGATTTTTCATTTTTGTTCATAGGTGTTTCAACAGTTTTGTTTGTTAGAGAGTTAAACCTGTTTGATGTTATAACATTAGATGGTCTAGCTGCATTGACTATTTTTTGAATATTATTTCGTTTTCTTTTTTTTATAACTTGCTATTCATGTTTATTCACAGAGGTCTCATCATCGTTTCTATCTTTCATTGCTAATTCGTTATTACTAGAAGTTTCATCTGCGGGGACTTCACTTATTGCATTTTGTTGCTGATTAGTCGGCTGGTGATAATAATAGTGTTGCGGATTATTGATTTGTTAGGTGTTGAAAGGGTATTGACTGTTTGATAGCTGATAGTTTATTTGCATTTGTGGGAAGGATAGCAGTGGAGCTGGAATTTTTGTTGATAAAGGGGGGACTGGGCGGTCGCTGATTGCTGCGTTTGGCCGCACTGATTAGCATGAAGCGGATTAAAGCCGTAAGGATGGCTCATTTTGTTTGATAAGGGCTCGTATGTTAATATTCGAAGTGTTTATTATTGCTTTTTGATCACTTACTTGACAATTACAATCACTTGGCCTTACGGCTACACTTGCCGTATATGTTGCATTCTTTTAATCTCGGCGAAAATGGGACGTCCTTACTCGTTGCAACTTAAGAGGCAACTCAAGCAGTATTAAATAAAAAAAAGTTTATTGAAATTTTTTTACTTAAAATATTTCAAAGAACCTATTCACAAAGTCTTGGAACATCCTCGTGGGACACTTTATATAAATATGATAGTATGTAAGGCCCCTTATAATATCCCCGTGCCTTATATTTATTATTTGTATGTTTTTCTTATTGTTTTATGTTTGTCCATATTGTTTAGAAACTAAAATTATTTATTAATAATTTGGTAAGTCTATTACTCATTTTTTAGTTTTATTTTTCTAATAGTAAGGCCCCCTTTTATGATAGACACCCTTCCAAATAAGAGAACTAGCTAATGGCTTTTGTTACTGATGCCATATGTAAAAAAATAATAAATTGGTATTATTTATTTATGAGTACACATAGCTTGATCAGATTTTATAAACAGTCTTCACACATACGGTTGCTTCTTTAATCTTATTTTTATTTATCGGTATATTTATTTTTTGTCCACTAATATGAAAAAGAGGTCACTGACTTTTCTGAACCCCCTAGATCAAAATTTAAAGTGTACTATGGTACTTTATCCACGTTTACAGTTTGCGATTATTGTTTTGATGCTCTCAGGGTAGATCTGATAGCAGATATTGCGTTGTTCCAAGCTCTCATATATTAATAAGATTAAGTTGTAATCTTTTGAGGTGCTTTTAATAGATTTTAGATGTAAGATAAAAAATAACGTTACGTCGCCGTATTATAAGAAGTACTACTAAAATATTTTAAAGTGAATGCAATAATTAAAGACCAAAGAGATTATGTCGTGTCTTTAATTAGCTGGTTGGTTGGTAGAAAAGTTCACTTAAAAAACAATTTATATACAATTATCTCCGGGGCAAATATTGTACGATAAAAATATAACTCTAAATTTGTTCGCCTGCAAAAATTTAAGCCGTCATAAACTTTTAAGGTTTATAGAAGACATTAACGCCCATTTTTTTGTTTAAACACCTTCATAGCTCTCAAATTCGATAAATGTTCCGTTTATCTTAACAAATTTCCAAATCTTATTTATTGTATAGCTACTTAAGAAGATAATGATTTATATCACTCTTTATAAAAAGCCATTTGACAAGTTGTCACGTTTTCTCATCATGAAGATCGTGATATTTGCTTCTCTCGTTGCAGCAGTCACTGCTTTTAAGTTACCTTTGGTAAAAAGCTTAGAATATAATTATTTGGAAAGTAATGCGATATCCGGGGTTCCAGGTTCCAATTACTACGATCGAGGAAGCTAAGAGTAAGTGATCTCGTTTTTGTTAAGTCGGAAAATAATCTAACATTTATTTTTGGTGTGTAAGTTGATAAGTGTAGAGAAAGTTCAATCTTTGTTTAATATGCCATAACTGATGTGCACGTGAATTGACATGCTTCCGTAAATGCTGGGATACAAAAAAATAACTTAGATATTGGGTTTTCAAACTAAATAATTCTAACTGACGCTATTTTAAAGATGCAACTTCGCGAATCGTCGACGGCGAATCAGCGACCCCAGGGCAGTTCCCATGGCAGGTGTTGCTGAAGTACGAGTTACCTGAAAAATTGGTTATATGCGGCGGAACTTTAATTTGCGACAGCTGGGTGCTAACTGCAGCGCAGTGCTTGCAGGAGTGAGTATGCGTCGTTGCTGGAGTTTTGAAGAAACAGTCACGTTTCTTGTCACAGAACGGCAGAACGTACGGTATACCTAGGGGCTCACGACAGAACATTGTTCAAAGAGCCAGGGCGCGTCGAGCTAACCTCAAGTGATTATATTTCTCATCCGAAATTCAAGGACGTCACCTACGACGTTGGCTTGGTTCGACTACCCCAGAAAGTCGCTTTTACAGGTATGATCTTAATTGGTTCAGAGTAAGGTGGCATATGCTACAAGCGATTGATGTTGCAGACAGAATTCAACCTATTCGTTTATCCAGGCGGAATATTGAGACAAATGTGGTATTGACTGCTAGTGGCTGGGGGAGAACCACGGACGGTATGTTTTATCTTCATGAATTACATGTTTAATGATCTCAAATAAAAAAAATAACAGGTATATCATCTCTTATATCAATTTCATTTGCATTTGTTGGTTATTCAAATTTGTTACTTTAAAAGACTGTTTTACTTCAAACTACAAAAAACTCAATCTCTCTACTCCCCAAGGAAAGTTAAGAGTCTTTGAGTACGACTGACCTTTTGTGTGCCCTGTTTTGCTATTTATAGGGCTGGAAGTGAAAGTTTGGCGGGAGACTGTTTGGTTGGGAAAAGTTTTTTGGTTTAATGGTATTGTGTAATCGACGGTGCGAGATAATAAGGGATTTCCATATAACGGGGAAAGGTTGGTGATCATTGCTTGTGTTCAGGAATTGTAGCCGTTTTTCCATTTCAATTGCCTCACGTACAACGCTGCTGGTGAGATGGGAAACGGGAGCAATAGTTTTAGTCTGGAAAAGTTAATTTTGTGGCCTGCTTTTTGGTTATGTTTAGCAAGTACCGAACCATTATCGCATTTCCGTAGGCCAGAGAAGGCGCATGTATTCGGCTAGATATTTGACCGTTTGTTTGACCTATGTAGGTCCTTTGGCAGTCTGCACAAGATACCTATTTCATAAACTCATTGGGATTTATTGGGGCAGTAACCCTTTGATGAGCGAATAAGCCCAGATATTTGGTTATTCGTCGTGAAGATTGAATGTATGTTTTGCTTCATTAGTATGCGGCTTATTTTATCGGTGATGCTTCTGATGTAAGGTCAGAATGCTTTTTGTTGGTCAAGAGTGTTTTGGGATTGAAAGTTGACAATTTTATTTATATTTCTGATTATATAAGATAAGAATTTACTGGAATACCTATTTTGTACTAGGGTGGTGATAATGGTTTGATTTCTGTTTGGCCATTTTCCATATCGGAAAGTCTGATCGATCTGGTGATGAGAGATTTTGCAACTGAATTAATTTGACCAGGGTGGTGATGGAATTTGGCATTTAGATTTCGGTGTGGGTTTTCTATAGACAGTGTAATGAAAGCTGTCATTAAGATTTCTTGTTAAAAGAATATATAGGAAGAGAAGGAAATTATTATGTTCGGTTTCCATGGTAAATTTGATATTGGTGTGAATTTGGCTTAGGTGGGAAAATATTTCGGGAATATTTCTTGTCCGTGAGGCCAGATAACAAAAGTATTATAGACATACTGTATCCAGCAGGTAGGTTTAAGGTGAAAGGAGGTGAAAGCCTTTGTTTAAAAATTGGCCATAAAAAGGTTGACACAGGTAAAAGTGGGAAACCTCTAGTAAAGTAAAGGAAAAGCAGATGTTGTGTAGGCAATGATTAATATTGCTATTTATATTATAAATTGACTTCAATAATTGTAAGGTATTGGGAATTTGGATATTGCTAAACAAAGAGACGACATAAAAACTGACCATGATATCATCTTTGCGTATAGGGAGGGTTTTGAGTATTTCTAGGAAATTATAGGAGTTTCTGACGTAGGATGATGCCTGCTCTGTAAGAGGTTGGAGAGTTTTGGCAAGGTATTTAGCTAGGTTGTGGGTGGGAGAACCGAAAGCACTAACTATGGGCCGTAAAGGAGTGTTCGCTTTATGAATTTTTGGGAGATCATGCAATTTAAAAATTTTGGAGGATTTTTTTCGGGGTATGAGGAGTTTTTTGGTATCGTATGGTAGATTTGAATTAGTAATAAGGGTTTTGTTTTTCTTTTCGAGATAGGTAGTGGGATTATTAGATGTATGGCGATAGTCAGAGGATTTAAGTAAATTTTACATCTTATCGATGTAGCCTGCTGTGTTTAGGATCATTGTAGCTTTACCTTTGCTTATCTCTAAAATTGTAATGTTATTGTTTTGTTTTGGAGTTTTTAAGGCATGTAATTCGGAGGGTATGATATTTGGTTTTGGTAGTACAGCTGTATGAAGCACTTTGGCTACATCATTTTCACTATTCATATGATTTCATAAGATTTAAACGATCTTTTTCACTCTTCAGGATTATGCTAAAGATGTCGATTGTTGTTTTCAGACTCTCGTGTATTGTTTAAAATTAATAAAAAACGGATCAAGTGATAGTCCCAATCAAATGTATGAACCTCCACAGATTTTCAAAATATAATGACATTTGCAATTTTTAAAAATTTTAGGAAATGACAGAGAGAAAGGTTAATACTGGTGAGGGATGGCAGTGAAATAAATCACTGTTTGCGGGTGAGTTTAGTTAACTAAATAAATAATTTCTTTATAGAACAGTACTTCTATAGAATCCTAAAACTTTTGTTACCATAGATGTCCAGCAGGGTGGCTAGGGTGCTTATAGTAATATCCCAGGTTGTCAGCAAAGGCTTTAGTTTTAGAAAAGTGCAGAATCTTGTTAAATTAGTTGATTTTTTAAAAGAAGATATAGTTATTCACAATAATAGCCTTGATTTTGTTATAATATCGTTTAAATGTTTGCTGTTACTTTTCATGGTGCCAAAATTGTTGCTCAACACAAACTGGTTTTTCCACGTAGCTGTCAGAACGTAAATAAATATGATGTTTTATTCAATTTTATTCTGAACTGTGCTAACATCAAGCTGTCTTAAGCTAATGCTGATCTGTGACCCAAACAGGTCCACGTATGTGACACAAACTTCTAATTACATGCCAATGAAGAAACTACAAGCTTTTCTGCACGTCTTACACAAAAAGCTTTAGAATATTTGTTTGCTATTATTTTGTTGTCACTACTTGTACTCTGCTAAATAAGTTAGACCAAGAGTACTTAAGTAACTAATTAATAATTTTTTTAAAGTCAGCTCCTTCAGCCATCTACTGCAGTTTGTGAATGTGACATCTATAACCAATAGACAATGTGCTTTAATATATGGCACAGCATTTATTAAAAAGGAAACCCTATGTTGTAAAGGCAATCCACATCATAGTACATGCCAAGTAAGTCCTGTTTACTTTAACAGTTTTTCCTTAATTTAATAGTATAAATGAGCGAAGAAGTGCGTCATTCACAGAAATTTGCTATTGAAGAATTAATGTTAACCTTTGCAAATTCTTTCCATTTTAGGGCGATAACGGCGGCCCCTTGGTGCTGAAAACGGATGAGGGATATGAGCACGTTGGTGTGACAAGCTTTAGCGGCCCCGCTGGCTGCACCCGAAAGTATCCATCTGGTTACATGAGGACTGCCAGTTACATTGACTGGATCCTCGAACAAATTGGTGACACGTGCCAGTTAGTGTAAAAGCTCTAGTGGTTTACTGTATTCAATAAATATTCTAATACCATGGTGTATTGAGTTCCATTTATTTGTGCGACATTCTGATCCTACCCGGCTGATATTTTATAGAAGTGTCAACTATAAAAATGCCTAACTAAAGAAAATATATATTACATTTAAAGAAACTGCAATGATAAGTATATTAACTTATAATAATAATTGTGAGACGCTATGCGCCGCATGCGGACAGGACCTGTAAATTGAGAGGTTAAGACTCTCATATGTTTGCCGTCACTGCTTGGTTTGAAATAAATTCAGGTACTCAATTATTTTTAGTGACTGAGCAGATGGATTCAGGATCCAACTAAGCGCTTTACCCGTATGATTACACTAGCGCTGTGTTAACTTATAGGTTAGACAATGTTTTAAAAAATTAGAAATTTTCTGTAATTTACATAATGGGAATATGCTGTAAATTAATTTAAATTTAATTTTATGTTGAAAATCAATCAGTAGAATGGATTGATATTATAAAACTTGTTTAATATATTTTACAAAAATATCATGTAACATTATTTCAACACAGGTAACCAAGTTAAAGTGTTGTGTTAGTTTTAATTTGATCTTGATGGTTTTCTAGTGTTTTATTTAGCATTTTATGTGCTACTGGTAAATATGGTAGATCTTGTGGATAGTTAATATAATTAGTAAAGAAAAGTACAAGCTTTAAATGCAGAAAATGATTATATTTATTACATTTGTTGAATGTCAAAAAACTTAACTTTAAGTTTAGTAATCACCAATTTATATATAAGATTATAGCCGTCTACGAGGTGTATTCAAGTTATAACACCTCCGATTTTTTTCTCACAAACTAATCATACGAAAACTGTGAAACTTGTGTCATTTCTCGACGTAATCTCTCTGCAGCCATACATATTTTCCACAACGTCGACGCCATGATTCCATGGCCGCTGCAAACGCTTTTTTAGGAGTCTTCTTTGATCACTGGAAAATCGCTGATGCAATAGCGGCATGACTAGTGAATTTGCGACCACAGACGGTGTCTTTTATCGTTGGAAACAGCCAAACGTCGCTAGAAACCAGGACAACTAAGTAGGGAGCATGAGAAACCCATTCAAAGTTGTCAGCATTTGTGGCACCCACCTGGAGGACACTTTTCGCATTTTCAGGTCTTCATGCACAGATTCCAGGAAATGCCAACTTTGGAGGCGATGTGATCCACACTCATTCGGCGATCCTCCAAAACAAGTTTCTCTACTCGCTTGATAATGTCGTCAGACCGGCTGGTGCGATGCTGAGATTGTCTTGGTTTGTTGCCGCACGACGTTCTGCCTTCTTTGAACTGTCGCACCCACAAACGCACATTAGACACATCCATAACACCATCACCACATGTCTCACTCAATTGGCGATGAATTTCAATCGGTGTCACACCACGCAAATGGAAAAAACAAAATTATTACACGTTGTTCCTGTAATAAAAACGTCGCCATTTTAAGTATCAAAAACAGTCCTCACTATCGCCGCTGCCGTTAGAGTCCTGTGAGCCGTGCAGTGCTGTCATCTCTTCCACGCATTCACAAAACGAGTGCGCGCGTATTTTGAAACAAACCACATGTTTCTATCTGTTCCCAGTCATGAGAAAAAAATTCGGAGGTGTTATAACTTGAATGCACCTCGTATTATAAACTATCTGGGCCGTCTAGTTTTTTTAAATTTGAATTATGGATTTGCCATTATTCCACTTCAGAAGATTCGTGTACTTATTTTTAATTTGGCTCCGGATTAAGTCAAAGACCTATTTTAAAAACGCCTTTTTTGATATTTGTTTGTAACATTGGAATATGCTATTTTCTAACAATAAAACATGTACTGTATTTATTTTGGAAATATATTGGGTATATAGGTGTTCTGATTGCTATAGAATGTTTTTATTTGAATTACACCAACAACAAATTAGGCGATAAGATAAAATAAATTGACGCGGACGAAACAACTTATGGAAAATTTAAAACTAAAACTAATTTAATTTGAAGCTGTAAACAAGTGATTGCTGCTTTGAAGTCCTTAACAAATACAACCAAACTCAATTTTGATTTACTCATGTTAAAAAATGATACTTTAGACTAGTGTTCTTGAATACTTTTGCCCTTGTAAAACTCACGTTCGAGGAAGCTCCACTACGAAGCTTGGAACAATTAGTTTTTTAAAAATAGTAACTCTCGAATGGCACTACATAAACGTAAAATTTTATTTCTACGAGCAGAGTAAAGTTGTTTTTCTAAGAGGTCACAAAATAGCAACTACGAACATTATTTATTACTATTTCTCGCGAAACACTTAACTGGGGTTTCGGGAAACCACTTTGAGAAACGCTCCTTTAGTCTTCTTAGGCGTTTCGCTGACAGTTGGATTAAAGTAGTCGGCCTCACCCAATTAGCTCTAAGGTGTTCAATGGAAAATGCTGTATTGTTTGTAGTTTTTGTAAATTAACAACATAGATTTATTACAAGTTTTGAGATGTTTGTTATCTTCTCAAGGAGTGCTCAAAACGTAACGTCGTCATGTTTTAAAATGTTCTTATAACAAGTACCATTAAATTTAGTGAGATTACTAACTAAACTGACAAGGTAGACATGCATTGTCTTTATGAAAAATGTTTAGATATCAACAATAACTTATATTATATAAAATTCATGTCGGTCTTTATAGGACAAACAATTCCCGGAATCTTTTTTTTTGGTATTAACCATAAGTTCACAGACTTTTCCCGGAGTATACATTCTGTTATAATTCTTTATAGGCTCTTAATGGTGCCGAATTTTTGATCACAGAGTTTATTAGAAAGGCAATGAAAGTTACCGTTTGGTAGTACTGTTAAAACTGGAAATATTTGTTAGACTAAGACTTTAATGCCTTGTAACGTTTTTGCTCTTGACAGTGATAAATAATACGCGTAAATCGATTTAACTAATTATTTATTTTACTTAAAAGCAATCAAAATTACTTAACACTATTTATGCTGCACTAACATATAATGTTTCGCCTCTGGCATTTGATTTCGACTTCCTTTGGTTGCTCCGTCTCACGATATTTAAAGCGAAGCTTCTAGTAAACATCTGGCAGTTTCTCATTATTTGAAACCTTGCACGTGCGTGACTATATTCTTGAAAGCTATTATGTCCGTCGCTCGACCGTGACGAGGAACTACGGGAAGCGTTCGAAATTCGTTACAGTATAATTTGTATTTTGCTCTAAACAATTGGGCTGTAGTTCCAGTTTTTGAAATAAATTTTTAATATAATCAATCAAGAAAGAAGCTTAACCTTTATGGTAAACGTAGTAATGAACTTCTTAAGTCGTTTTGAGTAAAATATTTCGTAAAAAATTGTGCTAAGCAAAAACAAATAAAATTCAATGTAAGTAAAAAAGTTCATCCATGGGGATATTAAGAGAAAAGGTTTCCATAATGTAAGCAGAATTCCCACGTTTAACTTCTAAACTAATGCGTTCGGAAAGTCACGAATGAAAACATAATTCACCAGTAATAATTTGTAGATGTAAACTAATATCATTAAGTAAAGTGGTAACATCCTTACACCAAACATCGAAAGTCTCAACAGCAAAAGGGATGAATAGATAACCTTAATCAACGATGGTTTTATACTTATTCTTCTTCGTTATGGCATCTAGTTCGGCAACAAAAACTAGTTTTATTTAAAGAAATATTCAAATATAAAGAGGCCACTGTGTCACTGCATGTGAAATAACAAACCAAAACTTTTCCTTTATTCCATGGTACTAAAGTCATTCTGTCTGGGAGCTTCCCATCATGGCGACACAAGTCATTAGGTTCCAAGCAAAGTGTACCAGTAGAAGAAATTGTAGGCTTTAAAACTTTATTAATTCTTCTGTATCTATACAATGGACTGCGATAACAGAGACTATGCACTTCTGCTCCGCAAACGCATTTCTGGAAAAAACAGATGTTTAATCCAAGACGAAGACCAATCCCAATCCTAAATGAGTTGTCATCAAGAAATATATCTAGAGCCAAAGAAGATAGTATATTGAGTCAAGAGGAGAATTCATGACAATCTATGGATTCAAAACGGATCCTCTGTTGACCACTTCCAAAATTAATTGAATAAATTATTCGATTCAAGTTGATATTATTCTAATCCTTTGAAACTGGTTCTCCATTTAATTCTTCCCACACTCTTAAAGCCATCCTGATAAGCATCAACACTGGCCAAGTCTTGGGAAAAGGTAGTACTGAATTTGAAAAAACTAAAGTTGAGTTTAAAGAAGAAAGAAAGGTGAGTCGAAAAACCCATTGTCCTCCATATTGCTAGACCTCCATAACAAACGTGTAAGGATGCTTGTAGTCAGTGATCATCACTAAAAGATTAAAGATTACATTTGAATTAATTGTCCACAGTATCTAGGAGCCCTGAAACTTTAAAGACAGGAGTAGTACGAAGAAGGTATACTAATTTTAGTACGAGTGAGATTTGATGGTCTTCAGGTGGGAAACGAGTAAATTTATCTCCGGTAGTTTTCTTCAAAAATTAACAAAATTGTACTCTATTGAACTGGAGTTCCAAGTAAAGAAAGATCTTCCTTGACTATTGTTATCCCTGGCGAGATAGTGTTGAATTCGGTTACTGTAGATGGGTCAACGTCATCAAGAAAAGACAGCTCTCATTTGTTTGGGTTGATGACAAGTCCCAAAGACTCAAAGTGTTTTAGTAGTTTTAATAGTTTCCAACATATCAACACGTTCGAGTGTATTAAAGGCATTCTTCCTGAATAACGGATAATGTAATTTCTTAGAGAATGTACAGCAGCTTCACATTCACCCCCTATGTTAGAATAAATTTATTTGCAAGCAATCTTCGAGGCCAATCTTCTAAAGAAACCCTCTAGCCCAATCTGTTAAACTCCACCATCCTTCTTAGAAAGGGCACACAGAGATGCTCCATACAAGATAGGGGTTATTAATAAAAAAAATTTACTAGCAAGGATCATATTGCAGTCTCGTGAAAACAAGAACTAATTTGTTGACGTAATCCCCAAAGAGTGTTGAGGAGTGAATCTGTTTAACTCTCCTACAGATCTCCTTTTAAAAGATTTGATTGCTAAGATAACATCATCCAGCGACGGTTAAAGGAGTAGAGTTAAAATCTGGCTTTGGTGTATCAGTAAAGTTTTTCTTTGGAAGAGGGTGTTTTTCGAATAATTTTATATAGACAGACTCTTTTGAAGAGGAAAAATCCGAATGGTCCCGGAAATATCTCTTTCAGACAACGTGCTTTCGACACGCTTCGTAATGTTAGTAGTAGGCTTAATTTTTTGGATAAAGATGAAAAAGACTTTGTTTTGATATTGTTTTGACGTGATATGTAATGACCTTGAAAAGAGCATAAAATGTAAAAGTAAGTAGAGATTGCCAAGATTTTGTGTCACTTTCGTCCGCGCAGTTATTTATCAGACTAGCAAGCGTGTAAGTTGTTTAGGCATTCTCTTGAGAACCCCAGAATTTCTTTTTAGATTCGTAAGGTCCACTGCGAAGGAACTATGAGATTCCAAATTTGGAATATCAGTTTGGGCTGCAAGATCCTTGCGCTTTCTTAAGAGATAAACCCGTAGTCCTGTCTTCTTAAATAATTTGTAGCAATGTTAACATTCAATTGTAGTCTGAGGGTCTGCTTCTTGGATGGTTCTATTGGTCACACAAGATTGGCAAAACTAGGAAGAGGGCGATTTCCCCAACTCCACAACGCCAATATCAGTTAAGGACACGCATTCAGCATGAAACGCGATGTTTACTATTTGACAGCTGCTAATCCTTTTTTCAATTGTTAAAAAAATAGTGAACTTGTTCTGTTTGACGTTAAAAAATAGGAAAGCCATTAACCGTCAGTTGTCTGAAATAAAAGATTTCCGGGAACGAAATTTTCGGAAAATTTTATAAAATCAAATATCTATGCCACAATATCTTTATTTTTTAATGTAGGCTGCTACTAGAGCCTGTTCTAACCATACATTTTTGCGGTACTATGTGGATATGGTACACATGTGGATCGTACCTCGAGAAGGTGGCTAGTAGCCTAACCTTCAATTCAGAGTTTCTTTTGTTTTTTAGTAACAAGTCCTTTCTAAATCCCACTAAAGAATTAATAATTGAAAAATGAATGTGACTTCGTGTAGAATCATAGAGAGATATTGATCTCATATTTTTACAGTTTTAACTGACTAGAATAAGGCATCTTATCTACTCTTAGTTTTCTGTCATATTTTGAGATAAACCATCTGTCCTCCTAAGCCAGCTGTTGGTATGTAGTCCAGAAAACTTCTCTCTTCAAATTGGATCTACGATGTTATGTGTGCATCCGTACATGAAGTTTATTTTGAAATTCGTTAAAGTTGCAACTCTGTGGATCATCAGTGGCTTAACAGAGATTTCTTAGGCCCGATTTACTTGGAAAATCTCTTATATCCGGCGGAACAATTTGCGACAGCTGGGTACCGACTGCAACACATTGCTTGCATAAATGACTACTCATCCCCTTTGAAAATTTAAGAAAACATTCGTAGTTGTCATGTAATAGTGAGGACTTAATATATTTTTAGGGGCTCACGATAGATACTTGGTTAAAAAGTCAGACCGAGTTGAACTAAGTGATTATATCCCCTCATTCGAAGTCAATATCTTGTTGTTCACTAACGACGTTGTTTTAATTTGACTATTCCAGAGAGTTACTTTTATTGGTATGATCTTAATCGGTTGCAAGTGAGATGACAAATAGTACCAAAAATTGATATTGCAGTTAAAATTGAACCATTCGTTTGTTTAAACGGAAAATTGAGGGAAGTGTGCTACGACTGCTAGTGGTTGCGAAAGTAGTGAGAAGTCTTTTTTTATTTTTCATGAATTAAATAAGTCATGATAAATAATACAATCGGTTAATTATGCTGTATAAAATTAATTTGTTCTTAAAATATAGTTGTTAACTTTATTTACTGCTTTATTGAAATGGGCTGTTCTTACTGATAGCCATTGCAAATTATTTTTTCCTTATCGCAAAGATGTCATAGAAATGAAGTTTCTTCTGGTAAAATAATAGGATCGTAAGCTTTCCTCCGGATATATTCCTATTTTCTGCTCCGTGAATCTTTTTTAACTGATATAGGTTCTCTTATAGTTGCTCTATCGTTAGACGAAGCTATCAGGAGCACAATGACTCTACCTTGTTGTTTGCAAATTGAGTCATTATTGAATTATTCTAGATATAAATATCAAATTATACTTTCTTAAATTATAATAACATTTCACTATTTCAATTTGTATGATATTCTAATAAAAAGAAACAAAATAAACTTAACCTAACTAAACTAAATAAAAAATGTCCTTCATTGAAACTGAAGAAGGTAGAGTTGCCATAATACAAGCAGCGTTCCTCTTCTGTATTGCAACACTTACCTTCTGTTTCAAGAAAGTTCTTGATCTGTCTTCTCCAGTAACTTCTGCCAAAATCTTTCCAATTGATCTTACTAGATCTTTTGTACCTTCAGATCAAGGTCCTAGAGTTTCCACTGCAAAAGAAACAAAATGGTACTTGTTCTCAATAATAGCCGTACACTTTAAACGTTCTTTTGCTGCCATTGATAAGTTGGAAGGGGTTAAAGTGTCAGAACATTCCATACCAGGTATTTTTCGTTTCTCCAAGGGATTAGGAACAAACCATCTGCTCTGTAGTTATCTCGTACCATATCGGTCGGTTCCGAGACTAATGGAATTTTTGCTAATGTTAGGGCTCGCCGTAGGACCTCATTCAAACGTAAATGTCTTGATTGATGACCAACGCTTCTTCTACACGATAAACCATGATTTCCTTTTTCATCTACAGGCTCTCCACATACACAAACGTGAGCTTTACAGATATTTAAACAAAGTCTTAATGACTGAAATACGAAAAGTATTATCATCCAGCAATGTATCTATACTCCTTGGTGGAAGCGCCGTTAACCAAGCACTCGATTCCTTTTTGGTTTTAGCTAGAGATAGCGCTCGCTGATGATCTGTGTCGTAACTTACTCAATCTAGTATTTGAATCCCAAATATATTGTGAAATTTGAACATAAGGTAATATTCCATCATGCTGTGGTTTCCAAGCCTCAAATGCATTTGAATAATAGGCAACCTGGCATATGTCCTTTAAAAATGGTAACATAGATTGGATAAGATCCCAGACGTTGTTCACAGATGTGAGAAAGGCTAAGAAACTGATGCCGATTCCTCCGTATCTAATAGATAAAGATGAAATCTACCATTGTTCATCATCTAAATCGATATTCAAAATATCCTCCAGGTTACTTCTTATTTTAAGATCTATTTTCATAACTTTGTCTTGTATTTTCCATGAAAAAATTGTTTGAAGCAGATATACTAACTTTGGAATACAGAAACAATGACGTAACAAATAATATGCTATGTGACATTTCAGATCTTTTAGTCTACTGAAAAAAAGCATTATTCCCTCGAATTTTGCTTGTAAACGCTCTTCAAAAGCCTTTTCCGTAATAGGTGCTTCAAGCAAAACAGTTTTTCGTTTACAATCTAAATACCGAGTGATGCAAAATTGAATTTTTGGACAATTGATTCGTCTTGGTTACAACTCATATTTAGGATTTACGTGAAATTCAAAATCTTTACATTTCTAAATCAATAAATTGAAATCGTTAAGTACAGTATTTGGGCCTCCTTCTATTGTACCATCATTTAGATACCATAAATTTAATTCTGACGCAAGAATTTCAATGACTGGTTGAATTACTAGGCTAAAAACTAAACAACCCGCAGGATCCCCTTGTTGTGCTTCGTTTTGTGATGCTATTGATTTTCCTCCATAGAAAAGTGACGAAGTAACGGAGGGGCTTTTTGATTTCACTCCACTGAGCATAACATCTCGATGCAGTTGAATACATTCTGAAAATCAACTTTGAGGATCACGTAATTGCTGTTTTTTGAGATGTATGTACGTACTACATGAACTAGTGCCTCACAATCTCCTTTTGTACCAAGTTGTGTTGGGTTGAAATATAATTTTAGGTCATTGTGAACTGATTTAAAGGGTAGCTTAGCCGTTAAACTGCGAAAAGTACTACCCAATGCAATCGGGCGTATACCACCTCCTTTTTTGTTAAGTGCACATAAAGCTACATCATGCAAAATTTTTGTGATGTTCTCGTTGACAACACCAGATAGCATAAAGTTGCAAAAGCTAGTGAGTTGGAAAGTTTTCTTTCTGAACACCGTCGATGCCGTCTCCATATCCATTCAGGAAATTAAATATTGCTTTTTGTACTTCTGGTTCTGTTACAGTTAGATGAAGATCTTCAGGTGTTGGGAAAAAAGTTGTCTTGAAGGTGACGAAAGTTTTCACAATAATTTACAAAAAGTATAATAGTTTTCAGGTGCCAAACTGAAGAAGACTATTTTGACAGTACCGTTAATATCTCCTTCCCAAAATTTTGATCCCACGCGTCTTAGAAGACTTGCTGACATTGAGTGTTGTACTGGTCGAGTCGTTCTTTTTAATAGCTTACGTTAGATTCTTAGATTTGTTAGTTGGCACGCGTAAAGCAATGTACGAAAATGTTAGATTTTCCCAAAAGCGGATGTCATTCTTGGAGGTACATAAGTATATTAACGATGAGAGTTTTTTCGCCAACCACCGTTCGAGTTCCCTTGGGAATTCGCTTGACAATTTTCACTTGTTTTCTGAGGTAGGTTATTTGACAGAGTTTAAATGTCATCATTTTATTTCCAAATCAGAAATATAATCCTTGTGAGAACGACCATAATGAATTCTTAGCCCAGTAAGTTTTGGCAGACCGACAACTGGACATCATGTATAGAATAACATCAGTTGATGTCCGAGATTTTAGAGTGGATCCTTTTATTATGCATTTAATTTTTTCCACTGGATAAAAAAGCACACGAGTGGAAGCAGGATCTGTAGTTATCACAAAAGATCATATCTTTCTCATGGTCAAGGTACCGTCTATCACAAGGGCATGGATTTTCCATTTTTGGACTTACTCAGCTTAAATAGTTATACGTCCAATTAGTAAGATTCTCAGCTTAATCAAATAGATAATTGTAAAAGCAGCTTACAAAATTACTTGCCTTGTATCACCACCTGAACGTGCTTTGTCAAATATACATAGAAATTTGACACTTAGTTGTTGCTAAATGTTAAATGACGCTACGGACGAAAAAAATTGATAAGTCAACAGATTGCTTGTGGAACTTTTTGATCACGTCCAAAGATACCTTTCGCGATATTTTCATGCCCCTACTGAATTAGTTTTGAAGTCCTTAATTATCTTCAGACTGCTTTGAAAATTTGTCTACGATCAACAAAAAGCTATTCAAATGATAGTCCCAATAAAATGTACCAGTCTTTCCAAACTCAGAATATGACAGTCGCCCCTTTCAGGAATTTAAAAAACTCTGGAGAAAAAACAGCTGGCGACATGGGTTTGATAACGTGAAGGATATTTCTATAGAACAATGGCTCCAGGGACTTTTCAAATTTCTGATTCTATAGGCATCAAATATAGGGGCCAAAGTTATAGTAATCCTCCAAGTTGTCAGCAAAAGTTTCAGTTTTGGAGATGTATAAAACCTTGATCAATTTTAAGAATAAATTGTTAACCATGTTGAGGATCTATAATTTCTTTGGGGAGTCGGTATAGTGTTCCGCATCAATAGTCTGGATTTTATTATTTTTCAATGCTCATTGTTCCTGATGGTACAGAACACGTGGTTTACTGTTGCGCTTTTTTTCTTCCATCTTTAATGCAAATTAGATTTTTCGAGGTTTTCAACAGAGTACATGATGAGAATGATATTTTTGAAAATTACATTCTGGTTTATATAGATGCTGATTGGTAACAAGCCAATTTGAAAGCCTTTGGCTTTCACTTTCTAATGGTTAGCTATGATTCAAAAAAATGTGCGTATGCAACACAAAGTTTTTATTATAACGTAGAAACCATAAACTTTTTCGCACTTTTTAAATAAAATTGTTTAGGTCAAATAATTTTGATTTATCCCTTGTTTACTTTAGCAGTTTGGAGCTTTTTCTCTGTTCATATAAACAAACAAATAAGAATTGCGTCAGTTGTACATACCTGAATATTGCAGAATTGAATTTTTTCGTCTTTTTCCTCTTCTGAACTGTTTAAGGAATATTCAGACTTTATTTTGTTTTTGTGTTCTTTCCATTTCATGGACACAGTGGCAGCCCCTTGGTACTGAGAAACATGAGCACATTGGTGGATAAGTTGTGATGGCATCACTGGATGCCGTCAAAGGTATCCATCTGGTTATATGAGGACTGAATCCTGGAGTACATTGGTGTCACATGCCAGTTAGTGTAAAAGCTTTAGAAATTAATAATTTTCCTAATAATTAGGTGTATTTCGTTTTATTACTGTTTTTTTTGTAGAAATGTGAATTATAAAAATGTTTATTTAAAGAAAATATAAATTACATATAAAGAAGGTATTTAAGTTTGTATGTTCAACAATTTCTTGGAATATTGGAAAATTTCTGTAATTTTGGTATGATGAGACCAATCACAATTCATTGAAAATTAATTTAAATTTAATTTGACGATCAAAATCAATTCAAGGAAACAGGATTTTACAATAAAATTAGTGAGTTTACAAAACTTGTTCAATATATTTTATAAAAATATTGTGCAACATTATTACAAAGCAACAATAACAAAGTTATATCTTATATTAGTTTGGAACTGGTAAACATTTGCTTGGAAGCAATAATGAAGAGAACAGAGCAGGAAGCAAAGCAGTGGATTCATTAATCAGAATGCTAAGGTCAAAAGAAGCCTTTAGAGCAATGAAAAAGCAATTATACTGGACAGTGGTAAGACCAGGGGTAGTGTACGGATGCAAGACATGGGTTTTAACAAAGAAGAATTTAGAAGTATGGGAAAGAAAGGTACTAAGTATATTAGGAAGAACAAAAACCAAAATGACTTATGCAGATGAAAACAAATCAAGAGATAAAAGAATCAACACAGTAGCATAGTTTAACACATTAAAGTGTAAAGGTTAAAATGGTTAGGGCATATTAGCAGAATGCTAGAGCACAGATATACCAAGGGAGTATTAGAGGAAGGAAAAGAGGAAGAAGAGGACAAAGGAAAAAGTGGTTAGATGTGGTGATGTTAGATATGAGAAGTATCAGTGTAACAGAATGGATAACAGCAATACAGAATAGATGACAATGGAGAATGATTGTTAAAAAATTGAAGAAGAATAGCCATTCCGATCTATAAGTCAAGATATATATATATATATATATATATATATATATATATATATATATATATATATATATATATATATAAACATTTGTCTCTTCATTATTTCCCAGTGTTTTGTTTCAGGTCGATGACAATTTTTCCACGCAAATGGCCAGCATTTAGCATTTTATATGCTGCTGGTAAATCTTCAAAGTTGAAAATCTTTTGGATGATTGGTGTAATCTGAAAATACATTAGTAATGAAAATTATAAGTTTCAGATATAGAAAGTAATTCCACATAATATTATATAATTTATCAGATGTTAAGAAACTTGACACATTAACTGCTATACGACACACCGGTCATGATGCGTATTTTTTATTAATATGCCATTTGATGGCTGGTCGTCGTAATAGGATTTGTAGTTTCAGCAACTTAAAATTTTTAAAAAAATACTCTGTATTATATGTAGTCGTTTAAATATTTTTATTTAATTTTACTAAATTAGATGTTATATAACAATCCCATATTCAAAATTTTAATAAAATAATAAATATCCCTAAAATTTACTTTTGTACTTAATGAGAAGTTTAATTTAAGTAGTAATTATTTATTTATATTCAATTTTTCCCGTCTATTATATGCTTTGGACAATAGTTTTGTCATTATAACATTTAAAAATATCCACGCTTCAATTCTGATTCAGTTCTTGATGTTTAATTTTTTATATATTCTTAAATTGTTAGAATATACAAAAGATGCTTGAAAAGTAGTGAGCCTAACAACTGCCACTTTACAATTTCTGTGTATAGTCTCCGTTTGAATGTGACATCTATACAAAAAGTTAGATCTGATAAGTCTCATGTCTCTACTGCCATCATTGAAATTTAGTCTCTGGATGAAAACAATAGATCCATCTTATCATGAGAACAGCTTGAAAACATTGCAAATATACTTTGAATAGCTGCATTCAATAATGTTCTTTTGATTAATTGATAGTTTGATTACAGAACTATCTAATAAGGCTGTGTTACATACGGGTAAACTTTTAATTTAATGGTCCTTCATATGTAGTAGTTGCTATAGAGTGATGTTATGCAAAAATGTTTTTGGTAGAAACAGAAGGGGGTGGGGGAAAGAGGAGTTCATTGATGGAAGAACTTTTGCTTTGTTTCTGAGAATTTTTAATATCAACAAAATAAAAACTTCCGTTACGGCCAGAAGGGTGCAAGGGCAGTAGAAAGATGTATCATTTACTGCATATTATATCTTTCTCCATCCCAAAAATGTCATACTAGTTCAACTTAAATTAAAATAATTCCACTGTTATAATTAATTTTCATTTTGTTTCTATCATTTTTATGTTCCCTTTATCAATTTATTTACTGCCAGAGTGGTTGAGGCGCGGGCTGTGGTACGGAACGGACCCGGGTTCAATTCCTGGTGCTCTCTGATGCTTGGCTCAGTCACTAAAAATAATTAAGTACCTGCGTTCACTTTGAACAAGGGGTAATAATGACGGTCGTGCTTGCCACATCGCTCCACATCAGAGATGGTGCGCGACAACCGGGCAGAAAGAGCGAACATTTGAGAGCCTTAACATCTCAGTTCGCAGGCCGTGCTCCTACGCGGGGCATTAGAGTCTTACCATTATCATTATTATCAATTATTCATAAAAAGGAGTTCGCATTCCATTTTTATTATGGTTATAGTTGGAATTTACTCAGTCTTACTATAAATTATGATGTCAAATTTTCACTGAATGACGTAAGGTAACAAGAGAACTTTTAAAAGTTTCTGGTGTATAGTTGATTCTACCTATACCATCTATTAAAAGTTTTGATACTCATGATCATTTCTTTTGAATTTTTTTCTGAAGTCTTGAAAAATTCCCTTGATTTTTTTATCTTACAAAAGGAAACGTACATCTTTTTACAATTGCTCAAATTTATCACAAAAAACAAAAAAATGTCCTTTCAATTCCATTCTATGATAAAGATAATTGAGCCTGATTAGTTGAATTATCTACCATTGATAAATTGCTGCATCATGTGGTTGATTCTCGAGTTGTTAGACCATGGTCGGAGTTTAGAAACTCTTGACTTTTCGTCCACAGCTGTGGCGGACATCCTCAGAAGAAAATCTTATAAAATTAGGCTACTGTTTGATGATGATTTCTAATGATGAGTTTTATCTTTACCTTAAATACATCAACACACAGTTTAATAGGTACTGATTGACAGAAAACTCCCATGTGGTACACGAAATGTCATTACTCTTATTGAAAGTTAGAGTGTGACGTAAGATTTTGTTAACAACAAATAGTGAGACAATGGAATTTATTTTATTTTTGAAAATAAACGTTATTGTTACCTGGAAAAAACAGGATATCTCATCAGTCTCATGATACCATGCAGTTTCTAGAAGAAATGTTTGTGGTCTCAAATCACCAGTGGATTTCTATTTCTGTGGGCATCTTAAAGTGGTTTGTACCGATAAAATGCACATATTTTATCAGTTAGGTATATACAATAAAAATAAAAAAGTAATTTTCATTAAAAAAGTATGAATTCTATAAATTAATTAAGTGTTGAAATTGATTGTTTGTTGTTAACAATCAGGTAGTGCATTAAAAAAAAACTAATTTATTATCATTTTGAAGGTCGAAATAATTCTTAATTAGTATAGTGCTGGTTTTGTATATGATTACCTGCAGTACAACTCTGCAATGATGATTTCGCTAGATTGCAAAACGGAATAATTAATGACGCCTTTACTAAACCATCATACAATCACCATGACTTTCATGGGATGAACACTTGCTTTTGCTATCTGGGAGCCTCTTTGTGGTTTAACCACTATCCACTTGGTTTATGATTATAAAACAAAATCCACTTTTTGTCTCAAGTTACAATCCGTTAAAAAAATACACTTTGTTATAAATGAACAGCAAAGAAAAAGTTACCTCTAATATGTGGGTTTTGTTGTGTTTTGTCATTAGTAATCAATGGATTTTGCTAAATTTCTGCCCATAATTTTTGATTAGTGCTAGTAAAGTCGATTATCCACTGGTTTTATTATTTAATTCATAATTGCTTCTGTATCAAACATATGATAACTGTGATATGACAGATAATCACCTTGTACATTTAAATAAAAACAAAATATTATTCATAATAATTAAAGATTTGGTTCAGTGCATGTAGATGACAGTTAATAAATTCTAATTTTCAGACAGGTCTAAACATGATACAATTGTTTTAATAAACTCACCTGTTTCTTTTCAATCAGTTTGCCAATAAACTGCAAACCATCTGCGGAAGGTACAAAGTAGCCCCATCTGACAGACTTCCCACTCGGACAGTTTGCAACATTGGCAGCAATCAACTCGTTCAAAGATGCTGCTAGCCCACCAACCAATCCGTATTTATCAGTGTTTACCAGCAGAGGAGAGTTTAGTGTTATATATCTGTCATATTCCCATGTTTTGGGAATGTTAGAGTGGCCTAATTTGGCACAGTCTAAAATAATGTCGTATCTGAAAAAAAATGATGCTAGTGCTCTTTGAAGTAATAAAAATGTTTTTATAATATGCTCACTTTCCTTCCAAAGCCACTTTCTGCGTGTAATCTGGTTGGGAGTAGTCAAAAACAAAGTCGGCTCCTAGCGAAGTCACCAATGGTACAGCATTAGTGGAACATGTTCCAATTACCTATTCATATAATAAATGTATTTAAAAATCTTATTCAATCTCACACTATGTATATGAGTAACACTATTTTATATAAATGTCAATAAACATTTTTTGTTTCACCACCTGTGTATTAAATAATATAATTAAAATTAACAAATCATCAGTAAATACATTTAACTATATGTTGCTTGGGTTGAACAATGTAGATTTTGCTTTTCCTTGTTCGCCCATGCCTGCTACTCTGTCATTTGCAAAAAATCGACCAGTAAAAAATACTAGATAGTGCAACAAGTTCTGGAGATGTCATAAGATAACGTGAAGCAGGTGGTACTTGCTTTATACTATTAATAATGTGTTTTATTATATTAAGAATTTTGGTTAACACCGAAAATGAATCTTGGGAACTAGTAGATAGATGACGTTAAAATTAAAAAGCAAATTTCTTAGTGTATTTAGTAGTTATACTATATGGTCAAAAGCATATATTAATAGGATGCCGCTTCACCTTTAGCATCAATCAGAGCTTACATTCGCCTGAGAAGACTTTTCACTACCTTTGATATATATTAATAGGAAATGCCTTCCATTCCTCTGAGAGCTGCAGTGAGTCCAGCCACTGAAAATTGAAAATGAGATCAGGGTTTGTGAAGGCCAGTTCAGTTTTTCAACATTTATTTCTTCAAACCATGGTAGAATAACCTTCGGTGTATGGATAGAACAATTATCCTTTTGGTACAGGAAAGATCCTTCCCCGAATTGTTGCTAGAGAGTTGGAAGCACAAAATGGTCAATCATTTCAAGATACAGCTTCCGGCTATAGGAACTAAAGGATCTAGACAAAACTACGAAAAATAGCCTCAAGCCATGGTGTCTTTGCCACCAAACTTGTTTCATTGTTCCACAGTCCAATGGCAGTGAGCTTTACACGTTTGACCCTGACCGTGCTTATGTTGGGCTTGTGAGTGACCGCATTATCGTAAAAACCCATGTTCTTAAGTTCCCGATGAAGTCTTGGTACTGGAAAAAACGCCAAGAATATTTTGAAAATCACGAGTGATCGTTGCTACCGAGGACAATACGTTCTTCATCACCACTTATCCTCTTCAGAGTTCTATGGCTATGATCATTAAGTTTATGTGGCCTCCCACTTCGTTTCGCGGCTGTTTTCATCCCAGTCGTTTTACAACATTTATAGTTAAGTTAGGCATATGTAGTAAAGCCGATAATTTACGAACCAATCTGTTGCATTGATGGCATCCATAATGCCAAGTTTAAAATCACTGAATTCTGTCAATTTACTCATTGTCTGCTAACGCGCATGTATGACTTACATAAGCTACTACCTGCACTTTTACCTTGTATGATGTTCCACTACATATAACAGCTAGATCAATTTCTCCAAAACGGTATCCAGATACTTTTGATCGTTTAGGGCATCATAAATGTGTATCAAATAACTAATATCACGATTTGAGAGCATTTTTGCTGACTATTTTAAGGTACCTTCACTAGTAACAAGCTTTTAAATGCTTATTGCACATACTTTTCTTGACAGACAGTTCTAACAAAGTGTAAGCTGTTATAATTGGCGAGTGATGGCCTGTCGCATCTGCAGCAGTAACACGGTTAAATATAGATAAATATTTTTTAGATATTCTATCTAGCGACATTTGGTTTTGGGTCTATAAAAGTGGCATCTATTGACACGTTTCACTTTTATGAAATATTTTTTAATTCAATTAAAGATTGAATAAGCAATGATGAAAACAGAAAAAAATACTGAGTTTCTTAATTACCCATCTGGCGATTAATGATTAACATCAAAGTATACGTTTATATACTCAACTCTTTAATAAGTTATTTTTACAAATATAAGCGATTTTTTATTTTGTAGTCTGCGATTCTGTTTTTCTTAAGTCGTGCTGTAATTTATAATTTATTATAAGAATTTAGAAACAATCTTGAGTTTGTCATTTAGCCATTCAATAGTGTCCCAAAAAGTAAAGGAATTTTTGAGAATTTTATGCAACTGCTTTGAAATCATAATATATTTTATTTGGCAGTACGAGAACTTGAGATTCATTTAATTGTTTTACTATTCTGATATTTATCAATATTTAATTTTTTAAATTCTTAAATTCTTAAAAATGTTATATAATACTTTAAATTTTTTTGGGGTGAAAAATAAAAACATAGAAAGTAATAGTAACAGCATTAAAAAATAAGTATATAACAAAATATGAAGAACTTAAAAAAAGTAAGATTGGGAAGGCATTCAGAGTAGGTGATATGTTCTATGAAAGGATAGAAGGTGGCATAAGCTGATGCAGAAAATTTAGTGTGAAAATAGTATCTCCACAGATTGGCCCATAAAAGTGATAAGATGAACTGTTGAAATTATTGAGGGAGAACATTATTAAGTATGAAAATTCAACAAAATAACATTAGTCGAAGGTAAATTTTGGGAAAAATACTGATAGGAAGAAGAATTCTGTACTTACATACCTTTGACTTACAATTAGAAAAGGTCTTCAATAGCCTCCCCAGAACAAGAATTTGGAAATCCCTAAAGAAACTAGAAGTCAATTGAATCAAAGCTGTGAAAAGTATGAATACAGAAACAATTAATATAAGTAGATCAGAGAAATAAAAATAAACAATTCATCACGAATTACAAAGTTAAGCAAGAGGAAAGATTGCACACTTACTGTTTATCATGGTAATGCATGAGATTACAAAGTAAGCAAGTCAATAGAGGAGAGGAATCAGACTAGGGTTTAGAAGCTTCAGATTGGTTATTCTAAAAGAATTTTTATATATTGATGATTTAAAACTGTTTGCAACTAGTGTCAAAGCGTTAAAGCGTTGAAACAAGTTTTGGATAATTAAGAAAAATGAAAATAAATTTAAATGCGACGAAAGTAGTTGTGCTAGCAAACGAACAGATAGATATCAAGATAATTATAATGGTAAGGCTCTAACACCCCACATGAGAGCACAACCTGTGAACTGAGAAGATTGAGGCTCTTATATGTTCGCTCATTGTGCCCGGTCGTCGCGCACCATCTCTGATGCAGGTGGGTGTGGCAAGCACCGCGCCTTAGACGACCGCCATTGTTACCCCTTGCTCGAGCGAGCACAGGTACTCAATTATTTTTAGTGACTGGCCAGGCATCGGACAGCTCCAGGAATGGAACCCGGGTCCGTCCGAATCGCAGCCCACGCCTCAATCGTGTGATCACGCTGGGGGTTACATATCAAGATAGAAGGCCATAAAATAAAATAGACATCACTTTTAAAATACTCAGGTTTCATAATTAATTGAAAAGAAAATATAGAGAATGACATTAATAACAAAATCATAAAAGTTAAAACGTATAAGCAATCTTCATACCAATGCTCATCTATGGGAGCGAATCATAAGTTTTTTTTCAGGCAGCATAGAAGGTGTACATAAGAGTGAGAGAATAAGACATACAAATATTATAAATACATTTAAGGTCTAATAAAAACTGCAAATAGAGATTGAAGGTATACACCATAGGCGAAAAAGCTCTAGGACAGCGGCTAAGGATAGTGCTGTGAATAGAAAGGAATTCTACAAGAATTAATTATTGTACTAAATGATGTGCTTCGTCTTTATGTTGCTAAATCTTGTGGCAATTTCGTTTGAGACGTCCGTGTTGAGAATTTCTGATTTAGTAGTTCGTTTCTTAATGTTTTAACGATCTTTCAGAAATGACTTCATTGACGAATGAAATTTCAAGGTTATTGTGCATTTACTTTTTTTTTGGATGAGTATCTTCCACCTTTGCTTAGAATCTAAAAGCATACTTAGATATATTACTTCAATTGTCCACATTTAAGTCAATTTTCAAATATTGGATTTGCGTCTGTAGCTAAAATTACCGTGTCGTCGTCAAAAATTCCAGTTTGAGTTCGTTGATTTTAATAATACTCCCTTATGGTACCTCAAATCTTATTGGGTAAATTTGTGACCATTATATTTAATTTGGAAGTAACAATCTGATAGATATGCTTGAAAAAACTGGTAGTACTAGTATGGTAGGTTTACTATGATCTCTAAATCATCAATTATTGCGGAACAATATTTTTTCTTCTAAAGCCGTTCATATGACGTTTACTATTGTGTTACTGCTGTGCGGCAGAATATTTCTTGAATCCAAATTGATGTTGAGGCAACTAGTTGCATTGTACGTGGTTTTTCTTTATCTGTTTCTATATCGATTTTTCTAAGAATTTGGATGTTATAGGTAAAAGGCTAGTGTGCATATAGCCTTGCTTTGGTAGAGAAGTTTACCTGGTTTTTAAAATAAAGATTATTTTGAAAAATTTTAATTGCATACGTCAGTATGCCAACTGCAATACTAAGATTTTTTGGCTGTTTTGAACTCTTTCAGAGTTTTTATTCATAAATAAAGTATTAGATTTTCATTTATATGATTTTAAAACGAGTTTCACTTTGTTTTATTGTTGCTTAATTTACACTTAATCGATTTTATAATTATTTTCTGAATTAAATAGCCAATAAATCAGTTCTTCAGCTAACAAATGAGTTATTTTTTATTTATTAGTTTGTATGTAGCTTTTTGCCTTTTGTGGTTGTTAATCTTAAACGCTAAGCCGTGTCTTCACAATTCAAATCTCCTTCAGTAATAATTGTGACAAAATGTTTCATAAAAAGGTTTTAAAATTTTTTTCTGGACAGTAGAAATATTGATGAAGTTAGAAATTTTTTTGACTTGAATTATAGTGATTTGCAAGAAGTCACATTTGTATTATCATAGTTCATAATGTACTATGGTTTTCTTAATGATAACTGCTGTTATCGAATATTTAGCATGATAAGCAGCATAGCAAATTTCTTTCCATAAAATGAGATTTTGCAACTCATAAAATATCAAGAGAATTTAACTGAATAAACGTTATCACATCATCTTTCTTTGCTTAATTCCCATTAGTGTTCCACACTTGTATACACTTATCTATTAAGAAATCAACTTAAATAAAATTGTCTACAGCATGTTCATTATTATGCTGCATTGCTGAATAAATTGGTTGTGCATGGTATTAAATTCATTAAGAGTTAGCATTTTTGTAGTAGCTGGGTAGATAATATATTTTTGTTTATGGAATCAACAGGATTAATTTTTAGTCCAGATTGATATTTGGAGAGAGTATTAGATGCCATTGTTTTATTCTTCCAGTTTGCGTTCTGTAGATCAAGAGATACCACGTATTCTTTATAGTTTGCAGGTTGGGAGTTGAAACTGTAGCTAGTCTTGGAATGGTTGCAATAAGCTTTGGTATAATTATAATTCTCACACTTTATGTACTGCAGTATCTATATTTTGTTGAAATTATTCATACGTATTTTGTAAATATACAAACTACAAATCTTTTTATTGTTTGCAGCTAGTTTCCAGTCTACAAAGAAGAGTTGAAGAGGTTCTTTAGTTCTTTTGTTCCTTATATTTACAATATTCCCAATTTTATGTCCTAGTGCCTCTGATTCTGTTTTTATTTTATCATTTAAAAACATTTCATCTTCATTTAATATGTATGGTGTATTATTGTTTTGTAGGGGTAGTTTGGGCATTTTATTAACATTGGTTTTAACATTATCTTTATTTATTTCGAATAGTTGCAAAAATCTGTTTGACTAACTTTGTTTGTATTTTTGCGCTGATCTTATTGTAAATTCAGTTGGATTGTTGGTGTGTCTATGTTTATAAGAGAAGTGGGCTTATGAGTGATTTATTGGTAAGCTAGAGGGAAAGCTTGATGTTATTACTTGTTGTAGAATAAATATTTCCCCATTTGTTACACAGATTTGATTAAATTTGAATGTTTAATAACAGCAGATGTTGACTATAGTATCTATTGCTACTTGTTGCTGTTGACCTATATATTGTTAGACTATTTTTTTATTACACTATTCAGTATTAAAAGCACTTAATCAATTACATATATCCAGAAACAATCCATTGCTCAATATTTTTAATCAGACTAAAAATGTGAATAACAAAATAGAAATAGGACTTGTTATGATCAGATCAACAAAAAATGGAGATCTAAGAATAGCAATATACTTTAAAACATTAACAAAAATTGGGATGTAAATTATTTGGAATAATAAATATTCTTCAAAAGTATAAATATGAATGTCTCACCTAACTTAGTGCTAAGTTACAAAATACATAATATGCAAGAATTCAAACCATAGCAAACTATCTTAATAGAAGACAACATTTCTATACAGATTGAGTATTTATCCTATAGCAGATTATAGACAAAAGAATAGAATTACAGGGTGGTATCCAAAAGTAGTAGGACGGATTTTTTTAAAAAAAATTTATTGGTACAACTTAATACTCTTCAAAATAGGCCCCTTGGGCATCCACACACTTCTGGTAGCGAGCCTTTCAGGTCACGAAGGCCTTCTGGAAGTCGTCCTCCAAGATGCTGTTCAGCGCCCTCGTCGTTGCCGCTTGGACTGCTTCCACCGAGTCGAAGCGATGCCCCTTGAGCTGCCTCTTAATCTGGGGGAACAGGAAGAAGTCCGGCGGTGCCACATCAGGGCTGTAGGAGGGGTGAGGCAACGTGGAAACGTCGAATTTGGCCAAGAGATCCCTCACAATCCACGCGCCGTGGCACTTTTCTCATCAACAAATCCTCTGTGATGATGCATTGGACTGTCCTGTACGAAAGATTCAGCTCATTGCTAATTAATTTAATGCTCAACCATCGGTCAGAGTTCAAAAGTTGCTTAACTTTCAGCACATTGTCGTCCATTCGCGAGGTTGACGGACGCCCGGACGTTGGTCGTCCTCGACGAGCTCCCTCCCCTCCCAAAACAACTTGTGCCACTCAAATATTGAGGAACGGCTCATGGTATCCTTCTTGTAGGCCTGCGTAAGCATGTCCTTGGTTTCGGTCGCTGATTTTCCAAGTTTGTAGCAAAACTTGATGGCGTACTGCTGCTCCAATTTTCGCTCCATAGCAAGTGACGACGAGGCGTCACAACAGGAGGTCACTAAAACAGTGGTCCACACTCAACTAACGCACGCAGGCGACTTCCGCAGGTCCAAACCTGTTCCCAAGGCTCCCTCCATAACATCCGGCCTTGCAGACCCCCTCCATCGCTGTGCACGCGCGGAAAAAAAACAGTCTTACTACTTCTGGATACAACTCTGTAAATCTGAAAACTATTATGATATTTATAGACCTGAAGAACCATTCAACTCCATAGATAAAAAAAGCAAACTACAAGACAATATAAAACAAAAGATTTTTCAACATAACTAACAGATATAAAAAATTTATAAGAACACCCTGATAAAAATAACTACAGAGTGCCCTAAAAGATGAACTCATTTTAAAGAATAATAAATGTATTGTTTGTTGGCCTATAAACAATAGTTTAATGGTTTAAATTATGACACATTAATTGAAATTAAATGCATGTTTACAAATATTTAATCAACTGATGATCATTTCTTTCTAAACAAGCTGAAACATGGATCAACAAATTCGATAGCGTTATAAGCATTTCACTTGAAACTGCAAAATACTCGTCTTTCAATTTCCTCTTTCAGTTCATTCATTGTTGATGCTTTTACACAGTAAAATTTAACTTTGAGGTATATCTGTACAAAGAAGTCCATTGGAGTAAGGTCTGGAGAACACGCAAAACATTTAATACCACCTCTTCATCCAGCCCAGAAAAGTGGTATTGAGATACATCCTTACGTCACAATTGTAGTGAGTAGGTGTTCTAGCTTGCTAAAAATTTCTTCATCACCAAACAATTCTTCTTGAGTGGACTAACAGATCCTTCAGTATATTAGGTAAACATCACCAGTGACAGTTTGGTCAGAAAAGAAGAGCATTGAAGGACCATTGCTGATAGCTCACACTATACTCTAACCCTGGTAAAGATATCCTCATTGCTATAAACAATTTTGGATTGAAATGTTAAATCTTCCATACATTTGCCCAGGTACCATTAATAAAATTTAACTCTCTGGTGAATATCATCTAAATTAATTATTAAACTATTGCTTCTAAATCAATAAAGATTGTAGCCATGGCATTATTCAATAAATTGTAAAATGCACTATAATTATCAAATGACCCACGTACAATGTTACACAGCCTAAATTAGTTATATTGGATGCTTCAAAATTCATACTGAAAACTTTTAGAGTAGGTAATGTTTTAAATGCAAAGCCACGCCCAGAAATGTACTGTTCCTGTGCTACAAGTACACAAAATTAAAATTAAATTTTAAATCTCTTGTTTCTGTTGTGTCAAGAAATGATTGTTTGGTATCCAATGAAACTGACAAGGGGCAGTGTGCTCATGTCGTACTATGATGATGATCACCTGATGTTATGTAACGTTTATCCCGCCTCACAAAAACATGTTTTAAATGGTGTGCCTAATTCACTTAACTTTATGGCTAAATATATGTTAGAAGAATATGCTAAATAATGTTAGCATATGGCAAAGCTAAATGTAATGGGATAATTATATCAGTACTACTTTTTATCCAACAGAAACAGTAAATATAAAGATATGATTTGATTTTATTTAATTGTAGTACTTTTCCAGACATAGGTTTCATTACGTACTTAAGTTTCTATAGAAATTTTAAAACACCCTGTATATTAATTCAATGCTACTGTAATTATGCTTGTTTGAGTAAAACAATATAAAATGCATGTAAACTAATGTTTACATTTAAGGTATCTTTGAAAAACATCAGAACCTTTTAGACAATGTAGAAAGAGAAATATACTTACAATTGCATTTTGTGACTTCAATATTTGCGTGGCAACAGTTCCGACACCACCAGATGCACCCAGAATTAGAACTTTAACATTCCGAGCACCTCGCGGCAGCAGCTCACCACTGATGTAAAGAGAAGACCATGCCGTCATTGAAGTGTACAAAAGTGAGGCTGCTTCGATTGCATTTAAATGGGAGGGCTGATGCAAAATCTACAATTATTTAGATCAGCAAGTGAACATTAAAAACCTAAAATGTTTTCCTACATTTGACTGGTTCACAATAACCATCTCGGCATGGGCGCCTTGTTTATGTAGCGGTACCACGCCATACACATTATCGCCTATTTTAAATTCATCTCGAACCCCATGCCCTTTATCTACAATAGTGCCAGCAAAGTCCCGCCCGAGAGTGAGCGGAAACTCTATGTCGTCTCCACGGAACATGCCGATAATGTTTTTGCCATAACCAGCTGAAAACAACTTGGTTACCACAATAATACAAATTCATATAAAATGTATACCCATCATGTAATTGTCAATCGGGTTCAAAGAGGCAGCATTGACTCGAATTAGTAAGTCGGTTGGGCTTGCAATGTGGGGTATTCTGGCCGCAGTCAACTGAAGCTCGCTCAGGTCTCCGTACGAGTGAATCTGCCAAGCTCTCATCTTGTTGACCATTTCTTGGGCCTGAGGATTGGTTGACATCCTTCTGAATTGGTTAAACGTATTATTCTTAAAAATACTGAACAATCGAGTTGTTTTTAACATTATCAATTTGTTTAAATTGAGGTTATGTTGCAACAACACTATGCGATTTTTTGATTGGTCGAAAATGCCCACAAAAATTAATACTTTCAAATTTAATTTTTAAGATATACAGGGTAATTAAATAATGTATGTACACAACGTATTATTAAAAAAAATAATTCATATTTCAATTAAATTGAAAACTATTTGGAAACACATTTTTAATATTATTTTAGTCTAGAAATATTTTATGACTTGTAGAAATTATACAAATTGTTCTTATTTTTCTTAAAAACCATAAAAATAAGTTAGAACGATTGTATGAAAATAATGACCTCCTTGTTACTTGTATCCGACGTTTTTGATTTTGTTTAGGTTTTCTCTATCTTCTAAAGTACCGAGAAAGTCTTAGAAGAATGTTTTACAAATCAGTCTGTCAATAATCAATTTGAAGATAACAGTCCCATGATGTAATAATTAAAAGTAAAACTTGATTTATGTAAAATAGCATAAAGTGTAGTAAAGTATCATATATCTAGAAATTGCTCATGCGCTATGTTTAATTGTTACTATTCTAGAAAAACATAATTTGATAGAAGTAACTTTGGTTGTTTAATTTTTTCGATTACGTCGAAGATAATTAGTAATAAAAAACTTGCGCCAAATATTACTATTTTGTTGCAAGTAATGTAATGTATAAGTATCTGTTGAATGTAACGTTAACTATGCACAGACCGCAGTTTATGTCGGCTTGTAAAGAGTAACAATAAATTCATTTTATTTTGTTGGCTTTTAAAAAACGAACTTAAAATATTTGGTTTTGTTAATATAATTTTTTTAATTGAAAAAACTGGGTCCAGCTGATTTGGAAGACAACAAAGAGTGTAAGGTAGCCACGTGATCAACGATTTTGGAGGTAGAATAGGACTATTATATTCCAATGGCAAAGAGAGTAGATAAACTAGGGCACATCAGTGTTTGTCTCATAATGAGTGGCTAAAAAAGCGCTACAGGCAGCTGGGGAAATAATCAAAGAAATTAAAATATGATATTCGAACGTTCAAGGAATTAGAACCAAAGAATATGAAGTATTTTTTGAGCTGAAATCTTGTAATATTGACATGACAGTTTTTAGTGAGACCAAAAGAACGGGAAAAGAGAGTGAAATGAAAAACAAATATGTTCAATGATATAGTGGAGACGAAAAGTAGAGAAGAGCAAACTGTGGAGTCTATAGCGATCAGATGCAAACGTTAAAACATAGCTCAAGTCGTTGACTGTAATGCGAAGATAATTTTCATACTTAATTATTGGTTGTTAAATAAAGTCAGCTAACGGATTCGGCAATTACTAAAAACAGACGGAGTCTTAACGGAGTCATTATTTAGTGGTTTTGTTTGAACTCTGAGTTCCGCGGTGGAATGAGAAGTAACGCAGCCGTGATAAGCAGAGGCGGAAAATTTACCTCATAACGCTTATTTCATTAATTGTTGACCCCAACGTGATGACAACCCTTAGCGAAACTAGTCCAGAAGCGATAAAAATTAAAGATTAGATTGTTTTTTCTTTAGAGTTATATAATTTAAGAAATTATGTGTGTGTTATTAAAACACAAGAATCGGCTGAGAGAACAAGTGGATGCTGTAAGCAGTCGGGATCCACCTTACGAAGGGAGTATCATGGTCAAACGGATTTCCACCAACGGGAACTATTGAACGTCCAACATCTCCAACCCTATCACAAACTGGAAGTAACTTGGAAGCTGCGTACAATTTTGGTCACAATTTAAACAGATCTATGACGACGCTTATTTGAAGAAAGCGCAAAAGTTTACATATCTGCTACAGAGTTTGACAAAGGAGACTCTCGGATTAGTCAGCATACCGTGACAAATGGCAATTATGATGAAGTTGTGAGAGTTCTCAATGAAGAATATGGAAATAATAACAACCTGGTATAGATGCACGTTCGCAAACTAATTGGAATGCAGTCTGTCCAAAAACATCGTTGTATTTTACATAATTTTCTTATGATATTCTTCTCGAGTGAAAGTTAAGTCCAGAATCGTACAGAGATGGAAGTAGTGAGAATCATTGGAAGACGACATTGAATCTTTTTCGAGATTTCATCTCGAAGTATTTGTCGGGTTGCGGTATGTCAGATCAGCCAAGGAGAGATTTTGGAAAAGTCGAAAAATAACAACGATAAAAGTAAAACTAAGAAAAGGAAACGTGCTCTATATAGGATAAAGAAAAAATACCAAGATTCCAACCGCAATTAGATTAGTCACTTTGGATACAAACCAGAAATGCTGATTCTACGATAGAACGAATCATCCTTTTCAGAAGCGTAGCACATTCCAGAAGAAATTGATTGAAGAGAAAAGACAAAAGTTATTCAAAAATGAATACCTATTTCTCCTTGACGCAGTTATTGAATACCATGTGAAGTCAACAGCAAAATAAGAAAAAAGTCCTGGGAAAACTAGTCTTATTATTGTATGTAGACAACGTACTAACTTTCTTCTTTAACCAAAAAATATCTGGAGTTCAAGAAAACGCCAGTAAAAATTTTAACTGAAGTAAAATTTGACCTTCTGGGAATCCAATGTAGATTGGATTATGGATTCAAAAGTTGCTCATGTTTTTGGAATGAAATGGAACAAACAGGAGGATACTTTATTTTGCAAAACTGATCTGGATAAAATAACAAGGAAGATTATTCTTTCTGCTATGGCACGGATTTTTAATCCTTTTAAGATTCTAGTCTCTGTGCGGAAGACATTGTTGGGAAAAATAAAATGGGCGATAAAGTAGATGAAGATGTTGCACATAAATTTGAGTATTGCTTAAACAATATGAAGCAAATCAACCTCGCTCAAATTCCAAGGTGCATTGAGGTTCCAAGAGAATATTTCCGAGTTTATGTGTTGTGTGACGAAAAGAAAACTGGTTATGTTGTGCTGATTTAATTGCGTCTATAGCGCTCATCTGGAGTAGAAGTAAAGTTCGTGATCTTACGTTCTGGAGTAGTGCCTTTGCAGAAAGTCACTATTAATTAAGTAAAATTAATTGGATGTAAAATCGCAATATTTTTGGTAAAAACAGTGAAAGGCGCGTTCAGTCGGCACCACTTACCTTTTTATTATTGGACGGATTTGGCTATAGCAAAAACGTGGATCTAGAGAAACGCAATTTGGGGCCTCTTGTAGGAAACCGGGTTCATAAGATTCTTTCCTTAACTGAACCAAGGGATTGAAATTACGTACATGGAAAATATAATTTAGTTGATGTGTTCTCCAGAGGGAGTGATATAAGTGAATTACTAGAGACGAACTAGTAGAAGGGGCTAGACTGACCGAGGACGGATTTAAATGAAAATTACGTAAGTAAATGTCACAGATGTGGAACCTTGGTACAGACCGAAAGATGTAAATTCAACAAATATCCACAAATAATTCGTGTTATGGATTTGATGCTTTGTTTTCTATACAGTATGAGGAGACTTAAGCGAAGCAGAAATTGAATCTGGGAAGGTCACGTTTGTTCAAAGAAATCAATTTGGCTGAAAGGCGATTATATTGGGCAGCTCAAAATGAAGTGAAAATAGCGCTTAGATCATTTTCCATCAATCTAAAAGAGGATGAAGATGGTTTACTCAAAATTAAAACCAAATTGATGTTTTGAAAATCTGAAGACATCCTTAAAATGCATATAGTTCTGTCAGAAAAACACTATGTTATGTCGCTTCTTATCCTGTATGATCATGAAAGAAATAGTTACGATTATGTATACTTCTCCATGAGATGATTACAAAAGCAAAATGATAGAACATGTCATTGAGAAATGTGAGGATTGCAAGAGACGCAACGTTACTAGTCCTGATTCAAAACCAAATTCACTTCCTGAAAATCAACTTTTAAACGGATATTTCTTTGAGTTCATTAGAGTTTACTACGCTGGACCTACGTTTTTGGAAAGAGGAGGCAAAGTGTGGTTTGCTTTATAAATACAAGACTGCTATGTATAAAACTATTTGTCTAGAACGTTACGAGCCTCACAACGGAATCATTTTTAATTAGTCTTATTGCACGATTCAGTTTATTTACTGTAATGCTACTGACATTGTCGGCGCGAAAAATAAATTGGGGGAGATCGATTGGAACAAACTTAGAGGTGCATTCCATTCAATCGATTTTTTACCTCCAGCGGCTCCTGACTCGGAGGATTTTGGAAGAAACTGATTCGCCCCGTAAGGAAATTACTTGTACGAGTTTTGGGGACACCAGCAGTTAATCAGGCTACTATTCTCTGTTATGTGGAAGCTGTGGCGAATAGAAGTCTTCTAACGTCTATGAGAAAGACATTTTGATACCTATTACCTCATTACTTTTTATTACTAGGGTTTGAGAGATAGGCGTACCGAACTTGGATAATTTGGATTGTACAAGATTTCAGAAGAGATACCGTTTTTGTTAAAGATTGGAGAATTTACGTTGCCGATTTCGAAAAAAATGTCTCGATTTATTAGACCACAGAAAAAAGCAAAAGAAGAAATTAATTTTTAAACCAAGTGATGTAGTCCTCAATGGAAATAATCAACGGAGGAGGGCATACCAAGGATCGCTTATGTTAGAACTAAAAATAAAATTCTCCTGCGACTCCTGGAACATCTGATATAAATTAAAATGAATGAACAGGAGACTTTGGTGTAGAACGAGAAAGCTGTTGAAGAAGACTCAAAGTGGAGGAATAATCAAGAAACCTTAAATATGTTAAATTGCTGTATGATTATTTAAAATTAAATAAGCAGGCAAAAAGAATGTAAGAAGATGGGGGAATTTCAATATTTGAAAATTGCCTTAAATTTTTTATAAGAAAATAGAAATAGTAAATATTCAAGAGGGGTTCAGAATGGAGTAGTGAAGCGCAATACATGGCATCAGATCCAGATTATGCCACATAGCCTCTCCTACTCAATTCCTACTCTCACCTTCACGCGGTGAACCCTGATAACCTGAGCAACCCTACTGGAGATCTGGTATCCAACCCGGGTGGAAGGTACAGTCAGGATCGAACGAGAGAGGGAGAAATGGTCCTCCGAAAAGGGGGCTGGGCAGGGGTTAACTACCCCTGGGGAGAAATCCCTTCCCGGAAAAAAGCCCTAGTTAAAAACATTCAACATGAGCCTCGGACTGGACGGACTAATGGCAAACGACAAAAGCGACGAAAAAAGGACATTCTACTAGGAACATGGAACGTACTAAGCCTATACAAGCTACTGGCAAAGGAAATAACTAAGTACAAATTAGACATCACGGCAGTTCAAGAAACAAGATGGCCCAATACTGGAGATATTATA
The DNA here is from genome assembly GCA_036346155.1 of Sinelater perroti. Taxonomy (NCBI): domain Eukaryota; kingdom Metazoa; phylum Arthropoda; class Insecta; order Coleoptera; family Elateridae; genus Sinelater; species Sinelater perroti. Next base: position 110,177 of record JARFIY010000046.1, on the reverse strand, counting down.
CATGGGAAATACACGCTACTGTACAGCGGAAAAGAAGATGGACGTCATGAAAGTGGAACAGGCTTTGTGATTAGTAATAGAATAAAACAGCAACTTCATCAATTTAAGGCAATATCACACAGATTATGCGCAATTAGAATTAAAGAGAAACTGTATAATATAACTATGATAAACGCATACGCGCCAACAGAAGCGGCAGAAGAAGAAGAAAAACAGGAATTCTACGAAGCCCTGGAAGAAAGCATCGATAGCACCCCAAAGAAAGACATCCTCATAGTACTGGGCGACTTCAATGCACAAATAGGAAGAGAAGAAACATATAAACCAACAATTGGGAACCATAGCCTACACCGAGAAAGTAACGATAATGGATTAAAACTGATTGAACTAGCGGCAAGCAGGGGTTTAATAATAAGCAGTGCCACCTTCCCGCATAAGACTGTACATAAGGGAACCTGGAAATCAAACGATGTAGTAACAGTGAACCAAATCGATCACGTACTAATCAACCTTACAAACCGCACTAATATAATAGAAGCGAGAACAATGAGAGGGAGAATAGAAGAAGAACTGGCAAGCGAAACGGAAGCAGAAGAAGAAAACAGCGACAAACAATGGGATGTTATAAAGGAAGCGATTAACAAAACGGCTGAAGAAATCGTGGATACAAAACAATTACAAACATACGAATGGTTTAACGATGAGTGCAGACAAGCTATAGAAGATAGGAAGAAAGCGCTCATGCGAATGCTTCAACAAAATACAAGACAAGCCAACACAAACTTTGAAGAAACCAGGAAACTAGTCAGAACAATGCTAAGAAGGAAAAGGCGAAAACTATAAACCGAAAACTATCGAAAATAGAGGAAAGGATGGAAGAAAACGAAATAAGGAAAGCACACGAAGAAATAAGGTACTTTAGAAGAGGTTTCCAACCCAGTACAAACATGTGTAAAAATAAGGAAGGAACTGTAATGATTGACAAGGACGATATTGCCGAAATATGGAGGGAATATTTCACTAACTTACTGAACACAGACAATGAAGAAGAAGAAGAAAATGAACAAGAAAGCGATAACATAGAGGCAAATAGAGACGAAAATGAAGAAATACAAGAGCCGGAACCCACATACGACGAAATCAGGAACACTATCCGCAAAATGAAGATGCACAGGGGAAGACAACATACCAAAAGAACTACTGAAATCCGGAGGTCAGGAGTTATGGAGAAAGATACATGAGCTAATCCGAATAATATGGAAGAACGAGAAGATGCCGGGTGCATGAAATATAGGAATCATATGTCCCATATATAAGAAAGGGGACAAGACTGTATGCTCCAACTACAGAGGACTCTGCCTCCTCAACACAACATACAAAATCCTGTCACACATATTACTGGATAGACTGAAGCCACATGTGGAGAGCAAACTGGGAAATTATCAAGCCGGCTTCAGAAAGGCGAAGTCAACAACAGACCAAATCTTCATACCGAGACAAATAATGAAAAAAGCAAGAGAGTTCGGAATCGACATACATAGCAGCTTTGTAGATTACAAACAAGCGTGTTACAGGGTGAGACATAGAGCAGTTAAACAAGCCCTAGAGACATTTGGCATACCACAGAAACTAAAAAGACTAATAATAATGACTATTAAGGATGCACAATATAAGATAAAGGTAGGAGGACAGAAAACACAGGCCGTCAGTATCAATGTCGGATTGAGACAAGGAGACGCACTGTCCCCCATAATATTTAACATGGTGCTAGATATCGCCGTACAAAAAACCCCTACGTGGAATGATCATCTATTTAGGAATCAGAATCAGATATTGGCCTATGCTGATGATATAGCCATAATCAGCGCTAACGAAAGGGACGTAATCCAAACGTATAGAACTCTAAAAGACAACTCGGAAGAGATTGGACTCACAATAAATATAGAAAAAACAAGGTACTTACGAATATCAAGACAAATTGAACAGCCAGAACAAGTAACTACAATTACAGCAATAGACAGAGTCACTAAATTTAAATACCTGGGTACAGTGATCAATGAAACAAATGATATAACTGACGAGATAAAAACCCGAATCTTGACAACTAATAGGGCCTATTTCGCAATGAATGATATTTTCAAGATAAAATTAATATCCAAGAAAACAAAAGTACGACTATAGAAGGCAATAATAAGACCAATACTAATATATGGATGCGAGTCGTGGACGTTAATTAAAAAAGAGGAGCAGCGGTTAAGGATATTCGAGAGGAAAATACTGAGAAGAATTTTTGGACCAATTAACGCAGGGAGAGAATGGCGGCTACGACACAATGAAGAACCCGACATTAATGTCATTAAACGTATGCGAATACATTGGATAGGGCATGTGGCGCGAATGGCACCCAACACCCCAATACAGAGGATATTTAATAGCACCCCAACAACAACACGACCCAAAGGAAGGCCGCGCAGTAGGTGGATTGACATGTGTGACATGTGCTTCAAGACCTCCAAAAGCTCAATGTAAATAACTAGAGGAAAACTGCCAAAAATAGAACAGACTGGAGGAAAATCATTGAGTCGGTGAAGACCCTTGGTGGGTGGTAAAAACCGAGAGAGAGAGAGAGAGAGAGAGAGAGAGAGAGAGAGAGAGAGAGAGAGAGAGAGAGAGAGAGAGAGAGAGAGAGAGAGAGAGAGAAATATTCAAGAAGTTCAATTGTGATGAGTTCATTCATTTTATTGTATCCTTGTATAAAGTAGTTGTATATTTACAGTGAGGCTGCCATGCGTCAACATAGTTCAAGTTATATGAGGGTAGAGTGAATCGTCATATACTTTTCAGATAAAATACACTTCGCCCAACGATGTTCCAACTTTTTTAAACCCTCCAAAAAGTAAAACAGCTCTAAGTCTGTAAAATAACCCTATGTTGCAGCGATGACCTCTTCATTTGATGAGAATTTCTTCCCAGCCAGCCATTTTTTTATGTTTGGGTAGAGAAAGAAATCGCCGGAAGCCAAATTTGGAGAAAAAAGCAAATGTAACAACAATTCATAGCTTAAAACCATCAAATTCGCCATAAGAAAACGCGACACCAATCGTGCTAAAAGTTTGTTATGCCTAAATGTTCGTGTAGGGTGTTTAATGTTTATTAAACAAACGGAATTTACTTTTTCCATTAATACAAAAGCTGTCAAAACTAACTGCCAAACCGACATGACATTTATAGAGCACTACTATTCAGAAATATAATCATTTTTGCGATCGCAGCGCCATCTTGTAGCAAATTATCTGATTTTTTACTCTGCCCTCGTAATTTTCGTAATTAATGATTGGTTGTTAAAGTTAGCTGGGGAAATATTAGAAATAAACGGGGTCTTAACAGATTTATTATTTAGTGGTTTAGTTTTTACAGGAATTATGTATGAGCTAGTAAAACATAAGAATATGCTGACAGAACAAATGGATGCTGTAAGAAATTATTTGTTGCTTTCCCAGTAGGCAAAAAGCGTATTTAAACAGCTGCTTGTTTTCTGAATCAATTCTTCAAAAAACTAGAGGAGTTAGACTAGAATATTATTGATGGCTTAACGTCCAATAAGCATTCTCGATCCATCTTACGAAACAAGTGCCATGGTCAAGTGGGGTTTCTTCAGTGGCAACTATTGAACGTTCCCCATCACAAACTGGAAGTAACGTACAGCTACGTACAGGAATTACAAACTTCATTCAAACTTCAAGTTTGGTCACAATTTAAATAGATCCACGACGACGTTCATTTAAAGAAAACGCAAAAGTTATAGAGCTATAGAGTTTGACAAAGGAGACAGGAGTTTAGTCAGATTTCAATTATGATAAGGTTGTGAAAGTGCTCAATGAAGAATATGGAAATAATAACTTCCAGGTACAGATGCATGTTCGTAAGCCAATTGGAATGCAGTCTGTCCTGAAACATTGTTATATGCATTTGATTCTCGAGGCAAATATTTTTTATGATATTTTTCTCGAGTAGACGTTGAGCCCAGAATCGTGCAGAGATGGAGAAAATTCGAAAATTCATTTCGAAGTATTTGTTGCCTTGCCGTAATGTCAGATTGGCCAAGGAGGGATTTTGGAAAAGTCGAAAAATAACAGCAATAAAAGTAAAATTAAGAAGAAAGGGGAAAATGCTAAGATTCCAACCGCAATAGGATTAGTCACTTTAAATATAAACCGAAAATGGGGTTTTACGATAGATCAAATCTCTTTTTTCAGAAGTGTCGCATATTCCAGAAGAAACCGATTGAAGAGAAAAGACAGAAATTATTCGAAAATTAAGAAGAGACGCCGAATTGGATAGAACCAAGATCTTTTTCTTCTCACAACACTTATTACAATGCCTAAATTAACTCAATTTTGTGCTTGGCTATTGAGAGGCGTGAATTAAGTCTTAGTTTCACAAATGTAGATATATGTATTGCATTGCAATAGATCGTCGATTATCCGAACGTCAAATATTCGGATTGTCTAAACAGAAGAACAAATATTTTTCTATGCAGCAAATATCACGAATGCGAGTTTATGCTAACATATTTGCTTCCAGAAAGAAACAAAATATTAAAATTTTATGGGCATCTTTTTCTTTGTTTTCCCATTTGCATTTGAATGAATCTAAGTGGTTGAAAAGTGGATGGGTAGTACGCGCAGCGAGTTAAACGAATGGCTTTGAGCGCTGTAGTGATACCAATAAATTTTTTTTTGTATTTGGATTATTTGGATAATGTGAGTCAAGCTCTAATTACTTTGGATTATCCATGCTTTATAATGGTTAAATTCTGAACTAAAACTCATGTGGTATGGTCAGACTCTAGTTTTTTAAACTGATCTGAAGGAGTAGTCTCATATAGAATAAAATAAAAAATGTCATACCTCTTCACCTTTTTGCAATTTATTTCGAATAATGTGCTTTATGCTTTACAGTACTGCACAATACGTTAAGTTGTTGTTACGATACGAGCATGTAGATTAAACTTCACATCCTATTGAAAAATGGCACGCTTATCTTAAGGACCTGATAATTATTTAAAACAGTTGTTCGTACGGTTTGCAAGTCGTCAAGGTCGCACGTTTCAAACACGTTCGTACGTATCAAGATATCATTAATTGTCGGTAATGAAGTACGTGTTGTGTACCTGCATAAAAATGTTGTTTAAACAGCAATTTCTATCGATTCGGTTACTTCATTAACGGAACATTACCATTTAATTAGACATGGAAGTTTGCGGTTTTTTTAAGTTGTGGTTGAGTCACTAATTTAAAAAAATTAATGTCAAATGTTTGTAGACAAAAATATATTGTGCCTAAAGGGACAGTTTTCTGTTGGAATTAATTACACTACCCGTTTCCGAAAAATTAAAATTATTATTCTTGCCGTGTCAGATCTCCCTGACGGTGATCACTTCGGCGCAGCCAGTTCCGTTTTCTGTAATTCTGAACAGTTGTTCCTCTTGATACCAATCCATTAGAAGATATTCTTTAGCCAGGACATTTTCTTTCTATCAGTTCAGACTTCAGAATAAGTTTCACTAGATATTATATATATTATCTTTGAAGTTATACAGTTATTTAAGTAAGAGCGTGTTCGGGTTAATGTAGAGAAAAAATATTTAAAAACATTTTCTTATATATTGGTATGTTGTACTCCATCAGAACAAAGATGCTGTTGTATCAATAATGTGTCCAGTGACTACCGATCTCGATGATTGCCTGGCATTTTCGAGGCATGTTTTCGACCAAATGATGGCGTATTCATCCGACAAAGATCTCCAAATGTGACGAATTGCTTATGTTAACTGCTTCAAAGCGAACACTTTTCTTCTACGAAGCTTGTGCTTGATGTATGCCTACATATTCTCAATCGGATTTGCATCAGGCGACTATGACGGCCAATCAAGTGTAACGATGCCAGACTGCTGTTTCCACTCGATGCAAAGCTTGTTGTGGTGTTTGGAGTTGTCTCGTTTTACTCGATGAACTAACGCTCGGCAGTCGATAACAAATATTTCTTATAAATCTCGAGCATTTTCGGAGCATTTAGGTTGTATGTAAACAGATGCAACGTTCCGAAACTCAGTTTTGAGAAGCAGCCTCAAAGATACACTTTTACTGGGTGTTTAACGACCTGCTGTACTAATCCGTTAGTTGAGGTTGACTAGGCTCATGGGACGATAACATATCTTTAAACAGAAGCTTTATGCGTAAAAATTACATTGCTCTAATCTCGGTTGATATTGTCCTTTACCTGCTTCGTCTTCACTGAACTACGGAATTCGGATAGCTACGTACAATATATCTACACCTTTCTCTTCCAATTTTGATGCTCCTTGACGCAATGTTAAGCCCGGGTTTCGCAAAAGCAAGTTTGCGATCTGTTTTTTGACTTTAGGGGACACTTTGCCTATCGAGGCACGTTCCGGCAAGTCATCGACAGTTTTTGTCTTCTTATATCGCTACACTTATTTGTTGACGAATATTTTTGACTTGTTCATGTACTTAGCCGCCGTTGCAAGAGATATTTTTGGAACATTGCGTGGGGGGGGGGGGGTACAGAGTAACACAGCCCGTAGTCCGACGCGTACGTGGCACTCATGGTGCTTTACGCGTTTCTCTAGCAAGAATTTCCTCTATCGACTCACGAAGGAATTAAGGCGAAACCTTTTACCAACTACTAATAATGCCGAACACGCTGTTACTTAACAGACTGTAGATTTGATGATAAGTTTCCAATTCCGACTTTTTATATTGTTGTCAATATATATTTTTAATAATTCTAATTTTCTTTCCGTCTACGTCAACGTCTTGAAGTAATTTAATTAATCTGAAATATTGTACTTTATTAAATGCTTTTCTATAATTAATGAAGCATGCGAATACATTTCTTTGTTGATCATGGCGTTTCTGCAGTTAAACATTGAAACCAAAAAGTATTTTTGGTATTTTGAAGACCCCCTTGAAACCAAACTGTAAATCATCTACATCAAACTCAGATTTTGACCGTACACAAGCTTGTTTTATGTGGAGAAAAACATTTAACACATGGCTCATTGGGTTAATTAACCAATAATCGCTGCATTCGTATGGTTTTCTACGGTTCTAGACTTCAACCATTCTTTAAATATTCCTCCAGAGTTAATAAATTTGCTACAGATAGATGTTCTGTTCGTAAATAAGTTTTACAATTTTCATAGGAACCCCATTACGATCAGTAGGTTTTTTAAGTTGTGTCATTGAGATGGCGTATAGTGCTTCAGATTTTCAAATCTTCGGGCCTTCAAGATTGATATTGTCACCGTTGAAACCTATGTCTGTTCTAGTGTCTTAAAATAACTTGTTATACAGGACTCCCACATACCCAGCAGTTGTTTTTCATCTAGTATAATTTTGTTCGAGTCATTTACTGAAGCCTTAATATCTGTTTTTTATATAAGCCAGATACTTTCTTTATTTTATTATGTATATTAAATAGATGTTTTTTAGATAATTTCTTCCATTTTATTGCATTTGCCTTTTAATCACTTATTTTGTAGCGTTTTGTATATTCTAGCTTGTTATATTTTAATAATCTACAGGTATTGCACGAAATAATGAAAACACTTGTTAAACGTGGGACATATTCTAACTGTGACTGGTGACACTGGAAACTGCGTAAATCAATCCTCTTTTGTTTGATGCAGGTAGTATAGACTGTGCATTACTAGTAGAGTAAGGCAATGTGCAGGTGTAATGAGTGACCAGTATGTCCGATCTGACAGGGTTTCAAAAAGGTCTAATCTAGCTGGAGAATCTGTGAGCAAAATGGTAAAGTTAGGCGGTGTAACACAAGACACGGTCTCGAAAGTCAGGACCGCATACACAGTGCACGGTAAAATAGAGTTGGCGAGGGATAATAGTAGTCGAAAGACGAAGCTGCAGGATAGGGACCACCGGACCTAGCAGCGTATTGTGACGTCGCAGAAGAAAACTATGTCCGAGAAAGCGACTAAAAAACTTACTCATTACTTAAATACCCCGGTGAGGCGAAAACTGCATAAAATGGGTATCTATGGACGTATTGATATTGCCAAGCCCCCATATAACAGACACAAATGCTCAAAGACGGCGTGCATAGCGCAATGCTTACAAAAATTGGACGTCGGAGGACTGGCAACGTGTCGTTTGGTCGGTTTTAAAAGCATGCTGATGAGGTTCAACATCTTTTCTGGTTCGCCTAGTCCTCAGACCTAAATATCATCGAGTCTTTGTGGGACATTTTGGAAAACAGGGTTTGGCATCGATTTCTATCTCCTTTATCTCTACCTGAGTTGGAGTCTGTGCTACATGAAGATGCTTCAAAGATGTTCCGTGTTTTCATTATTTTGTCCAATACTGGTATGTTCCTTTACATTGATATTGACTACTAATTTCATTTGTGATTTGTTTTATGTTATTCCATTGACAGTTAGCAGAAGTAGATTGACTCTTCGGTATCCGATTTAATGTCATTTAGGTCTGTTATTACTTTGCTTCTGACGTTGTTATTGTATAGTCTGGAAATATCGATATGCTTAGTAATTTTTTTTTGATGGCTTAGTTTCAGTGCCAATTATCAGATTGTGATTTGAGTATACGTTCTTATAACGGTTGGTTATTAATATAGAATCAGTTTTATGTAGTATGAATTCTAAGTTGTTTGGGTTATTCGAAGTTTTTACGCGTATAGGCGGTTTAAACCACGTACTAGCTATTACCATATTTTTCTCTTGGCCAAATTGGCACCGCCTCCTCTATTAATACTTTAACTCAAATCGTAGTACTATTATGTCGGCACAATAACCTTGTCTAATTTTTAAATTATAATTTCCGATTACTAAGGTACTGCTACCTTTACTTATTGACTTAAGGGCGCTTCCAATTGTGTTATACAATAGATTCTGCCTTTTTATTGCATTTTCGTAAATTGAAGTAGGTTAATATCTAAAGGGCAGTATAACTCTGCCGGAGATTGGTGTGAAATTCTGGACGCCTACTCTATTACCATACTGGGAATTATATGCGGTGTTCAAAAAATCAAAGTCAAGCGGAAACGGGTGATAGACCAGATGGTGACAGTTATCAGATAAATTAAAAATCTTAGTCGTGTACTTTTAAAATTATAGGCATTCAAAAAAATTCGAGAATATTGAGATTCTGTGATGATCTTTCAAGTACTGTGACTACAAATTTTTATTGTCCTTAATTTTTTTTGTATGTGATAAAACCCTGAATAACTGTTCTGTAATTTACAGTCTAAAATTAAAACACAACTGCCTCAGGTTTAAAGAAAATACTACTTTGTTAACTCAACCGTGTATTCAAAATTATTACATCGTCTAACTTTAACAGACAGTACTAAGAAAAATGTACAACGCTATTTTGGCAAGCGACTTTAAAAGATGGCGTATTTAATTCGAATTCCAAAATAAAACACTTGCTAAATTAATTCTTAAATAAGGAAAAAATATTTTTTTTTCTAAAAAAAACCCTATCTCAAGCTAATTCTTTTTACTTAGTTAAAACGCTTTTAATGCACGCTAGGCTTTCCCTAAGTCCCTAATTTTAAGGTACACGTTGGAGTGTGTCTATGCATCACTATTTGGCTAGGATGAATTGGCTATACGTCTCACTCACACTATTCGAAATAGCGAGTCTATCTGTCTCACTCATCTTGGTAAAAGTGGCATCACTATCTGCCTCGCTCGCACTTGGCAAAATAGCGTCACTATCCGTTTCACTCAAATACACTCTGTATACCAAAGAGGTATTTCGTTGTCTTCTCCGGTTTGTAACCAGCCGCCCTAACTTAGGGAACAGATGCTGTCGCAGCCATCCACTTTGGATCAGACGCTACACTTTACCATACCTGATTACCCTCATCTAGTTTAGTTTCTAGGTCAATGTAGTTCTTCAGGGTGTGGCACTTAAAGCTAAGGGTGAGAGTTGAGTACTTTGCGAAGACCAATCACCGTGATTTTTCTGATAAAGTGTTGTGACTGAGTAAGATCTTTTCAACAAAATCTTCCACCCTTAAAATTATTAGTAGTACTAATTTTGTTTATACCAAGAACGTATCCAATATAATAATTTCTGCGTAATTACGTTCGTTTCTCACTAAAGACGACCATTAATAGCTCGGCAGTAGAGTACGAACCTTTGTAAATACGCTGTAAGTTTGGTAGCCAAAGAACAGTTTGATTAAATAGCCCCTAACATAGATGTACGTACAATACAGCTCTGTTATGTTAAATTTTTGTACAGAACATGCATATTATTAAAGTAGCAGAAACTGCTCGCAATATTAACCAAGCATTTGTCCAGAAAACCATTAGTGAACGTATAGCTCGACATAACGAGAGCATTGAAAATGAGGGTTCTGGACGTCCTGCAATTGAGTGTGCTGATTTGAGAGTTATTATTAAAGCAGGATAATGTAAAATAAGGCGGAAGATTGCAGAAGAACTGAATGTTGACCATTCAACAGTTGTTCGTCATTTGAACCAAATGGGAAAATCAAAAAATTTCGACAAATGGGCACCTTATGACCTGAACGAAAACCAAAAACTTTGACAATACAAAGTCTGCTCTACGCTTCTTCTTTGCAACAAAAATAATCCATTTTTTGATCTCATTGTGACATGTGACTAGAAATGGAGCCTATATACTTCCCCAAACCGAAGCAGAATCAAAAGAAGGTAATGGTTATTGTTTGGTGGTCGGAACGTGGAGTCTAACTACAACTTCTTGAACCCATCACATTAGAGAAGTATTGCCAGAAAATCGATAAAGTGCACCTAAAACTGCAAAATTTTTGACTAACATTAGTCATTCGAAAAGGACAATTTTTTTTTATTATAACGCCCGACTACATGTCTTATAAATGTCTGCTCAAAAGTTGAACTAACTGGGATACGAAACTCTACATCACCCAGCTTACTCATCAGACCTTTCCCCCACTTATTACCACTTTTCCAAGCACCTAGATAAGTTTCTGCAGAAAGTTTTCAACAACCAAGTAGGAGACCAAAACACCTTAGAAGAGTTAATTGGTTATAGAACTTCAGAAATTTATGCTATCGGAATTAATAGACTTCTTTGTTGTTGGCAAAAATGTATAGAATCTAATGGTTCTTATTTTGATTAAATAAAGTAACTCCAAACTGAAATATACTGTTTTAAGTTTGATAATTAAAAACCAAATATCAATAAAATCTGTATAGTACTCGAAATTGCTTTAATAATTCTATATTACCCTTAGTAATTTTTTTATTACTAATAGAAGATTGATAACTATGAGAAAGTAGTGTGAAGAGCGAGAGGGCAGTACATGAAAGATGTCGCGTAGGTGCATCAAAATAGTATTATTATGTTGTATTTTCCAAAGTTTGTTCTTATGATATCTTATGTAGAGGACTCAAAGTAAGATCGTTATTGCTATTGGTAAATATATCTTACTTCAAAAAGAAGATTGTGTATGCTTGTGTATAGCCAAGCTCCTTCTAGTTTGGAGGTGAACTTTACCTTTGTTGAAAGGAAAAAGTAGGAACACCGCCAACCTCTAGAGTTTTTCTACACAAAAAAAAATTGCAACTATAAAAGTAAAGGTTTGAATGTGCAGATAGAGCACTAACCAAAAAATTCATTTTATTATCATCTGAGAAACATGATAGTAATTTGGATATAATTTAAAAAGAGATAGAAGAGACTGCAAAGCAAAATATTTTATAAACAGTGCGACCCCATCCTCATAAGGCCCAAAAGATTGATTACTGAAGGCAAAACCGCCATTCAAAAAGTTTAGGAAAAAAAACGAAAGGTTGGCGTGGGTACTAATTGTCTGAAGATGAACTTATGATCTTTATAAGAATTTCCGCTCTGACTTCAATTTTTTTATGGAAAGAACGACATTGTCTACATTGCTATAGACAAACATGAGACTGACATTGCTAGTGTCTAAGAGATAAAGCTACACTAGCGCTCATGGACGTATAGATAGATACCTTACTAAAAGGAGAATGGGCAGATTGGGCCCCAAATCGAAAATTCGGATACCCAGACAAAACCTATGTCAATCAAAGTGTCCTGAGCAATATGTCTAAGAAACTAACCCGGCACGACCTCTTTGAACAGAGATATAGGCCTTAGAATTTAGAAAAAATAGGGCATAGCGCCGGTACGGAGAGTCGTACAAAAACGATCTCGGAGTCTAATGATAGGGGACAGTCTGCTCTAATAGTATTTATCGCTATCACAACCTAAAACTGAATCTGGACTTAGCTACTAGCCTTAAAACTTGACTTGACATAGTGGGACTACGAAGTGCCGTACGATGATTAATGAGGATTTAAGCAAGAACCTAGAACCTTTTTTTTTATTTTTTTTGATTGCTTATAAAATAAAATATTCATCAGTGCAAACATAAAAATAAAGAACAACATTCGCGAATCTTCTACCACCACACCATGTTTCGAAATCATATTCGAACTTTTCCGTTTAATAATGTTCTAAGTGACGCCAAGTTAGGCCTCAGTAGTTGTAGACCCTTAATGTGATTTGAACAATTGCTCATTGTCACCAGGGCTTTTTATTTCACTTGGTTCTAACCTTTAGTTTCGCCTTATATTTTAGTTAAAACTTTTTACAGGTTTTTACGCAGGGGCTCACAGTTCATAGTTATACAATAAATTACTGTATTTTTCGTTTGTTCTGTTTGATTAGCCACTTGTAAATTTTTTTATAGACATTTGTTGGATCGAAAAATAGATTAATAATGATTAGGTTCTAATTTCTTGCGCGGAAGCACGTCCTGCAAACTGAGAGACTAAGGCTCTTATATGTTTGCCACTGTGCCCGGTCATCGTGCACCATCTTTGGTACAGGACAATGTGGCAAGCACCACAGCTTACACGACCGCCATTATTATCCCTTGTTCGAGTGAACGCAGGTACTCATTAATTTTTAGTGACTGACGCTGAGTAGGCTACCCTAGGGCTGCCGCTGTTACCTTACTGGTCAAGATTATTGTTCCTTTGTCTTCAAGCCGGCGCAGGCGAGTTCGAGTCTCGCTCAACCAATGGATGTATGTAATGTCATAGTATTAAGTGCATGTTAGGTACAATAAGCCCTTAAGGCTGCAGTACCAGTAAGTGCGCTCAAAAAAAGACTACCCGTTAGGCATTGGAGAGTCCCAGGAATAAACCCGGGTCTGTCCGCACCACAGTCCGCACCTCAACCGCAGGATCACGTTGGTGATTGAAAACTAGAATCATAATGCTTTTACGTTATTGAATTCTCACTCATATTTCGAATTTTTTTGCTTTCTGATTCCTCGTTTTAGATGTTTGTTTACATTTATAAAAATTGCGCCGTTCTGAGCTCTGACTTCTGAGCTCACCGTTTATCTTCAAACCTTGTGGCGTTTACTTGGGTTTTTTGTTACGTCTCGTTTTGAATTTTTGTATTCAATGGCGCATGGTAAGCCTCTCTACTCTTCTCTATTCTACTCGTTCAGCCGTTCTCACTTTACATCAGAAAAGACTATTAGTGCGTAACATCACGAAAACATTAAGGGTTTGTGCTTCGACGCTACAGAGCTTGGGCTATCATGAGTAACATCCGATGCAAAGGATCAGTTCATCAGGCTAACGAGTAAGCGAAGTAGAAGATTAACTGTCCCATATATTGTTACGAAGCTTAACCGTGATAAAACAATGTCAGTCAGCACAATAAAGCAGCGTCTTTAGGAGGGTAATCTTTAATAGTCGTATTGCGACCAAAACAACTGTTATTGTGGTGTGGTAATAAGACTAAACAGCTTCAATGGGCGCAAAAGTATCGCTCCTGGACAATTCAACAGTGACAAAAGTATTATGAATCGACGAATCCAAATTTGAAATTTTCAGTCATAAACGGGGAATCCCGTGAGTCGGTCTAAGACTGAAAAGACGATTCAGAACTGTCGAGCACAGAGTTGGGTCTGATTTAGTGTGGAGGTGCTTCTTTCTGGCTGATGTAGGGAACTTAGTAAAAGTCAATGACGTTATGAAAAAAAAACGGTATAAAAAAATTTAATAAAAACTCCATACCATCTGAGTTGCGATTAGGGATTCAGTGATGATGCAAAACATCTATCCTAAACATATTTCAAAGCTATCCAGCAAACCAAGAAGAATATAAATGCTCAAAATGATAACATGAGCGTTCCACGTCCAAAAATCATCTTTGGAGTCTTCTTCGAGGTATCTGTAGAGATTTACCACCTGAGAAATTAAAAAAAAATTTAAAAGAATGCCTACAATTGTAAAAGCAGTAAATGCAAAGGACTATTTTTTGACGAAACACATGTTTAATATTTAAATTAATTTCTTTTAGTGTTTGTGATGGCGTTTATGTTTTTTATAATAATATATTACATAATAAATTGTTTTTTTACATTAAAGTGTAGAAATTTATTTTCTATGTAGTGTGCATACTTTCATGAGCGGTAGTGTATATTTTGAGGCTTCATTAATCTTAATATAAAGTTGGTGAAAGAGGTGGGCGTTAAAAGCAATGCTGATCTAACTAAAGAAACTGAAGTTGGTGGAGTTTTGGTGATTTTTGATATGGAAATCGTATTTTTGATAAAATAAACAAGATCAGCTTTCAAGTGGCTCCTGTAACATTTGCATTGTCATGTGATGTTATTAGTACATTACTATTAATACTCGCATTAAATTGAAAAGCATTACATCCGATTAGCTAAGCTAACAACGGTTCAATTTGATTACATGGTTGTTTACTGAATTGCTTAAACAGAACGTAATGGTTAACACTGCACAATTTCCATTTCATATACATACATAATGTATGGATTAGCGCTGCATCATTCTCTCGTATGACTCATGCAGCATTAAAATTTCAAAGAAAGCAACCAGCAAATTAGCAGCAACAAAAATGTAAGTGTATTTAGGACACTGAAATATTTACAATTAAGCAATGCAATCGCCGCGTTAATCAAATATTTCATACGAAGCTTTTAGAAGGAAACTAGAAGCATTAGTTAGTCGAAAATGTAGTGTAATACGAACGACCTATCAAAAAGTGATCAAATTTGTATCAAAATATTATTAAAACAAAAAAAAATTATTTTGGCCGCTTGTATAGAAAGTGTAAATTCTTCTGAAATTTTTGTAAAAATACATTACTTCAGTGATATGTAGGTACGCCACATAGATTTACTTTAATATAATACTTATTTAGCCGTTGAGATTTTAAGATGTCATAGAATATTGTCATACTACAAGGGTGGTTCAGCAAATTTATTGCAATTTTGCAAAATAGTGTGTATTAAATTAATGTTTGTGATGAGGGAGGAAGAAACTTTAATACTCATTAAACCTTAAAAAGGTCACAAAATTTTCTATTTTGTTTTCTTGAGAACAAAAATCCTTTATGCAGTACTATAGTTTTAATGTTTATTTTTACACTTTATAAACATTAATTACACACTAAACTGTGTGAGGTTAAAGGACTTCCATCAGGTGGCGGATAGGGAAAACCCTTTATAGATATAGATGGTATCGAGGAAAAGAAATACTCGGGGCGGAACACAACCAGTAAGCAGTCTTTGACTCAGAATCCTACTAACATGCTTGGTAAGCTAAGGTTTTATTAGCCACTCCCCTGAAACAACATAATGTTGATCTTAAAAGATAACCACCTTAGGTGAGTAGAATATAATATTCTAATTCCATACCGGTCTGTCTTTTAGCCTCACGGATTCTGGGGAAACCAGAATGGGATAGTACGATTAACGGAGGTGAAACAAAGAGGAGAACAAAGTATTGAACTTCAAACAGGAAACCAACTATAGCACAAAGGGTTCGAAAATAAAGTAAGATACGTAATAATAGAAATAAACAAAAACTAAAAACAAAATTTGTTTAAGTCTAAACTCACTTCAGATTACGACAACAATGAAATTAAAACATTTCATGAAAAAATTACAATAGCAATGGAAGAAAAGCCTATAACATGAACTACCATTTTAGGCGAATTCAATTGAAAACTCGAAATAAAGCCAATGAGACAAACAACAAAGTAGGTAAATACGAATACGGTATAAGAAACTAACATGGAGAGAAACAACAAGATTTATAAGCAATAAACACATTTTTCTATAAAAAAGATAATAGAAAACTGACATGAATATCACCATATAGAGAAACAAAAAAGAAATTGGTTTAGTAAAAGCAACGAAATAGATTTGCCACCGGTACTAACCACCGAATATTGATGGCCGAGATACAATAAATAATAAATTAAAAACTTGGCAATAATAAAACATAATATAATATAAGAAAAAGGAGAAGAATTTAGAAAAATATTAATAGAAGTAGAACTACTAAAAGAAAAATAAAAGCAATAACAACTTTACTGAATAACTAATAACAACAGTAAAATGAACTAAAATAAGTCTAGACACAAAAAAATGAATAAAAACAAACAACTATACAAGAGAGAGAAAAGAACACAATCGAATATACGGAAATAAATAAAACAATAAAAAACAGTCAAAAGAAGATTTAAGACATTATAATGGAAACAAAATATAAAGCCATCCTTAGATAGACCAAGGAACAAATTTAAAAAAAAAAGAAACCACGTAATAATTAAAAAAATAATAGAGCTATTTAATCTTTGCCTCCTTAAAGGCGAAATTCTCAACAACTGGAACGAAAGTATGGTTATACTACTACTATTCGAAAAAGGATATAGAAATAATTTACTAAACTGGCCATACAAAAAAATAAATATAAACGTTAAAAAGTTAAACCACCCTAGATATGCGCCCGACAACAAACTTTGAAAAACTGCACGCCATAGTAAAACAGCTGTCTGAAGCCTCAGAAAAATAGGCCTTAAACTCAATATCTCTAGAAAATAATGACTAAAAAGATAAACCCTAAAAATGCCAATTTAGAGATAATTAATGAATATATTTATCTTGGAGGAGTACCAAACGGTTGAAATCACAAGAAGAATTAGATTAGCTTGAGTCAGTTTTGAAGAATTAAAGAGTGTCAACGAACAGAAAAATATCTCAACATCTTAGAACCAAAGTATTCTTCCGATTTTGACGTACACCTTAGCAAACTTAAACACTGACTGGGACAAATATGAATGGTAAAAGCACAAAGATCTATGAAAAGATTAAAACTATCAGATAAGAAAACAAGTATTTAGATTAGAATAATAACAAAAGTAAAAGATTCAAAGAAATGGTAACGAGACTGAAGTGGGACTTTGCAGAACATAATGCTAGATAACCAGACTAAAGATGGAAGGCAGAAATACGATAATAAAAAACATATAACAAATAGACCACAGATGGGATGGGGCAACGAACTAAAAAGAGTAGAAAACTTGCATTGGAAAAGACAGGTACGGGACAGAGGAAGCCCTGCCTCCAAAATTGAATGACGTAAAGACTAAAGAAAAACAAGAACTTCACACTAAAATTATCAAACCTACATAACCTCAAAAGTTTTAGTTTTACCAATTGCATTGCCCACCCAACAAATTAAAAGACGTAAAATCAGGTAAAAGATTTAGTTTAAATTTCAGGTCACATGTCATGTAAACTTTTAACACTAATTTCTCTCAACTTTCCTTTGGTTTTAATTTGATTGATTATGTTGTTAGTTGAAAAGATACTTTTGATTATTTTGCATTTTAATTACAACGAACAAAGTAGATGTGGCGTGAGTTTTGAATAGATGTCTTGTGAGATAGTTGTAACAAAACTATGGCAAATTCGTAAGAAAGCTAATTTATGTTTTTGTTCTACTTTTTACAATTAATATACCTTTATTACCAGAAATACAGCTCCATAGGTGATCTGACAGAGAGAGGAAAAGACAATTGTATGATTCTTTCCTGGGTACCGAGACACATGGGTTTTAGGGATAACAAGATGGCACACTTATTGACCAAGAAAGGATCAGAAAAAAGACCCATCGGACCTGAACTTAAAAAACTAACCATTAATGAATGTATGCTCAACAAAACTCAAGAAAGGTAGAACAATACTAGTCATTTTAGACAATCGAAAGAGTTCATACACAAAAATTTGCAGCAGGCCTCCTATGACTAAAGAGACTCAAACTTAGGGTCATTATTCGCCTGCTGACAGGAGGGTGTCGCCCTAGAAAGCATTTAAATCTCCTAAGAGTAACAGATAGCAGCCTGCGCAGATTTTGCTAGGAAGAGGAGGAGACTGAAAACGACATTTTGGCTACTGCGAAGGCCTTACAAGGCTCAGAATCCTATAACTAGGCGAAGAAAAGCCAAAGCCAGAGAGCCTCTCTCTGGGGGCTTGCCTAGGGCTAGAAAGGAAGCTCTAACAAATTAGAGAGGTTCACAATAGACCCTAAGAGTCACAGTGCACAAGCCTGTTGAACCCACCGCGTAAAAACGGGACCTTTTAAAATAAAAATTTCATGGTTTAAAGAAAATTGTATTAAAAAAAAAGAATAGTACGTAATATTCACAGAGATCTAAATTTTTACGATCTGAAAATTACATTAGTCAAATGTCCTCTATTTTTGGCTTTGAGGTAATCCTACAAGAAGAAATTGCAAGCAGTTAAATCAGGTGACCTTCGCGACCATTCAACATCATCAAATCGAGAAATTACGCGATTTCCGAAAACTGCGCGAACAGCGGCTATGGAGACTCGAGCAGTGCGGGAAGTGGCGATATCTTGTTGAAACCAAGGGTTTTCATCCACGGGGTAGTTTATCTCAAGTTTTTGGGCGAGGAAATTTTCAATCATTGGCTCAAAGAAGTAAAGACCGATTATTCTTTGCGAAGAAATGGCGCATCAAACCATAACTTTTGGCTGTGTAAAGGGCGTTGATGCAACAGTTGTGGATTGGTATCGGACCAATATCAGCAGTTTTGTTTCTTTACCCTCCCGTCAATGTGGAAGTGGGTTTCATCTGACATTCAGGGATTTTCCACGAAAGTGCGGTCGTCGGCAGTCATCTCTAAAAACTTTTTTGCAAATTCTAACCTTTTTTTGTAATCAGTGAGCAGCAACTGCTGAACAAATTGAATTTTATAGGGGTGAAAGTTTAAGTTACTGAACAAAGTTTGGCCTAGGGAACGACGAGACAGTCCAAGGCTTTGCAAAAAGCGCCTCTCACAGCTGCCACTGTCTCGGGTGTTCTGACGGATCTCGGCCGGCCTGCAGGTCTTCGGTTCACAGCAGAACCTGTTTCTTCAAAGCGTGAAACCCACAAACCGAAATTCCCGTTGTACAGCTACGAAACTAGCGAAAGCGCGATGTGGACCGGTCCAACGCTCTATGTCAACTAACTTTAGGTTTTGATGGATCGGAACATGAGGCCGGAGGGGGGTTACCCAGGGTGACCACCCCACCAACCACCGCTCAAAATATTTTTCGTTGTCTTCCGTCTGTTATTGTTGCCAGGTGAAGTGTCCATAGAGCTGTTTTAACCTTGAATTTCAATTTTACTTTTAGCTCTCGGAAAACCTGTTGCCATCGTACGAAAATTTAAGGACAATTAAATATAATATTTGACAGTTGTCTCTTTTGCTAGTTTTGGTCCTCTCCGAGTATTTTATTTCCCCGGTACTCATTAAATATAGCAAGCGTTCCTCTACCCCTTACCTGAAAAGGCGCCCGATTGAAAATCTGACAACCATTTACATAAGTAAATAAAACCGAGTGTTAATAAACTTTTCGAAAGAACTTTACAGTTTTGGTGTCAATTATTTCTTGTATTTGAGAACTGGTAACAGCGCCAGGAAGCGTTTTGTACTCGTGTTAAATGGTTTGTTGGTTAATTTTGTTTCCATTTTTGTTTGCGGTCTGTGTTTCTTTTTATTAACATTACAAGTTGAATTGGTGTGTTATGTTAATTTGTTACAAACTAATGCTGCTATTTTTATTAATGATGTTAACGATAAAAAACTATTTTTTAATAAACTGTATTATAGATTATAACGTTTTTGTTATTTCAGATTTAGCTATTTGTATACGGGGTCACCAAAACTTTAATTTAGTAGGGCCTTGGAAATTATTCTGATTGTGATGGCCAGAGTGAAAGAAAGAAATGCAGATAATAACTTTTTCGCTTACCGTACTTTGAACAAAGTTTTTACTTAAAATAATGTTTTTTTGACATTTTTGCTTAGATATAGATGGAAATATGCATATATCGTTCAAAGCAATGTCATTAGGAATATAGTAATTTTTTGGGAAAAATCTTAACTTGAGGTGAGGTTGGCTTGGAAAACAAAAGGATATTATAAAGAGGCATTTTTGGAAGATGGAAGAAGGTTTGTATATTTACTACTATATTATAAAAGAGACATGAAGTCTACTGGTCACAGTTGCTAACATACAAAAATAAATTAGGATATCAAAATGAAATAGCCATATACCAAATAAATTTTATTAATACAATACTTAATTAAATATTCAACTAATACCTATAATTGATACTTGGTTAAACTTCTATCGTTTTCTTGGGTATTTTTTGTCATTTTCTGTTATTGCTGCCATAAATTTGGCTTGTTGCTAAGTTTTTGTAGTCTTTTGTTTACGTTTTGTCAGATAATATACTAAAGATTTTTAATCGAATTTATATCTGGTAAAAGCCCGATCCGTTGCCTTTTTTTCTATGCAACAGTTGTATGCGCTTTATGTTACGGAGCAGCATATTCTATGAAACAAACAGTTTGTTTTAATAGAAATATAATTGTTGAAGATAACTGGAGCTTCAATGTATTTAGCAGCATTTACCGTGCTATCACACAAAATTAACTGGACAAATGCGTCCATACTCAGGTTCAACCATATTCACTAAATTGACTGCATCAGCTTTCGTAAGAAAGAAAAACGGAAACATTTTTTTTTGACCAATACTATCGACAATTTTTCTGGAACGGTGTCAGTAAAAGTATTTTCTTGCCTCTACATTATGCAAATAGTGTTACTTCTGATTTGGATCACTGTTTTCGGCAGTTTTAACAGTTTGCCTTGTCACTACTGGTTTCGTTCGTGTCCAGAGGCTCGTGTGGTTGCATCTTGGCAGTACTAATAGGTTACTGCTTCTATTTATTATATTAACTAATAGCTCGATTCGATGTTCACAATGGGTATTTTAAACACGCACTTATTTCTTTTCACAAGGCACCAGGATCATCTTGGTTTATGATACGCCTGCTACTAAAAGTACCAGGGCTTAAGTAATACTAAACTGTTTATTTTTAAGAATGTTATTTAGGGGCAGGTAGTATACCTTTTTTGCAACATTATTTTATTATTTTGTATTAACAAAAGTAGTATAACTATTAAAAAGCGATTGAAAAAGGTTGATGTTGTCTGTAGATAAAAGCTCGACAGGTATAAAATTCAAGTAAGCAAAAGAACAGTTGCGTTTAGTTGCTCTACCTTTCATCATATAGTTGGTAATCAAGAAAACCTAAGTTCTTGCTGTTGAAAGATCTCGCTTTGCGTAAGATCCACCTCTTTCTTCTGTTTGGTATATGGTTGGAATAGAGATTTCTGGATTATCCCTGGTAACATGTCTGACACTGTTATTAATGAAATTATATTTTATGGTCATTTAAGTGTACAAGTGTGAAGTGGGGATTTGAGATAATAGATGATGCGCCAATGCAGTGTGGAGTATAAAAATTTGTACCACCAACAAAAGTCAATGCGCACAAGTGATAACTTGAAAAAGTGTTTGCATGGTATTGTTTTTCCGTGTTTAATATGCCGAAATTTTGCCAAATAAAGAGCATTCGCGGACAGTATTAATTTTTTGTTTTCATTTGAAGAAAACTGTTGCTGAATCATACCGATTACTTGAAGCTTATGGTGAACTTGCTCCATCGCAAGATACGTGTGAACAATGGTTTTGGCGTTTCAAAAGCGGCGAGTTCAATGTTGCAGACAAGGAACACGAAAAACCACCAAAAAAGTACGAAGATGCGGAATTGCAAGCATTGTTGGACGAAGACGATTTCGCAAACACAAAAACAACTCACAGAGTAATTAACCATTAGTCAACAAGTTGTTTCCAATCGTCTACAAGAGATGAAAAAGATTTGGAAGGTCGGCAGATGGATACCACATGAGCTGAACGAGAGGCAAATGGAAAGGCGCAAGAACACATCTGAAATTTTGCTCGAACGATACAAAAGAGAGTCGTTTTTGCATCGTATCGCTACTGGACATGAAAAGTGAATATATTTTAAGAATCCCAAGAACAAAAAATTATGGATAATAAACTAAGGCACACCATCCACATCAACCGCAAGACTGAATCGCTTTGGTAGGAAATCGATGATCTGGGTTTTGTGGCACCAGAAAGGTGTTGTCTATTATGTGCTGTTACCAAACGCTACCAACAACAATTGATCGATTTGAACCGTTCGCTGCTCACAAAACGACCAAAATATCGAAAAAGACAAGATCATTTCCCTCCATGACAATGCTCCATCACATACGGCAAAATTGGTTCGTGACACGTTGGAAGCACTCGACTGGGAAATGCTACACCATGCGGCTTAATCACCATACTTGGCTCCTTCCGATTACCACTTGTTTGCATCGATGGGCCACGCGCTTGCTGAGCAGCGCTTTGGTTCGTTCAAAGATGTGAAAAAATGGATCGATGAATGGTTCGCGGTAAAAGAGAAATATTTTTACTGACGTGGTATCCACAAATTACCCGAAAGATGGAAAAAATGTGCAACTAGCAATGGAGCATATTTTGAATAATCCACTTTTTATAATTTTTCCGAATTTAACGTTTTTTTTTTTGAAAAAAATTCGTATTTTATACTTATACACCTGTAAATCGTCGTAATGTTTTAATTTTTTTATTTGCAAATGAAAAAACATGTCATTGTATAATTAAATAAAACTATTTATTATGAGAACCAAATAATAACATATACTGTATGCATTTAAAAATAATTGGCATTGTAATTATCTTTTTTCATTAATAATTTATTATAAAAATTGAGTATACGTTTCATTAAAGGTATTTGTCTTTATCGTTTGTACATTTTTGATATTGGTTCGCCAGCTTCCTCAAAGTTGCTGCAATTTTTTTAAGCGTAACATGGTATTATTTTTAGATGCACAATTTATGGATCAAATATTTACAGTAACAAGATACAGACACTAGTACAATTTCACTTATTGTTTTTACATTCTAAACCTCAATTTTGCAATCGTGTCTGCAAATTCACCTGCCCTAGCATTTGTTATAGTGTAACGCTCGAAGAAACCACGAAAACCTGAGTCAGAACTAGCGACTCAAAACCACGGATGGCTCTGAGACCTCCTAACATTTAACAATTCTATGCAAAGAAACAGACTAATTAACCTTAATTTACACCACAGTCTTTATCTGTTTAACGTACAAGAGTTTGCATCTCGCACCAGAACTAACTTGCCCAATTCTCACGTTTCTCTAGCGCACCGTTTCGTTAGTACCTCAAAAGCTGTCTTTCAGTCTCCTCTCGCGTTTGTGACCATCTTTATTCATTCGTGATGAGGGCTCTCTCCGCTCCGGCTTCCTCCTTTGCATTGCAAGTTAGCAAGACCTGCATGGTGTCGCTGTTTTGATCATTTATCAGTGTCTGGCTTTTGATTAGGTAGGACTGGAAATTGTCATTTTTAGTAATAAGTTGGACGATGTGTCAGTTAAGGCACTCCGCAGCAAATAAATATTTGTGAATATTTTGCCCTCGTCCTAGTTCGTAGCCGGTTTTTTACAAGCCCCATTTGATCCGGCTCGAATATCGGCGGTCTTGGTCCTGTCGCTGACTTTTTGGTCAGTTGATCTGCTCGCTCATTGCCCGGACATCCGATGTACACCTTGGTCAAATGGGATTAAATCGCGATCTAGACCGACACCGTCTTTGTAAGGCTTGTAAAGTCGGAGCTCTCATATTTTTCAGAGCAAGTAGCGCTGACTTGGTGTCAGACACTACAACTCATTTTAAGATGACTGCTCTGTACCTGTGGATGTATCTCAAGTACTTTTGAATGGGTCTCAGCGCGCATGACTACAAATATGGTCACACTTTTTTGTTGTTCTCCCGTGATCTGCCTGCATAGCAGCACAGATGTCGCGTCTCGGGTTTCTCTTGGTTAAATAGGATATCATCTCTCTCGGCTGGGTGGCTTGGCGGTAACTGGTTAAATACCAATGGCGTTTCGGTAACTACGATGCTGTACACACCGATCGCCTTAACCATGAGTATTCATTGTGCACTAAGCAAGCTTCGATCTAATGGTAAATCTGGTTTCTTTGTGACAAACCCCTCATATATGATTTTTCCGATCATAGATCTCTATTCTAAAGTACCTTTCGTTGTTGAGCATAAAAGTCGGTTTTTCTTACCCAGGTCGCATTTCTAAAATACCTCCCTACTTGTAAGCAGCCCATTGAAGCTCGCTATCAGGAGAGAGCTTTTTACTATACATTACTTCAAGTGGAGCTCTGATCAAACTGAGTGCGAGAACTTGTAGGATGGCAACAATGTGGCAATTGACATGTAGGTACGCATTATTATATTAAAGTAATTTCTTGCATTTTTATTTTTTATAGAAGCATCCGTAGAATGATTTACTTTGGAATAAGTAATTTCGATCGTGGCTTCTAGGAATTAAGATTTTCAGTGTGGTCTCATTTTATAAATTGGCATTTTTTAACACCTTATGTTAGAATTGCGACTAGATACTTAAAGGGCATTTCTAAATCTATGCTGTATAGCAGTTGGTATATGTCTTCACCCACTGTGTACAGATCTTTGTCATCTTTATGTTTCGAGAGACAGACATGTTGTATCTGCCACTGTAGGAAATGTGATTCTCCTATTTGCTATTATTAGGTCGGACATATGTTCGGCTTGTGCACATTTGCGAGACGTCTGCTTAACTTGCAAATTGCTAGTTTGACATCTAATTAAAATTAAATATTTTGTAAAATAATTTCTAAGTGTTCACCGTCAACTACAATAACACCAACGTTGCTATCATCCGGAATCGCATCAAGTATGAAAGCAAGAGTGCTCTGCCCATTTTCACCTTCTCGAACATTTAAAGGAGAAAAAACATTGCAGACACGTCTTCAAAAAACACGGATAATTACAATACAGCAGCACGTTGTAAACTTCCCCAACATTAGAAAATAAACTTATATTTGTCCATAAAAGAATAAAAAATTTGAGGAGGATCCCGAAAGGTGTCATTTTTACAACGGTAGACAAACAAATATTATCAAGATCTGTATGAACTCAAACTACATTCAGATATGGGAAAACTTTTTCTATTTATCTTTTTCTACTAACTGTTCGAGAGACAAATCGTTAACCAGCAAAATCAAACACACCATTTTAACTTTTATGTTACAAGACGAGTGAATCAGCACTAAAAATTTTTCAACTTTTTCAGAAAAACAACAGTAAAAGTTAAAGTTAAAATTAAAATATAAACACCTATACGCTTTTGATATATTTCAATTATTTTCCGAAGATGCTGAGGATAATTTCTTTATTCTAATTAGTAAAAAATAAATTTTGATTTTCTATGTGGATCTGCTCCAGGAATTGATGAAATGAGAGTTTAATATTTAAAAAACATGACTTACTACCGCGATAACTAAACTTAGTACCTTTTCGTTTGCAGGAAAGTTAAACAGCAACATAAACTTATCCTTTTTTAGTGCTTTGCTATGTCCTTTGACAAAAAAAGATAAAGAAATAATACCAATTGCCGTGGAAAATGTTTTGAAACGTCTCACAGCTAAGATAGCTTGTAGTAACATTTGAGAACAAGCACGGAATTTCTTGAATCCACATCAATTAGGAGTAACCACCAAGCTTGGATGTGAAAGTGCAGGTCCTACGTAACCAATCCATAGAACGAGAGAAAAATTCTCTTAAAAATTGATTTTGCCAATGCTTGTAAGTCTGTAGACAGAATATTGATACTAAACAAAATTTATCAACAATTTCTAGAACTATTCCCATTTCTACCGCTTTTAGTCATCTTTAGTGTTTGGAGAAAACATAATCCCTTCTGAAGTAAGATGTCAGCAGAGTGAGCCATGCGGACCACTTGATTTTAGCGTCACAATTTACTCAATTGTGCAATCTATGATTTCCGAGTTAAACGTGTGGTACTTGGATGATTCCACCCTAGCGGAAAAAACAAACATAGTTCTAGAAGACTTTAAAAATCCAAATAAATGTGAGATGTACTTCTGTTCAAACGTTGAAAATGCACAGATCATTCAAGAATTTTCTAGGGATTAACAATCAAACTTTGGAAATTTTCGGTTCTCTTATTTTTAAAAAGGATACGGATATTCTGCCAAAAATATTTTTGATCAATTTAAAACTACTCCTTTCCAGACTTTTGGATGTAAACGATCACGTTGCATTTAACCTTCTGAAAAACTGTTTATACATTTTTTGGAAACATTTTTTATTGACCGAACAAATTGATAAATGCTTGCGAGATAGTTTAAAAACTATTTTAAACATCAAATTAAACAATCCACAATGGTAGGAGGCGGTTTTACTGATTCGTTTGGGTGGGCTTATAAAAAGAAGAATTTCTAAGATCTCATCGTCTGCCTTTCTGACTTCGACACGCAGCTGCTTCAACTTTGTCTCACTACTACTTCCCAAAACGGACAATGAGGTTTAAATATTTCATATGAATGAAGTTGTTAATTACTGAAAAGAGACACATGACAATATTTTATCCGCTACTCTACATATCCAGAAGGCATGGTGTACTATTCTAACCAAAAAAAGATCTAAAGTTTACCCTCTGTTGTCCTTACCCAAACACTCGCTGAAAATCTCCAGGCTTTGGTGTCTGGCTGCAAGCAATATCACCCTCTAACATCGATACTCTATTTGATGATCAGACTATGCGTATATGTGTAGTACTTCGTTTAAATTGTAAAATTTATAAGAAACATCAATGTCCCTGTGGTCCTCCAGTGGGTGAAGAGGGAAGACACGGATTTAGCTGCCCGCAGAGCAAAGGAGGACATTCACGCCATCAGAAGCTGAATCAGATAATTTATAGGACCCTAACTTCCATTAATCTTGCATGCATCTCATGAACTGACGAATTTTAGCAGAGACGATGGAAAGCCTGATGGGATCACTCTTGTCCCTTAGAGGAAAGGTCAAAAATTAGTTTGGGATGTAACCAGTGTAGACACAATCGCGGATAGGTATCTTTCTAGAATATTCAAGCAGCCGGATCTGCAACTGAGCTAGCTTGTTTGCGGAAGCACGAAAAGCACAGTCAAATGAAACGGCAGGTTATCTTTTTCTGGGACTGGCTTTTGAAACGTTAGAACTTTGGGCCAAGGAAACGAAAATAGGCTCTAAACTCATCAAAGAATCCGGAGACCCTCGAGCTAAACATTACCTATATGAAAGACTTTCTTTGGTCTTTCAACGTGAAATAGTGCAAGCATCCTCGGCACCCTTCTTAACTCTATTTTCATGGAGAAAATATATAATTTATAATTTTATTATTGTGTTAATTATTTAGTTATTCTCTGTAATAAAATATATTTTATGTATCTAGTAGTCAGCACTTGTATACCCACGTACTGACAATGAGTGCACTTTCTAATTTATTACAACACAATCCCTGTTTCAAGAAATATTAATCATTTTTGAACGCTCTAAAAATTACGAAAGCAATTAATCAAATTTCTATTTTTGATGATATTTGGGCAATTTAAATTTTTATTGAAAATCTTGACAATACTTTTTGGTCAACGCATTATTTTTGTTTTCTATTAAAACAATTCTTATACTTTTTTATTATTTATAAAATAACGTTAAAACGCTCAGTATGTTTAAATATCACGCAAGGAATTATTATAGTTAACAATTAACTTCAAATAAATCGATTTCTGGCTATTGCACGTAGCTGTTTATATTATAGACAAATCTAGGCTGGCCTCGCAGTCCTACGTGTTTTCTAAACAAATAGTGCCGATAACAACAAACAGCAATTTAAAATCACGCATCTAACAATTTGTATAACGCTGTCATCTTATTTCTAGTTTCCTGTTGTGTTGACGCTGCCTTGATGGGTGTTTTAATGTTTTCCTTCTTGGTAAGGTCCTTACCTTTTTCTATTTTAATTTTTTATTTGCTTCAAAATTTTGCAGGTGATTTTTTGCTTAATTGGCATTTCCCTGGAAGCACCAACCTGCGCGCTAGGAGATCCCAAACATCAAGGCAACAAGAAGGGATACTTTTTCGGAATTCCCGCCACCAGCTCTAGTGGCGAAGTAGACGAGTGCAATCCGTTTAACTTTATTTTGCCAGTGGACTTCGAAGGTGATGCTCCGGAATTCCCGAAAGACAAAGACTGTTTGTGGCTGTTCCCTTTTGAAAAATTGAAAGCCAATCTGATGCCGCTCAAGAAGTTCATTGAAAAATACAACATTCCTAATTATGTTAGGTTTATGTTAATTGACGGCGATAACCTTAAGAGTTCGGACAAGTAAAGTTGCCTAAATTTTAAAATCTATTTGTATGTGATGACGCCTGTGTTGCATTTGTTGTATTGAAAAAACATAAAATTGCAATAAATACTAAAATATTACTGACTTTATCTTAGCGTCGCACTTAAATCATTTAATAATATGTTCTTATTTATCGTTTAAAGTTTTTCCCAATATTACACTAGCTTGTCAATGTCTTGCCGGTAGAAATTAATGGAGTTGACTAGAATAATTTGTTAAGTTACGTTTTCACTTTCACATTATTGTTGAACGAAACATTTTGCAGATTTTTGGAGAATAATGGGAAAAGATAATAATATGAAGGTGCTAAATCAGATAAATATGGTGGGGCAATAGATCCACTCAAATGAGCTCTTAAATTGCATTTTTGTCAATTGGTGATCCCAGAGCGAACATCGTTAAATTGGAGAATCATGTCGTGTTGTTGAATGGGTCTCTCCAGCTGAATTATCTCTGCGAAATATCTGTAGGAGGTGCGTTCAAGTTCTGAAGTTTTCAATTTTCTGGGTCCCTCGAATGCTGACCGACAAATACAAGTGGCAATGGAGCCGCAGTGGAATCATGGTGACGACGTTCTAAAGAATGTGTACGTCTAGATGGAGATTACGTTGAGAAGCAGCAGAAGTTTCAACTATCTTTGGTAAGTACTTTTTCAGATTAACATTTGGAGACCTTAGAACTTGTACGCACTTCGTATTTGCTAAATATAAAGCTCTAAATTTTCAGCGTCTTTAGATTTCGTAGTAGATTACACCTTCTCAGTCTTGTCAATTATAGTTTTGTGCGAATTAATCTTTAACTTGACCCGTGATTTCTTTTGTTTTATGTTGGTATCACTATTATTATCGCTGGTGACGGAAAATTCTACAGGAATTCGTTTTTGTGTCTACCAGTAGCTGATGTTGGACGAGAAAACTTCCTGATGATGAAGTTTTAGGGTTTTTTCGTTCAGAATTATTACCAAGTTTTCAACCTTATCAAATGAGTTAATATAACAGGCGAATATATCACGATAGGATCGCATCTCCTGGATCAATTATTTAAATTTAATCTATTTTAATTGAACTGAAGAAATCGGACGAAATGTTTGTAAGGTCAAATTTCCTAGCTTTAATACGTGAAAAACATTTTTGTGTGGTTTTTTAGAAGAGAGTTTGTATATACAGTACAAATCTCTTGAGCAACTGTCAAGTTTATTGATGTATATAACGCCCATCTACTTGGTGAATTTCGAGTTATAACATCTCTAGACTGGGAGCAGATATAAACATGCGATTTATTTCAAAATACGCGTGCATTCTTTGTGAATGCGTGACAGAGATGGCAGTACTGCACGACACAGAGGACTCTAACGACAGCGGCGAGAGAGAGAAAACTCTTTTTGATACTTAAAATGGCGACGTTTTTATTACAAGAACAGCGTGTAACCATTCGTTTTCTCCATTTGCGTGGTGTGACACCAGTTGGGTGAGACATGTGGTGATGGTGTTATGAATGTGTTTAATGTGCGTTTGTGGGTGCGACAGTTCAAAGAAGGCAGAATATCGTGTGACAACAGACCAAGACAATCTTGACCTCGCACCAGTCGGTCTGATGACATGATCAAGCGAGTGGAGAAACTTGTTTTGGAGGATCACCGAATGGGTGTGGAACACATCGTTTACAAAGTTGGTATTTCCGTGGAATCTGTGCACACAATCCTTCATGAAAACAACTTTGAAGTGATTTCTCATGCTCCCTACTCACCTGATCTGGCTCCTAGCGACTTTTAGCTGTTTTCAACGATGAAAGACACTGTCCGTGGTCGTAAATTCACTAGTCGTGCCGCTATTGACTCAGCGATTTTACAGTGGGCAAAGAAGACTCCTAAAGAAGCGTTCGTAGTGGCCATGGAATCACTGCGTCGACGTTGTGAAAAATATGTACAGCTGCATGCAGATTACGTCGAGAAGTGACACAAGTTTCATAGTTTTCGTGTTATTAGTTTATAAAAAAAAAGGAGGTGTTATAATTTCAATGCACTTCGTATTTAGCACCTCATCATTATATGGCCATGAATCCTTAAAATATAAAACGATAAGTAACAATTATAGAACAATAAAGCCACAAAAATATATGGATATCACTATGTAAAAAGTATTTTTAAATTTAAATAATTCCATAAGACGAAATAAAATCTCAAAGTTGAAGATAAGAATAAAGTGATATTTTACATCAAAAAATTTGTTTTATGTTGAAAGTAGATTTTTCTGATATATCCAAAAATTATTGTTTTGATAGGAAAGGATGACAAGAAGCTGTAAACGTAAGAAATTGCCACAGGGTTAGGATTCCTAAAATATCAGTGTTTTATATTATGGTTGTGGAAAGTATTTTTTTGAGTAGTTAGCTTCAGTATGCAACACGCTCATTCTAAATGATGAAATTTTCGCCGTTTTTTTGGCACCACTGGAAGTTAAGGTAAAGCGTTGCTGATGTGACTGAAATAATACGCGATTATAAATGTCAAGATACAATATTCAATTGTGCCATGCAAAATTAGTTCAAAATTTATTGACAATGACACTAGTTTCCAAATGTGGTCTCGATCCGGATGCCTATTTGTAGTTAATCGAGGAGCTTTCTTTATAATTGTTAAAACATCTCCAACTGTAATCACTTGACAATTATTCCAGCAACGTGGATCATTCTTCTGAAAATAAGTCGTTATTTGCATAAGGTAGGCAAACTAAGCAATTGACGCAGAGAAGTGCCCCACGCTTTAATGCTAGATTCTTGCTTAAAAATCCAGAAGACCATAAATTCTTTCGTTGAATTGTGATGTCAAGAACTAGAGTTATCTTTGTAATTTAAATAGATCAAACTAATGCTTAAGAAGAAGGCAAGCTGCAGAACCTGTTGTAAAACGTAAGAGTTTTGACTCCGAAGTCATGCTTTATGGCTGATGGAATTACGAACATTTGATTTACTTTAAGCGGGTTTCTGAAGGTCGGCACATCACCGCCCTGTTATTCTTTAACAGATTAACAAAATATATGTTATTTTGATAACTTAAAGATGTACGTTTCAACTGAAAGATATAAACTGAAGGAATTGTTATTCCATTCTATCTACAAGTGGTTCAGGATAAATTTGACAGTTTTCTACAAAGCGGAAAAAGGTAAATATCTTAATCAAAAACTAAAAGGGCGGAATGAAGATCAAAGCAGTCACAACAAAAGCACTCAAAAAAGCCACTCTAAGCATCCATAATAACCTAGATTCGGGTTTTGAATAAGCAGCATTTACGGTGTTCCTTATGTAAAAGCCTCCTGTATTTTACCTGTTAGCTGGGTTTTTGTGTTACAAGCAGTACGATTGGTGTCTTCTCAACTACGCACTACATAATAATCTGTTGAATTGCAATCTGGGGAATTAGAGGGGCAAATATTGGGGCTAGTAAAGTAAAAAGTTTTAGACAATTATTTGTGAGTATTCCCCGTAGTGGGACAAAGTGCTGCATCTTGGTGCCAGAAATATATAGTCTTCCTGAAGCAACCTTCTCCAATCAAGGCTTGAGCACGAAGTTTAATAACTCCACAGAGCCGTCCGAATTGTCTGAGCTCCTGTTCAAAGATGGCATATTATCTCCATTAGTCACATTGTACGTGAAACTTCATTTGTGTTGCAGGCAAGCCATCCGTTGTTTTGCGTGTTGTGCAGCTGGCCCTGGCAGAAATTATTTTTATGTGAGAAGAACCAGATTGTTTTTTGTTCAACAGGATGTTTCATTTTGTTGAGGAGTTTCTTTGCTTTTGTCAGGATGGTTTTCTCGAGTCTCTTCTGTAAGAAGTTGCCTTTTACACCTCTTGTATGAGTGATTCAAGGCCAGTTTTATAGTGAAAACTGCAACATCCTTGTCCCGCGCTAAAGCTCACATTTTATTTTTTTATGCAATTGTTTTGGTGTACGAAGACAATCAGAACGTCTGGTTTTTATATAAGCAAAGGCCTTATAGTCTTCGTTGCAGCTCTTCATTTCAAAGAGCAGCTATTATGATTGCAGAATCTCGATGTCCGGCACGAATCATCATGATGCAGGTTATACTTTTCCAATATTCAGTACCAAATGTCATCTAAAATACCTTCTATCAAAGAAAACGAACTGTGTATTTTAATCATAGATATTAAAAATATTTTTTTTTATATTTGCTCGTTACTATTAGTTATAACACTAATAAAAATAAGTGTTGACTCTTTTGCGGGTTTTTTTTATCTAAATATTTTTAACTCCCATATTTTTAATAGAGGGTTATTTAGAGTAAAAAATCACTTCGTAAAATAAACAAATCATTAAGAAGTTTCAGTGGCTTTTACACCACTTCTGTGATAAAAAAGTGCCATTTTAGCATTAAATTCAACAGTTAAAGCAAAACAATAAATTGAGAAAATTATTCATTATAATAAGGGGTTTTAGTATCTGCCTGATGTACTAAATATTATTCATAGGTGATAACCGGCAAATGAAAATATCTACGAAGTATGAAAAAGACGAATCCGTCAGAAAGAAGAGCAAAAAGGTTTAAAAAAATTAAACGCAACAAATCTCCAAGCAAACGCAACGGGAATAATTTGGATGATCTCAAGGAAATGATGGAGGATATAATAAAAAAAGTAAAGCATATGCCTCAAGTATCAAGAGAAGATACACATTTAAAAAATAAAATTGTAAAATAAAAGAGAAAGCTTCTGAAGGAGAGATTAGAAATTATCGATAAACAATGGATAAAAAATATTAGAAAGGCACAATTGTAAGAAATTTACAGCGAAAACATTAAATGCGAAAATGATAATTAAGGTAAACTACTAAAGACAACAGTGACGGAGGATAGTATGGAAGAAATATATGCAGAACATGATTTAACCTATAATGAAATTAGAGAAGCAAAAAAGTATTATGGTTAAGGTTAGGCACTAAAAAACTTGTCATGAAACCAGAATACTAAAAAAGTAGAGAAAATAAAGGATACAAGTAATTCTTAATGAGAAAGCTAATAGTAAAATCAAAGACTTGAAGATAAGGAACAAGGTGATATGGAATGTTAGAGAGACGTTTGGGAAAAGAAGAGGGTGAAAAACAGCTATTTAAGAGACTAAACAAAAATATACTTTTATTGCAAAAGTAGATGGTTATATTAATTTTAATAGTGGAGATAAAAGATTTTTTTGAAATAAGGTTTTTTAAAAAATAAATAAGTACAGACGTGGAATTCCGGTTCCACGGACGTCCGGGGCTTCTATACAGAAATTAAAATTTACAGCCACTTCCGGTCAAAGCGGTCTCGAGATTTTCCGATCAGGCTGATTTTTGACGTCTGGACTTGACTTATGGTCCTTAGTGGAATACTGAAAACATTATGCTTCTATCTATCACAGATCAAAAATTATAAGGCGTGACAATGTCAGAAATGACAGAAATAGAAGCTGGTCCCAGCTTGGAAGCTCCCTTGATCAAAAGTTAAAAAATAAAAGGACGAACGGACAGATAGACGACATTACTCTCTACATAAGGCTTCTCATTTTAATATACAGAAGCCAAGACTTAATTTTAAAGTTATAACAACAAAACAGAAAAACGAAAATAAAAAAATCAATTTTATGAAAATTGGAAAAATCTGGTAAAAGACTAAAATATGACAAAAATAATAATAAAGAATTTAAATGCAAAACCTTGGGCAAGAAAATATTTAAAAATAGATAACGTGAGAGAACAGTAAAGAGCAGCTTGAATGGAAGGAAACTAATAGAATTTGAAGATTATGAATACCTTATTTTCTTTCTTTTTCTAACACAGAAAATACATAAAAATGAATATCGCTGGATGGATGAACGTTTAACCAAATAGATCATGTGTTACCGAAGAGTAAATTTATGAAGTTATAGAGTGAGCAATATTAATTTAGACCATTTCTCTGTGAGAGTAAGAAAAGAATAAGAAGTGGCAATAATTAATAAACAGAAAAGTAATACAATAACAATATAATGCTAATCTGCTACAAGAAGAAGAAACTTAAATATTTCTAGAGGTTTAGTGGAAGACAAATTACAAATGTTGATGCTTTCAAAAAATGCAAACAATTAAAATATGTGATACAAGTAGTTGCAGATCAAATATAGGTAAATGATAAACAAAGTAGGCAAAACAACTACTTTGATATTGAATGTAAAGAGGTTATAGAAAAGTGAAATAAAGCTAGAATAAATATGGTAAGGATAAGGAACATTTAAGATAAAAGAAGATTTAAACAAGTTCTAAGAGAAATGTAAAAAATGCTGCTTATGGCACATAAATTTGTTAAAGAATTATTATATTCATAAGATTAGAAATTAACAAGTATAAAAATTATGCGAAATATTTAAGGACGAATGTGGAAATCTGGTGGTGGAAAAATGGAAAATTGCATGTATAAAAAAACATTTTGAAAAGATGCTAAATCTAGAGAAGAGGAACAAAATCAATAACAAATAAAAGAAAGGAACAATCAGAATGCTCGGAATGCCCTGAATGCTCAGAAGGGTTCGGATATCAAGTAATAGTAAAATTATAAAAGCAATAAATAGTCAAAAAACATTAGATTGTTTGGGAACAATGCCATCGCAGCAAAACTGTTAGAGAAAGATGAAATAAATAAAAAATTGGTACAGCTAATATGGAATAAAGAACTGAAGAAGAAAGCTACTTATGTCATATTTATCAAAAGGAGTAAAACAATGAGTGTGAAAACTTCCATTTAAAATATGACTTACAAAGTTATCCATAGTGGTCCAAGCTGGCTGTATACTTAACGGTACAATTATTACCAACCAAATTAACTTATTCAGAGTGGTAATAAATCATAAAGCTAAGGTCATTTTTAAAATTAATATAGAACTAAGACGCGGAGTTCCACTATCGCCAAGTTTCTTTTATCTTGTACTTGAAAAAATTATGAAATAGAAATGGCACCATGTACCGTTACAAACTCATACCTGATCCAAAAATTAGAGGAAATAAAAGAGTTTTGAAACTATAAATAAAAGCTAAGAACTTTGGTCTAATAGTAAATGTTAAGAAAAAAATAAATATGAAGATAGTGGAAAACGAAGATCAAGTCGAAAAAGTCTTTGAAGTAACAACGAGAGGAGAAAGTTTTCGAAGAAGCAAAATGCCTAATTCTAATAACACTGTGACTGTCTATGACAGTAGAAGTGCTGGAGTAACTAATAACCTTAAATTACCTTAAAATGTAAGCAGGGGCAAATGAATAAAAAAATAAACTAATTATGAAATTATAAAATATTTATGATGGCTTGGACACATCAACAAACCACCAGGAGAAAAAATCTTACTAAAAGTAAAGCTGGTATTAAACAGAAAAGGAGTAGGCTAAGAAAGATGTATATGAAAATAGTAAAATGAAGTGTTTACAAATGTCTGATAGGGTACTGGAGAGAACTTGCAAAAGACAAGAAAAAAATGGAAGAAGACTGTTGAAGCCTTGGGTTTCTGATGGCTTGTAATGTTATTTATATTTATGTATTTATGTATGTATATATGTATGAAGCGTTGCAACAGGTTTCTACGGTTAAAAATAAATTAATAATTAGGTTGGCGGATCAGATCAATTTTGGAAAATTATCAACGCATTGATATATATTTTAATGCCATTATCAAGAGAGATTGTACTTAGTTTTGTACTTGAGGTCTCAATTTGCTTATTTCCTAAGGAAAATATGAGACTTAGATGAAGACTAATCTTCTGCGTGCTTTATTTTCCTATTTATTGAATGAGAAATGAAACTTTGGCACAAATATGTTTTGTCGAGAAATGTACTTCTTTGGGAAAATTTTGTGGTTCTAATGATGACAAAAGACAATGAACGTTTTTCAAATAATAGGTAAATAATGACTGTCTGTCATTGGGGTATCAAAGATAATTTTCTCTTTTGATTAGGAGAAATTAATTTGATAGGCGATTTCTTTATTGTTTGGCAAGGTTAGCCCAAGAATTCTTATTCTTATGTTTGAATGTTTGCATATGTGACTTAATATTTGCTTAACTGGTTTTGTTGCTATAGCTTCTCTTAAATTTACTGTCTTGATGATAATGATTTTGTCTTCATTGTAAGGTAAGGCAGGTTACTTTGACAGAAAAGTCGTAGATTTTGCAGTTTGTGATTTTGTTATATTATT
Source organism: Sinelater perroti (assembly GCA_036346155.1). Lineage (NCBI taxonomy): Eukaryota > Metazoa > Arthropoda > Insecta > Coleoptera > Elateridae > Sinelater > Sinelater perroti. The sequence goes on along the minus strand of JARFIY010000046.1, from coordinate 73,303 downwards.
CTTGATTATGCAGTTTAAAGATTTCTGAAATATCCTTTTTGTGTTAGGGTCTTGATTTGTTAGGTGTCGTAAAGTTGGAAGATTTTGATAAGGAATTTAACAAGTAAATAAATTTAAGCAGGGTGATGATGGGTTTAAAGTTTAAATAACGATTGGTAAGGACGTTTTCTGTAAACAGTGTGATAGAAACTGTTGGAAGGATTCTTTGTTTTGATGGTGTCCAGGATATGGAGAGAGTTGTTATGTTTTTTCTATTATAAATTTGTTGTTAGGTGTTAATTTAGTTTGGATGGAAAACAAACTGAAAAGTATATACTGTCAATTAAAGCACATAACTTTGTGAAGTATTTTAAGAATTTTTATTTGTGGTATCCACAAGGCCTTCATTGTGTGACGCAAACCATAAAAAATTATTATAAAAAAACTACGCAAAATAAAATTCCAATTCCTTTTTCATTTTGATGATAAATAAATGGAGTTTAGTGCATTATGTTTTCAAAATGACTTCCTTCACTAGAGATAGTTATTTCAATTCTTTTTTCGAAACCCTCAATTGCGGTTTTTCTGATGTCCGCAGAAAAGACCAGAACCTCTCTTGTGGTGCGATTATTGAGTTGGTCGATAGATTGGGGTTCATTCAGATAAAACCTATCATTAAGATAACCCCATAAGAAGAAATCACATGGGTTTAAATCGGGAGAATTTGGAAGCCACTCGATGCCGCTTTCTGTCTTAAGGAGGGAGTCAAGACTTATAATCATCGCTCCAAAGACTTATGTGAGGATGTCAAAGATGCCATGAGTCTGAGGGGCGGCGGCTCCGTCTTGCTTAACCTAGTATTGGTTGACTTGCCTTTTGTCTCTCACAATTGGAATAAACTTCTCGAAAACTTCTGTGCGATAAACTTCTACATTTACTTATCTTGTGAGAAACAGTGAGCTTACAATTCTATAGTGAAAAATTGCACACCATACACTAACTTTTTCTGGGTGCAATTGACAAACTTCGCTCAAATGTGAGTTTAGGCGGTAATTTTTTTGTTGACGTAGTCACCTGGTTGAAAATAGGCCACATCCGTGAAATAGACGTGCTTTATGTCCTTTTTGGTCGAAACCATCTCTATGATCATTTTTGCAAAAGTGCCAATATTGACCTCGGTCACAGGCGTTTACAATTGAATCTTATACAGAAATAAATTTAATTCTTTGGTGAGTATGGTGTGCATAGAGCCTACACTCACATCGAGTTGAGCTGCGCCTCTAAAAACAGAAGTTGTGGGCTTTTGTTTATAAAGCCCCCGAGCTTGTTTTACCGTCTCGGGGGTGGTCACAGTGACTGGCCGGCTCGTTCTTGACAATTAACATCAAGTACACTTCCTGCCTTCTCAAACTTTTCAATCAGCCTATTATAACATGGTAAAATAGACAATTTAATTATAGCTATTTTGCTGTTGTAGAGGCAAATGAGGTAGTGTGCTTATCAAACTTGGCCTTTAAGGCAGTTAGCGCTCTGCTAGCACTTCGGCCCCTCTCGTAAAAGGCAGCCACAATGAAGAGCCTTTCTTCGGTTGAATAACTCTAAAGTGTAAACAAAACTCCAAATATTTACCAGCTATAACTAACGTCAAACATAAAATTGGCTGAAAAGTTTGACCATAGCAATAAAAAACTCTTTTACGTGACATAATGAAAACCTTGTATTGTGTAGAGGTTTTATAATTTAGAAAATTGTAATCTTTATCATAGGTTGGGGTTCTATCTTGATGGTTTAATAGAAGCGCTGCTTTTGTATATGCCTTTGATTTTAGGAACAAGCTCCATACGTAACTATTTATTAGTCGATTATAAATGTTTAATTTATTTCCTTACCATTCTTCTTGCAAGGCATACAGCTGGAAACAAATCGGATTAAAAAACAAATTTCACACATAATACTGCATTTACATAGCTCAATTGTTTTAGTGTAGCATTATATACATTTAATAACTCAATATGCATGCATATAATTGCCACCGCAGTGCGTGGTATAAATATTTGCAATTAATACTTTATTATTAGAAACGCTTCGTAAAGCTGTTACTATAATATTAGATTATTTCCATAAATGTTGCAATTACAACAATAATAACCATATTATATATAATATAACTTGATTATGTAATTAGATGTAATAAAGGGAACCAGTGAATTGCCATTAATACAAAAAAACAATTGCTTTGTAGTTTTTATGGTTGAACTTAGTTAATTATAACATTGAGATTACAACTAATGTTTTTCTTCTTTAACAAATTATGTTTACACGGAAAATAAAGTCATTTTAAAGTAAATGACTTTCTAATTGTTATTAGGTTTTAGTTAGATTTTTAAAATGACATTTTTAATATGTATTATATAATTTTTAATTTTAATATGTTTTTATAACAAATATAATAACGATTAATTAGCTATTATTACTAAATACAATTAATAATATTATATCATATACTCGTGGGAGGAACAATAAGAACAATTTTGTTTAGGTTGTATAAATATAATTTTCAACTAGTTTCAGTAAAAATTAAAAATGCTCTCTTTTCTGTTTTTATATTTATTATAAAATATATTTTCATAACAACTTTTTATAAAAATATTAACTAAATAAATATTTTTTAAATTTTTTCGACGCTATAGAAAACTAACTTATTATTTTAATTATTTCTATGGCCGTACAAAAATAGTTTTATTGATTAAAAAAAGTAAATCTAAAGGCGTTTATCGAAAATTGTGACTACAGGACAATCCCACTCAATTAAGGTTGTTTTTAGCACATTATGCGTAAGACATTTTTTTGGTATTCAAAAAGAAAGTAACTGAAACAAATTGGATTGCCAGATCCTGTTACTGATAGCTGGGTTTTCGAAAACATTCCGGTTAAAGAGCAATTAAGTTGTTTTTGCGAGTTGTATATAAACAGAGTTAACTCAGTTTCTTTTATCAGTTACAGCATGAAGAGCTTAAACATGGTAAGTTTCTAAAAACTTCCAAGTGGTTAATGGGTTTTTAAAATATTTTTATTTTTGTAGATTTATTTGTTCCTGTACGGAGGCTTTTTGGGCTTTGCAGCTGCAGGAGCACCATCAGCGCCATATCCTCCAGCTGGTCCCTATCCTCCACCTACCCCTAATCCGCCATCCGCTCCCTATCCTCCACCTGCTCCTAATCCTCCATCTGCTCCTTATCCCCCGCCCGTTCCTTATCCTCCGCCTAGTCCTAATCCTCCATCTGCTCCTTATCCCCCGCCCGTTCCTTATCCTCCGCCTTACTCCTAATCCTCCATCTGCTCCTTATCCTCCGCCGTTCCTTATCCTCCACCTGCTCCTAATCCTCCATCTGCTCCCTATCCTGCACCTGCTCCTAATCCTCCATCTGCTCCTTATCCCCCGCCCGTTACTTATCCTCCGCCTACTCCTAATCCTCCATCTGCTCCTTATCCGCCTTCAATCCCTCCGCCAAAGCCTGCTCCGATGTATGGCCCACCTCCAAAGCCTTTGCCTGTTGAAATTATACCGCCGTCTCCCACTCCAGTTTACGACCTGCCAAAGATTTCGATACCACCCCCGCAGACTGTTGCAAATTTTGACCTGGAGTTAATCCACCCTCCACCCAAACGGGTGCTGTTTCAAGCACCGCTGCCGGAGCCCATACCGGTTTATGGTCCTCCGCCGTTAAAAATGGAGCCAATTTATGTTCCAGCTTCAGATCCGTCGCCAGTATACGGTCCACCAAAACCAATACCTGTGTCCCTGTCCGCAGTTCCCATATTTGCTCCAGAACCCCCAAGAGCTTTCGACTTGCCTCCATTGCCTAAGCTAGCACCACCAGCTCCGGAATACGGTTTACCCGCCGAGCCGGTGCCCGATACTCCGTACCCACCTCCGGCTCCGCTACCAGAGGATTCAATTCCAACGCCGCTGCCGCCGCCACCAAAGCCCCATACGGAATACGGGTCACCTTTTTAAGCTAGAAGTGGTGTTTTAATTGTATATTTGTGATAACTAACCTACTGTTAGAGTATAGTTTTAATAAAACACTTTATTGTACTAACCATATTAATATAAATATATACTGCATGTAGTTAATAATACATTTTTTGTAAAATAAACTCATTGTTTTTATCGCATTAACATAGAGATTTGAGGATGTTCAATAAAAAATAAATTTTGACAAAATAATTGAAGCTCTACAGTGATCTCTTGTGAGGTATTTAATTACATTGTTGAATTTTGATGCTGAAGTCAAATTGTGACCAGTAGTCACCGTTGAAACTAATCATTTTTGTAGATATAGAAATATAGGGTTGGTGATTTGTGGCAGTCTCGAGGAATTCTAATTATGGTGAATTGTCAGTTCTTTAGCACACAAATTAATATGACATCAATAAGTTATAATTTGAATTTAGTAAGGTAGTGGCTTCTTAAGTGTGTGTTTCGAGTGCTTGATGGGCCACGTTAAAAAACTAAGGGGAGGGAAAGTTACGAGAGAATAACTAAAATAAAATAAAACATCTTATCAAAACATTTATTCCGTCTTTTGCAACACAAGACAAAATACATCAAATTTAAAAAATAATTACTTAAGACTAAACATATGGTATAATTTTAGAAGTATAGATATAATTAGTTAAATAAAATATATTAGTGACTTTAAAAAGTAGTAGTGGGACACACGTGCCTGTTTTCTTAAGAAGCTTCTTGGATCTGCATTCGGTACATATGCAATGATATCACATTTAAGTTCGAGGCATAAATATCATGTTGTTAATTAAACCAAACACTTGACAGCTTCATTTACAAGCCAAGGGTGTTTTTGCATCATTTTGGTCCAAAACTGATGTGGATTCTAGGAGAAGAAGTTTGATTTTAACATTTTATCACGTGAGATTTCAAGTTTGGTGAAGAAATTATCTAAAATCGGATTCAGTACCTATCTATAGTTGTTTTGAAATTGACCATAAATTAAGTTATTTTATAAATTCATTAATGTTATTTGTGTATATTACAAAGTGCATTCAAATTTTAAATTATCCAAAGTTTTTTCTGAAAAAATATTTACTCAAGAAAATTGAAACTTCTGTTACTTCTCAATGTAATCTCCGTCTAGGCGTGCACATTTTTCACAACGTTGTCTCTATAATTCTATAGTTGCTAAAAGCATTTCTTTGACGGTGTGTCTTTTGCCCACTGGAAAATCGCCGGATACAACAGCGGCTACGGAGAGTGTTCTTCATAGACGGAAATCCATTGCGGCATCACGTATCAACATGTCCTAAGACACCCGCTCAGCCTTATATTAGTCTGCCAGCATTGGTGGGATCCACCTTGAAGAAACTTTCCGCATTTTCAGGTCATCATGCAAAATGAACTCCACAAATTCTACGAAATGCCAAGTTTAGGGGCGATATCGCGCACACCTAGTTGACAGTCTTCCATAACAACTTGCCCCACTCGAACAATCATGGTGTTGGTCCGGCTGGTTCGTGGCTGAGGCTGCTTCTGTTCTTTTTCACACAACTCTTCTTTAAACTTCTGCATCAACTAACGCAGATTTTTAACATCTATAATGACTTCACCGCACGACTCACTCAATTGGCGATTAATTTAAATGGGTTTCTCCATGCAAGAAGAGAAAATAAATAATTACACTCGCTGCAATGGCGGTAATTCGACCTATACGTTACAAATTCAGAAATATTTCCGGCGTCTTTTAAAATTAACTGCATCCTTCTACTTACTCTCACTGATAAGAAAAAATTTGGAGATCTTAGAATTTGAATGTATTTCGTACTATTTAAATATGCAAGTACATTAAGCTTTTTGAAAGTTATTTTACTTCTGCGTGATTAACAACATTTACATATAAGTAATTCGTATCTTCACAAATTTGTTTAATAACACAAGTCTATAATGCTTTTTGTTTGATGAAATATACAACTTTAATGACACTTTTCACAGTATAATCCATTTTAGAAGGTAAGGATTTTGATCTAAGAGTTTCTCGGTGTAATCAGTTAGCATTTGGCATTACTTACTTTAATTTGGTAATATGAACAGATCGGCATCCTGTCATAGTCTTGGCGTCACCGTTGTATATAGCAACAAATATCGCCCAGTCAATATCGTACTTGTTAGTACTTTTTATAAAAGCGTGGAATAAACATTTTCCACTCATAATCGAACACAATTATAAATATTTGTATTAACGTTTTTAATAATTTTTGTTCCAAATTTTTGGCCTGCTAATTAATCTTCTTTTGATAGTATTATTAGAGATAGGTATAGTTCTTAATTTTCCAATATTTTTCCACCAACTATTATTGCACCATTTCAACAGCTGCTGGTAAAATCAGATCTTCAGCGATTGCATGTGGCTTACTGGTTTGTGCAATGTGAAATACAACTTCATAACGTGCTAGTCATGCTTTTTAATTAGTCGTGGTTGCTAATGTAGAAATGACTTGCTTTTTGGATGGAATTTAGTGTTCATTCTGAGAACTATACTATAGTTTATTGGAAACGCCGGCAAAACTATAAAGTTTATCGATGTGAAATTTATTTATGTTTTTATTCTTGTCACTTTCAGGTGTAGATGGATTTAAGATCTATTTAAAAATTCATTCATGTGTAACAGGGTCGCTTATACAACCAAAATGAACTTGCCAGAATGTTTCAGTATCATCCAGCATTCTTTGATATTAATGAATAATTTCGGAAACACAAAGAAAGAAATTGCGCTACTCGATGAGAGACGGCGCAAGTAATGAAGAAATAAATTCTGCTACTTAGCGATAGATAGAGCCAACAATACGGAAACAAAGTAAGTTACTTGGTAATAGATATTTCCAGTTATTTACTGCACATTTGTTGTTTTATTGTAAATGAAGTTGAATACGGCAAGAGATCCAGGAAAGACGGGTCGGCAACAAAATTCTTGTCAAAAAATAATTTTGCTTTAGAAAGATTTGGGCACCACTGTTGTAAGGGTAGGTAATAAGATTGATTGGGATCTCTAATAAGTTCGCAACTAAACTGATCTTTATTATGTAATGTTAAGCATTTCCTGCCATGTATAGGGTTTCTAATCGGATGTTAGCGCTTTTGTTAACTAAAACTACATTTGCTTTTTATATAGATAGTTTGCGTTTCCAACTATAAAAGTCATATAAAAGGGTCGTAAAATTCTAGTACCAAAAAAAAGATATGATTTAAGTTAAAAGCATTTGACAAAAGGGGGTAAATATTTGCGGAACCTTTGATTAACATATTTAGCCATGCCTAAAATTCATTAATTAACAATAACATAATACCCCGATAACTTTCGCGGCACCTGTAGAAGTTACTATTTAATAGAACATTTAAAAAGGTAAAAGAAAATTTGTTTTTATAAATTATATAATTAAAAAAAAATTCAACAAAACCTAAGTCATCATTATAACATTTAGGTTAATTATGACCCGAAAATTTAGAAATCATTAAATAAAGCTGGTATAACATTCAAAAATTGTCTTGTAATTTATTTTTTATTGTATATTTGTAACAATGGTATTTATATAGATATTGGGACAGTTTCGCTTGCTAAAAACTAATGTTTTGTAGGAGAGTGCAAGAAAAGTGTCTACTAATATGTAAATATTGTAATATTACTACAACTATATAACAGCAAATTAGAACAATAATTAAATAAAAAAAGCTTTATTGGTGTAGACAATAAAACGACACACAATTTTATATCACTACAAGTATAATAGTAATATTTCTTAAGAATATTATAAAAAATAAACATTTTGGGAGAGCATAACAAAAAAAATATTTGTAGGGCTCTCAGTACTAAAGTCTTAAAATTAACAAATAGACGATTTATTTTTAGTTGTAGAATAAGTTTAAAAATACATTATATAATAAAGTAGAAATAATTTGTACGAAACGACAAATAAACAGATACATACATTAATAGATCAATTTGGTGGAGTTAAGAAATTAAAAGACCAATGAAAGAACAAAAAATGTTTTAAGGAATAAGGGAGAATGTAATTTATGAAACATGAGAGGGCTATTTTAAAAATATATTTGATGTGAAAAATGCTTATATCGTTGATAACTAAAAAAAAGACAGATAATAAAATCAAGAATTACGACGATCTAAAACTAAGAAAAAATGAAGTAAAATAAGCAAAATACCACATAAACTTTAAAATAATAAAATAAATAGGAGAAGCGAGAAAACACAATTTTAGAAAATATGCAATAAAGCTTAGAACACAAACCCAATAAGGAACCATGAGAAACATAATCTAATAATACCAACCTAGAAAAAAAGAGATCAAATGGCCCTCTAAAAATTATACAGCAATATGCTTAATACAAATTAAATAGATAAGTAACAAGTATTCAAATTATCTCAAGTAAAACTTCAATACAAGAAACAAAACAATGTCAAATAAAATCAAATACAAAAAATATTCCAATGGAACTAAATAAGAGAAGAACATATCACAATGTATTAAAAACACACAAAGAAATAAAAAAAAGGCGCATAGGAAATTATAGACGGGGTTGTCTATATAATTTATAAATTATTTGGAATTAAGCATAAAGGAGATAAAAATACTATTTTTTGTTAAGCACTGAGAGAGAAATTACTTTAATTTGTGGGTTTGTGTGATTACTATTTTATTTTAAGACACCCTCCAAAATTGGGAATCGTATTCGGAATATCTATGGGTGAGAAATCAGAACGGCGTTTTTATTTTTTCTCTTTGTCTCTCCGAAAAATTGCTTTTATTTTGAAGTTTGTTCGGCCTACTTTTATTTTCAAAATCGAATTGTTGCAGCTGCTACAAGGTTGGCCAATTGTATTGTCCTTATTATTATTTATTAGATTTTTATTATAATTATATTATTATACTTAAATAAGAATCAACATTTTGCGATAAATTCCTTTATTTTAATTACTTGAAAACGAATTGTGGCACAGTGCGGACGTGAATTGTGCAGTTGCTGTCAGTGGGCATTCGTGCATTGAGCGATTAATTAGGTTCATGGAATTGCTATTTGAGCGGGCCCTGATGACTCATCGATAACTAGTTTATCGGATCTCAATGATGGATCTCCAGCAGCAATACGTGACTACAGCAATGTATATCAACAATGCTAAGGCGAAGCAATGCCAATGCAAAAGAGTAGCACATATGTTAACTCAACAAAATAACACGAGAATAAAAAATAAAATGCGTTTCAAGAAAAATTATTTAAAATTACCCGGAGCATTCATAAAGTCCGAAGTAGACATGAGAAAACTAAAATGATATGTTCAACTTTTGCAAACTTGCCTCCGCGAATTGGAAAGGAAGTAGGTATAAACCAAAGCGAACCTTAATTGTCTTGGGATCATGTATAGTATGAAACAGATGAGGATAAAATAGCGAATGAAATATTTGTCGATAACTTAAATGCAATTGAATGCCAAAGAAGAAAAAAAGAGAACATCTTTGCGAATGATAATGGCCTAAAAAATCAGCAGTAGCAAAGAAAAGAAAAACATTTTAAAACCTCCACCAGTTATGATATATTTCGTAGAGAATTATCAGATATTATATGTAAACATATAATACAACTTTAAGCCTTTCCGATAGGAAAATGGAATAATCTTTAAATTAAACACAGAGACAGGAGATGCATACAAGGAAGTTGCAAGATATCTGAGTAATCAACCTACAAAAGTAAAAAATTACTATATTTGAAAGTTATTGTCAGAAATATGCCGGAAAGCAGTAATAATTTAAATTTACAATAAATATGGGTGTTAACTATGGAAGCGTCCGACATTCTCCAACGAAAAACCAAGAAACCTTTACTTATGTTCAGAATTGGTTCTGCTAGTGGAACACCGTTAGAAAAGGTTTAAGAAATCAGGATTATTCAGGGAGTTAAGGTTAACAATAAACCATAAAAAAGTTAAATTAATCTCGCAGTATAAAAACTGCCAGGAGTAGAATTATACCAAAAGATTCTGCGGAAAGTTTCAATATAGACACCCAAAGACCAAAGCACAAAAAGTCAAAGTGCTATGATTATGGCAAGTTACACTTTGCAAATTGTAAGAGGTGTAAAGTGATCAAAAAACTGCAAAAATTGCGTAACAAAGCTACAAGTAAGCCAGCAAAAATTAAGACTAACTAGTGATCACAAAACAAGCCAGCTGCTAAGTATAATAAATTTAGCAGAACTGAGTCAAAACTTCAGTTAATATTAGAAAAATTATAACGCCAAGAAGACCAAACAAAACTATCAAGCAATGGCTGGAAAATCTCGAAAAGCTATTTTAAATGTGCGAATGGTTGATTTATGTATAATGACGTGGACTGTTAATGGGCTAAAATACTACCTTATTCACACAAAAACTGATGTGTGTCATATTTAAGACACACTATATGAAAAATATAGTCAACTTGGTAACGTACAGTAAGAAAAAAATATCTTAACTGTAAAGTCAAAAACCCATTTCTTCATCTTTTGACTCAGGCTTAAGCTTCTTCTCTTCTTTCTTGGTCTCTTTCTTTTCTTTTGCTCATGCAGGAGCTGCTGCAGCAGTTGCTGCACCAGGGGCAGCAGCACCATCTGTATACATAGAGCTTAATACTCGAAGGCATTGTGAAAATAGTACAATTAGACTTACCATTGAGGTCTCTGATAACTTTCTTAAGCTTCTTTGGTCGGCTTTGATTTGGATTGGGAATAATTCTGAGAGATAAGATAAGAAATAAGAAAAATTAAGAATACAAACGTCATTGAAAGAGTGGCGCAGTTAAAGCGGAAATGGGCGAAACATGTTGCCAGACAGGATCCGCCGAGATGAAGGAAGTGTGGATAGGCCACAATGACGATGGCTGGATGATGTAAAGAAATGCACAGAAAATTATATTTTTAAGTCGCACACGATAGAAATATATGGAGGAGAGTAGAAAAGGCCTATGTTCAGTAGTGTTCTTCAACAAGCTAATGGTGATGACCATAGAAAAAAAGCTTTTCTGAAATTAAGAGGTTTCTGTTGTTATAATAAGGATGGAAATGCTGTTGTCATTAAGCAGTATATACGATAGTATAAAAAATTTAAATCTCAATCAGCTGAATATTAAGCGATCGTAATCAAAATTAACATCAGAAAAGAATGGATCTTTATGGATGCTTTTATATGTTACCAGGATGCAACCTTAAAAGTGAAAATTATCATAATTTTTAAAAGTTTCATAAAAAATTTATTGTTAGAGAAAATATTATTGCTAAAAACACCGAACGGAATGCTACTATAACCATTATTACAAGAAGTGAGCTACGTCAACCAAAATATGACTCTGGATGTTTAATGCACATAAGAGGAAAATCAACATTCTAGGCTATTGTTATTCAACAAAAATGAAAAACACAGAAAGTAATGGAAAAGCGCTACGTGTGATAAATCCATCTTACACAGATTATCATGCATGATTAAACAAGAAGTCTAATGGTTAAACAGACTTTCATATCAAATGGATTAATCTCTCCGAAAGGTCACCAAGAGGATAAAAGGGCCAAAAAGATGCCACCAATTTGTAAATAAAGAACTCGAGGTAGAAGCAAGCAGAACATTTAGAAGACACGACTAACCACATGAAAATCAATAATCGAATGAGAAACAGTAATCAACGATAAAACATATGCAGCCAGTGACGTTGAAGGAAGTAATGAAAAAGATCAATATCGACATAATTTCTAATAAAGCTCTTGGCAGTGACATAATTAATGGCAAAATGCTAAAGAGCGACAGTGAAAATAACATATTAGTTAATTGCGCTTTCAGACTAAGATATGTATCAAAGCTTGAAATTGCGTGAAAGTGATCGTAAACCAAAACCGGGAAAAGATTCTAACGGAGTGCAGGAGTATAGGCCGATTTTCTTGCTACCATTGTTATCAAAATTATTTGAAAAACTGATGTTCAAACAACTTAAAGCAATCATCTATAACAGAGAGCTTGTTTTAAAGCACCAATTCGGTTTTTAGAATATATGTCGAATTACAGATATAATCGAACAACCGCTTAAACGGTCTATTCTTCAAAATTGACAAACTCATACTGGGTGAACACAATCTGAAAGATGTTTTAATGGAAAACAAGATAATGCTTATTCTAAACATAAACTAACAAAAACGAAAGTGCTATAAGATGCTTTGCCCATTATACACTAGTAATTTGTTCAAACTAGGCAAAGCTGTAGTAAGTAAGTTTTTTGTCAATATTGCTGCTATGGTCATAGATAGTGTCTGGGCTAAAAAATAAATTAATGTAATTTAGTACGGTGTCTCAAATGAAATCATTTGAACCTCTACTAGCAAAAAGTAAAAAAAAAGTATAACTGCGTTAGCAAGACAACGGAAAACTGACTGGAACCATTAGGTAAAAGTTAGGTTTCTAAACTCTCTAGTAATTTAAGTTAGCGCTGACATTCTAAGATAATAGTCCAGTAAATAAAGGTTTTGATTTTCAATTTTTTTCTTAAAGGTTGATTTTGACGTATGAGGGCTCATTTTCTTCGTTATGATCTCTAGATCAAAATGCAAGATTTTTGCTTCTGACTAATTGTTTATATTGTTAATAAATAATAATTAGTGTTAAATAAACGCGTCGTTCAGAGCATTATAAAAAAAAAATTGAGAAATACGGTTTTTTATTGGTTGTAAGCAAGTAAATGTATATTTTCATGTGTCCGACCAATAAACAGAGTTATCTCGATGTTAATAACAATTTGTTAATAAACCATTTGTTAGTGAACAATTTGTTAATTAACAAATAAACAAAAAAATCAAAGTTTTCTAAATGATCGATATTAGACTCGATTTCCGATATTTTTAACTCGAAAACACGAACTTGAATGTTAAATTACAAGAAATTGTTCATAAAATTTGTTAATAAACAATTTGTTAATTAATAAATGATCGAGAAAGTAAAAGTCGTCTAAATGTCCAATATTAAAGTAGTTTTTGGCTAATTTGAACTTGATAAAAATGAATTTAGAGTTGATAATTTTATAAATTATTGGCAAATTTTTAATCAAAAATTTTTTAATAAACAAATAAACCCAAAAATCAATTTTTTTTTAACTTTTAGAGATTTTAATAATTTTGGGATAGTTGGGAATAGGGAAAAAATGCAATTAAAATATATGTTTTTTATTTACATAGAACACAATTCTTGAATATCCTAATATATTATATACACTATATACATCATCATTGACATTATCATCATCATCATCATCTTCATCCCCATCATCATTATCATTATTACAATAGAATGGTGTAAAATTATCGCCATCGCATTCGTTATCATCTTCAAGAATATCGTCATTCTCATCATTTTCTCCTTCAAAATTTCTTCGGAAATTATTCGAGCAGTTACCCATACAATTTGTACACGCTGCCGAACAATCCATATTTTTCCGTCTACATCCACATTTGCTAGAGCAACCTTTCTTACAACCAGATGAAATCGTATCTAATACACCTTCTGGGATTTGAATTTTGTTCATTTTTACTGGTTGTAACACGCCATTTGACATTTTCCACTCCCAGTCCTCTGCATTCAAATGTTGAACATCTGTCCATGTTTGCACTTGAAAATATACTCTTTTCATGTGTTGTTGGATTGCATCAAGTGCAGGAGGTAATGATGATAGATCTACATCAACTTCTTTATTTTTTTTTGGAATTTTTTTTGGAACTTTGATAGTTTTTATTTTTGCGACCAATTGCTTTTGAAAACTCTGATATCTAATTATCCTCAATTTTTCCTCATTAGACAAGGCAGGATCAATATCCTCTTGATTGCCAACAAACATTTCATGCCAGGTTCAATTAAATCGTTAACGTCAAAGATTTGGGTCTTAAAGATTGCTGCAGTTTCCTACAATGTGTTATTATGCTTCATTTTTCAAATTAAGTTTTTTGGCCCTTGCCAAAAAATGCGGAGGTGGTATCGCATCCCGTGAGTGCATGTAAAAACAGGAGATGTTCTTTGCAAGAAGAATTAATCTCTGTTTAAACAATTGTTTGAAAATACCTTTCTTTCCTGTTTACCGTTGAAACTTTTTGGTTTTAAGAAAAGCGTATCTGAATCATCTGACGACAGACTACTCAAAATGATTAGAACGTCAACATCTTTAGATACTACAACACTGTGTTTGGTGGGAAAAATAAATGTTTGCTAGAACCGTACTGACTATCAGTCTATTTGCATCGCCGTCAGATTGATAGCGTACAAAACCAGCTTCACTAAATTTGGTTTTTAGCAAATTAATAAAACGTTTTTGGTTTCAGCTGTGAATTGATATCCCACCGGGATATATTTGGCTGATTTTCGGTTACTTTCCCATTTTTTGGTACTTGGAGCATCATAGCCATCAAATGGTACGTAGACAGAAGAGCCAAAATGCCTACGAAGGTAACCAATATAATTTTAGACTATAGTAAAAAAAAGTAGCGCCAATCTTCCATTTCGCTTTATACAGCAACATACCGCCATCAATTGTGAAACAATGTGAATTCAGTTTGAACACGGCATCCCATGTTTCATCAAACAAATCATATAAATCAGATTTCGTGGTTTTGCGAAAACCAAACTCGTCGAACAATGCAACTGGATATGGGGACAACTGATGATCAAAATATTTTTCAGCATTAAAACCAGGAATATTTTGCATGAATGTTAACTTCTGAAAAATTGAAGCTGGACTAATGGCGACGATATCATCATGGATTTTAATCGAATTCTGAACATATGACAAAGTTGTTACCATGTTTTTTTTTAGTCAGCTTTACATTGTCGAAATTTGTATTGTCCTTCTTACAGACAGATACCAATTTAATTATTTTTTTGCCATGTTGAAAGGCATCCCAGCAGTTTATGGAATCATCAGCAACCAAGCCAGTAGAAATAGACATAAGTCTATTTCCATCAGTAAAAAGATTATGTTCTTTAAAATAAGCTAGGATGTTTCTAAGTGTTTCAGCATCAACTTTCAACCTTGCTTTACTGGAATCTTTATGTTGATGAGTTTTACTATATGATATTTTACAAAAATCTTCAATTCCCTCAATTATATCTTTGGTATTGAGAACACCCGTAATCCACTTACAAGCAACACTTTCGGTGACACCTCTTCTGAATGGGCCACCTTCAGTGCTTAGAAGTTTCATAAGAGTTTGTTCAATGGTTTGGTCAGTGAAGATACCTTCCCAAAATTTGTGCTTTCTTCTAGCAGTCCAATATCCTTTTTTGTGTATAATTCATATTCACGTCTGTCCATTTTTTCAGGCAGACCTTGCATATCTTGCAGATATATTTGCGTTGATTTTGCATATGGAAAATGGCCAGTAACGTGGAAGAAAGGAATCATGCGCTCTACCGTTTGTAAATGTAAATCCCAGTCACCTGACTGAGGAGCCTTATACCCATGCGTTGCTATACAACTATTAGAAAGTTCCAGGTACGTAGCAAAGGATTTGGAGAAGAGTCCCAAAATTACAGGTGCGTATCTCATAGGGTACAAATTGGGACATCGAAATCCTTGCTCATCAAATTTTCGATTTATTAAAAAAATATAACCTGTAGTTAGCCAACTTTTGTTTTTTTTTGTTTATTTGTTAATTAACAAATTGTTTATTAAAAATAATATAAACAATTTATTGTAATTTAATATTCAAGTTCGTGTTTTTCGAGTTAAAAATATCTGAAATCGAGTCTAATATCGATCATTTAGACAACTTTGTTTTTTTGTTTATTTGTTAATTAACAAATTGTTTATTAACAAATTATATAAACATTTTATTGTAATTTCATATTCAAATTCGTGTTTATCGAGTTGAAAAAATCTGAAATTGAGTCTAATATCGAACATTTACCTAACTTTGATTTTTTGTTTATTTTTTAATTAAAAAATTGTTTATTAACAAATTATATAAACATTTGATTGTAATTTCATATTTAAATTCATGTTTATCGAGTAGAAAATACCTGAAATCGAAATATGCAACATCCAAACAACGTTGTTATTTTGGTTATTTGTTAAGTAATAAATTGTTATTAACATTGAGATGACTTTGTTTATTGGTCGGCCACATGAAAATATACATTTACTTACTTATAACCAGTGAAAAACAGAATTTTTCAATTTTTTTGTTGTAATGCTCTGAACGACGCGTGTATTTAACACTAATTATTGTTTATTAACAATATAAACAATTAGTCAGAAACAAAAACCCTTGCACTTTGGTCTAGAGATCATAACGAAGAAAATGAGGCCTCATACGTCAAAATTGGCTTTTAAGAAAAAAATTTAAATAGTTGGGTCGATTTTGGGCTTTATTTACTGGATTATAAGGTGCTACGTTTTTAGACAGTTTTCCTGGGGTCTACATGAGTAGAGGCATACAATGGCTTTTTTGGTTTTAAATTCATTACATCGTCGGTTGATACAAAGTGTGACAGATAGATAGATAACTCGACAGATACACAGACACTGCTGCTTTAATATGTATCATTCTAATGTAAAAAATATAATAAAGATTTAAATAGTTACGAAGTAGAGAGAATATATTAAAAAAGCATAAAAGAGTGCTAACAGTTTTTAATTTTTATTAATTATTTTTAATTTTAATTTTTTATTAATTATTAATTGAACACAAGA
Source organism: Sinelater perroti (assembly GCA_036346155.1). NCBI lineage: Eukaryota > Metazoa > Arthropoda > Insecta > Coleoptera > Elateridae > Sinelater > Sinelater perroti. The sequence continues at coordinate 56,548 of JARFIY010000046.1, read as the reverse complement.
GATGTTACTAGTGGCATAGTTAATATAAGTAAAAATCGCAATGATTAAACAAAAGCAATGAATATAAATCTATAGTTAAGAAAATAAATAAACCCAGCCATTCCGGGCCTAAGAATTGGGCTCAGGCTTTGCCTGTCACAAGCCAGGATAAGTTGGGGAGTGGTAGAGGAGTAACACCTCTAAAAAGAACAGCTGATCTGCCTGATAGTACCCTGTAAGGGTCCCTGACAGGATACGGTTCAGTGGCTCCGGTATCGGGACCTTTGACGTTGGACTAATCACCACTCAAAGTCAAACCGAAGACGACTGGCGAGAACATAGATAAGATTAGGGGCATGGAACATAACTTCCCTCACGGGAAAAGAAGCAGAGGTGGTATAGTGGTATGGTTATATGATTCGCATGGGAGAGGAGAGATATCCTAAAATAATATTCGACATAAGAAGTGAAGGATGAAGATTCAGGAGACGATCCTGCGTATAATGGGAAGATAACATAAAAGAAAGCACCAGGAGGAAAGGAAAGATACTCCAGAAGAAAATATAAAAAAGTTTAATTTCCTAACACCGTTAGATATAAAGGGGGAAGATAAAGTAAGTAAGAGTACATAAAAAAATAACACAAAATAACATGGTATTAAACATTAAGAAGACAAAAAGCATAAATTAGTAGATAAGAAACGTACAATATAAAAAAACTAGCGCTAGTTAACACTATGTAGTAATAAAATAATTCTATTCAAGCTTAAAATAGTAAACACAGAAAAACAATTAAATATTTTAGCATGATTTGATATGCACATACAAAGTAATTAATTAAATAACTTATTGTTATAGATAATAAATGTTCATTAATAATTTTATTGTTTCTTAAATACAATTAATATAATTATTCCATATAACTGCTGTAATTGCTTTTTGATTAATTTTTTTAAATATAATGATTACTTAAAGTTAAAGGAAAGCAGGGAAAAGTATTTGTTTAAACATTAGCGGTCGTTCAAGGTTAATTAGCTTTAAAGAAAGCTATGGGACCGGAAAATTTGTAAATGGTTAGTTTCTATTGCCTAAGGTGTTACTGTTATGTATAATGTTATGCATAATCAAACAACATGGTACTCCTTCTGAGCTTGAGGCTAAAAATGCTTTTAATGTAATAACGCCATTATTTTGTTTATCACGAAAAGTATATAAGTGCTGAGTTTTGTTAATATTAACTAGTATTAGTGAAAGTTAACTGCCATGGATTGGGTATGTAAAAAAATATAAACTTATGCTTTCAATAAAACTTTTTTTCATAAAATTGCAGGGAGTGATTATCCTCCTTAGCGTGGTGGCAGTGCAGTCAGCGCGCGGGGGAGAACCAGATTTCCAAACATTGGTAATTTCTCCATCATTATCACACAACCCTCCTTCTTTTAAATCTCCCTTTCCTCCCCCCTCAAATGGCGTAAAAGCTGCTGTTTCAACAGCAGCACCGAAATTACCTCTACCAGACACCAGTGATTTCCTCAGCGTAGCCGAATACAAAGATATAGCGCTCATTTCTAGTTTGCCACTCGAACTGCCTCCCTTACCTACAGTTTTGCGCACGAGCTTCGGCGTTCCCATTTTCACCAATGAAGAATCTGCGGATAAGCAGATTGTTTCAGATGTAATCTATAAAATCCCGATTTTTTCCGAAAAATCTGTAGTCAGTTCAGATCTACCTCTACCCTCTAAGACCGCGTCTTACTTTTACAAAGCTAATTCTGTAGCAACTGAACCCTCGCCTCCACTTACTATATCAGTTACAAGCGAAGAAAATGCCGTCGTTCCTTTTGAGCCAGAAACTGAATTCGTGCTTTTTGAAAATGCAAACGCATCTGCTAATTCATTGCCTCCACATCTGCGCACGTTTAAAATTCCAAGTACCAGCTATGGTATTCCTATTCCCCCAGCAAAACCGTTGGGTCCTTCTGTGCTTACTGTAGGTGCCGCTCTTCCTTCTAATCCTCTCCCTCAGTTCTCTTCCTCGTTTAAAGTTCCACCCACAACCAATTTTCTTCCACCTAGCAAACCGGCCACAAATTTTGGGCCCATTGAAAGCACAGTTATAATTTCAAGCCCTTCGCCCCAACCCCCTCTAACAGAAAAAATTGAAAATCCAGTAATTCTTATGGGAGTTAGTCTTCCTTCAGACTTTCTACCTAAACTATCTTCTAAAGTTAAATTTTATAATCCGCCTTCAGTTTCTGATCAATCTCCTCCAGTTCCCTTTACATCTCCATCCAAACCTTTTATAGAGTCCGGTGTTCCGCAGGTTATTTCGGCACCCGATCCATCTATCCATTACGAAGCTCCAATCGCACCACCTCTACCGCCGCCTCCTGCACCAGTTGAGACAAAAGTAAAGTATGGTCCGCCTGCTCCTTTCGTGGAGTTTGACGCCCCAGAACCTGCCCCGGTGCCTGTAGTGTTCGGCAGCCTGAAGAAGTTCGTAATCCACCGTCCACTTTTAACTCTCCGCCTGCGGCTGCACAAGCCGACAGTGGTCCTGCCTGCCCGCCACCGCCGCCGCCGGTGGTTGTACATAAAATTCCTGTTGCGCCGCAGCCGCTACCCAAGCCCAAGTATGGCCCGCCGACGTCAGGGCCCGTCTTCGAAGTCCTGTCACTGCCGCCGTCTCCGGGAGATAAGTACAGCATTCCCAGTTTTTAGAACAGAAAGTGAAAGTTGCAAATAAAACATTGCTTTATAGATATGTTCTTTATTTAGTGTATCTTAAACAAAGTGTTAAGGAAGGATTATAACACCCAATTAAATAAAAAGTGTTAATTTTTTATTTAACGTGATTAGTGAAAAGAGCTGCTGGGTAATCAATAGAACTTGGGTCCAATTCTCGGATAAAAAGAAATTTGTGCACAGCATAAGTTGTCTAAAATATATTTGATTATGGTGCATGTTTGATGAGAACAAGAAAATTTAAAAATTGAGATATTAAGGAAAATCTGGACAGACAGTTGTAAAAACCGCAAAATAGAAAAGCTACACACATGCAATAAAGAAATTGTGGAATTTACTGCAATAAGGGTTAAAACCAAATCATTTAAATGTTGGGTAAATATCCAAAAAGCCCTAAAACTTAGAAGTTAGAATGATTGTCAGATTCCAAAGGTCAAAAATCGAAAGTATGAGTATTATTAGAGAAAGCGCTTTTGACCTTTTATTTACATTATTTTAGTAAGTTTATATAGTACAGTTTGGCCTGTTAAAAACAAAATATCATATTTGGCTATTAGTTGCATTTGTCTTTAGTACTCTTAATACCTCAAAGGTTTTGTATCAATCAATCCTCTGTTGTTCTCCACATCCATATAAACGCATAATGCTCTCTTATTCGTATTATTTAATCTTTTCGATATTAAAACAGAAACTTTTCGGTCACGCTTTGAATACAGTTCTGAAAATACGCCATAAAATACATAAATATGATTTAGTTCTGATGTAATAATTTAAATATTGTATTTTTAGTACTTTTATGACCATCACGAATTAAAGCTGATAAACGTGTCTGACGTGTCTTTCAATTATTATAAATAATGATAAATATACTAAAAAACAAACTAATTATTATGATGTTTTTAAATTACTGTTTGTAATCCCATACTGTTTTGCCATTGGTAGACTAAGTGAAAAGTCGCAATAATAAGGCTAGCGGCTAAAGGAGTGGTGTAAAAGTGCAGTTTATCGAAGAAATTCATACAGATAAATAGAGTAAAATAAGAGCTTTTATTTTGATGCAATCATAACAAAATTCAAGTAATATTTTATTAAATAATTAAAATAAATAAACAAATATATAATAAATTAAAAAACAAACAAAAGGTTAGAGGTAACCGACAACAAACATACCATATCGTATAAATGTAAAGCCAAGCACCTAAAATAGGCAACATTTTTAGCACCAATGGCGTGCGTAAAATAAATAAGAGAGGACAGAAACAGCCAGCGCAACCGCTGCTCTGAGCTGAGTAGGAGCATCGCAGAAACTGGGATTGTGGCGCGGTTTTTGAAGATAAAAATGGAGAAAAATATAGAAAATTATGGAAAAATTGGAAAGCATGAGCCGAGCGGAAAATAGAATAGAACAAAAACTAAATGAAATACAGAGTGCAATAAGAGATTAAAAGAAAAAAATATAAACATAAAAAAATGAGAAATTGAAACAAGAAATAAACCAACAAGGAAAGAGAATAAAAAAACTCGAAAAAAGATTATAGTATGCGGTATACGAGAATCCATGGAAGAAAAAATAGAAGACATAAAAAATTAAAGCAACGAGATAACAAACAAAATAAAAATTACTATTGACGAAAAGGAAGATATTGAGAAGAATTATAAAACAAATAAACGATAAAGAAAGGCCAATACTAATACAAGTGAGTGATTGAAAAACCAAATAATAAAAGAAGCAAAAAACTAAAAGTTACTAGAATACTTGTAAATTAAGACTACACCAAGGAAGTTCAAACACAAAGAAAGATACTAGGAAAGGAAAAGGAAGGGAAAACAAAGCAAACATGTACTACAACAAATTATTCGTCAATGAAAATACAGTGGAGAATCTAGGATGCAGGAACAACTGCAGGGAAAACACCATTAAAAATAATATTGAAGAAACGCCAACAAAAACAGATAAAGAAAGCATAAAAGAAAAACTACCTAAAATAATTAGAACTAATAGAAATACGGGAGAATTCCAAAAAAATGGAATAAACAAAAGTTTACAGAATAAAAAAACCAGCGCAATAGATACGGAAAACGAGAAAGGACAAACGAAAAACAAGTAAAGAAAAAGTAGCACGGAAGATAAAAACAAATAAGGAAAGAATTCAAAGATAGCAACCTGGAATATAACCTCAATAATCAACAAAGAACGAGAAATTATAGAAGAAATGGAGACATATGAAATACATACACTAGGTTTAAGTGAAACAAGAAAAATAGGAAAAGGACACAAAATAATAAATAACGAATATAGCTTATACTACTCAGGAATTAAACCAGTAGCGAAACCAAAAGAAGGAATAGCTCTAATAGTAAAAGAAGAGATAAACAAAGAAATTATTAGCTATGATCCAATATTATCAAGAATTATAACTATAACAATAGCTTTGAGAAAATAAATAAGAATAGTACAGGTACACAGCTCAGTAGAAGAAACAAATGAAAGTACAATGATAGAATTCTATTCAAAAATACAAAATACTATAGATAAAGTGCGAGAGAAACGAAACAAAAGTATTATAATGGGAAACTGGAATTGTAGAATAAGTAAAGATATACGTAAAGGACTAGGATGCAGAGGACCATACGAAAAAAAACAGAAATGGTAACAAAATGATACAATTTTGTATAGCAAATAAAAATTGGTAATTTCTTCTGGATTACATAGTATACACAGCAAAAATTCATAAAGACGTAGAAAAAATGAAAGTAGAACCACAAGTAGAAATGGATACACAACACAGGCTAGTGATAGGAAAATTAAAAAACCTCAACCAAACGTAGAGAAGACAAAAAATTATACTAGAGTAAATATAAACAAATTAACAAAAGATAAAAACAAGAACAAGTATATAAAAACAATATAAACTAAAATAAACAAGTTGAAAAAAAAATAAATAAAAGATTAACAACAGATGGTGGATATAGGACGATAAATAATGGAAGGATAAGAACAAGATGGTGGGCAAAGGAAGGGCATAAAACAAGCATGGAAAAGAACTAAAGAACTAAAAGACAAGGAAACCTATAACAAAAAACAAATGTTAAGTTTGTTAAATACTGCAAATAAAATGATTGCTAACTTTTAGATTAGTATCTATTTAGTTTTTATAGCACAAGGAAGTACACCCTACCGGAGGATGCTTTTATTTTTGCAACTGGCGTCTCGTATAATTACGACTTGACATTTGTAAATTAAACAGAAGCAGAATACCGGTCGGTGGTTTTGGCTCAATGTGAATATCGTCGTCGATTCCTGGTCGTGTGGCATCAACTGAACAAACACTTACGGCGTGAAACACAAGATAGTAGCAGACGTGCCCGGGCCCGAAACAGCTGTTGCTGTGGCTGCAATGTTCAAGAGGACCTTCAAACATCAACCAGACCACGGGCCACGTTGGATATTAATAGACGGTCTTTACAGCGAATTTTGATAAAAGACTTAAAGATATTTCCGTACAAAGTGCAAACAGTGCATCAGCTATTGCCTGAAAACCGAAAAATCACTTGTGAACTTCAGCCAAGCCCCTTTAAGCTTCGATCGCGCTGAGGATGATTTTCAGTTGAAAATCATCATGAGTGACGAGGGGCGTTTCCACCTATATGGATACGTAAATAAGTAAATTATCGCTTTTGGGCTACTGAAAAAAATCCATTACACCCTCTGAAAGTCATTGTTATAAAATTATAAATCACCACAGGCAATAACAATACACCGTACCAAACGTCCCTATACAAACACCAAAGTCTTCTATCTTTACCACAAATACGTATATCCGTATAATAGTCGACTAACATATGCACATATAGCGAATAGAAAGCATAATGACTGTCACAAGGAAACTGAATCCATGATGACTCATATTCCATCAGCAAGAAATTATAACTTTTTTAACTTTAATATAACCGACGATTTTCTTATATTGAAGTTGCATTTCACCAATCAAACTATCTTTCTTAGTCCATAGTACTGCGAATATAATAGCCCTCATCCTGATAAAATCAAAAAAGAAAAAAATGTTAGTAACATTTCACTGCACATTCGCTAACTTACTAGTGGAAAACAATAAGCTAAATCTTATCGATTAAAATCACTATAATATACAAAATTGAGAATTAAAAATACCTCTAACGAGGCTGAGAATAACTCTATCAATAACTATTTCCAATATGTCTTTCTATGACAGGCTATACGTACCTACGGACCTCGGATATAACTTGATTGCAGGACATATATTAAAACAACTGCCTCACAAAGCTATCTCGCGGTCATCTGCACGTTAGGTTTTTTCTGTGTCGAAATCATCGTGATTCATAAAACAGCCAAACCTCTCCCTGAATTAACTATCAGCCTTATACTCACAATAAGCAAGGCAATTAAACTCTCTTACATCAATTTGGGTTTTAAGTATGACACTGCATGATCCAACAGATACACAGAATAATAAATACAATAACTAAGTATCTAGAAGAAAAAATCTAGTGTCGGTATTTTTCGATATAGTTAAAAACTTTATTGTGAGATATAGCATCCCCAAATCTAGTTTTTACTATATTTTATCAGATGTTCCACAAGATACAGTGCTTGCACCGCTTCTTTTCCTGATATATACTTCCGACATGTCTAAAACAAGTAATACCACAATTACCCCATTTGCTGATAATGTGGCTTCTAGATTTGGTTCTTCCTTCTAATATTCTTGTGTAAAATTAAAAACCGCTTTGAGTTAAACGTATTATTTCATAGTTTTTATAGTTTGTTTGTTCTTTATTTTTGTATAAGGCTATTATCAAGTTATTTTCTCATTTGAAGTTTCTCATTTTGTCCCTTAGTATTTTTAACTTTTCTTTGATTTTTTAATTAATCTATAAACTTCTTATACCTTTGTCTTCTTTTACCTATTGCTTTTAATGAAGAATTTTGCTTCTATTAGTCTATGGTTAGATACTATGTCTTTTTTCTTTGTATTAATTTACTGTTGTTTTTCTGCTGGAATTGGAGCTTGTATTATATAGTCTATTTAACTCTACTGCAAAAAAGGCAAAAGTACAAGGCAAAAGAGGTCCGGGTAGAAGAAGGATATCATGGCTTCAAAACCTGCGAACATGGTTTTCTATGACCACAACACACTTATTCAAGACAGCAGTCAACAAAATTATAATAGCCCAAATGGTTGCCAACATCCGGAACGGATAGGAACCGCAAGAAGAAGAACTCTACTATACTTTGCTTCTATTTTGTATTTTCTATTATTAAATCATTTCTTTGGCAAACAGTAATCAACTTTATTCCATTTCAGTTTATTGTTTCTTTTCTACTATTTCCCATGCAACCCATTCTTTAGTTATAGTTTTTTATTATCTTGCTTTATTTTGTCTAATCATGTATATATTTTTATACATAAGTTTACGTTCTTTTTTTATCAGTCTCCGAATTTGTATCTTATTAACGTTTTTTAGATCGCATTTGAGTTTCGAAACGTAAAGACGTGTCCTACAATTCGAAAGATAAGTGCTAGCGCGGTGTCCTTTTGCCTGGACGGGTAGTGATAAACTTAATCTCTTCATAATTTTAACAAAATATAATTGTAAATAAATTGCTAATTAATAATAGTGCATATAATCGGGAACCCGGTTTATACCGGGGATAAACAACACAAGTGCAACAAATAAAATGCTACCAGCAGGAAATGGCCCAAGTATGGGATTTGTTACTAATTCACAAAATAATATACAGGGTCAACCTTATGTTTCACAACCATTAATTAATATACACGGACAAACAATGATTAACCCAAATATGTCACCACAGATTTATCATCAGACAACTAATCAGTAAATTTATCCTTCACAATCTGCAAGTCAGTTCTCTCTTCCGCCCAATCAGGAGCAATTTATGATGCAACAAAAACCCATTATTTTAAACAAATAATCTTCAACTAGCGAGGAAGAAGATAGTACCTATACCATCCAAGATAATCCATGGATGGTAGTAAAAGGAACTAAAAGAAGGAAGAATAAAATTGCCAAAAACAATCTAGACAAATAATTACCATTAAATAATGCATTCGATGCAATAAAAGATAGTCAGATAGTTAACACTAATCAAACAAAGATATACCTAAACCCCTTCCAATATATGTGTATGGTGTGGTAAGTTTACCATAAATGATCTCAAAATTAAATAACATAGTTGAAATAGAACAATACTCAATTAGAAGTAAAATTAACATGTCAAAGTTCAGATACATTTAAAAAGTTAGCTAAATATATGAAGGAAAACAATATAATCTACCACACCAACCTAAGGAGGAACGATCATATAGAGTAGTAGTTAAATATTTACACCACTCGGTTGACGTAGAAGACATGAAACATAAAATTTTAAAACATGGTCATAAAGTGAGAAATGTAATAAACATCAAACACCGAATATCCAAAGAACCTCTTAATATATTTTTTGTTGACCTAGAACCTTCAGAAAATAAAAAGGATATATATAAAATTAAAAAAAATGTTAAACAGTGTTATTCAAATTGAGCCACCAAGAAAAGTCAATAATTTAATGCAGTGTACTAGATGTCAACTACACGGACATACAAAATCTTACTGCAATCGGCCCTGTCTATGTGTTAAGTGTGGTGGCCAACATGCCATAGCAAGTTGCAAAAAAAGTAAAAGCACGCCAGCAATATGTGGATTGTGTGGAGGCGGACACCCAGCTAACTATAGGGGATGCGAGTTCTACCAGAAAAATTACAAATCTAAAACCAACAATTATCAACCTAACCAACAAAGCAATACAATACAGCGGATGCCAGAAATTGCAAGAAACCAAAATAGAAGCTACGCACAGGTAATTAAGCCGCGAGATTCAACACAAGAGAACAACTAGACCATGACACTCAACAAATTTTTAGAAGAATTCAAACAAAGTTCAACCAATTAATTCAACAAAATAATACGGTTCTCAATATGTTATCAATGTTAATTGGTAAACAAACTAATGGCTCTTAGAATAGCACTGTGGAATGCCAATGTTCTGGTTCAACATAAAAATGAAATCCAGTTATTTCTAAAACAAAACCTAATAGATATTTTTTTAATTAGTGAAACTCATTTCACCAAGAAGACCTACTTCAAAATACCTCAATATTCCGTATATAACACAAATGACCCAGATGGTTCTGCACATGCAGGCACAGCTGTAATAATAAAACATGTAATAAGACACTACGAATTACCTAAGTATGCTGAAGACCACCTACAAGCCACCTCTATTCGTGTATATATTCAACCATGTGAAATAATTGTCTGTGCAGTATATTGTGCTCAAAAGCATTATATAAAAAGCATAAATTTGAACCATATTTCAATATTCTAGGCGCCAAATTGTTGGCAGATGGAGACTACAGTAGCAAAAACACTGTTTGGGGATCCCGAACAACTACCACAAAAGGCAGGGAGCTATACAGTCTTATTCAAGATACTAACGTTATTCTTATTTATCTACTGGATCTCCAACGTACTGGCCAGCAAACATAAATAAATTGCTAGTTCTACTAGACTTTTTTGTCACCAATGGTATTTCTTCAACTTAAATGGGCATCACACCTAGTTATAATTTATCATCGGACCACTCACCGGTAATATCCACCTACAGCACAATATACATACAACCTGCACCTAGGCTACATAATACAAAAACAAACTGGGACAAATATAGACACACGCTAACAGACACAATAAATATTAATCTAAAACTTGCAAATCCAAATGATATTGAGGAAACCACAACTAATCTTATCACCACCATTCAATAAGCAGCTCAACAAGCTACTCCTAACATGACACATAAAAAAGACACTCTAAATATTCCTCTGAAAATTAAGATATTAGTGCGTGAAAAACGAAAAGCAAGAGCCAAATGGCAAAGAATACATGTCCCAGCAGACAAAACTATTCTAAACAAACTTAGCAACAAGCTTAAATCAAAACTTAAAGCTCTAAAAGAAGAGTCGCTCAAAACTTACCTATCGAATTTGAACCGATATGATAATTCTATATGGAAACCGATCAAAACAACAAACAAACCTATAATAAGTATTCCTCCTCTAAAAATTAAGCAACCATCACAGGAACAGTGGGTAAAAAGTGATAAGGAGAAAGCAGAATTATTTGCAACTTATCTTGCTGATATATTTCAACCTCATGAAAAAGATCCGGATGAAATAATGATCACGTTCTTAGAGTCACCAATGTCAGTAACTCAATCTATTAATTCCGTCACACCTAAAGAGGTAAAAGATGAAATAAAGATCTTGAATGCAAAGAAATTACCAGGTATGGATCTAATAATAGCAAAACTGCTAAAAGAACTACCAAAAAAAAGGTATAGTACTCCTGACTTATATCTTCAATGCAATTCTCCGTATCGAGTATTGGCCCGAAGTACTAAAGACCACAGAGATAATCCTAATCCTCAAGCCCGGTAAAGATCCCAATAGCGTAAAATCTTATCGACCCATAAGTCTCTTGTCGGCCATTTCAAAATTATTAGAAAAACTGATTCTTAAAAGAATTGATACTGAATGGATTCCCAATTACCAATTCGGATTTAGGTAGGCCCATTCTACTATACAGCAATGCCATCGCATAACACAAAAAAACCTCTTAGTTTTAACAACAAGGAATACTGTATATCAGTATTCTTAGATGTAAGCCAGGCTTTCGACAGGGTGTGGTACCAGGGTCTACTATATAAAATCAAAACTCATCTACCAGCATTCTTCAACTTACTTAAATCTTATCTAAATAATCGACAATTCAGAACAAAAGTAAGACAGGAAGTTTCCGCTTTCCTTCCAATTAAATCTGGAGTACCTCAGGATAGCGTGCTGGGTCCTCTACTTTATCTCTCATTTACCTCAGATCTTCCAGTTTCAACAAATGCCACAATCGGTACATTCGCTGATGACACTGTCATCATGGCTAGCCACAATGAAGTTCGAGCATGCATACTAATCCAAGAATACCTGTATAGTCTAGAGCACTGGCGTAAAAGGTGTAATGTAAAAATAAATGAAACAAAATCTGCACATCTAACATTTACCCTACGGAGAGACCCATGCCCACTCATTTTCAACGAACTTAAAAAGTTCGTTACTGAATTCTATATGTCTGTCGGTCTGTCGGTCTGTCCGTCTGTCGGTCTGTCTGTCTGTCTGTCTGTCTGTCTGTCGCTGTCACAAAATTATGGATTTTTTAAAATTTTAAAATGGATTCTTATAGAAAATTTTACGCTGATTTCAAAATCTAAATCAAAAAGTTTCTATCTCGAATAGTTTTCGAGATATTCGACTTCGAATTTCGGGAAAATTTCGACATTACGATTTTATGAGTAATTCTTAAAGAAAATTTTACGCTGATTTCAATAATGAAATCGAAAAATTCTATGTCGAATAGTTTTCGAGATATTCGACTTCGAATTTCGGAAAATTTTCGACATTACGATTTTAAATGTGATTCTTATAGGAAATTTTACGCTGAATTCGAAAATGAAGAAAAAATTCTATGTTGAATAATTTTCCAGATATTCGATTTCGAATTTTCCCGAAATTAAATTACAAAAAAATTAACGTTTTGTTTTTCTTGTAGTTGCAAATATATCGTTATCTATCGAAAATTGACAGTATTAAATTTAATTGGGTTTTTGTTTAATCCAACTGTAAAAATCACTTTTTTAATATTTATTCTAGAACTGTATAATTTCTAATTATTTTTTAGTTGTATCTTACCTCTTTCTTATGTCTTTGTCTCGTTTAGTCCTAATATCTGAATGTTATTGTCATCATGTTATTTTAATTATTCTAATTAATGTTCTTCTATAATTAATTACTCTTAAATTTCTTCTTCAATATTAATTAAATTTGGCTAGTCTCTTCTCTACTTTTTTTCTATAATTTATTCTTGGATTTTGGGAAATTGTATAAAGGATATAGAATAGGAAAAATTACCAAACTCTAGCTGTAGCACTTATAGACGCCCGATTTTAAACAAACAAATAAACCTTATTATTGAAGGTTTTGCGATAGGCACGAAGGGCCGAATTGACTCTTGGAATGCCTTAAAGCTATCTTACTTTAATTTATTTGAATTTGAACGTCTTAACTTACGTTTTAGGTTAGTCTAGGAGCAACACATTCAATTTTAAACTTAGCGTAATATTTAACGTACACTACTCTCAAACTTTTAAAATTTGAATAAAATTTCGGAACTAAATTGACACGGGACGGAACTTCATTAAAAAAAAACCTGGAACTACTACTCTAACTATTCCGCTAGTTATGCCGCTGATGATAATTAATCATAAAAAATCTGGTGTGAACATCACACGAATTTACTTATCCTATTATTATATATTATACCGGGTCCATCGTCTCGGCCCTGCGCTGCTCTCGCCTAAAAATTTGTTAATTTAAAAAAGGACGAGACGCGAGTCCAACACTCGAAAGCTGATTAAAATAAACAGTACAAGACAATAATTGACTCGTTCTTAAAATTTTGCTGCGTCACTGAAGGTAACGAGTGCGAGCTCGGTCGCACAGCCTTCCCCATTACCGCCTGCGTGCTCCCTCCTAGCGGCCAAGCGCTCCCCCCTGTTCTCCCGCAGTCGGCCCGGTAGCTCGCCGAGCGCGCTGTGATTGGCCCGTTTAATTAATTTTTAATCGGCTATAACTTATTTATTTGACCTCGGATCAAAAAATTTCATTGTAATTTTTTGTTCGTCTCGGTTTGATCTATCCGGTAACATAAATTTCCCGAAACATTTTATGAACACCCGGTATACTAAAAATCCTGAGCTTCAATTTTTTTCGAGTTCCTATTTTACCAACTTTTATTTTAAATTCATGTTTATCTCATGATAACAAATCATTTTTATTCTCATAAATTTTTTGTATCTTCAACCGTTTAGATTCGCGACCGCTTTGCGACCGATTTTGCGACCTTGCGACCAAATGGCTACGCCGATTTTTACCAAAAGCTTCGCACTGCGTCCCCTACCTACAAGTAACTTGCATACCAAATTTCAAGTCTCTAGCTCTTGCCGTTCTCGAGATATCTTGTTTACTGACAGACCGACAGACACACACACACACACACACACACGAACCAATGGGTCAAACCAACTTTTTTGGTGTCCTGAGGCTATAATTCGTCCAGAAATGTGAAAAACTGGGTAGGTTCCTTATTATAGGATAAGGAAAGTAAAAATATTCATCTGCTGATTGAAAAATATTAACCAAAACCCATATTTAAAGGGTCATAAAGCTTTGATCCCCACGTACGGGAGAATTCATGTATATTCAGAACATAGGGAATCTACTGATAACTTTTATTGCTTTTTGTTAAATTTGTCTAGATTTTTTAGATAGAAAATGAGTCGAACAATAAAACAGCTGATATGCAATTATTAAAAGAATGCACACACAGAATGCGAATTAATTTGCTAGATAGTACCAACTGTTTAAATTGTACATGTTGTACTGGTTAAATATACATGTGCACAATGAATTACCACGTTAGATGCTAGTAACCTTTAAAATGATAAATATGTGAACAGCCTTTAAGTGTGAAATAATTGGGTGTTTCTAGAACTCGTTGTTCGTGATACTGAACTAGGGTGCATTATTACCTTTTTGTAAGACGTTTTGTTAACGCGATAAAGGTGTTGCAATTAATTGTCATATTAAATTTGCACGAGCAAGATTGATAGAACTTGAAAAATCGTGATTTACAGACGTGTTAAAGAATCTCTGACTACACAAAGGTATTTGCAATTTTTATACAGTTGTTTGTTGTTAATAAGTAATAAAACTTAACTATAAAGTTTATTATTTGTTAAATTATGTGTTACAAAGGCAACAACATTGAACAGCAATTTTTATTAATTTAGTCTAGATGCATACTAAATGAAGCAATTTGTTGACAAATTCAACAAAAATACGGCTTTACATTGACAAAAGCAACTTTAGTTGATTATTTCGAATTTAGTAAAATAATTATATGGTAATTATTCAAATTATCGAAAAAATAAAATGGCCTTTATTTGACTTTTTGGCGTGCTTTTCAAATCTAAACTAAAATTTTAAAATTTTGAAGAAAAATAATTTACCGAGTAATATACAGATTTTTAAAAAGCTTACTGGAAATGTAAATACTTTATATATTTCAGTTGATTTAATATTTCTTGTATTAAAAAAAATATTATTATTGCCTCTGTTAAAACGCTTTTTACAGATACACATCAGAAACAAGCTGCTTGTGATGCTAACCATATGCTCTTTGGATAGATACATTTTCTAGATAAAGCAAATGCAGAATTTCTGAGAAGTGCAGGGAGAATAACGTCATCGTTAATTGTTTGCAATTCCTAATATTCTGTTAAGTTATATGCAACAAATCAATATTTATTAGAGATGGTAATCCTAGTGTTGTGATGACTGGTGAATAATCAGCTGACACATCAAGGCAGGATTCGATCTTTAAGTAGTTTAGGTTGATCCCTTCAATTACACACGAGTCAAGTAAATCTGGTAGTTTCCTCGGATCTGTGGGCCAGTACATAGGCTCGCCTGTTGTAAACCAATAAAGTTCATAGCTTTTAATAATCCTCTGCTTTTGGTTGTGATCAACCTCAACAACCATGCAACATTTTTGGCATTGTAATCATGTAATCATAACGTATTAAGGAAATGCTTATATTGATTCTTTCTGTTATTATGTCTAGGAGGACAATATACTGCTGATATCGTTAACGGTCCAGTCTTCAATAACAATTGTGGTTGCTTGGAAATGCGCTTGCTTATATTAGGAAAATTGATAATGCTTAAGCGTATTTTTAATAATTACATCTGTACCAGCATGGTCTTCGCCATCAGGATGTTGAGTTGAATAAACCCAATGCCCTAGAACTTTTAAATAGCTTCTATCTGTAAAGCTGACTAAAAAACGAGAAGAAAATCTATCTATTGGTTTGTAAGAAACGATATAACTTCGTCACGATGGTGTAGCAAACCGTTCTACTCAGCCAATCTAAGATACTTACCCATAGTTGATTTTAGCAACTAGAGCCGTTAATAGAATTAGCATTGTCCCCATTTGCTCCATTAACCCCTTCCTCATCTTTTGGGTTTACTTATATCATCAAAGAAAGCATTTGTTGAAGTTTGCTTTGGTATTACTGGAAGAAGAAATAGTGTACAAGACTACTTTACATTACAAAAATTGACAAAAAATACTAAGTAAAAACAAGGAAGCTTTTCTATATTTTATTTATTTGAACAAAGCATCCGATATCATTGAAAAAAGCATTGTTTCAAGTTGTTTAGAAAGAAAAGCTACTGATATTGACCTATTGGAAATAAAAAGTAAAAATGGCCAAACAAGTAGCAGAGTGAAATTCAGTAAAAAGATTTTAGATTTTTTTTTTACACCATGAGAGGAAGAAAAGTCTTAAGATTTCTACCGTTTATATGTGCAATGATATAATTATTAAAGTATGCTAACAAATAATTAAAATTCTTAAAATTTCGGACGGTTTTATGCCTTTTGTCGTGAGGACTTAACTGACATCGTGATACTGCCTAAAGAAGTGGTAGTGCGAAGTGTTCCATGCAGTGAATTCCTTTCAGGCGTTATTAGCTATACCGCTCAGAAGCCGGATTCCTCTGCGTTCACTTCATGGAGCGCAAAAATTTATATTTGAATTGCCCAGGTAATCGAATATAATTTATTTTAATAGAGTAGCTTAAGAAGAAACCTTTGTTTTTGAAGGGAAGCATCTAATAATAAAAATATTTATCCACACTCTGTGGATTTTGTGTTTTATTTCTATTGTAGCTTCTATATGTTTGTTTTTCTAAATTTAATAGGTTAAATAGAATAGGCATTTGATTTATTAAACGAAGAATTATTTACCAAGAGTTTACAAATCAAGTAAAAGTCAAATTGGTAAATGCTATGAAGATTCTGGATCAACCTCAATAGGTGCTAATAAGGCTGATACTTAATTTCAGTGGTTTTATTTCATTTTATTTTGATTTTTATGATGTGCAAATGTTTAAAAGTACATTACATAGCTATTTTTTAGTGCTGTAGCAATTTAAAATGCATTTAGTGGTTACATAGTTATTAATACTAATTATGTTTGCAACATATTATCTTGGGAGGCACAGCAGGAGCGTTTTAGTCGCCAACCCTGTCAGCTTGGTTTTCCAAGTTGCGAATCTGCTACTAGCCTATCAAATACCAAGATTAAACGGATTTCATTCAAGGAATGTCAGCGAATAATAGAAATAGGTCATTCTCAGAACCATCCTCGATAGTCATATCCTTAAACATAGAAGAACTACCTGCAGGAAAACAAGATTTAATAGCACAGATGTGCAAGAACAAAAATGCAATGTCCTCTGCCCCTAAGAGACGCACAGAGAAATAAATCAAAATAGATCAAAAATCCCAGATGTAACACTGGTCAAAGGACACCAATATGAACAATATGTTGTGACTGCCAAAAACATATAACTTGTTGGCCTAGACCTAGAAAAAATTCTCATATCTGCTTTTTACAAGCCATTTAAGCACCCCAATTGGAACTACACAAAAAACAAACAAAAGCTGTAGATATTAATTGTAAATTTTAACAGCCACAGAATAAAGTGGGGACATCAAGAATGACCTTAAACAACCAGTCTCCTTCAACAGTGGGCGCTGCCACAGAGGATACAATCCAGATTTAATATTTGTCAGCAACACCCTAGAAAATATGTGTAACAAGACCGTACTTGACCCTATACTACACATTCAACACACCCTTATTGATACAACTAGAGCCATCGGAATTCCGTTCAGAAGGCGGTTCAACTTTAAAACAGCCAACTGGCGTAAGTTTATTCGAGAATTAGACGAAGAAATTTCACAAACACAACCACAACTCGAACCTCCAATAAAAAAAAAACTAATCTGTTCTTAGAAGAGACAGTAGATGCAAGAAACAGACTAAACTCAACAACAGCATCAAGAAAGCGAGAAACGTGGGTGGAGACTATAAAATCACTAAACAGGACACACAGCAACAGGAAATGTTGAATTAAGTGAAGATAAAACACTAACCAAAGACCTTTTCTGTGACAGCCAACGGACTGCACATTAGTTAAACGCAATGTTATCTCTGAAAATAATATCACTGATGCAACATGCACTACTGAAAAATTAGACGTAGTAATTTTTGCCTAAAAACAGAAAAACAGATATCAGGAACAAACTGCTAATTATTACTGGTCCAAAAGCACCCAACAGTTATACAATAACTGCTAGAAGTCATGCACCATTCCAAAAATATGGCGCAAAGTAAACGTAGTAAAATACTTAAACCCCGAAAACCAAAAGTACAAGTAACCAATCTTTCTGTTGTGTACCACCTTAAAACTGTATGAAAGATTGATCCTAAATAGAATTACTCTTGAAGTCGATCAAACACTGATTCCTAAATAATGTGGATTTAGGATTGGATAGTCGTGCACTGGACAAATCCTAAACTTGGCCCAGCAGATAGAAGAACCAACAAGGGTGATATTTATTGATTTATGACACGGTAAATCAGAGACAATTGCGCAACAAGATATACAAGCACACTTAAGATTTGCATCTGGTACTTGTAATACAGTGCCTTCTGTCTAATCAACGATGCTTCTTCAAATTCCAAGGCAAAGAGAGTCGATGGCAGCATCAGAAAAATATCCCACCACAGGGAAGCGTCTTGTCACCGTTATTATTTAATATTTTCACCGACGACCAATCTATTAGACTCAATACACAAATTTTTGTGTGCACTGATGACGTAGCAATTTCCAGTAAGACGAAGAATATCTAACAAATTGAACAAACCTGAACAACGCTCTCCAAAACCTTACTCTTGATTAAACCACACCCTACTAAAACGCAGGTATGCCTATTCTATCTTAACAATAAACAAGCTAACAGAACACTTTAAATTGAGTGGGAGTCAGTGCAACACCGTTCGATCTGGGGGTAACTTTAGAAAAAACTGAAGCCAGCGACAGCACAAGAAATGGAATCCTAGAGAAACGCACTATTTCCAAAAAGGGGCGCTACCCATAAGTCTTTAGGACCATTGCAATGGGATTGACATATGCTACAGCAGAATATGTATGTCCGGTATGGGAAAGATCTGTACACACCTACAAAATAGATTCAGTATTAAATGAGAGCTGCATATATAGTTGAAGTAGCAATCCTATCCAAGAACAACAATCAGTATGCCAGAACGGACCAAACAACAACAGGACACTAGGTATCCGTTACACAATCACACGAATAAACGTCTCTAATCAAGGCGCAGTGTCATGTTGGAAACAACACCTCTAACAGGACCGTTAGAACAAAAAAAGAAATGTGGCAAATCTCACTTCAAGGAAAGAAACCCATGAATGAATTTTCCAGTAATTCAATCCTTACCCAAGAGAAATACTTTAGAGTGGTCGGCATGGAAAACCTTAAACAGATTATAAAGCGGAGTGGAAAGATCAAAAGCTAATATGGTTAAATGGGGATATATCGATGACAGCCAATGTTCTCTGTTAGAAAACCCTAAGAATGCAAACCTTCGAAAACGCACAAACGTTGCAGTTGCATGTGTCCTACACTGGGTACCAAGGATATAAGCCTATTTTACTTTGCTTGTGATGTTTATTATTTGACACAAAGCGATTATACACTTGACTATTACATTTACACTTATATGTATACTTAATAGGTACACGAAATGCATATATAACATATTATCTTTTGTTTGTTTAATTTGGCATCGCAGATTTATTGTGCAACTGTTATATAGGGCAAATAATTTTTTGAGCTGACATTTTAGACAAAGGAGTCGCAAGTGTTTCAGTTTATTAAGTGGTTAGCTAGTCATAAAAGTGAAATTTATGTAAATATGCAATAAAAAAGCAGCATGTGTCGAAAGCTAGTAACCAACCACGTACACTTAACTTGCTTGCGAATAAGGCAACAGACACCGCCATTGACAGTTACGACCCGCCACTGTTACGCAATGGAGACGCTCTCAATTGGAGTATTCTCACTGCCGTACAACAATCGCGTGTAAACTTCGGATGATTTGCGGCGATTCCGCCGTTTGGGAACTGAATGAGCTGCAGTTCACCTGTCCTGCCACAAGCAGGCATTTTCAACGTTGATTATATCACAGTCCTATTAATAAGCGGCTTCGTGGAACGTGGAATAAATTATGAAATGTGTCGGATGCTTCTCCAGATAGCGAATTGTGCTGTCCGAGCTGCCAGGCACGCCGTGTGCCGCAGACATGTGTATAGGCGGTGCAGCGCCATAAAGGGACGTCTAATAAGGAAAGTGGCCGATTCGGGTCAAATTTCTGTCATCGAGCATTGTAGCTACTGGGGCCGTAAAAATTTGGTGAATAATTGCCTGCTGCTGCTACTAATGAGTTAGTGTTATACTCACCAATGACCACATACAGGGAAAATGTATATTCACAGAAAAAATCACAGAAATTGCATTGCATTAGAAACTTGTCGGTGGTTATAACTTATAGAACTGAATTCTTTCAACTAACGATCTCAATGATTTAGCTGATCATAGTTCTTTGGCAAATGCTTCGTTCTCTAGAAATTCGCTCTTAAAGTTGTCAAGTTTCCTATATTATTGACAAAACATATATACAGTAATCTTATAAATAAGGACTGTTCATTTTACTAAACGGACAGTAAATTGTTGCCACAAATAATAAACTTTATTCTGTTTTGAAATTAAAAAAGGACACAGTTAAAATCTATCAGTAATATAAAAGCTATAAATGATAGAAATTTTTAACTTTTGCTCGAACACCCGCCATAAACCTCTGCACATCCTCCACTGAATTGTTCGACTAGCTACACTCCACATTTTTGGATTGTTTTAGCTTCTTGGTCATTTTTTCTTAATTGTCTCTTTACAATATCCCAGTAATGTTTAGTAAAACAAAGCTCAAGGCAGTTTGACGAATTGTTCTCTTTATTTACTAAATGAATATTTTTAGAACCCAATAGCTGAAGCATCGCACCAGAGTAGTGGGCAGACTTTAAGTCTAGCTAAAATAATGTGCTTACGATATAAAGGCATGTTTTTGTATGCATTTTTTTGTGTACATTTTGCCTCCAACTGTAAAAAATGCGAAGCTTCTAAGACCACAAGGACATTTGGCCTGCCATATAGGAGTTTTCTTACCGAATTTATCTATTTTAATTCTTCTTACACTGTTAGGTACATATTGTTCCACAGCGGTATTCTAAAATTGAGACCCTAGTACTATACTGCTATTCAGTTTGAGGTATGTTTCGTCGCCCATAATAACACGAGTTTGGTTTTGAATTAAATTGCTGTACAATTTCCAGAACATTTCTTTGGTCTTTTCTTCTTTTTGTAAGTATTGTTGTTCCTTTTTTAATATTTGAACTAGTATCTACGCTAACTTCACCCTTTTTGGATATTTCGTGCATAGACTTACATTTTTTCGATTTTAGCAGCTTTAAAACAATCTTCTTAGCTTCGATGTCGCGATGTAGCCAAATTGACATTGATATAAAGTTACAATTGTGAAGTCTTAAAGTTGTAAGATACATCGTGTTTCTTGACAAGCTTGATTATTTATCAATGGAGTGGGATGCCAAAGAAAACAGTAATAGCATTACATAAGTGCGTAAAACTGAAAAAGTGTAATCCTTAAGACCCTGCACCTTCTCAGAATTAGTCGTATGTTTGTGTATAAAATTGTTTAATGGAACTAAAGGTGTCAAGGATCGTCCAAGAAGTGGACTGTTTGTTTCGGCCTGTTCAAGTAGTTAAGGCCGTAAGTGTCCGAATTAAACGAAATCCTATAACCAGAAGATTATTTCGAGAAATTCAAATTTCCAAAACGTTGATGTTTCCCATTAGTAAGCAAGCATTTTTTGACAAATGCTTTGAAGAAAGGTAGAGAAAAGCAGAGAGATAGTCACAGAAAAATTTGTTTGCGGATGAAAAAATGTGAGAAATCGTTCAACAAAGTTGTCTAAAAAAGCATCTCAGCTAGTGCTAAGGTTTCAGAGAGGCCATTACCCAGGAGCTGTAATGGTTTGGTGAAGAATGTGTTATAATGGAGTAACTTCGACCGCTGTTTATCAACGGAATGTTTTGGAAGGTGTAGTGAAACCTCCAAATCACACACTTTTTCTAGGTAAGCCTTGGATTTTTCAACAAGACTCCGCTCCTACTCATAAAGCTTGGTAAACTCAAACTTGACTGAACAACAATGTGCTTTCTAGTAGCCCAGATCTTAATCCATTAGATTACAAATTATGACCGGTTTTGAAGCGCACAATTTGCTCAAAAGACATCCTAATGTTGATTATTTGAAGCGAGCCTTAGCTGCTGCAGTCAATAGTTTTTCAATGATGTAGTGCGTGCTGCCATAGACCTTGACCGCAGAAATTGAATAATATTCGTCTTGATAACTTTTATTTGAAATATACTGCGTATAACTAATAAGTCTTCATGTAACTAACTAAACATTAGGCTGCTTTAAAAATCACATTCGTATAAGTTTACAATTAAAACAAATGGTAAATGTAATTACCTGAAAATTTTCTTAAAAAATCATTTTTAATCACTTTTAAATGAAGAATCCGATTCAGTTGAATTGTCATTTCCCATTATAAAAATATTCTTCAGGCAAGACATGTTTAAAACAGTATTTATTCTTATGATATGCGCAGAGAAGTGCAATTAAAAAATTTTAATTTAAAGTTCGGACCAGTAACCACAAGTCTGCCAGATATATCTCTGTATCTTGGAGCCTTTCGTTGGCGGTAGATCAAGGAATGCACATCACTATGAAAATACGACCATGTAATTTGATTTTCGACTCAGCGTTACTATATTTTATACGAATAAATAATCGATCCGTGGAGAGGAAGCTAGAAGATGAACAAGTAGCGTTTAGAGCAAATCAATAACAATATAATTATAGCGAGAAATTTGATAAAACAGAAAATAGAGAAAGGGAAAGAACTGTTATTAACATTTAGAGATTTAAGAGCGGCATTTGATTTATTTGACAGAAGAAAAATATGGAAATGTTTAGAGAAGCTAACGGAACTAATAGATATTACTAGAAATATATATAAAACAGTATAGGGTGGAATATAAATCGTTGGAGAGAGATCAAGAAAATTCAGTATGGAGAGAGGCATAAAGCAAAGGGCTAGTTTAATTTCACTATTGTTTATAGTAGTTATAGACAGGATAATAGAAAAAATAAGGAAAAAGGAATTAGACATAGTAATTGGCAATAGAAACCTAGAAACGTAAAAGTGAATAGTTTAATGTGTGTGAAAAACGCCTGTGCTGTCTAACGATATATTTATTTAATAACTGAATAAGTCTTGTCGTTGCTTTAGGTGTATTTTCTAGTCTGGTAGTGCTTCTTCAGTTATTTTATTTAAATTGATTTTGACATGTGCACCATATTTCTTTAACAGTACCAGAGATTTCACATACAGTGTAAAACAGTTTCTATACCAAGCTTTCTACAAAACCTTTGCTGTTTGTGGTAAAAATTTCTATATAACTATGATCACTATTGACTGATAAATATAAAGTTTGATCTCTATAATCACAAGCGAGTTGTTGAACGTCGGTTACAAGATTTCGGAAATTTTTTCGCGCAATAAACATTTAGAGAAAAAAGTGACTCGTAAGTGCTCTTGCAATAATTTTACAGCGTTTAGTGGATGAAACATATTGATTGTCTTCTTCTCGTCTTCCTTGCCTTGCGCCAAACAAACATATGACTAATTAGAACTCATCTGCTTCTATTTATAAATATGATAGAGGTTAATAGATTGTCATGATCACCATTGCTGCTGTCTGTGAGAAAATTTGATTAACAAAACGTAAATGTTTAAAAAGCAGCCATTATGATAATATCACCTTTCCTAAATCATTAAGTTAATAAAAATAAAAGTCTCGTGTTTAGTCATATTCAAACTTTTTATCTGATTGGTTCGTCAAAAGAAATCAAATTTTTACAGGTACAATTAGCTTTAATTCCATTTGAAACATGGATTACGATTTTGTAAACGGCCGAATGTGTTCAGTTAGTAACATAAGTACTTATTATGCGGAATATTTATGTTTACTAATACTTGAAATAAAAATTACTAAGACGAATTTATTTGTCAATATTATTTGTCTTCTACGATCAACCTGTAGATAGTCCAGTTTAGAAAGCGTCGTTTAAGTACATTGAGAGCTTTCGAAATATGTCATGTATTTAAATTCAATTAAATCGATGTGTGGCTTGTTCGTTTGTTCACTTTTTTCTTCCTCTTTCTCGTTTTCACTTCTTTCTCTATGATGTAGACCTTGATTTATTTTCGGTAACTTCCTCTGTTCTTCCCTCTATTCTCTGCTATTGCATTGGCCTTCCCTATTTTCTCTTCTACCTCAGGGCCGGCTTCTAATATTCTTTTTGGTATTCTTCTCTTATTCATTTTTATTACGTTATAGTTTCTACTAATTGGCATATTTCTAATTTTTCTCTTATTACATACGTTATTTCCTATTCTATCTGTTCGCGTTTTCCCCACCATCTTCCTTAGATATCTCATTTACATAGCAGTTATTTTGCTTTTATGTATTTCTTGTATAGTTCAGCTCCCAAATGCATATGTTAGTGTTCGTATTTATACACTGTTATACAGCTGCAGTTTCGCTTTTGGGCTTACATTATTTGGCTTATAATCGTCTCGTTCATTGGATACTATACTTTGCTTGTTTTTTCTATTCTGTTCCAGTTACCTTGGTATGCTTTATTAGTTACAATATTAAATAAAAATAGCACGCAAGTTTGAGCAGTATAAAGTAAAGAAACCAAAGTTAAATATTCTTCTCAGCCATATTGGTTCTCGGGCGGCGTCGTTGAGTTTTCAATTACTCTTTTTGTTCCAAAAATTGTTTATGCTACGCATATGCTGGATTTTTTAAAGGTGTTATTTCTGAACTATATTTTAAGTTGTCTCAAAATTTCGGATGGTTTTATGACCTCCCTTCTAAGAAACTTAATAATAATCCGTTACACTACAGACGAGAGCAATATTTGGTCTGGCATCGTAATACTAATTAAAGAAGTAGTAGTGTGAAATGCCTTATAGAAGGAATTCTCTTTAGACAAAGCTCAAAAACCTCGCTCTTCGCTGTTTACCTCATGGCGAGTAAAATATGTCCGTTTATATTTGATTTAAAAGGTGGTTCAATTATGACCGGGACTGATTCGTGTGTAAACAAGCTGCACTGTGCAGCAGCTGTATGACCTTGAGAGAGTAGAGCCACAACCTCCACTCTACCACCTGATCGGGTTAGAACCTGTTCAACCCTGTTTGGGATAGAGTGATGAGCGAACAGAAGTTATCGTGGAGTGTGAAACAACCCATTCGAATCAACAACAGTATGGGAAAGACTGTCTTTCACAGATCCGTGTGTTTGAATGGTGTAAGTGCTTCAGAAAGGGTAGAAAGCACGTGAAGAATAAAGCGCATGATTGTCGACCGTAAACGTTCGAACATTGATCGCGCAGACACGCTTATTTGTGAGAATAAGTGAGCATTATCAAGGAACTTAGAGCAATGCTGTCTATCAGTGTTGGTAGCGAAGAAGACTTCATACAAAATCACCTGCACTATCGCAAGGTGAATGCACGGTAGGTACCACGTACTTTGACGAACGTGAACAAATTGGTGCGCATGCAAGCTGTCAGCCGTCTCCTACAGCAGTTTGAAGATGAAGATGATGAATTTTTGAAGTCTATACTTTATTCCCGAGTTCCAGCAGTCATGCGAGTGGTGACATATCAGTTCTTCCAAACCCAACAATGCGTGGAGAAGCCGTTCGGTAAAGCTCTTCTGGGACTGGGAAGAGGTTATCTATGTAGACTTTCTGACCGATGCTAGAAACAGTTAATGCAGCTTATTACTCAGACCTCCTGAAGGAAAAGATCCTATCTAAGCGAAAAACAGGTGGAAAGCGGGTAGCCTTTCTTCAAGACAATGCTCGCCCCTAAACGGCTAAAACAACAATGAAAACCCTTCAGAAATTAAAATGGAACCATTTGCCACATCCGCGATACAGTTCCAATTTGTTCTCAAGTGATTTCTACCTGTTTAAAAGGTTTAAATCAGACTTGCAAGGCATGCGGTTTGCGGACAACGACGCCGTCATCTAGACTGTTCAGGAGTGGATACATCGTCAACCAAAGCCTTTTTTGAAAAGGGCATCATAATGTCTTCTGTATATTTTATAATTGCTACGTTTAGTTTCTTGAGTAGACAGAAGTGCTGTATCGTGGAGTTCGTTCTCGAGTTGTTGAAACTTTAAGGATTTCCGACCCTAGCCTAACAACCCGTTAACCAACCACAAGATACACGATAACACGGTCGTGAAAGCCTTCACATCTACTTAGACAAAAGTGTTGTTACTTATCGGAAATAAGTGACTTCTTTTGTGACTTATATTCTTGGAGGTCTTCGTCTTACACAAAATACAAAATAGAAAGATACTTATATTGTTAACTTTGCCTCACGATATCTTAATTTAGTGCAATTAACATTCCAATCGGCCAATTCTTTTTAGGTCAGCATTATCTCAACCAACTTTAATAATTTCTGTGTGGAATTTTAATAAAATAAAAAGAAGAAAATTGCAAGTAAAATAGAATAAAATAAAGATAATTAAGCATTGTGTTAACAAATATTAATAACTAATATTGTATATGAGCAAATGTTTCATTAGTTTCAAATTGACCCACCTATTTATCACTGAATGTATAGTTGATTATATAGTCTAGCTATTTGTTTGTTGTTATTTTGCTGTTAAAAGTTACATTAAAAAATTGGAATGCAATATAAATTACCCAGCTACCCTATAGAATGTCATGTTATATTTAATTTTTTTGTTATCCATGTTTTCCATTTCTTCAAGTCTCTGACACCATCTTTTATTGCTTTATTTTAGTTATTTGATTTATTCGTCATTTTCTATTATAAATAAAAGTGTGTTAATACTATTTTATTGTTTAATACTTATTTTTAGATGAAGGTCCTTAGATCTATTTCCATTCACTTGTATTTTTGCTTTTGCTATTATTATAGATTGAGTTGATGAAATTTATTTATTGTTCTAGGGGTTTGTTTGTCAAAAGCTACTTGTTAGTCTATGAAGGCTAGTCTCATTTCTTTTCTTGTTCTATCTTCTTCTTGTATATATATGCTGTCGTTCTTTAGCCTGTTTGGCCTAAAAGCTGTTCTTCCAGTCTGTCTTATATTTTCTGTTCCGTAATTGTTTTGTATACTGCTGATGGCAGGCATATTGCTAGGTAATTTTTGCAATTTGTCTTATATGCTTTTTTTATGGATAGAAAGTATTAAATTATTATTCCAATCTTTAGGTATTTTATTTGCCTTCCTTTCTTTCATATGTTTTTTATATCCAGTCTATTCCAGTATTTCTGATCCACTTGATCATCTCTGGTTTTATATTATCTTCTCCACATGCCTTGCTTCTTTTAATTACTTATATTCTTTAATGCCAACTTAGTATATATTGCACATTGTTTCTTATCTGAATATCTCATCTTCTGTCTCTTCTCCCCTTCTTCTTCAATATCAAATTTTTCGGAAAAGATTTTTTTCTGATACCTTCTCTGCTTTAATTAAGAGTTTATTTTTTTTGTTCTTAATTTTGTTCCGGATCTTTCTGTTGCTACTCTTAAAACGTTAAGTTTTTTTCTTATTCTTTTTCTCTCTCTTTAGTGTTTCTTTCGCTTCTTATGCAGTCTACGTTAATTTACTTTGTCTTTTTGGTTTTCTATTGTTAATTTTTTCTGTTTAATTATATAATATAATTCTCCAGTCTATCGTCTAGTTCGTTGATTTGCTTTTTAATCTTTGTCTAGTTTCTTTAAATATTTTCCATCTGCTTTCTAGCGTTAGGTTTTTATTAATTGTTTTCTGTAATTGCAGTGAATTATCTATTTTTTGCATATTTTATCTTATGTTCTTATGAAATGACTTACATTTATTCTATTAATATATATGTTTTCCTGAACAACTATGGGTTTTTGTATGTTTGTTATAACTAGTGTATGCTTCGCGTTGAGTTTCTTTTGTACTTTAATTTCTTTAATAGTATTCTCAATTTCTCGATTATATATAATATAATCTATTATACTCTTTGCATTTCTTTCTTCTGTTATAATAATAAAGCAATCTTCAGTAGGTTGATACTAGTATGAATTTCCTATTATTATATTTTTGCGATACAGAACAGAAACATTTTAGTGCTATTTGTGTTTATTTCTTTTTCTCTGTATCTTTCCAAGCTGCCCATTTCTTTATTGGTATCGTTTTCTACTCTAGATTTCACTCTCTTATAATTGCTATTTTATCTGTTAAGTCTCTTGCTTTATCCATGGTATTGTGTAACGTTTCGTAGAATTCTTTTTCAACATTCAAGAATAATTGAGTTATTTTCGATGATACTGTGTGGCATTTTAGAATTCTTCTGTTCTGCTTTGGTGTCCGCTTCAACCCTTGGGTAGTATAGTTTGTATTTATTTTCTAACCTTTGGTTCTTTGTTCTGTTAGTTTTGATTTGCTTAATCCTAGTAATATTATATTTAATTTTTCCATTTCTTCCATACTTTTTCTTGTTAATGATATTTGTTCTGTTTACTTTATTTTAAAAATATTGATAACAAGAGTTGAATGCAATTCAAATATTGACTGCGTTTATTGTAAGTTAAAAACATTAATGTAGATAAGTGTACTGTGCCACAATACTTTTTATATAAAAATAATCACAGCTATGTTTAGTACTTACCCTTAAATATTAGTAAAAAAGAATAAGCCTTGAGATTGTGTATTATTTTCTTTGTGCTTCAGCTTCGATGTAAACAATCTTGCACAATTTTTTGTCTGAAGACCCAAACGCTCGGCACTGCAATCAGGCATTTCGGTCTGTCAAATCGGAGTTTCAACAACCTATTAATTTCAGCGGCAAAAACAGCAATCCGCGCTGCCATTCTTCTCCGAAAAGCGATGGCCAAGATCTAGAGCCGGCCATCTGACCTGCTTGCCGCCGAGATTAATTGAAACCTGGTATGTATGGAACAATGGCGTGTACCGCTTAATTTGTAAATGGATTTGTCCTTGTTCTTTCGAATTTCAGGTTGCTCGGCGCGTGTCGATCGCTCATTAAGTGAAAGTGCCGGGGGTGCTAGCGCCGGAAGGGCCGCATTCCAACCCACTGTGCCAATTTTGATTTTTGCCGCTAAGACGAAAATGCCGCCAATTGGGGGCTGCGGCTGTTGCAAAAGGCGCGTTGCGCTCGTTCGGCTCCGATTCCCGGATTGTCCATGCAATTAATTGGCAGTTGTTTGCGAAAATGCAGCCGTTCGGATTGCTCTAAAAATTACAGGCTGACGGTGGAGGTGAGGCAACTGCTCATCTTCGGGAGCTGCAATTCTCACAGGCAGCCGGGGGTGGGACGTCTCTTCTTCGCTATATAAGACAAAAGATGCTGCAGCTCATCATCAGTGGCTGCAAGGTTCAATATGAAGCTGGTGGGTCCAGAAGCATAGAATCTGTGCACTGGAAGACAAACTTAATTTTTGTGATTGCAGATCTGTGCTGTATTTGCAATCCTTTGCCTTAGCTGGCCCGCAAAGGCGCAGAGATTTCCGCCACCTCCCTACAGCAACCTGAAGGACGTGCCCATCCTCAGCCAGGCTTACGATCAAAATCCGGACAGCTCGTACATCTACAAGTAAGTAATATCGTTAATTAAATTCATTAGTAACATAACTAGCACTAAAGAGAGAACCAATTTGTAAACTACTACTTATGTGGCAAATGAGATTTTAATTTATTATTACAAAAAATATTTTAAAATTATATTTTTTAAATTTGCACAGAAGAGCTTAAATAAACAAAATATTTTTAGTTACGAAACAGGCAACGGGATAGCGGCCCACCAGCGCGGCTTCGTGAAAAACTACGGAAACCCCCCGGCCGAGGCTCAGGTGATGGAAGGCTCCTACACCTACACCGGGCCCGACGGCGTCCAGTACACAGTCAAGTACGTAGCAGACGAAACCGGCTACCACCCCCAAGGAGCGCACCTTCCAACGCCGCCGCCTATCCCGGAGGCCATCCAGAGAAGTTTGGCCTTCAACGCAGCCCAACCGAAGCCGCATCCAGGAGAGCCGTTCCACTTTCGAAAATAACGCTCAGTCGGTCACTGGAATGCGATTAAGGGATCCTTGGTAATAAACTTGTATTGTAAACCCCAAGCAATTGTGTAGAAAACGATCAAAAAAAGTACTAGCACAATGTATCGTTAGCATGTAAAATGCGAGTATTACGGCGGTGTTTTAGTTAGTATTTAAGACGTTTAAGAGTGCCTGATGTTAACATGTTGTCGAGTGTAAATAAGTTTGTACAAATAAACGCACTAAATTTGTATTTGTAAATATAAACAATAAAAAGTTCTAGTGGAATTTATATAATTTTTAATTGCTAGGGCAATGAGTCATTCATACTCACAATACAAATAAAAAATAATATATAATTAAACGGAGCAGGTGATATACAAGTAAAGAAATCAGATTTTTAAGCAATAGGCTGCTGAATTGCAAATAGCAAAAATATATATTTAAAATTTCCTTTAAACGAACAATATAAGTTGTAATGTGGCATACATATAAAAATATAATAAAAATTAAAAGTTACACCTCTTAAATGTATTAATAGTAACAATAATTAAAGAAGAGACTAAATACTAGTAGGTAATTAAAAAAAGCAATAATTTATAAAATTATAATATAAGCATTAATTGCAAAGTTGATTAATGAAAAATAAAAATAGAAACAACAAAACTATCAATAAGATAAAATAAACACATTTAAAAAGTTAGTCTAGTTTGCACCATTACTAAAAATTAAGAAAAAACACGTGTCGCAAAAGTTGTTTATAGTAAAAACAAAATATAAAAGCAAATAGGCAATATTAAACAGATCCTTAAATATTCTTCAGTATGAAGAATAAGAAATTTTTTTTTGATTAGTTAAAATTAGAAGTAGCTGAGTAACAAAATGTTATATAAAATTAGTTTGTTAATCTTGGGTGTACAAAAATTATAAAAAATTGTAAAAAAAGAGTAATATATTTAATACAAACTCACTTCAAGTATTCAGAGATATTTCTCCAAAATAGTTTTTATCATACATAAAATTTGCTTACGAATAGGTGTCAGCACTTTTGTTTTCTTGTAGAGAGCTTACTCTTATTTTTTAACTATACGGTAGTGCACTTATTATTATTATTATTATATAGAGTAGCTAAAAAAACTTTTTTGAATAATTTGTTGATACATAGAATTATGACTTTTGTACAATTAGTTAATAAAAAAATGTACTAATTGCTAACATATAAATATGGTTTGTTTAGTGCAGCGTTTCTTAAACCCTGGGGTTCCGTGGAGATCACTCAAGAGTTTCGCGAAACATGCGTGCTTTTTTTAACATTCAAGAACGTAACTTAAAAAGCAGCGCCTCTATGAAATTTAAAAATGGAATAACACAAACCCTCGCTTCCATTTACTAATGCGACAGTCCGATGTCGCGAGTTGTGACAGCGCCGTAAGGACAATTTTTGGTATTTTACAGCAACCGCGATGGGGATCACCAAAAATTCCGGTATTGGTGATTCCTCGGCTCATTTCGCTAGACAAGGAAAATCCCACAGATCCAAAAACACAAGGAAATCCCTCAGCTTTAAAAACACAGGGAAATCCTGCATACTTATATATAAAAGGGTGCTGCAAGCAGTGTTTCCAGGCGTACCGAATTTTATAACTCTGGACCACACACAGTATATAGTAAAGCAATAGTTTTACTCTCGGGTTTTTTTTGCCACCGGATTCTTTACTACGCAGGACCCAAGGACCGACGTGGCTACCGGTTTTGCTTTCGTATTAAGTAAAGTGGGAACGTCAGCACCTTTGATCTCGTGTTCCAAGATTTGCCACCGCGCAGGTAGTAAAAGCATAGATTACACATGGAAACGTCAAAAGTTATTAATTACAGATTCGAAGAGTGTAAATTATGCTATTATATAGATATAGGAATTGAAACTATCTCATAGCCTACCTTTCTGCAGTTAAACGATTCCTTATCAGTAACGACACATGTAGAGACTACCACAATTATCGCAAAACAAATTTTATTTGCCACCTCATAAAGAAGATGAATTGACTAAAAATTAAACCGACACAACTACTATAAACAAACCAGAAACTGTAGTATCAACAATTAAAATTTCGCCCATCTATTTGCAAAGCGATATCAACCATAAAGAGCTGACCTCTGACCTGAAACAGATAGCAACAGGCGAGTTCATAACATTTTGCAATGTAAATTCAATAAGAATAAATTTAACAAAACAGAAAGATTACAGAAAAATATCCGATTACTTAAAAGAAAATCAAATCAAGTTCCATACTTTTCAAAACCCAAACAGCAAGCCACTTAGTGTTGTAATTAAAAACGTCCCAATTTCGCTCACAATTCAAGAACCCGAACAGGAACTTAAAATACTACTAATAATTAAAGTAATGCGATTACTTACCAAGGACACAATCACTGCCTGTATGCGCAGTAGACTTAACAGGTAACTAAGACGCAAAAAATAATATTTAAACTAAAATCATTATACCATTCAATAGTAACTGTTGAGATAAGAAAGAAACCAACAAGTATTCCTCAATGCCACGGTTGCCAACAATATTTCCACACTACAAATTATTGCACCCTTGAACCACAGTGCGTAAAGTGCGCAAGAAAACATCTTTACAATCAGTGTCAATGTGCGCAAACTTTGGGCAAAATCATGCATCGAGCTACTGCGGATGCAACATCATCTAAAGTCACTCCAAAAACGAATGGTAAACCGACCAAACCATAATAGACGGCCACACACAGAAAACGCATGGAACAGCCCCCTAAATCTATCACTAACCCAAATGCAACATAATAATCCCCAAACATAAGTCACAATACATCCAATATACCCTACCCTACAGCACAACAACAAATCAACAACACAGAGCCATGCAACTTAATCAAAATCGTAATAAATTTTCTAACCCCATTTATCCCTCAAATTAAAGCATTCATCACAAACACACTCCTCCTCTCCTTTTCAATGGCCCATAACGAACAAAAAATAATGGAAAAGCTAACAATCCTTAATCGGAACCCTAACGGCATAAAAGTCATACGATCACTATTCATTTCCTTCATGGCAAGGTACAATGTGGACATAGCATGTGTTACAGAAACCCACCTCTCATCAGAAGATAATCCTTAAAATACCAGACTACCAGATGCACAGAAAAGTTCGAATATCAGAAAAAGCAGCAGGAGGAGTAGCCACATTAGTCAAAAAGCAGATCAAATACAACCTTATACCCGATCCAGCTACACCAAAAATTGAAACTGATGGCATTAAAATAATATTAAAAAACTAAAGCCACAGCTAATTAGTATGTATATGCAACTAAAAAGAAACTAAACTCAGCAGATCTGCTTGCAATATTTAACTCTTCTAAACCTACTCTTGCAATAGGCGACCCAAACTGTAAGAACACGCTATGGGGATGCAGAGCGACAAACCTGGAAAGTATTAAACTTAAGCAGCTCTCCACAGGGATTGGATTCTAATTATAACCCCACTGACTACACCTATTACCCAAATCGTAGAAATCACCAGCCTGACATCCTAGATATGGTCTCCCTAAAAAACTTTCCAACTGAAATCCATCAAACAGTCATCGACGGGCTCGACACTCACAGCTACTCCGCACATAAACACAGATGCTCCTCGCCTAATAAACGGAGCAATAAACTGGGACTTCAAATAGCTCTAAATGATGATTTACAATATTTACCTAAACTGAAAGCACCAGAAGGAATCGACGTCGCAAACTTTACAACTTCCATTGTAAATAGTGCACTCAAGACAACATAGGATAAAAAATTGTATTATAAACCCAGATACTACTATCACTGAAACTACATAACAGAACTTATTAAAAAAAGAGCCAAGCGAGACGTAAATGGCAACGAAGTCGAAACCGATTTGATAAGCGAACGCTCACTACCTAACACACCAGCTCAAAAAAAAGTTAGACGAAATAAGAATAGCCACATACCAAACTTACATTGAAGAGTTTAAACCGAACGACCTTGGATGTGGAAAGTAACAAAAAGAATCCTAAAACGGCACAACGAAATTCCAACAATCACAGATGGTATCAGCAACTACTACACTGATGCAGAAAAAGCCGCGGCATTCGCCAACCATCTGGAAAGTGCTTTTACACAAAAATCACGTGCAGTCCAACAGAAGCAGCATTCGCAATTGACTACATCAAAAGAAGCTTACTTGCCATCACTAAACATATAGAACCAATTTAGCCTCACAAACTACAAGATCTAAGCGCCAGACTCCCTAAAAGGAAAAGCCCCGGTTACGGCCTAATACCAAATATCGTGTTAACACATTTAACTATGAAATCCTCAACCTACTTAAATTCAATATTTAATGCCCGTCTGCTGATGGGCCACTTTCCAAAAGAGTGGAAACACGCCATAATACTGCTAATGGAATAGCAGTATTAACATTTCTATCCAAGCTATTAGAAAAATAACCTACATTAACACTTAAAATCCGAATTATCAATAGAAAACAAACTTCTATTATATAAGGCTATACTAAAACGAATATAGTCATACGGTACATCTCTCTGAGGAACAGCCAGTAACTCAAACCTAAAAATACTGCAGCGTTTTCAAAATAAAGCCCTCCGAGCTGTGGTAAATGCGCCTTAGTACATCCCGAATAAACTCTATATTCTAACCTGAATATACCAACCATTAAGGAGAAATAACAAGACATAGCATCAAATGCAGAGATAGAATCACCACTCATCCAAACGATCTTGCATCCTCACTAGTCAATGAAGATGAAGACGCTAAGCGACTGAAGAGATTTAAACCTCTGACCTTCCTACCAGATTTACATAAAAACAACGTACTCACCGATTCATTAGTAAATTAAGAGGGCCTTCGCTGGATTGCTACTCTCCATGTCATGTATTATATTACCTTTAAGTATCTAGTTTAAGCCCTACATATGCTATACTTATAGTCCTCTCTGGACTGACTGTATAGTTTGCTATGGAGTTAAATTAAAAAAATTTAACACACCCACCCCCATCAATTCGGTTTTAGAAGAACCTACTCAACCACATACCAACTTCAAAAAATAGTTGAAACAATCGAAACTGGATACAAAAACAAATAGTACGCAACAGCCGTTTTTCTTGATGGCTAGAGAGATTAAAAAGAAAACTATTGAAACTAAGATTACCCAACAACCTAAAGGCAATACTATTCTCTTTTCTTGAGAACAGAAACTTCGCAGTAGAAATAAATGTTGAAGTCTCAGACACCAAAAGTATACGAGCTGGAGTCCCTCAGGCCAGTATACTGAGTCCACTTTTATTTAACATTTACAAGTCAGACATGCCAAATGTAGAAGCCTCTTTAGCAACATTCGCTGACGATATAGTCATAATTACACTAAGCAATGATGTAACAAAAATAGCACAATTACTACAGGCCGCTATAAACAAATTATGCAAATGGTTTAGTGACTGGAACATCCAAATTAACTCAAGCAAATCTCAGGCAAAAATATTCACACTCATTCCACCTAACGTTGAAACAGTAAAATATCTAGAAGTACATATAAACACAAAACTTATCTGGAAGCAGTATATCAACCATAAACTCAGCCAGAGTTTTGCAAGACTAGCACAGCTGTACCCATTATTAAATCGGAAATCAAAATTAGAAGCCAAATGCGCAATCATGATGTACACTTTCCTCATGAGACCATTAGCACTTTATGTAGTACCAATCTGGAGTACCACATCAAAAACAAACATAATCAAACTACAAAGGCTACAGAATAAAGTTTTAAGAATGGCAGTAGACGCGCCGTGGTTCATCAGAAAGACTCAATTACGTTACGAACTCGGAGTTCCAACAATAGAAGAGTGCATAAAAAACAAGCAAAGAAATTGCTTTGCAGGTAAAGCAGAGCGGACATGGTTTAACGAAATTTTATTGAAAGGAATGACAGTGAATTATATTCAAATGAAAGTGGATAGCGGCAAAAATTTAGCGGCTAGAACCGAAAAATTTGCGGCCACTTCCGGTCAAACCGGTCTCGAGACTTTCCGATGAGGCTGATTTTCGGCGTCTGGACTTGACTTATGGTCCTTAGTTGAATACATTATGTCTTCATCTACCACAGATCAAAAATTATAAGGCGTGGCAGATTTCAGAAATGACAGAAATAGAAGCTGGTCTCCAGCTTGAAGCTGGGTCCGCTAACAAGCATCAAAACATTTCTAAAACATCAAGGCATGCGATGGAGCAGCTTACTATAACCTTGGCAAGCAGAATATTCACTCCCGGCTGAAACTAAGACTTTTCCAAGACCAATTCTTATCAAACGAAGACGAATAATCTCACAACGGTGCCCGAGGAATCAAGATACCACATCAGTTAGATTAGTCACTCGTAACTTATACTAACAATGCTATGTATAATACACAAGTCATGATGATTTGGCAAATAAGTGTTGCATAAAAAAATATAGGAATAGTTATTGCAACACCAAACTGACAAATGACATTTTAT
The DNA here is from genome assembly GCA_036346155.1 of Sinelater perroti. NCBI lineage: Eukaryota > Metazoa > Arthropoda > Insecta > Coleoptera > Elateridae > Sinelater > Sinelater perroti. Next base: position 19,819 of record JARFIY010000046.1, on the reverse strand, counting down.
TTGCAGCAGATTGTTTTACTGAGAAACTGAACAAAAATGTATAGTTAATCATAATAATATAATAAATATACAGAAATGTGACTAGAATATCTTAAAACCCAATGTAATGCAAATAATTCTACGTAGTAATAAAAGTGATATAGTGGGAAGTTGCAATAATCGTTAAATATTATAATATTTACTATTTTAGGAGATAACTTACTAATTGTAAGTTTGTGATATTTGATTTGCCGATTGCAAAATATTAAGCTAAAAAATTCAAAGTCTAATAAATAAGCTAAGTAAATAGTTCAATGGAAACTTTGAACAGGGCGAAGGAAATGGGACATCGGCAAGTATCTTTTTAATTTTATTCCAACTCCTTTTTCAAATGAATTGGTGGAAAAATAGTCAAAAACTGTGTTTTCTAATTCATTTACATATATACAGAACTGCCAGGTGGCATATGTAAGGCCCCAAAGGCAGAGTTATCTTTGTTTTGATATGCTCTAAAATAGGATAGTAGGTCCTCTTTTTTCAAATCTACGCAATTCTGTTTTGAATATACTCTGCAAACAGTGCAAGTATGTTTGGTTAAACATTTTCGAATAAAATAACCAGCAGTATATGTAAATGCATTTTTTTTCTGGTAAGTAGAGACAAATGTAATCGTCAGCTGTAACATTCTTTACACCATTCAAAACAGTTTTTTTTATTACAATAAATATTAAATTGCTGTTGATTGGTAGTTGGATGTCTAGTCTGTAAATTTGTAAGAATACTGTCTATATCGGTAATACAAATCAAAACCAAATAATTTATCCGTCAGTCCAATGAATGCAGCCGTTGGTTGAGCATGCATTGGTAATGCACCGAATGATATGCGTGCTCAAGCCAGTGGAAACTGTATTGCTAATAGTTTGAACAGCTAGTGAAACTCTCATTTTCTCAAAGTTAGTAGGACTGATGTGGGCAAAGGCCAATTTTGGTGAAATATGAAAAGCTTGTGGTGCATCTCTTTCATAAAAAATGTTCATATATTGCATATCAATTACACCCTCATCACAGCCAAAGGTGTATCTTAACAAATTATTTGTTGTAGATTTTATCAGATGTGGAGGATCAAAATACATAAACTATTTTTGTATTTTCTACAAAGATGTAGATCCTTGGTTTGAAATTAATGCTCTAACTTTTAGTTCAGTACGATGCAATGTAAATATAGAGTGTATTATTATTGTGCTTTCTGCTTTCTATACCATCTCCAATAAAATAGTAAGCAACTACTTGCTTCCACGGAGAAAAAAATATTTTCTGCTAATGTAAATGTTTTATAGCCACCGTTTTGCTAAAAACCTATTATACTATCTTTAGACCTATTATAAAATAAATTTGGTTTTGTAACAATCTCATCTATACAAAGTATGCACTCCCTATCTATAACAGTTAGGCTTGCCATTTTTAATGTAATACTGTTAAAAATAAAATCATTTAGATCAAAATGTATATTCCATTTACATAAAAGGCGACATAAGATAGATTTGAAGGCAATGGAAATAATGTTTCGGAAAATTTATATACTTTTAGCCCTAAAAATATATTGCTAATGCAAATTGCTTAAAATTTATTTTTTGGTAACGATAATTATGTAATAATGAACATTGCTAACACCGACTTAAATGTTTTGAGCTCTTTCTTAGTACAGCGATCTGTTTCTGTAGGAGATACTAGTCGTCGATGGCATTGTTTTTTTATTGCAGTTGGCGTAAATTCAACTGCTAACGTTTGATGTATGTAGATATTTGGTTTCAGTTTTAATAGGCATTAGCGCATGATTTATAATAACAGGCTAGTAGACCATTTACCAAGCCAATCATTTACGAGACCAAAGTAGCTTTAGAGCTTAGGAATGTAGTTTGAGTTTTCATTATTGTATTTTATTGAAGAATATCTATTGCTCAGGTGACTTAAAAACAAACTAATAGAGGCTCGGTAAAACAGTTTTAAGTTTATAAAGTAGCCCAGCACGACAGACCTTACCGACGTCAAGGAACGCGATTTCTCAATGTTTATTTTGTTCAAAGTTTTGTGGTATTTGGGTTACTGTTCTGTGTATTTGTTGTGTTATGTAATGGTGCTCTCTAAACCTAAATTGATGATCGGGCAGGTCTGTTAATGTGTTTGTGTCAGCAAGTAGTTTTTTAAGAAAAAGTTTTTTGGGCACTAGTTTATATAAAAGGAGAAGATTCATCAATCGTATGAAGTTACCTATTCTCATGCTTTTTCGGGTACTATACGTACTTCCATAAAATAAGATAATGCTAGATACTCAGCATACGATTATAATAGGTGTATAAATAAGTTCTCAGCTTTTTTCTGCAAAATTAAAGTTTTACTTAAAAACAAACAAAAAAAGCTTAAGTATCAAAGTATTCTCCGTTGGCATCGATGACCTTTTGCCATCTTTCGGGTAGCTTGCGAATTCCCTGGTGATAGAAGCTCACCGGCTTCGAGACGATAAAGTTATCGATGCATTTTCGGACTTCTTCTTCTGTTTTGAAGTGCGTATCAGCCAAGTGATGCTATAACGACCGGAATAAATGATAATCGGAAGCGGTCATGTCTGGGCTATACGCCGCATGCGGGAGAAGTTCCCAGCCTATCAGTGTCAGTGTCAAATGTTTGAGGGCGTCCAGCGCGTGGTTGATCTTCAAGACTAAGCTCTCCTCCGCGAAATCTTTGGTACCACTTTTTGCACGTTGAATGACTCACAGCATTCTCACCATGTGCAGCACAAATCATTTCGGTGGCTTCAGCAGCGTTTTTCTTAAGATGAAACGCGAAGTGGATAGAAAATCGAATATGCTCTTTTGTGATTGCCATCGTGAACACAGCTGATTATTGAAGTTATGTGCATCAAACGCCAAATCGCATGATGTTTCGAAAGACCAGATGTTATTGCTTTAAAACCGCAAGAGGGCGGACTAATACGTTACATGTAAACGGTGATTTGCGTCCTGTGAAATCTAAAGCTGAGAACTTATTTATACACCTATTAGATTGTTGTGAGAAGAACGATTGCATAATTTGGTAGTATCGTCAGTACTTTTTAATTATAATATAATAATTATGTTTGTGCAGTTACCCCAACAGCTGCAAAAAATGATAAAAAAAAAACATATCTAGAACGTAGTGTCCAGAAAAATCTCAATAGTTCCCTTTGAGCACTATTGGGTTTCCGTATAGGAAAATTGATAACTTTAGATTTTTTGAAGTTTTCTGTTTCTCTCCACAGTGTATGATCTTGCTTAAGATTGGCGAGAAAGTAATTAATTTTAGCTTCTGAAGGTCATCAAAAGCCGCACGTAGAAGTCTGTTAAATCGATTATAATTGTGTATATTAGCAGCGTTATGAGTTCGTTGCCATTTTGCTCTAGTTTCTGGTTTATTAATGAGCAATTCTTTGATGTAGAGGAAGGTGTAGGTGGTTTGTTATATAAAGTTAGTTTTGCAAGGAGTACTTCTTTATATTGCTCTTTGATTAGGAATTACATCTAATCTAGGTCTTCGCTTGTACGATGAGGAATATATTCTTTATTAATACTGTTTAAAGTTTCGTATAACTCGTACTTGATTTGAGAATAAACCATTGTTCGGTTCAATTGTTATTATATTGGAAGTTGTTTTATGTAATATATAGAAGTCGGAGATCTTGTTATAATCAAAAGTAACGTATGTAGGCTCTTCAGTAAAATGGCAATTGTATGTTTTTGATGTTATCATTTGGAGGGTCTAATGGGAGAGTTTGGAATTTCAATCGATACTACCAATGAATCTGTTGCCCAGTGTATGAAAGAATATATGATAGTTGTTAGAGGGTATGGACTGACGAGGAAGACAATACATGGATAAAACTACAAAGAACAAACAAATATTTATAGCTGCAATTTTGAATGGATTAAAAGTAAATATTTAATGATGGCTGAGGTTTTTGGGTGTGCTGTGCTATCTGGGTAGTTTGTGACATAGGTGGAATAATTTAAAATACAAAATAATGTTTTTTTCGTAAAATGTATTTTTTACACCAGTATTATGTTAATTTTAAGTAAATTGTAATTATTTATCTATACGATACGCGATAAGCAATATGTTAGCCATTATGATGCTAGTTTGGTAAGCAGAGTTGACAGTAGATCATATTGTTACTTCGATTCATTAGTTGTGCAAACAAATTTTTAAATTCAGTGAAGAAAGTAGTCAAATGTTCACCTGTTGTTCATTAGCATTGCTTGTAAGAGTGCGGAGCTGCACAGATTCAGTATAACTGAGATGGCGTGTTTGTGGATTTATAGTGTTAGTTTGGATAATTTGTTGGAGGAGTAATAACAAATAACGCTTGAACCAAGTTACTAGGCCGTTTTAGTCCTTTGGGAGTTTTACTTCTGGAATTTGTCAGTCCTTAATAGACAGAACATATCTTGTAACTTGTAGGAGAATTTATTGCACTTAACTGGTAAGATTTTGGGTTTTGTATAGGTTCTTGTATCTTGTTAACTTTCACATTTGATACACGTGCATTGTCTGGTACAATAGGTTTTGGAGTGTCCGTAGGTATTGGACAATATAATGGAATTGTGGATTTTGTATCAATATGATGTTGGTCTACTTTTAACACGCATTAATATATTAATAGAATAGACCGATACAAATCCCGAATGGTGGTGAGTGGAATTTGAAGCAGAGCCTTTGGCTTAGGTAGAGTCGAAGGAGGTGAAAATTAACGCCGAACCCTGTTTTCCAAAACGTCCTACAGAGGCTCAATGACATTCAGGTCTAGGGACTGGTTGGGCAAAGAAAGATGTTAAACCTTATTACCATGATTTTGAAACCACTCTTGAATAGGGTCAGTGGTGAGAATGGAGGCACTATTATCTTGTAATACAGACAAGGGGGGCTGCCAAATACCATGATATAGCGGCGAGGACCATGTTAGAGCCGCCACCATGTTTAACAGTCGGGCAGAGACATATTGTATGCTTCAGAGGATATTTGTTAGACAAACGCGTGTCCAATGGTAAAGAAGAGGGTAAAGAGTGATTTGTTCGACCAAATGATACGTTGCCAGTCCTCAAACGTCTAGTTTTTTTGGAAACTGCACCATGCACGTTGCCTTTGATAATTCGTGTCTGTTATTAGGGGCTTGGAAATAGCAACACGCTTACGGATACTCACTTTATGTTCTCGCCTCACTAGCACTGTTTGGAATGTTTAGGTGCTGATTAAGTTCAGTAGTTACTTTTTCGAGCTTTTTTTTCTTCTGCGACGTCACAATACGTTTTAAGACCCGACGGTTTCTAATCTGCAGTTTCGTCTTTTGGTCATTATTATGCTTTTCCGACCCTGTTTTACGATGCACTATGTATGTGGTCATGACTTTCAAGACAGTGACTTGCGTTACACCGAATAACGTCGCTGTTTTGCTCACAGATGCTCCAGCCAGACGAGTCCCAACAATTAGAACATTTTGAAATTTCGTCAGTTCAGACATGCTGGTCACTCATCACACCTGCACAACGTCCACAAACACACTGCCTCACTCTACTATTAGTGCACGCTCCATACTACCTGCAACAAACAAGAGACGGTTGATTTACGCAGTGTCCAACGTTACCAGGCACAGTGAAAATATGTACACCTTTAACAAAGATTTATATTATTTTGTTCAATACTTATATATGACATTGGTAATGGTTGTTTAGCTGCCTTATACGTAATGTTCATTTTGTTACATATTTGATGAACTGAAAAGTAATGCCTCCGAATTTATTATGTGAAAACTCTTAAAACTTTTTAAATAAAACAAACTTTATTAACATTCTATATCTTTATTGTTCATATCTACATATTTATTTCTCAACATAATCAGCCTGGCGACAAACACATTTGATACCGTCACTGTAGAATGTTTGACTTTGATGACGGAGCTACAACCTCACGTCTGCTTGCACGGCTTTATCACTATCAAAGTGAACTCTCGAAGGTGTTTTTTAAGTTTTGAAAACAGATGAAAATCGGGTGGGGCCAAATCGGGACTGTATAAAGAATAATCGATGTCAGTGAACAGGTGTCGGATTGTTGTAGATGTCGCAGTGTGTGGTCTGGCATTGTCATGCTGCAGGAGAGGGTGTTCCATGTGTGGACGAACTCTTCGAATTTGTGCTTTCAATTTTCTGAAGGTCTCGCAGTACCTTGCAGACTTTATGGTAGTGTCTTTAGGCATGAATTCCAAATGCGCCACACCTTGAACATTCCAGAATACTATGAACATAATTTTATCTGTTGATGGCATGGTCTTTAACTTTTTTGGCGTCGGTGATCCTTTGTGGTGGAACCCCCATTGATTATCTCTTGTTTTCGGGGTCAAAATGGTGGACCCAACTTTCATCACCTGTCATAATGTTGTTAAGGAAACCATACCCCCACGCTCAAAACGCAAAAGAAATTGTTAACAAATGTCCAATCTCCTCTGTTTCATGTCAGGAGTGAGTATTTGAGGCACCCACGGCGCACACAGTTTTCTGTATCGCAGTCCTGCAATCATAGCCTGTACACGCTCTCGTGATATGCCACACTTAGCTGAGAGCTGTGTCTGTGTTATCCGACGATTTTCTCTGATGAGTTCATTAACTCGATTCCGATGAGTCTCGTCGGTTGCCGTATGCGGTCGTCCACTCCGAGCTCTGTCACAGACGTTGAGGTTAGCACCACCGTTTCTTTCATTTTGAACACTAACAACCCAACGTCGCACATTACTAATGTCGATACAATCATCACCGTACACAGCTTTTATTATTTTATGGATTTCAATTGGAGGCATGTTTTCTGCGGTTAGAAACTCGATTATAGCACGCTGTTTCTCACCGACATAGTTACGTTACACACCGCCATGTTACACGCTACAATTTGGAGTCTTCTAGCGGCAGAGGATTGCAACTTGCGTCAGCAATCGGAAAAGTGGACTGAGTAATATGCATGACATGTAATACCTCAATTGATGCTAAGAACAGAATAAAAACTTTGGAGGCATTACTTTTCAGCACGCCCCCATATAAGATCGTTCATCTTTGGGCTAGTACGTGAGGTATATAGTATACATTTTCATCCCTTAAATGGTTAATACTTTTGCGGTATGCATCTGATATGTACACGTTGAAATGCGTTATATTCTATTGCTTTGGTACAATATTGTTCACTTTTTTCATAGTTTTTGCAAGGCTGTTCGCCATGCCGTTATGATTTGTGACATCATATGTGTTAATTGTGGGTGGTTTGGGCAGTTTCTATTTATTTGAATTTGTCTAGGGTTTCGTATTTATTACGGGTATTGGTTGCTCGTTGCTCATTTGCTATAACATTTTCTGTTGATCGGTTTCAATTTTTTTCTTAACAGTGCATTTTATTTATTGGCTAGCTATTTGTTTGTTAATGTGGGGGTATAATAAGATGTTGTTTTGTGATTATAAATAGGGATTTCAACAACAGTATTTAAAAAGGGTGTTAGAAAATTATTTTGTAGCTTTAATTTTTTTGTAATTTATGTATTAAATTAAAAGCTGTCAAATACTTTGATTATTGCATGTTCTTATTTCAGTAAATTTTAATTATTCATTAAAATTAAGCTGCCTTAAACATATGTTTTGCTTACACATTTCTGTTTTACATAACAGAATTCAGTGCGTTTACATCATTGCGTTAGGCAACACTGTTTACAATGCTGTTTAAAATTGTAATTTTTTAATGTTCCACTCCATTAAATTATGCTCAACAAATCGTTTCAGGCAATAAAATTCGTATTAAATTATGCCTTTTGTAATGCATCTTAATTCTAAAACAATGGTCCTAATTGATCACTTCTTTCACACAAAGTATAGCATTCCCTAAATTTTAATGATCATTAATAATCACCTTTTACTAGAAGAATGAAAGTAGGGACTGACATAACAGTATAGCATTTCAAATGCTATTGTCTAGTCGTTATTGTTTATCTAAATAAACGTTCATTATAACTGAATTAAACTTTGAATGCCACGGCGGTTGCGTCGAAAGTTAATTGCTGTAATTCTTTAAATGTGAATGGCTTGGGACGGGTGATTTTCTGTACAGTGCTCCAGAAAATAATTACACTTACTTTAAGCCATAAAACACTCTTGATAAGGATACTGTACGTCGATTAAGTTTGAAAGTCGACCTCAAAAAACCGTATTTACTTAAAAGACGCTCAAATCTGATTAGATTAGTTGCAGAATTATATTATGCCCATATACACTAATTATTTTAATATAGTTGCCTTCTTGTGTTTTTATTTTGATTGCTATCGTTTCTAGGTTGGCAGAATTTATTGTTGCATATTCATAATGAATAATTTTTTATGTTACAAAAAATTGTTACTTCATCAGAGGCAAATCTTGCCACTCTATCATTGCGATAACAGAAATATCTAAGAATGTTAATGCTATCATTGTTAGTTAACTGAGTTTCCGATATGCTATATCTTGCTAGAAAAGTTGTGAATACGTTTGTTGGGCTTTTTGTCCGTTGGCGTTCCAGTTCAGGATGTTTGAATGAATAGAGTTTTGTTGAAATTATGACCCATTTAGGAGAAGTGTTAAAGGTAGGTGAGAAAGAATTGTTTTATTTGATCGAGGAATGGTTTAATCAGGTTTAGAAGTAATGTAAGGATAGTATTGGTTATACGACGGTAAGGTGAAAAGTTTTTGGTCTGACAATGAAAGACTGCGACTTTCAGTTAAAAAATGACTTTATTTTTCTACGTAATCTCCCTTGACTTCAACACACTTGATCCAGCGCCTCTTCAGTATCAGTATTCCTTTTCGGAAGTGAGAATCTGGGAGATTGTGAAAATATTCATCAACTTCTTCATTGGATGAGAAGCGCTTCCCTGAAACAATTTTTTTTTAAGTTTGGAAACAGATGGAAGTCTGAGGGTGCCAAATCAGGAGAATAGGGGGGATGGCCGAGCAAATTATACTCCAAATCTCGCAGTTTTCCCATCGCCAACGCAGGTGCGTTGTCCTGGTAAAAGATGATTTTTTTCTTCTTTAAGCCAGGCTGGTCAAGAAGGTTGGAGTAATATTCGCCTGTAATTGTTCTTCTTTTTCCAAGATAATTAATTAATAGGATCTCTTTCGCATCCCAAAACACGCTGGCCACTTTTCCGGTAGATGTGATCGATTTCGCTTTCTTTGGCGCCGAACCACCGGCTTCCACCCACTGCTTGGACTGCTGTTTCGTTTCTGGCGTGTAGTGGTGGACCCATGTCTCATCCATGGTGACAAATAGCCGCACAAAATCGGTCGGATCCCTGTTGAATCGGTCCAAAGATTGCTGCGAAAATCGTTTGCGCATTTGCTTTTGATCGGCATTCAGCAAATGCGGCACCCATCTTACGCAGAGCTTTCGCATCCCTAATTCTTCGTGCAAGATGTTTCGCACCCTTTCTTCCGATATCCCCACAGCCTCAGCTATGTCACTCACCTTCACTCACCTATCGTCCAACACGATATCATTCACTTTTTCGATGGTTTCCGGCGTGGTTGCGGTTTTTGGCCGTCCTTCACGTGGGTCATCTTCGAGGGATGTGCGACCACGTTTAAATTCAGCTGCCCACTTTTTAACAGTTGACATGGAAGGAGCAGAGTCCCCGTAAACTTTTGTCAACTTCGGATGAATTTCCTTGGGGGTTAATCCATCCAAAACGAAGAATTTTATAACCGCACGATATTCAAGTTTATCCATTTTAACAAAAAACATCCAACATGTGTACTGAAAAAATTCGTGTAAACAAACTACTTGAGCGAACAAGTTGAAACTAGTCATACGAACTAATGACACATGCACTCAAGCAGAAGCATAATTGTTTGCCGATTGCAGCACCATCTCTGTGTCAGGCCGAGAACTTTTCACCTTACCCTCGAATGTTCAGTGTTGAAGAGTCATTTGCTGATTTCTAGGGTTTAATATGATTATTCATATTTATGGTGTTTTTGTCAATGGGTAGAAAGTTGGTGAGGTTATTTTCTGGTGCTGGTTGAATGCTATTATTAGCTTGTTGTTTTTTAATGTGTATTTTACTTTTGGAGAATTTGTAGTCCTGGAATTGTTTGCAGCCTCTGAAGTTGGCTGGATAGTTATTCCCACAGTTGACGGAGATTGGAGAAGTATTTCTGTTAATATCGTATACATATAATTGCCCAGACACTTCACACATCTGGGTTGTAAGCGACAAGAGTTCGTGGTATGGTCGTAGCGTTGACACTTGTGGCATTGTAGCGTACTATTAGATATTTTCCATAGTTCTACCCTAACTATTGTGTAATAGACATATTTAATTTTGAAGATATTATTCGCTTTTTTATTGGCCTTTAGTCGTATTGCACATACGGGAATTGGTATTCTGTCTCTGTTGTACAGCCGTGCGATGCTAATTATGGGAAGATTATATTCAGAGACTTCCTCTGCTAGATCTTTTTCGGTTAGAGGGACTGGAATATTCTTAATCACAACTGAAAGTGGTCGTTTACTGGGATTATTAAAATAATGGAAAGCAACTTGATTTGTTAAATAATATTTTGCCAAAGCCCTGTAGTCGTTATCGGTCCAGAGTGTAATCTTCAGTGAAGTCTTACTGAGGCTGGTAAAATATTTATCTTTAACGATGCTTTTAATATCTGCAATAACTGTTTTGTGATCAACTGGCCTATGTAAGAAAATTGGAGGGATTTTAGTCTTGGTTTCTTTATTTGTTTCCGTACATGTATCAGTGTTCCCTGACGATTCAAGATATGCTGGTAAATTTATTTTTATTGATATTTCTTTGCAGCACACTTATAGGAGGTGATAGGTGATCCAAGTCTCTTTGGTTTGGTAGCATTGCTTTACTTCCCTAAAGGAAAGCAATTAAGATGTAGTTCAATGTACGTATAAAATATTTGGCGAATGGTAAATATAAGCATGAATTTAACTTACACAGCTGATAGATGATAAAGCGCCCGGGCTCTTAATATCGCTGCGGACGCCCACTTGCACGACCATTCAGCAAGAGATCTCGTGCCGAACTTACTTGGAATGGTTGTGCTTACCTTAATACGATCAGTGTTTTTAACAGATTTTGTGTGTTCTGATTTCTAGTTGTTAAATATGATAAAGTAATGTGTATATGTTATGAAATTACGAGATATTTACGATATCTAAGAGACGGCAGTATTATGCGTCATATATTATGAATGTGGAGGTAGCGACAGCAAACAAATGGGCGCTAATGAAATTAATACATTAGAAGTGTTGACTTCTGTTGCATTAAAAGTACTTTCCTAATTTTCATGTTTAAAGATGACATGAAGAAATTATTAGTATGTTAAGTATATAAGTGGATATCTTAGGGTTATCTTAGATTATAGGGAAAATAGAATAAAATACAATTCAAAATCTATCTATACATTTCAACAGAAAATAAATAAACGTAATGTGGCGTTGCCTACGTCTTTGATTTGCACCAGGAGATCCTTGCGTATTAAACAAAGACAGCCTATACATCTGAACGGAAAGTAAAGAAAGACGGCTGACATGAAATTTAACGTGCCGCGCTCTGAGCGCTTAATTTACACGAGGTCCATGCGTTTCGGCACGCACGTCGGGGCCGCTCTCGCTCTTCCGGGCGGCCGCTTTTGTACCTGTTATCCCTTTTATGGTGTAGAAACAGATGAATATTTACTAACTTAATTAATAGTTCCATGTTTGTTGTAAAAACAAAGCCAAAATGTTGAAAATACTAAACTTAAGTTAAGCAATTTTAGAATCAAAACAAACATTCTCTTACTATCACCAACATTAGTTTAGGAAAAAATTAAAAATTACTGCAAATAAATGTAAGAAATATGTAAAGTTGGACCGATTTCTTAGGTATGAACGTAAAACGTAAAAATTACGAGAGTGCATTATGAACGAGCGCATAAGCTCTGCATTGGTTTAACGTACGTATTACGTATTTCTTATGGGCAACTTATGCTTACGTCCATTATGAATGGACGCTAAGTTAAATTGTTCCACGTTTCCAATCCAGGGAAAATCTGATTCAATTAAAATGTTATAGGTTCCCACCTTGCAAAAATTTAAGGGAAGGAGGGTGAAAAATTATCAGACTAGAACGCCAAAAATACTTTTTGGCGGACAACTTCTTGTAACTTAACAACAGACTAATGAGATAATTTTTTAATTTTATTATTAAAACGTGCTTATCGAATAACGCATCTAGATTCGACTTTTTCTTAATTTGGACAGTCTGTAGTAATAATTTTGCAATGGCTTTAAATAAAAAGGCATGATGAGACAGTGATCTAAATGTTTGCATATGTCACAAATACATACACACTATCGTTTCTTTGATTTACATTAGTTTTTACTAATTATGATTACATTCTGATCAAACTTTATATTTTAATTGTTTCACACTATGTAAGTCAATCCGTTTAAATTAAAGAGTAGTTTTACGTCTGCCAAAAGATATTCAATGATGGATATGTATTTTAGTTTTGTTGAAAGTAAATTTTAAATTAATACGACAAAAAGAGTGGCCCCATAACCAACAATCTACGAGTTGTCGCTTGGACAGTGCACTCATGTAAACTATGCTCGAATATATTGCAATCTTAGCGCTTACCCGCACTCTTGCACAATTACGTTTTGATGAAGTAATTACACCATTTACAAAGAACAACAAATACATCTTGCTTTGTGCTATAACTATGCACACTGTAATTTATTGCGCTCTTTTGTTGATTCATAGAAATCTACAATAATATGGCTACAATTTTCGCTTCCAATTTTATTGTAATAACAACCAGCAGCGCTGCAGCGTTTAATTATATCAATTTTCTGTAATTCATCATGTTGAATGCCATCTGCAAGCGTTTTATTACACTTAATTTTCTAATCTATGTTTTTATTTGCCAACTATCTTTGAAAACGTTTTGGTTCACTAACTAATTTTATTGCTACTATATATTTTAGTAGAACAAAATTATACAATATTTAGGGTTCTTCTTTACATTCTTAAAATTTTGTTATGCGATTTTACATGGGCTGCCTAATATCTCTGCGTGGACTAGATGCGATCTGAAGTTTGCATCATACAGTTTGATATTTTTCACGGCATATGTACTCGGTTTCGTTATACGGACGTTATTTGTTTTTCTCTCAACAAAAAATGGAAGTAATTCAATTTTCTCCGACTTTCGACATAGATTATATCAACAACAATGCTTCGATCAACTCAATTCAACTTTTGATGATGAAGCCCCACACTACAAATATTAAAAGAATGACAAACACAAGGAGAACATATTACTAAAGAATGTTTGTTCAAAAGAAAACTGTGAACAGCTTTATAAAATTCTTTCATATTGGTTCTGTTGTCATACCTCTACCCACCACAATTAAAATTTTGTATTTTTCAGGGATACTTAAAATTAAGTTTGCAATCACTTTCAGTTGACAAATTTCAAAAATTGCTCTTTAATTTTATATCTTCAGCATTATTCACTTGCACATAACTTGATATTAAAACAGTTCGTTTAATATGAATCTATGAATTGCATTTGCTATTATATATATATATATATATTCGCAAAACAAAATTTATCACAGATATCACTACAAAACTTTAGTAGTCTTCAAAGTATGCTTCTTGAGCGTCAACACACTTCTGCAGGCGAGTTTTCCACGCTTTGTACGCTCCCTGAAAGTCAGCAACTGAAACATTTTTCAGAGCATGCGTTCAAGCCACTTTGACAGCATCCAAGGTTCCGTGGTGGCGTCCTTTGAGGTCGTTTTTCACCCTGGGAAAGAGGAAAAAGTCTGCAGGGGTAACGTCGGGGCTGTAAAGAAGCTGAGGAATTATTGTGATGGCATTTTTTCTCAGGTACTCTGTAACCACAAAGTAGGTGTGACATGCCGCATTGTCATGATGGAGCTTCCAATCGGTGGCAATTTCTGGTTGCACTCGGTTTCTTCAATATTTTTAACACTTCCACGTAGAAGCCACTATTGACTGTCTGTCCTTCAGGCATAAATTCCTAGTGGACCATACCTTTCTTGTCGAAAAACACAATCAGCATTGCTTTGATTCTGGAGTTGGACATGCGAGCTTTTTTGGTAGAGGCGATTGTGGAGTGTGCCATTCGGTGCTCTGCCGTTTTGTTTCGGGGTCGTATTCAAAGATTCAACTTTCATATCCGGTAATGACATTGTCAAAAAACTAAGGGTTTTCTTCAATGCGTTCCAAAAGATCTTTCGAAACGGCCTCACGGTTTTGCATTTGCTCGTTCGTCGAAACTTTCTGGACGAGCTTGGCGCAAAAATTCCTCATCCCAAGATGCTCGACGATGATTTTGTGAACAACCATTTTATCTATTCCTAGCTTATCCGCGATAAAACGAATACTTAAACGCCGGTCCGAATTCAGCAAATCTCGCATACGTTGTTCGTTGTCTCCAGTTCTTGAGGTCGACGGGCGACCTGTGCGGGGTTCGTCCTCACGTTTTCCGGCCTTCTTTGAACATTTTGTGTTATCTAAAAACTTGAGTTTGTGATAAGCTTTCACTGCCGTACGTTTGCCGAATAATTTCCAGCGTTGATGCACCAGATTTTCCATGGCGAGCAATTTAAGCTTGCACACACTTCTTTGCCGCGCGTGATCATGCTTTAACGAAAGCCTACAGCGACTGCCGTTTGGAGCGTATTCAAGGTCAAATCCCCCTCTACCGACTCCAATCGGTCTCAGCGCCCTCTAACGTATATTCGCGCCAGGACAAAAATATTCTCATTACTTAAAATACAGACCCTGTATACATATGAAGCCGTCTCCAATGCATCTACTATTACTGGCTAATATTTCGCTTTTGCTCTTTGTTACAGAAATTCTATTGTTACAATATCTACAGATACACAGATCTACAAATTTATGTTATCTTTATTTACTATATTGTATGTAATATTTGTTTCCACTCATGTTTCTGATACAATTTTGAAGATATAAATTTACAGGTAGATCGAGTGTTCAAAGTACGCCGTCCATATAAGGTATTTTTGACTAATGGTATTCTTATGTTGTAAAATTTTTCCATTTAAGTTTTGTTCGATAAAGTATGTATCAAAAGTAGTGACATAAAAGTAATTCTTAAATTTTACAAAATTAAATAAAAAAAATAGATTTTTATTTTTTTTTAAATTACATGATCTCTGATAACAACAAAAATTTAGCCTAACTGCTATGGCTCATTATCTCCGATTTTTCGGATCTTCTTTCGAACGCCTTCCACTGTATGTTGAATCAAGTTAACGTCAATATTTTTGGCACAAGAAATGGTTTGATATTTTAATTGCTCGGCTTCTGTCGTCTCACAGTCATTGTCATAAACTAATCGAGATAAAATTTGTAGGTGGGCGAGCTTGATGCAAATTAGGCAGATTTGCATGTTTTGGCATAACTGGCACATTTTTAGCTTTAGCCATTTCAGTGTTTTTGGGGATGATGCCAGATCTGGCCAAAAAATTATTTTGTCATTTTATGTATACATCCATATTGACTTTTCTTTATGATTTTGAATTAAAAGTTAGAATCACCTATGTATATCACGCACCATATAACTTTTGGATCAAACTTAATTGATTTTCCTCTAACTTCTAACGTTATTACTACTTGAAAATAAAAAATACTTTTCGTAATCTATAATGACATCATCCTTTAGAAATCTTTAGAAATCTAGAACTCACAATTACCCAGAATTGAATTTTTCCAATGGTTTTATTTTGAAGTTAAATACTATTTCCGTATCTTATAAACATATCCGAATAGCACTTTCTTCAAGAAAATGATGTAATAAATATTTTTTACTGTATGTTTTAAGCTTCGTTAACAAGTTGTAAAATTTATCTTGATAAATAAGACAATAATGACAATATGAGCGACTAAATTACTAACAAGGCACATTATATATAAATCAAGAGCTACAAACTCTTTATTATGTCATGCAAAAGAGGTTTTTATTACCATGGCCAAAAACTTTTATGTTATGTTTGACGTTAGTTATAGCTAGGTCAGTATTTGTAGTTTTGTTTACACTCTATGTTAACATTGAATATGACGCCAGCTAAGACCAACTAATCGAAGAAAGGGTCTTCATTGTGGTCGCCTTTTACGACAGGGGACGAAGTGATAGTGGAGTGCTAACCGCCTTCGAAGCCAATTTTGCTCTATAATTAAATTGTCTATTTTACCTATATTATAATAGGCTGATTGGAAAGTTTGAGAAGAAAGAAAGTGTACTAGATGCCAATTTCTCAAAAACGGACAGACCAGTCATTATGGCCATTCCCAAGATCGCAGAACAAGCTCGGGAGCTTTATGAACAATAGCCCATAACTTCGGTCTCTAATCACCAAGAAATCAAACCTATTTCTGTATAAGATTCAATTGTAAACGCCTTTGACCGAGATCAGTATTGGGATTTACTTTTGCAAAATTATGAAGATGGTTCGGACGAAAAAGTTGAACATAAAGCACGTCCATTTTACGGACGAGGTTTATTTTTAACTAGGTGGCTATGTCAACAAACAAAATTATCGACATTGGGGTACTATAAACTCACATTTGCCCAAAGTCCGCCGCTTGCATCCAGATAAAGTTATTTTATGGTGTGCAATTTCAGATTATGGAAGTTTATTACACTGCAATTCTCGAGAAATTTATTCCAATTGTAAGATACAAAAGACAAGTCAACCAATACTGGTTTAAACAAGATGGATACGTCGCCCATTGCACTCAGGGCATTTTTGATAACCTTACAGAAGTCTTTGGAAGGAGGATCATAAGTCTGGACGCCCCGCGTAAGATAGAAGGTGCCCCCTAAATTTCCCCGATTTACAATCATGTGATTTATTTTTAAGAATAGGGTTTATCGGAACATACTTCAGTCCATCGTATCACAGAAGAGGTTCTGGCTATTTCTGCGGACATAAAAAAGGCACAATTGGGAGTTTTGAGAAAAGGCTTGAAATGACCATTTCTAGGGAAAGCAGTCATTTTGAACACAATGAACTGAATTCTATTTATTTATCATAATAATAAAAAAAATGTAATTTTATTTCTCGTAGTTTTTTATAAATAATGAAGGTTCTGTACAATCATTATTTGATCATATTTTGGAAAAAAAATGAATTTTGCATTACTACTTCTGACACATACATTATTCCTCCTTTAAAACACGCCAGTGTTTTATTAAAAAGTCTACAAGAAAAATAAAATAACGCTTATTTGCTAGAGCTTCTAATGAGCCAATTTCAAAGTATCTTGTAGAGTTATCTTAAGTAACCTAATTGAAAATTTATATTAATTAATATCCTTTGAAAATTCTATGAGATAGTTTCTTCTGTCAAAGTACCGGAATGTACAATATTCTGCTTCAATTACATCTACATCGTAATTAACTATAGTTGTTAGTTTTTTTGGGTCTAAATGATTATTATTTTCATGACGAGTGAACTGCTTTTCTGGTTGTTCATTAACTTTAGTGGGCTAAAAGTAGTCTATCAAGAAGCCTTCAGGTTGATTTAGTTTTTGGAGCTTTGTTCTTCGAATCGAAATTTCGTACAGGTGATGTACTTGTTGTTGCATTACATACAAATTTTAAGTTCTTTGACTCTTTTTTCTGTTTTCTTTTTTTAAGGGCTGTTGTTAATATTTCAGTGCCACCCTGAGTGCTTAATTTAACTTTAGGCTTGCCAAATCGAGCATTATATTTTTGCCGATATGCACTGTGACTACCACTTCAAAGTTATTTGTTATTTCATATTGTAATTCTAGATAAATTTTTATAATACATTTATGTTATGTCATGTGTATCATACTTTAAGCAGCACACAAACACATACCAAAAACAACCAAAATCAAATACACCTGGACACTGAGCAAATATCTAAAGATAAGACGATGTAGCGCACTGGTAAACCGATAGACTACAAAATAGTTGTGACTTCTGACGACTAAGTAATAACAAAAAATCAGGTATAAGAAGTGACTGAGAAATTTGTGTAGATTTGATATAAAAAATGTTTTATAAGTTAATTTCTTTGTTAGAAATAGCAAGAAATAAAAATAATTTAAAGATAGACCAAACACTCAATATTTTTATGATATAAAAAAACATTTGTAAATATGCGATACTTGTAAAAACATTTAAAAAATAAACAACTGTAAACTTTACCAATATAATAAATCAATTTAAATTGTTAGCGCCTTATGCTGCGTTGCATGTAAGCGCATATGTGACCAACACATTTCGCTTTCAATTTTTCTTGCCCAAATAAAAAAAATAATGCAACTGTACATCGATATCAAATAAGTCTTTTAATTTCCTTAAAAACAAATGGGAAATTATGATGCATTACAAAAAATAAAAAGCAATGTATTAGAGCCTGCTAGGTTCTCTAGAAACTACGACCCCGGAAAATTTTACTTCCTTTTTCCTTCCATTTCGACGCCTGATAGAGGCCATGTAATAGCTTACTTCTTAAAAACTAAGACTCACAAAGATATGACTCCTAGAATTAAAGATTATATAGTTAAATCAAAACTTTAAAAAATAGTCTCGAATAGGTTAATAGAAATTTGAGAAAAGTTCCCAAAGATGTGCGTGTTTCACATTAAACAAGTGTTTCTTTTATTTTACAAAAGACGGATCGTCAGAGAATGAAAACCAAACACTAACAGATGGCGAAAACCTGGAAACATGCGCACAGTCTATGAAAGGAGCTTTGGGTCGAATTTAACAACTACACAATCTATACGTTGAATAAAATTTTGAAAGGAAATCGGAATTCAACACTAGCGGAGATCTAGAATGGTGTCACACCTTTGATAAGATATTTTTGCATGTTTGGACTGCTTGAGTTAGTGATGGTGCTGAAGCAAAAGAAATTCAAATTAGAGGCGAGGTGAGAAGATAAACAACATGTAAAGAGAGCTTACTATTATTTTATTAGTTAAATATCTAATTTTTCACAGATCCTACATTGCTCTGGACAAAAAGAAATAATTTTTAGGTGCCTCTTGCAGCACCTGTAAAATTGCTTGCAGGCTTCTTCCATCATAAAAACATGTAAAAGGCTTACTATTATTTTATTTGTTAAATATCTAATTTTCACAGATCCTACATTGCTCGACAAAAGAAATAATTTTGGGTGCCTCTTTGCAGCACCTGTAAATTGCTTGCAGGCTCTTCTCACATCAGTAATAAACAATGTAAAGAGAGCTTACTATTATTTTTTAGTTAAATATCTAATTTTACACAGATCCTACATTGCTCTGTACAAAAAGAAATAATTTTTGGTGCCTCGCAGCACCTGTAAAATTTTGCAGGCTTTCTCACATCAGTAATAAACAATGTGTAAAGAGAGCTTACTATTATTTTATTAGTTAAATATCTAATTTTTCACAGATCCTACATTGCTCTGGACAAAAAGAAATAATTTTTGGGTGCCATTTTACAGCTCCTGTAAAATTGCTTGCAGGCGTCTTCTCACATCAGTAATAAACAATGTGTAAAGAGAGCTTACTATTATTTTATTAGTTAAATATCTAATTTTTCACAGATCCCACATTGCTCTGGACAAAAAAAAAATTTTGGGTGCCTCTTTGCAGCACCTGTAAAATTGCTTGCAGGCTTCTTCTCACATCAGTAATAAACAATTGTAAAGAGAGCTTACT